>OU974017.1:5583156-6951835 GCA_918843925.1 Eulithis prunata
GGTCAGTTTAAAAACATTTACTTTCTTAATTATATTGCTTGCCTGGATCTGTGATTTTTTTTTTATATTTTAGGGAACGGTTCTTCGAAAACCAATTACGGACATGGAAGGCTACTATTTTGACTGTTGGTTTCCTCAGTGTAATAGGAGGTGGGGTGATAGTATGCGCAAAAATAGCCCTGCTAATCGTCTTGATATACAGACCCGAAGGCACTGCCAGACCCTTGCCGTTCCCCTTCTGGTACTACGATGTAGACTTTGGGAAGACACCGACTTACGAAGTTTTTTTTGTGTTTGCGGATATGTGTGTGCTCAGTCACTGCAGCGTATACGTTTGTAAGTTACCTACCTACATAAAATCCTATCCTACTAACATATACTAATATTATATTTAGAGGTTTGGATATGGATGTTTGTGTTTCAATCACGCCAAAGCCACTGAACCAATTTGGATGAAACTTGAAATACTTATAAAAGGTGGTCAACATAGACACGTCCAAAAACGTTCTGACGAGCTGTTCAGTTTGGTGCCTGCGGCTGATTTCTACCACCACACCACACGCCGCAGAACCAGATTCTATCCACACCACCTGGATGGCTGGTTTTCCACAACTTCTCGTTTCACGCTGTCATTTCTGCTTCGTACGTGTAAGTTGTGGAACGAACTTCTCTCTGCGGTTTTCCCACGAAGTTTTGAGATGGGGTCCTTCAAAAGGCGGGTTTAGCGCACTAGTATCACCTCTGGTGTTGCAGGTGTCCATGGGCGGCGATGACTACTTTCCATCAGGGGCCCGCCTGCTCGTCTGCCAGCTATAACATAAAAAAAAAGCCCACACCCGAGGGGTTTGAAAATTCCGCATGTTCACTTAGCTAGTACCTAATTTCGTTTTTTTCTTTGGACGTGTCTATGATGGACCAGGTTTGAAGTCGCGGGTAACAGCTAGTATATAATAAAATTAGTAATTGTTGACCCTTTCCAATGGGTAATGTCAAATAATGATAGGCTTCGGGATTATAATAAGGTATTATCCACAGTTATGATACAAACCCAAATCGTATGGAGCAGACAAATCATGTGCAAAGCAGACGTTATCATTTGGACAATTGAAGATCTTTTGGTAGATGTTCAACCGACCCATGATGTGCAACAAATAGAGTATTATCGTCAAATTATAAAAAATCGGATGGCAGAGATTATCAAGATGCATCATTCTATGTACAGGTATAAGATCTACTTCACTAGTAAATACCTATTTACGCTCTTGAGTCTGTAAACAAATAGGTTAATCAAATTAGTCATGTTTGCCTGTTTATTATTTTTGTTTATTGGTTTAAGACCGCCAGTGTACAAAATGTACCTTATATAATATGACGTGTAATGTATATTACAAATAAATACTATTATGACTATTATGACTATTATCTACGAGTTTTATTATTAACCAATTGTGATCGATAACCTAGCGTCTAGCCATACAAACCTTATAATCTGATTGTTCTTTCTGATTTCATGAAGGTTAGCATATATTTAAGAATCTGTTGCCATGGATCTCATCCTTGTATCAGATAGCGTTGATAGTTTGCTGTCGGCTCCCGTACTATTACAATTGTACTGATAACACGTGATCGATAAATTAAAAAGAGGTCCGTGCTCAACTTCTCAACGATATTTTCCGCAATATTGTCACAATAGATTTTTTTAATTTAAAAAATATCACGCCTTTACCTTTCACCTTTTTTAGACCTAGTATTTTTATAACTACTATGTTTTTTAGTTCGTTGGAGGACTACGCAGCAGTCCACATAAAAGTATTAATTTTTGAACAAAAAACGGCTGCTCCTATGTTGTGTTTGACTGCTTTTTGTGGAGTTGAGGTAGGTACCTATTTATGTTTTGTGTACAATTTACAGTTTCTGATCTTTTTTTTACTCATTGTTATGTTTACAGAAACTAGAAGCTGGTGAAATTCCTGGGATCATGATTCTTTTGGTCACATCTTTGATCACTCTTTACTTTATACCCAACTACATGTGCACAATTCTAACTGAAAAGGTATGTTATGCAATTACAAAACTACCTAGACATCCTCTTAATCATCATTTTGATAACACAACTAGCTGTTACCCACGACTTTGTACGCGTGTGCTGTTTTTTTTTGAAATCAAGTACCTATCATTCAAGTTCGTATCAAGTTCTTTTAAAATATGTTTTGGCAAAAACATTTTGTTCATTTGCATTGGGCGCCGTGCGCGTTTAACGGCGCTTTAGCGCAGTGCCGAACAATATATTATATTCCAAATTAATTTAAATTGGTTCAGTAGTTTTGGCTTGATTGAAACACATCCAAACATCACTTTCGCATTCGAAACGATTCGATGATGGAACATCAAATGTATAAAAATGTCATTGGGTATAACAGCATACATAACTTTTAAGGTGCAGTCCATCAGAGATGCATGTTGGAACACACCATTTTGGAATGCCCCAGGGCAAGTGATTTGTCCATACTTTATTAACATCATGCAAAGGTCATTGCGACCCCTGCCGATTCATGCCAGTGGTTTTGACGACGTGTCCTTAGAAACATTTGCCGATGTAAGTTTTATAACGACTCTTAGGTACAGCACTATAAACAACCATTTATTACTTAGTTATTGGATTATTATATAAATGTGATGAAATAGTCCATTAAGACCAAAACGGGCTTTTTACTTTTTATGTTAACTTAAAACATTCCATAATGATTTTATTTTATCTATTTCAGAAAATGACCGTTGCATACACAGGATTCAATATGCTCCGGCAAGCGAATTACGAAATATGAGAAGTGTGTATCATCTTAACCTACCTTCAAGCCACTCGCACATCGTACAAAATGAACATAGAGAATAATATCTTCTGTGTTCCGTGATTTCTGAGGTTCTAGACGACAATCCTATACAAAAAATAAAGATGTCATATTCCACGAAATGATAGCCAATTCTGACATTTCATCATTACATTTGTAAAATTTTGTACAGCAGACTAGGTAAAGTGTATTGCCCGAGAACACCATCTTGATCCTTTGCAATTTAATAATAAAAAAAACTGTTCTTTTTTAACCCCGACTAAGAAGTGGGCACTTATCGCCTAGATTGTTATTTGATAGGTTTTGTGTTCGAGAACCAACTTTTCAGGTCAATGTTATGTTATTGAACAAAAATAAATTCTTGGCACACAGCTTCTGTGAAAAAGCAAATATTGCGCAAGTATTTTTATTTCTTTTCAAATTATTTATATTGGTGGTGTTTGTAGTTGATTGTAGAATTTGTTACTAAATATTCTGACATTTAGTTTATTTTATAGTTGTCCACCTCATTATCTTTTATTTAATTGCTTTATAACAGTATCGATGACAAACTTTGGCTGGTTTTTGTTTACCAATTCAGTCAAAATTGCTAAAGTATTTTATCAAGATGATGTGACATACAAACACACATACATGCACTCGAACTACCATTTACCTTCACACGATGGTGCAAAGTATTCGAGAGAAGGCTCTAGCAAACACATCACAGTTATTGAAGTTATACTTCTAATGCGACTTCCAACTGATAGCGTACAAGGTTGCGTTAAACGGGAAGCGTTAGTCTCTGTCTCTTTCTATTCCCCCTAATAGAAAGAGACAGAGACTAGTGAGAGTGATCACATACGTCGACCCCCACAAAACCCAAAATACTTCGATAGCGCGTTCTAGGATACGGACAAACTTAGAAGCGCCATCTAGTTCTGATTTAGGCAACCTGTTCTAACTAAATAGGTACTGCATATTGGTTAAGTACCTACATAAAAATAAATACTAAATTAATTCCACATTAGAACACAGAGCGAGAGTGAATGCGTGGCACTCGAAGTATAACTTCTTCCGCGCGGAGGGACTCCACGCACTGGTTTTTTTTACTTACGATTGTTGATACCTATTTGCTGTCTTCTGCTTTTAGACTAAATTACATCCCTAATAAAAGTAGGTACATAAGTAAGTATTTTATGAAATAAAGTTCTGTAGAGCTATTATTACACATCTTATTCCTCAGCTCTTAAACAACGCTGGACGAAGATACAGAAGCGGTCATTAGGTAAAAATCCTGCTTCCTAAAACATTTTTACAACAATCCATAATAGGTAACAAGAGCATTCCCGCTCATAATAAAATACTTCAAAGCATAAATACCGTACATAACACGTAATTTATTCCGATAAAAATAGACAAGGAGGAAAGAGTCCAGCTTTATCCAATAATAATTCTCACTTGAATCGCTCTATTTGCTCGCCGTCGCACGATCTGATATTGAATATGGATAAAGTGAATTATATCCAGAGTGGCTGGTAGCGTCGACTCGCAGACTCGGATAAGAGGATTACTTACAACTTATAATTGGTTCTCGCCATTCGAGTGGAAGAAAAAGTTAAAACCCTATAGTGTCCTTTTGCAGTGAGCTTTAACACCTCAGCAATTTATATTGGCCTACTTCTGAATCGGGTTAGGGAAATCAAGTGTTTGCATTTTTTGAGTATTCATGACGTTAAGAGATTTACTTGAAACAGTCTATTTAGCTTACACGTACGATGATGATTTATCAAAGCGTTAAGTGATAGGTATATACTTACCTACGTGTTTATGATTCATAATATTACAAAAATATTTCATAGCCTACATGCGCTTTAAAAGCTTAAATTAAGTTGAAAGGAGCATTCGTAATACAAAAAACTGAAATGAATAATAGAGCCAAATAAAGCCTATTGAGCATTCAAATCCATTTACAGGCACAGACATCATCTCTGCAACAGAGGAAAATCATATTACAGAGAACAGATTCACATTTCCGAAAGCAAAAAACCAGCGCTGATATTTTCAGTCCATACGTAACAAGCTTGTATGTAAAAAGTCGTCGCATTCGATGAGAGCGCTAGAAACTAATGTGACCAGCCATTTGCCATTTATTTATCATTATTACATACAGGTTCTGCAATTGAATAAATGCAGACAAAAATAACATAAGTACTTAGTATCATCCCGCCCCAGTAACTTTCTTGATTATAGATTAAAATCGTTTTTGCAGTACCACGGTGCATACAACCTTACTGTAATACCAACAGGTTTTCAAATTCTGCCATGTTTTGAGTGCGGCAGACAAACTTTAGAGTGAGTTCCACGCAAACTCACCAGCCAAGTTTTACTTAAATGTGTGTTAACTGTGTATTGTGTAATATAGGTAAGTACATTGTATATCCTGTACTAAGCTGGTTAATGGTCACCCTAGTCAGAAGCCTCATGGCGGACATGTTTGCTACTAACACAATTACCTGCAGTGGACTGCGCCGACGTCCTGCAATCTGAACCCGATTCAATTAACATCGGCTTTTAACTTCTATTGTTCAGCGCTGGAGAGCTGGGACTCATTCCTATTGCAATGATTTAGAACCACATGAAAACATGAGAAAAAACTCGTCTTTTCATATTTAAGATATCGTAAAAATAATCTTCGAGTTTTAGAAAGAGAGAAGAAAGAAAGAAAATACATTTATTTATGACACACAAACGGGCACAAACATGAAATACACAGATTAAGTAAAACACAAAGACAACATAAAATATAAAAAGTGTATCTCCCTGCACTGCCTATCTAATGAATTAAAGACATTAATTTTAACGGGTAAAAATCTTAGAAATTTTTAAAAATTAATGACATTAATTTTATCTTTATCCCAATGAAGAATGTAATTTTTCGGCCATACCTACTTAAGTCCTTTTTCATTAGAAATAAGTTAAAAAAGAAAGGATAGAGCATATTTTAACTGAAATCTATGTGAAACGAAACCTGTAGTTGTGGTGACGGAACCTAAGTAAAATATTTCGTGGAAAAAGTCGAACCGCACCAAATCCATGAAAGTTGGTTATCACGAGTCACATGCGAGTCACATGAAAATTGTCTGTGCAGTAGTGTGCAGGTTGCCATATTCGACAATTTGATTGTTTCCGTACATTGTCGCCGGCACGGCATCGGCAGTGCGGCAGCCACTATACGGTTTACAAGTAAAAATATTTTTACGGAAAATGTACCTATATTCGTCATCGTCGGCATAAACACGGTTAATGTGCGTCAAAATTATCAAAATAAAATGTACTCGTATATGCTCTGACACTATACGAAAGATACAGTTCAATTTTTCATCGTCATTGCACTTAACATCAAAATACAATCGAAATACATAGCTTTTAATTTAGATTTAAAGCATGATTTCAACTCAATTGGACACGCGGTAATCATAGCTTCATACAAAAACAAGTGCGAGACTAGTATTTATGTAAACTTGTAAAAATTTAAACGTTTACATATAAATTTAAACGTTTATTATGTATAGGTACGTTTACGTACCTATACATAACTAGCCGTCGCCCGCGGCTTTAGGGTGCGACTTTTCAAAATTCCTTTCTTAGTGCACCTCTACACTACATAAGGATACTACTCTCCAAATTTCATACCTCTAGGACTTATGGTTTAGGCTGTGCGTTGATTCTCTGTCAGCTTCAAAAGAGTTTTATATACAGGGTGTTACCAGACCACTTCCGAAAACGAAAGGGGGAGCTACAGCACACCAAAACCCAACCAAAAAAAAATCAGTTATCCTGAAAAATAATTATAGCCGGAGAAAACAATGTTTAAAGATTTGTATTTATTCCGCCAGCCCGCAATGTACGCATTCACGTAGGTAAGGTCGAGGCGTAGTACTATTATGATTCTGTGTCGTAAGTGCCTACTAACGTAGGTAGGTACTAACGTAGGTCGCTCGCTCGTCGCGTACTTGAATGACCCGCGATGAACTCTCAGCTGTTCATGCTGTAGTAGACGTAATTTGCGTGCTGCGTGTACATTGCTGCTTTATTTATTTTATTTGTTTTTTTGCTTTTTTAAATGAGATAATTAGGTAGATATGTCTTATGATGTTGTACTGTGTGTATGTAACTAGAAAAAAAATTAAAAAGAGATAGTCAAGTCAATTTTTTTTTTCGCGATTTTTTTCGCTTATTGTTTTCAGTATCATGGTCTGATTGGAACCTCCAAATTTTCGGAAGTGGTCTGGTAACACCCTGTATATTGATGATAGGTACGTGACTTCACAATAATTTACGCTAACTTTCATGATCTTTAGAAGATAAGACAAATAATCCAACCGTAATATAAACGTTTAGGATATCTGATGAGCAGTTATAAGCAGAAAACCTTTTTACAGGCAATTCCTTTGAAAATGTCGCTCTTGACGCGGTATTTGTGGCATCTACTTACATTCAGCGCTGCCCACGACAGTGCCGCATTTAGAAGGACACCAAAAAAGTCCATTCTTCAATCTAAGGTTGGCTGAAAAAGATTTCTTAAATCATTTTAAGCTGATGTATTTTTCTAAGTATGTGTAGGGAAAATAATAAAAAAGTATCAGATTTATAAATAACTATTAAATTTATTTCAATATTTAAAGCACCATTTAACTACATGTTCTAAATTATTTTCTAGAGAACATTGAAATGGTCAGCGTTTGGCGTTATATAAATATAGTTTTTGTTACAAAATAAGATGGGTACGCGATAATGTGACACACTTTAGGCTTTAGTTTCTTCAGGTATTTTCTAAAAACGTGAGGGCTAAACTTTTGCCAATGCGGTACAAAATACTGTTATAATTTCTTTAGAGTAGATGCACTAGTTAGAGTACTTTAGTGACGTTGTGAGCTCCGTTAATTTAGTTTTGACATTCCATATATTTTGCAGAGTATAGGTATAGACGCACCTAGAGATGTTTAAGAATTTCGATCGGAGAGAATAGACTCTAAATTCTCTTGCCTGTTGAAACCCTAGTTACATCTCTGCCGCACCTATTTGCCGGACAGACATTATCGGCCGCGGAAAATTTTCTACAATCTCTGTCCCTTTGTACCCGCAGCTGTTCCTGACATGTCAATTACGATATCCCCACGATGGGCACTGTCGGTGCGTGGGCTTATTGTAGAAAGTCCAGCGAATCAACGTAGAACCAGCGAAGATCAGTAATTAAGGGCCTAGTAAAATGTGAATACGATAACGATTATTGAAAAACTCGTAATCTTAAATATAAATACGTAGGTAATCTGAATTTAAGTAAGTTATGTTTGTTTATAATATCCACTGCAACTATCATAGGCAAGTATTTTCCCAGAGAAAACAGAACCAGTTACACCTATTTATGTTCTTTGAAACTATTCACGAATCGTATGAAAAGACCGTGTAGGTAAATAGTACAACATTCCGACAGGACGACGTGACACGTCCGCTCGCAACCATCGCAGAACGCTGAGTGACACGTTATTTCCTCGTGAACAGTGACTGTCCGCGCGGCTAGTATCTATTGAACGCTGCCGGAAGTCATGTGAGCGTTCCACTTTACATTATGAAAGGTTTGTTTAAAAGCTTTGTTTGATAAATAGGTTAAACTTGTGAGATGGACTTCGAAATATTTTCAAATTCTGATAATCGGATGTGTTAGAAAGCTGTATCGTTGATTCATAGGGTTAGCTTTCACGAGTTTGAATTTCACTCGGCCGTAACTTTTGAGATAAATATGGACTTTTTATTTAGATGCTTGTGAACTGATTAAAAGTTTGAACCTGCACACACGCAAGGTAAGCAAGTAAGGAACGCCACTGGACCTATTGTTTGTGGTCCTCCGTTATTAATAGTTTTCCAACAGTAAGCTAGGTCACAAGTCAAAGTCGTCAATTGACTTTACATCGACGTCATTCCGAAAACGGAAAGGTGCTAACTAGACACTTTTAAAACTCCTTCGTCAGTGTCAGTCAACCAGCTTACAAGGTGCCTGTGTAAGATAAGTACCTATAGATACCTATTTCATCAAAAATATAAGCGACCGACCTGAACCACGAGGTAGGTTAGGTTAGGTTTACCCACCTAAACTCATCTGCCCTAAATTGTGGTACGCATCAACTTGGATATCCACAGTAACAACAACTCATCAATCCTGACGAATTTCACAAAGCAACTTCCACATTCCGCAACTGTGAAAAAAATATTGAAGCCTCTCTTGAAGGCTTCAAAGCGATCTCATAATAAAGGTGGGGGACTCATCGGCCGTCGCGACCTGTTAATAATTCATGAACATGCTTAGTGCTCGAGGTTTTCATCACAGGTAACCCTTAGCGTGCTCGGGGTCCCAGGCGAGAACATAAGGAATTGAACTTTTTTTGCAGAAAATATAATTTATGCCGTGACTTGCGTGAAGTCGCATCGTGAATACGTGGCACTCGAAGTATAACTTCTTCCGCGCGGAGGGACTCCACACACACTGGTTTTTTTTTTAATCTCGTTTATTCGCCCAAAGTTACTACCTTGATGAAGGAGGCACTGATGGGCAGTGCAGACAAACAACATACGTAATATTTCGTTTCGTATAATTTTTAGATACTTACTACTTACTAGTTACTAGTACGAGCTTTGAAGCTAGTTTATTACTCAAGATCTTAACCCACTAAACAAAAGTCCACAGAAACGAAAAACTACCCTCAGTTATGGAAACTGTGAGTAGCGACTCAAAATACAGCCGCAAGGCTCTCGCCGAAATGACTTCCTCGATGTAATAACCCGTAAAACTGTTGTCTGCTTGTTTGCAGACAGGTTCATATCCGTCCAATATCAGCGAAGTAATTTACAGTAAAACCAATTGAGCAAGCAGTCTATAAACAGATTCGACCTGCAATATTGCACCGCCATGAGCGCGGTATCCGACACGAGTGTAAAAGCTTTTAAAACAATTAGCTGTTGTCCGGTAATGCCTCAAAAGCACTTAAACTGATTCAACTTTTAGTGAAAATTCAATGTAAATTATAAATTTATCATCGAAAATAATAGAAGACACATAACAATGTATTTTGCTCATTTTTTTACGTAAGTAAGGTAAATATTCTATCGCATATAACAAAAAAAACTAGATTAGCTGTAATTGTGTTAAGTGTCCGAGAATATTTATTTATTATTTACGATAAGACCTAGGTAAAAATTTTACGGAAATTTTAGCCTCAGTGACAAATGAAATAGCGGATAAAAACTAGTCTAGAGTTAAATTCGTGTGCATTGTGATAGACAGAGATGAGTCGCTAGCTTGCTTGTGCTTATGCACATGTGAACCACATCAATACGTTTTAAAACACGTTAACCCAAATGATCTACTTCACTAAACATTATCGGTTCAGCAAGCTTTTATTTATGTAGCACTTTGAAGTGGCTCAGTCCTCTGAAAGGGTTAATTAAGTGAAAGATCCCCAGGACCGGTGGGCCGAGTGATCGCGTTACACAAATTAACGTGTTGTTGAGCAAAGAACGTGCTTATTAACCTGTGGTATACTGTACTTAATTACCTACTAGGTACCTGCTACCTTACTGCGAAGCCTTACTCGTAATAAAAATCAAAAGGTTTCATTCCCATTTTTACAATATTAGTGAAATCTTCAATGTTCCTGATTCAGTTTTAGACGTATTCATATCGTGAAAAAATTCTATTGAGAATTTATGTTCATTCATCCATTTTACGCTTTGCTAACGAAACTAGTGTGTTTCTCTCTTTACTAAAATCTGGCCATACCTACAGGTTCATTCGCACTCGACACAATCCAATCGGAACGAGGCGATAGTCCACGGTCGAGTTGATCCGAGAATGTGCATTTTATGAACATTTGTAGTATCGTGTCAAAGGTTTGCCAAATCGCTGCGCCACTGTGATGGGTCTGCAGAGTCATTCTGTAAAAACTCAAACGCGAACTCAAATTCTGGTGAATTCGAGTTAGCGTGGAGTGACCTAACTCACTTCGAAAGTTTGAAATGATATTCTCTTTATGTTTTGAATTATTATAAATTGTGCATCATTCTTCTACCATTGTAGTGTCATAAACTCAGTCAACTTAGTTCATTTCACTACCACTCTCGTAAGTGAGGCGCCACAGGCGCTATCGAGAACACGATTTCTCACTACTTGATTTTATGAGTTTGTGGGATTGTGTGTGTGGTTTGTCATAATTGCCATGCTTAAATTCGCTTCCATTTATTGAATAGCTAGCTAGATAGTTTGATAGTGTACCCAATGAACTGACAACATTGATAACATTGAGAGCAGGCTTTTGATGGGGAAGGTCCAAAATCGATATTTCTGGAAATCCACGGTTGAGGAACCTACGATGATTGAGGTTGAGATGACATAGACGAATTTAGGTATCTGCTGCCGTGAAGCTAGGAGCTAGCTATTATAGACCCCTTAGGGTGCGCCTTTTCAAAATTATTTCCTTAGTGCACCCCTACACTATACAAGGATACTACCCTCCAAATTTCATACCTCTAGGACTTATAGTATAGGCTATGTGTTGATTGTCAATCAGCTTCAAAAGTGTTTTATATATTTAGAAGATTATAATATAACGCTGGGAGCTACGAGTAGGTACCTACCTAAATCACAAGTTTGGCTTAGGTTACGAGGAACTAAACAGGTAAGTATTTTTTTTACAACTAAAATACCCATGCACTATTTTATATTCCAAACTCATTTAATTTTTATCGATCATTGGTTGACTTTACCAAAACCGTGTTCAATTAAAATAATGGATTTAGGCCATTGTGTCACAAATCACGCTATATCATCACAAATCAAGGGTAACCACAAATTAATCTCGTACCTAGTCACATTTATTTGTAACCAGCATTCGTACTACGTGCCCTTAACACCAGTTTCTGTCGTCATCAAGAGTGAGCCTAGTCTGTCGGATATACCTTGATTGTTTGCTTTTCATAACTAGTGATTTTTTCTTCAAAAACCAAAATCTTTTTCCGTATTTTTTTTGCGTGAGTGCCCGTTGAGCTGCTAACCTATCTTGCAGATAATTATTATAATTTATTTAGCAAAATAAAAAAGCTCGTTTTTATCCAAAGTTATTGCTTAAATAAGTAATAAATTAAAAGTTCCCACAAGTTTCGTCTTATACAAAGCAAGGCATTGTGAATTTGTGACGTAGGTATTTTTTTAAATTTCCCTCTATGCAATAACTTCTGAATGGAATTCATTTTAGATTGAGGTGTGCTCCGGGCATGTTATTTTTTTCTCCTCTCTGTTTACCCTGTTCAACCCTTTTGTTCGTAGTCAAGTTTGACATTTCAATTTTAGCGAGAGCCAGGAATTATTGTGAAATTCAAAATAAAGTTTAGTAAACCAAACAAATAGTACCTATGACGCGTAAGTTCCACTTTCTATTATTTTAATTTTAGTTGCAGAGTTTTGATAAAATTTTGCAACCCCCAGGGTAATTTTATTAGCACTGGGGCACGGTAACCTTCGTGGTGCGTGGTAAGTATAGGTACAGACGGCAGTTAGAAAAATTGTTTTGAAAGACTAGCTAGATAGTAAATCTTACTGGCACGTTATGCGGCACGATGCGTAAGGTCGACAAGATCAAGATAATCAAATTAGGTACAGTCAGCATAATTAGTCAATGATGAGAAGTGTGACATGCTTAAAAAAAGTATAGAGTCTACCTCTACAGTACCTACATAATTTTGAAATTCTACAAAAGTTATGTTTTAATTCGGACTGCACTAGATAGGTAATAGGTACAACAGATCATAATTTTATTACTAATATGTGCCACAGTAGTAACAGCCAAGAAATATCTCTTTGCCCAAAACTTGCCATCGTCTAACGACATTGTTAGTCGTGGATACCTAATATGAATATCAGTAATAAGAAAGAAGTTCCGTAAGTAGGTAGGTACCTAAGTTTGATTTGCTACGTATACCTACTTGGTTGTTGGTTTGGCTGGTACTCAAACATAGTATAACTGAAATAGACTTACTCTAGTTTGAAGATCGTTATTAAGGTTGACTTCTGTACATTTTGAACAAAACTTTACATAGAACTTTAGTTTTATAAGTGGCATAAAGAGACCTTATTATACTATATTATATATTATATCAATATACCTACATAAAAAAACTCTTTTGAAGCTGACAGAGAATCAACGCACAGCCTAAACTAAGAGGTATGAAATTTGGAGGGTTAGTATCCTTCCTTATATAATGTAGGGGTGCACTAACAAAGGAATTTTGAAAAGTCACACTCTAAGTTTCATATTATTTTTGTTTATGGCACTGCTAAATTTTCTTGTCATAAACTTAGTTCCTACCAATTCATCTCGATACCTCTCCTCCATCTCTCCTACCTACCAATACTCGATTATCAATCTTTTTTTTTGTTTTAGTGAATATCACAGAACGTGATGTTCTATTGAGAATGAAGTTCGTTTCTACTTCGGTTTTTACTTCGATAGCTGAAAATATTGGATGTAAAATAAAACCGGTATCGTATTTACCCTCGACAGGCGGAAATAAAGCCTGTCGACAATGTTGGGAATCGACAGGCATCGGCCTCACACTTCGTTCTGGCGATGCACACACACATCGCAATAACTAGCACCACTAGGACATTATTATCAAACGTTAGGCTCCTCTATTGACTTTCTTTACTTAGGTACTATATTAAACTAGCTTCTGCCCGCGACTTCGTCCGCGTCCTGTTTGAACATGTTGATTTTCTGGGATAAGAAGTAGCCTATGTGTTAATCCAGCTTACGAACTAGATATGTTTCGAGTTTCTGACAAATGGACGAGAAGTTGTAGCTTGATTAAAACACAAACATCTAAACATCCAATGTTCCTTGACATTTTTAATATCAGTGGGATTAGTGGGATGGGATGGCAGAGACTTGCGGTAAGTACGAATACATAGCAGTCTGTGATTTTGTGATAAGTTATTTATTTGGATATACGGTAGGTAGATCCTTGCTTTTCAAGAAAGTTTTAAAGAAAGTGTTTTTTTTTAATAATTAACTCCGTTTACTGCTTATGTATGTGTAATTAAAAATAGTGGATAGGTTACCTGCTTAGGCGTGGCCTAGAAAATGAAACGACGTTTTATAGGTACTAAAAACATTCTGGTTAAATTAACTGTATATTTACAGCGTAAATTCCAGTTATTTTTTTAGCCACTGATAATATAAATTGTTAGTGCTGCTTTGCCTAGTTTACATATATAATTAAGTGGTTAGGTAGGTACTCGTACCAACAGTTATCTTTCGGTGAAGGATAAAACGTGTTAGGCCACGTATCTCTATTAACTATGGAGCTTACGCTAGGGTAATAATCTACTTATCCGTAAAGAATTTTATTTGAGGATAACAGCACTCCTCACGCTCAAATACTGCAGTGAACATTTCTTAGCTATTTATCTACTATTTATTTTTATATTACCATCCCTCGCCATCACATCGCATTGTGTTTCGGTTTGAAGGGTGCCGTTATGTCTCAAAGTGATGGGCGCAGTGCAATGTGATGACAAGGCACGTCTTTAGTGGATGTGCTAAGTGAGGCAATGCATCGTTATAGGTAGTAGGTAGACCATCGGATTGTTCCAAAAAAAAATACAAAAAGAAACAGCGCTAATTTTAAATTGAAGTAGCATTTCAGTATTCGGTCTTTATCTTAGGTATTATAGGTATACCTAGGTGATGGTATAAGTACCTACTAATGGTATAAATACATACGGTCTGTGATACCGGTCTCGATCCTAGCGGTTTAATCGCCGTTCAGAAATGAAGGGCTGTTGACCAGACCGCGTTCATTACCTGGGACAAAACAGAGTGTTTTCCACGTTAAATTGAGTGTAGAGGCAATCCGAACTGCGCCTGCTCGCGACACCGGATCCGACAGACCGAGTTTTTTAATTTTTGGCCCTCCGCTCTTGGCGTATGCACAGGGACGAAGCAGGAAAGCTGTATCTTATAGACCTCTTTGATAATTAACTATTACACATCCTAATACCTAATATCTACTAGTCTTTCTGTTAGGCTGAGTAGGAACAAATGTAATAAAATAGAGGTACCTACCTGAAATCACCGAGATCTGCGTCATTTTGAAAACAAATGGTAGGTATTTTAATTTAAATAACACCTCTTTATAGAATTAGGTACCTACCTAAGTGTAATTATTGAAAAAATTGTTATCGACGAAAGTTTTCAAATATCAAGATTAGAATATCAAGCATTATTTTTCTTTCAGTAATAAAGTAATAAATACTGAGGTCAAATTAAGAAGTTTTCCCGCGATCTATTGAATGTTATTGGGTGGGCGGCGCTGCACGCCCAGGGGACCTGGCTACGACCCTGCTTGCTCCACACACACATCTATTATTTGTTTTACTTTTAGTTTTCCACCAGTAGGTAGTGTGAGTTGTGTGCGTGGTTTTCAATTACGTTTCCCAGTTTCCCTTGTTGATATTTACAAAATGTTTTTATTTTCATCTATTGAATTCAGCATCCAATATTGTGAACTGATAACGATAAAGTTCAAAATACTTTGGCAGATAGTCAATTAAATGAAATATCTATCATCGTATACCTAGTGCACATAAACGAAATAAATTAAATTAAATGACAATTTCAGAGTGGGTTTTTAATAAGTATATTTATTTAAAATCATAATTTACTAAAAGTATATGTAACAAAAAACAAACCAATTTATACTGAGATTTTGACACCGGATAAATATACCTAAAAAACTCGACAGTGATCTTTAATTTAAAACGATTCGTGGGTAATTAACGTAATTTGTATCTAATTCTCCGCAGGTTTTATAAAAATAAGTACATTTTTTATAATTATACATACCAAGCGTTATATAAACTGAATTTTCCGTTTACTCACTATGATTTATTTATGACCGCACCATAACCTTCCGAATACACAATTCACAGTTATCGTGTAATACTCTGCCAAGGTTAAAATTATGCGCAACGAGATTGTAAGTATTTTTACTGTCATTACCAGCTACTTAGATACTATAGATACCTCCACCTATTTGACGACATAGTTTACAGATGCTCTGAGTATGTCAATACTAAGAAGCTATGTAGTATAGGTACATAGTATAGGTATACATACTCGAATGAAAGAGCTTTACAAACAGGTACCTAATACAAATAATTGAATGTTGTGAGTGTAGTGGTGTCAATTGGACAAACCAAAGGCAAATTTCAATCGATTTTTTTATTAATTTAAGTATTATCTTTCTGCTAGACCTTCCGATTTAAGTTGTTCGCGTAAAACGCTACCCCATCTACCTATAGATAATTATCACCAACTTACATTATTTAGTTAGGTACATTTATTATCACAGAATACATTAAAGTACCTATTAATAAGTGCAACATTGTTATTCAACCATGCTCAGTGACCCGTTCAATATAGGCTGCATGCATAGTCGATCGGAGCCAAATTAAACTGGCCGGCTGAAAGCTCAGCCTCCGGCAGAACTCATGAAATATTTACAATCTCACACAGACAGACGCTTCAAACTGCATTAGTGCAACAATATCATCACAATTAATGCTTTTAATTAAATATTATACTAGTCTAGTAATCTAAACAGGTATTACTACTAAATGTAACTCAACAGTCATTAAACCAAGAATTGTATTGGCTTAAAGACTAAAATGTATATTTTACTACTTATAAGTAACGATTTTAAATACAAACATTGACTAGACTTACTAACAATAATATCACAAAAACCATTTTCATATTTTATCTAGTCACAACCTTTACAATATAAGTGTTTTTTAAAACAACTGTATAATTACCAACACCAAAAAAAAATCGTGTTTAACCAGGCTTACATTTTGAACTAATTATACACATCACTCAAAATTATATTGATCACAGGATCATTAATTAAACTTTTTGCACGTTCTCCATAAACGAACTCTAAATGAGTAAAATCTAGTGTTTCATTGAACTCTACATAGCTAATAATATTAGGCATCCTCTTTCTAAGGGTCGCCACATCTTTCACAGTGCTGAACCAATCAGAATCACTTACAAAGAGATTCACTGGAGCAGTAACTTGAGAAATGGGAAACTCAGGAGGCTGCGCTGTCGAATATAACATCATATTCTTCGCAGTTCCAAAATCAAACCTCTGAAAACGTTTACTTAAATATATTTGAAAGAAATGAATAAACGTTTTTGTGGACACCCCAGCTGGTATATGAGTGGAAATTACTGGAAGTCTATCGATGTTGAGATTTGTAAGATTTTTAATTCCATAACTAAGAGCATATTCAAGTTCGCAAATTATTCTCTCCGGCACTCCTTCCCTGCATGTTTTACCGTGAATAAATTTTTGGAAAAAGTTGTCTTCAAAAATATTGTAAACTCCTAAGCTATCAAGAAATGATTTAATAAAGTTATGATTATGAGCAAACCAACCCAAATAGGGATGCTTAGTATTGCTGAGCCAAGCTACTGGTGCCAGTAAAGCTGCCTGTTTTATTTTATCATTATATTCTGGTTTTAAGCTACACATAATGAGGAAAAGAGTGGTCCCTTGCGAAAACCCGACATAATATATTTTTGGCTTCTTTGTAATAGAAGTTATGTAATCGATAACTGCAGGCAAATCTTGAGTTCCCATTTCTTCATAACCAAAGTCCCAATACTCTGAGTTGGGAAGGTTTTTAACATGGCCTTTGCTGTATTTATTTCCTCTTGAATTGTAGAGCCAAATATCAAATCCAACTGAAAACAGATTAAACGCCAGCGACGAAGTAGGGCCGGTCACCAACCATGAATCTGAACTATCTCCAATCCCGTGCACAAATAAAATTACAGGTCCTTTATTGGGTATCCGTACCACGTTCACTAAATATCCATCTTCAGTGACTACTGTGTGACGTTGTGGAACACTTCCGTATTTTGATATCAATTGTATAGAATCTAAATTTATATCCGAATTCGGGTCAGATATATCGTCGACTTTCCTTGTTTTTTTTCTGCTTTGAACATATCCAACACAAACAAGTACTATAATAACACTTCGTATATGGTTCACATTTCGTAAATTCATTGTTTAGTAATTTGGTCCGAAATAAATGTTTATCAGCATCCGCACGAGTAAACGCGAGCGTTGTTGCGGCTTTTGCTGCCGTAATACTTGCTCCTACACTCGTGTGCTGGGATCAAGCAGCAATGACCTTAGAAAATAATGACCTAGAGCAGAGTTCGTCGCCACTCGCGTCGGCGACCATCAGTCAGCAGATAATATCAAAAAGATTTAGGTAACTTTATCAAGCAATTATTCTGAGTCACTTCGGAGTTCAGAGAGAAATTTTTAAACAAAAAAATCGTAAGTACCAATTCATTACGTAGGCACCTATTTGGTAAGTTATATTTTATTTTATTGTATGCTATGTACAATAGCCGTAAACATAAACATTTTCTGTTAAAAAAGGTAACTAAAACATACCCAAATATAAATCTAATAATAACTTAGGTAACAATTACAAACTATTAGGTACCTATGTACTAGAAATCAATGTTCTGGGACTAGCCAGGTTATTTCATCTGGCGGAAGATCCATACCTATGTCACTCCATGGACAAGTCTGGTCTCCGTGGTAAGAGTGGATGGGACAACACTGAAAGAGTGTTCCATAATTTGTTCTTCCTCACCGCATTCACGGAGTGTAGAGTCCAGTATCACTTTTGTCGAAAGAAATTAGGTACTAAAGTACATCGACCATGTCACTGTTGTTCATGGAAGTTTTTTACTTGCATGACGAGTACCTACTTCTTAAAATCTCTTTAAAAAGCTACCTACCTACCTTTTGACCTTATAAATAAGGAAGTTAAACTACATTGTGGTAGGAGGCAGGTAAAATACACAGATGTAATGTACAGAAAGAAAAAAAAAGTTTTTCAATTTTTTTAAATATTTTTCAACAAAAGACATTGCGTGGATACCTACTTCATTTTGTTTTGTTGTTCTTCATATTTTGGTATCGTTGTACGCCCTGCACCTATCGGTTACGGCAAAGGAGGCATGTTGCAACATTATTGTCAGTTTGAAAATGTTCACTGGTCTGATATTTCAAAGGACCGATGAACCTTCTCAATCTACTAACTTCCCGCGATCAGGGCACACAAGTAATAGAAATAAGTTTCTTATTTCTCTGAGTACTTAACATTTTCTTATTTAGTGTAGGTAACAGGATCGTCGGTCGCTCTAACAGTTCTGCCGTCTTTTTTATTTGAGGATTTGTAACCGGTGACGAGGTCGAGGCTTTCAAGTGATATTAAAACAAACAAAATTGTATACCTAATATTAGACCGTACGAATAGGATATACATACATACATACATAACGAATATAGGTTATACAACTTTACATTATAAGACAGCAGTTTTTAGTGTTCTGGGTCCAGTTTTAGAAAAACGGAACACTTTTGGTCTCACTCTGGTTACCGGTGTCTGTCTGTCCGTCTGTCTGTCATTTCCACAAGAGCTCAACCGTTAAAGCTAGAGATTTCGAATTTGGAATAGTTATAGCTTGTTAGGATCCATGAAGTTTTGTAGGTACCTATGATGAAGACAATGTTTTGAAAATTTGGGACTATTCAGGAGGTTTAGGTAAATAGGATATTATTATGAAAATAAAACTATTTTTATACTTAGGCCCTAATTGAGTGCGGTATCCTCCGTATCCAATGAAAACTTAGATTTTTTTTATGAAATATGGTCTCATGAAAAGAAAACTTCTTTTAAAGGAACTTCTAAAAAATAACTGAATTCAATAAATTAAATATAAATCACAGTATTAAAAGTCGTACAAATGGGAGTTCTAGTTAACTACATCCTTTTTTTAAAGTTGCTAAAGTGACTTTTTAACTTAACCAAAAAGCTTATTTCACTGGAAACACTATACCTACCTACATTTATTTTATTTTAAAAGCCAAGGTCAATGTCCGCTTCCGTCCACGGTCGCCGGAGAGGAAGAATTGCAAAATGACCTAGGAATATTTTGCTACAGAACATAAACTGGTTTTATTCCGGTAGTCGAGTTTTTGTAACGGATTGCTGATTGAGGGTTATAATTTTCTGAGCATGTTATTAATACTTACCTGGTAGGTAAGGTGTACCTACCTACTAGGTAAGTATTAATAACCTACTTACTAGGTAGGTAAGGTGTACCTACCTACTTAGTAAGTAGGTAGGTACTTATAAGTCAAACACCTGCAAAAAGGTTTTTGTACAGTCAGCTACCTACTTATGTCTATTACCTAACAGATTGAATTTGAAAAATCCAAGTAGATAGGTAGTTACCGACCTACTTGTTATATGTAACGTATTTAGCTCTATCATCGAAATTGCTATGACATATAGGTACAAAAACTTAGAAACTCTAGGAAAAGTTACAAAACAAAAACAGTCAAAAGCTCCCAAAACTGATTGTTATGTTGCTGACTCTACCAAGTTGAAAAGAAAATATTTTATCACAGACTGGAAAGTCTTCTGATGCTCATACAGTTACTCGTAGTAGGTTAGCTTTAGGGCTTTACTTTGTATTAATGGCCAGGACCCAGGATTCCCGAACATGATTGTGTCATGTCATCGAGTATTTTATTCTGAAGCAGTTATCATACCTATACAATACAAGCTTTTTACTAGGAGACAACGCTACAACGCAACTTTCGGGAGTTGAGTCGTCGTCGCGTCGAAGTCCGTAACGGGGCGATTGTAATTTTTTTTTTGTGCTTCTAGCCCAGGAGTGGATTTTTTACACCCTGTATGTATTTATTATTCACAAACACCGATGTTATACAAACAGTGATCAGTAATTTTGTAATATTTGTAAACATCTGGGTTCAGGCAGCAATGAGATAATCATTCAGCAATTACAATACAAGCTAAGCGGTCAGATAAGTCTATAGAGTGTACTGTACATAGGCTATTGTTTTTATGCCCATCGCACAGAAAAACAAGTGCGAAGAAGGCTATAATACTGTGATAGAGGGATTTTAACTCATTTGCGAATTGCGATCGACACGAGGACGAAGTCAAAGGTCAGTGGGTTAATTATTTATACCAGACTAATCTTATCCCATAATAGTACATTATGGTACTAGTGTGGTACATTGGTGCTTACCGCCGAGGTGCCATTGAGACCCGAGCCGTAGGCGAGGGTCTTAAGAGAGCCGAGGACGGTAATCACCAATACACACGTGTATCATACGACGTTTTTCAACACACTTGTGAATAAAATAAATATAATTTCAACAGTGAAAACGAGTTTTGAAAAATGTTTCGCTATGGCGGGAAAAATTTCCTATGCGCGCGCATTGCGATCGGCCACAGACTAAAGAATGGGATGAGGTTTTTTTTTTATTTTCCGCACATAGGGTTTGCGTATATTCCGCCACGTACAAAATGGGGAATTTAAAGTTTTCTTTTATTACAGAGAAAACAAAAGTTATATTTGAGTGAAAGTTTTATTTATTAAACACGTACGAGTTAAAATTATCTATTTAAATAAGAAGTTGCATGAAATGAGCAAGCAATAGGAACATTAATTTATTTGTTCTATTGGACTTGGCGAAGCCCCGACGCTGTGACTAAAAACGAGATAGACTTTATTATAGCGGACAAGAAGCATATATTCAGGGATGTCTCAGTGATCAACAGGTTTAATACCGGCAGCGATCACCGAATGGTTCGAGGCACCCTGAATATCGACTTTAAGCTGGAACGCGTCCGCTTGATGAAGTCTAAGCTCCGACCAAACTTACTCCAAACCGCTGTGAACTCTGAACAGTTTCAACTCCAACTTCAAAACCGATTTGCTACTCTGGAAACTACCGAAGACGTAGATCAGGACCTACAGAACGTGGTAAACATCCTCAGGGAAGAGGGCACAAAATTCTGCTCAGTCAGGCGTACGGGCAGGAAGTCCAAATACTCTGACGAAACTCTTAGGCTAATGGAAAAACGACGACAGACTCCACTCACCTCCACAACGCTGTCAGAACACCGGGCTCTTAACAAAACCATCGCTAAGCGCATACGATACGACCTCCGTCGCTCCAACACTCTTCGCATTGAACGAGCAATTGAGCAAAATCGGGGGTCCAAAGTATTTGTGCAGCAACTTGGACGGAGCCATCTGACACAGCTTACCACACCAAGAGGTGAAACTGTCGTCTCCAAGCCGGAAGTTTTAGCTGAGATTGAGGACTTTTATGGCCGATTGTACGCCTCGCAGGTTTCGTGTCCTGAACCTAGTAGTGAGGATGCTAGAGCCACGTTGACTCGCCACTACACAGAAGATCTTCCAGAGATCAGCCTTGACGAGATCGAAGTAGCCTTGAGGCAGTTAAAAAATGGAAAAGCCCCGGGGGAAGATGGAATCACTTCGGAGCTCCTAAAAGCAGGTAGTTTACCAGTTTTGAAGGAGGTCCAACGTGTTTTCAACACCGTTCTGAACCAAGGGAGAACTCCAAAGGCATGGAGCAAGAGTGTGGTTGTGCTGTTTTTCAAGAAAGGCAACAAAGCTTTATTGAAAAACTATAGACCAATCTCACTCTTGAGCCATGTCTACAAACTGTTTTCCAGGGTTATTTCGAATCGTCTTGCGCGAAGACTGGACGAGTTTCAAACACCGGAGCAGGCTGGGTTTCGCAGCGGATTTGGCACCATAGACCACATTCACACAATGCGGCAGATCATACAAAAATCGGAAGAGTATAATCAGCCCTTGTGCTTAGCATTTGTGGACTATGAGAAGGCCTTTGACTCTGTTGAAACCTGGGCTGTTCTACAGTCCTTGCAACGATGCCAGGTGGATTGGCGATACATCGAAGTGCTGAGATGCTTATACAATGATGCCACTATGTCTGTCCAAGTCCAGAACCAGCAGTCTAAACCTATCCAGCTGCGCCGCGGCGTGAGACAAGGAGATGTCATATCTCCCAAATTGTTTACGAGCGCGCTGGAAGATATGTTTAAGACGCTGAGTTGGAATGGAATGGGCATTAACATCAACGGCAAATACATCTCACACTTACGATTTGCTGATGATATCGTCATATTGGCGGAATCGATGCAAGACTTACAACAGATGCTGAACAACCTAGCTGATGCTTCACGAGAGATTGGCCTGGGTATGAACTTGGATAAAACGAAAATTATGATAAACGATCGTATAACCCCAGAGCCGATCTCTGTCGCCGGAATGCCTCTTGAAGTTGTGCAGGAGTATGTCTACCTCGGGCAGACCTTGCGTTTGGGTAGGCACAACTTTGAGAAAGAGCTAAACCGGCGAATTCAGCTGGGCTGGGCAGCGTTTGGGAAACTCCGACAAGTCTTCTCGTCACCCATACCTCAATGTCTGAAGACGAAAGTCTTCAACCAATGCGTCCTACCTGTCATGACCTATGCTGCCGAAACGTGGACACTGACAGTAGGGTTGGTCCACAAGCTGAAAGTCACTCAGCGAGCTATGGAGAGAGCTATGCTCGGAATTTCTCTGAAGGATAGAATCCGGAACGAGGTTATCCGACAGAGAACCAAGGTGGTCGACATAGCTCAGAGGATTAGTAAGCTGAAGTGGCAGTGGGCCGGCCATGTTTGCCGCAGAACCGACAATCGTTGGAGCAAACTGATACTCGAGTGGAGACCGCGTTTAGGCAAGCGTAGTGTAGGACGCCCTCCGGCTAGGTGGGGTGACGATCTGAGACATGTAGCTGGCAAACACTGGATGAGAAGAGCCGAAGACCGGGCTCAGTGGCGCGTCTTGGGAGAGACCTACGTCCAGCAGTGGACCAATATAGGTTGATGATGATGATGATGATTGGACACGATCTTTTTTAGAATAAAAACTTTTTTAAGAACAAAGCAACTCAACCAAAAGAATTCAAAAAAAAAAATCTATAACTCACTAGTGAGTTATAGCAATGAAAAAGTCACAGTTTGATTATGGGTGTCATTATGTGCCTAATTGCAGTGACCATAGAGCCACTTTATGAGCAAGTGTGTTGAAAATTGAATAATTCAATGGTTAGAATAGTGTTATGTAACCATAGAGTCTTGGTAGAGCATTTTTATTTAAGTATTTTGTACCGAGGCACCTAGTAGGTACCAGTAGTAGATATAGGTACGTACCTAGTTTAAAATCATTCACTTCTCTACTTTTCCAGCTTTCCACCTTTGTATCTTCGATTTTTTATGGTATTTTCGTGTTTTAAGCTGCACTTGTCTCGGCAAGTAGGTTACTCCGTGGACGTCAATTCACTTAAGGGGGAGCCGATCATACCGCGCCCCGCTTGCTACTAAAAGCTACTAAAAGCCCTCCATAAAAGCAATAATAATTAAATTGGCGTAACGCAATTTAGCAAGGCGATGCTGTGGAAGGAGCGTACGTAGGTAGGTTAGCTACACCTACCTACCTCTACCTCATCGACTGTCTTCATAGTGCTCAATTGGTATGCCTGCGCTGTAGGTTGTGAGTTCGATATAAGGATGCCAACCATACTGTTTATATTATTATGTACCTAGGTACTTTATTTCGCTTTAAAATACTGTTTATTGTTGGACTGTTTTCTAATGTCGTGTACCTACTGACAGGCGTCATGGCTCAGTCGGTAGTAGCTCTGCCTTCCGTGCTGTGGGTCGTGGGTTCGATCCCCACCGAAAACAAACATTTGTGTGTTGTAAACATAAATGTTTGTTCTGTGTCTGGGTGTTTCTATGTATTATAAGTATGTATTTACAAAAAAAAAATGTATGTATGTATTCTATCAGCCATCTAGTTTCCATCGTACAAGCTTTGCTTAGTTTGGGACTAGAAGGCGTTGTGTTAGTGTCCGTGAATATTTATTTATTATTATTTATTTATTTACTACAACAGCGTGATAAGGATAACAGTAACTGATAATTCCATTCCAGAACTACTCGTAAGCTTTATAAAACGCAAAAGTTTCGTGGCCCTCTCCGCTCGGCGATAAAAAAGGCTGCAGGTAGCCTTTTTTCGTTATTTTTCTGCGGTTCCCTATCTCTACACCATGCTATGCACACCCAGTCACCACTTTGGTAAAGCTACACAAAACACATAATAGAGCCGCTCTGCTTGGAAGAATAATAAACACCGTTCGGCTGCCATGCCGCGCCGTACCTACCCGTACCTACCCTACCCGCACTTCTCAAATCGTTATGTCAGTGTCATGAATTAATTGACAGATTAGACTTTGACAGTTTTATGACACTAGAACAGACACTGGCAGTAATTGCAACAAGTTGCAAAAGCCATAAACCAAGAAGTTGAAGTTGACATTTTCATGACATTTTAGAAAGATAAATGTTTGTTTACTTCAAGTTTACTCTTTCGCCTTTTTCGTTTTATTTTATTAATTTTGTATTGTGCGTGTGTCTAAACGTGGTAGTGCGTGGATATTTCTGTAAACAAAAACCGATATACATACTTGTCTGGCTCGTTCACGATTACTCAATCAAGCAAAACAAGAAAAGAACGTGGTTTACAAACTTATAAAAACTATCAGAATCCACTGGCTGTTTTTCGTGGTCGTTACCGTCTTGCCACTCAAAGAGTATAATAAGTTGCCACTGCTAAGTTAGGTAATAAGTAAGTAGGTATATATGTACCTTTTTACCTACTACGGAAAAATATGTTCGACCTATCTGAATCGCCTTGTGTTGTAGGTAGTTAGGTAATGTAATTGACCGTGATGATAGTCTTCTATTATCCAGCTTAGTTACTGTATGGTGGTAAGTATGAATGTGTGATGTGGCTCAGTCAAGTCATAACTTAACAGGTTAACAACCCACAAGTCTTGTTACCCTATTAATTAGATAATATTGTGCATGCTGTTATTGTGAAAAATAAGTAACTAAACAGCCAATGCTTAATATGAAACAACTTGTTTTGCAGGCATCAACTTAACTTATTATCGCATCTAGAGATGACAACCCTCAGCCAAGTTATTGACTATGAGGACATGCAAAGAATTACTTCAGAATTTTCACGGATAGGAGGTAAGTATTTTAATAAAATAATTATTTAACGGTTTCAAAATGAGTACCAATTGTTAATGTTTCATACAAACATGTTTGCACAACTGGATGTTGCATGAATTACAAGATTTCACTGTTACCTTGAATATGATGATTACCGATTACCTACCTATAATGTTAGCCTTGTTGGAACATTGATACTTAGTTTCACATCACATTGTATCCAGTTCCTCATTTAACTGTATCCACATATTTATGGATGTTTACCAAGCCTGCAAGGTTACAGTTGATCAGTCCCTAAATTAAATGAAGTAAGTAAAACTTGTTACATTCCAGAAAGATGCTACTTAGAGAATGCTGGAGCTACACTTTACCCACAATGTCTGCTCGGACCAGTGAATGAAGATCTTATGAAAAACTTCTACATGAATCCACACTCCGACAAGTACACAAGGGATTGCATTGAACAAATTAGATGCTTGATCCTCAAGCACTTTAACACTGACTCCTCCAATTACTCTGTTGTGTTCACATCTGGTTGCACCCAGTCACTCAAGCTTATTGTAGAATCATTTCAGTTTTCTGTTGATGAAGATGATGCATCAAACTGTGGCTCTTATGTGTATTTGAGAGACAATCACACTTCGGTCCTTGGTTTAAGAGAACTTGCCATAGATAAAAATGCAGATGTCATCCACATATCCCATGATGATTTCCTAACAGCACTCAATCAAGAGGATGTCACTCCATGGAAGGATAAACACAAAAATGATGGCAACACATTAGTAGTATACCCTGCACAGAGCAACTTCAATGGTTACAAGTATCCAATTGACTGTGTGAAGAATATCAAAGATGGATGTCTCAACCGCTATGTAAAAAAACATCTAAGCAAAATAAATTGTAACTGGTATATTTTACTAGATGCTGCAGCATTTGCAGCTACAAACAAACTGGATTTATCAAAAATACAACCAGATTTTCTTTGTCTATCATTCTACAAAATATTTGGATTCCCTACTGGATTGGGTGCACTTCTAATAAAGAATGGTAGTGAAAATGTATTAAGTCAGAAGAAATACTTTGGAGGTGGCACTGTTGATGTTGTTTTGAGCAGTGAAGATTTCCATGTCAAAAGGCAAAATATTCATGAGAGGTATGTATATTTTACTGCTCTATAATCCAAAATACATGGTCAAGAGACAGATCTACCTATCTATAAAATTGTTTTTTTTTTCTAGATTTGAAGATGGGACTGTGCCATTTCTATCAATTATAGCCCTGAAACATTGTTTTGATACAATTCACAAGCTTATACCTAAAGTAGTCAACAATGACTTGATGGATACCATATCACACCACACTTACTTCTTGGCAAAAGATCTATACCACCAGCTATCTGAACTGACACACCAAAATGGTAGTAAAGCAGCTGTACTTTACATGGATTCCGATTTTAGTGATATTAAAAAGCAAGGCAGTATAGTGACATTCAATATGCTGCGCGAAGATGGATCATACATTGGGTATGCAGAGGTAACAATAATCTAACATCATCACTACCTACCTAGCTACCGAAAGGCCAATTTCAGTTAATTAGGTAGGTAGGATAAATAAATAGTTATGTTTCTGCTACAGAGGTCCCACCGACCCGCATTTTTTTTAAATCATTTACGAACAAGTTTACGAAGTTGAAAAACGCACATACATTTGAAATATTTGGAAGTATACAGAGTTGACAATGCACCGTTTTTACTGTTGCGTCTATACGTAATTGAATGTTGTAACAGCTCTAGATTAAATATTAAATATTTCAAGAGTATCAGACTAACCCTTTATTTAGTTCCAGCATATGGCCGACCTTTTCAACATCAGCCTTCGAACCGGATGCTTCTGCAACTCCGGTTCATGCCAGCGCCACCTGGTGGTGTCAAACAAAGAAATGAAGGACATGTACAAAGCGGGCCACAAGTGCGGCGATGAAGTCGATCTGATAAATGGAAAGCCTACTGGGGCTGTGAGGGTTTCCTTTGGATACTTCAATACTTACCGCGACGTAGACAAACTAATCCTCATGATATGCCGATGCTTCGTCAAAACGAAAATCAAGAAACCAAAGCGAGTACTGCTAAATTATAAGGCAATGGATGTGAAAAAGATACTGATTCCTAATGGACAAATACACAAAATTACGAATGAACAAGAATACATTTCAAATGATTCAGATCATTCTAGCCTTGACTCTGGGATAGAACTAAAAGAAATTGCTATATTTCCCATCAAATCCTGTGGCGCCTTTAAGATCAAATCAGGCTGGAAAATAGGCCAGAAAGGATTACAATTTGATAGGGAATGGATGATAGTCAAGGATAATGGAGTATGCTTAACCCAAAAGCAGAATACGAGGATGTGTATGATTCACCCTAAAGTAGATTTGCAAAAAAACCTATTGATCTTAAATTTCAAAGGTGACTAATCGAACTTACTACTTTTTCAAAATAACTATGTATTTAGCTTTTACTTATAAATCTCAAAGATATTTTTATATAAAACACCAAATTGTTTTCAGGTAAATCGCAGATTTCGATTTCATTAGATGTAACTTCCCAAAGTAAACTGAAAAATAGCTCACTTTGCCAGAGCAAAGTTTGTACAGACTCTGTGAAAGGATACGACTGTGGAAATGACATCGCCGATTGGATATCGGAAGCTTTAGAAGTATCGTATCTACGCTTGATCAGACAGTTGAATACTGATGGTAGAACTCAGAAGAAAAAAAACGAAGTATCACAAAAACCTTTGTCTCTGAGCAACCAAGCTCAGTACCTATTGATAAACAAGGCCACAGTGCGATGGCTGAGTGATAAAATACATGATCCAATGTTCACTGATGATATTGACATGCTGGTTGACAGGTTTAGAGGAAATCTTGTTATTGATATGGAAACCGAACTGGCTGAACGCGATTGGAGTAAGATTATCATTGGAAAGCACGAATTCAGGGTAACTTCAAATATTTTACTATTTAAGGTAGAAACAGGGAGGCAGTGTACGTAACAGACAACTAAAATCATTCCCATATTCTGATATTATTTAGCTTATTTGGTAAGGGGCCGTCCATTAATCACATGATGTTTTTTAGAATTTTTAAGACTAAATAGGTACACGTGATGTTTTACTACACTCCTCTCCCCCTTGGGATATTTCGTAATTTTTGCTAAACACCCTCCCCCCCTTTCAAGCCGTGTGAATCCATAAATATATTGTTTTTATTTTATTTTCCAGGTGGAAGGGCAGTGTAACCGGTGCCAGATGGTGTGTATAGATCAGCAAACCGGCGAGAAGACCGTTGAACCTTTGCGAACCATTTCTGAACAGTTTGCAGGAAAACTACGATTTGGAATATACCTCAGTTATGTTGGCACAATTGATGGATCGAAAGATAGATTTTTGAAAACGAGCGCTTCGATAAAACCTATAATCAATGATGACGATATAAGCAGGTGAAATTAACGAAAGGAATATCATCATAACAATGAGGCTGTGTTTCTATCAGAGGTGTGCGAGGCGCACTAGTGGCGTACAATGAAAAAATCACACACCGTACATTCTTAGGGCTTATTAGACACGCGATCTGAAGTGAGTCTTAGTGCCTTTTGACATGTCCGGGTAGCCGGTGTTGGGTACCCGGTGGCGATGTGTCTGGGCTTTCACCGCAAATTACTTCTGTAAATGTGTCCGGCCACCCAGCAATCGCCGCCGGAGCGGTTGAAAACAGACTATCTGCATATCGCGTGGTGTAAGCCTTTGGTTGAAAAGCAGCCTAAACAGGACTAGGTAGTTAGGTTAAGTAAAATTAGACAAGGTAAACAACTAATAATCTGTCATTATTTTTGAGTTTTATTTTTTTAGTGTACTTATTTAAACTAATGTTTGTGATGCTGTTTAATTGCTGTGATATTTATAGTGATTTTTGACTTACCTACACTAGGTTGGGTGTTGCTTGCATCCTAGCAGATTTATATAAGTAAGACTAGATGATAGGTAAGTCTGTGACCTTTAAGTAGGTATGTTCCTAAGCAATGATCTTTTGTCATTTGTTATTACACTTGTGATTTACCAAAGCTTAGAACAATACTACCTAAAAATAACCAAAATGCTGCACTGAAAAAATGTATTTACAATTTTCTAGATAGGTACTATACCTATTATTTATTTACATAAATATAACACTTATTTACACTTTTATTAATTGTAGGTACGTATTACATACTATTTTTACAATTTGAATTTTGTATTCTAGTGTTATTTTTGGTGACTAGCTTTGGTGGGTAATATAAGTATAGGGTAGTGCACCACAACCTACCTACCCTTGTAGGTACAAATCTCGAATTTACCTCAAATTAATAAAATCTGTGAAAACAATTAGCAGCTATTTGATAAGAATATTATTTGTTAATAAAATTATATTATCATACAGTCGATTGGTTGTTGTCCTTTTATAAAGCGTGGCTCTGCTCCCTGTGACACATCATTTACAACTAGTGCTACTTCATCATAGTCTGGTAAAGCCATCGTTTTGAGTTTAGAGTAAATCAGTTTGTCATTTACTGCTACTTCGAAAGAGCCTGAAATATATTTTTGAAACTGCAACTTCATAATACTCGTAGGCAGGTTCAATATTCACACTCGATCTATGTCTCTCCGAACATAGCTGCAGGTAGCTCTGCAGACCCTATTCTTGGCTCGGATTGGAGAAGAGTGGGGGGTGTAGTGCTTAGCTTCGGAGAGACAAAGAATCGCTTTGACTACTGCACCTACTTATGTAGGTACATCAATTTGTAATGAAGGTATTGCTTACCCTGGCGTCCTTTTTGGCATGAAACATGAGCATTTGGTGTTAATTTTGTAATGATCTGTGCCAGAGCCAGGCAATGTCCGCTATAATCACAGGCACCACTGAAAATAAAATAAAACATTAAAAAAAAATTATATTGACTGTCATTACATTAGGTACTTAGGTATTACGGATGTAGAAGTAGAGGTAGGCCAAAGAAAAGATGGATGGACTGTGTGAAAGAAGATATGAGTAAGAAAGGAGTGAACACCGAGATGACGGCTGATAGAGAGTGGAAGACGAAGACATGTTGTACTGACCCCACTTAGCGTGGGACAAGGGTAGGAAGATGATGATGTCATTACATTACTTACTAGGTAGTACGTAAGTACCCAACAACCTACCCTATGTTTAGTAGGTACCTACCTACCTTTGATTTATTACTACCTACCAGGTAGGTAGGTACCAGGTATGCCCGATAAGTAAAGTAGATACCTAGGTACATATTATTACGTAGCCTACCTAAAATATTTACAAACCAGAATTCAACATTAACTTCTAGACTAGATTTCGGAGTATCAGAGTCTCCAGCCATTATTTTGATTATTACTCTCTGTGTTATTAAATCTAACCAACCCAAATAAACATTCATTTTTCTTTTTTAAGGCGAGCCCTATTGTAACTTACAAAAAGTGTGCGACATGCGTGACTGCGTCAACGTCACGCACGTTCAACGAACGAACGAAAACAAAAAAAATTAGTGAAAATTAAAACGCCAAAAAAAAACATCGAAGTGTCTAAACGTAATGTTTGAATATTTGACATTTGGAAATTGATGTACATAGCCGTAATTTCAACCTTCGCAACATAGCTCCTGTTGGCCACCATGGGACTGCGGTCAGACCAACGCAAGTTCAAATCCAAGGCGACATTATCAACTTTTTGTAACTGTAGGTTAAGTCAGGTTTGTTTATAAAATATGCGAGCGAAGCGAGCCCATCCATAAAATCTGCTAAAAAATAGGAATTTCTGTATAATCGTCCGACTTCTGTAAGAATAATTATAAATGTTCGTTCAGTGTACCCGTACTAATAGATTCAGCCAAAAATTTTTTTTTGTGTTTGTAGATCTTAGGTGGTTGTTAGTAAAAATAAGAGCGACGAAAAAACTCAAGTCGTCTCTCACAAAGAGAATGCAAGTTTCTGATCTCAACCGGAATGAAAATTGAGAAAATTGAAAATTTGCTGATTCGTTGTACTGACTGTTGCTGTAGATTAGACCAAGATTAGACTATAGACAGATGAAAACATAACCAAAGTTAATGTGAGAGGAGTGAAAAGCAAGAATCTTTATCATATTGATATTCTGCTGGATCATGTACAATTCAACGAAGCAAACTAGTAACACGGACTACGATTATCTCATAAAACTGCTTTGTGTTGGTGACTCAGGAGTTGGGAAGACCAGTTTTCTGTACAAATACACCGACGGAGTGTTTCACACACAGTTCATCTCAACTGTGGGAATTGATTTTAGAGAAAAAAGTGTGGTTAGTACTTAGTAGGTACCTACTATAGTTGTAGTTTTGTTCCTTAGCCCTACCCTTACAATCTGTCCTAATATCTCGACAGCATTCAATGGTCAAATCACACTGATAATTTCTCCTTACCAATAGAATGGGTTGTAGTTGTCGCATATTACCTATGCCATACCCACCACCTCTGAAACTTCCGCTAAGGCTGCATATATACACCAGAAATATGTGAGGGGTGTAGAAAATACCTTATTGCACATTAAATTTTACAAATGAAAGAAACTAAAAAGACAATGGGGGATTACTGAGATTCTGAACTTCTAGATACCAATCCTATTTGCTTACAATTTCAGCTATATCCACAGAATGGAAGACAACATCGGATACATTTACAGCTGTGGGATACTGCTGGACAAGAAAGGTACATACAGTACATTGTTATTTCTTTTAACACCTCCCCCAATTAAAAAAATCGAAAAATCAATGCTCATTCCGTTGAAAAATCAATGCTCATTCCGTTCAGCACAGTTTTTAATGTGTAGTGTGTGTCTACACAGAGATGTTCAGATATTTGGTAAGCCTACTCCATCTTGAATCATACCCAGGCTATGAAAGTGCCTTTTAGGGAGTAAGCATTATTTTATTATTTGCTTTGATGTACCTAATAAAGTTTAATTAGAAGTGGTGATAATTTTCTTATCAATCCCATATAATCTGATAAAACTTTTTAATAATAAAATGAAGTGGTTTAATTGTAGTCCATAGTATAGTACATACATACCTACATTTTTCTCTCTTATACTCCTACTACTTGCAACCCTGTACAGAATCAATACTCTTATGTCTTATAAGAATCTGTAAAGTATAATAAAAAAAATTATGTCTAAAATTTTTTTTAGGTTTAGAAGTCTGACTACAGCATTCTACCGAGATGCAATGGGGTTCCTTCTCCTGTTTGACTTGACCAATGAAGCATCATTCCTGGAAGTAAGGAACTGGATTGAACAGTTAAAGGTTACTGGCTTTGTTTACTAAACAATTCTTCATTGAATCTTCCTTTTAACTCTCCGACTTATTAGGGTTAATTCATACTAGCTCAGGGTTGAAGCGCGTATTCATCCTTATCTCCACAACGTAATACACATAGAAAAAAAAGACGCGCGAATTCACTCCCATTTGCGAGATAACGCGCGTCTGATCCCGTCTGAATTTGCTGCTTTGCTATGTTCAGATTCGGATTGACACTTCGATGCGCTTTGACTCTGCGCTAGTATAAAGTAACCCTTAGTCTAATGGGTAGATTTTTCATTGTACTACTTGTTGCAGACTCACAGTCTTAGCGAGGATCCAGATATAGTACTATGTGGCCACAAGTGTGATCTACAAGAGAAAAGACTGGTCAACCAGAACCGAGCGAGAGAGTTTGCCAAGAACTACAACCTACCATATCTTGAAACAAGTGCCAAAAACGGACAAAACATTGATCGAGCTATCGAAATTTTGTTGGATAGAGTAATGTTCAGGTAAGATTATTTCTAAACTAGCTTCCGTCCGCGACTTCGTTGGCGTCTCGTTGGTTCCGGTTGATTTGACGGGATAAAAAGTGGCCTAGGTGTTAATCCAGGTCATGTACAATATATAATCCAAGTTTCATGCAGTCTTTTTTGCGTGAAAAAGGAACAAACATACATCCTTACAAACTTTTATAATATTAATAGGATAGGAAGTAACTAATAAGCTAGTTTTCATAGAAAAAGCTTAAGGTTAATTTGAACTGTTTTTAAGTGTTGTAAAAATCTGTTGGCTCTTCTGATGTTAACCGGTAACCTCTGCCTGTTATAATTCATTGCTTCACCAAGCACGTCCATTAACGATATGCCCTGTTACTCATCACGAAAATTTTAAGTTTTATTTGCTTGTAATTGCATCAACATCTATACCCTTCAAAACGGAATACAACAATGAGAGCACTATTACTCACATGTAGTACTTCCTTAGACGAGCTCTTACACAAATAACTACTACTTATTTACACCAAAAAATGTGTTTATTTTCCAGAATGGAGTCTTCGGTAGAGTATGCGATGCTCTGCGCGTCAGGGCGAAGGCGCAACTCGCTTCAGAAACTGCAAGCTAAAAAGGAGAGCCAGATCTGTTCATGTTAGAGTCTGAGATTTTATATTTATACATTCCTTTACATAATCTACTTCCATATTTTTAAATCTTATATTTACAAATTACTTACTATAAGACCTAGTCACAGTCAGCTGTGGGCGATGTGTTTTGGGTGCGTTTGCGTATACTAGTTTACTGTTTCATTGAAGCAAATGCCAGCAGGGATTTTTTTATACAACCAAATGATGGAACAAGTCAACGGCCCACCTGTTGTAAAGTCGAGCACTCACTGAGCACATCCACTGAGGATGTACCCTGTAATGCACTGCACTGCGCCCATCACTCCGAGATTTAAGAGTATTATGTTGGTGTGCAGACCTATGATGGCATTTGTTTTTATGGACATTAACATTCACGGCTAGACCAAATACGTGTATGTTCACATCTAAATTAATAAAAGACAGATCTAACCAAACGATAAATTCGCCGAATAAAAATGTCAAATCGACAAATAAAATTTCGCGTTCTCGATACCAAAGTCGCAATGTAAGACTCTGTCTTTATGAGACTGATGTTCATTTTGAGAAAATTGATTTCCATTTTTCGCTTCAAAAAACTATTTCCGTACAATATTTTCATACGCATTTTACCGATTTTGTATTGTTTATAATAAGTTCTTTTTTATTAGCACGAAAGTAAGCTTAGTGCAGGGTACTTTCTAGTCACGTGATCTATGCCCACCAAAGTTTGCCAAAGCATTTATTTACCTTTGTGCGATGGATTTTTTGTTTCGCACGTGTTATTAAATTATAGATAGATAGGACAGTTTTGATCTCGTAACCAACGTCCATAAGATGTTACATTTATAATGAAATGTATACTAGATATACTAGATGGTGAATTGAACTGAATGATAAAATAACGCGAATAATGTATTAAATTACGCACACGATAAACGTTTTAAAATATCAACTAAAATCTTACCCTAATAAAAGTTAATCATACAAGACCTTATGACGATTCAAAGTGATCAGTTAGATTGTATTAAATAAAATTATTTTGACATCTGATCGCACAACTTTATATTATAGTTTTACCATAGATAATATTATACTATGTAGTACTTATACATATTTTCTCGTAAAACGCGGCCTATCGTATGGTACAAAATGTTTCAAACGTAACAAATAACCCGGTCCCATAGATAGATAGACCTTTTGCATATTAATTCAATTTTAATCATTCTATTATTATAACCTATCGGGAGAGCACTTTATTTTGCTCTTAATTTAAAATATAATATTTGATTAATTATGTAGTTAGGAACAAAATTAAATATAAAATGTGATTGTACGGCTTATAAATGTTTGAAATTATTGGATTATTATGAATTACTTATACATACCTAATTGAAGTATTATAAAAAAATATCCTTGACCAACTGCCATTTATTAAAATGTGTGTCAATTTGTGAAATATATTATCTTTGATGTTTTCTGTGTACCTATTAAAAATAAAATTTAAACCTTATTGTTTCAATCTCAGGGTTTATTTTATACATTGGTTGAGTCCCTATCCGATTCATTTTAAAGCCGTATCCGGAACATTAGAGGCCATTCCCCGCCCATCCTACCATTAATTTTTACTTGTTTCTTTCATTTTCACCATATTCACGTTTATTTTATTTCCTTACAGTTACATTGAAGTGTTTATCCGTAATCAAGCTTGCCAAGTTTCTGTTGGAAAATACTGGTAAGTCTAATTTCATGTGCTACATAAATTAGAAAAATTTAGTTTGAATTTATTAGACATCAATAAACTACGTACCGTCACGGTTTAATAGCGCTCGGCGAAAGTTGAGGGGTGCTTTGCTTTGCGCAGCCAAACATAAATAAATAAATAAATATTCACTGACACTTAACACAACGCCTTCTAGTCCCAAACTAAGCAAGCTTGTACGATGGAAACTAGATGGCTGATAGAATACATACATACATTTTTTTTGTAAATACATACTTATAAAACATAAAACTCGACTACGCGTTCAAGATCGGCGCTGTTAAAACCTGCCGGTACCAACGTAATATTTTAGTTCACGTGGTTTAAACTTATATCAACATATAAGATTCGTTTCGTTGCTCTGACTTGAATTTAGTAATATAAATTATAAAAATAGTCCTCATAAAAAGCAGATGATATCCTTTTATTTATTGGTCATAGTTCAACACCCTGGTATTGTGGGGGTTAGTTCCATTCGTGGGTTCACCAAACTGCGATCATCTGGCTCCCCTACGCACGTGATGCGCGCGCCTGCAATGTTTTTACTACTCCCTCATCCTAAAACAATCGCTATACGTCTATACAATAAGATTGAAACTCGCTTGGTTCATTCTGATAAGCTGCATTCAAGGGTGATAGCACCCTTGCTTGTGGACTCTGTTTGTAAAGCCCTAGTGTTCAAATTGGCCCAGTATTAGCGATCGCATCGCGCTCCTAACGCGCAGACGCGGAAGAGTACGTCACACTAGCGCTAATCTTGCTCTTACTCCACGTTGTTTTTGTATATTATCTTCCTTCAATTACTAAGTTTTCCGTTAAAAAACACAGAAACCACTACCGAGATGTATTGCTTTTTTATCGATCTGGTGATGTTTTTTAGATTTTTTGATAATGTTTTTAAATAAGTAGCATTGGTATAGTAGCGGTATGAGCGTCCGAAGCGCGGCTAGCTTCATCTCATTCCGTTTGTTTATGTATTGAAAGACAACAGATTGGTGCAAGCCGGCATCCGCGAGGCCCGTGAAACAGAGTGATTTCAGTAAGACTCGAGTCATGATTGAGGCCTGAGGAGAAGTAATGCTTAGCCTTCACTCTCCATGTTACACTATCGGACGTAAAACAGTGTAAAACGAAACCGCGTGGTTAGTGCAGTGTTGACGTTCTGAACTCGGCAAATTGAACTTTAATTGAACGATTAGCAAATAAAACCGAGACCTTGTGCTGAATTTTAGGGTAAGTTATGATCTAACTATTAAACTAAACAAACGGTAACATCTCATAACGTTTCTTATAATAAACTTTATAGAGCTATGTTTACACTATTGATTCTTTTATTAGTTTAGAAAAAAACGCATGCTCATTTATTCAACGAGAGCAACGAATTTAGTTAGAACTTAATTTTTTACCGCAATGCACGTAATCTCTGTTCATCTTAGATTCAGCAATAAAACCCTTCACTATCCGTACATATACCATAGCAAGAAAAACTAGAGTACCTACCTTATATTCTCTAACCTGACTACTATTGACTAGGCATCGAATCTTCCAATGACAAAAAAGACAAACTATTTCTATACTTAGTATTACAATTTAGTTTCATATTTACACAAAACCACTGATATTGGTTCCATAGTGCCCAGTACCATTTTTTATGTTCAATTCTTTCTGCCAGGTTTGTTTCCTCGTGATACAATACCTATTACGTACCACAGCTATTGCTTGATCTATCCATGTTTATCCAAACACTTCCTACTCACTCCTATTGCAACCAATTAAAGCTTAATTACTGAACTTGTTAATATCTTTGAAGTCTACTAGTTATATTTGAAGTTTTTATGATGCTTTTTTTACGTCGAGATGCTATGGACAAAGTACTACGACGAAGGTATTGAAACTTGGGGAACTTTGTGAAAATCCAAGTACCTTTAGCCTGCCAGGATATTGGTGTTTACTGAAATGTCGGGGAAATACGAAGTTCGCTATTCGAATGCCTAGAAAGTTATCTCATAAAGGTAATATTAGTCCGGCGCAGTTCAAGAAACTTAGCTCATGTTCGTAGAAGTTAATGATTATGGCTTACAGAATATGAAGCCGCATTTAATAATACATACGCAGTGCAGCCTAATGTGCCATTTTAACAGCCGATAGCTGTGTCTTATGGAAATTAATAACTTTTTAAAGTAAACGAAACTAGTTTTGGCTGCTGTTCATCCGAGTTACGCAAATACTAGTCTTGCCAACTAGTACATTATTTATTTTGTTACCGAGATGGTTCTGTCATAATAATTCAGTCATATAGGCTTTGTAATTACACAATTTTCTTTTAAATATGATAGCATGATGAAAACCGCTAAATCGCCGAAATCCGTCTATATTAATTCCGTTCTTACAGCAAACTAAAATAACTTAAAAATATAAAGGTTTTAATTAGCATACCACCTCAATATCAATTTGATCCTGAAATTAGATTTTTTCTATTCAGCTATTTCAGACGTTATTTGTTTGTTATTTGTTAAAAATTTACTCATCATTGTTTATGCTAATTTGAAAAGATTTAGTATAAACATATTAAGAACTGCATTTCAAACACTTCAAGTTAGATAGTGGCAAACAACAGAATCGACAACATTGTGGGCTCTTTGAATCTATTTGCCTTCAAAAACTTAGCCTGACGTATAAAGCAAGAGTGAAACGTAATAGGGAGAAAGTAACTACCTAATTTCTTAAAAATATTAAAAAAATACATTTATTTCATTTAGGTTTCTGATTGGGAAAATATTCCATAGATTACAATAGCTTTAAAAATAGAAAGCTTCGTCAAATGTGCGATTGTTCCCCTTATGCGTGGTTCGTAAAACCCATTTAATATTGCGTATAGGATGGATTTAGCTAGATTTCACAACAATAAGGATATGGAGGCAGATGCCTCCCGTCTTTCCTATCGAACTGATATTATAAACAATTTACATTACGAAAATCGGGGTAAGGTTGTCTGTATTTTTGTCGACATATTTTTGCGGTGATATTCATGAACATTTTTGTTGGAAACTGTGTGGCTGAGCAGATGTTAATATTTTCTAATAAAATAAACTGTTACCTATTTCTTTTCCTTGTCAGAATTTTTTCGTTCATTACTCAGCTTTCCAAATAAGGGTAAAGGTAGGGTTTGTGTGCGTCATTTAAATATAATCAGATTCAATAAAGGGAGCTAATAAGCACTTTAAAGATTTGAAATAAATGATGGTAAATATCTTTTAGCAGGTCAATATAATTTTATAATAAGAAGAATACACTATAAAGAGTTGAAATATCTTATTTACGTACAAATCTTTCAAGAACCGAGAGCCCGCCTGTGAAACATCTGAGGGTATCTTTTGAAATTGAAATTTAGAAGATATCGTGATAAAATTGGATCCCGTTGAGATGGAATTACGATCTGGCAATGACGTTGGCAACTGTCCGGCCTTATCTGTAGCTGACCCAACCCTTTTCACTGCCACTTTCAGGATACTATACCTTTTTGGCCATACAGATGCCTTCATGAAGCCCTATGATTACTGTAATGTAAGAACTAGATTGTCGAGGTCCCATTCTCTTGCAAAAGCTTTTCAATCTTTCTCGTATTTTTAGATATTTGGCGAAAAAGCAAGAAAATGCTTACAATAGCTTAAACTAAAGTGTATGTTGTAAAATCAGCATTCAGATCTCGATTTCCAACTAGATAGGCGAGTAAAAAGAGAGTTATCAAGATCGTTTCATTCATCGGTATTCACGTCACTTTTTAGTGGTATTGATGTTAACCTTTCTAAGCACATTCCTCAGATCGATCAATTGTTTTCTCTGCAGAGTACAAAATCCTCAGAAACCCATTTAATGTGTCATGATTGTGATATGGAGGAGAAACAATGTGGATCTCACTTTAAATCGGGTTTTATTTCTTTTTTAGTGGAAACGAATAGCCCGTTATATTTTTCACTACCTTTTGTAATATCGTAAAAATTACAGCTACGCTGTTGACTAATACCTACATACATTTGATGTATATTTTGAGCTCATCATCTAATTTAAAACACTGTACCTAATAGACTATAACTATGATGATTGCGTAATAATGAATGACGCCATTTGGGAGCAACTATTTAAAATTTGGTGCCTAATTTATGTTCATTGTTCACCCAAGTCCTGAAATTAAGAATGGTCTGACCCCGAACGGCGAGGACACGTTTAAATAAAATTTTCCTCTAAAGTTTGTGGGAGAATACAGCGTCTGGCAGTAAGATAGTGACGCCAAAATAGTTTTGCTCGAGAACTGGTTAAGTTGTGGGACTCACGTCCTACAATAAATCCGTTGTCAGAGGCCTCTTAGTTATCGGCAGCTGACCGTCGTACCCTTGGCGCACCCTTACTGCAGCACCCCGCTTAGTTATCAGAGGATTACATGAGTATTTAAATTGCTATCGATCCGTCGAGTCGTCGCCACAATGCTCTATTTCTTTTAAAAACAGAGCATCTATTCTGTATTTATAATTCTTTTTTAAAACACGGAAATTATGGCGGACAGCCGTGCCACGGCCTTTTTATCGCACGTAAAAATATGGTCATAGCATGCACACGAATTCGTGAGTCGATTTATTTTCACGAAACGTTTTACATTTTACTGGGCTCGGAAAAGTGCACTTAGGCTGTGCACCGAATAATACAACCGAAATCCATCAATCTCGCTGTTTGAAGGTGTACTTATGTACCTATACCGCGTCTGATGTTGTCTGTCGTGTGCTGCACACACTGCACGTACCTACACTGTCTAGATATTTTTAACGAGCTTTTGGCTGATTAATTTTTTCTCTCGCTTCTAGTTTCGTCGAAAATAAATGAGAATATGTTGGATCCGATAAAGGTGGTACGATACATCCCCTCAGATCTCTTTGTACTTTTGAATCAAATGAAAAAAATAATTATAAGCAACATGTTCACATTAATAAATTGTAAAATACAGTAGAATATGGTGGTACCTATCGGAAGCCATAACGATCAGCAGTCCTTACCATAGGATTTAAAAGTATTTGCCGCACATTTCATCCAAAGACATAGAGACAGAGCTTTTCGAAAGCTTATCCGTCAGGACAGTTGTGTGAAAACGCATACTTCCTATAGTTCTGGTATCTCGTGCGTATTACAGCGAGGATCCCGCGTCCGTATATCGTGATCCCTTCTGATTGTCATCTCTTACGATTCTATTGCTCGCTTTTACAAAGGCGACCTTTTCGTTATCGGTGACCTCCATGTTTTGTTGCTGCTATCCTTCGTTATTTACGACCTACTTATGGTTGGAAAGAATTTCTCGCAACGTCTAGAAAAACCTGAGGGTTTTTGATAAGTAAATTATTGCGTTGTTTATTTTATTTCAAACGGTTGTATTATTGTGTAATACTTGGATTAAAAAACCCTCGCAATGTAAAGTTTTGGTAGCTTCGCCTACGATATCAATCAATGTTTATCTAAGTAAAATTTTTGTTTTGAAATCATTTGGTTCATCTCTGACTGCCTTTTATACAGTTTTCGGATAGGACGTTTCTAACTTTAGGTTCTTTGCTATTTCAAATAGCTTCTTGTTCACTTATAGGTACTGATCTGGCCACTTCTTATCCACGTATACATTGCATCAAGTTTCACTCTTATTAAATACAATCTGAAATGGAAGTTCAACTTGAAGCTGTTCTTTGTCTTTGCTCGGATTCCAAGCGGTTAGTCTGTTTGCCAGTTACAATGAGATGAAGCATGCTCGGTCATTGACCGTTATTATCTTGGTATAACAAAGTGCCCTTTGACAGTGCATCTGAGAGAAACTCCGTAATAGTACAAAAGCGCATAGTAATCCTACAGTTGGTCATTATTGCTTGCAATTTAGATACTAATATTCTGGTATGCCACTGGCGTTTGTGGTAAGTATGCATTGCATGTTTGCGTTTCAGAATAACTCTGCTAATTCTAACATGATATTTACTACTAAGTAAACCTTCAGTAGGTACATACAACGCGGATTTGCCCGACCTTTACTCACTCCCAACGATCTTAATAACTTTTGCAAAACCATTTTTCAAAAGTTACCCTGTGTTAGACACATTATGATATTTTGAATTTGAATCTAAAAATAAAACAAGGACAGCAAAGAACTGTTTGTGAAGCATATTTGCTGTTCTGATTGGACAGGAAACAGTGTCAACTTTGGTTAACGTGAAACTGCAATGCTTCGCTGTAGTTGCACGGAGAATCGCAAAAGCAAAGCTGTCGGATTGCTGGGATTTAGTATTCGATATTTTCAATTCAAAGCTCCGTTCTACACTTGTACTTTTTTAACATAGTCCGAAGATGATTCTTGGAAAGAGGCTTGGCGCCAGAACGTTTGGCATTCCATGATCTATCTATTTTTTTTACGAAAATGTAGTTTTAATAATAAATTTGGTAGTTCCGTTATTTTCAAGTATATAGGCACGTATCGAGCTATAAATTGAAACATAGTTTTATATAACTAGGTTACTGTAGTGGTATATAGGTTAGGCACCAATATAACTTCACTGAAACAGTTTGAGTCCGTAAAGTATTACGATTTCACAAGATAATTCATTTTGTTTATAGTCTTGGAAGCCCGAAGTGTACCATCAAGGGATCGTGCAAATTGTCTGCCTTTACGACCCTTTAAAATGAAAATACTACGACAATTACTATTACCCTAAATACCTATAAGTAGTAAAGTTACACGACATTTACAACAGCTGAATTAAAAATGTAAATTCGGTTCCCACCCATAATAAGGTGTAAAGTTGATGTGCTAAGTTTCCCGACAGTAACTTTCGGAGCCGCGCAAATGGCTGTGTCGCGTTTTATATTTCAGCCCAAAGCCGTGTAATAAAATATGTTAGCAATTTGAGTAGAATATGCATTTAGTAGCACGACAGCGATAAATTCACGAGTATAGCAAATGAACGAGCATCCGTTAGCGCTATGTTTTGTGGGCTTTCGCTGGGAACGGAAGAGATACGGACTAAAACATGAAATACACTCGGAGAGGAATAGGCGAGTCGTTGAAAGAATAATTTTAGCACATCTAACTCTCCATTATTTTAACTCAGTATAAAGTTATGGCACGACTTCACGGAAAACTTTACGAACGAACAAATCTTTGAAACAAGTACGGATATAATTTTTCTTCTTGCGTAACATTTGCGCATGCAGAAGCTTTTTTAGGATTAATACTAGAATTGACTATATAGTACTCTATAGCCTTAAGAAATAAGCGACGTTGTTGTAATAGGTTATGGCAGTAAATACCCACCGGCCATTCTTTCTTAATTTATCACTTTAAGTTCCAAACGAAAATGCCCTTAGGGGCTTTAGACACAGGCCTCCAATGAATCAAAATTTACCAGAAACGTTAAGATTGTTGTGAAAACTTTCTTATAAGTAGCATTATTTATGACCTGTTTGTCTGGGAACACTCTTATCTGAAAATTAGATTTTTTTATTCAGCTCTTTTAAACTTGGTTAGGTTCGAATGCTGAAATTAAATAAGAGGTAGTTATTTATGAAATTTTATGAATACGACAAAACATGACAGGATTATACATTTAAGAAATTAATTTACTTTAGAAGTTACTAGCTTGATAGTGATTTTTGTGTCGAAGCTCAATATCAATATGCAATAGTTTAGTAGTACTTACCTTATATTACCCGTAGCAATAAGGAAGTCTCGGAGACTTCCTCTAATCCATAAAGCCGGAAAACTCCGGATTCGCAAATGTTTACAACTATTTCATATTGGACGTGAACACAGAATTCCTTCATTGAAATATTGTCTGCGTTGTAATGCTCAGATTTAGGTCAATGCGATCGCATGTGTAAACTGTAAACCAAATGCAAATACCATGGTATAAACATAGCTCGATTCAATCCCAGTTTCCGTTGATTACAACATGGATTTTTTTATACAATCTGGTCCTGCCTACGACCGTGATTTCTCAATTTTTTTTTCAAGTGAACTTCATGTAAGTACCAGGTTTATTATCAACAACAAACTGAATGCTATCGTAAAAGTACATACCTAGGTACCTAATGATATTATATTTTTGCAGATTCAAAATTCTATCAGTGATCATAATTTCGTTATTAGGTATTTTCAATCATAAAATGTATAGTTGTCGGTAATATTCCCTGCTTCAAAGTGGAGCCTAGAGTCGGAGCAACTACTAAATTAGTAATGATCTAGGTAGCCAGAAGGATGCTTTGTTGTTCCCCCGTGTATCGGTTTAATTCTCATCAAGTGCGTAACTCTATGCCGAAATAGGTCTCTGGGTAACCTGGGCCGTATATCGCAGGCGTAATAACGTGGGATCGAATAAGGCGACTCGTATAAATCAACCTGCCAGCACCGACTTACCACAAATTCTGCTCTATCCTCGCTTTGTCAGTCGAAAGTGTATATTAAAGTGTTGTATGCTCTTTGATAGTTCAGTATCGATCGGGAGCGGTTGAGTGGCGAGAGAGACAATTTGTACAGCCTTTTTGAATTATGGAAGCTGTGCTTCCGGCCTGGCTTTTATAAAATACCACTAAAATTTACACCGACACAGTTTGAAACTATGTTTTACATCATCGTAGTTCGACATCATCGATATTGGAAAATCGAGATTATATATAATCTGTGCTATAGATTAGATTTTTAAAAACAAAATAACACAGTTGTAGCTTCTCTTTCTATTTTCGAAAAAGCTTTGCGAATAATTCTCCATGTAGGTACTCTTGATCGTGAAATGAAGAAAAGCTTTCTAATAAAGGTAATATAAACTTGTTACCAAAAGCGAAGGGACGGATAAACCGACTCCCTTAATAGCGAGACCCTTTAGCAAATCACTAGGTGAACCGTTCCGAGTAGTAAAATACGAAATTCTCGGACAATAGTAATTCTTGTCAACTGCCATCTAAAAGTGCTTTAGTTGTCTCATATTAGAGTTCAAATTAGTTTCTCTTTGGTAGTTATTTGGGTGTTTTCTGTGGTCGAGGGTAGGGGTCAATTTAATTAATTACATAAAAACCACAACTTGCGCCTTATTAAACGTTACGTGGCATTATTTTTATTTGGTTTGGTTTTATATATTGTTACGAGGTTCAAAGCCGAGGTGAAATGGAAAATAATAGTTAATAATGCTTCATAATATTGCGCGTCATACCGCTCGCATAAACACCATTTACATTCGCAATGGGAAGTTCCGTGGGGAACTGTCACAGTTCAGTGTCCAACAAGTGTACGATGTCCGAGATTGTCTTGTGTGGTGGTGTGACATTTATATGCGTGCCGTTTGTACTAAAAGCACTGAAGCTTCATCTAACTAAGCACTATAATTTGGTTTTACTACAAGAAAGGGAATTCTCAAAAGAATTACAAATAGCCGAGCTATTGTTATATGAAGTACCTGAACCTACACATCTTCACACTATACCAACATTATATCAGCAACGGTAGATGGTGTACCGAAAAATGTAACATAAGACGTGAGTAATGTTGCCATTATTATTCAACCTTCGATTAACCAAATGTAAGATGAGTCAGAGTCAGTGCGGGCTATTAAAAGACTTCGGCGTCTTTCCACTGAACTACTGACACTTGGCTCCAAGCTGATCTATTTTCAAATACTCTATCTACCTTTCGAACTAGGAAATAAGTTACCTGTAAAATGGTTGTTGGTATTATGACTTCCTTCATATGAGTCGAAACAAAGCCGTAAATATGTCTTTACTACTACGAGTAATATTGTAAAAAGTTCATATGCAATGCAATATACTCCCAACTTTGCGGTAAAAGGTACATTAGTTAGTAAAAGATCTCGTGACTAAAAAAAATTCAGCACCAAATATAGCAGAGGTTTTAATAAACCAATGATCTTGTACCAAATACTAAACGCTACAATTAGTGTCATTTGATAATTCATCTCTCTGAAATGTTGCAGTTAATACTGCGTAATCGGAGAAGATTTTGCCTTTGAGCTCCCATAAAATAGCTCGAATCCGAGATTTGAAGATCTCATAAAAATTTACTGTAAATGCTGTGGATAGCTATTATTCAGGAGGCACTTTGAGGTAAAGCTGTGAGGTAACTGGGAAGTTTGTATTATTCTTTGAGTTCAGGAAGTTTTATTTACTGTCTTGCACGCTCAATACAAGATCTCTTGAATATTTCATCTTGCATCTCTAAGCAGATGATTTAGTTTCAGCTGGAAGCTTTTCTGAAAAGTATTTGATTAGGTACCTACGTAAAAAGTTCTACCAGCCTAATATAGCATCTTAAAATGTGTAGTGGGTAATATTCTAGTACTCAGCATAAATTGTTTTTGTTTGCATTATTCTGCGAGGCTTCGTAATAAGGTCAATATAAGCGCGTTTCGTATCTGCTGAGAGATGGCGGCAGGGCTTGATTCAGATGTCACTCCCATGCTTCCGCCATATTGAGGGTTGCTCGCTTCGAGCTTATATTTATCGTACCTATACTGGCACAGAATACGGTTCACATTGGAGGCGTTTTGTTTCGTGCTATTTTTGTGATTTTTGTTTCAAATATGTAGTTGAACTAATATGTGAGTGGTTATAATAAAAGTACGCCAGTAAAAAAAATACATCATTTTTATCAAAATGAACGCAGAACCGTACTTGCAATTACACTCACAACGTTGCTTTATACTTGATCAATAATTCACTGGCGTTCGTTCAATACAAATTTGGTCCACATTTAATTATTTTCCCATTTATAATGACGGCGGACATGTCTCACGGTGCCCACATAATGGATGGACGTGTTTACACATGTGTCACAAATTCACAATGCTGGTCGCAACTCGCAAATGTTCGGTGCACGAAGGGCGACCGCAGGTTTTAGTTAGACGTCATCATTGTAAACTGCGGCTTTTTGGACGCGTTCTCAATTAATTCTGCAACACTATCAAATTACGAGTGTTTCAATCCGCAATAAGCAATGAGTATAATCTGGCTAGACCTTTAGAATCCCACTTTATAGGCTACTTATTTCACTTTGATAATAATAGTTAGCAATAGAAAAATGATTCATTTCCACTCACGCATCGACCTTCACGTCTGATGTAAGGATGCATCATAGCCTGAAATAACAGTTGCCTGCCAACCTCGGATGAAACTACATGCTACTTTTAGTTTACGACACTGCTCTTTACCTAGTTGCGCTTGAAATACTATTCTTTGAAATTAAAACGAAACAGGCTCACTACTGTAATTTTCTGGTATAGTAGACTAGGACTAGACAATCTAGACATTTTGTCAGTTCTCCTTACAGGGCCTCTTAACTGTTCTACCTACTACTTAAAAAATATGAGAAGAATTGAAAATTATACTTTGGTACTTGTGTTCAATCACAATCTCTCAATACAAGTTCCTAAAAACAGGTCGATTGAGCAGACTTACATTCAAGATTACTTTTCACACTGCATCTGTTACCTACTTTCAGAGGTTTATTTATGCGTCTTTACGATTTTATGAGGTCCTAAAACGATCAGGGACTGTCAATAAAACTAAATATACAAGAGCAATAGAGCTAGAGCCACACAGTTGGAGTGGAGCTACGAGTATTAAGTAAAACGACGATAGACATCTTAGTTCAATTTGAAGATAAGATCAACGATCTGAAACGCAATATCTACTTAATTAACTTATCAAGTAGACAGGGCTTCACGTCTACCTAGTACCTAGTACCGTTGAATTACCTCTATCTACCCAATTTGGCAGTAATGGCAACCGATATCGCCGCAAATTGTATATTTTGTGCTGATTACTGCTTTATTGCGTTCGCATTTTATACCACGCCATTCAAAAACGATTATTGTTTGTTGCAGGCTGAAAACCTCGGCGGACGACTGAATACATTGTGATATTAAAATGACGGGCTTCCATTCGCTTTAAAATGAGTGCTGTACATTGACGGTTTAGTTTAGTGGGTAGATGTTGATGTGTTGGTGCGGGGAGTGATGGTGTGAGGGGCAGGCGATGACGGCGCGGGAGGTGGAACTTTCGGGGGGCGCGCCGTGGGGCTTCCGCATGCACGGCGGCGCCGATCAGAACCAACCACTCAGGATATCGAGGGTATGTAATTGAACTTTTGATGTTGTTTATTTGTTTCATTTACTCCCTCACGAGCGCAGGCAATTGATATGAAACTTGAGTTGCATTGTGCCGGTATCTGGCTGGGTACTTCAGTGCCTGAAAATAATTAAGTTTTGATTACTTTCAATGGATCTAGTCGTTATCATCAGGAGTCTACCCCAGACTAATAATATTTAGCCCACTTCAACGTTAGCGAAGTCGTCGGTCCATCGAGCGGATATGAAACTATAGAAAAGATAATTTTATAAAACAGACGATTGATTTGTCATTTTAATCGCTCTAATTTTATTCAAATCAAACGCTTAGTACTAAATTCATAAATAAATGTGTTTTATACATTAGTTTACGGTCACTAAATATACCTAGAATTATTTTCGTTTACTAAAACGAGACCGTTGAAGTGCATTCACCGATGAACCGGTGGATGGGTATCTACCTGAAAACTCCCGTATTCATAAAATAGATGTAAAACTAATAACAACGTTGAAATTGAAAGCTCCGTAAGTTCAGTCAATGTTTGCGGATACCAAACAAATTGCTGAACATTTAAAACTGAAGACCAACAGGATCTCTTCACTTATAATAAAAGAAAAGCAATTTGCTTCTTGCGAACTCGGCAGTCTAGTATCAGATTACGCAATTAAAGTTCGTTGTAAACCGTGAAACATCTCTTGTAGAGGGCACTTTGTTTGCCGCGAATGCTGCTATTTGTCAGGAGAATAGTATAAGTGTAACTCTGACGTAGCCTGGAGAAGGCAGCTGTCTTGTTTATAATTCTACCTCTACTTATCTATTCGTAAAAGTTGTCCCATTCAATGCAACTTGGATTAGAACTCAGACGAGCAATCTTTGCTGGCGACGAAGTTACGATGTCAAGCAGGTGTGATAGGTCACGACGGCAATGTTCCGCTCATCAGCGCGATAACCATCTTGAACATCAGTATATATAGAACTCTTGAAGCTGACTGATAATCAACGCACAGCCTAAACCATAAGTCCTATAGGTATGAAATTTGGGGGGTAGTATCCTTATATAGTGTAAGGGTGCACTAAGAAAGGAATTTTGAAACGTCACACTCTAAAGGGTAGAACGCGAGCAACGCCGCGGGCGACGGCTAGTCTTACATATATGTAAGATGTTCCCGACTTCGAGTTATCTTAAATACACTCAGAATACTCTCAGACATCTGCTTTTTGCTGTGAGCTGGAAAATAAGTTGAAATCTAAAGCTCGTTGCAAATGAACTGTCTGTGTAACGTCTTAGTTTCACAATTCAGTACGGAAACTACGAGTATGTGACACAATTTGCCGGCTACTGTATTCTTGATAAGGATATGTACTAAGTGTTTCGGTGTAGGTAATGAGCTGACCCAGCTGTTCCCAGGGCACTAGGGTTTGCTGGTGAAAAAGTAAAGGAAGCACTGCCGGTGGTAACGCTCGTTTGTGTCGTGAATTACCCACAATGGTTTCTTTCTACGGAAAATGGAACTCGGACTGTTGAAAAGCGCTGATTAATTGACTGTTATTTGAAAAATACGAACGGAAAATTAGTTTCAAAAGGCGCTAGCGTGGATGAATTCACTATTTTATAAAAGTATGTTCAACGTTATTTGCTTTTGAAAATATTTGTTAAAAGATCGAGATAGCACAAGATTGTATCATTTGGTCTACAACTACGAATATAAGGTAGGTACTTATATACAACATCGAGTTTCTTCTGACTCTCGCTGACTCTTTTTCTGTCGTTCTTCTAGTTTTTCAAAAGATTGATTTTATACGTAAAGTTAGATCCGAGAGCTACAACTATTCCAAAATTATTTGATTGGAAAATCGGCTATTGAATGACAAAAATTATGTCAGAAGCACTGGTGCTTTCACTACGCATGAGTATACATACTTTTGAGTTGGTCATTGAACTAACATCTATAGAATAACCAAAAATGAACCCCATGTTCTATAACATTAAGCAAACTAAAACTTACAGTAATAACTAAATCAAGTTAGATAGGCTACCGTACTATTTCTACCAGAGTAAAATAGAAACGATTAAAATACATTCGTTAATTCGTTATTTTCAGAGCCTCAGCGATACGCCCTACCGCACCCTAGATGTGAGTAAGATTGTGTGCCAAATTGTGTTTGCTAACCAAACAGTAATCAATCATTTTTATTAACGACTTCGTATCTTTATTAAATGTTCTTTTACTGCGTCCCGGAAGTGGTTTTAAAAATCTTCTTTTTTCTCGTGTTTTACTTACCTTTTCTTAATAATTTCGAACTTTTGCATCAAAACTTTGTGCGGGTGTTAAAAAAAAGCATGAAGATATGTCTGTTTTTCAAAACGTACACTTCTAAGTGGTTGGTCACAGCCAAGTACAAGCTGAACTAATCTTCTAACGACTAAAATGTGTAGCATATATCTTCTGTTCATGATAAATTAATTTTTCAATCAAAAACCTTGTAAAAAATTAGGTTTTTGTTTTAGTTTATAAACATACATGTTTCATCTTTCTAAATATATTAGAGAGTTCGGACTTAGTTCAAAGTGGAGCTTTGTGTTTTCACGGTGTTCGAATTCGATAGATGTCGTTGACAGAGGTCTAAATCCCTCTTGTTAGTGGAATGAACTAATCTTCTAACGACTAAAATGTGTAGCATATATCTTCTGTTCATGATACATTAATTTTTCAATCAAAAACCTTGTAAAAAATTAGGTTTTTGTTTTAGTTTATAAACATACATGTTTCATCTTTCTAAATATATTAGAGAGTTCGGACTTAGTTCAAAGTGGAGCTTTGTGTTTTCACGGTGTTCGAATTCGATAGATGTCGTTGACAGAGGTCTAAATCCCTCTTGTTAGTGGAATAAGAACGTATCTTCTTGTGGTCGTTTTGATGGTTCAATAAGTATCAAAGATTAGGGGCCTTTTGTTATTATTCGTATCCATTACCTCTGGCCTTGTTTTCTTTCTTGTTAATATATTTGACGAGGGTTTTTCTATTTCTGTGGTCTGGATATTGAACACAACAAAACATACCTACTACATTCTAGGTTAACACTTTGCTAATTGTATTTTTTATAATACTTTTATTGGCTTTACCAATGTCAGAAAAAATAAATTTCGGTTTAGTAATTTAGTACCATATTTTAAACATTTCAAAAAATATTTCTGCCTTTTCTGTACAGCCAGACATACGTGATCAAGCCCCAGTTAATTCTCGTACGCAGTCGAAAGTCAAAGAGCAGGCGTCATTACGCACAGATTGCAAGGGTGGGGTTAGAATTGAGCAAAATGAATGGATACTGAAAATATGTGGCTCATGTTCATGAACTGTATCACTCTTTTATATAAAAGGGCTTTTATATAAAATAACATTGCTGAACGAAATAAGACAATTTATGGACTGTAAGTTACGTTCTAAATAACTGAAAAATATTTTAAAATAACATCCTGTTGTATTTAGAGTTGTAAGAAATCATGATAATTCTTAGATTTCCTTATAGTTATCTTCCTGCTGAGGTTTTTCCTAGTGACTACAGTATGAAGCACTTCAAAAAGGCTTTTTTATAATTCTTCAAGGGTCGGCAACGCGTGTGTGGCACCTCTGGTGTTGCAGGCGTCCATAGCCTACAGTAACTGCTTACCATCATGCGGGCCGTACGCTTGTCTACTAAAAAATTATTTGCTTGTCCAATGACAACTTAGAAAAGATTTTCATCGAGAGTAAAAATTATATAAATCTCACATTTACCAAATAAACGTATAATTTGTTTATCTTGCTCATCAGGTCATCAGTGACAACTCCATCAGGTCAGGTATTTCGTGTCGCTGTAGGCAACGCTTTGTCACCAGTCGACGCGTAAATTATACTCCACGCTCTGACATTACACTGCTCATTTAGAAAATCGTCATGTATGTAACTGCACGATTACGCCTGCGTGTGCTGCCTGTAATGTTGGTACGTGTACAAACCTAGAACCTATATTGTAGCATGTACAGTAAAAAATATACCATCTATGTGGATGGGCATTGGGCAACCCTGATTGTATTTCATCGGTTCTCCTCTAATTCTCTTGTTTGTACAGTAAAATTGTTCGTAAGTCCATTACGTATACCATTCTGTTTTAGGAAGCGAAATTCTCCGAATCCATTTCTCTGTATTTGGCTCATCCCTTTCGCTTTGACACCGAATACAAAATATAGAGTGATAAAAGTACAGAATGTCCCAAAATAAGTAGGATAAATTGGGCATAGGATTCGAGTAGATATGGAGTTGGATCGTGAGGCGACGCACGTGCGTGCGCGGAGTCACGCGGCTTACGTGTTCCGCATACCAACGCTACTTGCACACATCCAGTTGAAATAGAGCCTTGCCACCTCTAATCCTGTTCTATACTCTTCTGTTTTTCTCTCTTAAGAAGGACGGATGGAGCTCAAAATATGTTGGCGATAGCAGAGTATCCTGTATCTTGAGACACCCTTTCCCGTCTAATTTTATTACCATGATTATGCTTGTGATTTAGGCACATTGATTTCGTCGTCAAATCTCTACATTTTACCTGTTGTGCCTTTTACCTTTTCAGCATTGTTTTGGTAACGATTTACAAATTCGTTCATATCCTGCCACTTCTACATTTCAATAGTTAGGCTCTAGTTGTTTTTTATAAGAACCGTTGGTGAGAGATTAATGGTTTCATACATTTTCTTACATGATATTTTAATTATTTCCTAATATTCCACCCGAGCATAAAGACTTCCCATGCACTGTCATGTCATCCATTATGCAAATCCTTTATGTGACTCCGTTGAAGTTTTAAACGAATAAAGTTGTCGTCTGGTGTCGAGTGCGGCGCTACGCTTTATTTAATTGCACTAACAAGACACCGCTGTGAGTCCTGCATTTAAGTGAATAAGAGGCGAAACACTCGAGGGAAACTAGTGTCACATGACTTCCATATTTTGGGAGTACCTCTTGCTACAAAAAACCTATGTTGTGAATCTGTTTTGATTTCATGTAAAGCTCTTCTACCTTTAATTGGGAAATAAGTTAGAATTTTTATCTTTTCTTCTCATTCTTTTTTCTCAGCAGACCATAAAATCACCGGCTGCATTCCTAGCAGGTAGATCTTGCATTGGATATGTTCTTTTCATCGGCGTTCGAAGAGCCCACATTAATTTGTAACTCAGCTCGTGCATTTCCTTACACGTTTAAGCTCTTTGCCGCCTCACATGGGCATGGATGGAACAATGGACTCGCAATTTGAATTTCCCTTGCGCTGCGGACGCCTTTTCTTTCCATATTCATTGCATTAGAATAGCTCCTTACCTTATCGCATGGACTGGCTCTCGTACCCTCTTTACGGAATGTGTTTTAGTAATCCGCATCTACGTACTTCACACCATCTTGAATGTTTTGAAGCATCTCAAATTATACACGAGGGTATCATAAATGAGCATTATTATTAAGTTACAAATTACTACGTCTCGTAACTCGCTCGATGAGAGAGAGAGTGGCATTAACAGGGTAGTTAAAATAATAGGTTCTCGTTACGTAAAAACAAAGTAGCATAATATCAAGATTCGCATTTGAATTTATGTAATGTTATTTCCATACAATGTATAGGTTCATCGTCCCATTAAGTAGACGGCCGTGTCCCTGGGGACCGCGATCAGTCGATACCTCGCCTCACCTTCGACAAGATTAATATTCTTGGCGAGTGATCGTCCCCGACGTAACAATAGGTGTGTGTCCTCCCTCACGGTAGGCGCATGCATTTTCGAATAATGCCCATATAATGTTTCGATAAAATTGGCTGTTACGTCGTCGCGTGCCGGCCTTTTGAGGGTTCAGTCTCGTCCACGGCTTTCTTGGGCAATCATGACTTTGGCCGCGCTTTAGATAATGTCGTAAACGATACCCTCTGGCGTCTGTGATAATAATTGTGCCGTTTGTAATTATGCCTTGGGTTATTTTGTGTTATTAACTTTGTCATCATACTAACGAGTGCTTGTTATTCTAAAATGACTTTATAATCCCCGTGTGTAATTATAGCAATGACCTTTGTCAACGTAGTGTGTGTAAATATTTAGTGCTTGAGTGTGTGTGTGGGTCGGAGCGCTCGGGGGCGATTCGAGGGTGGTCTGGGGTGAGCTTCAGGAAGGAAACATGTTGAAGTTCTGTTCTCCGGCGGCAAAGCGTCGGGAACCGAATGCGGTTTGTTACTAAAGTTGCTACTTGTTTTATGTATTCGCACGTTCGCAAATTTATGCGATATAATTTTACTAAATAAATATATCACTGGGGTACTGCGCATTTCTACCCTTAGATGGGGGTAGGTATGTTAACGATGTTTGTTTAACGTAATATTAATTTCATCTTATCGTAGATTCTAAGGTTCGCTTCAGTGAAAGTAAGCTTCAGCATACTTAAGCACATGCGTGCCGCCAGAATATAACACTACACCGCTAGATGTAAGCTTGTCTGAATACGATCGTATTTGCGGTTACTATGAGATTTACCTACAAACAAAATATGCAACTGAATGCTATCACAAAGCAAGCGATGATATGTGGCAGTACCTCAAGTAAAAGCAAATGATTTCTGATTCTATTCAAGCTGATCTCAATTTGCATACAAAAATAAGTGAAGTGAAGATCGACTAAATTCCTAAACGACGAAAATCCTCTTGATTCTCCTTGAAAATATTCACTAAACCCATAGAAGCCTAAAAGTAATACGACTATTTTGCTTACCACCTATTTTAGGCCTTGACCTTTAGATTAGACGGTATAGAGGTAGTTTTGTAGACTACTTTTCTTATTAGACTTATGTAAGGGTATTCCCTGCAAAGAAGTAAATCGACAAGAACTAGTAATGTGTGGTGTATAGTTTGGTGACGTAGAAACCATCTAATCTAACACCCCACTACATTAATTTCAAGTGAAATGTTACTTATTGTTATACCTACATATAAGGATCATTTTGAAATACTGTGTCAATTAGGTTCAGTTTTACACAATGACATGCATCATGGCTCAGTCGGTAGTAGCGCTGCCTTCCGTGCTGTGGGTCGTGGGTTCGATCCCCACCGAGAACAAACATTTGTGTGTGGCAAACATACATGTTTGTTCTATGTCTGCAATGGGTGTTATTATGTATCATAAGTATGTATTTACAAAAAAAAATGTATATAAGTAGTCTATCAGCGATCTTGTTCCCATAGTACAAGCTATGCTTAGTTTGGGACTAAAGAATGTTGTGTGATTTGACCGAGATATTTTTTTTTTTTTTTTTGATACATTATCTATCTTCTAGTGTCCAATTTACATAATGCATTGGACCCTGTCGTTAACTTTACGTGGACGTTTATAGACGAGTTGAGTATCGACTATGGCCAAATAAGCTAACTTGCATGGTATTTAGACAGCCTCGGCATTGTAAGTCGAGCATTTTTCACATTTATGTTTTTCATTGAAAAATCAACTATTATGTTTTTGTTGGTATTTCATTTTACTGCGAACTAAATAAATGGTATCGTCTGGTTTCGACGTTACTTTCATTTGTTAGTTTTACAATATTCAATAGGCAATTGGTTTATTTGCATTTATTTTAGGACTAGAGGGATAAACGTTCAAGATATTTTATGTATTTAAGGATTTATTATAGTATTTAAAATGATCAAGCTATTTAGGGTATCATCATCACCATCATTTCATCCCGTTTGCACCCACTGCTGAGTGTAGGCCTCCTCATTATTTTATTTAGGGTATGCGGTCAAATATTTCCCGTTTCTGAATACCGATCTCAAACTTGGCAACCATCGCTGCTAAATCATCAAAAAGATTAAAATGAGGAGCCACTACAGTGTTACAATATTGTCTTTCCAGGTGAATCCAGGTCGTAAGGCGTCACTATGTGGTATCCGCGAAGGAGACGTGATATCTTCCATCAACGGTCGCCCGACGAGGAGTATGAGTAATGCTGACGCTCACGCTATGCTCAGGTCGGCAGGACCTATGCTCAGACTTAGATTGAACGAGTAAGTATTTTATTTTGTGTTATTTTCCATCTAGGCTATGTAAAATTTGAATAATTGTGTATTATCGTCTTATACACTAGGACCTAATGTATAAGACTACACTGGGACCTAATGTTCTACATGATCCTAGTGACTAGGTGGTTGTATTCTAGCTGCACGTTCCTCGCAACCAGAGCATAGAAGAACGGGCAAGAAAGCCTGTTCCGCGTCAAGCCTTGGTCTCGCGATCATAAAGCACAACGCAGCGGTATGCAGCATGCAGCGCCGGTCACATAATTGTATGGAAAACGTCTAGTATGGTATTTTGTTACGTCGCAGTCTGCGTCAGCGGCGAGGAGCAAACGCGGTACTCTGCGTTGTGCTGCACACCGCAGCGTTGTGCGTTACGATCGCGAGACCAAGGCTCAAATCAAATCAAATTAAAATAATTTATTTGTAAGGCTTTACGCGTTACTATTTTAAGCCACATAACAATCGGTTTGGTCGTAACAGAAATTTAATTATTAGGATTAGGTATATCTAAGAATTACGAGCTTATAGTTAGAGTTTTAATTTTGACAAACGAAATACGAAACGCGGATCGATTTCGAGAGTTTTTGTCACGATAACTGCTTCTAAAGGGTGAGTTGTGCATCTTCTTATCACATAAAACGCTAAAACACCAAATGCTTCTAATTTTTTATATATGAAACTCGAAGCACCCAGATTGAAAAGTAAATCATGAAATCGTAGCACTATGCTACGACACTTGTAACTTCATGCAAAAGACATCGACGCGCTACGCTAATTTCGTAGACAACTGCTACGAGGCTATGATTGGCTGACCAACTATGTCATGTCATACAGAGCTACAAAATGTATTGGGCCGGTGATCAAAAGTGGAAGTAGGGAAGGGCGTCATAGTATAAGACCTAGAGTAGACAAGACACGAGGCTTTGATTATATGATACCGATGCACGATCGTCACCACGCCGCTTTTGAATGACTGAGCAGTATAAGTTGGCGGCACTATTCAGTGACACAAACTTTCACCATCTCAAACTATGATACTTAGCTGATAATACAGTGAAAAGAAACGGTATTCATTTCTAATTGGTCTACTGGAGAGATGAGTTTAGTGCATGGCACTGTCCATATAGATCCATAGGTATTGCACACAGATTCATAGTTCCATTTAGTTTCTGGTCTAGCCTCGACTACTTTTAAAGTAAAAGCCAGAACGTAACTAACTACAATGTACAGCGGTGGACATTAATCGGATAACTCTTCGCCGTTTCACAAGAGAATCAAACGGCGGACTGTCTGCAGATTACTGTGACGTGGATCGGCCCACTTAGTCCCGTATGACAGGCCAAATGGATTCCGGAGTCCACCTTTGTGGGATTTGATGGAGCGTGCATTTCGTAGCTGTTAGTGTGTGCCGCATCATCATATCAGTGTGTAGAAGTCCACTGCTAAACTCTACAAAATTTCCAGAAAGAACACTTTGTGTCTATTTTATACACTGACTGACTACTGCGTGTTTTTTTTGTACAACTAAATGACGGAATATACTGATGGCCCACCTGGTGTTAAGTTATTCTACGTTTGACATGTGAATATTAGCCTGTACCTATTATTGAAACTAGATTGCTGATAAAATACTTTTTTGTAAATACTTATAATGTATATTATATACACTACCTACTATGTATGTACTGTAAATAGAAGAAATATTTCAACATTCAAGTCGTTTTGCATACAAAAGAAACTATTTGTACCGCGTGGTATTGGTAGGTAAATAAATAACGTTCATGCATGATTATAATAAATACGAACTTTCAAGAACCTAACAAAAACAACGTGTTCTTGTAATAGGGCTGAAACTTTTGCTTTGTCGAAGTAAATTATTGTCTTGAAAAATGTGACAAAGTTTCTCGGTCTAGCGACAACCTTTTTGAATTAAAGTGGGTAAGTCTTGGGAAGTAATCAGATGGACGTCAGACCCTTCATTTTGAAACCACTTCTTGGATTAAACCTAGGAAAATACCGCAAAGGCATTGTTGTCTGTGACAATCAGTGTTCAATGGCTATAACTAGAAGTGGCAAAGTTTATATTATTGTGTAAGTTATTCAGAATGTCTTATCTCGTAGTAATCTAAGTTTTGTTGTCGCCAGAGACAGGGAGCTGTCGCCGCGGAGAAGATCTATTGGAAAAGGCAGTGAACTGAAAAGTAAGTTATCATCATTTTATAGCATGTTTTTTTGCAGATTCTACTTTTTTTTTAATAAAATTTCGAGAAATCTACCTATTTACTAACACCTTTAAAGTAGAACTTTAGTAAACCTGAACCGAAGGAAGTTCGAGTCCAAACTCCGCCATGAAACAAATGTTTGCTTACCTGTAATTTGAAGTCTGTATTCAGATTCAAGCCTGGTTGTTGTGGATAGTTCTTTATTCCTACGACACAGGATCTAGTATCCTAGTATCGGTCAGTAGGTTCATTTATTCAAATACCTTAGATCGTTCAAGCTACTAAATTCCCCACAGAATAAATTCACAGTTTCATGAATATTGAGAGCTAAATGGAGCATCAAAGCGTTAGAATAAGCCTTTCACTGAGTCTCAATGAGAAAATCCCAACAAAACCTATTATGGGTAGTAGTTAATAGCTTTGTAGAAGCGAAACTCGCGTAACTTAAAAAGTAATTGTTTGAATTCAGCATTTGTAGTATGGTGGATTAATAATAAGGCCTGAAGCTTAGAAACATCAGGACGTATCACGCCAGTTTCCTATTGGTATAGATTGCAACTTTGAATTTCTATTTACTACAATGCTGAATCAGTGTCGAATCGAAAATTTCGGTTTGGTAATGTTTTGAACCAGCTAGTAGGGTTGACCCTTACAAAAAAAAAACAGCTTTTGGTCTTGAACCCTCCTGGATCAACCTACCTATATTGCTTTTAACCTAATATGGTAAGTGTTACCCGCAATAAGGGAGTGTTTGGGCTGCGGATAAATGTAAACGGAGTTACGTTTCTATGCGCATGTTATATCTGTTCAATACAGTTTGTAGCATCCGCTTGCAATTATCGATTTGCTTTGCCCGCTCTGATTATGATAATCTCTATGCGCTGTTGTTGGCTGAAAGAGATCCCATTTTAATTAGAAACTCACTTTGCACGTTTTAATAAGATGTACGTAAGCCGATTACTTTGCTATCATAGTGTGGACTAGAATACTGGCGGTGAGTGGTAGCAATAACGCTTTTAAAAATCAAGGTCTAGGCTTTGGATCCATACCATGAATGCATTTTATACATAAGAAAGGGTCGATAGGCAACTCCTAAAATATCTTTATTTTAAGAAGTGCTTACCGTGCCTGAAAATTATAGTCATTTCTATAGCCTATTTTTTTGAATGAAGACTAAAATCTGTATAACTCAGTGATGGGTGTCGATTTCTGTTCTTATAAACAATTCACGTTCCGAAAACCGTTTGAAAGTGCAACAGTAACACGAAACAAACCATTTTCTAGCTACCTTGCGTGGTTTTTCTCAGAATAACACAAAAATGTTAGTCAAAGGAAATAGAGCTTTCGTATAAATCTGAGGAGGCAGAAATATACTTCTCGCTGTCTGGAATATTTCCTTTTGTACATTTGCGACAAGCATTACTTTATCGCACGTCTGCATATGCACGGAACTATTGCAAGGCGGGCGCGCCTGTGACTTTATCGCTCCTGCCTGTTTACTCGCAAATGTACAAAAGCAACTGGTAACCAAGCCTTGGAAGTTTTCACTCAATATTCAGTACGATAAGGTCGCTTATTCTCCGCCACCCGGCAAAATCTATCGGCCCTTAGATTTTATTACGCGATGCATTTTTCGCATGAAATTGCGTTGCACGATCGTATCTTTGAATTATTGTAGCTGCTTGTAAAGTAATTTCGTTTGTTCACAGGACCATCCCAGCTGATAGCTGAAATTAGTAACAGTGGTAGAGCGACTCCTCAGGCTCCCGTGTACGCCACAATAAGACCTTCGCACTCTGCACAAAACCGAACTTCATCATCGATCAGATCTTCCCTCAACTCTTTACCGGCCGCGCTAAATTCCTCGTCACTTGTAAAATCTGTTGCAGACGAACAGCCGAGATTTCACCCCACAAACCCCTTCTATACGACTCTTCCTTCAAACTACTCAAGTGCTTCCAAGCTGCCGGTTCCAAATAGTAAAGCTCCCATCTCCACTTTAGATAGAAATGCCCATAAGGAGGTTTTGAATGAATTTAGCAGCGATTTGAAATCGCCTTCTTTTTTTACGAAGATAGATTCAGGCCCGACCAGCCTCCTTTACTCGCCTTACAACGGCACCGGAAACACAAACGGGCACGATTCTAAACCGCAATTCGATACGAACGATTACTTCCATAGAAAATTCGATCAGTTTAATAATCAGAGCCTTCCAAACGATGATAAAATTAGGAATCCCTTCGATACGAAAAGGAATAGTGACCCCTTCGAAAAGTATTTACGACCCGAAAATAAAATGAACGGTGACTGCGATGCGAAAACAATACCAAGTTCCATGAGCGATAGTAATTTTCGGAGCTCGAAGGAAACGAAATCATCGACGATCACAGAACATAAGATTAGTGAGATAGAAGAAGTGAAGACGATTAAGAAATTGATATTAAACGGGCATGAGGGCTATCACGATACGGTGAAATCTCCGACGAACGGAAAAATGGAGGGATTTCCGTCGGATAGTAAACAATTCCGTAGTACGCAACAATCGGGTACGCCGGGAATGGAACGTATTCTCTCGACGACAATCCTGCAGCGGAATGAACCGTTTAGCGCGACATTCAATCAAACTGGAACTGAGAAAAGGAATTTCACGTCTTCGACAATGCCGCACCGATCTCAACAAGAACAACACAACAAGCTAAGTTCAGGTATGTACATCTACAAGGTGTAACATAATTACCCTATAAGCCCGAAGGGGGCGTAATCAGACCGACCACCTGAGTGCTTGGACTTGTGCAAAGGATCAATAAATCGTAATTGAAATTTTCATACAACTTTTATTATTTTAGAAATATGCGACAACCCTAAGTGTTTCTTTACTATTTGCGTAAACCCATACACACGTAGGTTCTACTGCGTCGCACGCACACGCTAGCTGTGTGTAGGTACATTTTAAGTAAAAGTTACGAGCTCATTTCATGAATGAAAAACTTCGAAATCTCAAAAGTCGTAGAACAAACACTGTTCGCCATGATCTGTAAAATACCCCCCTTTCGGACTTATAGGGTAATTATGTTACACCTTGTATATTTTAAGCGAGCATTCAATTTCCTCCATCATTCTAGATTAATTGACGGGGAAAATATTGAAACGGTGCAACCATGTACATGGTAAACTTAGGTAATTAATTTTACTACGACCGTCTGAGAAAATTGATGCAAATATTTCTTTTCGAAATCAACCCTACTGCTCAGTTATAAGGTTCACAATTCGTTTACCGTTTGGTATAGTTAGATTTGCGGAAGGTAGATCGTTACAGGGCGGGCTTAGTTCCGATACGACACGATTTATGACCATGACTTTCTTCGTCACGTTACCCCATGTGTAATAAACATTTACTTCATAAACCGTAATAATTTACTAAAATGTAAATAGGTTCTACATACATTTGAGTTTTTATGTTTAAAATATACCTGGCTTTGCTTTGATTAAAATGTGAGTACAAGAAAAGTACATAAATATTATACGTGTACTCGTAAGTAGATATGGAGTAAGTTTCACGAATAACGTGGAGATAAGTACATAATAATATACAGGGTGTTACCAGACCACTTCCGAAAACGAAAGGGGGAGCTACAGCACACCAAAACCCAACCAAAAAAAACAGTTATCCTCAAAAATAATTATAGCCGGAGAAAACAATGTTTAAAGATTTGTATTTATTTCGCCAGCCCGCAATGTACGCATTCACGTAGGTAAGGTCGAGGCGTAGTACTATTATTTATTCTGTGTCGTAAGTGCCTACTAACGTAGGTCGCTCGCACGTCGCGTACTTGAATGACCCGCGATGAACTCTCAGCTGTTCATGCTGTAGTAGACGTAATCTGCGTGCTGCGTGTATATTGCTGCTTTATTTATTTTATTTGTTTTTTTGCTTTTTTAAATGAGATAGTTAGGTAGATATGTCTTATTATGTTGTACTGTGTGTATGTAACTAGAAAAAAAATTAAAAAGAGATAGTCGAGTCAATTTTTTTTTCGCGATTTTTTTCGCGTAATGTTTTCGGTATCATGGTCTGATTGGAACCTCCAAGTTTTCGGAAGTGGTCTGGTAACACCCTGTATAACTAACAATATACATTGTACATACATCTACCAAAAGTTTTGTAGCTTCGTGTTTCTACAGAAATATTCTATGTACTCAATATTTTATTACAGCTACCGTAAAACTAATTTTGTTCAACGAATTTCAAATATATTTTGTATTAAAAGAGGATCAATTTACATGACAAAAATGTGTACCTTATACCACTGCCTTCACAAGAACCTCGTAAAAGAAAGTATGCAGGATGCTGATGCTCGCACAAAAATATGTGAAGAGGTACTCAAGCATGATAATATACGCATTGTTTTAAAATCTCGACCTCGGCTTCATGCAGTTTTTATTAGTGAAAAAACAAATAGAGCTTATTTAGATGATGAAAGAAAGAGTCAATTACTAAGTATCAAGGAGCATGTGGCTTAATTCGAGTAAATAATAAGATAATAATAGCGTAATCTTACGTTTTTAGCGTTAATTGATCGAGTGAGCGAAGCGAACGAAGATCTTAGTGACAACTTGGGCAAAAATGCTTTGTATGTTTGTTCGTCGAGATCTTTTGAACCGCTTATCCGATCGTCACAGAATTTGGTAAGTATACGGATAGTACTCTTAAGTTTTACTGATTTGAAAAATAAAGTAAATCGGTCAAGGGGTTGTAAAGTTATGAGGTTCCAAACGGAGTAAAAAAAATTATTAATCATAATTGCGTAATCTTACGTTTTCAGCGTTAATATTAAAGTAGCCAGTAATTTTCCTATTGCTACAATAAAAGTTCACGAAAGCTTAGTGACTTGAGTCATTATAGAAACTGGTGGAAACTTCACCTCTAAGTTTTAAAACTCAAGTGGAGTGGCAAAGTCAGGGTGCGGAGTAAGTAGGCACTCGCGAGTTCCAGACTTATTTAAAGTGCCATTGAAACGGCTGAGAAGTGTGTAAGTACTTACGCGGTACATCGGCGACGCTCTGAATGCAGATTACAATGTTCTTGTTAGCTGTTGTGAGAATTGCCTTTTCGGACTTTAAACGAATTTAGCATAAAGTAATTACCACGTACAATGAAAGATTTTAGATGAGAACGTGAGCTTTGACGAAAGATTTTCATTCGGAAGTTGGACACAAAAGCATTTGAACGATTTGCTATGCATATTGTTTGAGGCGTTAGAGGCGCGTTTGCTGTGATTTTTTGCTCGAGTGGCGTAACAGGCGTTATGCGTGATGCGTTAAAAAGTAACTTTTTTTGGAAAATCTGATATGTTATTTAGCTACAATATATTTCTATGAAATAAGTACGTCGGCAACAAAATTAATCTTAGAGTAAATAAGCCTATTGTTGATTGATGTTGTGAATACACGTTCCGACACAAGAATATCCATGTTTATTTCCCCTGGGTGACGGAAAATGGATGAAGGTCTCTTAAAATTAGATGAATGAGCTTGTCCGGACTGGGTAGATCTATATCATACTTATCCAACCAGAAAATTGTTCCTTTCTTGCTAATAGAGTTAATTGCCTGTCAATAGCGACCGTGTATTGTTTACTTTACGAAGTACTTTTCTGATTGGGATAATAACATATATTGACTACGTTTTGTTTTCACCTATATATTTAAAACTCGAATGATCTCAATATTGACTGCCATTGAACAGTCTATATAGCCTAATTCCGTTTAATTGCGGACACAAATCTTAATAAGACAGCCAAGGTCTCAGGGGCTTGTCTTCAGGAGTGGCGTTCCGCTCGAGAGCCTTCCTGGATAGAACATCTATGATCTTAACCAGTACCAACGCCGACAGTTCTACACTCTCCTAGACTTTACCGCAGGAAGACGTTCCTTAAAAAAAATATTTAAAAACTGTGGAGTATTCATGTTGCAAGTCTGTGCCGCGTATAAGTGATCTCGTGTTCGAGAAAATGAATTCGCCGTGTTTCGCAACCAGTCCGTACATATTTCACCCCGTGTCGGACACATCGGCGACAGAATCTGACGATAGTGTGGACTCTGGCCGGGAGAAGACCATTGGCGACGGTCACCGAACGAAAAAGTATGCCGATCCGAAACAAAGAACTATTAACAAAGTCAGCAAAAAGATATTGAAAGCTATCGAGCGACTAACGTGTAATCTAAGGAGGAGTAAGAAAGAGAAGAAAGTAGCGTCACCATCACCGATGGAAAAGGGTTAGTGACTCTTTATAACGAAGCTCACTGGAGGTGCATGGAAATAGGTGTACACTGTACAACAAAAATAAAGTCTCATATTGCGAAATGGGTCAGTAGGTAGAGCGTAAAGACGCAGCTGATAGTGATCGCTTTGAATATAATCGATTATGCAAACTAGTGTGGTAGTGTGGAATATTTTTCTCTAGAGCTGATCTAAATTTAACCATTTCTTGTCTTTCATACTTGTTTACAGTATAATGTGTCGACAATAATGGTATAGTTGTGGATTTTAGTACTTTATTCTTCTTGCAAAAGCACAGTGCAAGTAATATTTTCTGGCTCATTGCTTTTATAAAAAGTGACGTGATCTTTCTCCATATTTTAGACGTCTAGGTAGAAAATAATGGCAAAGCGTTTCAACATGTTCCAAGAATAAAGTTGACATTTAACGTGTTTTATGGCCCTAAATTTTCTTCGTTCACGACGAAAAATCTTATTTGGAGAGGAATGTCGTGAGTGTCTGCGATACGCTTTGCATAAACCAAACCATAAACCCGTTGCTAAATATTTTGAAGCTAGCTTTGCTTTAAAATTCATTAGATAAATTATTATTTCAAATTCTTTTACTCACAAAGAAAGTTAACTAATACAGTATTTACAATATTCACAATATTACTATTACTAAGAAACCTTGATATAAATAAATACTTGCAAAGCTTAGTGCGAAACCTTTTAAAAATTTGCTTATCATAACTGGCCGAGTGAAGCTTGGGTTCCAATGTGACTTTACTTCTTTCTGAAATTGTTGATGGTTTACTGGGCCGGAAACTTTTGAAAACATTTTGAATATAATTAGCAGACCAATTCAATTATAACTTTACCCTTTTCTTTCCGACTTGATTTAAGCTATTCAGCTCTAATTTTGTCATCTTGTTGGTATTGAATAGCGATTCTAAAAAAATCCTTTGAAACCGTTTTAAAGTTCGAGATACAAGTGTTTTTATATCAGATTCCTCGAATTTAGGTACAAATTTAGTAAAGGAATTCTGATCTTCTAATTTATAAATGGTTTCAAGCAAGACGTAAACAACTTAAATTTTGATAAAAATACGGTGTTTGATTCTTAACTTCTATTAGGAAACACCAAAGCAATCTCGGAATGATTACCGTAAAGCTCGCGCCTCGAGCTTAATTCAGATCGGAACAATACAGTTTAGTGAGGGTAATGAGAGGGATTCGTAGGGGCCTCGTAAAATGAACACACATAAATGTGAGCTCAGGTCCTCACAGGTGCCGCCTTTCAACGACAAATTGATCGAAATAAATTTTGTTTTATTCTTTTTCATGATACATTACATTACATTTGCAGGTGTATACCTATATAGGTATACACCTGCAAATCTATTCAAATCTACACAGTGTAATGTATCATGTATAATACAAATTTCATTGGCATCCATTCCAGCCAGTAATTCTTAATAAAGTTTATTTTTTATTTAATCTGTCCTGTTTAAGTTACCAACCAAAATATATGCCTGAAATAGACAGTGAATAAAATCAAGCTTACGAACGACAGATTTCATTTTCGACAAATTAAAATACTTTGCTAAAACGATTATTAGATTGGATTATAGCAATATGGTTCCCCAATATTAAGCTTTCGCATATTTCCATCCGACCCAAATGATTTGAATATCTGCGCTGAGTGTGCAGCTTTTACTGCCGGCGAGTCCGACCCCTGATCTCCAATGTTATGATAAAAAGCCGCTCCAATCTCCGCAACATATAACAATAGCAGTGTCCGAAAAATAGCCGCGAGTTTTGTAAAGAAGTGCTGTTTATTTGGAGTATAATAAAAAGCTAAATAAGGATATGAAGCCAAAACCGATATAATAATATCTGCACAATGTAATGGCACCGGGAATAATTGGAAACATGCGTGCATTCCAAGCTATTTATTTGTATTAGTTCAACGCACTCGACATTGTACAGAGGACAGTGTTTCATTTTGATAGTAACATCGCCGCATGGTTCGCCTATTACAAAAATATGGAAATCATAGAATGGAAACCTATAAATCATTATAAATAAATAAATGAATATTCACGGGCACTTAACACAACGCCTTCTAGTCCCAAACTAAGCAAAGCTTGTACGATGAAGACTAGATGGCTAATAGAATACATACATACATATTTTTTGTAAATACACACTTATAATACATAGTAACACCCATACACAGAACAAACATCTATGTTTACAACACACAAATGTTTGTTCTCGGTGGGGATCGAACCCACGAACCACAGCACGGAAGGCAGAGCTACTACCGACTGAGCCATGACGCCTGACACATTATTATGAATTACTAGCCGTCGCCCGCGGCGTTGCTCGCGTTCTACCCTTTAGAGTGTGACGTTTCAAAATTCCTTTCTTAGTGCACCCCTACACTATACAAGGATACTACCCTCCAAATTTCATACCTCTAGGACTTATAGTTTAGGCTGTGCGTTGATTCTCAGTCAGCTTCAAAAGAGTTTTATATATATTGATGATGATGATGAATCATTATTATAACATCAAGTAATAGTTATTGTGATGACATTAATATGAATATTTGGCATATTATACGAGTAAGTTTGTACAAAACAAACTCTCAGAAGGAAACCCACGGCGTTTGTACAGTCACCCTACTTTTATGTCAAAGTGGTTTTATGCGAAACTAAAATAACCATTAACCAGTGTAGTTACCACGCTGGTATTACTGGGTCCTTTTTTACTATGCCAGGCGGCGTTGCGGTAAAGCGCGCTCTGCTTGGCCTATTTGACCTGTTGCAGTTGCAACTGCCCATATTCAGAGCGTTGCTTAAAATACACGCATAGTTGTGTTTGTTCCGCACTTGTCTGTAAGGTATCTATCTTATATCGGCATAGGGAATTCGATTACGCAAGAATTGACTCTCTAAAATTGGCTTTATATGGAAACCCTGATCAAATTAGGTAGTAAAAACTATACAGCTGCGGGCTGGAGTGTAGGCGTTTTCTATTACCACTATTATCACTCGACTCACCTGTCAACTATAAATTATCTAACTTAGCAAAGCTCTGAAGAGGATTGACTTTTTTTTCTACTAGCCGTCGCCCGCGGCGTTGCACGCGTTCTACCCCTTAGAGTGTGACGTTTTAAAATTCCTTTCTTAGTGCACCCCTACACTATATAAGGATACTAACCTCCAAATTTCATACCTTTAGGACTTACAGTTTAGGCTGTGCGTTGATTCTCAGTCAGCTTCAAAAGAGTTTTATATATATTGATGATGATGATGATACAAACGCATTCTTCTTAGTGGCTTGCACTGTTCTACTTCTAAAAACCTCGCAAACATTGTGATTCTCAATAGCGTTTATTAGCTGGGCTCGGTGTTATTGCCGGATGCTAGTGCTACCTATACAACTATGTGCAACTCCCAGGTCGAATTGCCTTTCATTCATGAAATGTGCGCAGATCTCTATTTTAATTCCAAATTCCACATCAACCGGATACAGCACAATGATGGCTTTTCCACTATCGAAAGAGCTAAAGGGGTGCGCCTACGCATTGCGTTAGCTCTGACAGGCACAGTTCCGCCGATCTGATTGGTTCGGCTCTCGTCACGCTTCAACGAAAGCGTATGCTGGCGTATTACGACTTGCATAATCGACCATTGATGATTTTTCCCGCGCAAATAAATCCGACCAAATTATCTGAACCCTTTTAATTCTTGTGGCTTGTTTTGTCCGGTTGTATTGAGCAGGTCATTTTACGCTGGTGCAGTTCGGGAGCTGTATGAAAGCGCTCGAAAGGACGACTCGGACACGCCTGCCCTCGTAAATTGATTGTTATTATGCAATCCGATATCACGAGAATGTTTTTAAAATAGCTACAAAATGGTTTTTGTAGGATTATGATGTAAACGATCATGTTGCTAGGTGATACCAATAAATTTACTGTTGCTAGAAGAGCAATAAGCAATCAGCACAAAGCTAAAATGACAAATTATTACTTCGTGTTCCATGTCCCACGTATATGTCGCTTTGAATAGACACTGACACGTATCAGGGTGATGGATGGTTCAAAGTGAACTTATTTGGTCTCGCACAATTAACCTGACATTCCGCCACCACACCTTGTCTTTGGACAATATATTGTATGTCCATCACTGCTGATGCCCACGGAACTATGCATTAGCGATGGGTCAGATTGAACATCCACTAATTTGCTAGAAAATATTAATTTTCTTTCCAATATTATCATAAGGGTTGCTAAAGCATGAATGGGTTTTGAACATAAAATATCCGATTGGTAAATTAGAATCGCACAGCTACCTAAATCAGTCGATAGGACATCTAACATGGAACGCATAAGGTCAAAACCCGCTCGTGCATATAAAAATCGGATGGAGCCAGGATGATGTTCGGTGTTTAGTTCAGCGTGTCGCAATCAGTTCACAAAGCGGGTATTTTATTGTGATTTACATACAGAAACTGTCCATTGTGGGCGCTTGCCCTGTCGCAGTTGCCCTCCGGCCTCCGCGGGCCAGCGCTGCGTGGTCTAGTTGACCCGCCACTCTCGTTTATAAGGTTAATCTATTAGTGAAGTGAGCTTATCGCCGCCGTTGTCGCTTTTCCCGCGTGCTGCCTTTTCACACTGCGACTTTGCATTTTCGTAAGTGTTTTTTCTCAACGGTAAATTATACGACGCTCGATGAATTCAATGAATTATAGACACATGATAGACCGGTCCAAAATATAGCCTCCTTTTTGCTTCGCCGTAGTCGGATAGAAAAAGTAAATACTTACAGAGAAAAAAACCTTGCTAGACCGACGGTTTTAACGATTAAGCTACACCACAAATGAGACATTCTTCTTGCATGAAACGAGCTAAAATTTTGGTACTTTCGAAAAGTCGCGCAATGCAAAGTCCATAGTGTAATGTAAAATACTGTTGGTTTCAACCTAAAATTACGTACCTAGGTTCGAAGTGACTTTAGATATTCACAAATCAAGTAAATACAACATCCTCAGCAGTGTAATTTTTATTGGCTGGCTATAAGATTTTACTGAGATTGCTTTTAGATGCTCACTGGAGAAGATTTTCCTCAATACACTTGAAAAAAAATTACGCCTATAAACATCTGAGATGATCTGTTTGTTGGAATAAAATGTTGTCGACGAGTTTAGCAGCTTATTTGTACTCTCGTCGTTTGAAAAATAATTTAAAGTCGACTCGGGCTCGCTCTAACGAAGGAAGACGTTGGACAAACGATCCCCTCTCAATCGTACCACTCGAAAAATAAACTTATCGCTTTGTCGAGGGTCATCCTGCCTCATCGAATTATTGACTCTTCTAGAAATTTCCTTTCGTAGCTGATTGAGTTTGTTTACAGTTTGCGTCAAAGTTTGATATACGATAAAAAAGTAGCAGACACAAAAAAAAGGTTAGGTATACTTAAGTAAATGTTTTTTTGCGTATTAATTTCAATAAAATGAGCTCTCCTGGTTTTTTGAGTATCAAGTTATAGCGAAATTTAAAAAAAAATAATAGACTAGGGCGATGGGCAATAATATTTCAGAATACAAAGTGTAGTGTAGAATATTATTGAAATAAAAGAATCGACTTGTATACCTATAAATAGGTTACTTTGTGTTAAGTAGAGCAGGTCAGTGTACAGAAAGCTGTGCCAAATCCTGGGTTCATTTCCTGATACGCCTAGATCAATCTGGAGACGATCTGATTTAGTTCGAGCCGTGTCGTCAGTGGTCCGCAAAACGCATTGCAACGCACTGCCCGGGAAGTACACCGCCTCTGATTACAACAACATAGTACCCCTTATTCCGAGTTCAGTGGAACCGCTAATTTTAAACCTACCTATCGGAAAACGTACGGCCGCTCCAAATTATTCCACAGCTGCGCCGATTACAACTGCATTTGCAAAACCACGCAGATTCCAAATATAATCCGATTGTTCTCTCAAATGAATATCTGCTATCGTATCGTTTTAATTTATCAGAAATTATGGTAAGTTATTTTGTTCTTGGAAAATGTTGGGCTTATCAACGTAATTGGTAATCCAATTTAGATGAGTTGCTTATTGTGTAAATTACAAGATCTGTTTCAATTGAGACTCGAGTTTGCTGATTCTAAATAACTTCGGCGACTGGTTGATACAATTCCAATTTAATTATGTTTGATGTAATGTTCACATCATTATTCAACCCTCGCTTTGAAGAAATTGTGTAAAAAAAGTCGTGTGCATTTGCGATATGAGTTTTCGTGAAAAAATTTATGTACGTAAACAGGCTTTGGCGTTAATATTGTGACTGGGGCCGCGCTGAGATGTCAGACAAATATAAACAAAGTGCGCGACACAGTCAGAGCAGGCTATAGCTTCGAATAATTCATTGTTTGTGAAGAAGCGACATCATATTTGTTTTCACTATTTCTTTTACCTTTACTTTTTGCTTTTTTACATCGAACTGAATCATCTGTGAGTCATAAATTACTTTATGGGTCTCAACTCGATATTTTTTCTACAAGCCTGTATCAGATAATCAGTTAAACTGATGAACTTCACTTTTTTGATGAATTTTTTTTTTTCTAAAATCGAGATTGCTCTAGATTATTCCTTCAAAGTTTTCTACAGTGATATGCATCGTATTTTAATGTACTTGTTTTAACCTACCTGTAACACACATAAATCGAAGAACTTATTTTCTTCCTTTCACACAGTGGAGATATCACCGCGCGAGGTGGTCACCGACAAGCCTCCAGTGATCACGCCCACACCTGGCGTTCCGAGTCCCACACCGAAACGTGAGTAAACAAACATACCTATATAGTTGTTTTTGTTCTACTTACATATTGTTCTGTGCCACCCAAATGAACCCTTTGTTTGTAGATATTTGAAAAAAACCCTTTGTGTTTGAGCAACTTGACACCATGACTTGTATACAGGATTCGGCATTAACTTTTCTCGCTGTCATATTACATACCTAGTTATTTTTACATTACCTATGTGACCTTAATTCGTGGTTTCGATTTCACATTATTATTAGTAAAGCTGCTGACGAAAGGAACTCTGATCAAACAAATAAGACACACCTTACCCTGTGAAAACGATTAGTATTATAATAATTGAAACCATGTAAATTAATATTGCTCTGGCAGCCGTTAGCTCTACCATATCTGCCAACAATTGCATTACTTTAAAATGTATGCCAAACCTCGCAGCGTCAAAACTTTTCATATTAAACTGGTAATCCGTTGCAAAATGTATTCCACTAATATAATTTGTGTAACTTATATTATTCATGGCTGTGTGCGTGCTTGCTAGAAATATGAGTCGGTTTAGGAATTAGGCTGTCCATCCGTTGGATGTCACTCGTATCATGACACGAGGAACACGATAACAAGATACATTATGCCGTCGGTCAGTCCATATTAGCAAGTGAAATGGCCCGATTGTTATACAACGACCTAGCTTCCTTGTATTAGTTTGCATTCTGATATCTTGGATTTAGGATTTAGTGATAGCACACTTTAAATTTCAGCAAGAAATTCAACAAATGCTAAATGAATTCAACAGATACGAATAATATTTACAATACATCGTCAAATACGAATCAAGCGCCGCTGCAGTTGCCAACAATTGTTTGTCTAGAACTATTTAGGTATGTTAGTAGAGAATGTTTGTGCTCTACTCAATGAAACGCTTCCATACCGCTATCAACAGTTTTACACCAAACGTTACTCTGAACTGCTTCTTGTTTTACAGCAGGCCGATTAGTGCGAGCATGACCATTCATAGGTATCTACCATCTACGCTGCTAAATACATATCGTAAAACAGAATGCGATTTATAGGTTCACGCATGCAATCGACACATTCACCTTATAACCTTTTGTCAGTGAGCCAAAAAAGCAGCGTCTGAGCCGTCCGACCGCGGTTCTTTTGGCACACTGGCCCGGATCTATCCAGCGATTATGTCATGCATAGCAATTTCGAACGGCGAGTTTGTTGTTCGACGGTCGCGCAAACCAAATATCAAAATGGCGTTTTATTGTCCCAGAGAAAGCAGAGGGTGAGATATTTCTGGAAGGTCGCGGGCACGTTTGACGTTGTGCAAATCGCACTAAACCTACATATGAATTTCATCTGAAGCTATGCAATCTGCGCTTTTCTGTATTCACGTCTCGCCCGCAGAATTTCTGTTTGATATCTTTGCTCGGTGTCGAGACTTGAGAGTTGCAACGCTTTTGAATTTTTAAACGATAAGTTTAAGATTTGTTACGTTCATCCAAACCAATTGGCACAAGCAGAGTTAATAATAATCTTATCTCATTAGATGCAATATAAAAATACAAATCAAACATTAATTCTGAAAATAAACAGTGCTTTTTCATTGAGTGTACGATCCGAATTTAAACATAAGAGCGAAAGTCTTGACCTAGATTTGCGCGTGCCTACGCCTTATTGAATTTTAATACTCGTACCTTACCTACTTTTAAACGGCATTTTGATAATTCTGAAAACTCTATCATCATGATGACAGTACAAATTACACAATATCTTCCTCCATAATAATTCCATTATCCCGCTATAACCGCGTTGTAGTGGTCATGAAGAGGCATCAGACAATCTTTTTCTTATACATGAGTTCTGTTAGCGCGTCGGTTTGCATATGAATAAAATCGATGTATAAAATGCATTCCAATGGGGTATAATAAGATAAAATTCTAGCTGTAGTATCTTTAGAGCAACAACATGTACCTAAAATCATAGCACCTAAAATGTCATTGTACACATGAACCAAAAATTTTTTTTTTTAATTTATTGTTTAGTATTTTTTTGTGATTTGAAAAGAAGGTTCTAAGATATTTTTTCTTGCACATTCGCAACGGCAACGTAGGCAAATGACGCACGTACTCAACTATTAAAGCACTGAAGTACATTATCTCATCAGCGCCAGATCCATCAATGAAAGATGTGGATCGTTGGCACACACCATAAAGCTATTTTAAGAAAACAACATAGTTATCTGGCGTTTGTATTCATTTCTCTTATTACCTTGCTCTATATAGATATTGAAAGAAAAAACTAAATTTTGCCATCCATACCTGATTGATATATAGAATTTTAAAGTAGGTCGCTAGAATGTTAGAATATCCTTGATGGAGACTCACAATATTATCTGTTTTCTTGGTGACAGATTTTGTTTGTACAGTGTAAAGATCACAAAGTATTATTTATAGCACCGGTGGTATTAGTTAACGTAAGCTGCTCCAGTGGAAGTGGTCAATCAGTCTTAAACGACCTGCATTCTTAGTCTTGTTAGTCCACTACTAGTACTAGTCTAGGTTCGGTAGGTATAGGTACTATGTAATATCCTGTCTATCCCAACATGTTGGATTGCGTATTTACACAGTTTTTTATATTTTTCTAGTCGACGTAATCGATTTAATGATCTTGATTTATTATCTTATCAAATAAACTAACTATGTTCATAACATTTCAAGGCAAGAGAAAAGATAATCGATGTTATCTTTATTCAATCTATTTAATGTAGGTAGCCTCTTTTTGACCGACGACGACGAGCTCGTGGTATTTTCGTTGATGATAAATTTGAAACCTATATTGAAGTGGTCGGAAAATACTTAAAGTAAAGTAATTAAATATACTATTTTGTTGTAAAATTATTTAATCCATTCATATTATCGCACACAAGTCACATAAACATATTTTTGTTGTTTATTTTCCTTTATGTAACTAACCAATTCTGATGCTTACCTATAATTATTATGCTAGTTATTTATTTTGTATGCATGATGACATTGTATTATTATGATTGGAAACGAGAATAATTTATATGGTTAGCGTCCCATTCAAACCCCTATAAGTCGCCGAAGCTATTGTGTTTTAAAGTCCTTCCCGTTATTCCTTCCGAAAATGGAAGTAGAGTGTGTGTGCAATATTAATGAACGATTTACATAGTAAGCGATAATATAATTTAGCCGGATTCAGCGCTTAGTTGCGGCGCGCTCCCTCGTGCTCCCTTCGCGCCGTGAGCCGGCGTCGCGCGCACACCACTCGCGTACACGTCTCCGCGTAAAAATAAAGTCCACAGCGCTCGCTCGCGTACTTCAGTCCATTTATAATTATCAGTAAATCGCCGCGCTAGTGCACGACTGCCGCGGTCGGCTACTGCTCCCTGAAAAGAAAATCACTATCGCTAACCTCGAACCCGAATCTGACGTTCCCGTCCCGCGGGCCCTTATCCGACCCAGTGACGATACGAAAAACCTAGCGCCGACGCATCTCACCCGTGCCGTCACTCCTACGCAATAGATACCGGTGTCGCGAGGCGCGTGGAGCCGTCATCAAGTGTTGTGTGTGATAATAGATAATATTGTGCCAGTGATAACATCATTACAAACTTGTTTCAAAATGCCGGAAAAACCTAAGCGTCGCAATAAAAATAAAAACAAACGTAAGAATAAGAATAACCGGCCGGACATTCTTACAAATAATAATGATGTAAAAGAAAATGAAACTGAAAAGTGTACTAATCAATCTGATGCAAACGCCGAACTTCAAGAGAACGATGAAGTCTTAGTGACTAGTGTTAATCAAAATACCGGTGAACAAAGTGCTACTGAAATTCATAATGCTTTAGGCATATCTCGTGAAACACCAAACGAGCAAACAGATCATCAAGATTTAAATAACAATAGCAATGTTAATGCAGCTCAAGCTCTTACTGTCCTTGTGCAAACTCTTGGCGTTCCCGCCCTGATGAATGATGTACAAGTACCACTTATTGTTGATGTAACAGATGGTTGTGTCGAATCACAAGATAGTGAGTCTTATATTGTAGAATCTCCTGAACAGTCTTTAAAAACAAAAAGTAGTAAATCAAAACTGACTATTTCTGTCAAGAGCAAAAGTTTAGATAACGAAGACGAACCTAAGATAGTCGAAATAACGGAAGATATTAATAGTAAATGCGACGAAGATATACTAGCCATTATTGATACTAGTAACGTTCTAGTTTCAGATATTGAATCTGATTTTGAATGGGAAAAAACTGATGAATTAAATGGCACAGAAGTAACACGATTGAATGAAGCAGCTACTGGTACAGTTTCAATTACAGCAGTTCCCCTTAATATAGCTCACTGCCATCAAACAAAACCTCTGACGCCTGAGATGGAAATATCTTTGCGAAATTATCTTAAAACGTTAGACCTATCTACCAACCCAGAAAACATTGAATCGGTTGAGATTAAAGCAGAAATTGAATCAATAATAAATCGTGAAATCAAGCACCGGCTACGTAAAAAAGCTCAAGCTGATGACTTTAACTTGCAAAGATTGGGTCCACCAAGAATGTTAGATGTTATTGATGAGGAAGGTAGCAGTGAGTCGTCAATGACTTCTCGTAGACAGTCATATTTAAGTGATAAAAAAAGTGATATAGATGACTTGGATGATGATGTCTTTGAAGAAAGTAATAAATCAGTTGCTATATCACAAAAAGTGGCGTCTTCTTTTCCCAAAAAGACAACATTTGGGCGATTAGTACCACAGCAATGCGTTTTAGTAGGAGCTAAAATAAAAGACCCTGAAGTGACTGAAGCAAGAGGTGATTGGACTATGAGCACATTGGAGAAAATGACTGGAGCTGAGGTTGTTTATCTCACAGATACATCTAGCAGTTCTAGCTCTTTGCATGATTTCGAAGATGAAAATGATGACGGTGTTGAAACTGACGTTTCTGTGCGAATGATAACCCCGACCATAGAAGTTACGGATACAGAAAATTTACTGAAAAATACATTCATACCTGAAGCCGAAGTAAAAACTGGTGATTTAATTCTCGACAACGAAACAACCAACATCTCACAAACAAAAAGTGATAATAATTTACATGAAATTGTAGTCTTATCTACAGACGATATAAAAACGAACCTATATGTCAAAGAAATACAAACACAAAATTCTGATGTAATAAATGATATTGATAAAATAAAACCAATCTCGAAGGACTCCTCTGATACCAATCAAGTACATAGTGACAATTATGACATAGAGATGAAAGTTTTAAAATGTGAATTGAATGATGCTATCAACAACTTAATAAAAGAAGTGTCTGATTCAGAGTTGAATGAAAATTCAAATTCTATGTTTTCACGACAAGACTCTTCTAGTAGTGTTTGTTCCTCTCAATGTACGGCAAAATACAATCCTACTCACTCGTCCTTAAATGATATTGTGTCTAATGTGCATGATGAGATTTCTGAAAACAGCAAACCAAATGTTGAAAGTACTGAAACAAGTACTGCAGTCAGTCATGTGAAAGAAGTAATTGACCATGTTACAGGAACTACTGCACAGAATAAGAAGACTGGTCACCACAGCAGCCAACCCTTATTTCTGCGTGATATATGTGTCAAAAGAATTGCCAAATTCCCGTTTGGTGATAAAATTCTGGAAGAATTGGCTTCTGTATCAGAACGTATTCAAAACATAGCTAGTCGTGGATTTGTTTCTACCGAAAACTCAACAACTTCTGAGAACTTAAAAAACGAATCATGTCATACTAACATGCCATCTTTTCCTTTACCTGATCTATCATCTATTGAAAAAGTGATTTTGCCTACAAAACCTAAAGATTCTTGTCCACCGCCAGTGCAGCCTCGCCATTCATCACTCAAAAGAGAAAAATCTCGTGAAGAAGATGCATGGATTGGTGTTCCTACGAAAAATGAACAGGTCTATGTTTGCTTATCGCCGTCGCAAAAAATGCTAATGGAAAAAACGAATACTGTCCTTACTAAAGATGATGCCAGTGAACTTGTAAATACACACAAAAACTACTTTGACCGTAGGGGTTACAATGAATGTTTTAGCAAACATAATCATAAAGATGAATTAGATAAAACAATAACACCGAGTGTGCCTTTTAAATCGCAAACAGGAAGTCGTTTGTTGGCCTTAATACGAGATCCAAAGCTTACGAATAGTATCAATTCCATTAATAAACATTGTAGCACTGAATACTTTGAAAAAAAATTTAGTACATCTCAAAATTTGACAATTCAAAATAACAATCGAATCGGAGGTAATTGTAATACTTTTAAGCCAATACCACCTCCTCGACCCAAAAAAATGTCATCGTTTTATGAGAGTGATGAGAGTTCTGATTTTACCGACAGTTCGCTTCGTTCCATGAAAAGTGAACGAAAATTCTTTCACTATTCTACGGGAAATTTAAGTAAAGAAATTGAAGATGATGTGTCTTCCATACAGCAAATGCACAGAAATTATACAAATACCCGTGACAAGCTCAGCGATCATGGTCAGGGTCCTCGACGACCGTCATTACCAAAAGACTTATGTGACCAACAGATGGAGTACATTAGACAGAAAGAAAAGGAGGTAGAAGCAGAAATTCGTCGCCTTGAAGCAGCTCAGAACATTAATGTCTCTACTTCGATAGAAACGAAAAGTCTTAAAGCTCCATCTGTATCTGAAAAAGAATTTGTCACTGAAAAGTATAAAGATGCTAATAATTTCTTTATTTCGAAACAACGAGACTTTTTCTCTTCATCGCAAAACTTTGGAAAAACAGACAAACCTGAAAAAGGAAGATTACACTCAGTATTTTCTCGAAGCCAAGAAGAATTACTTCGGGAAAAAATGTATTCGGAATATGTTACACAGATGGCTGAGCGTGAAGAAAGAAAACAACATAAAGTAATAAAGATAACAAATACCCCTGCTGTACCGAGTACTACGAATTCAAAAAGCATGCCAGCATTAGATGTTTTGGATTCAAAAGTGAATAATCGCATTGAAAAGGAGTTCATTTGCAAAGCTAGAGAGAGATGGGATAAACTAGGTATCAAAGATCCCGAAACGGAAGACGAACGTGACTCCGCCAGAAGTGACGTTTATAGGGAACCCAAAGTGATTGAACATAAAATCAAAGTAATCGAAGGCAAAGAAGAAAAAGAAATAAGAAATTTGCCGCGTCATTTACAAGAGTTTGTTCGTTTTACTGCTAAAGACAAGGAGAAGGCTGACAGTTCGGGTGAGTCGGAAGATAGACCGGCATCCCCGCACGTTATGATTTGGTGTGCTGTGATTATAATAGTGATTGCTGTCGGAAAATATTTCCTTCGACTGTTACGAAATAAATAAAACTAACTCTCTCTGAATTTTGACTTTTGACTTGCTTGTATTTATAGCATAGTGTGTGTTGCATTGCATGGTTGTGAATTTGTGTAATTGTGATTTGTGAAACTAATTAAAGTAGTAAGACAGTTTTAAAGTTATATATAATATCCTAGCTTGAATCCAGAATGTTCAAAAACAGGAAAGAGATTCAATGTGAGTGTAACAAGGTAAGATACCCTATCTATTTACTTGCATATTACTTTAGCCTAATCAGCATTATAGGTACCAACCATTATCATCTGCATTTCAAATATATCTGGAAATGTTCATGATGAATCAGTGGTATTTACAACCATATTATGCATAGTAATGTAACCTATAGATCTTGTAAGTGTAGGTATTCCATTCCATTAGGATAGATTTAGAATATGTTTATAAGATTCAGTGTATGACGTGTGTTGGGTTTGTATTACCTACATAAGCACTAGATTAATATCTATAGAACACAGAGATTACAGTTGAATTAGTTATGTAAATAATATACTTATCTTTCTACTGACGTTTTATTATTTTGTTGTTTGCATAATCGACAAGACTCTTCTCAAACCAGTCGAATACTGTGGAAATTTTCTATTTCGTCTCTGACTGACCTATTTTCATTCAAATAGGTGTAGGTAGGAAAATTACGGTAAAGATGGGACTAGTGGATTAATGTCTAATATATTGCGATGTTTTTTTAAGAACTTCAATAAGTAGTATGTACCTAACTACCTGCTACTAATATTACTCTACTCATCGTAAATTTTGCTAATAAGCTATGTACCTACTGAAACTCTTGTAGTACTAGGTATTAAAATATACAGCATTTGTAGTATATTATCATTATACTATATAAAGCTAGACTACCACTGACTGACTGACTCACTCATTGACATGCCCTGAGAGACAGAAGGAGTGGAGCTACACCACAATAATGTTCTACGAAAATGTGTATCAACACCAAACGAGTAGAGGAAAATTATAGCGGTTCTCGAAATCCAAGATGGCGCCGGTGTTGATTTGCGCGTTCGCAAACTATGACAGATAGAGGGCGTCCGAGCGTGTCATCCGACTGATTGTAGGTTGGGATTTTGGGAATTGGTGAAAAAAAAAAAAAAAAAAGATGGCGGCCGCGCAATTTCGATTTGAATTTTTCGACTTTTTAGGGTCGTCTTTGGCGGATTACTTTGTTTTACGAAACTCGCAAGTTGGCAACACCGAGTACGGGGGTGGGTAGCTTATATCCTTGAGATTTCAGAAAAATTATGACATTTTAAAAATCCAAGATGGCGGAGGCTGTGGCGGCCATTTTGTAAAAGTCATGGTTTTTACACTTTTTTCCAATCCATTTTTAGGGTAGATGGCAACATTTTAGGGGGTCGAGTTGTACCGAGCGGTTGTGTGATTCGTCAAGGAGTGTGGCTTGGTTATAAAAATTTCCCCATTTTTAGGGTAATTTCCGAGATTTTCCCCAAAAACATGAAAAGTAGAAATAATGACATTTTGAATAGAGACTTGGGCTGCATAGGAGCGTTGGCCTCCCCCGAATGACATTTGACCATTTTCGTAACTTTTGGTTGGCAACCCCGAGAGACTTGCAACTTTTTAGTTTTTGGGACTTTTTGACTTTGGCGGATTAATTTGTTCTACGAAACTCAAAAGCTGGCAACACCGATTATGCAGAACGATAGCCTATATCCTTGAGATTTCAGAAAAATTATGACCTTTCAAAAATCCAAGATGGCCGACGGCGTGGCGGCCATTTTGTAAAAAGTTTGCGATTTTCGAAAAAAACACGATTTTCAAACCGGAATATCGGGTAGTTGGCAACCCCCTACCTGGATAAATTGTATGGACCGGTTGTGCAGTTGGTAGAGGAGTGTTGCCTGGTTGAAAAATTTTCCCCATTTTTAGGGTAGTTTCCCCGCTTTCCCTCGGGAACGTGAAAAGTAGAAATAACGACATTTTGAATTAAAATTTCCACTAGCTGGCAAGATTGGGCCCACCCAAATGACATTTGATCATTTTCGTTCCCCGCAGCTGGCAACCCCGCATGCTATAGGAGTTTGATTTTTTCAGTCAGACCCGACTTTGGCGACTTACTTTGTTCTACCAAGTTTAAGGTATGACCACCGTTCTTTCACTGACAGGTAGCTTGTATCCTGTATATTTCAGAAAAATTATGACATTTTAGAAATTCAAAATGGCCGCCGTGTCATTTCCGGATTTCAAAACTTTAACCGATTGACTTCGTTTCAACGGGGTATCCGAAGGAGATTGAGGGGTTTGAATGGAATTTTACACTTTTTTAAATTTTAAATGCGTTTTTACTGCAATAAAAGGTTGGTATTCCAAGATGGCGGCCATGTAGATTTTTTTGCGTAACTTTAACCGATTGACTTCGTTCCAACGGGGTATCCGAATGAGATTGAGGGGTTTTTGATAAAAATACGGCATAAAAAAAAGACGCGAGCTGCTTGCAGCTCGCGCGCAACGCAACCACTAGTCAATATATATAAAACTCTATTGAAGCTGACAGAGAATTAACGCACAGCGTAAACTATAAGTCCTAGAGGTATGAAATTTGGAGGGTAGTATCCTTATATAGTGTAGGGGTGCACTAAGAAAGGAATTTTGAAAAGTCACACTCTAACGCGAGCAACGCCGCGGGAGACGGCTAGTTAAGTATATAGGTACATAGCTACACCTACCTATTACCGAGTGGCAGTAATACCGATAAATAAATCTAGATTCAACCAAGTACTGTCTAGAGCAAAAGTAATTATCAAAACATTGCAAATTCTCTCTTGTGTATTTACGTTCGTGACATTGACGTTGAACAACAGCCTTGTTACGTTGCGGCTTGCTCCATGAATACAGCTAGTTACAGGGCATGCTAGTTGTAGATGTGTTGTTTGCGAACTATTTAGCATTGTATCTATTCTGTCAGAGCAGGTGATCGACAGCTATTTTCGACTCTGCGGTAATGAGATATTGTCCATATCGCCACAACAAATGCACACAATCACGGAACAAGATACTGTGCGAATAATTAGTTGATATCTGAACAATTTGAAGCGATAACATTGCAGTAAACATACGTCCTCAGACATATAACCCGATACATTCGCAGAAGTATTTTGCTGGCCGAGTGCAAGTGCGTCGTCCGTGAAAATATTTGGATCGTCTATATCGGTCCGTGATGGCCTTTGGTGACTCAAAGACGCAAACCTGTGCCTGGTTATTTTGCACTCAATGTTCTATTAGTATTAATGTAAGGTAAAACCCTTTACCGGCATGAGGAGAGCACTATGTAGAAACTAACCAAGTTACGACGCCGCATCGAACACTAAAATTGTTTTCCGAAAATAATATTGAGAGTGACATGTCGGGCGGTGTAGAGAGGGTCGGTAATAACCTCTATCTAAATTATCAATCGCCGTCAATTAAATTGTCCAATCTCAGGCGGTTGTGGTGCAGGGGCACGCTGGCTTTTCAATTTACACCAGAGACAACTCCATAATATTATCTACCTAGTCTACCTACCTTCAAATAAATAATTGCTTTACCGTGCCCGGATCCTCTATGGCAGTCACCCAAAATTTGAAGTGATTTTATACGAGAGCGGTTCATTTTAATGGCCCTGACCAAATAATAAAAGAACGAGTATTTATTACGTTGGGGAAATCAATTTCACCACTAAATTGCCTGAAATATATTCAGCCGTCTTTGCAAACAGCACATTTTATTCTCGCATCGAGAATCGAACCGGCACGCACCTCTTGCGTTTCAAAAATTTTATTTAACATACTTAATAATAAAAAGTCGTGTTAGTTTTAAACTCTGCAGAAATGAAGACAAAGACGACTCGTACACATCATAATTTTTGCCGAAGTCGCTAAAGTTGAAAAAATAAACCTTCAAGTCCTATATTGCTATACACTACAGTATACACACACACCTACGCATTTTAATGTTGACAGTTTTGCAACCAATAAGTGGTGCTTAACAAATTAAAATCGAAATACATGAATATTTTGATCTTCGTTTAACCTTACCGTTACCGGACGCCCGTGATAACATAAAGGTCAATATTTATAGGATATTCATATCGATTAAAACTTAGGTAAACGTTAGTGACATAACTTGATATTTGCTTGTCTCTGAGATCATTAAAATTCAATGCAAGAATACCGCAGTAGGTATTTCTCACAGGGCCGAAAAGAGCTCTTTGTTAACACGATGACAAATCAATTTGCGTATCAAAACTTATCGAATCAGGCTATTGGGGTATTGGAATTTGTTCACTCGAAACTATTCATTATTTGCAGTAAAATTATTGTATAATTTAACGCTTTGACCAAGATTTTATTAATAAAATCTTGTGATAGACTCGGCTAATGAAAGTTTTAAATTTCAAGGTAGGTACCAGCATGGTTTAATAGCGCTGACCTTGAATGCGCAGAAGTCGAATTTCAGATGTGCAAACGCCTCCACTTCCCCTCCACCTTCGCCAATTGCAGATCTGCAAACACCTCCACTTCCCCTCCACTTTCGCCGAGTGGTATTAAACCGTGACCGGACTTGTACACTTAGGTACAACAACTGTAGGTACATACATACCTATAATCCTATCGCTAAGATCGATCTCTACTAGGCAAGCTTCTGATGGACTGAGCTGGACTAAGAACAATAGAAGGGCAATTAAACTTATATGTATCAAAGTTTTGCTATACAACTAGCTAGATTCTAACTTTAGATAATATGATGGAAAATTTGTAAAAAAAAATCTTTCGTGTGCAGTCTCTAGGCACGCACGCACGGTCTACACTACGAGTACCTTATTTTCAAAGCGACACACTCCCGTAATATTTTCCACGTGGCTAATCACATGAGTCGTCCAGGAGATAATTTGCCCGCGTCGGGGTCCCAAACAAAGGACACGTCAAAGCCGTAAGCGCTGCGGAAGCGATTCGACTGCGGATGTGACGTCACGGGGGGTCCCCGGCACATGCACTCGAATACTAATATGCAATAATGCTTTATTTATATAGATTTATTTGGTACAAATGATTGATCACTCCATCGTCTAAAAGTAATGGAATCTCATTTGATACGATACTGGCTGCAAATGGACCTCATGAAACTGAAAAGTTTGGGTCTTTATTGCTCTTTCTGTAACTTTAAGAGAGCTTGTTTCGTCGAGCCTAAAAAATAGAACACGTTAGTATTGTTGATGCTAACGAAAACACTAACATTGAGTCACAGATGATAGAATAAATAGCGACCCATTTGTTTTTGTTTACAACTACTCAAGTAGATCCCTGAAAGTATCACGTAGCGCCATCTGCATTTATTGGCGTAGACCGCAAGTTCTTTAGATCGCCACAAGATGTCCTTAGTGGTCTATTTTCTTCAAAACGGTCATATATTTTAGTACCTGAAAACTAAAATAAATTATATGTTGAAACTACAAAATTTTGGCACAGTGTGTAAGGATGACGTAACCACATTGTTACATTTTTAGATTTCTTTAATAATTTATAGATAACATAATTTAGTATGAGTAAGACAAACATTAGGTTACGAAATATATCATTTTATTGCTAAAAAAAACTATTCAAATAATTTAACTAATGCTGCCAAGTATCTCTAAGAAAATACTTTTGTCATTAATAAAAAATATGAATGACAAAAGTATTTTTTTTTTATTTTGAAAATTATTTTCCAATATAATGTTTATAGCACTGACATATTTATAGAAATAGAAAAAGTTCATTTTGTGTGACAATAAAAAAAAACTTAACTGTAAGAACGCAATATTTAGGCAACATTATTCTATGCTTCCCAACTACTGTGTTGCCCGGAATCTTGTAATTCTGTAATCTCCTTTGTCTGATGCAGGTGTGGACTAACTCGGCCTCTGATCCCAAATAGATCTACCTATACTTGGTTAAATTAATCCTGAAATTGATTTTCGGTGTTGAGGCGAGGCTCTTCTGGCTATTGTGATTGCATACGGACGGAATTGAGCGGCTTTGCGAACCTTGCCGAAACAATTTATGGTAAACTTTACCTAATTTAAATATCTCCGGTGAACAAGGATACGTTTTAGTTATTAGGCTTAGTTCTTTCTGCCAGGTATTTCGTAGGGAACAGTTGATTTTTTTTGCACTAACTCGTTTTGTCTCTCATATGAAAAGTTTATCTCATTTATAGTTACTTTAACGTATACTCTCCGAGTGGACTTACAACACTTTGTCTGTATATGGTGAAAAGCAAAATTAAAAGAAAATCCTACTGAAAATCTACTATGTTGCATTAATAAATACCGCCATACAGCGGTTAATGAAACTTTGTTTACTCGGCGATATTTGAGTCTTCTCTATGAAAAACAACTTGCTCTCAAAGCTCGTGTGCTTGCGTTGCACGTAGTAAATAATACCTCCCTCGATTAAACTTGTGAAACTTAAGAGGAAAAATATTCATCTTAAAGAAGCCACATGTCGGTTCTTTAGCATATAAAAATGGTCTTTACGAACTTGGTATAAATTTTATATATTTTTTTAATTTTCTTTAATGTGCATTTGGTGTGGTTTGCTTGTTTGTTTATCATCGGTCTAAAAAATAACCTTGTAGCAATTGTAGCTGATTGTGAAAGACCCGGTGTTAAGAATGTTAGATGATTAATTACAAAACTGTACATATTGCTACGTGGATGATAATAATAATAAAGAAAAAGAATAGGCACGTTCTTGAAACAAAGTGTACGAATCTGATCTCCACCATTCACTCGGCTCACACTGTAGCCGATCAAGAGGTGTTTTATCAGAAGGAACTTGAGAAGGGTTCTTATTAAAAGGACAATAACCCTAAACATGTCGAGGTCCATTCAAGAGCAGGTGACATAATATGTAGATACGTGACCACGGGCGGCCGTCTTCAATCTTGGAGAGGCAATGAGCAGAAATGGAGTTCGTTTGTTTTATTGCTACCTTAGTGAAATGTACGGCTTGCGAGGGCATCTGTGTTATTTATCTAGAAAAATTATTTGAATAAATTCAGCAAGATTTAGTAAAATAAGGAATATTATTAGGTCAAATTCATATCAAACAGAACTTGAATTTGAAAAATAAGAAGTAAAATATGATGATTGGGTTTTGTTTCCAAAACGACAATAAAAACAAATTTAACTACAACCACAGTATACAAAATACAGTGCTTTCCACTGACGACGCGTTGGTGCCATCAAATTGATGAACGACACACTATGCCAAATCAATCATATCGAACATGTTGTATAAAAAGCTTCCTGAAAAATGCACGTAGTAGGTAAGTGCCGCATTTCGAGAGCATGATGTTGATATATAGACTTTGCTACTACGTAAAACCCATTTAATAGAACTATCGGAAAAATTGGCAAATACTATAATTGCTGATGTGGAATTTGCCGGGTGTGCTTGACTGCAAAACCAAATTACCAAACAACATTATATCGTTTCTGTCTCTGAATTAATTGCAAAAAATAAATAGTCGGAATAAAGTAATAATTTCAGATTTTCATCCAACTTTAAAGACTATAATAGAATCAATAAAATGGCTTGGACTATACTAAGGTTTAGGTTGATATTTCATATTTCATTTATTAGAACCGCAGTAGGTAAGTCACGAGAATGTTGGTGACCGCTAACCAGTTCACCGGAGAGCGCTTCGATCGATATAGTGCTTAAAGAAAGAATTCAAAAGTAACTCAAAATTGTATTTCACGTTAAAAGGAAACTGGGATGAGAAAAATGTAGAGCTGCAGCGGCCTCACGTCCGTTCGACGTAATTCGACGGATGTTCGCAAAACACGTAATGTATCGTCGTCGGTCCGATTCGCTGTCTCACCTATCTGGCATCAAAAAGCATTGTACCTGCAGGTTTTCAACCACCACCAATGAAGGTATAAACGGTTTCCTAGGATGTGATACATTGAACCCTAAGCGCAAGCATGGTCATACGTAAAAGAAACTTCATTTTGATGGAAGGTTTTTGGAGATTTTTTGTTGAAACTCATGCTAGGACTACGTCAAAGTGAATGTCTGTTGATAGTGAACAAGCAAATACTGTGGAATAAGGTATATTAGAGAAGTGTTCTACGATTTTAAATTGGGGTTTGGACAAAGACTAGAGCCGGTCAGGTCAGGGTATAACCACTCACAGATTACCTCGTACTTAGCCCGTTCGGTCTACATCCGCACGTAATCACAGCCACCGTGGGAGCGACCGCACCGGGCAAGATTAATTAGTGTTCTGGTTAAATTAATAACGGGTGGCATGCACCCATGGCCGGTCCGTCCATAACAAAACAATGGCCGGGGTAATCAAATCGTATTAACGGGTTTCAATGGGACTGGATGGATTAAGACGACTATTTTCGTAGCCCTTATCTACGTAGCACCGCTTAGTTGGGGAATAGGTTGTGGAGAAGACATTCATGTTCTATGATGAGAGATAGTGCTAAAACACAGATTTATACACAGCTATCTGTATGGCTTTCTTCTTTTACTTGCATGAAATACGAAATACAGTGTAATGCACCGTAATTGAATGCCACTCAATAAGTATCTCTATTCTCCATCGAATAGAAAATGTCTGAGTGAATTTACTTTACTCTTTCGAGCCAAGATTTCAAGAAGAGCAAAATAAAACGTATTATTTCTCTGGATCAAATATTCGCACCATTTATTCTCATTGTTCAGCTAAATCACTTTTCTGTCAGAACAAGAAAGCATTATTTCACTTTCTTCAGTCAAAGCAAATCATTTTAACAAAAGTACCACCGAACATTGAATCGTTAGAAATAAGATTAAAAAGCATCTGAAGAGGCCTCTACTTCTAGTTCGCGTTCGAAAAACGTTAAAAGTGGAAATGTTGGTTGAAAATTTTGAAGAGCTTTCTTTTCATTCATTTTAGGTTTTTAAAGAAAAGTTTCGCGAAAAAAATTATAAGCTCTTAGCTTTCGAAATGAAATGTCCTTATTTTAGTGAACAAAAAATAAGAATGAACAGTAGGTGTAAAAAACGCTTTTTGTTGTATTCCAGTTCAAAGCTGAAAATTGTTTGTTGATTTATACTGCGATACAACAAAACTAGACGAGAACGAACAAAAGTTAAAGCCAGTGATATAAATAAAACAACTACCTACATTATGTTGTGATATAATCAAAGTGACCTCTGGCACCTCTAGTGTCATTACAACGTATTGAGATGCAAATTACATTAGATAAATGTTTAACTTTATGAATGAGTTCAACTGTCACCGAGCCAAGGTCACTGGCGACATTGTCGCACTTATAAGTCTCGGAGACTGAATTGGCAACGGTAATTACTTTGTATTCAAGCTGCATATGGTTTTAGCAGTTTACCACCATAGTTCTAATTCATGTTACTGAATTATTTGTTCATCACCACGTTGGTTCCATCACGTTGCAAAGACTTTCGGTGAGAAATATAGCTGCAGAAATAAAAACATTTTTTTTTTTTTCAATATTTCAGTTTTACTAACTGTAAATTAAAAGCGATGTAGCATCACAGTAGTAATATACCATTGACCGTTAGCCCTGGACTAGACTATTTTTGTGAGTTAGTTATATTTAACTAATGAGGATACTCTACCAAAGCTAATTCACGAGAGGAATTGCCTATGATTACCACATAATCGGTTCGGCCTATATTTAGATGAAATTATTCGCAACTCCGAAATCAGACAGGCATTGAATGAATAATGTAGCTCATTTAGCTGGGAAATGCAATACCAGATGTCGGGGGACATCGATATTGGATAAGTTAATTTGGCGGAATGGCTATTATAATAGGCCAAATTGTTTGACTCCATCCATGTGGTATATCTGAAATGGCTCTACATTCTCGATCCATGAATCCGTGAACTGTAGGTAGATTTATTGCGTGGTCTTACTAAAGGATAGCTATATATTTCGGTCAAAAATACAATGAATAAGCGAGATCATATAAGTACTAGAATTGTGTTTATTGAACTAGTCTGCAATTCGTAGAACTTTCCCAATAAAGTCTTATAATTCCAAGGCACAGGGAAACTTCGTACTCATAACAGTTGTACCAAAGGCAGCAGACCTACTGTGCTAAGATTGCTTCAAACTACAGGTATTGTACAAATAACTGAAGCTAAACTCTTGCAATTTTATGTACTAAGAGTGATATTGGTTGAAGCGACGGGGTGTTTACTGCTGAAACTAATTTAGCCTACGATTTGCGAGTAGATAGTTATCTAGATAAGTTTGGTTTGGATGAAGACGGCTCGGGCTACGAATACTAACCGGTTGCTCGCTGGAGTTTCGATCCTGAACTTTTGCTGCTTCCATTGGCAAACGTTCTATCGGTTCCCTTATTATGAAGGAAGCTCGACTCGAATTCGCACTTCACGTAGCACTTATTGGAATAGGATATGCTTACTCTCCCGTGGTAAAATCATTTGAACCTTAAACTTCTCAGTGGGAAATCAGTTTGACTATGGTAAAACTACCTCCCCGTAGTATAACTTACTTCCCTATAGTACACCTAGTTGAACAAAGCGGTTGTACAACACGTCAGAAGCAATGTATATTTTTTTTACTTTATGTACATGTTTTTTTATTCCAACTGACTCTAATATCTTTTGACCCTCGTCTGTTGTTGTGGTTTCCGCAAGGTCATTCGATTACAGCATTATATTATTGAAATAAACCTATACCTACCTGGCTATTATGTTCACTTTAGTTGAAAAATAAACTTTTAGCTGCATTGCATAATTAACATATCCTTGTAGTAGACACGAGTACATACTATGGTACAAGAACAAACTAAACAAACTGCAATAGTAATCATTTTCTATGTAAGTTCTGAACTAAAACTCAGTTATTTTATAAGTCTAGAGCAACTTAAACTCGATACAGCGAGTTTATTTAGAGATATATTTTGTTCTACTTATTTTCGGACTTTCCTGTCGCGACGGACGCTGCCGTGCGAATTTAAGGGCCTATTTAGAGAACTTTACAGACGATCAGATTTTCTTACAGTTTGCCTATAACTCCTTTCACATTGCCAATTTGAGATCGAACCACTGTTTTATGCCTGTTTATGATGGGGTAATGTTACCTGACCTGTGGGTAATGTTTTCTTAAAAACAGTAATAAAATGTATTTAATTTTTTTTTCTCAAAAGAGGATTACTTTATTCACAAAGAAAATTACAACTAATACAGTATTTACAATATTCACAATATTTACAAAATACACATGAAACAGTTGAGTTATCTACAAACCGTTAATTTAATTTATGTTCATATAAATAAGCAAAACGTATATTAACAAATTCTTATTTTTATATATTTCACAATATATATATTTTGTTCTACAATTTCAAGCCCTTAGGTTGTGTTACTTCTTTTGATTTCAGTAAGTTTTTTAGGAGTTATTTATTAAATTAAATCAAAACCGGAAATACTCTACTCGTGCTCTACTCTTTACGTTTGCATCTCTGACTCTAAAATATTATAGTTCTTCTACCACCACTAGTTCTTCTACTACCAATTAGTGTTGCCAACACACACGATAAGTTCGACGATCTGATCGGCACCGCAAATTGGGTTTGCAGTTGTTACGTCCGTAGGGGTTTTAAAATGTGTGCTCCGAGTTAGCCATTACTTTCTGTTTTGTTTGCTCACGTCGGTCGGTTGACTATCAAGGGAAATACGTTAGTATACGACGTTACTAGGTACATGTGCATACAAATATATTGGGTAAATAATAGTGTTTGTTCATAAATAAGTATATTGATTTTGTATGATTAGTGTTTTGTGTAGTAGGCAGTCATTTGGTATATTGTATCAAATACAAGACATAATTTTATACTGGTATTATTTATCAACATTTCTTAATATACCTATATAATAATATCTGTAACCTATTTATAACACGACCTAGTTTGATTAGCAATTATTTTTTTGGTACAATTAATGAATCAATAAATAAATTGATCTGCAAACAAAGTTTAAAATCGTGCACTTGTGCGCTTGAATATTTCCAAATATTTTGATAAAAACCTCAGTTTTATCAATAAAGTATTCGTGATGTATCTCATAATCTTTCCTCCTTATATGAATGCCCAAAAATGAAAAATAACGACACCGCAACACCTCTATTACTCGTAAATCAAAGCTCGTATCATCTCATTACCTTTATCTCTTGAAAATAACCATAACACGTAGCGTTTCCATTGTTTTTCATTTCCACCGCGCCGCGGTATTGTGGCGTTATCACAGTCAGTCCGACGTCGGTCGCGCTGGTAGACGCACGTTGGTACCACGCCGCCCCTCGCCGCTTTCCTCACGTTTCCGCAGTTTCCCGCTCTCGCATCCGTCACGCTCGCCTCCGCAACGTACCGCGCCGGGAAATGTCATCCTGATACCCACAAACGGTGTGTACACACTAGTGTTCCTAACTTAATGATAAGTTGATGTGCCGGCTTCGACACAGTGGGTGCAGCACGTGATCGGATTACGAAAAGGGATAATATTATTTTGGTAGGTAATTTTAGGGTGTTAATGAATTGCGCGATCGCAAGCTGTTGAGCTGAAGAGTTTGCGATAACAGCTGTGGAATGTCGAAGGTCGACGTATAACATTTGTTTATCTTTTTATCATTTCTTATTTCTTACAGTGCTATCTATTTAACGATATCTTAGGTAACTGGTTAAGCCAAACACAATACACATACTTACCTATAACAATAAGATGGCCCTTATTATTAGAAACCTATTGATTGGATATTAATTAATCGTTAAGTACCTACCTACCCACAGCACTACCAATTACTTAGGTTTCATTGTTTTACCTTTACCTATTATATAGGTACACCGTGCTTATAACATGTCATATTGATATGATAAATCATTCAATACAATTATTTATTTCCTACTTGTTTCTTCACGTAACAACATATTTCCTCTATATCATTTTACCTTTTACGTCACAATAAGAACGGCTTCGACTAGCGAAGGTAACAGTATAATCATAAAATAGTATTGGAGCATTTTTCTGTGTTGCGTGAACATTCAAATCATGTTTATGTTCGCGCCTCCCCTGCACATTATCTATACGACTCACGATACTATTCGCCCCTTTTACCCGAGGAGGATATAGCCACTGGACGTGTAAAATACTGTTAAAAACAAAAAGATTGGTAAAAATACAAACTGAAACTGTTTTAAGTTGATGTTTCATATTCCGCATGAATGAATTTACTTAAAACATCGAGATTTCATTCGATTATATCAACATCGATCATAAAGCATGCATTCTGTTAAGTATGCATTTTTGTCGGAGCGGATTTTTGGTTCTTCACTGAAATTAGTCATCTACCAACTGCCCTATAAATACTTTCCCCCTCTGGTTAGCGACCATTATGTAGAGTCCTGGTTAATATTTTCTCCGTCCAGTTTCTACATGGCTCTGGCTCTACCCCAAGGCCTAATACGTATGCATATTTCGCTTTCTTTATTTCACGCCACGTTTTCTATTACTACGTTTACATCCCATTGAGTTTTATGATAAGATAAATAAATTATTTTGGTAAAGATATGAGACTTTAGACACGCGAGAATAAGGAAATGTTATAACCAGATAACAATAACTTTACCGACCACAATTTTAATAAAGCAATGATAAGTCGTTTGCTGCTTTGCATAAAGCATATTGATCATCGTAAAATGACATGTAAATGTAGACATTATGAACCAATGATACCAGTTTGTGGCTTTACGATGCATGTCAATGTTGTATCAACCCTGAGGACTGATTTTTATCTCTGTTCTTCTTATAAGTATATTTTGTTTTTAGAGTTTATCATCACAGAGTGTCCTTTTAGTTTTAGATATATATATTATATTTTTTGTTTTGAATAAACAGCTTTTACATTCACCTTTTTATGCGAGGCTTTGACTAAATATTTGGTTTGATTTCAAGGTGTAAGTAGCATCTGCACAAATAAAACGTTTTGTGACGTCTGTATCTAACTTGCCACTATTCAATTGTTTAGCCTCTCGCCCCTAACAAATATTATAGCCGAGTAACTGACATCATATACTGTGACAATAAATAGCTCAATGTAGGTACTACTGAGTGGTTACGTATGCGGAGTTAGATACGCAGTAAGGCATTGGGTTAGAAACGTAATTATAACTTTGGAATACACGAAACACTAGCTGACATACCAATTTGGAAACAAATGTGAAACAGACGAAGATATTATGTTGAGTTCATGAAAATTGTGATCGTTCTCATGCATTTCTCATGTAATAGATATGTTTTTTTTTTCATCAAGACCTCTTTCATCTAGAGATAAGTTCAAACCCGAGTTTAAGATAGCGCTTTTTACTATGCTCAATACTATTTAATACGATCAAGATCTAATCAACCGAGCACTATTGGAAACCTAGTCTGCCCATCAATAAGAACAGAGGCGAGAGGCGACCCCAATAACTTAGAGAACTAAAAGAGTACTTTATAAAAGGGGGTCGTCTGGTCTACGAAGACTGCGGTACATAGTTTTGAATTATTGATATTTGTCCAATATCTGTACACGAACTCTTTCAGCTTTCTTTCAAATTGCACTGGTGGTTTTTTTTTTAAATACCCACTGTCTACGCCGTAGCATGCTACGCGTTTCGTATATTTTGCTGGAAACCCTCATCTTTAAATTTGGTCACTTCCTTCAAAACATTTTCTTCGCTGACACGGTAGCTACCTAAAGTACCTAAAAATCCGCCAATACTGAGAGAGCCCACTCATTTGCGTAGTGGGCTCGATGGGAATTTTTTTTCCCATCCGGCCCACCAGTAGGCTGGCCGGTGGGCTCGATGGGAATAAGCCAGACAGAAGTCATATTACGAGGGGCGAATGAAAAAATTGGGTTTAACTAGATTTGGCTCAAATAATCTTAATCAATCAGAATGATCTAAAGTTTTTATTCTCGTCTACACTGGTCGCTTAATAGACCTACATCATCTTAATGCACAATTTCCATTGCAAGTGGGCGATCATCAGTGCAGTAATAAGATCCAAGATTAGGTCAAGACTAAACCGCTTTATAAGAGAGTATACCTACCTATAGAGGTATGTATCCTCGTATAGAAACGAGACTGCTAATATTATCTCTTTTAATCCGAAACGTGACCACTCCTTTGTTTCTTAGGATTAAAGTAAAATTCATAGTAAAATGTAGTTGTTTAGAGTGCGCTTTGCTTTGCAAGATGATACCGAACCTAAGTACTTGCTATTATATTGTCATTTCTGCAAAAGGAAATAAACTGGTGCAGTCGAGTATTATATTTTTCAACAGCACTTTGGAGTTCTTAAAAGTAGGCTGCGTCTGAGCTGTAAGTGGGGGTTTTCAAGGAGTAAAGCAGATACTACATGCTTGGTCCGTACTTGCATGAATTCGTTCAAAACGTTGTCTTTTTTCTGTGCGCTAAATCCGTAAAAAAGTTAAAAAATCAAGATTATACTTTGGATTTTCTTCAATAGGTACTTATAAATAGTTACCTACTTATATTGAATTTGGATGTACTCTCCAATAATAACGACAAGAATTTAAATACCTCCGGGTTGTAATAATATCATTATGTTGAAAAAACATTTAAAAATATCCAAATGTTTGTAAGAATTTTTGGTATTCAATGAAACATTTTGATAACTAATCACTAACTTCCATAAATGTGTTATTTTCAATCACAAAATCAAACACGATGGTCAAATATTGGTTAATCAGTGGAATTGGACAAACTGTATAGTAGGCATGCCCTTACATCGGACTGTTTCCATTTGGAAAATTAATGTTCATTAGTAACTAGCGGTTCGTAGAGAACAGCGCCAACAGTTCCAACGAAGTTCATGAAACAGTGAATCATCATTCGAATTTAAAATTTTCTGTAGGTACTCGGTGTAAAAAGATCACACTTCCTTTCGTGTACACACAGTTGGTTCCATAGAAAAAGTTGTTCATATTTCCAAAATTTTTGGATGTGGTCTTATTACATGAAAGAACTCTATCGCATATTGAATTCTGTGTAGGTGGGTACTGTTGCAAGAATTCTGCTTCAAGCTAAACATTTTGAGGTACTTTCGTGTTTTGTAATGTATATAAAGTAAAGCTATCTCAATTGAGCTGTGTCGTCAGAGAAGAGCGTGTTCGATAGAGGGCTAAAGGTGAATATTCAAATTAAATACACGGCGTTACTTTCAACAATTAGGTGAATTGCTGAATTAAATTCTGTGAGAATAATACTTGAAAAATAAATGGAAACTCATCTATTTACTTGAGTTATCTCTTTGAATTAAAACGGTAGATGCTATTCCCTTTTGATTTTCATGTGACTACACAGCACTCCGGGCTTAAATTTTGTTTGATTTAATGAATTTGCCTTTGTTCTAAACTTATGTTTTCAAAAAGACGCTCAGAAGAGTAGTCCCATTTGTTCTGTTTGTACACCTATACCATTGTTCCTTTGAATATTTTCAGTAGTTTCCTTCGGTCCGTAGAGTTAAATCCAATTAAAGTTTAGCTACTAGCAGTCTCTTACTTTTTATGCCCTTAGTTTCTTTTTCAAAGTACTTAGTTACTTTATCTGAGTGAATTTTATTTTGCAGTTACAAAAAAATACATTCTAAATATACTATTGTTGTGTCTTAGAAGTCAGCAGGGCATAACAAGGCTATTTACTCGTCCTACTGTTGGCTTAAACTGTACATTCTGTTTTCTTCATCTAACATACACACACAGCAATAATCTTCACGCATACGTTTCATAGTATCTACTCTAAATTTCTGTTTGTGATAAACACACAAATACAGACGACTTCACTAATTGTACTAGATGGGATTGGGTACCACTACTATACGAAAGCAGTATATTCAGTACGTAACAAGAACAGCTGACTACGTTTAAGATTCTATTAAAACTGATCACCAGTTTTGGAGTCTACTGCCCAATGTATTCCCTAATAAAACTCTTACAACTAAATCAAATTAATAAGACATAATTTTGTAGCTATCTGGTAAACAATGCAGACGGCCCTATCCGGGTCATGGTCTTAGCTCGGACACCGCCCTGCGGTGGACATAGACTATTATGTTAAACTGATAATCCCTCGACATACTTAATCAAAACTGAACACTGTATTATATGCTGTGATTAATGGGAAATCGACTATTGGTGATATTAATCTAGAACTATTATTGATCGGACTGACTCCTTGTATGGTGAGTTGATAAGGTTATGTTATAGCCACATAAATAATGTGAAATTATCTATGACAGCGATAGAACGGTACTTATGTTCAATTACCTTAACTGGGATTTATGGGCAATACTTTATTTTTTCTCGACTCTATCACATAGTTCTGGAGTTATCCGAATCTCTGTCGCAAAATTCATTCAGGCTGATCATTGCACTTGTATACTTTTTCGAATCTGTTTGACGCCGTAAGCATTTTGTGCTTGATATGTATACCTATCTTTAGTCGAGTTGAAGTACATTGCTATTTCCGCCCGCTTCTCTTCACGTTCTTTCAACAAAAAAGCAATATGTACCAAAAGAGCAGTTTACTCGCTACTCGACTAAAATACCACAGAATAGAGGTCACGTTTTGGTCTCACTCGAATATGTTAACCGATGTCCCCTAAAGTTCTATTGACCTTACAAACACTGTCAGGTCAATAGGGTACCGTGAAATCTTTAAATCAATTTTCGCGCTTATTCTTCTTGCGTAAGGTAGTCATGATTCATGACATGTGGTAGTTTAAGAACCCATTTGTGGCACCCGTTTGATAATATATCTACTCGAAGGTATAGATTTTCTTCGTATGAGTTTCTCGAAGGTTATGTAATGTAGACTGTTTAGTTGTGCCTATTTAAAGCATTGGTGTCATTATAGTTTGTATTTTTATGGGAAGAACCCGATTACCACAAGAATGCATTGTGTAACTTGTGGTTATGTTCAGATTCTTAGATCTTGCTTATAGGTAGGTACATTCTTACGAATAACTAAGCTTGAGATAATTTAATTGATCTCCTTGACTATGTTGCTATCATAATTAATATAAGGTATTCATAATAAAAGGTACTTTATTGTGAAACGCGAAGTTTTTCCCGGGTATAGTAAGAATTATGTGACTCAGATTGAAAACACAACTGATTTTAATGATGGCTCTGCTACTGAATAGATTTAGTAACTTAGAATCAGTAACGGTTAAAATAATCTAAAGTTGCGGGTAGGAGAATGACTTTTGATTCAGAGTTGGAAATAAACTTTATTTTACGTCGAACTCTGTGCCCTTTGTAGGGCTGTAACGGCTGTTGTTTGTTTAGCGAGATGAGTAGGTGTTTTAATTTTGACTTAGTTGTTCGCGAGTCAAATAAAGGCTGATAAACAAATCATCCTTGAAATCCGACAGCGGAAAATATCAACTTTTCCGTACATGTAATGTGTAGTGGTTTTTTTTTTATTTTACGATGCAACTGTAAAAACAAACCATTTCTCTACGTTCCTGACTTCCTGATCTTTCAATTATGGAAATCAGTTGTGCTGCAACCCTAGCACGTATCTAGGCGGAGTACGTATGTGTCATTAGGAATACACTCTCGAAATGAGAAAGGCAAACGAGTGAAATGTTCTCTAACTTCTAAAACATTACGTCCTAATTCAATCTCGCATTCGGCTCGGTCGCACTTTGTCAAAAAAAGCCTAAATAAGTTACGTTCTACTTACTGTACCATTTACTGAATGCCAGGGGACTAAATGGGGCCTTGCAGCATTTTTAAAATGCTCCTTTGGTACTTTATATTCGACTATACAGAATAATGCCAGTATAGGTAATGTTTTAAGGCGTAACTATTTATTTAGGAATGCTGTCTATTTCTCTGTCTGATAACCTGAACTGGTTTTATTGGTTTTTATAAATGATCGTTATTGGATTTGATATCATTATAAAACAATATAGTTTTCTCATCTCGAGGTGCCATGGGCCACTGATATTACTAATTTAGTGCGATACAAAGCAAAATGATTGAAACTTAAAATAATATTGACACTTTGTGATGCGACGCGCAGTGCCGTTCAAATGCGTCCTACCGTTTGTAATAAATAAATAATTCAACATAGTTTAAAAGATCATTAGTTGTGATGGAAAAATTCTGGAATTGAAGACAAAACACTAAACCGGTATTTAGTGTATCGAGTTAAAAGTACGACGATCAATAGATGAGTTATTACCTACGTCAATTCTTGACGTAAAATCAACCGCAACACCTAATTTATCTTGATCTAAATAGAACCTATAAGTCTGCGCTACCTACGTAAATAACATAGATATTATTGTTTACTGGAATAGCGAACGTAGTCGCGGTTTTAGCTAGTATTTCAAATAAGGTTTTATTCTATAGTCAATATTTCTGGCAATATATTGTATTTTGTAATATGCAACATTTTCTTAAACGTTTCCACCAACTGTGTTTCCAGTACCTAATATATCAAAACCCAGCAGTTACTAGTACAGCTAACGTTCCGTATGGAATACGAAAATTTGTGATTATCATAAAATCGGACATTTATCTTTGCGGGATTCAAAAGAGATTTAGCTCTCTTGTATGGATTACGGTGAATTGCACTTACTGATTTGTGTCTCTTTACGTGCACGGAACTGGAATTCGCTACACTTTTCTATTGTACGAATGTCTCTGTACTATTTTAGTTCTGAAAAGGATTTCTTTCGTATTCCGAAACTGCTCTATTTATCTTTATTCGTATGTACGCAAAAGGACAACACAAAAGAAAAACAACTCCTTGATCAAACAATACTTAAGTAAACGTGGGTAATTTGTTAGATTTACTTTTCATGTAGCTGAGCTTACTCTGAATATTGATTAGTGGTTAATGCGATGTGGATATTTACTTAGACTTCTTGACTTTTGTTTGTGTATATTACAAGCTTTGCTTAGTTTGGGACTAGAAGGCGTTGTGTGAAATATCTAAGAATATTTTATTTATTTAACTTATTATTTACTAGTTTTTGCTTTGTTCATACTGATATCGTTCGGCTAAAACTTTTTTATAAATCTTTAATATGGTTACGGCAACTCTAGAATGCATTCGATTTTTGTATGAAATTGTATGGGTTCGGTTTAGCATTGTACCTACTCATAAGCTGTGGAAAATAACAATGGTCATGGATAACATCATGAAGTGAAGTGTTAGCTTTCATTAGGGTTACTATGTCATAGGATTACAACTTAAATTAGTTTCATTATCATTCATCAAAAAATGATTCAGATTCGCAATTTGGTTAGCGTAGAATCGCAATGAGCCGTAGAGTCAATGACTTCGTTCACACGCTTCCATCAGCGAAGTAGAGTGATAGGTATTAAGAGGTCATTGGGTCTATAGAACCATCAGACATACAAGTAAAGTAATAGGTTTTCTATAAGGGGTCATTGGGGACTGTATAAACATACGGATAGTTTGATTGTGCGTGATGTCGGGTGTGGCCGGTTCACACAGCGCACAGGATCTGGGCTCTATTTGCGCCCGCGTCGGTCATGTGTGACGTGAGACGCACCCTGACGTGATATACAGCTCTATTAAATGGTGACAATAGAGGATTTTGATGAGCAACGCGATAACGAGTATTAAAAACGTACGCAAGTTCAAAGCCACACAATAGTTTAAAAGTACTGGCATGAAACTATAACTGGTTGATTATCATCAATATATATAAAACTCTTTTGAAGCTGACATAGAATCAACGCACAGCCTAAACTATAAGTCCTAGAGGTATGAAATTTGGAGGGTTAGTATCCTAATATAGTGTAGGGGTGCACTAAGAAAGGAATTTTGAAACGTCACACTCTAAAGGGTAGATCGCGAGCAACGCCGCGGGAGACGGCTAGTTTCTCATATACGTATTGTTTTGTCTAAAATTTAACGACGCTATTGCGTTTTTGAATTGCATAACTTTTATTCAGTATACTTTCTTTGAAAGATTTGTTAAAAAAAATTAGGGCTTAAAAATGTTACTCTCAATTTATTCAGTTTCTATTTAGTCGGATGTAAAACAATGTCAGGTTTTATTTCTTGTTAGATCGCAGCAGAAATGGACGCTGGACATTCTGATTTCATACTTGGAATGGTATTACTGGTAGGTGCCACTCGTATATTGGGATTCAACACATTCACAGCCGATTCATTGGCTCACCTGAGTTTAAGCCCTGGATTCCCATTCACCGAACACGTTATACCTACTTATTTTCGTCTCTGACTGTGAGCCAATTCGATTTCACGGACCAACCGCTGCCAATGGCAGCACTGGCAAGGTTTACCTTTCATATTTTAACTCTTGTCTGGATTTAGGATTTTAGTATCAAAGCTCGTTGTATCCTAGGACAAGTGCTGTTTTATTTGAGACAGTAAAAGTAAAATGGATTGATATTTTCCGAAGCAATATGAAACGTGGACACTATCCGTATTCTGATTAATGACGCGTGTTTGAATCATACTTGCTGAGATTGTTGCGATGTGTGGAGTGTGGGAATGGGAACTGTATGGGATTGAGGATTACAGCTAGCTGCTACTTTAATTTGTTTGCTGCGAAGTGTCTTTTACGTGTCTCTTGAAACGGATGGAGGCTTTACTGCCGGCAGTAAATGTGAAAGGTCGTACACTTTACTACGGAACTTTTTCAGGTTGGGTTTAACGGAGCGTTCAGGAGCCATAAGTCATTCAAAAGATGATTGACGATATTTCTGTACTCATCTTTTATTTTTAGGTGCTTTTTGGTATCGCGGTGGTAATATTTCATTTTGTCGTAATTTTTCATGAGATGATAACGTCATTAATCAAATTAAGAGACAGATTTGGAAACAAAAGAACCGAATAAACGAAACTAATAATTAATATAACAAAATTTCTCTATGAAGTACCTACATAATAACTACTAGCTGATACCCGCGACTTCGTACGCGTGCGAAACTTTCCACCAAAATATCTGTCAACCAGCATACGATGAACCTCATGCCAAAGGCGGCTTTTGGTTTAGAGAGGTCAAGCTGTATCTAAGAATCCACGTCTTTCATTTCAATAAAATATAGCCTATGTTTCAATGCGGAAAAAGGGCTTCTGAATGGTATAAGTTTCATTGAAATTGGTCTAGTGTTTAGGCGTGATCAGCGAACAAACAAACAGACAAACTCGACTTTTGGAATCAGAATCGTTCATTTAGTAGATCTGCATATTTAGTTTATCCATATCTTTAATATTAGTTTTTGGCTTTTTTTACAGTTAAATAATAGTAGGTATAAATGAACTGATCTGAGAAACGTCTTTCATTTAAAAGCTACTACTTAAAATAACAACTGCTAACTATATTTATACTGGAAAGAGGTGTATGTCTAATAAACAAACAGTAGTTTGGCTTTCTCCACAATTATTCCGAACACGTTAATTCAATATTGGTTTAACAGCGTTCCACTACTGGCGAATGACCCACATCTACGAGTGTACCAAACCACAGTTTAAAATATAATACTTTTCGGAATACCGATATAATTAGGGCTACTTCCAAACTTTTATGCAATAGATTAAGTAAGGACTAGCATCTGGATATTTGACTACGAGTACCACACCAAAGAGATTTTTAGCTTGTTAAACTCTCTTAAAGTTTGTCAAGAAAGAATTTCTTCAGTTACTTCATTGATTTTGTCGATTGGTTGTTAAATTAACTTATAATTAGGTAAAAAAGTTCTTGAGGGTCTAAACGTTGCTCCCTGTACTCCTCACTCACGAGAAATTTCACATCTCATCCTCGTCATCACGCGTTTTTTATCGTTTTCATACGGCCAGTAAGAGTTCAATTATTTTTGTTCTATGTAAAAGATAAGAATAAACTTGTTCAAATTGAGTTGTTATCGCGATAGTAACAATTAAACTTTGATAAGGTTCGACATTGAAATATAGTATGAATTTACTACAAACGTGTACGTACAGTCAACAATATTAGTTAGTTAGACTTTAAGACAAAGTTTCAAAAATTCGGAAACTGAGATCAACTTCTGATCCGAACTCTACTGTCAAGCACAATAAGCATAACTCAATGTTTTTTTTAACAAAACTGAGCGTTAGAACCTTCACTAAATGTCTAAGAGAATATAACTAAGAAAAAATAAAAAGAAAGTTTTAATATATCTAGGTAGTGGAGCTTTTTTATGCTACCCACAATATTCAACGAAGTGTAATAAAGAATTTGTTATTACAGTTGATTAAACTTTTAATCTAATTAATTATTATGCCCAAAGCTCATTTTGTAAAAAGCATTTCATACTTAATGAGAAATAAATATAATAAATCATGAAAACTAGCGAGTTTCCTGGATTCAGTACATTATTCAATTACTTATTGACATGTACGGAAAATAACGGTTATTTTCATTGTTTGTTTCTATATGCTCTCAACGAAATGCACATTTTCTTTTTATCCCGGTTTTGCTTTCGATCCATAGGTACTTGAGAGCACCGGTGATGTAAATATATCGATAGGTACTCTTTTATTATTCACAACACAGGAACATAACATATTTCATACTTAGGTAATGCCTCATATGCTCACTTATCGGCGCGTTTCAATAGTTATAAAATGTATTACAATCGTGATAATCATGAAACCATGAAAACATTTTACTTAGGTATAGGTACTTACCTCAATGGGTATACTACTTATTTTCGTAGCAACCTCGTAGGTCTTAAAAATCGTAACTTATTTGCCTGTAGAGCCAGTGTATAGTTGAGTTCTAGTTTATTTAATTAACAGAATATATAATTAGCTCCATGAGTAACTCTTTGTTTTGGTTGCCAATTGGCGGCTGAAAGAACACGTCGTAATTTTAGTTCGGGTTTTGTAACATCCGGTTTCACTCACACTGGCTGCGTGATTCGTCGAAAATATCGTTTTACCTTATAATGGCAATTTGTCACCATACCTATTATCGTGTGTAATAAAATATCTAAGGATGGAGTCTGGGGGTAATTTTGCTAGGGTTGCAATAATATAAGTCATAAAAAATATACAAATTGAAAAAGGCTCAACTAACAGTTGTTAACCTTGAAATAATCCTGGTAACGCTTAGCATCTTTGACGAAAACGCAAACGAATCTGCAGACGAACGCTAGTTTTCCAAAAACTGAGATTTAACCGGGGGCTCTGCCATGTTATTAGTTTCTGTGTTGCACCCGGGGGAATTCTGTGCCGCGATAAAACCTCTGTCCGTTACCATGACACTATCATCTCGTGTGCCAAATATTGGGCCACTGAATAAATGAACTCTTCAGTTTAGTTGTGCAGTAGGTATTTGGTTTAAAACTCCAATTGATAACGACCAGAACAGTAAAAAAAGTTATGCTAAAAACAGATTAGTAAATCTGCCAAGGAAAGTAGAAGTGAAGATAACGTGATAGCTAAGAATCTATACCAAACATCTTTAGAGGCGGCCTAGAACTTGCTATCGAAGTACTTAGTTTTGAACCACTACTAGTGCAGTGAGCGCTTCTAGCATTGGCACGGCAGTGGCGCTGATTCCGTGCTTATAAACGTCATCTACTCTGTCTAGTTACAGGTGTTTAAATAGGTATATAACCATAGTTTATAGCTTGTAATCATGATGATACCCCACCTTTCTATTCATTTCTATGTTTCTGCAAATAGGCAGTAAAACCAGGATCTCTATCGTATAATCATAGGCTGTTAAGCTACCCATTTTGAATTGAATTTATCATGCACGCAATTTCTATTTTCTATAGGTTTTGCAGCTAAATGCGTTAACTTGAGAGCGTACTATTTATCGATATACGAAAAGTTTTAGAAAACTGCTTCGTGTTTTGCACAATAGGTATTTACGCTTTATAAAATGTGTAGATACACCTTAATTTCATGTCTTTGCTCCTGGTACTGATTTACGATTTCTTTGTTCATTAGTAAAGTAGTGAAAATCGAAGCAAAAGTCTGGCGTTTAATTCCAGTACACAACTATTTTCTGGGCTGTAGGTGACACCTTAATCGCGTCCAGTGGCATAATTCTCCTCAGTTTTTTAGTTTACGTACCTACGTTGTATGGATTTTTCATGTTGATTTTGATTTTGGTTTGCAGAGACCGTCATGATCGCGCCGACGTTCAAGGCGCGCTCCACTTCGCCAGGTATCGATGTGTGTCCCATCGTATATCGTGTGATGCTCGCATACTTGACAAGTGGAATGTCGAAGTACCGAACACCAAACGAGAGTTCAATATTATAAAATTCCCTTTGAAATTGCATGGCAGCGTTGATGTGACATTCGGTTGACAAACGCTTCAGAAAGCAAGCGTTTTGTCAGTTTCAAACAATTCATTATCGACGGCTACTTTTTGTATAGATTTTAAATTTTGAACACTTCTTTTGATTTGTTGATTTTTTTCAGAAAACTATGTAAAATCAGACAGAGTTGAAAGAAGCCTTAGTGGGCTCAACTCAACCATATTGTATGAATAATGACTGAAAGATATACAACAAAGGCATAAATTACTGTTTTAACGTGAAACAAAAACATACGTAATTTTCCTATTGTTACAAGAAATATGAATAATCAATAAATAGTTTATGGCGCATAAAGTACCATCAAGAAATACCTTGTGAAAATTACCATAAGAATGTTATGAATCACACTTTGTGTACCTTCTGCTATTCCTATGCTAACTTAGAAACACCGGAATAATTGCGCGTAAAATACTTAGCTGTTTTGAAAATATTGTGTGATACTAATATTATATTCGTTTTTCTGTTTAATTTGGTTTGTGCTTGAGAATTTGATTTCGTACTAATCGTTATTTACTAATGGAGTTATAAATGTCTGTGATTGATATGTTAACTAACTTCAATGTTGTACAGGTGCTCCTATCAAATAAGAGGAAACTCATTTTTTACGTGGCTAACTGTATAGGTATATTTGTTTTCAAAAATTACAAGAATAAACAAAATTTACAACAGCTATGCGACAAATTGTGAAAATTCATTTACCATAACTGCTGAGTTTTATGGAAACGTTTATAAGACAACTCCTTTTACGAGTGTCGACAATCATATCCGAAATATCCATAAAAAGGGCAAAGTCATAAAACGAGCATTAGTCCCTTCATGTAGCTGCTGACAAGTCGGAATTCCGAGGTAATACATGACCAAATAGAAAATGTTATAATCGCTCTTTCGGCTAATGTAATATGGTCCACATCTATGTAATATTCATGTTAATATGAACTCGCGTAACATATTGTAGCATTATTCAAGCGGTTAACTGTGCGGTGTAGAGCAATTTTATTTCATTTGAAAATAACAAAGGGGTGTCCTTTTAGTGAACGCATCTAGCTTACCTATATGATGAAATTTTGATAAATATGTGAGTAAAGTTATACTGTGGAAGGGTTTCTGAAATTGAAACATCACTATTCAAGATTCAAGAAAAATATCGATGAAGCCGTAACACTATCGAGACATAACTTAAAGAAACTAATCATAAGGGTTGTCTTTGATTGCCACCACAAGCGAATCCACGTCAAATACGAACATACTTTCTTATATAAATTGTTTTCCAATCCCCATAATGATAAAAGCAATTCGGCAACACGTCGTTATATTTCCTATGAATACTAAATGTCGTTACACGTTAAAGCCTATCAAATAAATCGTAAACATTGCGTTGTATCGCAAGATACTCATATCAGGATGAGCCTCTGAGACCACGTGGGGAATAAATAAATATGTATTATGTAAATATTACGTCATGTGATAACGATAAACCGTTGCTTTAAAATGTTACGAGTACATCCTCTAAAATAGGTAAGTACAATATGTCATACCTATTTAATCTTGAATTCAGAAAAATAATGTTCTACTTTATCAACCGGTACCGATATCCGGTCTAATCTATCCTATTTATAACTTTAGAATTCCCAGTTTTAACAAGTACTGAAAAGCACATTTTTGATTCAAGGATAATTTTGTACCACAATACACTTTCAGTAGGTATATCGTTTTTAAACATAGTACCGAAAAAACACTTTATGAGTAGTATTATCAGGGTCAGCATGTTCTATACATAATATGTAAAGAACAATATAATAGTGGGGTGGGCGTTTACGTCATGAATTCCTCGTGGTTTGTGTCCGCAGGATGTCGTAAACCTTAAACCAGGGTTACCATACGCCTCAAGGCTCTAGTAATAATGTTGATCATGCTCTAGTAGGTACTTCTAATACGTAATAGTTTTTATGTCTCTTGAGTAAACTTCAGTATCAAATTCGCTCCCGTGCTTTACGCATGTTCTTGTTTCGTCATGTCGTGGTCATCAATGTGAGCCTACATATAAACAGCGTTGGTCATACAAGTTCTTTCTAAGTTGAATTAACTACTGGACTTAGAACGTAAGTTATTATTATAGGTATTCAGATGAAGATTAAAAAAAACTCGTATAAATTAGGCGTAGGTATCAGTACTTTGAAAACGGTTACTTTTGTTCCAATAAATGAAGCCAAAAAATATTTACGCTAAATGCTTTTATTTTGCATACCTCTGCATACAAGCCGGTAATATTTTTATTCCCTCTGGGATAGAAAAGTCAGTTTTGAGTTTAAATTACTTTTAGCACTTTAGTTTTGTTTTGTAAATAGCACAGGATGTAAATGAATTTAGCTCTATCATTTTATTGAAATACTTTAATTAAAAAATCTGAGTTTATCAAAAACACAGATTCGTAAAGCTTTTTTTTTATTTCATCATCGGTTGTGTCTTCGTTCCAACTTGTGATATTTCACAAGTCGAGTTACCCTAATAGAACTTTGATATATTATTATGTTATCCGCAAAAACTTTTAAAATCCATTAAAAAAATAACCTACAAACCTAAAAAAAATCAATTATAATTTTAACGTACCTGAAAACATGCGCACTAAACATAAAATCAACAATCTAATTATCTTATTCAAAAAGTAAAATATTTTTTCTTTTTTAAAATAGCTATGATAACTAATACTAAAGTATTTTGTTATACGGGTTTTCAGTTCAAAAATCCTATTGATTTCAATAACTTTCAAAGAGTTTTTTGCGTAGGTAGGTACTTACTTATATTTTGTTCAAATTCTTTATGATTTATTTTATAAACTGTGTGCGAAAGCAAAGTAATGTCATACGTAATGGAACCAAGACACTAATAACAAAGTAGCCGAGCTTAAAGCATAAAATGTAATTTTATGCGATCCTGAAACTTTGGTCATACATAGCAAATGTTGTACGGCACGAAATGATGTAAAGATGTAAAAATTACAAGCTACGCCCGAGCGTGGGCAACATTCATTGAACTTTTATAGAGTTGCCAACGTCGGCGACTCGTCAGAATATTAATGGCACATAATACGTTCTGAATACTTGTTACAACTTTTCCCATTACGCTGCTCAGATTTACACCGGAGAAAAAATGTCTTTGACGCAGAAAGACACCGCGAAACTCGATGAAAGTTAGTTGTGTGATATGAATGTGAGTTGCTTAACTTTTGTACTATCTGTCGTGTTCACTCTAATTTTTATTGCAAAGTTATCGTGCTCTCTAGAGATTTATTGCTGACGGAATATTCCTCAGAAGTTTGTTATCCGAAAAGTGTGCATGACTTCGGAAACCTAAGCTCAAAGACGTAAAGATTCAACTCACTTCTATCTTAAATTTTGATCTATTTCTAGACACAAATAGACTCATTACGTATCGTACATTTTGAGAAGACACACATCAATCTACACGTCGAAAGTTAATTTGAGTAGCGGGAGTAGAACCCAGGCGGTTCTAAAACTTTCATACATTTTAGGTTGGCAGATACTAAAATTCCCTGTATTGATGAGTCGATAATGCACTTAAAATAAAGCCCTCCTTTCCCGCTAACAGACAAAAGCCCCTGTCTGAAAGCTCTTTTGTACCCACTATTATTGTTTGCCTCGAGTCTACTAAAAGCGAGAGAATCGAAAGCTTTGCCCTTTTACCAATTACAACAACAGAAAAGTTAGGTTACAACATACATTTAGCTACTTAATTTTTACCGACGCAATACAAAAATTACAATTGACGATTTGAAGAAATAAATCAATCACATTTGTGATAAAATTAATAAGGCAGCACTGTAATTAGAATTCGGCGCACGGATTCGCATAATTCCCTTCTCATTGGGAGGCTAGAAACGCCCTAAACATGCAAGATGCATTCCGGAGCAAGTTGCCATAACTCCTTGTTAATTCAGACGTTACATGGCAGATACTATCGCATTACCTACCGGGGAACATGCAGGCATAATTTACGAACACACGTAGAGCTAAATTGGCCTCAATAAAGTTTTCGAACTGTATTGAACCATTACAATGACAAATGCCCGCTGCATTAACTGAAGTAAGCTCATGTAATTAAACTGAATTACGACGAACTTTTGAAAGTATACATTTCTAAATACCTGTTCGATACTAGCTTTTGTTTTATGGAACATGATTTCCAATGGATTGACTTCGAACCCTAAACCAAAGTTATTGTTAGTATTGGTTTTGCTATTGATAAAACAATCGGAGTTAATGACTGTGCGTTTCCAATCCATTATTTTTTTCGCTTAGTGGCGTTTCATTCGGTTAGCGATATCAGTTCTTTGAATGGTTACGATAAAAATAGCGAGCACATGTGTGTTTACCACCATATGCCCTGCGACCTTACGCTCTGTTCGTTTTATAACATTACACAGTTTATGTGCACCAACGTCGGTTATAAATATATCGGCTACGTTACCGCGTTTCACACTACGCTGGCGTTTATCGCGAAAACAAAACGTTCATTGTATCGTGTAGACGATCGGCCTTCAAGTAACTACTCAAAAAAATGCCATCTTATTTCATGCGCATGAACTCGGTGTGACGTGACATTATTGCTCCTAATGTCAGTCAAGCATTGCTATCGGTCGAGCGGTTACTTTGGATAGTATCGAATGGATCGAAGGTTGATATTGTTCTCAGCTATGCGCACAATGCAAATCGAACCTACTCAGTACGGCTATTCACTTAGCGGTGACATACCTAAGTCTATCACCAATTTAGCTAGTTCGTGGTGAATAACTAATCCGATGCTTCATCAATTAACATGGAGCTCTAAAATATAATTCACGATATTTACACGAAAAGTCATAACTGTTTTATCAAGTTATGTTTCGTTGGCATTCATAAATAAAATGCGGCTAAGAAAAATGAAAGAAGGTTTACTCAACATCATCTTGAAGATTAAAATCTGGGCAACAGACGCCGTGATTATTTATATGTTCATTCATCACATTTTTCTTTTCACTTCTAGCAGATGTGTTAACGTTACTTTGATATACAATAATCACATTTGTTGCCTAAGTAATAAAAATCAATTTTACATGAGTACAGTTTTTTTAATGATTTAGTGATGATTAAAAAAAATTGTAGTTATATTATTATGTTGTTTGAGGTTTGGTCGGGAATACACCACATATTGTAATGAGAACTTTTCAAGCATTATGTCGATTTCCTGGTATAAATCATTATTCTTTACTGTGTAACGGACTTGAGGACTATGAAAAGTAAACAGATTTCAGTGGGTAAAATTTCGTAATAAGCTAAATATAATTTTCCTATGAATAACGTCCCGAGTCATTAAGCGGACCGACAGACAAAAATAGCAGTTTCTATTTAAGAGGCCCAGATGTGTGTCAACTGACGCCGAAATCATTTTAACTACCAATAATATGAAGGGCTTCGTGTTTATTTCCACCGTGAAACCCCATTATGATACAGGTTGAATGAAAAATTGTTTTTGCTTTGGACAGCCTTGCGAAAAAATAAGTAAAACTTTCAACTCTATCTAAAAATGTAGAGTTATTAGAGTTGGCTCAGATGAGCTTCCAGCTCATCGTTATAACAGCTAGAACCAAAAACTGTTTTTGATCTTCTCTACCTACATGTGTAGAAATATTGTTTTTGTAATGTTTAGTATGAAAATATTCACTAGGCATCTGAAGTTAGACCACTGTCGTGTTTACATCGCAATAACGCTATATTTTATCCAAAATAAAATAAGTTATTTAACATATTGTGTACAGTTTGTACGTTCCCAATCCCGCAAGTGCCTCCTGTACCCTTATTTCCATTTCAGATGCTAAATACTGGCCGATATTGAATGTTTTGTAACGCAAGTCGATACCGCATTTGCTCTAGTAAATAAGGGTCCGAATGAAGTGGCTGGATGCTGAACCACACGCCCGTATTTACTATGAATATACACATTTCAAATCAATTCCAATACTATCCGATATTGTGGCTGTTGCGAATCGATTCCACTACATGTTGAATGTTTAGGTTATTTATTTAATCCACAAACCGGAATAAACAACGAAACTCATTTGAGCTTATGACTGGATTGGACAAGTTGCTATATTTCTATCTAAAACATCTTGTGATATAAACACATGCGTTGAAAAAAAGGTTGGCTTTTGTCAAGCATAACGTTTTGTAAACAAATTTTGTGAGCGCTCGACAGATTATTCTATTAGAACAAGATGTCTCTAATTAGTTCATTGCATGTAGGTTTGATGAAAAGCTTCATCTGTTATATTGACTTAGAATAATGAGTTATATGTGATGCCAGGCCAGTTACGGATAATTGGTTCGTTAGTAATAGCATCCCGGTGATGCAACAAGCAGTGCTGTTCGTAAATATGAGTCACCTGGTCACAGCTCAGGACGGTAATGGCTGGTGCATAAGGGGTACCTAAGCATGAGCGTCTGAAACAATGCTTAATCATAAAACTCAGCGTTGAATTCTCAATTCGCTTGTGTACTAAGTTTGAGCGTCTGAAACAACGCTTATTCATAAAACTCAGCATCGAATTCTCAATTTGCTTGTGTAGTGAAGAGTCTGTCCTCTATAAGCTATGGTCATGGGCACCATAGAGGTCACACTACACCTGATCGCTTGGCACAGTGACAAATTGCATAACCGTAGAACGCCTACGTCGCCAAACAGGAAACACGACTGTTTGAGTAACCATAATAAACTACAAAGCTACAAATATCACCGGACACATTGATTTTACTATGAATTAATTTATTCTTTCTTTTTGTTTCAGGTAAGTCGGAGTCAGAGAGTCATTTTATAAAGTTATAAGTACAGCTCTAAATTATTTGCCGATAAACAAGGCGACACGGAATAGTTTTACCGTGTTTTGTCTCTATCAAAAATACTGTTTGTCAAAGCAAAAGACGAAATACGGGATAAAATATTTCGAGCTGTCGTCAACGGGTTTCCAAATAACAGAGTGAAAGTAATACTATGGCTAAAATATAAGTTTAACATTCAGGATTCACAGGTAAGCTTTTCCTAGAAATCTTCATTATTATGAACATTATTATTAAAAAAGTTATGTAGATACCTATGTTATTTCGATTCATTGAAATGGGTAAAAAAATCATAAGATGTACGTTTAGAGAGGCGGATTTAAAACATAAAATTGTGTAGTTTGGTGCTATTGTGCTTCGTAACATATTGATTGACGTAGGAATTGTTCATCGCGTCGCGGTCATGCGCTAGAATTCATGTCGAGAACTTTTGAAATATTTTCGAAAATGTCCGTGGTATATTTTAGCGCTCGAATTTTTTGCGGCAAAAAATCACCGCAACTCGGGATCTCGCTTCCTAAAACTGGAGTGCTATGTAAAACAATAAAACAGCAAAAGTGTTGGCTCTGGATTTATTTATGCAGCCAAATAGGTAATTCGTTTTAAATTGAATTATCTTTGCGAGTATTGCTTTTATTTTAACGCTTACACAGAAAACCTAAGTAGTCAATAAAGTGTTTTTCTCGTTCAAATGTGTTGCTTGACGGGCTTTTTATGTAGCTTAAAGTTACTTTTCTAAGCTTCAATATCAAACCAAATACTTAATGCTCTTTGCTAAGAAGATTTCAGTCCGATGGACGTAAGCCTGAAGACTATCTAAATGGATTAAGTTAAAAAGTTAACAAAAACGTGGCTAAGTAGAGTGGCGCGAATCGTCTTTGAGATTTCAGCATTATCTGAATATTAGATCCCTGGCTTGTTTGAATACAAATCTTTGTAGAGCTGCTTTCATTTATACAAATGAACAAGTTATCTATTTAATAAACGAATATGCCTGCCTGCTGTTTCAACCAATGATTTGCGATGGTAAAAACAAATACAAAATGAAGTAAATATTATAATACCTAAATATTGTAAAAGACGTGATAAAAACAAGTCATAAAACGGGTAGGGTTTGTATCAAATACGTAACATCAATGATGTGGGGTTCATTTACCAATTATTAAAAACTCTGTGACAGTCAGACAAAACGCATTAATCATTTTGGCAGTAATCGAACACAAATCATAAGCAAATTTCAAATGAGAAGCTATTTTTATAGGACAAACTCTGTCGCCGGATCGCATCGTAATGGCGAGTTTTTGTCAGTTCCCTTCTTTTAAATAATGACCCTATTAGCATCTCCGAGACAATAATTTAATATCCCCGTGCTCTCTTAGTAAAACGGCTCGCGAATGCTGACATCATTCTTCCTTTTTCACAAGTTTCTGTGACATCTCGTTTTGTTTTCCGTTTTCATTTCATTATAATTACAAAACTGGCGCAAATAAGTGAAAAAGTAGTATTACTTACTCTTCGAAATAAGACGTCGTTAGGTACTAATGAAAACATCATGACTACCTACTCAAATTACGAGGAACCTCTTCATAATATCACATTAATAAGAAGCTTTGTTTTAATATTATTTGGTGCTCATTCATAATTTCAAAGTGTAACGAAAGTACAACGGAATCACATTTCAAATTTATACCCAAATAAACTTTAATGTTGGTATTTATTTCACGGATACGCCATGAAGTGTGCCAAATTGGATATTAATATCGCGGCGAGTTCGTCCGATAAGTAGATTGGTATCGTGAATATCCGACTATCCGTGCTGGGGCAGGGACTGAGCAGAATCGAAATTACACGGTAAAAACATACGATTTCGATGTAATACCGTGTATTGTTAATTTTACGTAATGTTATTACAATATGTGACCGTAAAAATGTATCAGCAACGGTAAAGTCAGATTACAGATGTTAATTCTACAGAGCTTTCGGCCTTATGGTACGTAAGGCTGCGCTATTTAAGAAATTATCACATCAGCGCGTGCAATATAAAACTGCGGTCATAAAAGAAAACAGCAGGAGGCATACCTCAAACAATTGTTTCCGAGTTCGGCGCTGTCTTCGAAATCGAGAACCGAACTCGGGAAGTCAGAGTTAACTTTGGTTTTGTATCGGGAAAATATTACTTTACTAGCCGTCGCCCGCGGCGTTGCTCGCGTTCTAGACCCTTTAGGGTGCGACTTTTCAAAATTCCTTTCTTAGTGCACCTCTACACTATATAAGGATACTACCCTCCAAATTTCATACCTCTAGGACTTATGGTTTAGGCTGTGCGTTGATTCTCTGTCAGTTTCAAGAGAGTTTTATATATATTGATGATGATTGATGATGATTGATTGATGATGATTATTAAAGGGGCTAAAATTTGTTATCTGTATCTGTTTTTATTTTTGGTGTATTACTCGTTATACGATTAAAAAGCAATAAAGTTGTTGCGACTTTCCCAGTATACGCAGATTACGTAGCCTTAATAAACGCCGTGGGAAGGTAAACCGAAATTGTTACTATTTGCATGGGGCTGTGGAAAACATGTTTGGGCAGACTGTCAAGCCTATTTTGCCTACTAGCTTGTTTGTTGTAAATAGCAACAGTAACAACAGAATAGAACCAAATGTAGAACACCAAATAGTTAACTCTGTTACTGAAAATTTAGGTTTGTGTTACAATGATTGTTTTTACCTAGATTGTTGTCAAACTGTTTGGTTCTCCTATAAAACATGTCGGTATTTTTTTGTAATACTAATTTTGATTACTGCCAAGTAGATTCATTTGTTATTACTCAATCACTGTTAGGCCTAGGATTTCTATTCAATTTCAACTTAATTATGTCTATTGTCCGCGAGAGATATTGTGAAAACTTGTTTCTTTGAAATACTCGAGTTTGAAAGCTTTTCTTATTACTTTGTTCCTATTTACTGGCTTTAATAATTAATTGATAAATTGTAAGATTCCTATTTGAATGCTTCTATAGTGTATTTGAAACTAAGATTGTCAGAACGCCTTCAAAAAATTTATTTAATGTTGGTATTTATGTTTTTGAAAGCTGTAAAATTTATGGTAAAACGACTCTTCAAAGTTATTATCATTTTTATGGAACCAAGAATGCCATACCCTTTGTAAGCGTGTCCCATGGGAGTTAATAAACCGTTGCAAATACGATCGCTTATCGATATATTAAAAAACACTCCTTCCATGAACGATTCCGTTAGTAATGAAATATTTACCAGAGTAAAATAAAAATGTCCCCAGTTTTGGACAAAAACAAATTCAATACGCTTAGAGTTTGAAAACTTGAGAAACGCAAAACGGTTTAAAAATAAATTATCCAGAACTATCCAAGTTTAAATTGATAATTTAATACCTATCTCGAAACTCTGCGTTGTAAATAGCAAAGTAGTTAGAAGCTACGAATGATCTAGTAAGCAGACTCTTTCTAACGAGAAAAGTTCTTGGAAGACTTCCGAGAGCGGATGAAAAATAATGTTTTTTCTTGGTAATACCTTCATTATAAAAGCTTAGGCTTCGCAACTCCTTCGTTTACTTTCACTGACACAATGATAAAATAAAACAAACTGATGGCGTGAGTAATGCAGTGCATAAGCCATCTGGACGTTGGAAAAGATAAATTACTGAAAATAATGATGTGTGTTTATCATGGTGACTAACAGTTGTAAAGTGACGAAAGTCGTACATTAATTGAAATAGTTTTTTCACCAATACCTACTTCAACATGGATTTTTGTATGACTATTCATAACCATCTATAAAGGTAAGTTAGCGAATAAGCAAATCAAATCAAATCCTTATGAATAATCATTGCGTATTCCGGGTAATTCTATAATCATTTCCAGTTGAACACGGTCAAGGGTCCATCGGCAGACTAGGAAACATGGTCAACATTGTTTCCTAAATAGGAACGGCGAGTTTCATAATTAAATTGGAGGTGGAACAAGGGCCGGGCGTGCGATGGGCTTGTGATTTGAATCCTTAATCACGGAGAGTGGAAAAAAATACAAAACAACATTATTTACACAAAACATGGTATACTTACCTGTTTATTAATGTTCAGTACCTATTAATAAACGATTTACTTTAATTTGTATCTGACCACAAAGCCACCACACACAGATATTGTTTCTTTATTACTCAGACATATAATACTCGCATCTAGGTTTTATCAAGCAAAGCCTAAAGTGGTATCTCACAAAAAATAAACGTTATTTTTTTCAAATCGTATCAATTTCATTGAATAAAACGCCAATAAACTTTTATTTGTATTTCTTGTTTCTTTCGGCACGTGAGCTCGCAAATCCCTGCACTCACACGCTCTCACTTTATATCTTGCCTACACAATAGACAGGACTCAATAACATCCACACAAGTGCCTAGAGCGTAGATTTTTCTCAGTTGCGCCTTAATTGAATTCGTTTTAGCTCACTTTTAATTTATTTGCGTTCGTCTACCCACTTTGATGTCGGCACACAAACTCTCCGAGCTTTTTAGATAAATAACCAATTATCTCGACACGACTTAATCCTCGGTCAGTGGCATGTGATCTGGAATCCGGAAAATACTGCAAACTCTTAGCAATTTTAATATAGGGTAAAAATAAACGGTCGGATGTAAATAGAGAATGGAATAACCTAATGCTTGAAGGATTAGCGAGCACATATTCGAAACGTGACAAATAGAACCGTTTTCAAATTGATTGAGCGTTGTGTGTACAAATCTATCGGTGCGCAAGTGAAGGCAAATATGTGAAGATTCACATTGGGGCGTGATCACATCACAATCCTAATTGGCTAAACGATTACGTCGTCGACAGCGGGGCGCGCCACCACTAACCCAATTTGTACAAAACGACCGAGTAAACACACGTCGGTTCTACGCTCTGCAGAGATTTATTGCAAGATCATAAAATGCAGCACTCAGGCAAATGTCCAAATGGAATTACTTGGTTAATCATTTAACCTTTGAATGGACCTGGGTTGTAATAAAAAATAGTAAATGGAGTGGCGCGACGAGCGCCAATATTTCGTCGTGTTTCGAACAAGCTCATTGCTCATACGAAAATAAAAGCAGGGCAGGGAGGAAGTAGCGGAAGTGTCGGGACAATGATAGGACCTTTTTTCTCCACATTCGAATGGGTAGTTTTCCGAATCCCAGGCCGTTTTACGGTAGTAAAAGCAATATTTAAATGTATTTTATTGACATAGGTACAGTATTGGCAATTGGCAGGCATTCAGGGTAGGTGAGGTGAAATGAGCCGTATTAATTTTACGAGCTCTACTAACAACCATGCCAATTACTACTGCTTGTGATTTATTGTAATCGTCCAACTTTGTTGACGTTTTATGTTGGTTTAACACAACAATATAGCTGGTAACACTTCGATTACAATGGGTAGCCGGCTGGTTGTTAGAAAGGCTTTGCTAGATTTCTCTAAAGCGCAGCAATCACTTTGTTATCTTTAGTTTTCAATTGCAATATCTCACTGAGCAGGTGCTAGGTGCACGTGCTTATGCATTGTCATAGGCAGAGGTAACTAAACAGGTGGACCATCTGCTTGTTCTGTATTCATATGCACGCAACGAGCTGCTTGAAACATAATTCTTCTTTTGCTTGTAGCCGTGTGGAGGCCGGGTGCGCCGACGCCACCGCCGGCGCCGGCCGACCGCAGCCCTGGTGCACCCCCGCTGCCGCCGCCGCCGCCGGTGTGGACGCCGGGTAGCGCCGGCAGCTCGCCCCACGCGCCTCGGAAACCATACCGACCGGTACACTTCGAAGATACCACACCACCACCCAGACGGAAGTTTGGAGTAAGTAGATTTGGAAGCTGATATTTGACTGCCTGGAGATCTGTGTAACTTTGACATCGTTTTCACTTCTGTGTAATAACTTTGTCGTGCTTATATCGGTGAGCCAGGTATTGCAGCGTCTGGAACTTTCTGTTTATGAAAGTTTCTGTTTCTGAGTCTGTGTTCATAAAATCCAGGCAGCTGTAAAGATGATACATCTGCACGCCTCCGCGTAGACGAATTTTCAAAACTAGATATAATATAGTGTGTTTATGGAAGTCGGCAAGCACAGACCAGAAATTGACATCTAATTTGGCTGTCAATTATCCCGCGTTCAAGACGTCAGATTGTTAACCGCATCGACCCTGCCCCGACCGCGATGCAGGATGTTTCATCTTGCTGCCCAATTACTAAGCAAATGACCGTCTCTTCGTGGAATGTCGCAATAGGAGACTGATTTTGATGAGATAAACGGTGATAAAAAGCGGGCATTTGACAAATGTTACGTGCCCCTCTTGAATGTTCACAAGGATCTGAAGTAACAAGAGATTTGGAGGACGATTTTACTTCGATAGTTGTTAAAACTAAGATCACCTTCCTTCCGTAAGTGCGGCATAAGGTAACGATAATTTCTCAAGTTGCTAAAATGCAGTTTTTGGACCGAAATAAGGTACAACACTAAAGAAAAATGACTGTAAATCTTAAGCTACGACATATCCCAACTTGTGTTTTACAGTTATCTTTTGCTGACTTCATTATCATCTCTATGTTCTCAGGTAGCGTCATTATCAGCTAAGAACTTGTCGCTAGCTAAATTGTCAATATGCTTACTGGATATGCCCTTTAAATATGTATTTTGTTGACGGTGAACTTTCTCCCGAGGGACGATTCCTTTTCGTTTATTTAGGCTTTTGGGAATAATTCAAATGGGCAAAGTTAGCAATAATTAAATTTTTGTTAGGCCCTGAATTGATTCTAAAAGTTAGGCGGTTTGGGTATTTTTTTATTGATACTTTATTTCAAGACTTCAGTTTAATATTTTAAAATGTAATGAATAAAAAAAAAACATGCAGAATTAAGTCCCACTGGAATATTTAAAAGGTCTAATGTGAATCATCCTCTTTCAGAACGCAGAACAGAACGGCTGCACCAGCGGCTCAGAAAGCGAAAGCCGATTGAGGACATCCCAGAGTGCGCCGGTTACTGGTCTCAACACTTTGGGCTCTACAGTTACCAGCCGATTACCGCGCGCCCAGAATCCTACCGTCACTTTACTGCAAAAGGCTAGAGGTGAATACTCTTATCTAGTAAACATACGGAGAAGCTCTGAATATTATAGTGCTTGAGGCCTCAAGACTAGGCTCTACGGTTAAAACGCTGACAGACGTCGTTCAACTTCTCCCTCGGAAACTTCAACATTTCTAAAGATACAAATTCACAAGTTATTTATGAAAAAAAAATCATTTTGCCGCAAACGATTTTTCACTGTGCCATTTTTATTGTGCGATTTTTCATTGCAGCATATATCCTTTTGATCTAAACAAGTATTCCGACCAAATAATGTATTTAGTGTTTTCACTTATGTTCTACTGTTGTTTTAGAAAAATTATTCGTTTCAAATTGATATTTATGTTGAATTTGGACCATTGTTGTTAGCAATTTTTTATAAATAACTTCAGTGAGTTCTATATCTTTAGCGTCTAGAATCCTACCGACACTTTATTGCAGAAGACTAAAATTAATCTATTAGCTAACAAGACAAGCCCTCTCTTTCTAACCGTGCACGTTATACTTCTCCATAACCTAATTTTATATACTCCGTACATCATTACGTCAGTTGCGTGTATCGATAGTATAACAATAAAACACTTACTTGACGCATTAATTAATCCAGGGAGGAAATTACGTTTCTGAATAAGTTGGTAAGAAAAAGCCAGTATTTTCGGCATAACATTCGATGTTGGGACTACCCACTTGTTACATGTTAAGATTATCTGGCTACGACGATCAGTAGGTACCTATATACTACTTCTACGGTATAAATATTGTAAATCCCCGCAGTTCTCTTGATATCATAGGTACTCGCATTTTTTTCACCGAAAGCTTCATGTATTTATCCAATAGTTGTGTTTATTGATTTGGCATAACTAAAATAATTGGATTTCGTAGAATGAACCCACAAATAGGGCTTAATAATAGTTACAATAGGAGACTTCAAAAATGTCAAAAGACTAATTAATTCGGTCTGACCTTTATTCATTTTAGGGTCACCAAATAACGAACCCTGTATATAACCCTTATTTTGATCACCCTAATGAAGACTGGTTTAGTAATAATTTTCAGTGTAGTTTGGGCTGTTTAATTGACAAAGTCGTAGCACAGGCAATGACAGGCATAGTAGCCCTTTGGCGCTTGTGTGTACGTAGACACCCTCAAGAGTGTAGAGTTACACTGCGTGATCACGCGGTAACGCCCCACGGTCGAGTCGTTGCTGCTGCGCAATGGTAACTCTACCCGTACATATACGAGTAAATCGACTCTACGTTTCATTACTCGGTGGTATGGACACGTATAGACAATAGATATTACGGACTGTTATTACTTTGGGTGTAGAAAATAGATGGAGTATTTTGTGACTGTTTTATCGTCTGTTTGATTAATCCCGTAACAGCCACCACTCGTATAGTCAGTCACCCTTTAGATAATACGGAAAAACAAAATTATAATGTTAAAAAGTCATCGTGTTGTATCGATCATGAAACTTTTTATATATTTTTTGTTACAGGGTGTATAAAGATTATTCCCAGACCATTACCACTAATAATAAAATACTTATGTCTTTGTACGTGCATGATATGAACCTTGAGTTTTCGGGAGTCGTTTTTGTTTACACTGTAGAGTGATATTTTCGAGCCAAAGATTAAAGTTTAGCCAAGGTAGTGTCAATCGTTCCTTTAACAGAAACAATGCTATTAACTATTAATAAAGCAGAGTTTAGCGCACTCCTTGGAAAGTTCATAATTTATTCAATACGCGGTCGCAGCTAATTAGTGGCAAACTTTCATTAATAGGCCCATCTTTGGCCCATCATTACGTTTGTTGAAAGAATGGTAATTACCATTGGATTCACCTCGAATTGCGAAGCCCTAAGGCTCTTAGAATAGACATACCTGTCTAATGACTGACGCAAGTTGAACTAGCGAGAAATCACATACAATGTGCTTTCTCGCTAGTTCAACTTGCGGCAGAGCTTATTAGGGCTAACAATGCATCTGTGGCTACCAAGTTGGAAAGTAAGACATTACAAAAGGGCTATGAACTGAAGTCAGGTTTCACGGTTGTTTTAATTACCTTCTTATTTTATACGCTTATGATTTTTTTTTATTAAAAAAATTTGCAAATAAACAAATTTAGCATTTTACAAACTTTTTACAAATCTGAAAACGAAGCGTATATGTAGAACATTCAAAAGGTTCACTTTCCAGTTTTGAAATGCAAAAATGTTTTATGCGCAAATACCCTGTTAACCCGGCATTAGCATTCCTCTCGCTTTCCCATATTACGCATTCAAAGAGATGAATCGGAAGTTAATCCGACAAGTTGTGAGACCTCACCTTTTCAATTGTACGGATCGACCTGAAAAAGATGTCACATTATAACTACCTGACGAGGGTCGGCCATTATTAAAGTTAAATATCTACTGACGCTGACAGAAGGTTCAAAATGAACTGTATTTGAGTCGAAAAGTTTTGATTTCAACATCAAACAGCTAATTGCTTTCGGATTATGGATAACAAAGTGAAAAGTCTGAGTGTCTGTCTGTCAAATCTTGTAAAGTGTTGAACTGATTTCACGCCAGCTTTTAGTAATAGATAACTTGATTTTTCGAGAAGAAGCATAACCTATAGAGTTGGTCAGCTTCTATAATCAGTTAAGCCGGTATTATTATTAATTAGATTCCATTCGCGATTTCGCTCGCGAGGTACTTATCCAGATAAAAACAGTCTGTATTCTTAACGAACGATTCCATGTTTCATTCACTTCGGGCAAATCGCTACAGCGTTATTGAATAAAAAATGTCTATAATATTAGTAGGACAAAATAGAATATCATTTTACGGAAATATTTTTATAATTGGGTATATCTCGTAGTTCCGGCTTCACAAGAGGTTGGGTCCACCCCGTGTTGGTAGTTAGAGTTAGTAAGTTGTGAAAATATTGAACTTATTGATACTTATGTTACGTTTAATAAGGGTTTATAAAAAGCTAAGACTAAACTTCATGGATTGTAACGTAACAGAATACTATTCCAAATTTCAACTCTCTATAGCTCCTATGGTTCAGCTCTGTTGGACGGACAGACAGACACCGGAGAGACCATAAGTGTTTCGTTTTTCCAAGTATGCCTTCCTAAGATCGTAAAGGATGCTTTTTCACCAGAGATAAGCCAAGGATGTGTTTGACATCCACCAATAGATATCGCTTGTTAAAACTGCAGAACACGGAACACTAAAAAATTATAAACGTAAACTCAAAGGAAACTGTTCTGAACATTCCAGAAGGGCAAATACCTCGCGGTTCGAGTTACATTCAACAGGAGAAAGACACCGCGCGTCTACCGCGGGACAGACCATCGCCACCTAAGGGAGATCCTGGTAAATCACCTAAAGTAGACATATTATTAGAACAGTTGGTAATAAAGGTGTTAGTGTTGTTCATGTTTAAAGTAGACGTGTATGGAACAGTGGCATAGATATCAGATGGGAACAAGTAGTGTATTTTTTACGGAGTAGGAAAGAATTAATTTTTTTCCCTGTAGCAAGTACCTAGGTATTTACACGATAAAATCGGAGGTCGTTAATACGCGCTTGGCAATCAATTACGTTTATTTACCTTATATAATTCGGATGCAATATAGAATTCATTGTGAACCATAGGAGTACCATGAATATTGAAAAGTTCAGGACTGTCGAAGTGATAAAAATGTGCCATAGACACAATAATGGCTTATTTTACTCCCTGGTTTTACGACTTTGGCACTAATATAATATTAATAGATTAAATTGGGGCCCGGCCAGAGTGCGCAATAAAATAATAATGTTTACGATGATTGCATTATTATTACCTTTGAAAAGTTTCAAAACGTCAGTTTAAAGTATCATCATTCATCTAAGCGCACCTGTTTCGTTGTTGGTTCAGAGGTTTCGAAAACTCATTAATTTGGGACAAAACCAATAGGTAAAAGTTTTGATTCAATCGATCACACACCGTGAAGCTACCACTAACACGTCAATCATATTCGTTCCGGCTAGATTTTATGTTCAAAGCGTATGCTTAAAATTCAATCAAAAAGCATGTGTAAATAACTTTTGGATCATTAGCCTTTGACCTTATAAACGATCAGTGAGGTTCCGGTTATAAATAGTGCCATTGAAACGATCTTTTTTTAGTAAATATACTCAATGACTTTAGAAATTTTTAAGGTTTTTATTTATAAAAAAAAATACAACCGCATTGAGTACCTCCTCCTTTTTTAAAGTTGGTTAACAAAATGCGGCCTAAACTTTCGCCAAAACTAGCATGGCATACGCTTTAAAGTGTTTATGTGTGGGTGATAGACGCGATAGAGCTTGCGTGTGTACTAACAGGCTGGAAACCAACGCAAAGTAAACAAACTCTTAAGACTGTAGCTTTCTAAGATAATATTAATTTTACTTTTGTGAAGGAATTTATACCATTTATACAACTATACACGCTCGGTCTGAATAAGCTTCATTTTAACTAATAGGGGTACTGTGTTACTAGGTCTTTTTCAATTGATATTATTTTTGTATTATTCTTCAGTACATGCCCTGAGACGGGAGTACGCGAGCGAGACGGAAGGTGAACGGAGCGATCAAGAACGCGCATCGCGGAAAATGGCAGATGCGCCAAAAAAAATTGAAGGAATTGGACCCATCACCAAAGAGGGCATGCCTGTATCGCTTAGATCTGTAAGCATTATTAATTTTAATTTGTCTAGACTTAAAGAAATCCTACTTAATATTATAAACGCAAAAGTTTGTAAGGATGTATGGATGGATGTTTCGAGCAGTGGGGAAGTCAGGCTGCGGATGATGATGATGATTTTGTACGTCACTAGCATGCTCGGAATTTAGTCATTTATCCGAACCTATAAAAATCAAACTCTGAAATAAATAATGCAGCTATCAATGCAATCATTTCTAAAATCTGCTTTGTACTTCTAAAGATAACAACAAGCAAACGACAAAAATGGCCCGTGGGTTGGTCAACCGGACAGAGCTAACCGAACTACAGGCAATAAGGGAAAACTGCATTATAATTTATATCAATATTTAGTCGATAAATTATTTAGAAGTGAAATGAAACTTTGTTTATTTCCTTACATCGTTTTTTTTCTTATTTCAGGAGGTCAAGGACCCTTCAAAATGGTACAAGAAAATGTATGACACCATACACAAAAACAAATACGACGGTCAGTATCCATTGTTTCAATGATCTCGTGATTAATATGGGAACTCTATTACTTTGTGTAACTCTACCAATGAAAATACTGCCTATAAAATGCAACCATTAATCTATTAAGACAAGGAAAAAAAAGTGATTTCTTTATTAAAAGATTTTGATAGCAATTTTGTGGTTTCGTTTCCTAAACGAGCTTACAATGATAGCACTCAACTATGGTTGTCTCTTTCTTATCAGCTGAAATAACAAGGACGGCTATAAGTTTGTTTAGAAAAACCTTTCAGATAAAACCTAAGAAATTTCAGGTCATATAACAGTTATAAGTTAATTTTCTTTTTACTCTTTTTTATTTTTAGTTATTTATAGCAAAGTATATAAAAAAAATATTATATAAAATATGGGTGCATTTTATAAGTCGTAGTGTTAGCAAGGGTTTAAGTTTATGTTTATTTCCGACCCCGATACGATAATTTTCTTTTTCAGACGATTATGTGACTATTCGGTACAAAAGCCGGCGAGGTGATTATTCGTTTTGTTAATAGATTTTTGCAACATTCGGTGGCTGTTATAACTCCATCCTCGCATTTGGATAACGGCTATTTCGCTTCATTTTAATGTTTTCACAAAATTAAATCGCTTATTTTTTCGACTTGTGACGTCATGTTTTGTGATCTCGTCATACATAACCATTAAAACAGCAGAATTTTCGGAAATAATTAACAACATACGCCTTCATGCGATTGATGACATAGTTTTTCATTATAATAATAATTCGTCTTGATAGTTTTTAATGTAAAATATAACTACGGAACAGATTGTAAATATTTTTTTACTAAATTGCTTTTATTAACTAAATTACATATTAGAAAGTTAAATTAAAGTTAATGCTAATCGTTTAATAGTAATACCATCTTTAACTTTATTAGCAGGTTTTTTAGCTTTCCACTGTCAATACACACTAATACTACGCGATAATTATTTAAAACCATTGAGCTTTTCTTAACTCTTTAGAAAACTGTAAGAAATCATACTAATATTAAAAACGCGAAAGTTTGTATGGATGTATGATTATTTGTTACAATTTCACGCAAAAACTACTGATCCGATTTGGATGAAACTTGGAATATATATTATCAGTGGCCTGGATTAACACATAGGCTACTTTTTATCCCAGAAAATAAACGGAATCCGATAGGACGCGAACGAAATCGCGGCCGGAAACTAGTCCGCTATAACTTTTTTATATACAGTTTGGTAATACATTTTTCTTCACAGGCCAAGCCCCAGAACGCGTATCCAGCAATCGTTCTCAATACGCCTACTTCGACCCTCGTTCTGGCTACCTAAGCGAACCGGAAGGTGGACTCGGAAGATTAGGATCTAGCACGTGGAGTGACGCCTACGACAGTGACGTCACTACCGGGCCTAGGAGACGAACAGCTTCTGTACAGGAGGAGAGGAGAATGAACGAGCCTTACACGCCTAGTAATAAGTAAGCTTTCCCATAAGATTACTCCGTATTTCAGATATGACTGGTTTTGAACAAGTATCACTAACAGCAAATTATCAGTTCAATCAAAAAGAGTGCAGAAGTGGAATACCATGAACGAGTCTTACACGCCTAGTAATAAGTAAGCCTCCCCATAGAATTACTCCGTACTTCATACTGGCCTGGCACGTAGTGTTTAGCACTAATAGAAATGATTTCAATGATCTTGAAACTACTGTTAACTGTTGCTAAGTGATATTTGGAAAAAAGGAGTGCAGAAGTGGTGTAGACGATGCAAACCTCTTTCAGCAGGCCAGTGACGGATGGCGGTGTAAAAGTTTTTTATTGTTGAGTGATGTGACAGAGAAATAACAGATTTGGTTTTCAAAGAAAAATAATTTGCAATTTAATTTACTTCAGCCTTCCCTTCCCCATAATTAACAAGTGGAATAGAATAAACAAATCTTACACACTCTGTAGTAGTCTACCCATAAGATCATTCCGTACGTTAGATATGATTGGTTTTATTCAAGTAACGCTGATATCAATGAGCAATATTGTTTAGACGTCAGCAAGCAATATTTAACTTTCGCGTCAGAGTGACGGACGCAACACGTACTACACAAAGCACTTCATCAGTGGATGTGCGTTGAGAGATAATGCTGTTGTCATAAGTAAAGGTAACCCGCCTAAAAACAGTAGGTTCTTGTTCCATCACTTTTAACCAAGCATAAGGTATATTGTCAAGAGCAACACTTATTACATTACCATGACTAAGGCACGTATGCTGATAAAGAAATCGTTACTCAACGAGTTCTTTATCTCTGTTCTCATCTGTACTCAAATCTATGCATTTGAGTAGAGATTTTTATACAAAAATCTTTACTTGAGTTCGGATCAGTACTTGTAAATCAGCAAACGGGCCTCATCATCATCATAATTTCAGCCCGTTTGCACCCACTGCTGAGTATAGGCCTCCTCTTTATTACGCCACTCTTATCGGTCCCTGTCAATGTATTCCCATTTTGTTCCAGATACAGCACATTAGCGTCGGCTCGGGCTAGTCAAGAAATGTACAATAAGCCAGGTAGAATAGAAAACTATGTCCCTGGCAGATCTTCCGTAGTTGATAAAGAAGCGAAACAGGTAAAAAACTAACACATGGAACCTGGTCCTTTCAGAATCATTCATTCTATAACAATCGTTCATCAATCCATCAAATATTTATACGGACCCACAGTATTTGGCAATCCATGAACTAACAAGAGGCAAAAATGCAAAAACAAAATGGTTTTTTTTTCTTTTTCTAGTGGTGGGACGAGGTCATGGACATTTTTGACGGGGTACGATACTTTTTTACTATTTTATAAATGTGTTTTTGTTGTTAACCAGTAACTTGTACATAACTATCTACTTTACCTACCATTTGTTAATGTTCCATAATCTCACTTTAAGTCATATTATGTTTCAAAAATATGATTTATTAAGATAGTAAAATTTTATTTTTCAACTTTTAGTCAATTCATAGAATTTTTAAATTTTAGAGTATGACAACGTATCATACTACTTACGTTGTCATTCTCAAAAAAAAATACGACCAATTGTTTCGTAAATTTGGTCGTTTTCTACGATTAAAATTCGTAAATAAATGTCAGTGGAAACAATTCTCCTAATTCATGCAACTGTTCAATAACTAATTGATCTCGCTCTATCATTTACGCGCTATAAAAAGTTTTGTAACTAGTTTCATAATCTAACTGATAATTTCTGCTCTTCTCATTATTTAGAGCATCTATTTGGTTACGAAACTTATATATTCTATTCATTTCACTACCTTGGACTTAGGACCGTCTTACCTAGAACTGAACGCCTCTACACCGCATTATTACTTACTTATGTTTCAAAATTATTATTTTATATAGATTTAGTACAGATAGAGTACCTATAGGTTTAAGTACAATAATTACCCCTCTCAACAACCAAAGCAGAGTTCCTATAATAGCAGTGCCCTGCGGGATGTTTTTTATATCTTGATACCATCAATTTAACAGTTAGTGCAATGCATCACAGGGCACGTCCTCAGTGAGGCAATGAATCGATATAGGCAGAGATTACGACTTAACATTACATCGGTCATCGGCCTGTTCCATCATTAGATGTATACAAAAACAAATTACAATCAAAGTTATGGTTCAGTGAAACAGCGACCGGTAAACTGACATTTTGATTGTCATTTGATCTGAATATCAAAAGATATTAGTATCAAAAGATAGATAATCAGGGAGTTAGTTTTAGCTGTTCCAACCTATAATTTGAGCTCCCTCTGTGCTCGCTGAAGTTAACTAAGTTAACTTATACAGCGCTACTTAAAAATGCGAGCACAGAGGGCGCTCAAGTAGTATAAGCTAAGCGCTATCCACAAACATTTAAAATATTTTTGTCCAAACAGTTAGATAATCGAACTACTAGTAGAACTGGATGGAATAAACCTTAATTTTGTGAAAACAGTAGAGAAGCGTTCAGTTTTAGATGAGACGGTGTATACCTGCATATGTTTGTCACTTATCCACTAACGCGTATGTTTATATTTCTTCGGCGGCGGTGCTAACAGTGGCTAGACGAGAATTCCCCTCTGCCTCCTTACACCACATTGCTCGCTCGCGCCATCCAAAAGAGCGTAAGGGCCTTAACATGTCTGCATTGTGTGATGAGCTTCACTTCTAATTTAGTTATCTCGAGATCTCAGTGAATCTTAGCATACTCGAATAATAAGTGTGTCAAATTAAAATGTTCCTATGATAGTATACTATGTCATTCCCATACGATATAGATCTCTATATCGTACGGAATTACGTAGTATATTGATTGTATTCATAAAAAATAACTAGGTAGTTTCTTCTCTAAAGAAATACACCGTCCACATTCATATAAAATTCTTTATTTCAGTTGGTAGTTATTTGACAATCGAATCAATCTGTTGTAACTTTGTGATTGGCTGAAAAGAAAAAACAACACTCACGCCATCTGTCTCAGTTTTGAACATTTTTTTTAAGACACGCTTATTATCCGATTCCGAAAATAAAAATAAAAATGCGAATCAAGTATTAATAAATCTGAGCTAAATTAGAAGTTGTAGCTTCGTGGCATTGATTTTAATTTCGTGTGTGCTGTGCCTTGTTATCCATTTGCAGAGATGACTTTTGTTTGACTTTGTATCCTGTATTTGATTTATCTTATTTATACATACATAGTGGATCTATTAAAGTCTATGAGATTCTATCACAGACAATCACTTCTATGTCAGCAAAAAGAGATATAGCAATAATTTTCAATAGGTTGGCAAAAAAACACATTTTTGATTCAGTTGGTTCAATATTTTCCAAAAGTCATTTCTGCAGTTGCACGTTTATGAATGTATTGGTAATTTGTAATTAATTTGGTGTTATCATCTCTTTTTCTCTAATTTATAGCGTAATGATTTGTGTGGAATGAAATAATAATAGTTAATTTTCAGTTTTTCTATGAAAAATACTGTAATGTTATTTTTTAAAACTAAAAGGCTTAGGATGTCTGTACAAATCAATATAAAGAAATATGAATATTATTTAATTAAAATTGCATGTAACTAATTAGATTTTTGAACGATAATCTTTATTTTCAGTTATTATATTTACATTAAATAATTACAAACTCTGTCCAATTATTTAACTTTATAATGAAGAATCTTAATTTGTTTCAATGCCTGTTCTCTTTTTATTACCTTGTTGTTAAAAATAATGCTTTGAGCATGGTTGTAACTTTTACAATTGTTTGTAAAATCTCACATTCTACTAGTGAGACATCAGTGTATTCCGTACAAAATGGAAATTTCTAAAGTATCTTGTATTTCACAGCAAAACGTTTCAAGTACGACATCACTACCTCAGGCTTCGCCAAAGGAAAAGAAGGATTTAACGTCAACGATATTGTCGAAATCCAATATGGCGAGGTGATTATTATTTTAGTTAACCACTTTTCAGCTCCATTATATGTATAGCTATCAATTAGTTCGTAAATAAGTGCCGAGTCGAGTTTTACACTTGATAATCGAGGTTCAAATTCAGGTTTTTATATACAGACAAAAGTAGAATCAAAATGCGGAATATTATTCGAGTTCGTGGTTTTCGTAAGAATATTAAATAAATATTATTATTCTTGCACACTACGCCGTCTAGTCCCAAACTTAACAAAGCTTGTATTATGGAAACTAGATTGCTGCAATGATAGAATACTTATATACATTTTTTTTACATTTTTATTCTCGGTGGGAATCGAACCCACGGCCCACAACACGGAAGGCAGAGCTATTACCGACTGAACTGTGACGCCTGTCAAATAAAAATCAACTTGTCCGCTAGAATGTTACAAAAACTATCGAATTCATTCTGCATGCCGTTTTTACAAGAGTACAGGTTCTAAAATAAATTACAAAATAATAACAATAGTGTTTGTAGTAGTATCGACAAAAAAATTACCCTGATTCAACATTTCAGAGCACTAAAAGAATCCGGCTACGAATCCGACTCAACTTTAGTATTCCGACGGAGAGAGGAAACCGATGGTCCACTATCTCCTGCAGAACGAAGAGCCGCCTATAGAGATTTGCAAGCCGGGGGAGAACCGCCTTTGAGAGGGTTCCGATCCCCAGCTCCCCCTAGGCAAGGTAAATTTAACTTTAAATTCATGGTAATAAGGGTTAGTCTTAAATCAAAGTTGAATTTACATTTTATAGAGACTTGTTCAAATGTTTTGCCAAATACTTATTCTAGTTCATTCGGTAATTTTCAGAGTGTCAGAAATAATAAATTTCTCTTTTTTGTACTAAAATTATTGATTGTAGGCTAGATAACGCGCTTCAAAACATAACATGTTGCCTTGTAACCCCGCGCAAATGAAATTCGACTTATCGGCAGTCTGATTGCATGGTTTTAAAAAAATAACTATTTGGTGTCGGTGATCTAATAAAAACAGCTTTTGTTTACGTTGACCATACCCGTTGTCCCAACAAAATGTCTCTACATGCGTGAAATTATAATATTCAATAGAATCGCATCAAATTAAACAATGAAGGTCAGTGCATTATGATACAACCAACCATATGTTTCACCTGTATGGTCGGATGTGTCACCCCAAGGCCGCATAACGACACTGACCACGGTGACACGGCTTTTCAATCGAGTGCACGTTAGTCTACTGATATACTCGCCCTGAATACACGTATGAGGTAAGTTGATATAAATTAGTTTAGTCCTACGCATGCCACTATCATATTCCATAACGAGGTGCTGGGATCAGTTGACAACAAAAAGGTAAATGCATGAGCACGAGTTACTCCAAAATTAAATAAGCACATAGCAAACACGTTTTTACGCAAAGATTTAGCCTTGCGGCGCACTCGTAGCCCGTAGTTCCACGATTGACAAGCAAAGCTTTCAGCAGACACAATCCACGGCACGTTTTTCTCACACCTAACGAGGATACTAGAAGAAGAGCTGGACTGAAATACGGTTGAAACTCCACAGACGAAACGGAAATCGAATATATTCCGCTCTCCCCGACTCTGACGAAGATAAGGGTTCACAAGAAATCGCCGCAACTGCATGAAGTCATCTGCTATCCCGTGACCAGGATCGAAACTGATGCTAATATCAAGTTTCGAAAACAATCACCGTCGTTTATTAATCCTGATTTAAATAGGTTTGCTGAATATCCACCGGCACCGCCAAGAAGAATTTCCTCCAAGAATAGCAGAACTCTCCGACTGGTGACATCGACGAGGCCAGTTTCTATGTCCCCTAAAAGATCAGCCGCAACAGTCTCGCATTCTAATGTGGATTTTCTGAAAGATAAAATAAGCCATAAACTACAAAGACAAAACACTCATATTATTTCTAAACCTAGTGCTGCAGTGGCTAAAAGAGTTATGTCAATGTCAGCACCACCTGCTGTAAATAGAAAAAGTGTGCTAAAACATTCTCCAAAAAGCGTCAATAGCGATTCAAAAGCATCTGGATTCACCAGTAGCTTCGGCTCATCTAGAAGAACCTTGCTACCTACGGAATACGCAAACTCATCACACAGCAAATATAACGAAAGCCAATCATCTGTTGTAATAGAGGGCGGTGCTGGTAGAAGAACACCGATATCTAACATTTTAGACAAAGTGACGTCTCTAGATAAACTGTGGGGTGCCGAAAAGCGAAATGAGCGTATAGATTTATCAAAAGCAAAAGCTATAAGTAAAAGTGCACACAATATTCCTGCTAAAGTGAATATTTCAAAACCAATAATGGGATCTAATATCAAACCAAGTACGAGCGTGCCGAGTGCAACGCACCGAAGCAGAGACATGGTTCGTACCGCAGAAAAACTGCACAAGCTAAAAGTGTCAAACTTTCATACTAAATCAAATCCATGCATAGCTACCAAGCCAAATGATTCAAAATCCACGAAAACCAATACTCTGCAGTCATCATCAAGCATGGCAAAATCATCTTCAAATATTTCTTCAACTATAAACAAAAAACAGTCTCAAATAAAAACTGCAACTGTCACAAATCTTAAGAAAAAAAAGTCTTTAGAGAGTGTTATTGTGAGACCTCGTAGTGTTCCGTGTCATGAATCATGTAGTAAGAAAGCAAAAGAAACTAGCAAAAATACCAAAAAGTCTTCTAAAATTAAAGCGAGTAAAAAAACAACCACTACAAAAACAAGCAACGGCTCTGAATCTGGAAGTCAATTTGGTGATTCTAATGGATCCAATTTTGGGTCATATGAAAATTTAGACGGTAAAAGAATAAGCGCAAAGGATATAAAACGATCACATGATGCGGTCGTATCAGATTCATTTTTCCAGCATTTATTTTTAGGCAAGTCGCATCAACCTTCACCTACGGTATCATTTGCATCTCAAGAGCAAAATACTAGTGTTCTTCAAAAAGCTCAAATGTTTCAATCACTGCCACAAGACAACAGTATGCCAAAATCATTAAACTCGTATCTAGTTAATAGAAAGCCAGTCTCACTCTCTCGATTTAAAATGTGGGATCGCTATCCTAGTCCTACTTCAACGCAAACCCCTCGCTCAATATCATGGCCTGGCAGAATGCACGGTGAAATTCGTAAATTTGACAGCTTATCCAAATGGGAAGAATTCGGATCAACCTCTTCATTAGCTACAATCAGAAGTAGAAGTGAGCCTCCTTGTAACAAAATGTTTTTTTCCCAAACTACTCGTCCAAAATCACCTACAGTTATATTTTACAAGAGAGACCACTCCAAAGAGTCAACATCAGCTCGCAGCTCAGTATCCCCTTCAAGATTATTTTTTTCTCAAACCTCTAGACCAGTGTCACCCAAAGTAGTTCCTAAAATCGAAAAACCTGTAGCTCAAATCAAAAAACAAGCATTGTCCCCTCCAAAGATGATATTTACAGAGACATCTAGACCCGTTTCTCCCATAGTTGAAAGACGGCAAGCTCGTCAAGAAAAAAAACCGAGCACTGAAGTTGATGCTGAGAAGTTAACACATACTTTGTTCTTTTCGCAAACATCAAGACCGGTATCTCCTAAAGTAATGAAAAAGTCTTTATTAACAACAAACAGTCTGAGTAGAAGCCAATCTACGTCACCGGTGTCTATTCGATCTCCTTCCTATCGTCGTATACACAATGTTCGCTTGCAAATGAGTAAGCATGATTCAAAAAGTGCACTTCGTACGCGTAGTGCTGGAGATGTTGAAAAAAATGCAATCCATGGTAATATTCGGCCCAAAACTCAAAGCGAGTCTAGTTTACTGATTGAAGATCCTGAATATGATGAATATATTCTTGAAATGCAAAATATGAAGGCTAGATCTGAAAGATTTAGAGAACTGAATAGATACTACACTTACTTGGAACGAGTAGGTGAACTAGAAAGAGCGACATCTACTAGTGATTTACGCCATAGACGTAAAGATGAAGAGATTATTGATTTTGAGCGCTGGAAGAAAATTCGGTCTATTGAAAGAGCTGAAGAAGAACTAAACAATCTTTACAAAAAACTTAAAGTAGCTCAAACAGAAAACGATGTATTGTTTTATCCCAGAGACGTTAAAGACTTTCGATGGAACTATGACACTGACCGAGGTCTTCGCATTAAAGAAAAGTCTGTGGAAGATTTAAAAGACCACTTCCAACAAATATCTCACTATGATTCATTAGAATTTGATCAGCCTGCCTCCAAAGATACATACAAACCACTGTGGCGAGGAGCAAGCGTTGCAGAAACTGCATTTCATATCAATACCAAGAAAAATAATAGGGTTTCAGTTGACCGTTCAGCAGTGAAACCTGTTTCACTACCACCAGATACGACACTTAGTGAACTTCGTAAGAAAATTGGCTTAGGTAGCCGTTTGTGGAGCAGTTTATCAATGGAACAAGTTCACGCACTAAAAAGTCAACTCAATGCCATATACAGTAAAGAACTGGAAACCAAATCCCATAAAGAGTTTGATAAATATACTATTGACGTCAAAGACACAACCATGACAGAAAAACCTAAATTACAAGTAAGATGCAACTCTCTATCTAATTACATGCCAGAAAAAGAAAACTTGATAAAATTGAGCAAATCAGATTCAATAGCTTCGATACCTTGTCCTATTACATCTGTCAAAGATCTAAAAAATAATGTTAATAAAATTCAAATGACGCTCAGTGAAAATGAAAAGAGAAAAATATCACAAACACTCAGCAAGGAACTTTTGGATAGGATCAATAAGTATGACAGTCCAGCACCCCTGTCACTAAAGCAAGAATTAGAATTAAGTCAAGAAAAAGAAAACACTACTGCTGAAAAGTCTGATGTTGCTATTTCAATCATAAATTCCGAAGAACCAAACAATAATCAACACTCTGACTTAGAAAGATATTCAGCTGAATCTAATGATAAAGTGGAAATTCATTGTCAATCATCAGCTAGTGAAACGGAAACGGCGAGTTCTGATCATTCTAATAAAACTGTAGTTTACAGAGCCCCAAGCAAGGAAGTTCAAATGAAAGTTAAATATTTTGAATCCGTAACTGCCCGGCCAGAACAAACAAAGACTGTTTATCACGCAAGAGATAACTCTGACGAAAAAGAAAAAAAGATTATCGTAACTTCAAGCTCGAGTGATATAATACCCAGATTTAGAGAATCCGACACTCAAAAGTCTCAAATAGTACAGTCACAGTCGTGTGCAAATTTCAAAGAGCTTTTTGGCGAATCTGAAAAAAATAAGTTTCTGTCTCTTCCATCGAAACCGGAACTACGTTCTAGATCGGGATCACCCCAATCGGAGGTGAACATCGCGGATCGGTACACGCCTGACACGCTACGCTCTAGTGACGAGACTATCTGGCGCAGTCGGAGTCCGTCGCCCGACCCGGAGAGGTACTGGCGCGCCTACCTCAACCTGGCGCGGGCAGGAGAGGTGCGCCGCCTCGCTCGTCGCTTCGACTCGCCCACCGCCGCCGGGGCCGTGCTGCGACGACACCGCAGTGATCCCGAAATCGCACGCAATGTCCTCGCTCGAAACTGGTCCGCTTACGAGCGGCTATCGTCGCGTCGTGACAGATCTAAAGTTTCATTACCGGTGGCGAGAGTGCCACTTCGCACAACCAATCGTTACATGCCCCACATCGACATCATATCCAAACTAGCCGCCCTCAGAAGACGCACCGCTCCGAGATCCAGATCAGCCGAGGAAGCGTTTCAATGTCGCTCAGGCGAAGTAGATCGCATCCGGCGTCGTTTCGAAACTATGTCTATACTAGGTCAGATATACGCATCCGCACCTGATGTTAGTGAACTCCAAGATATGGCGCCGTACTTGGCCGGAACCTGGATCGCGCATCGCTATCCGATGCGAAGCGATAATAATAGGTCTCTCAAAGATCCTTCTACCCTAGTCCGAGGTCGAAGCTCGCCGGTGCGAAAAGAAATAATACGACCTCCTAAGGAGTCTGTTAAATTAAGTTCAATTCTGAAAAGCGATGCATTTGAAAAGCAAGAGTTTGATCCGCTGCTTCACCGACCGGTGAACCGTTACGAGCCGCCGCGCACACCGCCGCGCCCGCCGCCGGCTGCGTGGCCCTACAGGGTGGCGCCCCACGTCGTGCCTTCACGACACACTGTCACATTCCAAGGTTCATTTATTTATCTATATCTCATTTCCAGACTTAGTTTAAATTTGGAGTAACTTTTACATATTTCTGCTTCCTAGTTGAAGAGTTATTGATTTTCGCTGTACTGTCCGTATCGCTGTGCGTGTTCACGTCGCGTGATCTTCATGTAAACGCATCGTTGTTTGTTGTCTTGGAATTAAAATGTTTGCTGTTGTGACTGTTTAAAATAATTGACTAATAAACTGTTTAGCTAATTCTACAATTCTACTGAATGCGTTGATGTCAATATGCCGACAATCAATAATTCTTACATCATTTTTCGTATTATGTTAGTTATGCATTTTGTTTTTGGTTTGATGCCATATCATGCTGTTTTATGCACTGATAGAGACCGAATCAGCCCCGGAGCCTCCACGCAGAATGTCACACGGAAGCTATTCAGATACAGGCAAGTACACCTATTGTATTTTTTAAACTTATAGACAAAAATAATAGAAATGAATTATTGTGCATAACCTACTTTTAAACATTAGATAACCATTATTACCTCATGCCGTAACTTCCGAAAAAAGGCGCGATTTAAACCTCATGAGAGCCGACATGCGCAATTATTTCCATCTATATTATCTGTGCGAATAAAAAAGAAACAATGGCCTTTGTTTGAATCAATCCCGCTTTAACTTATTCCTTTGACCGTCGAGACGTCGGCAGCGTACGTGGTGTGCTTTAATTCAATAAAAGCCTTCTAATGTACATAAAATCGAACTTAAAAGTGATTATGTCATAAACGCGGAAACAGCAGTGTTGATGAAAAAAGACCATTCATATTTCAAGATTATCCACTCGCTATCCGTGGTTTACGTCATTCATCTCGATAAGACCGCCAAAACCTGTCGGTACAGTTTTTTCGATTGTAAATAGTGCTTGTAGCCTCGCGCCTGAATGCGGTGCTTTTGTTACGCGTGAATAAATAAATAAGTGATTTAACGTGAAATATTCTTATTGGCGAGTGCTATCTCTTAGTATATATACACTGATAAAATGTTATCTGTCTTATCAAGACTTCAGTTCGATTCAGTCCATAGTGTAAAGTGCTAGCATGCTAAACTAGTAAGTGAATACGGTGAATCAAAATGAATGCAAATCAAATAAACACGCAAAGTCCGCGTAAGGAAAGAGATGTAAACAGTGAAATTGCCTATGAGGATGATGGATTTTTCAGTGACGTTCCTGCTTCAGGTTCCTTATCAAAATCATTATTTGCTCTAAATAAATATGTGAAAAAGAATTTGCTCTATGAGGAAATTGCAAGTGACGATGATGATGCCTATTTTTCAAAAGAAAGCACACCTAATAAGACTGCAGCTAAATATTACTCAGATAGTGTTCAAAGTAGCGATTCTGGAGAAAAGGAGGAAGTTATCAAAACTCCTATAAATAAAGCAACATATGTAGAACCAAAACAAACTAAAGAACCACTAAGTGAGTTGCCCATCACCACTATAATTAACACAAATGGCAGTACTAAAAGCACACCAATTAGTGAAAATAAGGTAGCGAGTGAACCGCTGAACAATATTCCTTACGTCACTCAACAAACAGATGATTACAAGTTCAAGCAGTTACGCGATAATCCTAACAAGAATGCTGTAAAAAAATCTGTTGTCGCAATCGAGTATACGGGCAATCGGAATGAGCCGAACAGTTTGCAAGCGGAACAGAAATCTGTTTCACTAGACGATTCAACTATCGACTATGGGACTGCGATAAATACAAACAATACAACTGAAAATGTAGTTCGCAGGGACAAAAAGCATGTGACAATCAAAGAAAATCGTCACACGGTGCACGATGCTTCCGATTGGGTCAATAGAACAGACATGTATCCCGATGTATATGCACCACTTCCTTACAGTAAGTTACTTTGTGCCAACATTTATCATGTCCTTTATAAAACCATCCCGTGTTCGATCGTTTAATTTAATTAGTTGTTGACTGACGCAGGTTAAGTTAAGCTAAAGGTCTTATTACTGCGTGATTCTTATCAAAGCGCTCAATTCAAATAAGTAGCGAATGATTCCTTTAAACTCTACATTTCATTGATATCAAACTCTACATGTGACACGTTTTAGATCAATTATTGTTTTCCTGTAAAGCATTTTCTTTGTAACTATCTACCTGTTTTATTCATTGGTTGCCGTAAAATCAATCATCTCCCCAAAAATTGTAAGTAAGTATTGTATCCATGGTTTCCTTCGTTGGAGACCCCTCTTGTAGTCGTGAGCTGTCGACAGTTTACGAATGTCAACACGTGCAGACCAGCGAAAGTACAGTTGTTTTGGCGGGAGATGAAGTGTAGCTTGTCGTATCGAAAGTGTGCAAGCTACGAGCATTGCAGTGATCTATCGTGACCGGCGGTCGACGACAGTCGCTTGTGGCGACTGCCGACGGAATTCCTAGTCTTGTGAAGTGTTGTGCGTAATCGATCGATATGGGTATACTAAAGCAGATCAAGAAAATGGCTAGCCATGGTTCGTAGCTTTAATTTTTTTTATTTTATTGATGAAAATTTTGGTCTTGGTCGATGCATAGATTTTCTTGCAATTCGAGTTACTAGTTCAAACACATTTATAAAGTTAAAATAACAAAATTCTTGTTTGATACGTTTTGAAGTATTTTACTGGGTTTTCAAAAGGAAAATGTTCTTATTAGCACAGTTTTTGTACTAAAATATTTTCTATGACCCTTCGCCATGCTCCATTGAGATTATAAAATATCTCGGCCAATCTTAGGAGGTCAAACTGTAACTAAATACCGGGCTTGCTTAATTTGTAAATAATCTAGTAGTTAGCCTGATTGGCAACACTTGTCAGCATCGATTTCAGTAATCTAAACAAGATTCTAACAGGTTCGGTAATTTTTTGCTGGTTACACTAAGTATTTGATTATGTCTGAGAACCAAACCAACCGTGTGATCATTTCTATCTAGCAAATACATACAAAGATAGCTGATTGTAGAGCGGATATCCTTACTAGTTCCTTACCTGATGTAGTACTTTGCCACAATTACACGGTGAACTGATCATCATTAATAACACCGTTTTGTCTACGGACCATTACCTTTGCTCTGACTCTACAATTTACTCTGTCGATGTTCCTGTAAAACGATTGTGTTTTGATTACCTATTACCATTTAGAACACGTGGTTACTATAGCATAGTTTCCTAATGTTTTTCTATGAGCCTATTTAATTTTAAGTAGATATTCTTTCACTTATTATTTTTTTTATTTGTTACTTCGCGATATATTATCATGTCACCTTCCTTTTCCGAAGAGTTTTCTATCTTAAATTTGCTACCATTATGAGCATAAGCCAAGTTTAGTGTACAAGTACCTACGCCAATGGTCACCATATTTTTCTTCCCAGCCCCAACTTTAAGTGAAAGCGATTTTACTGCGCCTTAGCTTTCCCATGAATGTTTCGCGTAATCATTGCCTATAATTACAAGTAACTTTACAGCGAAACTTGTTTCTAAGTACCGAACGCGTAAAACCAAGCACACTTTGAGCACACACCTCAAACTTGTGCGCTAAGTTATGGCGAAGGGAGCTTGGAACTTTCAAACGGGCGATTGAGTAAATGAAATGCCTATGTGTGCACACCGACGTGTATAGAAAACTATGCAATATTGCTTTTTACCAAGACGTGTGGCTTTATCAAAGACATAAGGCATGGAATCCCATGTGAATACTATGGAAGATAGTCATTATAAGTTTGCATTGTCAAGTGTGTCGTAAGCGCGTGCTTGGAATGACTAAATTGAGAAAGTCAGCGACATCAGTGCTAATTATGTATTCCGTAGGGCTTTTGATATGTCGGATTTTTAACGTAATGGTTTGAATTGAATAAATATCTGTGTTTAAAAATAACATCATCAATGTTCGTGATCTGCTCACAAAATACTTAAATGTTATTTGTGTTAAATTTTATGAATATACTAAGCGGTATGTTTTCTGTGACTAACATTTACCATGCAAAGACTGTGGATGATTCACAAAATATATCAATACCCGAAAGATAAAGTATATCATAACAACAATAGATTACAGATATCGGTCAGGAATCTCGTTATTTTCTTTTCAAATAACTCAAATAACAATTCAATCATTTCTTAAATTATTTTTCATAATTATGGTAATAGGTAGTGGACGTCGTTATTGGATTTTCATTCATAAATATTGCATTAAAAAGTGCTTGAAATATTGTCACGGAAACTCATATTAATTTGTATCACACAAACATACATCCGATGATATAATAAAATCGTAAACCGAACCGGTTATGTTATGTATGTCATCTTAATCGTCTGGCTGCCGAATCTCTGTTACAGCATCGATGGTGAAGCTGCACCATGACGGTCCCAACTTTCACTTTTACTATGGAATGTCTTATTTTAGTGTTTAAATGGCCATGAAGCTGGCGGTTTTTGATTGGTCGTTCTGTGAATTATAGTTTTTTGTAATATCTGCGCATCTACTAACCCAGTTAAAAGATGGGTAAAAGGCAATTGTAATATTAATAAAAACTAGTCAAAAAGACTCACTTGATTCAATAAATCGGCTGGGAACTTTGAGAATTGAAGTACAGTTGCAACGATGTGAAAGTATATAATAAAAACAAATATTATTACAAAAAACTTATTCGTAAGTACAAGTTTTGTTTACATAATCTATGTAGTAACGAAGAGCGTTGTGAATTTGAGTAATTAGACATGTTATATGAGCAAAACGACCAATTACGAGATAAAAATTATTGTAATTTTTACCTAACTAACTACATGTTCAAATAAATACAACTTATAAACATTCTCACGAACATTATGACAGTCCATTAGGAAAGATATTGAATCAAAAGGCATCCTTATATTTTAAATGAAAGAACTCTTTTGTACCTTCATCGCTTGGATAATGAATATAAAGTCGTTCACATTGATAGCTTACACTTAAAGGCCCATACTTATAAAAGCTGAATAATTTAACAGTCGATTAAAATCTAGCTCTACCACTATTTGACATTACCTGTTAGTAAGAGGCAGCAATATTTTAAACAGCTGAATAAAGTTATCCGACGATTATAAGTAAGGAGGTAAATCGCTCCATCGCTCTTACGAACTCTGTAACTAATTCTGGAAAATGGTCATATTCCGCGAAAAATCTTACTGTTCACGGAACAAAGATTGAATCCAAAATTACCTTTGCATCGTTTAAAAACTAAGAAATAGTTAGGTATTGTTTAACCTGAAATTCATTCAGTTTAGATCACCTTTCACAATATTTTTGCATATCCTTAGAATCCCCTCGACGCTACGTGGAAAGCGACGTGAACATCCACTACCGATGTCCGGTTCGTCAGGACCCGCTGCCGCTGGTTCCTGAAAGGGAATTGGCAAGGCAGCAGGCGGAACATATGAAAAGGCTCTATAGGGAACAACGCCGGAATAAATACCTACAGGTAAGTTGCACTACATTCTAAAATAATTCACAGGAATAAAGTAAATCAATGTTATTAATCACAGAAAACGAAATATGTTAGAAACGCAAAAACCAGAGAATGGAAAATGAGCGCCTCTACGCGCAAGGATCATTTTAAATCGGTCGCTACAGTGGTGATAGACCATAAATTGATTCCCAACACCCATGGTAGACATAGACACGATAGTAAAGTTTCCTTCTATAATACACACTCGTATATAAGTAGATGTTCTAAGAGTTGAGACGATTGACGATCTCTATGGAAAGCACTTTCAAACAATATGCCCAATTTGGGCTCGTTATCATTCATAAAAATACCACTGGGAATACATACTGGAATAACACTATCTTCTTATTTTTATATTACAAAACCAAGCTGTAATTTCTTCGAATTTTGTCTGGTTCGTCGTCCTAGTCGAAATTCCCCGACAAATTAGCGTCAATCGAAAAGGAAAATCAAGTGATATTTTGTTTCTATTGTCTTCGTCTAGTCTAAGGTGATTATCTGTCTAGGTTGGGTTACGCTATTCTTATCATGTTTGAAGTTATGTCGCTATGAGCTCATTGCATAGCATTGCTTAGTGCGTACCTGATAATTCTTGAGTGAAGTAATTTGAGTACTTTTCTAATCTTTTTGCAGACATTCCTTCTTTATTTATTCCTCAACAAAAACTATTTTATTCGTAGGTAAACTAGGTACCTATCCAGCCCTTTAATTTCTACTTAGATAGTAACAATCTTACGCGGCTATTAGCACTATAATCAATATCATATCTAGGTTTTACACATGGTATTTTTTGTGCAACCTACTTTTGCATAATTGCATACCAATCTTATAAGATAATCGCACAACCACTTTGAATTAAAGTGGTTTCCAATTCTTATTCTACTCGATAAAAAGTCGATGCGCGTTTTCTGAATCCGATTAGCGTGTCAGTCAATGCTGGCTATACATTTAATCCCTTTACTAGAGTGCGGCACGCTACTACGGTTTGGTCGATATCAAAATTGTTTGTAGATACTCGTAGGTACTTTTCCTATCGATCAGTATTGTATCGTGATTCGTGACCTACAAACTGCACGTTAGTAATTGTTTTACTATACCTAGAGTGTAAAGAAGGTTTTAATGGCTTAGATTGAAATACCTACTACAATGACTACATTGTATAGTTTACCTAACGTATTCGATGGTTTATGGCTTCGTACCTTCCTTACGTAGATCAATGAAGTTGGGTGTTTGAAATGAGATTGTTTTAAAATAATTAATTTTCACCCCTGAATTTTAATCACTTCCTGTAACTAAATCGGGAAGACAGAGTTCATATAACTGAAATAAAATAGCCCTTAGCTCTTGCTGATAAGAATCATCGACAAAGGACTTTCCGGGGTCACTGTGCATGTGATATCCAATTGTTTTCTATAGTCCAGCACTTGTAACATGATCTATTTGCGGTTTTGTACTGCAACGGACCGATGTCCGTCATTTTCATTCTAGTTTTCATAATAGATGCTCATCGCTTCCTATTTTTTTCAATTTATTGTGTGTTGCACCTGGCATATTCGTGTCTAAAGTTAGCTGGTGACTTGTGTTATTTAGTTCACATCGAGGTATGTAATAAGACTAATAAGAATTTAGCGAGCGAAATGTTCGTTTAGTTTTGCTCTCAGCTTGCAGGATGTCATTAATCTTGATTGCTCGTCTGGATTAAGATGATATTTTAGTGTCTATTTCGCGTAGACGACGTAATTAAATCAAATAAATGTACCTTGTTATTTGAAAATGTTACTGCTAAATTATTTTCTTTGTGGTTTTATGAAGAAGTACCTACATATTTAAAATTATGCAGCTTATAGACTGTGGCTTAGCATAAAATATGCTGATAACAAATAGTTTCTATAATGTCTAAGCTATATCTAGTTTTGTAAATCTCTCTATTGCTTTTCTGTAAATGAAAGTGAACTTTAGCTAACTAAGTAAGTTTTCACTTTTGTGATTCGCAATGGTCATAGTTGTACTATTACTCGTACACTCGTAAAACCTGAACAGTATGTCCGTCACGCGCCGTCACACGCACATTTACCAAACAAACGCCTCTGGCGCGAGCGCAGTCCACCGGAAGTAACCTACGATACATTGTACCCAGCATCATAGTATTTACATTACAGTTTACTTTATCATTATTGAAAACTAACCCTTCTCACGCTAGGCTTAGATTCAATTCGCTTTAGCCAACCTGTGAGGAACATCTAGTTTTGTTCAATGGAAAATGTGCTCTCACTCGCTGACTTTGATTTCGAATAACCGCTCGTAGGTATACCTTAGATTCGTTTGTTCGGTCGTCGGAGTGAGGCTTCCGTGTAGAAACTGTAGCTAATTCTGTGATATGGTACCGAGATAGAATCAATTTCTCTGTTCCGTTCATAAATTACGCTGCATGCGTTTGCAGGCGTGCAATATATCACTTAGCGGAAAATCTACGGAAGCCCTGGGCCGATGCACATACAAAACAGTACAGTGTGATGCTAAGCCAAATTTTATAGATGCACGCGTTTATGTGTATAGGGGCAAGAACTACATCTGAAATACTTCACTGGTAACAAAAAAATAATCTTAAACAAAATGTTGATACTATAAGTAATACAAAAATAGAGCAAAGTTCACATATTAGTATTCCATGTTCCTTTTCATGATAGGCGTTACACTGTATCTCATAAACAAGCGCATGTGCTCTAAAGAAGCGTGCATGTAACTTTATAATCTTCACAGAATCGTTTTCATTTAGATTAGATAAAAGAAATTATGAATGATTTACGTGATCAAAATCTATTACCGTGGAAATCTATGAAAGTGGAAATCCAAACATTTTCTCTACGATTTCACTTGTCGGTTAAAACGTTTATATGTATCCGGAGAACAAACATGGTCTTGCTTGTTCCATCTAAAGCTTGCAGAATATACCGGTTTTGAAACGATTCTTAGCATTTGCATAGTGGACGTTTTACTTTTACTATATTATTTTTCAGCCTTTGTTTGGTTCTGTTTCACTTCATTAATTCGTGCATTTTTTACCTCCCAAATTTGAGCTGGTGGTGTATTGGTTTTTGTTATTAGGTACTAGGTCAATGAGATGATAACCACGAATCTATAATTTCGTATCTCTAAATGGTCTCTCATTTCATGGTATCTTATTATGTATCTTAATATTTTATTGATAGTAGGTAATCGGCGTGACTGCCGTGAATTAGATCTATTAAGATGATATTAAATACCTATTAAAAATCCAGTACTAAACGACCTTGTACCTCGCATTCTCACCGAAAATCCGTTGACCAAATTATCATACCATTCGCAACAACGCGTTCATCATTAACGCCCATTAGTTCCAACACTCGATTACCGACCTTATGTTCGTGATGATAAAGTTTACGGTCTCCTCATAAAAGGCGAATAGTAGAGTTTCGGGGATATTTTAATACTTTTATGTTGTGCTGGGATAAACGAACTCTCTTGTATCACTTTTGTTGCTCCAGTAAGTTCGCGGCGGTCTTGTGGGGCGACCACATTCGTGCACTGTGGACTTGTGTGCTAATATTATTCTCTACTTACTTAGTTCAGTGGAAATTGGTGTAATTAACGTGTATAATTGGCGTTATAAAAAAGTTATCGTAGTAAAGGCTTCCCATGCGACTACGAAAATGTTGGACAAAATCGTGATTTCTGTTAGTATTACATTGTATGATTGTACTTCCATTATTTATTTTTACATTCTTTTAAGGATGACTTCCGATCATCAAAGAAAATTTACCGCGTTTGCCGTAATATAGTTAATTTTTTAAGAATTGATAGTCATCTTATTATTATAAGGCTTACCTCACTCAGCGTTATCTTTTCTGTATTTATCCTTAATCATAGACTTACGGGTTGGTTGAATAATTCTTAGATTACGGCTTAGTAGGGTTCTACCATGAATCCTTAATTATTTATTACCGATTGGCATTTACAGGAGAACGAAATCCACCCCTTGGATATCGACGCGTTTGAAGCGTCAATAAAGGTGATGCTTGAAAGATTGCGTGACTGAAGTGATCTAACTGGTGTTTATTTACTATCAACTGTATTATCATTTCGTCATCTACGCCATCATGCTGTATAACATTTCAGCTCAGTTCATTGTGTGTCAGAGTTTAAATTGGTGATTAAAATCGCATCGGACTTCCTCGACCTTTTAAACGATGGAGATCCAGTATCTAAATAATGATTCGATATACGTATTTGGGTCAGCTTTGCATGGTTTTCACTAACACCCTCACAAATATCTTCAACCACTTTGTTTTTTTACAGGAACTGCAAGACATGCAAAATCGTCGTCACCAAGACAACTTCACACCATCTCAAAAGAACATCCTCCCTCTGAACCGATACGATGAAGCTGAAAAAGTGGTTGCTAAAGCGTTGTACACATTCAACGGGCAGACGAACAGAGAGCTTAGTTTTAGGAAAGGGGAGATTATACATGTGAGGCGACAGGTGGATTCAAACTGGTACGAAGGAGAACTCCATGGAAGAGTAGGACTGTTCCCATACAACTATGTTGAGGTGAGTGTTATGTTTGAATTAAAATCTAAAGTAAAATAAGGTCACGAGTAAGATCGAATGTAGCTCTTTACACCCATTAAATCTTTTGGATACACAATCAAGATCCTTAAGGATATCTAAGAGGGTAGTCAGAGCCAAGTCTTAACATATTATAATTTGTCTTAATTTGGCACTATTTGTTACTCCAAACGTAACAGATTGCAAACCCTCGCCAATGCTAAAATTAATGGTTTTGTTTACAAATTTACCATTTTTTCATCAGTGTTTGAAAGGTGGTATTTGTCCTAATCATTCCGAATAAAAAAAGTACACTGGATTAAATTTTTTGATTTGATGTTTTTGTTAGAACGTTATGATCAAAGCAGAATCACTCCCACTCATTGGATCTCATTGTCTATTCTTACAACCATCGTATCACAATCTGACCAAGAAATTAAAATCTAACAAACTAGAAAATCAACGAACACGAAACCCCTCTTTAAGTTTATAGGTACTTTTTAGAGCAGTAATCGTTAAACTAGTCTACAAACCTACCTACATAATTTAAATGCTAGTTGCATTCGAATTGGAAGAAACTATCTTAATAATAATGAGCTGTGCTTTCTCTAAAACTAAGTTAACTACTGCAATGCGAGCACTTGGTATTTGAGATAGCAAGCAAACTCGTATGAGTTAGTGGCCAACTCTGGTGACATAGTTTTTAGGCCGCCTAAGGCCTCCGTCATGGCTTAATGACTGCCAGAGCCGGGACTGACAGTTAACGTGCCCTCCGAAGTACGGAAGCGTTCAGATGTAATGGCCACTAACGGTCACCCATCCAAATAGTTACCGCGCAGAAGTTCGCTTGACTTAGATTGATTAAGCAAGCTACGCCTCGAGCGCTTCTCTCTGTTATTTGAGATAAAAGATAGATATGAAAGATAGTTAGCTTTGTATGGATATCTTGTATTTTAACGTTTGTAGATATGTAACAAAAATGGAATTTCAAAAGACTATGGGCATTCTTCACATTATTGCCTGCCCAATAAAAATTCGACTCAATTTACATATTAAGGAACATACTATAAGTAAATACTCCTTATGTAAATCTCAAAAACTTGTTGGTAACAAGTAAAACAGGAAGGATACATTGACCGGTTTGAGATCGATGTGCCGAAAGAAAAATACGTTTTTTTTTTCTTGTATCTTGTGACCTCGGTTCGAATACTAATGATCTCACAAAGTCCCACTTGTTTTGTTTTATGTACTTTCTTTATCATTTTAAATGTAACTGCAAGTTTTGTTACGCTTTCGTGGAATGGTATAAAAGTAATTACGTAGATTCATAGATAAGACAGTCGTAATGAGAAAAGAAATTGCTAAAGTAGTTAAATGTTCTACATAAACGTCGAACCATAAAGTTTGTGTCTAAAGTACTACCTGGAAATGATAAGAATACATATTAGTTTATTTTCTGTAATCTTTTTTTCCTAATACTCGATCGATTGGTAAACACTTTGTGTTCTTGTTTGTTAACAAAATAAACTATATTTATTGTAGATTCAGAAAGGTGACAATCCCCAGCCCCAGAAAAAGCCAGTCGCCCTTGAAGGCAGAGCACGAGCCAAGTTCGATTTCACCGCCCAGACCAACCTCGAGCTGCCTCTTAAAAAGGGAGAGGTTGTGGTCCTAACAAGGCGTATTGACCAAAACTGGTGGGAGGGAAGAAATGGAAACAAAATGGGAATATTTCCTGACAGCTACGTCACCATTCTGCAGGAGCCTAGTCAGAATAAACCTGGTAAGTGCGAATAAGTTCTGTAAAACTGTGGTTGTGACGACATTCGGTCATTTTGAATTCATAAGAATGCGTTTTGGTTTTAAAAACACTACGGTGTTTTAATGGTTAAGGGCTACCAGACTTACCAGCATCACTTCCCTGCTATTTGACAGCATATTGATTAGTAGCCAGTCGTTGGCTGCTCTACATTTGTTGAATGGAATCAAATACGTTTACAATTTGATATCTGCGTTGATACATTTTTGGACTATTCTTTGAATACCATTACATAATTTACAAGGAACAGAAGCTTCGATATTTCCTACTCCATTGTCTATTTTCTTTAGGTCAATATTATTTATAATCTTTTCGTTTTAATTTTCAGATCCACAACTAATAACGAACCACAACACCTCTCACGACAAACCCGTGGCATCTCCGGCGGCTCACGGCCTCATGAATGGCACCGCTAAGAGAAGCATTGGCCCTCACAGCTACACCCCGCAACATAACAGCCAAGCTTTATCCAACGCACCTCCTGCCACGCAACCATTACCTGGTAAGTGAAGTCACACTGGAGCCTTATAAGAATTGTATAAATAAATAGCCGTCGCCCGCGGCGTTGCTCGCTTTCTAGACCCTTTAGAGTGTGACTTTTCAAAATTCCTTTCTTAGTGCACCCTTACACTATATAAGGATACTACCATCCAAATGTCATACCTCTAGGACTTATAGTTTAGGCTGTGCGTTGATTATCAGTCAGCTTCAAAAAAGTGTTATATATTTAGAAGATTAACTTATCATTCTGGTTTCTCTATCATGACCTAAAATGTTTCAGGTTACACAGCAAAAACAGCACAGCCACTTCTAACCCCTTCAGAGCGAGGATATGGACCACCGACCGGGCAAGGAGTTGACCTCAACAACACGGAGCCTCTATACGTCGACACTAATGCAGAGGCCATACCGTAAGTTAACACTCAAAGTCTCTTCGAGTTAAAGCAAGATCTTCCATACATTTTCTTTATACGTGCAGTTGGTGAAGTTAAATTGAGTCGTGAGCATTTGTCAAAAGACATTATCTTAAGTGAATGCGTTGCGTGAGGATATGAATTGCTATAAGCAGAGGTAACCGCTGAACTCTGCTTGTTTCCTCAAATTTTTTCACTATCGGGAAATATTAGTTTTCACTACAAAATACTCAAAATTGCAGGTACCGAGCTATGTACAAGTACCGACCTCAGAACCCGGACGAGTTAGAACTGAATGAAGGCGACACGGTGTATGTGCTCGAGAAATGTGATGACGGATGGTACGTCGGCTCCAGTCAAAGGACTGGACGCTTCGGTACCTTCCCGGGTAAGTCATCATCATAATCAACATCTAGAAGTATAATCTTGGACGAAAGCCTCACAGAGTGCCAATCAACAGCTTTCATGGGTTTCGAAGGGTTCACGTTGATCTATTATTTTATATCATTTCCAGGGAACTACGTGGAGCGTATTTGATAGCGCGAAACGTCGCTGCTACGGCGACTACGCCGTGCTACGCTATGCGCGCGACGACAACGCTGACACATGTCACGTGACACGCGTGACATGTACCTGACAAACATGACATGTCATGACATGACACATGCGCACACCGCAGTGGCCTTCCACTGACAAACACCTACACAGGTCAATCGACTACAGAAATAACTACAAAAATGACCACTTTAAAAGTGACTAGTGCAAAGTTCGGTAATGTCAATATTCAGTTTATGCAGTGTAAACAGTGTCACAGCTTCTGAAGTGAAAACATTAGGTAGATATTTTGTGTATAAAATAAAAAGATACTATAAATTGTGATTGGAAGTTACTCTCTTGTAAAAGGTGGCCAATGTTGTCAAGCATCTTTTAAAATTTAAAAATCCATGTGGCCTTGAAACCACTGCAAATGAATACACAAGTGACAACATTGTTTCTACTTTAATTTACCTATTGTTTTATGGTCTATCTTATAAAAAGTTAGGGTAGACATTATGTCTTGTTTAACATACGTAATCAGGACATAATGTCTACTCTAACTTTTTATAAGATAGGGGGTTAGAATATTGTTATTATTTCCTTTGGTCAATTGATTGTATTGTACTCGTATATAAAAAGTAAAAACAGGAATTCAACATTTAGTCATTTATATGTGTGGCCTTAAAACCACTGCCAAAGAGTATTATATCTGCTAAAATGTGACAACGTAGTGTAAATAAGCAATTGTTTTTTTATTCAACTATTCAATCCTTTTCTTGGTCGTTGGCTTCCGAATGAAAATTATATGTATGCAAAGCTACCGGGTCTTATAACTATAAATGTATAGAATTGTTACCTACAGTGTATAATATAGAATCTAAGTGCTTTTTTTATCCAAATATATACCAAAATTTTACTATGACTTTTATAATGTTTTGTACAAAGTAAATATTACCAATGTCTTCAGAATCTTAAGCTGCTTACCGTTATTGCTTCTGATGTGTACTAAGTTTTAAGGTATCTATGTAGTCGTGTAGGGATGTCAATATCTGGGTAGGTGTCTATTCCCGCTTGTATTTTTGCGTTATTATCTAACACCATTGTCAGTTTATAAATCCAAAGTTGTTTTACGCGTCCCAAAGAGTATGTTTATCTGATATTACAGTGTTGTATAATTGTATAAAAAAATAATAAAAATACTTATATACATGTAAAGTTGTTTAGAGTAGTTATTTATTTATAACGTAGGAGTTGGCTCGTCTTTTAAAAGTGACATTTTTAAAAGTAGTAGCCGGGCACGATGATACTAACGTAACCTACTAACTTTCCACGACATTGGAGTTACATATCTGTAAAAGTCAAACTTTGAAACTAACACTAGTTGACAATGCGGCGATAACAAAGTTTAGACATTTTGTGAAATGCCTGCTGTAAGTACATAATCTAGTACATTATATACCAATTTAAAATAGTTACCGCATAATAACTATCATAGAAACTTCAATACTCAGACTATGCAATGTTTAGAAATAGGGCGAGTATTCGGCAACGTTTGACAATACAATATAGTATGCTTAATTTTAAATTAGGTGTATCGATTAACGGAAATTGTGAGTGCTATTTAGTCTGTTATAGACATCTTTAAACATTTAAATTCAACTCTCAGTTAGGTTTCCATTTTGTAATTAATTCTAGTCATGGATTAGATATTGAGAATTTTTTGACTTGCTTATTATAAAATTTCTTCCTACTGTCATGTTCTATGTGTGTTTGTATCTAAATAAGTATAAAGAAACTTATAACCTGCTGATTCAGGTGAAATAATGATAGCTGTACCTAATAGTAAATGTGTATGTAAACCATTTTTTATATAAAATTCAATATTTACCAAAGTATTCATCGTCCTCGCCCTATATGTAATGCTTCAGTGTTTAGAGGCAAAATGCTTCTTTATTTTATTAACCTAATGTATTGTTGTATTTTACTTTTGTTAATTTATTTTAGTAAGCACAAATGTTTTATTTTGTTGTTGACACCTCGACGTATTGTACCTAACATTAACTTCTATCTATATTGTTCAACATCATCACACCTAATAAAATAATCTTTATAATTATTCAGTCGTTTATTTTTTAAATTATCTTGCGTAGGTCTGCAATAAGGTTAGTTAGATCCTCAGGTTACCAAACTGAGCTTTTTTAAAAAACAAAAACCTGATTAGGAACGGACTCAACTTGTTTGTTGTGCATTCCAAGTGCATTCAATAAGAAATCTATATTGGCTAAATTATACGGATATAGGGGAAGTTACGTCATCTCGTGCAAAGAGTTTACTACTCTTGTTAGAGAGTATTTTATTTTCTGTGGTTACCACTGACTGGTAGCCTAGCAACGCGCGCGCAAAAAACAAACAAACTGGGACACTAATCAAACATTAATTTTGTTCAGAAATTGTGTAATTTTGTGTTTTCAAGTAAAATATAGTTTTCTAAAAGTGACAGTGTTGAAAATTATAACGATGGTGGAAACAGACTGGAGAGAAATACTGAGTTTCTCACAGCGGGAGCTTCGACAGGCTGATAAAGAGAAGCTGTGTGAAAGTTTATCATGGATGGAGGCAGATGATATTGAGCTCAACTTTTCTGACCTAAAAACTTTATTTCGACTTGCACAGGATATTTTGAAGTACAAAAGTGAACAGGCAAGTAACCCATACTTACGTCTTTTGAAGTATCATGTAGGTGACTTTGTCTATGCAAGTTGTTTAGTACCCCGTGTTGGGCAATGGGTGAATATCAAAGCTGTTACTTATTTGTATAATGAATAGGTATTTGTATTTTTAAGGTAAACAATTTATTAGGACAGCTAGAGACATACAACAGAAAAGGTGGAAAGAAAAAATCCAAAACTCAACACACAGGTTAGTAGTTAAATACTGGTAGATAGGTACCCTGAGTAAATAAGTTCAACTAGATAAAATGCTCAAATATAACCATTGTTTTCCGAATATCAAGAGCCGTGTACCTGTCGCTTGTTATTTTTTATTCAGCATTCATTGGTTCATTTAACTTTATTGATCATGTTACCCTGCAATAAAAAATTGGTAGATATGGCTAAGTAGCTATAGAAAACCACATAGAGTGGTCATACTTGTCGGTAAATACATTCCATAGCATTTTACCTAAACAACATGGCTTTTGTGAATATTTATTTATTACTTAATCTTATCTAGAATCACCAAGTAGCACTGAAAATGCTCTGGTGTCAAAAACCCATCAAGAAGAACTTATAAAAGCAAACAAAGAAATACTAGAACAACTCTACACTGATATAGCCGAATTAGAAAGAAAAAAGAAAATTCTAAAAGGTGATAGAATGGACAAAGAAGATAGTGATTCAAGTAGAGATGCATTATCAGAAATGAATGCTGTAGTTCAACTAGAGAACGAAGTGGCGATGAAAAATAGACATATCAGAAAACTGCTAACAGATGTCAAAGTATGAAATATTTCAGAGCTTAAATACAGCAGAATTATTAGACTCAAAACTAAGTTTTATGCTTATTAACTTACAGGTTTTAGAAGAAGAAAACATACAGTTCAAAGAAAAGACTTCAATGCTAAAAGATAAACTAACGGAAGCTACACAACTTATTGATAACTTAACAGAGCAACTGCTACACATGAGTAATGAAAGTACTCGTCTAAAAGGTAAAAATCTATAATTAGTTGGTAGGTCAAATATTTTACTGACAAATGAAACGATTATAATAAAACTTGGGTTAATTTTATTTTGTAATGCAGATATTCTGGGTCAATCAGAACAGGCAAAAGTAAAATTATCTTGTGAAATAGAGGCTTTACGAAAAGAGTTTTTTGAAAAGGAATCTACAAGAGAAAATATCTTCGAAGAAATTAAATCCAAAGCTCAACACTGGAAGGTAAGTAATATTTGAAAGTTTATAGAACAAACAAATTGATTCATGTTATATTCTACATGCATAATTATTTAATGTTTTAGAATATTGCTAGAGCAAAGAAGTCGGACCTGGCAGCATTATCTGTTGAAAACGAAAAGCTTAAGCAAGAGTTATCTGAATTTGGATTCAAATCATCACCTTCTAAAGGAGTTGTAAGTAATAAATAGGGTAACCTCCAACGAACCAACTTAAAAATATGCAATTAAATAAAACTTTTGATTTTCTATGTATTTGATGGACCTCAGAAAAGCAATACTGAAGAACAAAAAATAAAAGAACTACAAGACAAGCTAACAGAAGCGTCCAGCGAAATAAATGAATCAGCAAATTTGATAAATCTCCTGCGAGCTGAAAATAGGCAACTGAAAAGCATGTTAGAAGAAGTACAAGAACAATCAGTATCAGAAAATAGAAATGAAAGTGATGAAGGCAAAGAAAGGATCTTAATTAATAAGTTAAAGAGAAAAGTAAAAAGTCTAAGTGTTAGTCTGCAAGGAGCTGAAGAGATGATTGGCGTTCGTGAAAGAGAAGTAAAGAAAGCATAAAATATAGCATAGCTTTTTAGTTATATGTATATTCGCTATTATTTTCTGTTGTTTTTCTGTTTAGCTAGCGGAAGTAGCATCAGAATTGCAACTAGTACAATCAGACGAAGGGATCCAAGTACTTTTGGATGGTTTAAAACACAAAAAACGAGAACTTAAAGTCAAAGATGAAGGAATAAAGTCTATGGTTATAGAAATTAATAATTATAGTCAACAAGTAAATGATTTACAGCTGGAAAATGAAACAATGCGGTAGGTACCTACCTAAGACAATATTTTTGAAACATGGTGTGGTAATCACTAATGTAATATATGTTTTGATTCTAGGCAAAAATTAAAAATACCAGCAAATGAAACTATAAACACAGCCGTTGTTGTGAAGAAATATCATGATTTGGAAACTAGTAATTCAGAAATGTGTAAAGATATAAGAAGATTGCAAAACAAACTAATCAATGTAGAGGTAGCAGATCGTAGCAATAAACAACAGATAAAAAAAAATAAAAAGTTACTTTATACTGCTGGATTCAACGAACAAGAAATAGACAATGCTATACAAGAAAGTGAAAGTGACGACGATATGATAAATAATCACAAAGATTCAAGGTTAGTACCTATATGGATTCCATTAAAGTAGGTAAGTATTACTTACTTATATTTTTATCTTGCGTAAAAATCATAATAACATTGGTTATTTAATATACCTTCTAGAAAAGAAAATAAAGTAGTACATAAAATTGAAGCAACTACGGCTGAAAAAGAGGCAGAAACAAATGCAATCATGGAAGAAAATGAAGGTCTCAGAAAAGGACTTCAAGAGATTTTAGACTTCTTAAAAGACAACAGTAAGTTTAAATTACAAATTATAAAATATGTGTATGCTTTCAGAAGGTAAAGCATTTGATACAATTTAACTTCATTTTAGGTACAACATCATCAGGAATATTGGCTTTAGAATGCCCAAGCTTAGAAGCATTGTTGCGATCAATGGAAGCTCGTCATGCAGCTGGATGGTTTGCACCGCATATGTCCACGATTATGGAGCTTAGAACTGCTATAGGAGGCAAAGACGCATTACTGAAAGCGCTTCATGAAGCCAGGTAAGTAAGTGGTAGGTAATCTCAATTGTACTTATTGATTTAAAAACGCTAGATTTCATTTTATCAACACGCTTGTTTTAGAAAAGAAACCTTCGATATTATGTCACAACTATCAAAAGAAACTTTAAAATCTTCCGAACTTGAACAAAAACTGTTGACATTAAAAAATAAAGATGTCAAGGAACCGGTAGATAAAAACATATCAAGCACATCAGCAAGTCTTGGTGAGTTTGGTTCATGGATTGCAGAAAAAGATCATAACAGCATTGATGTAACCGATGAGAAGCAGATTGAAGAAATTATTTCCAAAGGAAATTCTTTTTACGAAAGTCAACTTAAAAAGGGCTTGGAGTATTTTCACCGAAAGTTAAAGTTACTCTACGACAAGATTTCACTGATGGCAATTCAGGCGGCTGATGATCAAAATAAATGGTCGCTTGAAAAAGAGCAGTACAAAGCTCAAATTGAAAACTTAAAGGGACAAATACAGCAACAAGAAGATGAAGATTTAAGTGAAAACTCACCTGGTCTAATATCTTCACCGGACTCCTTCTTACAAAGAAAATGTGCTTATTTAGAGGAGTCGTATAAATACATTAGAACTTTGAATGAAAATATAAAGAACGAAAACCTGGAAGCTAAAAGGGAAATAATGTCACTTTCATCTGAATATGAAACTGAAATTCAGCTTTTAATTCTTTCAATAGCTAATCTAACAGATAAATTACGCAACTCAATACCTATTGAATTGTTTTGGAAACTTAACGGTACACTCAATGAAAATATTACGAAGTACAGAAAAGTGGTTGAAGATAATGTGAAAAATAGAAGTAACTCAGTTGATTTATTAAGCCGCTTGGAAAAAGATAAGTTTGAGATCATAAATAATTTTCGTCGAGACTCGAATGGAGTTGGTAATTTATTTTCCTAGTGTAAATTTATTTTTTTAAGCATTATACTTGTTTTAAACTTTATTATACAACTCACTTTTTTGCAGCTAAAAATGGAAATAAGTCTACTGAAAATGTTTTATCTAATATTGAAGAATCCGTATTAAAAAAACAGGTGTTTGAGCTTTGCTCCGAGCTGGAATCAAAAGAGAAAAAAATTGAATATCTAGAGAACAAAAATTTGGAGCTTCATGGAGCTCAGTCTAAAATAATGTAAGTTATTTCTACGATTCTTTTTATCGTGTTGCAATATTTCAATATAATTAAAAGTTGTGTTTATTAATACGAGTGTAAAAAAACATTCTAGTGACAGCACTTTAGCCTCACTCACCAAACAAGACTTAGAACTAATGAAGACGCAGATACAAACCCTAACTAGCGAAAATAAAACATTAAAAGGGAAAAGTCAACATGTCGGTAGCCAATTGGATATAGCGTTACTTCAGGTACGTATTAACACACACCTGTGTTGCGAGTCAGATAAGTATGAATATTTAATTAAAATAGTGGTGGTGGATGAAGTTAATATCAATAAACTTAAATTTGCAGCTGCAAGAACACCAACAACGACAGATGAGTAGTGATATGGAAGTGAATATATTGAGGCATCAAATATTAGATTTACAATCAACTAGTGACAGCAAAGCCATAGTTGCAAAGTAAATAACAATATTAAGTAATATTTTACTTAGTGATAATATACGGTATAATTCGTTGGCTCATAAGCTTGGTTGTGTTTTTAGGCTAAGCGGTGAAGTTTTAATAGCTCATTTACAAGTAACGGAAAGCAACAAGAAAATAGAGAGACTAAATTCAGCGTTGAACAAGGAGAAAGAGTTAAGAGTAGAAGCTGAAGAGATGTTGAAAGCGCGTCAAAAAATTTTCGATGTTTATTCCTTCCGATATGAATCGAAGTTCAGGTATAAATGCAAAGTTTGGGATAAAACCATTTTGTACTCAAATAAATTACCTTCGAGCTTGTTTCTTACAGATTCATATTTGAAGTCATGCAAGAGCTAAGGCAACAATATCAAGGGAGCATTCCACTGATTTCTATCGAAAACTATCTTAACAAATTGGAAGATATAACTCGTGAATCCCAAGTTGTAAATGAAAAATTGCAAGAAATCGAAGAACTTAGATCTAATTTGATGACTAAACACAGCGTTTTTGATCAAATTTTAGATGTTTCTCGAAGTAATTGCATCATCGAAGGAAATAGTTGTCCGCATAAGCTTAAAGCTGTGATGATGGTATGAAACCTACTGTTTGTTTTATTAAGTAGATATTGTGTCGCTAATATGAAAAATATTAATAATTAATCATTTGTGCTGTGTTTTAGAAATCTACCAAAGTTCGCGAAATGGATCATCTCAATAAAAAACTTAAGATTATGGAACAATCTAGAGACGAATTGGTAAAGCGGTATAATCATTTGGAAAAAACATTAATTCTGGTTAATCAAGGTTTTGAAAAATCTAAAACTAATGGTATTATAGAAAGAAAGCAAAGCGATGGAGAAATTAATGTTTCTAATTTACGATTAGAAGATGTTCAATCGGACGATGACTCCACATCAAGAAGTATGAACCAATGAATTGTCATAGTTTCTTATTTTCATTCGTGTAAGTATACTTATTTGATTTTTTTCAGAAAGCCAAACGATTACTCTACCAAAGCCTCAAGTTTTAAAACCAACTAAGCCCGAAGTGCCTCACAATGTTACCAAAAGTAATTTTCCGACACAACAAGTAGGTGCTACGGCTTCAATTGAAACTAATCATAATTCTGTTACAAAAATAAACGTAGCTAACGTTCAAGTGCAAACGATTTCGTATGATCATCTAATCAAACAAGCTTCTGTTCAAACTGTTGAGGACCAAGTTATTGCTGGATTGAAACAGAACATTCAATCACTGAATAGCACAATTGAAAAACGAAATAAAGAACTTGCTGAAGCATTGTCTCTTGTACAAGAACGAACTAAAGAAAATCTGGTTTGGAATACAGAAAAAATCAATTTGGAAGCAAGTATTCAGACATTGAAATCTAATAATAACTACAAAGAAAGATTGAATGAAAAACTACAGCTAGATAATATCAAAATGTTGCAAGTGACTGAAAGCACCAAAAAGAAAGACGCAGCTAATAATGAAACTAAGTCTTTACTATTAGCGCTCAAACAAATGGAAATCGATAAAAGTGTCGTCACGACCGAGTATAAAGAGTTGCTTAACAATGAACGAGAAGAATATTCGAAAACCATAAAAGATTTAAATGTAAAAAATATGGAATTGCAGTCTAAATTGGATAGGTAAGCTAAAAGCATCGATGCAAAATACGGAACATAAGATAATATAAGAGTTAATCAATTACGTTCCTACAAAACTACTTTTTCAATCAATCATTTTTTAACAGTTTGTAAATAAGACTTTTATCGGAGGTGATAAACTGATTTATGTAAGACATTCATTACAGAAAAGGGAGTGACTCGAACGGCATTAACAGCGAAACGTTGAAAGAAGTTATCAGTAAATATACGATGAAAATTGTTGAGTTAGAAGACAAATGTTTTAAGTTACAAAGTGAGTTGGACGAGTGCAAAACTGAATTGTAAGGATCCATAACAACAGTGATTCATTTATGATGATGTAAGGTGTTTGTTAATACTAAAGTGTTTTATTTGTAGGACTAATTATCAAGGTGAAGTAGATCGTTGGAAAGATTTAGCTACCGAAAGATTGGCAAAACTTGAACAGCTTAATGGCCAACTTGGTGAGAGACATTTTCAGGAGGTAAGGCTAAAGTAAAAATTAAACTTGTATTATGTATCTACTATTGTTTTGCGCAATACTTTAGGTTTTGTTCGTTTGCAGGTGGAGTCATACAAAGCAGAGAACCAACATTGGCTGACACAGCTGAATGACACACAACGTGAGCACATGGAGTTGCGCTCAAGACTTACAGAACAGAAGGCAGTATACGTCAAACAATTATCAGAAAAAGATGGTCAGATAGAACAGATGCGTTCTGTGATAAATAATTTAAAGGTAATTACTAAACCACAAGTAAACAATACGGGTTTTGAAAAGGTTTGAGCTGTAAATTATCGCACTTGCATTGTTGTAGGTGCAGGTAATGAATATGCAAACAATGATATCGGTAAACGATCCTAGTTTCGATCTATCGGCTATCGTAGAGGTGGATGAAACCAGTGACGCTATAAGTCAACACGGCTCGGAAAGATTAGAGATCAAGTTCGACTACAGTAGTGATATGAACGACGTGAATGATGACTTTGGGAGAATCGGTAGCAGTTCTACAACTATTTGGTAAGTTTTCTGGGAAAACTACAATAATGTAAATGTTGTTTTTTAATTGTGTTTTTTTGCACATGTCATTCAGTTTTCAGACACACCATTTGGTTTAAGCATTGAACATTTTAATCCTGAGGTTGGATTTCAGGCAAGAGCCGGTGATAGAACGTCTGCGGCGTGACAAACAAATGGCTGGAAAACAGAACGCAATACTGCGGCGACAGATAAAGGCGTTGGCGTCTCGGGAGAGACGCTCTAGACTTGACGCGCAAAACTTGAGGAACCAAGTGTTTAGAATGTAAGACCTTCCCATCCAACGAAACGTTTTAGTTTTTTTCTAATTTTTAAATACCAGTGATCTTTTGTGCCTTAATTTTTAGGATCTTCTCATATTTTAAAATATATTGCGGTTTTAATGTTCTATGTTTACAGTAGCACATCAGGCAGCAAAGTAGTGACGGCAGAAACTGCAGCTCTCCACAATAAGATCGCTTCACTACAGGCGCAGCTGACCAGCGCGAAGCGGGACACTAGTTCCAGTATCGCACTTTGGGATAAGTGGAAAAGGTGTTAATATGTTAATATGTTTTTTGATCGTATATTTTTTTATCATCTACATTTTGAGGGTTTTTTAATTTTTCAATAAAGTCTGGAATAAATCCATGCATAGGTAGGTACAATGGACTTTTCCTATAAATCTCAAGGCATTATTAAGGAGCCATCACATAATGCTGGCTCTAGTTTTGTACTTCTTGCACGAAATATCGTTTTTTAGGGCGCAACAAGCGGCAGATCGCTGGCAAGCAAGATTCGAAGAAAAATGCCAAGAAGTGAAGAAATTGGAGCATTGTCTCAACTTGTCAAAATCAGCCGTAAATCGATTGGATAAAGAAAAACGCATGCTCCTCTTAAGACTTTCACATGAACAGCGTAAGTTGCTACAATAAAATTGGTTTATGAACTCTGGAATATCTTAGGTGCTCTACTAATCCCTGTTCCTCATGAAATATGCACATGATTCTGATAACTAAACGAATAGTCAAAACATTCTAGATGAAAACCAGCTCTCGATAGAGAAGCAAGAGAATGAAGCGACTGAGAAAGTCCAGCGAGCCGTTGAATGTTCATCTTGTATGAACGCACCTCCGCTTTCCAACCACGCGTTGTTAGAACGAGTTCAAGCTCAACAAAGGAGGATCGTCGCATTAGAAGTAGCGGAAAAGGTCAGTCTTAAATATTGATTTCTTTTTATTTTAGGGCTGTAGGTATTTAAAAACACTGCATAGTTAAAAGGTTCAATAAAATCTAGCTCTGTCACTGTTTGAATTACCTGTTAGTAAGAGACAGCAATAATTTATACAGCTGACTAAAGTTAAGCAACGATTATAAGTGAGGTTAGCCAATAGCAAAATTACTTTTTTCTTTTCTTCTTTATTTCTGTGTCTCTCGGACGTTCCGGCCAATAGACGGTGACGGAATCCCAAGTAAAATGTTATGTAACGTTATAAAATAGAGTCATAGAGCGTCTATGCTTACAGCCAACTCTTTGTTGAAGGAGTTTTAACCGAGAACTGTATGTCAACATGGGTTATGTTTTTTTTTTCTTTTTCATACATTTATACATTCCCAGAATTCTTTAAAATGGCATCATTATACACATTGTAATAACACCCACTTAAAATAGGTAAATACTTACGGGCTCAGAGCCCGTAGTCTGTGCATTTGTTTTACTTTCGACTCGATTATAGCACACGCAAACGCATTCGCAAAGCGAGAAATTTTGTATGAAACCCGGATAAGCGCCTCTAGCGGAAGATTTTGGAATTATGCAATTCCCAACAAAATTTCTCGCTTTGCGAATGCGTTTGCGTGTGCTATAATCGAGTCGAAAGTAAAACAAATGCACAGACTACGGGCTCTGGTTTTTAAACAAAGTCAATTTACGCGAAGTGAAGTTTGTTAATTGAATTATTTTAGGGCAATGAGCTTCTAGTATCAGAATATGAGAGAGCTCTGGCAGAAATAACCTCGCTGAAGGGACAGGTGCTAAAACTTGAGTCTGCATTGTTGGAGTCACAGATCCGAACGCCGATGAAGGAAAACAAAGATGCCCAACCGGAGCTGGACTTTTGGAAGAAGTGAGTTTATTTTAATCATCATCCGCTGCTAGATTTTTTTATAGTAAAAAATTTGCGACAAGCATCTTCTGCCTCTAACAATGTATTGCCTCACTGAGGACACGCCATGTAAAGTGTCACACTGCATTTGACTTATTCTTCTATTTTGTAGAGTATGACTTCCCAATCTTCCCATCCCATTAATAGTACATTGTCAAAATTGAAATGTTTCGATGTTTGTGTTTCAATCACGCTGAAACTACTGGTCCGATTTTTAGGAAACTGGAATACCTTTAGTTCGTAACCTGGATTAACACATAGGCTATATTTTATAACTTGGAAAATCAACAGGATTAAACGGGGCGCGGATGAAGTTGCGGGGTGAAAGCTAGTATTTATAAACTATTTACGACTTATGACTTATGTAGTTGGTACATTTTTCATCAGTTATTGCGAGATGCTGAAAGAAGAGAACGTACAATTAAATCTCCGCGTGAACACGATGGAGACGGCACCGACCACAGCTCACCAACACAGAATCAACGACATGGAACAAACCATTCTTACACTCAGAGGTAAGTATTTTCACATTATCAAACTTTAGAAATCTTAAAAAAACTAAAAATGCTCCCTACCAATGCAACCTTCTTAAAAATGTATATGAAGTGTTCTATCAGCAATCTAGTTCCTATAGTACACATTTTTGCTTAGTTTGGGACTAGAGAGCGTTGTGTAATATGTCCAGGAATATTTGTTTATTATTTTACTACTAAATTTTTATTTTTCTTTTCAGCACTTGTCAGCAAATTGCAAGTGGAACAAAAGACATCAGCTTTGTATAAAAAAGTTGACTCCAGACCCAATAGTGGACGCAGTAGTGGAACTGAAAAGGTACCAACCTAATTTAATGTATTATTTTTTAATACAATTATAATGTCTGATGTGTGTGCAATAGTACCGGCTGCGGCGGCACCTTCAAACTGGAACTCTGGCTTTGTGCAGAAATAATTACGGAGGTAGTCTTCCCCAGACGAACTCTTTTACAAAAAGCTTTACCACTACTAGGTTATTAGGTAGTTCTTTCTTTTTTAATGTTATTACTTACTTACTTATTTATTTATTGCTAAAACTGTGTGGTAAAAGTTTCGAAAAAATACACATATAAAAATGATTTATCTTTTATTGAACAATTTCAGAGTCGTGGCCACGGTCAATTAGAGCCCCATCGCATCGAGATAGCAAATCTGAAGCGAAGCATACAAGAGAAGGACTCACTTCTAGAACGTTCTAAAGAAATGCTCAAGATTGCCGCTGAACGAGAAGATGAGTTGCTGAGAGAAGTAAGTTTTTTTCTCAATATTATTTTTGTGACATGTGACACTGTATACACCTAGGTACTTACATAAATAATATCATATATCTTTATTGTAAGTACATTAAAAAAAAAGAAGAAAACATATTAAAATGTGTGGTACCTACAATGGGTGGTCTTATCGGTACATATAAGTGATTTCTTCCAGACACTTTATTGGCACTTCAACTAAAACGAGTCTCCCGTTTATCTAAAACTACGAAATCACTTCGGTACCGCACCAAAGTAGCTCTACCATCATCATCATATCAACCTGCAGAAGTCCATTGCCACCCCCAGCATATTTCTATAAAGAATGATTTTGTGCCTTCTTGATCCACGGACTGCACTAGGTAACTGGTAAAAGCAATATTACCTACAATGAATTCTGTTCTTTTCCAGAATGCTTTCTTACGCAGACAGCTGGAGGACATCACAAACCCAAAGCAAGGGTTTTTGTCAGCTTAATTTATGTACACTCGAGAGCAAAAGTTTCAAGTCATCTATAGAAACATGAATATTTTGGAGACCATGAATGCTAGCTTATTTAAATTGTGCAAATAATGCAATTAAACAATTACTTTATTATTATATTAGTATTATACTAGTACTGACTATTATAATATACTGACTATTATAATATATATTATAGTATACTGAGTATTATACTGACTATTCATTCGTTATACTAATATCGGTATCCACATTAAAGTGTTGGCTCGGAATTTTTAACTGTAGTTTTGAAAATACGAATGGAGTATGAAGCCTAATCTCAATACATACTTATTTTAAATTAATTTATCTACATTTTATTAGACCTATAAGTACGTTTACCTAAGTAAGCACAACTTGAAATAAAGTCAATCAGTTTTAAACAAAAATGTTATTAAAGTTAAGTACTTATTTCCGTAGAATATACAAACATAAAAAAAAATACCGTCTTGTCAGTGTTAGCGTAATCTTATTGGTATCAAAATTAAATAGTAAGATTTACGCGAACATTATACTTGCGTAATAAAAATGACTTTTGAAAGACAACTTCACCTACAATAGCTACCGTTCCTACATACACAACATATTCTTGATCTCATTGAATTATCTTGTAGGTATAGAATTATCTTATGATAAAAATTCATAACCGGTTTTCATGATATATACCTACCGTAAATTTACCACCGTAATAGCGCGTGCACACTATGCCCATGCCGCTGCCGGAATTATTGCCGCGATTAATTCCGGAATTATTGCCACAGCAACATCGCCAAGTTCATGCCCTAGCTCCTTGGTGAGAATAAAGGCGATGTTGCTGTGGCAATAAGTCCGCGGCACGAATGCCGGCAGCGGCAATGGCATAGTGTGAACGCGGTATTATATACAGGAAGTCAAGCAATGTTTCTTATTCTTGAACCTTCTCGCCGATCGTTTGAAGTTCATTCTGAAAATAACATGATAGTTACGCTACGATAAACGCGCATTATGTAATCGTAGGTCAGTACGAAATGAATGGAGCTAAGATTACAGCATACTCGTATTATGTCAATTGACACGTTTTATACCTACACGGTATAAAGTCTGCACTTGAGTTTTCTACGTCCCTGGAAAAGTCCGCCATAAAAATAAATACTTAGGTTGGATTGTGTAGGACAACTTTTGATCTGGGGCTCAATTCCACTAAAAATCTTGTAGCTTTTAATTTTTTTTAGGTTTTTTCGTATTCGGCTTTTCAACAACGATCAATGTACACATAAGCTGAAGACGAAATAAACGTATGAAAATGTCATACATTTAGCAGTGCCAGGTCTTCAAGATTTCGTAATAATATAAAAAGGTTTGCCCTTACAGCCACTTTGTCTTAATGAAGACCCAGGACAGTTTTATAAGGTACTGACCTTTCTCTATAAAAGTTTATATGTTCGTAAATAGTTTAACCCGCTGATATCTTATTATTTTCCTCTTTAGATGCGCAAACTAGGTTAATTGAGGCAATTGTTATCAATATTTAGCAGAATGTCAAATCAATTAAGTGTTATGATGTAATCATTCAGAACATTTATCTTTATTTTGAATGGATAAGACGAGGAAAATGCAGACTCGAAATGCCGAGCACGCATTTTGCTCCGTGCCTCTAACTAACTGTCTTGAGATTTCAAAAAAATCGCCTATAAGTAAATACAAGACCGTAAAGACCGGACTCTTGAGTCTAATTGCATGTAATAGCACCTGTACCCACACCCTTGAAACCGGAATACAGCAATGCATGCATCACTGTTTGGCAGCAGAAATAGACGCGGGAGTTATCAACAATCCTGGACGAACTCTTCAACAAAGAACCCTACTAATCACGTAGTACTTCTTATCGAGGGATTTGAGGGGTCTACCAAGCTTGGGCTTTAGGTACAGTCGCAAAGGTATTTTATATTTACCTGAACCTTTTCCCTGTTGAACCTTGCCTTGAGTCGTCTCGCCAGAGGCGGAGTGAAAAGTGCAGGATCAGGATGAACCTTATCTTCTCGCTCCCAAGGCTGCTTGTGTCTCCATAACAATGATACCACTGAACCGACTAGAAGCACCCAGACTAAACCAATCTGTATAAATAATTGCTATTTCAAATCGTGTAAAATATTGGAGAATCTACATACTTAATACATAAATTGCCAACGTCTTATAATCACCTCAAACCATGTACAATACTTCTCTGAATTTTACGTAATCACCAAAATATTTATTTCCTGAAAATAACCCATGTAGGTAGGTAATTTTTTTTTAAAAGAGTCTTGTTTCTGTGGACTGTAGCTATCTAAAACTACTTATACAAACTACTTACCGGGCTTGTCCACAAATATGAGATCCGGTACAAATAGAAGTAATCACTGGGGTCTGTCACTACTGGTGTGGGCAGAGTGACATTGAAACCACACCCTTCCACACTCAGCGGTAACTTCACGGGCGCTGGCCGAGGTCCACCCAAGTTTATCCAGAGAGTCAGAGCAATACCGCTGACTAAGGCTACTGATACTCCCTGTAACAGAACAAAACAGACGAGGTTCTATTTTCTTTTCATCCAAACAGAACTACTATTCTGTATCAGCTGTCATCAGCTACTCTTTTTGCCAAATAACTCACCATCTCATTAGCAAAAGTGGTAAACATTCCAAGAGTAAAAACCCCCAGTACAGGTCCACCCACAGCGCCGAATATCGTCAGTGATGCCTGAAGAATGCCTCCCAGGTATTGCGCCAAGAATGCCATTGTAAGGAATACCAAGCCATATACACACGCCAGGATTTTTGTCAACCAGATTATGTATGCGTCTTTTACAGTACACCACCTATAGAGAATAACAGGTTTTAAAATTATGAATCAGGCTGTAAAGTACGTATAGAAATCGGTTTTAAACTTTGATAGCTTGGATTTCACCTGGATATATAGTCTGCAAGAGTTACAGCAGCTAGAGAGTTGCATGATGCCGATACTGTAGAAAGCGAGGCACTAAAGATCCCAGCGACGAACAATCCTGCCAGTCCAGGTACTCCGTGCATTGCCTGAACCACGTAGTACGGCATCAGCTGGTCTATCTGGCGAAACAACATACTTAGCTACAATCAGATCATATACACCAACAGACCAACCTTGCTAGATCCTTACTAATCAGTGCTTGCTAGTCAGTCAATCTCAATGTCTTGGCATCTGCGTATTATTCTTACAGTACCTAAACAATCGGAATAGTTGTAATAAATTCAATGCTGTAGTTACCGCATTGATAGATCCACTGGTGTAAGGGTCACACTCCCGGTATACGGCGTACATGCCCAGCCCACTGATGCAAGTCACCAAGCTCAGAGCAGCGAGCACCGGCCAGCTCCACCATAAGCATTTTTGAGATTGTTCTAATGTGCTAACTGTTAGTAGTCGTTGGACCTGTGAATACGAAAGCTATCAATCATTTATAACAGCTTACTTAAAACGAAGCTTAAGGAATTTGGAAAAAGCTTTACCTACCTGTGTTTGATTGACTGCGTACAAGGATAAAAACGTTATGGTCCCTGCCAGAAGCAGAGCCCACCACGTGTGCCTTTCTGTTGGATCGAAACTGATACTGAAAAGCAACCACACTTGTTATTATTGCACCACCACAGTTACTTTGTAACAGAATCGGCTAAATCTGTGCTGAAGTCTTACTTAGTAAAATCCAAACGTCCACCCTCTTTAGCAATAACGAAGATCTGGTCAAATCCTCCGAGATTCATGGACGTGAAAATAAGAACAGCGAAAACGGCTCCAAACATCAGTAAAGACTGTAAAAGATCTGTATACAGAACCGCTTTCATTCCTCCCAAAGTCGAGTAAAAAGTACAGACGAGTCCAACCAGCACGATAGAAATTAGTCGGTCTAGTCCAGTCACAGATTCCAAGACTATTGCAGGAGCGTAAAGAACAACTCCGCTGTATAAAATCATTTGAACACTGTATGTCAGTGACGTCAGCACTCTTATTCTTGGTCCGAACCGGAGTTCCAAATACTCGTAAGAGCTGGTTTTCTGCAGTCCAAAGAATACTGGTAGATAATATCTACTGGCTATAGGAGTGCCGATGAGGTAACCGATGTTCATGATGAAGAACATCATGCCATAGTAGTAGTTCTCGGCAGATACTCCTAGTAAAGTGATCGCAGACATAAAGGATGCCATCAAGGATACAGCTACTGGTAAGGTCGACTGATTGCGGTCAGCTAAGAGATATTCCTGAAACAAAAATGGAGATGGTTAAATACAAAAAGTAGATTTACTTACAATAAAAAGAAGTGAATAAGAGGTAAGAGGTAGGCCGAAGAAAAGATGGATTGTGTAAAAGATGATATGCATAGGAGAGGAGTGAACACTGAGATGACGGATGATAGGAGATGAAGAATGGAAGAAAAGAACATGTTGTGCCGACCCCACCTAGTGGGATAAGGGCACGAAGAAGAAGAAAAAGAATTGTGAAGAAAACTTACCACATTGGTCTGTTGTTTTCCTCCGCTGAAGCGAAAGTAAAGTCCGATGGCTACAGAAGCCACCATTGTTGCTCCCATTATCACATAATCCCATACTGAAAAGACTTGATGCTCCATTGTTACTACAATTACATTTACATTTGTAGTAAACTTACAATAATCTCATGTTTTCTGTATCATCACAAATCTTCATTTGACTCATAAAAAAATTTAAGATCTTTGTATCTACGTTATTTAGATATCCGTAGTGTAGTTATCTTTTCTTATCTACAACAAAATTAATAAACTTTATCTTTACGGCATGACAATTTGTGGGTTAAAAAGTTTCTAAAAAACATCACGCGATTAAAGGACGATATTAGGTATGCAAAAAATCTAAATACTGTCCCTACCATACATTATAAAAAATCTCTATGTAGGTGCCAACTTATTGATTTAGGAGTTCAAATCGAAGCTAGCAAGTTGACCTGAATAAAAATACGGCAAATTAAATTACCTAGATGTAGAGTCAGCAAAACTATTGCAAACATTATTTATGCTACATATTTTTATTTTTAAAGTACATAATAGCTCATAAGTTTACCTAATAACTATTTACCTACTTGTTTTAATACCTACCTAGGTAAGTACTTTTATGTCTAACGCAGGGCAGCAGGTAAATCTAAGGGGAAATAAAGAGCTAAATTGAATTACGTCGATTTCTTATTGGAGAGTTCACCGTTATTCTAGTTAACATAGATTTACATTTATTACAAAAAATACATAAACAAACTTAAGTAATAGTCTCTTACCAGTTTTACCTGGAACATGGTTCCCACACATAAAATAAAATCACACATCACAGTGTTTTTTTATTTAATTTGCAAATATTATCAGTAAGTTTTGTGTTTATGCATTTATCTAAAAGAAACCTATGCGTGTGACTCCGACAAATGTTGTGCAATGACTAAAGCAAAGGCTCAGCCGGTTTGTTCGTTTGACAAGACGCGACGGAATTCATTATGTACCTATGTAGTACGTACTTACTTAGGTATGTATAGTATATGCAATGTATAGCATAATTGATGCCTACTTTGTGAATTGATTGGTTTGCATGCTGGTTGGAGAGTTCAGGAACTTTGTAAAAAGAAAATTAAGAGTGAATTGGTATTTAAGGTTTCATATAGGTTCTTGAATAAAAATGCATTTCAATGTAGGTAAAAGTTTAATAAATAAATTAAGTAGGTATATATTGTAATTGAATAGTCAGTCCTTGACCAACTTGTTAAAAGTTACACTACAAACATCTGCTACAAGAAAATAATACCTTAAAAAGTAATAAAAATATTGAGATACAGAATTTTTTGTTCCCGTCGTAATTATTAATAGGTAGGTATTCTATTTCCTAAATACTTATAAAACCTTATTTACATAAAGTGCATGGCAATACTTTTTCCTCTTACTGTTACCAAAATTACAGACAAAAATAAAAATAAAACAGCACACTTAGGTCGGTACCTATAATATGATTAAATCATGAAAAAAAAAAGTAAACACAATTCTCAGGACGCCGCTACTCACTTGCATGTATTTAAATTAACCTACTTAGGTAATTTTATAGGTAACAATATAAGTATACTAGCTAGCGCCCGCGACTTCGTTCGCGTCCCGTTGATTTTCCGGGATAAAAAGTAACTTAAGTGTCCAGGTCACGGACAATATATATTCCAAGTTTCATCTAAATCGGATCAGTAGTTTTTACGTGAAAGAGTAACAAAGATCCATCCATACTCACAAACTTTCGCGTTTATAATACTAGTAGGATTAAAAATATACCAAATTTTTAAGCTTATTATTGCCAAAAGCACATTACATTTAATCAGGTATTACCTATTACTTACACCGTTTTTGGAAGATCAGATTCGTTTGCGCAATATATTATCACAGATCAGTGTTAGGTAATAGGTAGGTATATGTAAATCTAGATTTTTATAAATATTACCTATAGGTGAATGTCTGATGCTATAATATAAATCGTTTGTAACGGTTTCTAGATAGCTCAATTGTTTTTTTTTTGTGAATTTAATGTAGGTACTAAACTTCTTACAATTTTCACATTATAGACTTAAGGTAGGTTCTAACATTTTACAAAGCAGTACTTAGTTATTAGTCACGAACACAATGGTATGATATTGTTGTAGGTACAATGTTTCAAAAATATTCGATTTTTCTTATTTAGACCACTAAAGTGAGATTAAAAATTTGTTTTTTATATCGTGACAATTTAATAGTTGTAATTTAAACCTTTATCTATTGAGTATTGCCAACAAAAGATAAGTACACAAAATAACAAAAGTTTCATCTTACATAGTAGGTACTTTCAACTATAGTGCTCTTTCAAATTACAGACAATCACAGCATGCACTATAATAAAAAAATTGCAAGAAACTATACAAAAATTACATCTCTAAACAAATGAGTTATGTAATAATAACAATAATTCAATTCAATTAGGTACCTAAATGATGAGTATCGCAGTAAAATAAGTTGGTATTTATACAAATACTAAAAACAAACGAATAAAGTTTATTGTTCATTATAACGACCATTTTCGAATGTACAAAAAATCCATACTTATAAAAAAATATTTTTCAATCTGTTTCAGACAGGGGCACCGGTTAGGAAAGGCTCATCCCTTTCTTTTACATTTTAAAATATTTTATATACTCTGTGTCTCAGAAAACACACAAGGAATGTTAATTCTGCTCTCTAACATGCAATATTATGTTTATCTATAATGTTTTTTTCGTCCCTTTTTAATCTTGAATTTCGGTAGATTTCAGCAGAGTGCTCTGAAAAATTAAAACCGTAATGTTATCGTCTAAAAATAAAACCGTACCTAATAGAAGGAGATTTGACTAAGATTATACCTAATAAAGTTTAAAAATTTCTTAAAATTGTTGTTTTAAAATATTTTCTTTTAATTTAAAATTAAAATAAGCTTCGTCTAACAGCACTTACCTTCATTTGATCTCCATTTTAGTATCCAAAGCAGTTTCATGCATTTGCGCATCCCCAATCTACAAAACCAATCATACTAAAAAGCTTAACAAAGAGTTATGCATACTCTACATTTCTCCAAAGCAAACGAACAAAAATCATAAATTAAATGAATGAATTTTAACTAAGTGGCTCACTAAATGGTAAGTATTCCAACATAATCCAAAGCATTAACCTGCATAATAATATATGACCTACTTTCAAGCACATCTAAAGACTAGAATAGTAACAGTAAATTATGACTAAATTCAGTAAACATGCATTGACAACCAGATAAACGATCCACACTTTTGTCTCTACACATCGTATATGTATAAATTCTCTACATCAATTCAATAGACATCATTCAATACTAATGATAACAATCTAAACAAACAGGCATTGAGTTCAGAATACGTAATGTAGCTAGTTGAGCTCTCTGACTGTGATCTCTACCAATCTTTACTTTGATCAATCAGCGTCTGGTATATTTGACTATATTCCGTCGTACGCACAACAATAGAGTCTAACGTTTGAGTTTAGAGGGAACTATTTAGTAAGAAGCACTCCATACCAAAACCCCATCAAACCAAACTACAACACTATTACTACCGTACATAATTCCGTCATAGTATGTCTATAATGCCTAGCGTTTGCGTCTGGGGCGACTAACTTCATGCAAAGCACCCTAAAACAAACCCCCATCAAGCCAAGCCACCATCATCATCAAAATACCTGAGACAGCTTATCTCCTCTCGCTTTTAGCCAACGGGCAAGGGGTGGAGTGAAGAGTGCAGGGTTAGGATACTCCTTTCCCTCTCGCTCCCATGGCTGTTGCTGTTTCCAAGCTAGTGATACTATAGAACCTATAAGAAGTACCCATACGAAACCAATCTGGAAAGACATAACGCCTGAGTTACTATTCTGGTAAATTTCGCAAACGTGGTCGATACCGCAGGCTAGGATTTTCCAAGATTAGTTCGAAGGTTAGTAACGTTCTAAGGCAAAATAACCAAAAAAGTTTAAAGGAATTGAGAACGTGGTGGTGAACGCAGAAGGATCAGACTCGTTTGTCCTAAGAATACAAAAGGAATTCCTGTCCACTGGTAGGTTTTTCAATCTACTGATGACGGCCGGCCACCCCACTTGCTTATGACATTTTCTTAAATTCACGCAGAAGCTCATGAATGAAGGAGGCCCATAATTGTTCTTCCTGAAAATCACGGGGCAGGCTTAAACCTACGTCCAGCAGTGGCCTTGTTTAGGCTGATATGTTAATGATGATGAATTGGCTTAAAATACTAAATCAACTTACCGGGCTGGTCCACAAATAAGAAATTCTGTACGGGTACGGGTAGTCACTAGGGTCTATGACAACTGGCATCGTTTGCGTAACGTTGAATCCACAGCCGTCTACGCTGAGAGGTAGCTTCACTGGCATGGGTCGAGGACCTCCGAAGCTAATCCAAAGAGTGATAGCCATGCCGGTAAGAAGTCCTATTGAAACCCCCTAAAAACGCAAAAGAAAGAAGTGGTATTTCTGATAAAAATTGTATACCTAGCACAAACCGACTAAAGATCTTACCCGCTGATTGGCGTAAGTTGTGAACATGCCCAGTGTAAACACTCCAAAAAGAGGACCACCCACGGCTCCAAATATAGTAAGTGCAGCTTGCAGCACCCCGCCCAAGTACTCCGCCAAGAATGCCAGAGCAAGAAAGACTAATCCAAAACCACAAGCAGCCAGTTTCGTCAGCCAGGGGACGTATGAGGGGTCTATCTTACTCCACCTAGAATTCACAGTGAAACTGAGTGATAGGGCCTTATGTCGCCTTATTAGTAAGAGATGTTAAGAGTCATCTACTGTAGAATGATATTACCTATATTACATAAATTGACAAAAATATAGGTATCTGAAAAATTCCCGCTGAACAGGTCAGATTATGGATGTTTCGAGTCCCTTCCACTCTTCTTTTTCTAGATTCTGTGTTGGCGAAAGATATGATAAATCTTATTATTCAGAAGTTAAAATAGGTTTTAGCATTACCTACCTGCTGACATAGTCAGTGAGGGTGACGGCAGCGAGTGCATTGCAGGAGGCAGAGATAGTAGAGAGCGACGCGCTAAAGATACCAGCGACGAACAGTCCGGCCAATCCTGGTACTGCTCGCATCGCATCCACTACATAAAAAGGCATTAGTTGGTCTATCTGAAAGAAACTCATTTTTTTACGATCGCCATTTGTTTTTTCTAATTGCAAAACCAGGTTTTACGCCAATTTTTTTTTGGTATTATGGTTTCTTTACCGCTGCAATTTGATGGCTAGATAAAGGATCGCAATCCTTGTAGACTGCATACATTCCTATGCCGCTTAGGCAGGTGCTGAAACTCAGCAGAGATAGTACTGGCCAGCTCCACCACAGGCACTTCTGGGATTGCTCCAGTGTTTTCACTGTAAGAAGGCGTTGCACCTGCAAACGGAAAACTACGTAAGTTCAATATAAATGTCTGTAGATGGTCCTATTGTGTGTGACTACACGTCATACTTTTAAAGATTTACGAGTAAAGAAGTTTGCATACAATCATCATTTCTAAGGAAGATTGAAGATAACAATCAATTCTGAGATGAATTAATTATGATGAAATTTAAATAAAATACTAATATAATTGTAAATTTTATTAGATATACAGTAGGTAATATATTTGTGACAGACTCTCTTCGGTCTGTGATAAGTGTGTGAAGAGAGTCTGAGCTACGTGGTTGTACAATGTACCTACATTTGTCATGTAATGTAGGTAATGTTGGTCGTTCTTACCTGTGTATGGTTTACTGCATACAAAGATAGGTAAGTTATCAACCCGCCAATAATCAGTGACCACCACGTGTTCCTCTCCGTTGGATCTGCACTGAAACTGAAAAAAACAGGGTAAAAACAAAATCAGTTTACTTAGGCATAGGTACAATAAAAACGTCCATTTTGAAAAAACCCACTTCTCAAAGTTCATGCGTCCCCGCTCTTGTGCGATCACAAAGATTTGATCAATCCCTCCGAGTTGTATCGATGCGAATATCACAACACTGAATACAGCTCCAAACATCAACATTGACTGCAGCAGATCCGTGAACAAAACCGCTTTCATCCCCCCCAAAGTTGAGTAGAACGTGCAAACTAGCCCCACCACTAGAATCGAAATCAGTCTATCTAATCCAGTCACAGCTTCGAGGACTATAGCCGGCGCATACAGAACTATCCCATTATAAAGCACCATTTGTAAGGTGTAAGTCAAAGACGCGAGCATTCTGATATGCGGTCCAAATCTTAGCTCTAAATACTCGTAGGTGCTGGTCTTCTGAAGTCCAAAGAACACAGGCAAGTAAAGCCGGCTGGCTATGGGCGTGGCCACACCGTAGGATATGTTGATCACTATGAATTGCATCCCGTAGTAGTAAGTCTCAGCGGATACGCCTAGAAGTGTGATGGCAGACATGAAAGAAGCCATTAGTGATACGGCCACTGGGAGTGTGGACATGTTTCGATCAGCGAGGAGGTATTCCTGTGAACACACATTTATAACTTGAGCGCTCATACTACCAACAATTGGTGTAGGTAAGTACTACGTACGTTTAGTACCATAACCAACCTCATTTGTTTTCTGTTTCCCTCCACTGAAGCGGAAATAGAGTCCAATGGCAACTGACGCGACCATTGTCGCCGCCATTATCACGTAGTCCCATACCCCGAATACTGATTGAACCATCTTCTAAAATTGCAAGTTAAAAAATTGAAAGGTACGCTCGTGTGATGCAAGCTTGCATCAAGATCAGTAACAAGTTTCTGCAAAACTTAAAAAAAAAGGAATAAGTTCTTAAATAACTTCGAAATATTTCGATGACTAATAAATAATCTTAATAAACCTAAGCTATTAACTTCCGCTATCAATTGAGTAAAAGTCCTTTTGCATGAAAGAGGTTGGTTGCATTTCAATATTTATGACTCCTACGAGTAAATTAGGTCACTTTGTAATCAATAAATCAATTTGTTTTGAAACAGCTTGTTCTCTGAACAAATCTTAATTTATGACTTAGCAAGTAGTGGTTTCATTATTACCTAAGTACAGTTGTGCCGATAAGAAATAACGAGGTCATCCATAAAAGTAAAGTTTGTCAAGATTATGACCGTGCAAAAGTACTTTCACGCTCTTAAATTACTTAATTGTAAAAATAATACAATGTTCTCAAATTATATGCTCATTATTAGTATCTACACGCATACTAAGTAACAAAATTATATTAATTTGTTTTATTAATATTTAAAAAAAAAAAGATTATTACTTGTTCCATACTTGCAAACCATACTAACACACTATGTTATTTTAAAAAAGCCCGCTTCTCAAAATAATAAGTAACAATAGGAAGATATTACAAAAAAAAAAACAAATAGGTAGGTATTGTGAAAGAATCATCTGTCAGAGAAAGAAGGTTGAAAGAAGGAACTAACGATGTTGCAATTTTCATATACATATTGCAAAATATATCTTGTTTTATGAAACTCTACTTTTGTAGAGCAAAAATTCTCAAACATCTCATAAAATGAAATAAATCACAATATACTTAAAAAAAAATACTCACAATAAACGCCAACTTCCGGGAAATAAAACACACTTGATACTGTTTACATCATATTACAGTGTTGCTATTATCAAGAGCTGAATGAATGAACTTCACCTTGGTAAACCCAAAACACTGATAAATATTTTTGGAAAAGACTCACTCGGCAGAAAACTCAGCACTGACGCTCAAAAGACGTCTGCACTCAAGAGCAATTCAGTGACGTCTGTGAAAATAAAATATTGGCTGAACGTAAGTTCTGTCTACGTTTCAGTTATACCTAATCACTACGGCAATTTTTAGGTTATAGAGCGCTGTGTATGTAAACGCTTTTAGAGATTCTTATTCTAAATAATACAGCCATTTTAGCGCTTCAAGCGGAAGAATAATGAAGTTTATATATTTATGTAGAAATGAAATAATTACCTACTTCCTAGCTCTTTTCACTCTAGCTGTGCAAGCTAAGCACTTTACTGAAAACATGAGTGCTCTACTATACCTAACCTACCTAAATGTACGTAACTTACTGAAACGCAGCCCTAGGATAAATAATATACCTACTACTAGATGCAGCTAACAAACCTACATCACCTAGCAACTCTATATTTTGTAACATGTTCACTGATCAACAAATTAAAAATATAGGATGGACGCTCTCTTCAGTTAGTCTTTATTTTTATTTTATCTAACATATTATTATTTTCAGCTTGCCAAGTTTTACTCATACAGTTTTTTAACAAAATAATTATTTACAACAATGTTAAATACAGATTTATTTTGAAGTAAGATTAAAAATCCAAGAACGCTAGCTTCTCTGACTTTTTAAAGCGATTGAGCGCTGAGTTGTAATTGACATAACTGCGCGCGCCGATTCGACCACGGCCGACATCACCTCATATTGTTTCTTAAAAATCTAAAGTTATCAATGTAACATCAGTCACTTATCTACCTAATGATAAGAGAAAAAATCTCAAAGAAGTCAATAAGTACCTACCTTGTTCTTTAGTTTAATTTTACTTTAGTAGATTAGGTACTTATTACATCTAATACATATTTCCTTATGTTGTTAGTACCTAGGTACCTTTTGTTATTAGGTATTAAAAGTTCAGTTATTATATATACTAAGTAAATCACAGTAATAATAATTTTATTTCTTTTAAATACTTACCTAGTTCCGTGTTCCACAGTTCCCACTGCAGGACAAATGTCATTAGGAAAAACAAATAAATAAAAGACATAATTAAAGTTTTTGTACTTTGAGCCTTTTAATTGGTATCATAAAATAACGGGTGTTTTGTTTTTACAATTTATTGGGTTCGATTCCCGGTTCAGACAGGCGATTATTCAAAATTCTTTGAATGCAGTTTAAATTGTTTTTAAAATCAAAATAGAGTCTTCTTTCAGTAAAATGTTCTATCTACATTATTTAAGATACTTTCCCTCCATGTGGCATGGCCGTGGGACACCCTGTATAGTCCATTGATTTTTACAACTAACTAACATTGAGTATTACTGAAAATATCGTACACGAAAAGAGTCGCTGTCCTCTTGCTCACTAATAGTGTATGTAGTCACTACACTGTAGTGTTTCGTGTGGACAAAATTCAATGTTGCTATGGTGGCACACAAACGAAGCGAACTTGACCTTGGCAACACTACGAATAAATCAAAACTCAAAAAATAACTTGGCAAAAGGACAAGCATCCAGTGACCGAAAAAAATTAAAAAAAAAAAAAAAGCTCTACCACCGACCACCGACAACTTGCCTTTTATTATTCTTCTTCTCTTCGTTAATGGCTTCTGTCCGTCAACAATTATGTATAGGTATATCACTTGACATTGGCAAAATTTTCTGTCCAAATGACGGACAGAGGCCATTAATGAAGAGAAGAAGAAATGATTAATTCTGATGCACTCTTCGAGCACATTCGAGTTCCTGGGTCGTTGGATAAAAAGAAGACTAGTTTTTCTTCTCGACATTTTACTGACACTAAAACTAAGAGGTTATGTAGCGCGTGTGCGGTCGTACAATTTAGATGCTTGGGGGAAAAAAAGCGCTTTAAGCGCTTCAGGTTTATTAATGTCATTGAAACTAAATGAGTTCTGTTTATTTTCAGAAACTGTTTCTAAAACGAGGAAGAATCATGTATAAACTAATTAACATTTTATACTTACCTTGTACGTATAAGAGTTTTGAATTTCTAGTCATTTTTTTATTAAGTATTGGGGAAGTTAATTTTGTTTCATAACCACTACAACACCTATTGATGTAGCCTTCATGACGTGCTACGCTGCCTACGTTGATTCGGTATTTTTTACACATAAGACAAACGCGCTACTTTCACCGCGTGCGCTTAATAAACGAAATACTTTTATATTATGCAATTTTGTAGTTCGAAATCGTTATTTATCTCAGAATTTGTAAAAGTTACCTACCACCTAATATTAAAGGACTATACTTACTTAGAACTTTTATCTTAGACTTACCTATAGGTACGTATTTTCAAAACACGTTCAAATTCAAATCGTTTATTGCACGTATGTTGTTTTAAAGATGTTGTACAAAAGTTAGTGTACCAAACATAAAGCCTGTTAGGGCACAGCAATTTGTTGAGGTGTACATATTTTCGTTTCATTTGTATAATAAAGTATATAGGTAAGTAAAATCACTTTAACAGGTAAAAACGTTGCGCTTTTCTTTCCCTCTCATGAGAAGACCATGATCTCGTCATCTAACTCTACGATCGGCATTATGGCACTATCTTTAAAGCGCTGCAGCAGCTGTAATATTTTTTGACATAAGTTTGCGCGCGCAAACGCAACATACCAAAAAAACTAAGACTGCATGTTTCTTGGAAACCAAACATTCTTACTATTATTTTTTGTATTTAAAATATCATCATCATTTACGGCTTAGGTATGCTATAAAATATTATTTATTAAGTACCTGCCTAAGAATGGCAAAAATATTTATTTTATAACCACTAAACTAGTTAGGTACAAAACTAATTTCCTACTTGTTATAATTACTTGTCTTATTGAATAAATAAAACTATGAAAATAATAACAAAACTAATATTTTTTATCTAATTTCTTGGTTTACCGAACATCTACCTACCTACTACCTAGGTAGGTACCCATCACTTTTAATTTATTCTTCTTATTAGGTACCAAAGATAATGCCTATTATCTCTGTCTGTCATTTTGACAGACTTTAGCACAGGAATTTAGACATACGAGAACAAGGTTAACCAAACTTGTTACCGTGAACCGCCGTGAATAAATAAAGAAATAAGTAAACAAAATTATTATAAAAAAAAACAAAATGAGAACGTCATGACATTGTTTTTGGTGTTAACGCCATCTATATATGGTTTACAACAACACGCAATCACGTAGTAGAGCAAGTAGTTTTCATGGTTTACTACAGACACGTTTTTCCTTGCGCGCCTTAGTAAATACTCATTTTCTCTTCTAGTTTTTCTGGGGAAATTTTGATAAACCGACCAAACTCGTACATTACATAATGGTTTTAGGTAATCTGTGTAACGAAGAATAAGATTGGAAATTGGAACCACAGTTTTTATATAGGCTCACTTATTGCTACGTTTAACTAGGTAGTTTAACTTTGACCAATTTGAATTATTAAATACTTAAGCCGGGTACAAATTAACGCCTTTCACACCTCAAAAAATAACCAGTTATTAAATCGAATCAAACCGAGCAACGAACAATTTAATTTTCACTGGTAGGTAATCCACCGCAATAACCCTATACATACAGGATGTTGTTTCAAAACTTATCCATAATTAATAATATATCCCTAACCCATCTCGCTATCATAGATACACAACACACACATTGAAGAGGTCATATCTAAACATACCGGTCAAAATCATATACCCTCCTATCTGCTTCGCTGTAGTCGGGTAAAAATAGGGTCGCGACGTTCTTGTAGTTGGTAGTTATTTTGATAAAAGGTAAGTCCCATTTTGGTGCATTATTTGTGATATTGCTTTAACGATTTTTTTCTCTAATAGCAATTAACTACCAATAAATTTTTAGTAATGACGCATAGATGACATAGTCTAGACTAGCACTTAAACAAACACGCATCGTACCTATCAGATTCACACATCGGTCACTATTTGATTTGGAAATGTCAAAAGGCGGCAGAAGAAAAAAGGATCCACTATATCCGGAAATTAAAAGATGTAGGCACACCTAGTTTTGTGTGAGCGAGCATAGTTCGTAAGGTACTTGTATGTTTGTGACAGGCGCTCGTTCTTTTGATCTCAGCGCTGGCACACTGAAGGTAATTTTTGTGAGTGCTTCCTCGATTTTCGTGACTCACATTTGCTTTCTAGGTTGTTTTCTGTCGGAGATAATACAGATCTCTAACTATAGAGGGCAATAACAGCATTCTAAAATAAGTTGTTAGGTACACAATGTACTTATAGATCAACAAAGCCATTGAAATACGAGTTACAGTTTTTATAGCAGGATTAAAACTCATAAAAGTATTTCTAAAAGGATGCAGTTTTTTTGTCAGTAGGTATGTACCTTTGGCATCTACATAGGTAGGTACCTAACGATCGCTAAGTAAAGTAATTGGCGTAGACTCATTCAAACATTTCTCAAAAGGAATTCAATTAGCATCATAACCTTTTTTACGTACCTAGCATTAAACTGTTTCCTTCCGTCTCACGAATTCTCCGCCAATTATTGTCGACAATGGTGGTTGTTCTTAATTTCTACTCTGGCACACTGCCATCGCGACGACTTCCATTTTACTTGTAGCATAAAACCTCCTTCAAAACTCAAAAACTGATACAGCCTGTATAATATCAGTTGGAGCCGGCATAATTAAATTGTCTACGAGTAACCACCCAACTTATATAAGTTAATTTCTTAGTAGCTTGGTTCTGAATGATCCATTTTACTAATTTTCAAGTGACAAAAGCAGACGCAAGTTAACGCGATGTCTGCTGCTGTGGTTTCTCGTCCGAGACGATACTTTATTTTTCATTTTATTCTCTTGCGGTTTCTTGGTCTGGGATGGTGGCATCAACCCGAGGAATTGGACACTAGAAACTTTCCCGGATGGTATCTATACTATTCCATTGTCACGCAGACTGTGTGGGTAGCCGGCTTCGTAGGTCTCGAAACTATTGACCCCTTCGTCGGCGAAAAAGAAATGGATCGCTTCATGTTCAGCCTCTCATTCGTCATCACTCATAATCTGACCATAATCAAACTCTATCTATTTATCTTTAGAAATAAAGAATTCCAAGATATTGTTCGTACCATACAGCTCGACCTCTACGAGTACTACCAAAACAATAAAACAAATCGAACCACAATCAAAATAACAAGAATTTTTACCGTCATGTTTATTTCTTTTGGTTGGATAACAATCGGCAACTCGAATGTGTACGGGGCGGTCCAAGATTTTCATTGGAAGGCTTTAGTAAAAAATATCAACGATACATCAGATATACCAGTAAGGAACCTACCGCAGCCGATATACATACCATGGAATTATCAGGAAGACAAGACGTTCATCCCTACATTCATCCTAGAGACGACAGGTTTGCTGTGGACAGGTCATATTGTGATGGTGATAGACACGTTCATCGGGTCTCTTATCCTACACATGAGCAGTCAATTTGCTATATTAGGGGAAGCTCTTATTACTGCTTACGATCGTACAATTAATAAGCTACGTGAAGGAGTCGTGCATGGAAACGAAGTAAATACCTTGGAAACGAGTTTTCTAGACGTGACGGAAGAAAATGAGAGAATCGTAAGAGCATTTTACACAGATAAACAAATTGAATCAGCATTGCAAACAACTCTACGTAATTGTTTTCGTCAACACCAGGTTCTCATCGGGTGAGTAACTTCTCTCGTTTTGTGACAAAAGGCAAACACTGCAGCGATGGAGTTAAATCATTGTTGTTTGTTAGTCCGCATTCAGATTCCCCTTTGGGTTTTAAACTTTAATCACCACACCCGAATGGATTACACCTGTAGGGATAATATTTTTCTGCTCCTCACGTGTGATATTTATATGCGAGCCGCGTAATTTGATGTAGAATCTCTTTGGATTCCTCGCTAAGCCTTTTAGCGAGAGAAAATCGCACGTTTTTTCAGTGTTAATAGCATACATAATATGGGTCGCTCCATAGTTCTGGTTTTGTTGAGGACATAACTTAAAATATGCTGCAATCTGTAAGGAATTATAGACTGTTTTAAATAAATATAGGTACCTACTTAATAGAGATACTTGAGTTCACAAGTGCAGCAAACTTGGCAAGCAGACGACGCGCCGGGCCCCTTCTGAACAGCCATAAAGTTCAATGAAAATTAACTGAACTAGGATACGCTTTGTCTGAATCAGAGCCAAAGTTTCTAGTCATAACTACTTACCCCTTGCAAGTCTCCTACAGAGCCATGAGGAGTTACAAGAATCGTTCAGCATAAAACTGAACTTTTTTGCTTGTTTTATTTTTTGTAAATGTTGGCTAAGATTTTCACACTAACATATCAACTTACATAGTGACCGCCACCACCATATTATAATTTTACTACTAAGCAGATTAAAAAACACCGTAAATAAAGAAATGTACTCTCACCCCCTCTTATAAAAACGGGAGAACATAAATATATAAAGGCAGATGTAGATATCTCTCAGAAATGACGACCGAGTCGATACGAAAGTAATATAAAGCCGGGTCTGTGTGCGAATATGACAAACTGCAATAACTCTGGATTACGACCCCAATATTGTCACTCGTTGGCTTTTTTCAACAGTCGAATACATAATCTGCCATTCATATTCACCTAGCGGCGAAATGAAGAGTTCACAGTTTTTATTTTCAATAACTTTTCTTTACGGCCCATCCGCTTTCAGCTTTATTATAACCTTTCAATATTTTTGTATTAAAATATATTTAGAGTAGGTAGTAGGTATCAAAAGTAAGCACCAACTCAAAAAATATTTGGTAGGTAATTAGGTAGTACCTATGTATGTAAATGATTCCATCTAAAGCTGAAAAACTACTCAGAAAAGTAGAGCTATTTGTATCTATCTTCCCACGATATCTACTAATTATCAGTTTTTATACAGATGTGTGGAAAAATTCGCTACAACCTATTCGTACGGCTTCATGACTCAATTGCTGTCGAGCATGGCTGCAATCTGTGTCGTTATGGTCCAGGTTTCGGTAAGCTAACATTGCAACATTACATCCATTTAGTAGTTTGAACTTGCCAAGATATAAGTATTTTGAGTGCTATCGGAATAATAGTATGAGTATGAAACCATGTCTAAGTAAATCGAAAAATATAGTCAACAAAGAGGATAGCCTCTTTTTCCCGTTTTATTTTCGACATTTTACTTATATTTTTTTAGCAAGATGCATCCAGTTTAAAATCAGTTCGGCTGGTGACATCACTGGCATTTTTTTTCGCGATGATCACTCAGCTGGCAATACAGTGCTTCACTGGAAATGAGCTCACACTGCAGGTAATTCTATAGTATTGTAAGCCTATGGATTTGTTTTTATTTATAACTTTCGAAAATGTAGGCAGATTCTATTTAAGTAGAGTTATCATGGTAGAGTCACAGATCATATAATACTATACTAGTAGATAGTAGAGTCAACCGAATGGTTCATCATCACCACAGATCTATAAATATTTTTTCAATGCATTTTGAATAAAAGAAAAACTTGTCTTTAGGCTTTAGATGCGTAATGTTACAGGCTGCTCGGATCTCAGATGCAGTGATGCAATGCAAATGGGAGAGAATGTCGACCCGCCTCCGCCGGCTGCTGCTAATGATGATGATGAGAGCGCAACGCCCTCTTCGCTTGAATGCTGCCGGGTTTGCGTATATGGACAACGATTGCTTTCTTGCTGTGAGTTCTACATTCAAATCTTCTCTATTGTCTAGACAAACCTAAACGAGTAGAGATTTGTACTCCATTTTTGTTTTATTTTTTTTAATCTAGCAGTAGTCTGCACTGTCACATTACAAAGTGCTTCTTTTGCCTGTGCTTACTTTGTTCAAGTTTGTCAAGGTTTTACGACAATTTGCGTAATTTTCTATTATTTCTATTTCAGATAATGAAAGCCGCTTACTCATATTACGCTGTGCTGAGTCAAAAACAAGTCTAGAGCACGCAGAGGAAATAATAAAAGATGTTCACGTACCTAGTATATTTATTTTCAATTATAACATACAACTTCACCAATACAACTAAGTAGCTAGTTGTGCACGTTACTACATTCTAAACTATCACAGTTGTTTCATATAAAATTAAAAAAGTTAAATAAATTAGGTACATTTACACTTATTTTCTACACCCTTGAATTATTCGCCATATCCCTATCTTGTAGGGCTGCTACGTCGTAGACCTGCTACGCCGTAGACATATATGATGGCATGACACAGTTTTTGAGAAAGAAAAAACAAATGAGTGTGGCCATTTTTACAGTCGAAAAAGACCTACTAGCTACCTATAAGACCTCTTCTTGTACTTGATTCATACTTCTGTTTGCTTTCTTTGAAATAATGTAACGCTGCGATGAATAACAGCTTCAGTGACTCATTATAAGATACAAAATGGTGTTTAATGAAGGACAATTAAGTCATGTTACCGCAAAAATTCTTCTGAGAAATGTTCTATGTTCAAATATACAAATCAAAGTTCTAGCAGAGTTTGTTTTGGGGATGCAGACCGTGGTCTTTCTGGGGTATTCACACCCAAGACTTTCATCTCTTCGCACCTGAAAATAAAATTAATAATCACTTTCGGAAATGACGTCAGTAACAAGTGTAACAACCAGACATGGTTCAAAACTTTTTCGTCCATACAAACAATGTTTTCTTTGTTATTTGTGTAAATGTGTACCAGAATATTTTCATGAACGAAGCAAAGAGTTGAGATGTTGAAAAAACGACCTACTGAATCGACATAACTCCACATGATTTTCAAAATTGGTACAGATTAGCGTGTTATTAATTTTTTGAGTGACCAAAGATCTCCTTGTTACACTGTAGACACGATATGGATACGACTTGCTAATTTAAATTATGGTGGGCTTCAACGAGCTCCAGCAATGACGCGAGCTCGAGACGTTTAACTTTGCGTGTTGTTTGCTATGAATAAATTAGTTGGTAGTTGTCCTAGCGTTAGTAAACAATACGTCACAGAATCTCTATAACGAGTGACGTCTCTGTTACGAGTCAGAAAATAGGTCAAAAACATGTTTCAAAACCATAAAAATTGTGTTAAAACAAAACGTTATTTATATTTCTCCGCGATAATAACAATGAAAAATAGTCGTGCGGGATCTTACACGGACATTGTTAATTTTCGTCCAATGTCGCGTTTATTATCATAATGTTGATAAACTAGTTAAATAACATGGTGGTTCCGAATGTTTGGCTTCCGTATATTAATTGAGCAAAATATTTTCCAGAATTTCAATGCAAGCTAAAAATAATAGAAAATCCGACGAATGTTTTGGTCTAACAATGTAACGTCATTGTAAATACAATGCTCGCAGAAGCATAGTATACCAACCTGTCATCCGTGGTGTGTGCCGCGTTGTAGAATACGTCAGGCATGGGAGAGTCGTGTTGACTCAGTAGTGAGCTGCCAGCCCTAGGCGAGTGAGGGCCGTGGGTCGCGTACGGAGAAAAAGGCACCGCTGCCCGTAGGGCTGCCAGGACTAACAGCATACCACCTGGAATATAAACATGTTCTGAGACACCCACAAAAGTTTCAAGATCCAGCTGCAGCAGTTGGTAGAGAAAATTGTTTCGTTTGGGATACCTACAAATTGAGGTGCCAAAATACAAAATCATTTACTTTGTGCAACTGTTTCTTTTTTTTTTTTTACATACAAATATAATCTTACCTAGATTATGTTTGTATTATTTCTGAACCAGGTGTAAGTTACATAAAAATACGCGCGAGACCCTTATGTCAAAAAGCCAAGCAAAAGATATGCATATGTGCCTACTTAGGTACTTAGCTAGGTAGATCAAGTATGTCAACATTTTGTGAAGACCTGAGGGTTACTCGACCAATAAACATCCAGGGCTATCTCAATAAAACCAATTGAAATCATCATTGATCCAGGCAATTAACATGCAACTCAGTCAAGTAGGTAAATATCTACCCGTAGAAATGCGGAAAGTTCTAGCTAATAAAGAAAACCATGGGAACCGAACAATGAATGAATTCAATCAAAGAAAACATTGAAACGCACAGAATTTTCTTTCAATCAGCTTGTTTACCCCGCTCTGCGTGGTTTTATACCCAAGCGGCAAATGTATTGGACATAGATGGTAGCTAAACGATACGGGAAAGTTGGCTTCGTGACTTGAATAAGCTCTGGAACTTTTTACACACCCCCGTCCATTTGTCCGCCAGATACCCACTTACCGAGGAAAAGGCAGGATTTAGGAAATAACTTAGAGAGCTTTATCTGTAAGTTTCGTTCGGGTATCGGTAAGATAAGTTAGTAAGGTCATTTTACTATTACTCAAAAGGTATGGAGTATTATATGATTCTAGAGTACACGGTATTCATCTTTATAAGTTGCCCTCATATCAAGCTAACTGGATTTTAAATCGTTATCAAATTATCTAAAAGTGGGCCAAAAAGTAGTTCGAGGACTTGCCCCTGCTCTCAGGGGCATTTAAAAATGTCTGCACCTGAATCCACATTGAGTCCTTGATACCAGTTGAGCTTTTTATTGTGTAAAGTTACCTAGAACTTTCAAAAGAGCGAGCGCAAATTGTTTTTCTGAGCTAGAGTTTTGAGCAAAGTGAAAAATATTTTCTCGCAATTTGGCCTTACATCAAAAGACAAACTTTTAGCTTTTGTAAGTAGGCTCTTGGCCTAGTTACAGTCAGACCTAGATTTGCGCTGGACTGCAAAAGTATGGCAAAAGCCAAGTCGTAAGTTTTTGAGGCTTATTTAAAAATGAAGACTCTAAGAAGTGCTAGATAAGGTAGGTAGGTACTCGTGTAGGTTACCTACTTTTCCGGAAAAAACATCTCCTAAAAATGGCAGTCTGGTTCAAGTCCTCAGCCAAAAGGTTTGATTAGACGGTCAACAATAAAAATAGCAATCATGCAAAAAATATTACACAGAACCGACCTGCAACAGTTGTCAGCATTGTCAAATTGGCGAAAAGTAGAGCAGTAGCCACACACGCATAGAACGGAGCCCGGGCTCTACCACACGACCATCGCATGAAGTCCCAGCACCGCAGCGTCAGAGTGTACTCCCCCCGGCGACACAGCAGGTCGATGAACAGCGCTGCCACCCACATCGTCTCCAGGGTAAACACAAAGGCGGCTCCAACTCTGTAAATGTGCGTATTCTGCGTTCTAAAAGCCTTTGGTAACCCAAACGGGCTGTCTCCATAAGCTAGACCTGGTTATATACTAATAATAATAGGCCTTCATATCTATGGAAGATGATTTAATACAGCGTCAAAAGGCAACCTATGCCTACACTTAACGGGACACTGGTAGTGCCTGGGACAATGTTTGGATTGAGTAGGCTTGCCCAGCACCTATATATACCTCTCAGCCTAGTCAGCCTACTTACTAGCCTACTAGGGTAAAGCTTATTCTGCACCCGTGCTTATCAGTGTTTATTTTATTCTTGTCTTTAAAGAACCCTAGATGCGAGAGACCGACTCGAAATTTTAATAGCCGTCTGCTTTCGCTAATGTTGATTTGGTCTGGCTTCGCATAAGTAGCAGAAATAATGGTCACGGACCGCTGAAGCTTATGCTCATCATGTAGAAATTACTCAACTAAGTAGACACGCGAGGTTGATTGTTATAAATCATGAACTTTAGATAACTACTTATGTACCTAGGTACCTACCTAATTCACTGTGGAACTTCAAGTAAGTATAGGTAACCAGGCATTTTTTTGGTAGGTACCTACTTCCTGGCTCGAGCGACAGGCAGATGCAACTTTTGTTTATACTGAAGCTTTTAGAAAAAGAAAACTAATACTCACAGCAAGCCTAGTGCAATTTCATATCCTAGGACCCAAAGTTCAGCTCCCGCCCCGCTCATCACTGAAAACCAAAGAACAAACGCATAACCTACCAATCTTATGGCGTTAGTGGTAACCTAGTCACTTGCTTGGCGCAGCTGACCACGGGTTGAAACAGTGGTGCGGGTTCGATTCCTGTGACAGAGCAATGTGCTATAGCGTGTACCTAAGCACAGACTGCGATTAAATACCTACTTATTTGTTATTCATAGTACCTACCTACATAGGCATTTATGCACACACCGTATAGCAGTACGTATACCTACCTAGGTACTTAGGTACCGACTGGCAACTACCTACATAAAACTTACCAACAGATGTTATAAGTCCCCATAGCCTCGCTAACGGCTGGAGTAAGTCCCAGAGCTTCGAAGCTACAGACTTTTTGGGAGGTCCAGTGTTCCTCCGTATCCTGGGCACAGTACACTGGGTCCCAGATTCAGAATCTGAACGAGGCAACTCCATTTTATAACACCATCACCAAATTTTTTAAACGCGAGTAAATAAACCAGACAAATGCCTTCTATCGTAACTTATTTTTCTATGAGTTTTTGATAAAGTAACCCTTGGTTCGTTATGAGGTGACTAGTAGGTAGTACTTGCCATGTCCCATCTTGTTTGTTTACAAACGCTAGGTGCTTATTTATAAATTGCATGTATCACTGATTTATTTACTTATCACTGATTCTGGCGGCTTGCCCGCGGTTACCAAAATATCGCACCTTGAATAAACTACATTCAAACTTACTTTCTCATTATTAAAAACAAAAAAGTAGCAGGAAAAACCAGAAAAAAAATAGAAAATAACTTTCAAAGTTGTAAAGAAACGGGTTCTAGTACCTACTTAGCCGCGCGGAAAACCGAGGCAGTGAGGCGCAAGTAAACGCGACTATGCTCTGCCATGGAATGACGAAAACTGCTAGCCTGCACTGTGCCATGGTATGGTATAATACGTAGGTTAATGCCAAATAATCATGTGCGAAGCCTGAAGCCGCTACCTGTACATTGGCTATACCACAGATTATAACACTATACTAGACACAGACAATACTAGCTATGTACTTACAGCTATAGCCAGTAAGCCAACCAATCAACCAAATTAGGAACCTATGTTCGTTTCACAAAAATCGAATCGCTCGCTGTAGTTCAAGCATATATTTGAGTAATAAAGGAGTATTATAGATACTTACATCTGCCGAGAGGTACCTAACCTACAAGAGATTCATAGAAAAGGTACAAAACTAAAAAAAACCATTCCCGAGTCCTTGAGCGGTACCAAAATTTATCTGTTCATCACTGTTCATTCATTTCAATCCAACAACCATCCATAGTTTACCATAGGCAACAACAACCCAAGCCGTTCTTTCTTACTTTTTTTTTATATTCTGTGGGCCGGGCCGGCGAGGCAAACAAACAGCCATTTTTGTTTCCTTGTGGTGCCTGCTTTTCGATTTTGCGCGATTTGATGTGCATAACGTGGTGAATATTGTGTTCTAAGTGCTCTGGAGCTAGTGATCTAATGGTGTATAGTAATTTTCTGTTTCACTGACAAGATGCAATCCTCCGGTGGCGCTAAAAATCCTCCATGGGCGAGATCTAATGTGAACACGAACATGTCCGGCATAAATCCGCAAATAATGGACCCTAGTGCAATGATGGGCCAACAGGGAATGATGCCCTTCCAACAAGGTCAAGCTGTCTTCAATCCTAATATGATGCAAGGGCAAGGAGGAATGGCCATGGGGCAAATGCCACTGAATCAAATGGCTCAAGGTCAGATGTACCCGGGCAATGTAGTCGCTTACCCGACTCCACGGGCTCTAAACCCAGGAATGTATCAGAATTCGAACTCAAATCAGTCGTCGAATAGCTCTGAACAACGCGTCTTTACCGGCACTGTTACCAAGACACACAATGACTTCGGATTCGTCGATCATGATGTGTTCTACCAGACCTCGGTCTGCGCAAAAGGTATTCACCCAAAAGTTAACGATAGAGTACTAGTGGAAGCTAGCTACAACCCTAACATGCCTTTCAAGTGGAATGCTACTCGCGTTCAAGTGTTGCCAAAGGGCCAAGGAGGGCCGAACCCGAAGAATACTCAAAAATCCAACAATTACAATGCCGTGCCTCCACCCAACAGAGGAGAAAAGCAACCGATGCGGCGCGACGATCGGATGAACAATCGTAGAGGCGGTGGAGGCGGAGGTGCCAGTGGAAGAAATACCACTGAAGAAAGGATACCCCGTGTAAGTTTACAATCTAAGTCTCAATAAAAAACGAAACTGTTGTACAAACATTTTAAACATATACAACTTTCCTTAGAAACGATCTCATACTCGAAGCCGGTCCAGATCTCGTGACCTCAGTCGTCGTGACAGCAGCCGAGTTCGTAGAGACTCTCCTCTCCGCAAACGGCCTGCTGTACATCAACCTTCACCAGTCAAGTACATGGTGCGAGTTCCTCGCATGCCTCTGGATGTGTAAGTACCACTCATTTTAGAGATGATTGTAGAAGTTGTTTTTGATTATTGGGTACTTGACAATAATGTATCTTGCAGCAAAAAGATGGACGTCCCAACAATCAGTCAGAGATACAACAACTTGTACATCCCATCTGACTTCTTCAATGCTCACATCAAGTGGGGAGAGACATTCCCACCACAGACACCTTTCACTCTCAATAATCCTTGTGGATACCACATCATGCCCAAGGAAACTGAGAATCCAAATGCTAATGATGCAGTTCTGGAACCCCCAGACTCGGATTATAAGTATTCTGCTAAGGTAAACAAACTTATGAACACTTCAGAACTCCAACAGCAAAGCAAACTAAGGAATAAAAATATGTACTGATTTTATGGCAATACAATAGCTAATATAATTTTACAGGTAATGCTGATAAGCCTCCCAACATTGGAGAGTCTGTATCAAAAATGTGGACTCACTAAAATTGATGAAAAGGACAAGAGGAATGCTAAAAGCCCATTGCATCCAACACGCCTCATTAAATTTCTTGTGGGACAAAAAGGAAAGAGTGGCGAAAACTTTGCTATTGGTGGACCGTGGAGCCCCTCTCTCGATGGTGAACACCCTGAATCAGACCCTAAAGTTCTAGTCAAAACAGCGATTCGTACATGTAAAGCTCTTACTGGGATAGATTTATCATCCTGCGCTCAATGGTAAGTGTCAACAGGTGTTTACTCCGTATCCTGCCCAGCTTCCTGACTTCTGGATTGTTTCATTCCTTTTAGCACTAACATAAGTCAGAGAATATTCTTGTCCTCTCGCTTAACCTAGGAAGGTAGAAATGGTCCATTAGACAGAAGATGCTTCCTAGTCATTCCACATGTTAGTCATGGTAGAGTACACATTTTGTACATGAGAGTTCGGAGGCGTCGCTTCAGCGCATCGCGAAAGGCCCAGCTGTTTCGATGTACCCTACCCGATGTGACAGGCATCCGTGGATTGCACGATGCGCTGCGTCCGCTTTGTGAGTATAGCACTATATCTGTGTTACCCGCGCAGGTTCCGAATGGTGGAGTTTTACTACTGGCGCGAAGGCAGCGGCGGCAAGTCGCGGCTCGAGACCGTCGCATTGTTCCTGCCCGACGTCTGGTCCGCCCAGGCGTCGCGCGTCGACTGGACTACAGTACAGGAACAATATAAGGCGGCCTGCGAGGCGGCGGTAAAGCAACGCGACGCGGCAACCGCCGCTCCCGTCGCTCCCGTGTCCAGCGAGCCCAAACAGCCGGCTCCGGCTGACGCGACCGACCAGAACATCGCGCCGCCCGCAGCGGACAAATCTCAAATTGTTTGTTCCCAGTTTTGTTTGGTTATGTTCCCGACTACGTGTGCTTCTAAATGGCGATGATACCCTGCGGTGTCGACTTCATGCAACAGTAGCCGAGTGGATATGATCCAGAACAATCCAGATAACTTGTAGTCTTTCTTAGTCTTGCTAATATCACATCCATTCAATAGTTGCAGATATTATGCTAAGAAGTAACATTTTCATACATCCCACAAATCTTTGAAGCTCAATTAAGTACCTACCAACAATCTACATAGCTCAGTAAATTGCGATCTTACTAAGTTACCCATATTACTGTGCACTCTCGATTTTTTATGATTCGATTTTAATAAAAGATTTTGACTCTTGAAGCACCACCATTGAACTCTTCAGAAACTAATCATTATATAACTTACAGGAACAAGATGCTGATAACAGCACTATCACAATAGACGAGAATGATGACGATGATGATAAGCCGGAGCCCACACATTACTCTAAGCTTGACTTGAGGACAATTAAAGTTGACCCACTGAGGCAGGAGTTGCGCGCGAGAAATGCTAGCTGCAAAGGTAAGATACACTTCATAGGCTTACAACCTTACCTACCACAATCTTGCTTTCTATCCATTTTCGGTCTTTTGCGACTATCCATATCTAGTCTAAAACCAAAATTTACAATAAATCAAGATATTTGCACTGACTTGTAACTAAAAAACTTTGTAACTCTTAGGAATACGCTCAGCACTAGTATCTCGACTATCAAAACTCATCAAAGCGGAAGAAGAAAAAGATTCAAAGAATGATGACGTTATGGAGGTTGTTGATGAAGAATCTGAAAACAAAGAGGATAAAGAAGTTGAACATATAGAAATAAAAGATGATGGAGATGATGATGATAATGATAGTGATGCAGTAGTGGCGGTCAATACGGATGAGAAATCAAAGGATAAAAAAGAAGAAGGAAAGAAAGACGAGCCTAAGAAGAAGAGTGAGAAAGAGATTGAAGAGGAAAAGAAAAAGGTATTTATTTTAAACTAGCGGCCCGTCCCGGCTTCGCATTTAACAAACATTTTTTTTAGGTAATATTTTACATCTTTACATTATTTGAGTTTAAGTAAGGATCCCAAATTTTTTTGAAAATATAATATAGCCTATGTCACCCAGGGATAGTGTAGCTTCCCAACGGTAAAAGAATTTTTCAAATCGGTCCAGTAATTTCGGAGCCTATTCAATGCAAACAAACAAACAATCAAATCGTTCCTCTTTATGATATTAGTATAGATAATACAGAACACTAGAAAACTCATTGCAAAGGCACCTAATATTTGAATGAAAGAGGCTGACATCGCTTTGAGAATCATCATCATTATATGTGTTTTGCAACAGTTAGAGCGCGAAAAGCAGCAGCTGAAGATTCGCTACGAGATCCCGAGCACGCCGCACATCATAGTCCACCCCTGCCCGTTGGCTAAAGGCGGCAAGTTCAACGCGAATATCGCCTCTCTGTCGCTGTTACTCGACTACCGCGTCACTGACAACAAGGAACACAGCTTTGAGGTACCTATGTAATTAATTATAATACTTACCTATAGGTAGCTTTACATAATACCGCGTGCACACTATGCCCATGCAGCTGCCAGCATTAATGCCGCTTAGTGAGAATAAAGGCGATGTTGCTGTGGCAATAAGTCCGCGGCATTAATGCCCCCATACATTCCGGCAGCGGCATGTGCACTTGCGCAGTGTGCCCGCGGTATATGTCTATTATTTGTATATTTCTAGTAGGTTCCTCATATTTGTGTCTCTCCTTTGTATTTTTAGTATGGATTGTGTTGTGTTTGTTGGTTTTTCTCATAATTTTGCTTGGATCCAAATTCTCTGCTGCCTGGAAGAGATTGCTTTTAGCAATAAGGCCGCCCATTGTACCTATCTCATAAAACTTGATCGTATTACCAATTATGGTATTTTTTTTTGTTATTTTTTTTACTTTTATGTGATGTGCAATAGAGAATATTATATCTATCTATCTCCGCCGAACATTACTTTTCACCACCGATCATTCTACTTCGTGCTAAGGTCGAACAAAACGTGATATTGGTGAAAATGTGGGCAACACTGCATAGGCCATTCAGACAAGAATTGAATTGACTGAATTGTGACGCCTGTTGAAGAGATGAATGTAATCTTACTTTTATTTCCAGCTATTTGTGTTCGCGGAACTATTCAACGAGATGTTGATGCGCGACTTCGGTTTCTACATCTACAAGACCCTGTACACTCTGCCTGAGAAAACTGAAGAAAAAGAAAAAGATAAGGCAGACGATAAATCAGAGAAAAAAGATGAAAGAAAGGATGAAAAAGATAAAAAAGAGGACAAAGATAAGAAAGAAGATAAAGATAAGAAAGAAGATAAAGATAAGAAGGAAGATAAGGATAAAAAGGACGATAAAGATAAGAAAGATGATAAGGATGTTAGGGAGAAGAAAGATGATAAAAGGGAGTCGCGTGATTCTCGCAGGAAAGAACGACGGGTGAGTTAATTATTATGAATTTAGTAATCCACTAACTCATACTTGCTTTTGCTATTGTGACGAATGCTGAAGAAATACAAAATCTGATAATAATCGAATGTATTAAAATATGTGACCTAAACTCTTAGTCTAAGTCCTAAAGGTGGTCAAACAGTTGTTATAAATAAGTTCTGACTGAATGTTGGACATTCAAATCTTACCTCTCCTACTAATATTTGGCCAAATGTTAGCACAACTATAACTGCTTTTTATGTAGGTACCATGCGGTGAAATCCCTGGGTAAGCTAATACAATAGTAACCCATGATTATTATTTTCCAGGACTCTCACAGTGATGATGACAGAAGCTCATCCCCAAAACGCCGCAGTCGTGGCGTGGAATTACCCCCCGACCCGTATCTCCTCCTATCCTTAGTTTACTTCGACACTACGCGCGGTGGAGTTATGAATAAGAAAGATTTGCAGAATCTTTTTATGAGTTTGGGTCTGCAGCTTTCGAGATCGCAGATACGCACTATTATGGAGAAGGTGTGCGTCAAGGAAGCTTTTAATTACAAGTGAGTAATATACTTAACTAAATAGTTTCTGAGATTGACAAATTGCAGCTTAGATTTTCGGTGTATAACAACCTTGCTTCGTTGTGACTGCAGTCTTATATCTACAAAGCTAATTTACTCCCGAAATGGTTCAAAAACCTAAATGGCACTTTTAAAATCACGAAAGTTTGTAAATTGAAAATTATACAGAATTTTCCATTTACCGATTAGTTTTTTTTTGCTTACAGGATTTTGAGTTTATTTATGAATACTGTGTACAATGTCATTATAAGTACTAATCTGTAATTTTTAATTTAATTTTTAAGTTTTATCCTTATTATAATGTAACAGGGATCTTAGATCCATTTTGTCTCGCTAAATTATCGATCAGCGCAAAATCGGCAGTTCATTTCGTTATGTTTTTTACCAGGACCCTGATTCAAACAATCAAGGATCTGGCGTCAGGCTCGACGGATGCAATGCAAGATATGCCTCTTGAGACCACGGTGCCGGCCACCAGTGAAGTACCACCTCATGTAAGTTCATGAAAACCTAAACACAGAAACTCATCATCTTCCGGTCTAAGCAGAACAAAATGCCTTCGTATCATTGCATTGCTCTTTGGTTTCACAATTTTCGATAGCCATACCTATTATTTTTCCTGTGAACAGATAGCTGAACTTGAAAATACGATAGCGGCTGGTAATTGTGGTCTCCTGCCAGTGTTCAACGAAGGCAAAAAAGTCAGCGAAGATGGAACTACTTCTGGAGAGACAATGGATGTTAGTGACAGCGGTAAGGTTAACTATTATTAGTTATCTAGTAACTATTTATCGAAAATACGATGTGAGCTCGTTTTAGAATTTAGCCTGGACTAGACTGAACAAGTAAACACACCAATTTATTTAAGAGAAAAAAAAAATTACATACATGTGATAATTAGGTAGGTAGTTATTAAAAATAATGCTAGAATGATAATAAAACGGTTAGTGCTTTACCGAATTGGGATCATAATATGAATAAAAGTTTTATGTAGTTATTTAGGAATGTTACATTAAACATACCAATATTAACTTATCAAATGTTTACAGGTATCGTGATGTACAAATCGCGCGTTGTAGACGTCGGGGCATTAGTCGCCAGCGCCGCGCGCAGTTCAGCGCAGCGCGCGAGACTCGAAGCGGCGTTAGAAGCAGCTCGAACTGCATTACGAAACGCGAGGCAAGCCGCCGCGGCTATACATCAAGCCGAGCGTGGTGCTGCCTCACAGCTTACTGACGTCAGCGCTAGCCTAACCGCCGCAAGAGCGCGAATCACGTCACTCACGGTCAGTATACTATCTACTGTAGTAATAGGAACGATAGGAAAGTAGCCGCGTCTATTCAGCAAGACGTAAAATTAAACGTGGTTGCTTTCAGTCTGTAGAAAACACTGTATTACCTACATAGAAAAACTACCACAATCCTTACAAGTTAGTTCAGAAGCCGTCCTGTGCTTTGAAATTGATCGTTAATTTGTTTGAAGTCTTCGGTGCTTGTAAGTATTACTTTTATTTATTGACTTTTGTCTAATTTTCATTACAGGCGAGTTCTAAAATATTCCATTCCGCATTGAAAAGCATCCAGGCTAAAGTGGAAGCTGTAGTCAACATCAAGTATGAAGATGATGATGTCGTCGAAATCGTGAATGGACCCAACACGCATACACAGTAAGTAGATCTAATCTAGGTACTAACTTGATAAAACCTAAATGTTGGTTTGGTTATGACTATTCCTTACGGACAAGGACTTTATCTGTGAAGTAATGCAAGTTGTGTGTGAAGTTATAACTTTTCTTATAAAAAAAAAAAGAAACGTCGCTTGGTCGCTCATGTTAGCGCGTAGGGTTGTTCCTGTTTTCTAATTGCTTTGTATTTCTACAGAAACAAGAAAGAAACAAAAAAAGAAAATGAAGTAAAATCCGAAACTAAAGAATCAGCTAAGGAAGAAACGAAGGCAGTCAAACCTGAAAGCGAACCAACAGACAAGAAAGAGTCAGAGAGTACAGATAACACTGCCACTGAGAATATGGACCTTGATGATAAATAATAAAGTAGCGTTTAGATTCTATCATAGAGTCAGACTACCAAGTTTGTAGCACTTAGAATAGAATATGGCAAAACTTGAAAACCCATCAATGTAAACAACTTTTTATAAGGACCCTCTCATGTTAGCTCGAACAAATCAGCTGTTACATATAAAATGCAGTACTTTACACAAGCGTATGAAACAGCAGATTATAATTGCCACCGTACCGTGATAACTTTTTGAGTTCGCGGAAAATGGGTATGAGTTCTCTGCAAATATTTTGTTTTTTTTGTGGCACTCAAACCTAGATATAATGGCAGTAATCTCGGCGCTGTGGCAGAATTGTGACACCTAGCCACAAATGCCATAAACCAAGAAGTTGAAGAAGTTCGAGTATAAGTGCAAATCTTTGGGGTTGCCTAATGTATTAGCTCAGTCAGACTATAGCATATGTTAGTTATAGGTATGTGAAAGTAAGCTTACGTACATAGTGGGACCGGAAACGATCGACAAATCTCATTGGAAGAGATAAAAAACTCTCGGTTGTCGTTTTAGAGAAACATTTTTTTTGTTTTTTAACGTCGTCCAATTTAAATTAGATATTTTTAATCTAGTTAAGATTTGTCGAACTTTCCGAGTACAAAACCCTAGATACTGTTATTATCTAAAACTTGGAAGTGTAGATGTGCGACTCAGATGTTCGATATACTTGCGGTACATTAATATGAAATTAACCGCCTCTTTGATAACCGCTTGATAAGATCGTGTTAGTTGAGACTTTTCTCGTTTTACCATTTAAAAGAGCCGCTAAAATGTTTGATAACTATATCACAAACAGATTCTAATAAGGTATGTAGGTATAAGGAAGTATATGTTTGAAAAAACTCAATGTTAAATGGGAAGAATGACGTTACATCTCGGACGAAAATAGACGCAGTCCAGGCGGCAATCGTTTTTGATGTATTCTCACGCGGACATCTTGTCGAACGTTTCTAAGCATAAGGCCCTTGATCTTTTAAGAGTTGTTTAGTGTTGCTATTACATAATGTATTACATAGGATTCATCAATAATATAATTAATTCGATTATGGCTGCGTTTTTTAACAGTATAAATTCAACCGATGTTGGTGTAAATTCAATTATTATATTACGATAAAATAAGACAAGTGGGTGTAATTAAAGTCAAGTTTATATTTAGTTAAACGTTATCCTAGTGATCTACTTATATGAACGACTTTTTGAATAAAATCTTACCTACTAAGTGTATAATGTTTTATTACATTTCATACACCTAATAACCAGGAATAATAAATAAAAGAAATAACGTATAGATTTTAACTTATCTAGAGATAGTCTCTAACTTTATGGTCGAATACTCAAACCCCACTCAATGTAAGTCACGCTTAAATTATTGCCATCTCTTACAAAATGAGTAATGTCAAACAGAGGCAGAGCCATTTTAAGTTGTCCCCAAATTTGAATGATGTTTCAGTATTCCAGCCAGTGGGGGTTTGAGTGGCGTTTGAGTATTTGACCATTACTCTCTTAGTGTCGATTAAAAACTAGCTTTGACTTAAAAACAAGGTAAATCTAGCTATTTCCACAGGGCAAAGCATATCAGCTAGTTACTTAGGCTTATAGATCAGGGAATTTACAGATGCATACCATTATATACCTAAAATATTATACAAACTACAATAAACTAACCTTTGAACATCTCATTCCTCAAACTTTTATAGACGTCAGGGAAGACAGATTCCCAAAAAACTCATTAGGTAGGTATATATTCAATTAGAATAAAATCTCAGAAAAGTAGTGCTAAATAAAAACTATATGAATTGTGCCTTTAAAACTAGAGCTAAAAATAAAATTACATCTATACGTACAGCACTATCTTACGTACCTATGTACTAATCTGTTCATATATTTTTCATTAGTAATGCCGATATACCATCATTTCTATAACAATTGAAATCCTGACTGACAAACAACGCACACAGCATTTATACTGCACCCGGATAGCCCGGCAGGTTCACAAGCAAAGGCAAATGAACGACACAAAAGCAGGAGACTACGCGGATGCATTATTAGAGACTTGAAATTAAGCGTGTTTTCTTTGTAGTAAGGTGTACACCAAGAAAGGAATTTTTGAAACCTGGTCTAATACCTATCGAAGTTATGAGTATGTACCCATCAGTGGGTTTTAAATGATTTATACGCAGGGTTCCACATAGTTTCCTGGGAAGAGCCCCGTCACACCGTCCATGACGCCTTCCCACCATCCATCGTCGTTTTTCTTCAAAACGTAGATAACGGCGCTCTCTTGGAATGATAATTCGTCTTCTTTATCAGCGTAGTAGTCGTATATTGCAACCACTATAACAAGAAAACAAAGTCCATACATTTGGGGTAATCTTACCGATTGAAAACATAAAGATACAAAAAAAAAACAAGAAGAGCTCCGGAATCGAGTTCGACCACAGCTTCGAAATAGTGGTCTCAAACGGTAAAGGCAACATATTGAGAAAATCTACATGAAGTGAGCCTGTTCTTAATATTCGGACGTCCTCGTCATTACCCTCTTTTTGAAATCCTCATGGATTCATCATCAAAGTCAAGTGTACAAGAGAGGATGTCTACCGTGCATAGGGGTTACACTGTTACAGTAGTTGTGAGCCCATTTCTTTTTGTAGATTTTGTGTGCGACAAAGATACAGTCACAAAAACACGTGTTTCCATAGAAGTACAGATTACCTGTAGTGAAAGAAATTACTAAACAATTTTGACACATGCTACAAAGTGCGAAATTAGGCCGAATTCGTACATAAGTGATGGGTCCAAAGGTTACATCCAAATACACTGGAGGCAAGACATTTTATTTCTTCATCACTTACCATTGCGTGGTTTGTTGGTGGATGTATTGCGTCTCATTTAAACTGAGAAAAAGACAGAACAACGTGAAAACATTCTGTTAGTCTGTGTGTGTATTGCTAAATGCCTCTGTAATGTATTCCACGATGATCTATAGCGATATTTTTTTGGACGGTGATTTGGTTTAGCCTATCGCTTATCGTACTCCGTGTTTAGTTATGCATTCGATTCAATATTTGCTTAGCATTAACAAAAGTAGGTAATAATAGCTAATAAGCTAGTTATTGCCTGACGAACCATGTGTGTGTTTAACGGCGAAAAATACTTGTGTGGTTCTCTAAGGACCAACTTGTTTCAGGCTACTAAGAATCGCGACTTTGCTTCATATGTTGTTATGATTGCATCAAGTGGGTATCCATTATTTGCTATTAATTAATGCACGTTGGTATATTGGAACCGGGCCTATGGAAAAATTTTAAAATGCTATTTACCTTTCTCGATGTAATTCTTTGGCACCCATCCAGGAAGATCTTCCTCGTCAGGAACGATGGCGGGAACCGCGTTTGAGTACTGTAGAATAATTTAGTTTTTTAAGCAAACAAGCTACATTGTAATTATTTGTAATATAAGAGTTCTACTTTCACAAGTCCCTCTCATTTTTTAACAATGAATTTGAGTGTTATCAGCGTGTATCAGCGTTGTAAGTTATGCAAATTATCATGTCAATCTGAAGAAATTCACTGCCGGATATAAGCTTCCCCTTACATTACCAGGAAGGACAATTTAAAACGTTATGTACAACTTCCATCCGCATTTTCTATATACGGGGTCATAGCAGCAGTTTCTAACCTTTCAAATGTAAATCCATCCAGATTAATAATTGGCAACATATAAGTACATGTTAAATACATACGTTCATAGCATGATGCGGTCGCCCAAAGCCGTCCTGCGATAGCTCGTCGTCCATAGGAGGCGGCGGTAATGGCGGCGATACTGAACCACCGCGCAGCGACCCTCCGCCGGCTGATGATGATGACGCCCGCTGAAATTATACAAAATACTTAAAGGAATTTTAAATTAGGTATTTATGATATGATCAGGACCTATCTAATTAGCTAAATCATCTTTCTAGTCTTACCTCACAGCAAAGATAATGCCAATATGCGCGAAATAAGCCATTGGTTTTCAAAGATTTCACTTCTAACCGAGTACATGGTTTTGTACAGTGTATTAAATGGATATGAAATTTTTACCTGTCCTGGTAGACTCATGGAATGTTGACTATGTTCACCATCAGACCCAATCAATGGAGATGGGGGAGCTGAAACCATATATTGTTTAAGGTTAGTTATATATCATGAGAAAATATTTAGAAAACTGTACAGTAGGTATTAATCTTTTATTGAGATTACCTCCTACTACTTATCTGTACTTACGTGGCATACTGGAATGTAAATCTTGCTGAGAATATGTTGTGGAGTTTTGATGCTGATTTGGATGCACCATGCCAATCTATAATACAACAACACAAATTTTATTTACTGTAAATACTGTATTTAAAAAAAACTGTATTAATTGTAATTTTCTTTGTGAAGAAACCATATGCTATAATAATAATTGTTATTTCACCCTCCGTATTTTTGGACCCCCCTTAGCACTGCACCCAAAACTAAAACTCTTGCCTGTAAAAAAAGTGAACCTGCATAAGATTTCTCCGAAACCCTCGCCCAAAAAGTCGTAAGTGTTCGCAATTTATAAAGAAACAAAGCAAGAACTAAAAAAATTGGGTGGCTACTACCATGCTCTCCTATAATATCTAGGTAGAGATTAAAACAGTTTATGTATACCACACCTGAGGGCTCTGTGCATGAGCGACAGGCAGTGTTGAGTACCCGGGCGGTCGGCGCGGGTAGTTCGGAGCATAATGCGACGGCACTTGCGGCGGTGCCACGGCCGGTGGCGTGCGGTATTCGCGGGATGATTTACCTGGACAACAATACTTTTTGTTTTAAAACAATAGGTATGACAAATAGAAAAATCATGAAATTATAACGTCTTGTTTGTATGCTTCAAAGACACCAGTTTGCATGGAGATTAGAAATGTCCTAAAACAAAATACTTACTTGAGTAGATTCTTGTAGGATATGAACCGTCTTAAGATTGCTATGCTTGAGGTTTCTCGATATTAAATCAGAAGGAAATTAAAGTACAACTAAAGAGATACATAGCCAAACTAATATCACAGACCCCGATGGATAGGGCATACAGATCAGAGAACTGACAACTATCATATTGAACTTATTTTTTCTACTAATTAGTAGAAAAAACAAATTCAATATGTTCTCTTCTTTCTTACCAAGTGTTCCTCTACCCAAAGTCCCAGTATTAGCAGCAGCAGCCACTCGAGCTGCGGGTGGTGTCGGTGGCTTTGTGGTGGGTGCTGGTAACGGCGCAGGAGCGGCGGCAGAGCCTGACCGCCGGCCACGGGGAGTTCCGCTCGCGCCACTGTTCCAACGGGCCCCGTGACCAATGTCATCCAGTACTGGAATACCAGTTGATTGATAGAATTACCTTTTGAGAGTTCTGAATGCAAAAGTGGATGTAACACAATTTTATTAAATGGAAAGTCTTACAAAAATCAATAACTTTTGGAACTTTCTTATCAGCGCCTTGCCTGTACCTCTCAAGGCAGGGTAGTAAAGACTGATAAATAAAATCAATATTGAATGTTTATTCAACTCACCCGTATAGTCTATACTCTTTCGGACATACTTGATAGGCTTCTCAGGATTTGCAGGAGCAATGATTTTATAATTCCTGTTTGTCACTTTATTAGCTGTTAACACCCCAATCTCTCTTCTCGCCACTTTCTCCTTGTGGATAGCAACAGTCTGAGCTATGTGGTTCATCTGACCTTCCATTTCAGACAACTGCATAGTCTGTAGCTCCAAGAATTGGAGAAAATTGTACGCTAAAGTGTTTATCTGGTACGCAACGCTAGCTAGAGACTGCGTGGTGTAGTTTTTGGTGCTTTCTAAAGCCAGTCTCTTGTTCTCCGACTGAAAGTAGTTGGCTTCACAATAATCCGCCACACGCTCGAGGTTCGTGTGGCTGTCTGTTAGATTGTTTCGCCCTTCTGGGATATCCGTTTGGAGGAGTGCTGCTAATTCAGCCATCGTGAATGAAACTAAATGCTGGAAACGAATTGATGAAATAGGGTGTTGTCAGCGACGTAGAGCGGACGGAAACAGTGGGCAGGGCGAGTGATGAGTCTGCGGTCGGTGGGTCCGTGCGTCAAGTTTGGCTGAGGTCCTTGGGAACTTTCACTATATTGTTTATTTACTACCGCATGTAGACAAATTGATGAGTAGGTGCAACACTTTTTTCAGCGATTTTCGCAAAATTCTTCAAAATGTTCAATGTACACAACCAACACACAACACAACACACCAACAACACACGGCCAAACAGTTTTTTTTTTCTCTATGGTAAGCTAACAAACTACCATAATATACCATAACATTCCAATCAGCCAGACCACGACTCGTCGTGATGGTCGTTTGTGGTCCGTCGGTCACAGACTGAACAATCAATCAAAATAAACGAAGCAAGCAAACGTTTCGCTAGAGAATGCTTTTAAGTACCGCGCACGTCCATGGAATCACTGCGCGTGGAGCGGCGTGAAATGAAAAAGAAGGCAAAAAAGCCGAACAAAAAGTGCACGCAGTCTCATAAAAAGCAACAAAATTCTGACAGTGCAATGGACGCAAAGCTTTATTTTAATGTCGACTGTCAACCGACACAACGTCAACGTTGTCAGTGTCAAAACATTGATATAAAAAAAAACTATAGATTTTCTGATTTCATTTTTGAATGAATGAATTTTATTCTCCTCCCATTTCAAGCAAGATTTCTCAATACATTTTGTGTTTCTTTTGAAATGTAAGTAAAATCAATCCTTCAACATTATTTACCACGAAATGGGAACCAACGGCAACGGCCGTCGCGGAGGCAACAAAATGCCCGACGTCCGCCGCCCTATGGAGGAATTTCCACAACAGTATTTTCATGGAGAGGAAATACTGGAGGGCCCCGAGCTCGATTTTGTGTACGATGACTGCGACATACAAGCTAACGAGATCGCAGAGTTGTACAGTTACACTGAGCACCCAGAATTCCAACTGAACGTGAAGGCATTCGAAGATATAATGGAGGAGTTCAACTACCGGCCTAGCTGGCAGAGATTGAATGTGAAACAGCAACGAACCGTTGTTATGAAGCTGCTGGAGCATCTCGACGTGGCTGTGAGTGAGATACGGATGCGAGCGACACGCTGCATCCTGTACTTAGCTCAGGGCTGTTGGGCGGAAATGCAGTCAGACGCTGAACAAGCCCACTGGGCGCGTATCAACATCATGACACTCTACGACATGGGCACATTCTCCGCGTTTGTTGAACTATTAAACCTTGAAATTGTCCGCAGCAGCACGAGCATAGCATCAAGAAAGCTAGCAGACTCCCTAGCTGACTCCACAAACCTGCGTGTGATCTTGTCTGTACTTTATTTGATTACAGAACACATGAGAACAGAAAAGGATAGTCCAGACTCTGAATATGCACACTTGGTGAAAAACTTTAAAGAAGAGCTGGGTACACCATTTGGTGATGAGTTATTGCCTGTGAAGCTACTCAGTATGGTAACCCATCTCTGTGCAGGAACAACCCCCCATTTTCCCATGAAAAAGGTATTACTACTTTTATGGAAAATTTTGCTTGTTTATTTGGGAGGTTCTAAAGAACTAAAGGAAACTAAAGCAAAACTAAGACAGAAGCAAGGTTTACCTCCACTTACTGAAGACACTATTGAAATAACAAAGTTAATGAGAGCCAGCTCCCCGCCCCTCAGTGCTGCTGATATGCTTGAAAATCAAAATCCAGGAACCAGAAAATTAAAAGAAAATGAGAGGGCTCTTAGACGACAGACATTCATGAAACAAACCTCATTAGATGAGTCAGATGAACAGATTTTTGTTGACAAAGAGGAGACTGGTAATGGATCTGAGGACTATTCCATGGAGTTTCAGACAATACCATCAGATGGTCAGCCTGAAAACAATGATTACCTGCCATACATGTCTCCAAAAAGGTTTGAAAGTCCACCCCCACCACTACCAAGAAGTCTGCCTTGGTTGTCTAAAGTCAGACAAAAAGATATTGATATGTTTCTAGATAATGTAAGAATAAAGTTTGTTGGGTATTCACTGCCAGGAGACAGACAGACCATTGCTGGGCTACCAAACCCAATCCATGAAGGGATTGAAATTCTCAAAAAGCACATGTACACTAGCCTATCTGAGCTTCAAGCTGAAAGAGAGATTGAGATAGCTAGAAGTCCACTGACAAAAGGTGAAAAGGATGTTGAAGAAACTGAGGCTGAAATATTGTACAGAGCAATGTTTCCTAATCTGCCGCAGTATATGATAGCGTTACTAAAAATTCTACTGGCTGCTGCACCTACTTCCACAGCCAAGACATACTCCATCAATATAATGGCTGATCTCCTGCCGGAAGAAATGCCCATGACAGTATTACAATCTCTTAAACTCGGAATTGATGTCAATAGACACAAAGAGATCATAGTCAAAGCAGTCACAGCCATTTTATTACTACTTTTAAAACACTTCAAGCTAAATCATGTTTACCAATTTGAATTTATGTCCCAACATCTCGTTTACGCTAACTGCATGCCACTTGTTCTGAAATTTTTCAATCAAAATATCTTGTCTTATGTTGATGCAAAGAACTCAATACCAATATTTGATTTTCCTGCTTGTGTTATTGGAGAACAGCCCGAGTTGACAAAGGAATGCTTAGATATCGGAGAAACTACAGTGTGGTACTCTTGGAGAAATGTCTTCTCATGCATAAACTTGCTCAGGATTCTGAACAAACTGACTAAATGGAAAAACGCAAGAATAATGATGCTCGTCGTTTTTAAAAGTGCTCCAATCTTGAAGCGCACACTGAAGGTCAGGCATGCATTAATGCAGTTTTATGTGCTGAAGCTACTAAAAATGCAGAGCAAATACTTGGGAAGGCAGTGGAGGAAAACTAACATGAAAACTATCAGTGCGATATATTCAAAAGTTCGTCACAGATTGAACGACGACTGGGCGTTCGGGAATGACGTCGACGCGAGGCCATGGGACTTCCAAGATGAAGAATGCGCCATGAGGGTAAATGTTGACCGTTTCAACCACAGGCGATATGGTAACGGTGGTGACCAGGAAATAGACTTGACTCCATTGGAAACGGACATCAACAGTGTTTTAGAAATGAACATGGAACTAGATGAGGAGTTTAAAGAAAACTACGAAGTCTGGCTGGACCAGGAAGTGTATAATAACGAAATTAACTGGGATGTTTTATTGTCCGCCTAACAGCGATTGCATGGACAAAGATAATCATAGTTGAAGTTTTATTCAGATTGTGTATTGTGAATCACTTTGCTATATATCTATTTAGAGTACTTATGTATAGTATGTTTCCGTTTAATCTCGTATTGTATTTTTTAGCGTTATTTTTTGCTTAGACTTTATAGGGTAGATTTTTTCACTCCAAAAACATTGATTTGGTTGCATTGAATCAAATTGTTAGTTTTAAATTATTGAGAGAAAAAAATGTAAGTTTTTCTAACAGTTTGACTAGTTTGAATATTACATGCAGTATCACCGATTCGCTCTTTGTGTCTGTGCACTAAGTACGAATTGAGGCAAACATTTATGTAGTTGGAGCCTTATAATTGAGTATATTATCTAACGCCTAGGTAATTGGTTAAAATAACTAGATGGTGTGTATATTTGCACAGTTAATTATATTAATTAGTCTCCGTGCATGATGGTCATGAGCGCTCGTCATGCAGGCAAATAGGTACGCTAAAACGCGTTTAAAAGGAGAAAGTCATCTTTCATTCACTGCCACTTAGGTTACTTAGGCTCTTTTAGTACTCATGATAAGTAAGGCCCCTAATATTTCAACAGATGATTTGATATGAAAGAATTATGCTAAAAATTAGGTTAACGTGAAATAAAACATAGATTTATAACAAAGCAATGTATTCATTGGTTTGCTACATTTATACCAGTTGATATAAACTAAACACTTATGAAATTGCAATAGTATTTTTAAAACATACCTACTCATTAACGGTAGGCTCTATCTAGCTTCTACGTTTTAATAAAGTTTTGATGATGCTATAAAATTATGGTGCATTTTTTTCTGTGTTTATTCGTCCAAGGGTTTTTTATATTATAATATAGTAGATAGAAATTAGGTAGGTAGTCAGTACCAGTAGGTGCTTAGTAGGTAGGTGTTGTGTGCCTAAATTAGTTAACTCAATCGTAGGTACCTACTTACGTGTTTTGTACCACATCATAACGTTAGTAGGTTTTTCTACCCGAAGACATGTCTAGGAAAACTTCTGAGTAGGTAATTACCTATCTAAAAACCTAATTGCTAATCTTACTATGTTATGTGCCTAGGTACCTACTATTCCTACTCCATCTGTTTACCTATCGCCAACCCTGTAAGTACTTTCAGCAGCAATATGGTTTGTTCTCACGTCAAACGTCTTCTCGATGACATCCGAACATTTGTAATACAACAATGGATCCTTTTACCGCTTTAAGTGGCTCCTAACGGGAGGGGTGGGTTTATAATGGGGCCATCAGCAGCCCAGCGGGGCTAATCTTAATACTGGACCACCGGGTGCTTTATTTATGTATTGGTTGAGAAAATCTGATTTACTTTTATGATGTAGTGTTATGTAAACTCAAAATGGATAATGAGAATAAATCGCCTTACTACTATCGACCAACACAATTCATTTTTAGACGAACATCTTACCGAGATTCTTTCGTTTACCTAAACGCAGACAGTAGGTAGATCTAACAACACAGATCTTTATGAACAGTTAGCTAGAGAGTAACTGATAAAATCTCAAAGGTTTCCTCAACAATTTTCCGCTCTATACCTCCAGTAATGCGTTCAACTTGTGCATGTGACATTCATTTCTTGCTCTCTTTGAAGTTCACATGAAAATGCTTAGCCGTATTTTAATTCTCGTATTTCTTGTAGCGGCTGAAAGCCTAGAGATGTTTGAGAGTGAGTTAAACGTAAATGATATTTTGAGGACGGACTTAATGCCAACGTATTTTCTAAAGGAAGGAAATACGGAAAGTGCAAACTACTCTATCAGCAAGAGATCGGAATCGGTCAACGGGTCTATGGACGCTGCTCTATCTACCCTTGGTTATCACAGGTTAGTCCTTTGAATACAATTTACCTAGGCAGGAATTTCTTTGTTTACTAGCTGTTTGTGGACCCAAGTATGTAGGTAGGTACCTACCTACTTAGTTACATAAGTTTTTTACTATTTTCTTATAACTCGCTGAAACCTTCAGAAAAATGATGAACGAATATCACTGCCGGAATTACGTCGCGGAGCAGATATTGGAAGAAATGGGAAAAAACATGATGCAAGACCGGCTCGGAAAACCTTTTGCTCTTGATACAAATCAGACTCTCATGAAACGCACCCAAGATCTCCGCACTAACTTCATGTACGACGTGGGCTCTGCTAACTACCAGGAATGGCTGGCTAAGTAAGTCATCATCTCACACTATAGGGAAAATAAAAAACGCTGTAAAAATCTTACGTCGATTCAGAAATTTTCTGTTAGATGTGACCACTGACTGTAACAATGCAATGGTTCATTGAGCACGTCCACTGCGGATGTACCCTGCGATGCATTGCACAGTTAGTTATTCCATTTTGGTAGTCTCTGAAACCCTTAACGAGTAGTAGGTTTCGACATTTCGTACGTTCAGCGCCAATGACAACTATCCATACCTACCTACCAATGGGTAGTATAGTCATTGGCATGGCGTGGCCCAATTACAGATTCACCATTTTTAGGGTTCCGCAATCCAACAACGAAGGAATCCTCATAATTTTTTACATTTTAGAGTAGCAGCTCTCAATGATGCCTACCGTCACTACAACGTTGCAATGAACACCAATGTGACACTAATGGATAACACCACCCAACTGGTTCCTCCCCCTCCATCGCCTACCCTGCAGACCAGAGAAGGGTATGAAGTGTATGAGGGGGGAGAGGCGGAGTCTGGTTTAGTGGATCCTGAGGGAGTTCATGACATCTCCAAGTATAGTAAGTCTGAATACTTTTATGTAATCTAGATGCCGGTCATAATTTTCATTCAGTAGGTCACCATCACTCTTAATATCAGCAGCCAGACACTACACACTGGATATAGGCGTCTTTTTGTTTGTACCATTGCTCATGAGTCCGTGCTAGTCTGATCCAAGTTTTATCTGCTATGCTAGGAACATTATCTGCCCATCTAGTCGTAAAAAAGTCAGTATTAGTAAGAAAGGTAGCCTAACCAGCATATAAGACAGACAGGAGTCATAAGGTCATAAGGGTATTTATCGAATCAAACCTTCAGTTTTAAAAATAGCAAACTTTTGCATTATGGCCGTTTGTCCACCAACGCCGGCACCGGCACGGCATCGATAATGCACTACCAGGGCAATACAAAAAACGTGAACGGCGCGGTGTGACAGCAGTGTATGGACAAACGGCCTGACCCTTGATTTGAATGCTGAGTAGTCAAGAAGATTCTTCGGCACACTAGGTACTCCAGCCTAAAGCACAGGCTTGTAATGAATACTTGGCTATGACTCCTCTATCTTTTGTTTTGCTGGAGACTTACTGGCACCAAACTCCTACCACGATGGCCTCTTGCAGGAGAATTCTGCAGATGACCATTTATTTCCCCAGGTGGTGGTTACGAGTACTCTATGCCCCCACCACCTCCACCACTCTACCACCATCCGTCGTCTCACTTGCATGTGGAGGAAGAGTATGAGGTGGAGCGGGACAGCCATGGGCTCGGTTTGGCAGATTTGTTTGACATTTCCCTCACTGGTATTGCCTTCCTGTCATTTGGCATGTTCGTGCTGCAAGTGCTTATGTGTATTACAATGGTAAGTATTTCAAGTAAGTTATAAGTTAGTGGCCAACTCTGTTGACGGAGTTTTTAACCCGCCATAAGAGCCCCAGTTTAACGTGCCCTCCGAAGCACGGAAACGATCAGCTGCAAATGTCTCTAACGGTCACCCATCCGACTAGTGACCGCTCAATAATCGCTGAAGATTGACTAAGCAAGCTACGCTACGAGCGATTCTACTAGTAGGATACGCCAAGCAGTGATACTTGCATGCTGTGTTCTGGTTTGAAGGGTATGGGTGCTGGTACAATTACAGGCACACATCTTTTTGTTTTAGAGTGATGAACGCAGTCAATGTTTCATTGAGCACATTCTTTGTGCGAAAGTGTCAACAAATGAAAAATATGATTACCCAATACTGTAATTACATGAGCCGCAGCATTTTCGTAGCATGCGGTGTGCGTTGATGTCTTTTGTACCGAAAAATCAGTTTAGCATAATATTTTTTTTTTCGTAAGCTTTGGAATAAATTTAACTCCGGTTTATCGCTTAATTTTTGTAACAACATTAGGAAAAATCAAGTCAACGTTCAACAAAACTGCTAGAGAAAAATTTATAATGACATTTTCCAAACTCTATGCAGAGCTAAGTAAGTAAGTAAGTAAGTAAGTGAACACCGAAGTTTTTTATTTTCTTATATACGACTGACTGTAGTTTTAACTGGATTAGGGAGCAAAGACCTTTGCTATGTTTAAAATCCCCACTTAGAAATCGCCATCAGTGGACTTCAATGCGATTTTTTTAGTAAAGATTTCTGGAATATACCTACCGTAATAGGTAATTGAGTAAGTATATTTGCAGAACCCCCAGCAACCAGTCATGCAGATGGTCGACAACAGCGACTCAGTCAACGTAGAGGATGTGTTCCGTTTCAAACGAGAGTCCCCTGAACCTAGGTCTTCTATTAAAGCTATAGACACACTAGCTAGATACGCCCTTCTCACTCTGCGGCCAAGGTCTACGCCGTGTTTGTACCGAGCCTTATGTGTGGGGAACAAACGGGCTAGGGATCTGCAGGATGGTAACCGTTTTTGGTTACCCGTGTGGCAGTAAGTAAAATAATGATTGATATTTTGTATTTATTAATCAAGAAGCGTTCAAAATGAAGGTACCTATAGAAATATTACTATACCTTGATCATAAATAAATGTGACAATTTGTTTGCAATCACCCCTCGGTCTACTGCTGATAATCAGGTACCCTATTTAGATTCAACTCCGAATTCATAAACAGACACTGAACCACCCCTAGATGAGCCTTTGTTTATGCATTCGAGGGTAAGAGTTATGTGAAGTGGCATAGGAGCATGCAGCGACTAATTTTACAGTTGAGATGCAAGAAGTGCGGGTTTGATGAAGAAAAATGTTTCCAAGATCAGAACAGATTCAGAATTACTTAAATATTTTGTTCAACGGTAAATAAATCACACTGGGACAATCACTTTAAATAAAATAAAGAAGTTGAAGATGCAAAAGTTGCTAAATATCTTGTTCCTCATCAGCGCCGGGGTGGCTTGGGCTCGTGGAGGTGCTCTGGGTGCCATCAGGGCGGCGGCATTGGGTCTCGGTGGAGCTGACTGTAACAACGCTTATCCAGTGGTGAACTGCGACTTGTGAGATTGCTGTTTTTATATAAAATACCATAGACTAAATAACTTGTCTACATAATACGTAGAGTAGTAACTGGTCCAATCTAATTGCATACTCTACTATTTTACTCATGCAAAGTATTTCAAACACTCGTTTCATAAAACATTCGGCTGTGTGATAAATAATGTAAAGTTTTGACCGAATCATCTTAGTAAAAACATATTACCTACCTAGATGAGGTTTTGTTATAAATAAAAATATTGTTTCGTTATAAAATTACCAGAAGGATAATAATATGTGTAAAAATTATTTACTGATATTGTGAGTGGTTTACTTAGGAGTTATAAGATTAATAAAACATACCAAGTTAGAGTCCTAATTGTGTATTTACCCCAATACTTAATATTTATTCTATGCCTACTTAGATGTGTCTTATATTAATACTTAATCATTATTATTTACAATACTTTCGTGAACCACTATTGATATGCTTAGTACTTACACTACCTACACAATAAACCACTTCAACAGACTAGGTATAGTGTAGGTTTTTAATAGGTTTTTTTTACACTACAATGAGCACTGTTGAATCTTCGTAAATACAGTGTACCACAGATAAAAAAATTATGAGTAAAGGCATACTTCATATTCTATTCCGATTATTTTTATGTCTGGTTTTTAGAAATGTGGTCATTTTATTGCATAATACTTACTAATAATTAATGCTTGTAAATTACAACTATTTACGATACCTGCTATACAGGGTGTTACCAGACCACTTCCGAAAACTTGGAGGTTCCAATCAGACCATGATACTGAAAACATTAAGCGAAAAAAATCGCGAAAAAAAAATTGACTTGACTATCTCTTTTTAATTTTTTTTCTAGTTACATACACACAACATAATATAAGATATATCTACCTAATTATCTCATTTAAAAAAGCAAAAAAACAAATAAAATAAATAAAGCAGCAACTACAAACACGTCTACTACAGCATGAACAGCTGAGAGTTCATCGCGGGTCATTCAAGTACGCGACGTGCGAGCGACCTACGTTAGTACCTACCTACGTTAGTAGCCACTTACGACACATAATAAATAATAGTACTACGCCTCGACCTTACCTACGTGAATGCGTACATTGCGGGCAGGCGAAATAAATACAAATCTTTAAACATTGTTTTCTCCGGCTATAATTATTTTTCAGGATAACTGATTTTTTTTGGTTGTGTTTTGGTGTGCTGTAGCTCCCCCTTTCGTTTTCGGAAGTGGTCTGGTAACACCCTGTATATATATATATATATTGGTTTGACATCATTAGTAAATGATGACAAACTAAAGTTTCAAATATGATTTATGACTGAAAATTAGATATTCCGCTTTGTTTTTCCAACCATGATTGACAAGTTGAAACTCTATATTAAACTTATTTAGATAGAAAATAATTATTGCTGTATTAGTCAATCATTTTAAAATCCTGAAAACGTTTACTTCTGTTGCTGTACTAGGAACGGCTTTACGAATGTTCTATATAAGTATAATAAATGCCTAATCTACATTATTTTAATATCGTTCCTCAGCATAAATTAGAACTATGTAAATGACCAGTTGATATTTCCTAAATGCTACCTAAAAGTACTGAAACAGATGAATTCATTTTAATTCACCTTCATGCACTACTAAATTGTAATAATGGTGCTGGATTCTGTACTCCAGGGCAGATCCACTGCTTTCCTACAAAAAAGCTTTTATATATTACTTTTTGCTATGGCGGTGATGTCGGCATAGTTACGGGTGTAAATACGCAACCTAGCGGCGAATACGCATACGGATTCAAAAGAGAGTAAGTTTGGGGAGAATGACCGAAGATCTGCCCTGGAAACAGGCCCTGACGCTGTGCTATTTTAAGCCTAGACGTCAGCTGCTTCTTCCATTTAGTTCTCCGATTCTGAAACCAGGTTTTGATCTGTACTTCTGTGAGGCCGAGAGCCTTTGATAGTTCCATTCGTTTGGAGACGCTGAGGTACTTGTCTAGCTTGAATTCGGCCTCGAGCCGTTCAAGCTGCTTCGCGCTGTAAGCTTGACGTGGCTTCCGCTCTGGGCCTGTTCTTCGCGGTCTTCGGTTTTTGTCGTCTGTGGGAGAAAAATATTACTGCTGCAAATTGTTTAATTTTTCTATCAAAGACTTATAAAAAGTTAGAGTAGACATTAGGTCTTGATTACCCTACGTAATCAGGACATAATGTCAACTCTAATGTGGACTATGGTAATGGTAGAAGAGCTGTCAGTGATGTTACAACGTTCGGCAGCGTTAAAATAACGTGTAAGCAGGCCTAATAATCATTTTAGATTTTCGACACCTTTGGTGGCTGTAAAATTAGTGTGAGTTTGCGATGTTCGGCAGTGTCGAGAGTGCTTTTAATAGATTCAAGCTTTCTTTGTCAATAGTGACACATTATTCATCCTAGGAATACGGTAAACTCTTTTATTTACCCACTTAATTTTTCATACATATTTATGTGTTTATCATTCTTCCAAGGATTTAATGCTTTTGTCTGTTCGAGATTTATCTCGCTTCTTTTGTCTAGTTTAAAGTTCGACAAAAAAACTGTTACACACAGCTAGGTGTTTCAGTAGGGTTTAATAATCAAATTAACCTACAGACAAAAAGTTTACAGATTCTTACAACCGGCTCGGAACGTTTTACTTTGCAAAAGACATTAAATATTTCGCCCCATTTGATAACTAAATACTTTAAAACCAGAGCAGACGTTCTACGAAAAGCTATGAGAATTGACGTTAATCGTGAAAAATGTTCAACGGTCCTACTAATTGTTAGTATCCACATATTCTTCGGTGTGGTTCGCGTTGTTCAGGCGAGGACACATTCGTCGAATTGTCGCAGCGGCGACGGTCGGTGGTCGCGACTGCGACTTCGCACCGAGGTGTCGACAAACAGCTGCCGCAACGATAATTACCAACAAAGCTCACGTGTTTACACACGGCCTTAGCGGACCCTGTTACGAAGAGTTCTTCCAGAATTTACACTTTTTCTGGCTACGTTGAATAGGTATTTTGGTCTATTAAATTTGTAAGTATTTCAATCTATTACTTTAGTCAAGAAAAAGTCTAGATGTGGCTACAAAAGTTTTGGTCGTCTTGTAGATATGGGAAAGTGATATCGTCAAATTGAGGGCCACAAAAGAGACCAGTGCATAGGATTGTGGTAGCTGGCACAAAATTAGGGAGGTCTATAGTCAGCAGGTGAAGTTGTGCAAATTCATTGATTGTTACAAGTTTGATTAAACATTAATTCTTTGCCAGTCCTTCAGAATCAGTTCCGCGTAAATAGTCAAATTCAAATTAACATACTCTAGCGTAGTTGAACTCGTACGCCGATCGTAAACCGCTTACGCAAATGGTTAGCGATCGGTTAACACCGCTCGACCGGCGTATGTGCACACAATGGGCGTGTTGACACGCGATGTCAAACCGCGGGCGCTCCGCAAACACCCTGATTGTGTTTATAGCCACTTAACAAGAACCCGCGATAATTCCGATTAGTACTCGAAAAAACTTTACCGTATTTGTCTTTAGCGAGAGCAGCTACTTTGTAAATGGGGGCGTGCGTTTGTACATAAAAGCTTATGAATAAATAATTGTTTTAGTTTGTTGTGAGAAGTATCAAGACATAAAAATATTCAGAAGATTAGTCATGCATGAGAATACGCCTACTCTTTGATTATCCTTTATTCTTCATGCTTCATGATGCTACTAATTGGTATAGGCATAATGTTTTAGCTTATCAAAGTCGGCATTTTTCCATTATCTAGCAGTTTAGTATTTTCGGGAGATTTTTTATGGAAAAAATAACTGACCGAACAGAAATCTTATTGATATTATTTTATTTGAGTGTTCAGATAACACAAATAGGTAATCTATAAAACTGTGATGCTGATATTATAAAAAACGCGACCATGAAATTATCACGGTTAACAAAAATGTTATAAAAACCTAGTGATCAATAAGGAATATTAATATTGCGTCAATGAAATTAAAATAAAACTAATCAGAGGGTTGATTGCGTGTGAGAGCGTGTGAAGGTTGACACCCGCCGTCAGCGCACGCGATTTCATCACGCATGTACCCAGCGTCGGGCTACGATATAGGGGCGTCATAGTAATTAACGATTTGCTCTTATAAGAAAGGTAAAGGCAGAGCACTAGTGTTGTAACGATCATTAGTTTATGAGCGCGCTGGCACGAATCTACGTCATTGCGTATTTTTTCTAACCTTTTAAATGCATCTCAGATCCTCAAATGGTAGATATTATGATCTGAGCAAATGCTAAAGAAAAACATCGTAAGAAAATCTGCTAGATTTTTTTCTAGTTCGATAAGCTGCCGCGTAATATAAGGTACTAAGGTATAAGAGTGGTAGGTAGTGAAAAGTTTTTTTTTATTTATAAAATAGTGATGATACTATAGTATTAAAAATACTGACCGAAATACGAAGTAGGTTGTTGTGTAGCCAACCAGTGCGCATACGCATGCCCAGCCAGGATTCCCGCGTCGCTCAATGCAGCCAGGTCAGGGCAAGTTGATGTAGATGACACTGTCAAAAATTAACATTTGTCAGTGGGTCTCGGCTAGCCGCGAATCCATAGTGTGCGAACACAATTTTGTTTGAAAAAGCTCCATTGCTCATCGAAACGCAATTGCCATGTTGTAAGTAGATACATAGTAATCACCATAAGATATATAGATAGATCACTACAGTGAGTTAAAGAGTAGCCCTTACTTAGGGTATGGGTAGCAAAATGATTTTGCTAAAAATGATTATACTTATTCCAGTTTTCACATATTTGATTTGCAGTATGATCATTAAGAGTCGACTAACAATATTTTTTTGTGATGATGGACTCTATCACCAAGACTTTGCATTTGCTCTATTAGATAGAGCATTAAAAATAGTTTTTTTTATGATTTTGAAAGGAACCGGAGATATCGTATAAAATAAATATTACAACTTAAAGCAGCCAATCAAATAAAATCGTGTTACATCCGTCCGGTTCCAAAATATCTTTTCCGGATACTCAGAACATTTTGGCATCCGAAAACGATTTTAGAGGTGTGCTAATTAATTTTATCCACTTTATAATTCGGAAGTAATAATTCTTAAGAAACCAATGAAATAAACAGTGCGGTAGTAATAATATCCTAATGTATGTCTCAATATAGGACTATGTGATGATTGCTTGCTAATTTTCATGCAAAGTTTGTCTTTTATAGTACTGAATTTACTTTAATATTAAAAAAAGGAATTATTTAAAAAAGTCGTTAAAAATGCAAATTTGGCGTATTGAAATTGCTTTCTTTTAACTAACTTTTAATCATTTGTTTTATACCTACTATCTATGCGGTAGTAGTCTATAAGTTTTTTACATTAATGAGAGCTTTCTGTTAGTAGCATCTCAGTTTAAAAAAATATAAATCATCTCACCATTTCGCTCGTCAGCCGTTTCTTCAAAATCTTCTGTAATATTTCTTACTTTGGATTCACTGCTAGCATTATTACCTAAAATACTGTCTATTAAAAAAGTTTTACTTTTGCCATTAATACAGTTTATTGCATTCTGAGAAGAATTTTTATCACATACACTTTTTGAGTTCACCGTCGGTCGATTTGGAAAAATCACTCGATTTTGTTCAAAATAAAATAGTTTTTCGTTCGTGAAACTATTGGCCAGTCTTGCTCTTTTGGTTTTATCGATCACTTTATTGATAGATTCACTGTTTTCACAAATATCGATATCGTTATCACTCTCAAATTCAGCTCCGGATTCACTGTATGTAGAGTCTCTATCGCAAGATACGTTTGTGTCCACGTTCATCCGTGATTCGTTGTCACACGTACTCGAAATATCGTCTATTGCCTCCATTTTTCAGCCGCATACACATTTGTCGCGACGGACATTAGCGAACGTGCGGTCGTCTGTAACTTGTAAACCACCGCAGCACAGTCGTTGAGTGTTGGCGGAAACCGATAATTGCTTCCGAAAATAGGTGGTTCCGAGTGATCTGCCGATGCTGTAGGTATGCTCGAGGTGTGATCCTCTAACGCCACTGGCTGGCACACCGGAGAGGGGATAGCGCCATCTTAGGTAGGAGGGGCCAACCGCCTGCTAAAATTCACACCTTTCTTTTATTCGATAACACGTTATGTCAGAGCTCTTTAGCTCACAAAGGATCTCTAAAAGCTTGTGATGAGGCGGATCCAATTTCCTGTGGTTATTGTTTGATTAATGTCGCGGATTTAAGTGATTTATTGTAAGCGATCTCGGGGTTTAAATGTACTTTTTAATGGGTTAGGACAGGGGAAGCGGAAATGAAATTAAAAAGCATATTATTAAGTACGTATATATTTTATATACAATTTCAATTTGGTACATATAATTCAATAATCATAACACAGCAGGTTTTTAGATATAGGTAAAACGAAGTCGCACTAACCGTCTTAGGCAAACATTGAAGAGAGCAAAGAAGTTCAGAGACTACTGTGTTACTAATTACTGTCATTTCTATTCAAATTTTACCCATCTGCTATTCGATTATTGTTATTTGATGGTATAGTTGACTTTAAAGTAGTAAGTGAAGATTGTAGCGAACAATATCAAAGGCGTAGCACCGCTACGGATGCTATGATTTTGATAAAAACAATTGCCAAAGTGTTCTGATATTTTTATCTTTGGTAGGTATCTACTACTAGCGAAATCTCATGAACAGAACATAAACTAGCTTAATCACCGGTTGATAATACTAGAACCCTTAAAGTTTTTAAGGTTTTTATGAGGGAACGAGCAACCCTGCAAACGGCACAAAAATTATGCAATACTCCTTTCTGTAGATGGCGCTGCAAAGAAAAACGCTTTTTCAGAACCATTGAAAACGTTTGCTTTCAAGGGGGAACATTTGATGCTAGTACTTTGAAAATATGATAGATGGCGGTAGTTGTATGTGTGCTCATGAATTTAATCTTACTGAATCTGTTTTTTACTACTTACAATGGTTTTAAGTAACTTATTGGGTTTCAAATATTATGATAGTGTTTAAAATATCAAAATACTTTCTGGTTTAATTTATTGAAATAAAATGTAACCTCTTTAAGGTTCTAGAGGTTTGAGAACTTGTGTAGCTCAGAAAACCTGATAATTTGTAATGCCTAAAACCTGTAGCATTAGGAATCATACTTCAGAGAGTACCTTCTTACGAGTGGAAAGATTTGCACCTGTAAGTAGGTGTTTAGGTACGTAGAAATTGCCTTGTTATCAAAATGGAAGATACGTGTAAATTGCACCCATACCTCATCTGTATCGCGGTCCTTTCCACTCCTTTGTCACAGAAACTTGTCAGATTGTGTTACGTACGTTATGTCACAGCTAAAAACAGGAGCAACTAGTTTTCTTTGCAAATAAATACGAACACATAAGAACGTGTTTTGGTAGTCATTATTTTGGGTACAAAAACTGTAGATGGTATGCTGAAATTCTCTTATGTTTAGCATAACGTTTCAGTACATAGATAAGTCTCATTTTTGCATGTACTTACCTATAATCATAATCAATATATATAAAACTCTTTTGAAGCTGACAGAGAATCAACGCACAGCCTAAACTATAAGTCCTAGAGGTATGAAATTTGGAGGGTAGTATCCTTATAATATAGTGTAGGGGTGCACTAAGAAAGGAATTTTGAAAAGTCACACTCTAACGCGAGTAACGCCGCGGGAGACGGCTAGTCTACCATATACTTAGGCCATTAAACTGCATCAGATTGGAGAATCTATGTTGAAAGGTGACACGGGTAGACAGACATAGACAGGCATTTATTTGCGTACGGGTACGAAAAGAGAGACTACAAAAAGAGTCAAGGAAAAACATTTTTTGCAACCCCACTTGAAATATGATAAGGATAAAGTAATGGTAAATGGTATGTAAAATGAACTAGCCATCACACTATGCCCTGTGGATTAACTTTAATACAAAAGCTCATGTGTCTAAGACGTGTTAGAGTAGTTCGTGAATTCGTGTTCAAATGAAAAATTCTTTGAGTATTATTATCAGTACCTATCTTAGAATACTTATAGGAATTCCAATCACTTACAAATAAAATACTTGCTGTACTTATCTAGGTACATACTTAAGTGGTTAAAACAACTTAACATTGAAACCTCATTTCAAAGAATGTAATACCTTCCTACGAAGTATTTTGAACTTTAGAACTATTTTTGTAAGTAAATGAACTATAATGGAATGAAAAAATTCTATAGGTGTATATTTATATAAGTTAGGTAAGTATCTTATCTTTTAAAAATGTACATCTACCTACGTGTTTATTTTTGCGTTACTCTATGCCTTATACGACTTTTTTGGGCGAAATAAAACTTTATAAGTAGGTATGTTACAATCTTTGTTTGTTTTTCAAAGTTTATTTTTTATTTAAGCGCAGGTAGTTTATTTTTAATTTGCTACTAGTAGAAATTACGAAGTAGGCCATGAAAGTTTAGCTCCCACCTTTGCTTAGCTCACGCTCTTGAAACATAATACCTGAAGTTTTCTCCTGATTCCGAGACCAAGTGGCGTGATACGACAGCTTTCAGTCGGAAACCACGCGTCAGCTACTTTGAGATTTTATCTTTCGGATCGGAGCCGATCCCAGCATTTTTCAATGGTGTTGAGGATTGGTTTTAATTCGACTTAAGACTTTATTTGTATAAAAATGTGAAATAGGCAAAACTTTATAATTTATATTCAATGTTTTTAATTAAAAAACATTAAAGCAATAAAAAATATTGTAAGCCTATGAAACCTGCCACATGTAACCAATGTGAGCTTAGCGTGGTTTAGCTAAGCTACACGGTATAGGCAAATGCCAAAACGCCAATTTTACAAAATACAAAGACTTTTTGAATGTCTTTGAGTCACATAATCCGTATTGAAAGACAAAACTTCCGAATATCGGCGCTTAAATTCCACCTTTGCAATTCAAACTACCCGAGAGGGTTAAGTTTCTGCACCAAATCTTTACCAAAAAAATACTTACTTACTTACGTCTCGTGTAGACAGCTCAGAATAATGAATCTCCAGAAGGTCTATGTGACATAAGTTGCCGACAAGTCTGCCGACCAGTCTACAAACTAGTCTGCTGACCAGTCTACCAACTAGTCTACCAACTAGTTTGTCGACCAGTCTCCCGACTAGTCTACCGACTAGTCGACCAACTAGTCTACCGACCAGTCTAACAACTAGTCTATCAACTAGTCTGCCAACCAGTCTGCCGACTAGTCGACCAACTAGTCGATCAACTAGTCTACCAACTAGTCGACCAACAAGTCTACCAACTAGTCTACCAACTAGTCGACCAACTAGTTGACCAACTGGTCGACCAACTAGTTGACCAACTAGTCTACCAACTAGTCGACCAACTAGTCTACCAACTAGTCTACCAACTAGTCGACCAACTAGTCGACCAACTAGTCGATCAACTAGTCTACCAACTAGTCGACCAACTAGTCTACCAACTAGTCTGCCGACTAGTCGACCAACTAGTTTACCAACTAGTCTGCCGACCAGTCTACCAACTTGTCTACCGACCAGTCTACCAACTAGTCGACAAACTGGTCTACTAACTAGTCGACCAACTAGTCGACCAACTAGTCTACCATTTAGTCTGCCGACTAGTCGACCAACTAGTCTGCCGACTAGTCTACCAACTAGTCGACCAACTAGTCTACCAACTAGTCGACCAACTAGTCGACCAACTAGTCGATCAACTAGTCTACCAACTAGTCGACCAACTAGTCTACCAACTAATCTGCCGACTAGTCGACCAACTAGTTTACCAACTAGTCTGCCGACCAGTCTACCAACTTGTCTACCGACCAGTCTACCAACTAGTCTACCAACTAGTCGACCAACTGGTCTACTAACTAGTCGACCAACTAGTCTACCATTTAGTCTGCCGACTAGTCGACCAACTAGTCTGCCGACTAGTCTACCAACTAGTCGACCAACTAGTCTACCAACTAGTCGACCTACTAGTCGACCAACTAGTCGATCAACTAGTCTACCAACTAGTCGACCAACTAGTCTACCAACTAGTCTGCCGACTAGTCGACCAACTAGTTTACCAACTAGTCTGCCGACCAGTCTCCCAACTTGTCTACCGACCAGTCTACCAACTAGTCTACCAACTAGTCGACCAACTGGTCTACTAACTAGTCGACCAACTAGTCTACCATTTAGTCTGCCGACTAGTCGACCAACTAGTCTGCCGACTAGTCGACCAACTAGTCTACCAACTAGTCGACCAACTAGTCCACCAACTAGTCGATCAACTAGTCTACCAACTAGTCGACGAACTAGTCGACCAACTAGTCGACCAACTAGTCTACCGACCAGTCTACCAACTAGTCTGCTGACCAGTCTACCAACTAGTCGACCAACTGGTCTACTAACTAGTCGACCAACTAGTCTACCATTTAGTCTGCCGACTAGTCGACCAACTAGTTTGTCGACCAGTCTCCCGACTAGTCTACCGACTAGTCGACCAACTAGTCTACCGACCAGTCTAACAACTAGTCTATCAACTAGTCTGCCAACCAGTCTGCCGACTAGTCGACCAACTAGTCGATCAACTAGTCTACCAACTAGTCGACCAACAAGTCTACCAACTAGTCGACCAACTAGTCGACCAACTAGTTGACCGACTGGTCGACCAACTAGTCTGCCAACTAGTTGACCAACTAGTCTACCAACTAGTCGACCAACTAGTCAACCAACTATTCGACCAACTAGACGACCAACTAGTCGATCAACTAGTCTACCAACTAGTCGACCAACTAGTCTACCAACTAGTCTGCCGACTAGTCTACCAACTAGTCGACCAACTAGTCGACCAACTAGTCGATCAACTAGTCTACCAACTAGTCGACCAACTAGTCTACCAACTAATCTGCCGACTAGTCGACCAACTAGTTTACCAACTAGTCTGCCGACCAGTCTACCAACTTGTCTACCGACCAGTCTACCAACTAGTCTACCAACTAGTCGACCAACTGGTCTACTAACTAGTCTACCAACTAGTCGACCAACTAGTCGACCAACTAGTCGATCAACTAGTCTACCAACTAGTCGACCAACTAGTCTACCAACTAGTCTGCCGACTAGTCGACCAACTAGTTTACCAACTAGTCTGCCGACCAGTCTACCAACTTGTCTACCGACCAGTCTACCAACTAGTCTACCAACTAGTCGACCAACTGGTCTACTAACTAGTCGACCAACTAGTCTACCATTTAGTCTGCCGACTAGTCGACCAACTAGTCTGCCGACTAGTCTACCAACTAGTCGACCAACTAGTCTACCAACTAGTCGACCTACTAGTCGACCAACTAGTCGATCAACTAGTCTACCAACTAGTCGACCAACTAGTCTACCAACTAGTCTGCCGACTAGTCGACCAACTAGTTTACCAACTAGTCTGCCGACCAGTCTCCCAACTTGTCTACCGACCAGTCTACCAACTAGTCTACCAACTAGTCGACCAACTGGTCTACTAACTAGTCGACCAACTAGTCTACCATTTAGTCTGCCGACTAGTCGACCAACTAGTCTGCCGACTAGTCGACCAACTAGTCTACCAACTAGTCGACCAACTAGTCCACCAACTAGTCGATCAACTAGTCTACCAACTAGTCGACGAACTAGTCGACCAACTAGTCGACCAACTAGTCTACCGACCAGTCTACCAACTAGTCTGCTGACCAGTCTACCAACTAGTCGACCAACTGGTCTACTAACTAGTCGACCAACTAGTCTACCATTTAGTCTGCCGACTAGTCGACCAACTAGTTTGTCGACCAGTCTCCCGACTAGTCTACCGACTAGTCGACCAACTAGTCTACCGACCAGTCTAACAACTAGTCTATCAACTAGTCTGCCAACCAGTCTGCCGACTAGTCGACCAACTAGTCGATCAACTAGTCTACCAACTAGTCGACCAACAAGTCTACCAACTAGTCGACCAACTAGTCGACCAACTAGTTGACCGACTGGTCGACCAACTAGTCTGCCAACTAGTTGACCAACTAGTCTACCAACTAGTCGACCAACTAGTCAACCAACTATTCGACCAACTAGACGACCAACTAGTCGATCAACTAGTCTACCAACTAGTCGACCAACTAGTCTACCAACTAGTCTGCCGACTAGTCTACCAACTAGTCTGCCGACTAGTCGACCAACTAGTTTACCAACTAGTCTGCCGACCAGTCTACCAACTTGTCTACCGACCAGTCTACCAACTAGGCTACCGACCAGTCTACCAACTAGTCGACCAACTGGTCTACTAACTAGTCGACCAACTAGTCTACCATTTAGTCTGCCGACTAGTCGACCAACTAGTCTGCCGACTAGTCGACCAACAAGTCTACCAACTAGTCGATCAACTAGTCTACCAACTAGTCGACCAACTAGTCGACCAACTAGTCGACCAACTCGTCTACCAACTAGTCGACCAACTAGTCTACCAACTAGTCTACCGACCAGTCTACCAACTAGTCTGCCGACCAGTCTACCAACTAGTATACCAACTAGTCTGCCGACCAGTCTATTAACTAGTCTGCCGACCAGTCTACCAACTATTCTACCGACCAGTCTACAGACCAGTCTACCAACTAGTCTACCAACTAGTCTAACGACCAGTCTACCGACCAGTCTACAAACTAGTCTGCCGACCAGTAAATTTTTCCGACTAGTCTACTAACTAGTTTTCCGACTAGTCTCCAGACTAGTGGTTAGTTGAGTAGGAAAAGCTGAGGATAGGATCAAGTCTTTACTCTGGAGTATTACAATTGTGAATATTGTTGGTATCTGCCATGGTTTTTGCAATTTCAATACCCAAGACTATATATCAATACAAGATGTGTGTAGGTTGTGTTAGGTATTGCCATTCGGCTGAGAAATAAAAACTTCAACTATCCAGAATAAGATGTATTGAATTTTGAGCTAACACTGAGTAGACACTTCCATAATGCAAACTCGCTTTTCCCTAGGGATCTCACCGCAGTCGAGATGTCACGGACTTCAATATCATGCAATGTTTTACGAGACACTATTTTAAACTTTATGTATATTGGTGTTTATTCGTAAGTTAGGGTTCTTGTAATATTTTTATCCAGACTCTAGTGCTCTAGGTAAGTATCTTATGCACACAAACATGAAGGTGAATGACAAACTGTATTTCAAGTACTAGCCTTTATTATTTTAATTAGTTTATCAAATATTCTAGTTTACTTACTGTATTGTAATCAAGTAGGTACCTACCTACTTAAAAAACATTAAGTTCAAACTTAGAAATAAATCATAGTAGGTAATATGATTTGAATTAAAATCATAAATCATAACAACTGTAATGAAACTATGATCTAAGCACAAGCTTTCAGATCTGCAGTAAAACACGTAACTCAAGTATAATTAGATTTTATGGGGCAATGTATCCACATTGGAATTAGATCACTCAGACTGGAACGTATTTACAAGAACATAACAAACGTTTTACGGTCACAATAAACAATCTGCTCTAGTTTCAAATAATCGCTTATAATCACGGCGCTTCGTGCAGCTACCAAGAAAATGCACAGTTTTATGTTTTTAGATAGAAAAATACGGAACAAATTGGTAACCCACCTGATGCTTTAGTTCTTGGCATTCTTAGTTAAAATAAAATAAATAAATATTCTTGGACATATCACACAACGGTCTCTATTCCATTCAAGCTTGTAACTAAGCAATTATCATATAAAAATATCGCAGAATTGCTTGGCATCCGTACTTCCACTTACACCGATCTTACCAGAAGGCACCTTACAAGAAAGCCATTCACAAAATTATATTCCTTGCGTCGGACACCCCCGACAGTACCCAAATCAACTCAGTGAAGTCTTCTCATGCCTGACCCAAGAAGCAAAGGCTAAAAATATCTGATGTTATGCAAGAGATCATAGCAAGCAACTATCTTAACTCTTCGATTTCTAGCATCTGTAATAAAAAAAGCTTATTAAGTCTCTTGAATCATCATCATCATCATCAATATATATAAAACTCTTTTAAAGCTGACAGAGAATCAACGCACAGCCTAAACTATAAGTCCTAGAGGTATGAAATTTGGAGGGTAGTATCCTTATATAGTGTAGGGGTGCACTAAGAAAGGAATCTTGAAACGTCACACTCTAAAGGGTAGAACGCGAGCAACGCCGCGGGCGACGGCTAGTAATGTATATTTATGGCTTTTACAAACGGTTTACCATGATAAATCGATTTCTATGGTTTCAAATTCACCGCTACGTTTTATCCCAACTCAGGTAAGAAAATTGGCGCAAATATGAGTTGGCAAAAATTTCACACGCAAATTCAGTGGCTAATCTACATAACATTAAACGGTGTACGATATGAGAATTATGTTAGTGGAAGTTCATTTTAGACTGATAGCTCCTTAGAAAGTTAGTAAATGGATTACAAAATCCTCTCGACTTCGTGTTTAGTAGGTATCTACTTTCTTATGTCACACAGGGAGTTCGCTTTTTATTATTTACTTGACCTACTTTTTACTATTTTAACTTTTTATTTTAATTTTCAAGGATTTTTTCAATTAAATCACGAGGAAAAACATTCATACTTGAATAAAACAAATCTAATTCATATTCATATAATTTATTGAAAGTGACAATGGAATACGATGTTCTTGGATTTATGGGACGTTAAAATGTTTGCCGAAAAACATGCTTATTTCCTAAATAAGAGTGGATATAGGTTCATTATTTTATCGGTGACTTATCGCTGTTTCAAAAAGCTTCCTACTCAGCTTTTTCCGAGTACTTCCGTGACTAGCTATGATCTTTGCCGACCCTTGTAACTTGTTTATTAAGCCTGCCCCCTTCCCTAGCCAAGCTAATATCTCGTAATTCTGCCAGTGTCGTGACTTAAACGAGAAGGTAAAAAAAAAAGGTTTATTGTTATAATCCCCACTAAGTTGTCCCCACCAGTGGGTATAATCTTGAATGATCAAATCACCGAAATGTAGCATGTAGTTAAGTGGCTTTCGGTCCGATCGCGTTCGATTGCGACCTACAATAGGCGATCGGCCGAGCGAAACTTATCTACCAGTCGAGTGTGAACTACCCTCAATAACAACCAATCGATATAGGTAAGGACTGACTGTAAACGTCGGTTTTTTGATAAAACTGTGTACCTAAATATCATAAAATAACGAATTGGTGAACAATTATGTTTAAGTATTTAGGTTTACTATAGGTGGTATTTAAAAAGAAGTAAGCAAGCAAGCAAGCTTGTATGAGTTAGTGCCAACTCTGTTGACGGAATTTTTAGGCCGCCTTAAGGCCTCCGTTACGGCTTAACGACTGCTAGAGCCGGGACCGACAGTTTAACGTGCCCTCCAAGGCACGGAAAACAAGTAGGAATCGTAGGTATATAGTAATACCATTTTTGTAATTTACATTTCTTAGTGAAAAATAAATCCTCACTCAAACTTTCAGTAAAATTAGTAGAGTCGCTTAAGTAACGAGTCTATAAAATAAACAAACGTCGTTAATAATGATAACAATGCTAGTTTTACTTGTTTGTAAACCCGACAGGGTTCCATAGCTGTATGAAATCAATACCCGTCGTGTACATGAGTGACGAGCTTGCAAATTAGCTTATGAGCAGCCTTTACTATGCAAAATTTTAACATGTGCAAAGACGTACGTAATTTTCCCTTACTATACTAGGAGCCTTTAAAAATTGGTATTCAGAAATTGTCAAGGCTCAGTTGGTATAGACACTCTATGTTGTAGGAGGTTTTAGGTGGTGGGTTCGATCCCCACCGAAAATATACGGTGTTGTCATCAACATATTCTATGTTTGTATGTTTGTACCCAGAGCTCCAGAAGAATCAAAAAGTTGACAGAACTCAATGGTTTCGAACCTATTGTGGTACAGTTTGTAGCCTGTATGTATATGCTGATTTACTGCTTAAGTACTGATCCGGACTCAAGCATAGATTTTTGTATGAAAATGTCTACTCAAATCAATGCTTGAGTATCAATTTCTGTATTAGCCTGTGTATTTATGTTTAGATACTTAGCTAAACAAAACTCATAATACAAACCCTGAAAGCTATATTCATCCTATTTGTAACCAAAGTTTATAAATACGATTTCTCCATCTCCGTACCAGACAAAGTAGGTCAGGAAAACGCATTGTTAAGCGGAAAATTGCTAAATTGACCGTTACTAGTGCGAACTCACCCCTTTCAAGGACAAACTAACGTTACACATGATTTGTCAAACATAATAAGTACGTAATTATTTACAGGGGGCCAATATATGCAATTTTGAACATACTGCCGAAACGACTGGCGCGATTAATGAATACATTCTTCTATAAGGTACTCGTTCCTACATAGTGGCTTCTATTATGTATTTGGAAACGTCGCGTCGTTCATAAAGGTAAAGTGCCTACTCAATTTTTTTTAAGTGAATTGGAATAAAAAGAATCACCGTTTGAACGGTATAAACACGATTGGACCGCTCGCTTGTTTAGTTTTTGAGGAATGAAATGGCATTTTCATTACTCTATTGATTTTTATTCTCACTTCGGACCCACCATACCACTATAGAGATGTGACCTAAGGACTTCCACGTATCTATGAAAGTATTTATTCATCATCATCATCATCAATCATCAATATACAGGGTGTTACCAGACCACTTCCGAAAACGAAAGGAGGAGCTACAGCACACCGAAACCCAACCAAAAAAAATCAGTTATCCTGAAAAATAATTATAGCCGGAGAAAACAATGTTTAAAGATTTGTATTTATTTCGCCAGCCCGCAATGTACGCATTCACGTAGGTAAGGTCGAGGCGTAGTACTATGATTTATTCTGTGTCGTAAGTGCCTACTAACGTAGGTAGGTACTAACGTAGGTCGCTCGCACGTCGCGTACTTGAATGACCCGCGATGGACTCTCAGCTGTTCATGCTGTAGTAGACGTAATCTGCGTGCTGCGTGTACATTGCTGCTTTATTTATTTTATTTGTTTTTTTGCTTTTTTAAATGAGATAATTAGGTAGATATGTCTTATTATGTTGTACTGTGTGTATGTAACTAGAAAAAAAATTAAAAAGAGATAGTCAAGTCAATTTTTTTTTTCGCGATTTTTTTCGCTTAATGTTTTCAGTATCATGGTCTGATTGGAACCTCCAAGTTTTAGGAAGTGGTCTGGTAACACCCTGTATATAAAACTCTTTTGAAGCTGACAGAGAATCAACGCACAGCCTAAACTATAAGTCCTAGAGGTATGAAATTTGGAAGGTAGGTTCCTTATATAGTGTAGGGGCGCACTAAGAAAGGAATTTTGAAAAGTCACACTCTAACGCGAGCAACGCCGCGGGAGGCGGCTAGTTTTACATAAAAAAAATTACATAAATACATTTCAGAATATTCAAATAAGTCCGGTCAAGTGCGAATGGACTAGCCCACCGAGGCTTCCGATCCGAACCAAAACTGTATATCTGTTCTTTTCTCTCTTGTCTTTTCTATAAAGATGTTTGCCAGGCCAGCACATTAATCACGCTCACACTTAATAAAGTAACAGTCAGCCATGTCCAATTACAACTAACTTTGCCGCAAGTTATTGACAACAAACATGGGATATAGCTCAAATACACGCACTAGTGGGAGGCTCCAGACTTTGCCTTCAATCCATTTAATCAATCTTACTGTGGCTTGCTCTTCTTTACTACAAAAAAATATGGATGACTGTATGTTTGTGAGTACATTGGTAAATCTCATAGTAGAGAGTAATTAAAGTTGAGCTCTACAAAGTGCCTACGAAGTGCCACGGTGCTACGAAACCTCGTCATTTTTGAAATCTTTATTTTTAATTGGAATTTTTAATTTAATTTTTTTATAAGGAGCTCCAAAGGTTTATTTTGGTTTTGAAGTTCAGTATATTTGGTTAGTACACAGGTAAGTTAAAAAAAAATATCAGGATGAGGAGGATAATCGAAGAAGGAAATTAAGGCAAGTGGAACGGTTACGCAAATATAGACTAAGCCCAGTACCGGAACGAACTCTTATTTTAATTATATTATTAAGGCTACATGCGCACTAGGCAACTAGACTAGCTACCAGAGGCTTTATGCATTCTTATTGCCATTCAAATTTTGGTTGATAGATTCTGTGATTATAAAATACTCATGTCGATACTCCAGTTGCACTCAAGCACAGATACTCTTCAGTAAAAGTAAAAAAAAATATTGTGCTTGCTTTGATTTTAACTTGAGCCAACTTGAAAATTACGAACTAATGAAAAATGATGAAGAAGGAAATGATGACCAGCTCGCCTAGTATGTTATGCTCTAAAATCACGGTCAGGGGTTTGAGGCAGTGATCTCCATATTTGCGAAATAATAGGAACAAGGCACCGAATAAGCTTGTGGTTTTTGTTTACACACCATGTTTGTGTTTTTATCTTATTTTCTACTTTCATTTGGAAATCTTGTTTACACAAGGTTCACAGCATTGTTGTTTGCGATTTTTCATAAATAATTTCAGTTATTTTATATCTTTAGAAATGTTGAGATGTGCTAGCGAGAAGTTGTTGGACGATTGTCAGCATCTATAACTATTTGGAATTTTTTTCACTAAATAAAAATCAGCTACTAATAAAATACAAGTTTCAGCGAATCACGTAAAAATAAATCTTCTTTGGTGTATTAAAACCTACACAATAACTCACACATATAACAGCAGATAGTATACATGTGTGCTGTGCCTAGTAGATAAGCGGCTTTGCCCAAAACTGGCGACATCAAAAAGGTCGTGCGAAGGATTTAATTGTTATTAATTACAGCCTGTAAACACGCAAATTAACTCTGTAGTATGTTAATCCCTTTGTTTTGGGGTATTTGTATCGTATTTGTGTATCGTGAGGTTTCATCTTTGTATCAACCTTTGAAATGATATTTTACTGTTGAGTTATGTCAATTACACTGTTTAATTTTTTCTAAATTATGTAATTTGACAGCACTAAAAATGTCGCCGTCCCTTTCTCATAAACTAAAAAACAAGGAATAAAGACGGCTATAATTTAAGCGCTGTCAAATTAGGTTAGTTTAGAAAATGAAACAACAGAATCGACAGCGGTACCTCATATTATTTTTGTAAGGCAGAGTGCAATAGTTTTTTTTATTTTCGTGTCTACAGTGGATGTGCCTTGTAAGACAGCGCTCAGTATCCTTCACATGCGTGCATGTGGAGTAATCAATACGTTTGTAAAGAAGCCTGTGGTTAGTAGGTACATACATACTCATGGCGCTAAAAACTGTAATTTCAGAGATGAAACTTATAAAACTAATAAAAAACTCTACTGCCTTCTCTACTTCATAACTTATTATCCAAATGCTTTTTAACCGCTCATAGTTCGAAGTAAAGTACGAAGGTTATACAAAACAATTTCTAGATGGATTAGTTGGCAAATTAGGTCTGACGTTATTTTCATGGCACTTTACCCAAATTATCCACATAGTTTGAACCGTGTTATGGAAGTTTAACATGTGTTTGTGTAATTTCGTTTATCTAAAGTGAAATGTATTCGTCGGTAAAACTTTTCTGGTGGGTGTACTTCAATTCTTTTTGGATGGAGACTTTTGATGATTATTGTACTTTTAGTATGCCTGAATTCCAGAAACAATAGAAAATCTATTGAGTGGATTTGCGTCCAGCATACCAAAGGTTAAATTAATTCAACCGTCTGCTACATTTTGCTTTTAAATCAAAAATCTATTCATATTGGTAGATTAGAGATAATTATGATTGTGTTATTTAAATATTCATGAAACAAAATTCTCTTCGTTATCTTGTAGGTTTGAAAACGTTTGTGCGAGGTAATCCTAATTAAATATTTTCATACACATTCACAGGACCCAAAGGGCGACACGTGTGTGTGTGGTTATGTGTGCACAGAGAAAGTTTTTGTATGTGAATTACGTGGAGAGCTTGTAAAATTAAGCTTCTTTTTATAAAACAAAAATGTTCTCTTGTACTTACTTATGTAGATTATGATCCTTCCGTTTCGTGTTGAAACTAATATTATTCAGTAGAAGTTCTGGAGTTTGGCAATACCTAATAGTTTTTATTCAATTACTGAAGTTATGAATAAAATTAGGCAAGATATAAGGTTCTACTTACTGATTATATTTATATCCTAGGTGAAACAAGCTTGGAACGAACTAGCTTCAACTCATTCAATAAGAAACATAGCCATACCACATACATACATACATAATACATACATAGTCATACCTATCTATCTATCTATTCAGCCTATATGCACCCACTGCTGGGTATAGGCCTCCTCTTTAGTACTTACTTTTACTCTTTAGTCATACCTAATAACACAAAACCTTTTGACGATTCAAAATGATCGGCTATAGTTTTTTTTTTGTGTTCTTTGTTGTTTGAGTTTTTTTTAATAAAAGCATTTTTATTTTCTGTTTTGTGCTCGACACAGCACATCTAATATTAAATATAGATAAACTAGTAGCAAGTTGGTTTATATCTCTATTTCGGCCTAAAATATAAGGCATATTCTCCAAATCTGTTTCAAACGACAATAAAGGATACTTAAATTATTCAAGTGGAATAATTGTTCAAGGGTTGTAATTGTTAGGGATTCGTAACGGATTTCCTCATATGAACATCCGATTCGCGATTTAATATCTCTCTCTTTTATTGTATCTTCTTTAGAAAGCGGTCGTGGATATGTATTTTCGTGTTTGATCTGAACTCGATTTAGTTCGGCATTTGGAGCTTAGTTTTGTAGAAGGAAATCTTACAAAACGCCGGTTTTTACACAGCTAGAGTTCTTTCAAATAACGTTTCTGTGCAAATAACGTTTCATCATCATCATCAACCTATATTGGTCCACTGCTGTACGTATTTCCCATGACGCCTCATTGAGCCCGGTCTTCGGCTTTCTCATCCAGTGTTAGCGCTAAATTTCGCAGATCATCACCCCACCTACCCGGAGGGCGTCTTAGACGACGATTACTTAAACGTAGTCTCCACTCGAGTTTACCGTTATAATACAGTCCGTAATTCATGATCCCTGTTTTCTAAAAGCTAGAGTTGTTTTCTCAATTTCTTCTAAGCGCACTTCGCAGCGTGAGATGTCGATCGGTAATGTTCGAAGTGGGTTTCGTGAGATATGATGGTGGCTTATGATTTACAGGGATGTGATCCTATAATGTACTTTCCACTGGGCTCAGGAATATTACGCTAGCAATAATCATACGTCGATTTCATGCCATCTAAGTGACAGCACAGAATATTAGTACAAGTAGAGGGAGTACAGTCAGCAATATAAGTCTATTAAAAAATAGAATTAAAAAAACCCAAGTAAACGTTTTTGTAAAATGTTATAAGTACATTAAGTAAGAATAGAATAGAAAATATTTATTTTGTTATTTTTATAAATACACAATTTTTGTTTTTTAATTTATGATAAAAGTACCTAATGGAACAAGCTGATAGCTCACCTGATGTTAAGTGGTAACTTCTGCCTATAACAATGTATTACCTCACAGAGCAAGTCCAATGAGGACGTGCCCTGTAAGGCAATGCACTGCGTCCATCACTCTGAGACGTAAAGATCTTGAAGTCTCATGTGCCTGTAAACTTATAAACTTGAAACTTAAAATTAAATAAAAATAACAAAAATGGCCACCACTCAGCATGGTGCCAGGGCAGGATATGTGAATACCCTGCCCAGGCGCTGGTTTTCAGTGGCGCCAGCTAAGTAATACAACCAGTAAGTACTTCTATCATTGAAATTAGTAAGTAAGAATTATATAAGTTAGGTAAAACCATACAACAAACAGACAACAGCTCCCAAAATAACCTTTAATTGTTTATTAACTTATGTTGCTGGCCGTACTCGCGTCTCGCTTGTTAGCCTTGCTTGTTCTGTAAGAACCTGGGTAATAGGACAAACTTTCGCAAATTGATGAACGAATTTATCTAATGATGCATCATCTACAAATATTTGTTCTGTGTCTGATGTTGCCAGGCTAGTACCTACATCGTACATAGTTTTGATTATCTGCTACCCATGATTCAGAGGTCTGTAACTACTATGATATCTTTGCGTATTCAACTACCTACATAATTACGATGTACCTAACAATGGTACAGTAATGGTCAAATACATACACAACTATACCTCTTATATACTAATAAATAGAGTTCAATATCGTTTGCTGAGTACAATATAAAATCTTTTCAGCTCGATCCTTGTATGGCTTCTATAAAATTGAGGTTACATTTTATATAAGCTTTTTTCTACGATCTTCATCTTTTTTGAGGTTATAACCAAAGAATATGTAGGTAATACGTAGTTTCTATGTAAGAAGAAGCGGGACTCCCATTCTACCTAAATTACATATTACGGAAAATCTCGTTTTGTATGAAACGCAAGTTCAAATTTTGATCTCCGTGTCATACATTGTTCGTTTTTCGAAAGCACGAGTCTATTTAACAATGTTGTATGCAAGTATAACCTTTGTACACAAAAATGTGTATGTTCCCTTGAATGTTCGGATAGAGAGTTGACACAAATTGTTGTCGTAAGCTGGCGCATCGCATCGCAATGTTCACGAGTGCCTCGGGTGGAATACCTCTCTGGCCGCATCTTTTAAGTTTTACCTTTTCTATAAGAATAATATAGACTTGTCATACTAGCTCATGTAGTGGTAAAAATTTTTCATAAATTCCTGGAAAAAAGTTATCTAACGTAGATAACCCATATGCCCAGCAAATAGTTTTTAATACATTATTTTTTTGGAAATAATGTTAGACGACTATGTATGATAGAAAAGCATAGGCTAGTATAGTATTCAGTAGTAGTATAGTAGTCAAGGATGCAATTGATGTTCCTCTGAACGAATGTGCCAGAAAAGCAGCGGTTCGGGAAGAATGGCGGAAGATTGTAAGACGGACCACTGCTCCAATATGACGATCACGACCACTCTGACAAGAGTGATACGACAAAGAAGAAGAAGTATAGTATTATATGATCTGTGGCATAGGTTAGGTAGGTACATGTATTTCATATACTTGGAAGGTATATTTTTTAAATAATAAAGTTTACTATGACAAGCAAAAGCAGCCCCGTACCGTTAGTTCCTGAACTGTTTTCGCTGCTCAACATATGTCATAATACTGTGACTACACGAAAACGCGCTGAAACGCGCTATTGACACTATTTAGTCATAGATAACCTATGATTTAGTATGAAAACAGTTCAGGAAACCTGGCAGGTTTTTATGAGATAACGATTGCCCTCCAGGACTCTACATTTTATTTTTTTATCAAAATTGTCATATAATAAAGCTACTGGTATCAATAAAATTTAGATATTATACGTGAATTTAGAGTGAAAATAATCATTGTAAATATAAATAAATAGCCCTCCTTCTTTTTTTCTTTCTTTTTTTTTGGTTTGCTGTGTAACTCACATTTTAGTAAAACAACACATCGTTTTATAAAGATATTTTATTAAACATTTTTTCTGTAAAATAGATTAATTAAAACTGACATTTACAACGAACAACTATAAAATTCTTTGTCATCATTCGTCTAACTCTACATACGATACAGGGTCTGGTTTAGGAGTAGATCTTTTGAATAGTCGAATGGGTCTGATGACATTGTATGCAAACTGCCATTTTAAAATTGGATAAAGATATATTTTTCTCACCTGGCCTACGCCAAAACGGCGACTACAATTAATAGTGATGACGTGTAAATAAATAGATCTACTGTCTAATACAATTAAATACAATAAAATTCATTTGAAATATAAGAATAATTGTAATGGTTTTAATTGAATATGCATTAAATTTTATAATATAAATAATGTATGTAACTTTTAACCAAGTCTGACGATCCTTTAGTTCTCTGAGAATATCTGATCCTGGATAGTCTGTCATTTCGTCGAAGGTCTGTCATCATAAATAAGAAGAAGAAGACAAATCATACTTCTCTTTCTGGCGTTGCATAAAAAACGAGACAAAAATAATTTTAGTCATTTCTTCTGTTGATAAATCTTGATCAAGGGCGCCCAATGCTCAGAGCTTGTTCGTCATATAGATTTTTAGGGCTTAGATATTTTTTGTAAAAGAATAAAAGTACCTAGATGTTGCAATTTAAAATGGCAGTTTAGGTGTGTGTTCTTAGAGATATCCAAACGATAGCTATGAACACTTATAGTATCGTAGGTATCACACGAGGATGGGGTATGTGCGTATACAACACTTAGGGCCTACCTATACAATTTATGGTAAGCTAAGTACAGTCATGCACTGAACTCTATAAAACAAAATTAAATATTCTGTTAAATAAAATGATTTTACTTCGGAGGCTAGTAGTAATGTGTACAATGTAGCTAGAAATCTAGAGAATACACTGCGCTGTTGATATACAGCTCTATTAGTGGACGTAGAGACAAACAAACTGGGGGAGCAATGTAACTACTTGCAAGTTGCAACACAATCTGAGTTCGCATTTAGCAAACAACCAGAACTTTAGCTAAAGCTTAGGAACATTAGACAAAGTTGAGTGAGATGACGATAAAAACCGTTTCTATAGTTTTTAACTTTTTGCTTTTTGTAGTCGCTCTCAACGACACGACTGACATTGGAAATCTATTCAAATCTTGAGAATCTGAGATGCGACTTCGGACATAATAAGATTTGACGAATGATTTCAAAATTAACTCAGTTTTCAAAGTTTCCTCTAACTAAAATGTTATTACGTTAGTCAGTATGCTGTCTCTATTATATTTGATATCTCGATGTTTGAAATATAACATCCTCTAGCATTAAATTATGTTTACTCATTCATCAAACATGACTGTACATACAGTTTAGATATTATATGGCTCGTATGCTTAAAAAAACTCAAGACTTGAACGTGATTCGAGTGTATTTAGTAGAACTTTTCATAGAAAACTCGCAAAAATCTCGACTCAGTCGAGCGTTATTTCAGCATACGAGCTTAGGTGCGCAAAATTTCTATTTTGATGATACACATATTAATATTACTAGTTATCTTAGATATCTTAATTTACAGCTTTAGCCTTAGTTTACTAACAGAGACAGTGCCTTTAGTTCCTTTAAAATGTTGCAATTTATCTACATATATAATAACTATGTAATGCATATAACATAGTGCTCTGAAAAAAACTGCATTTCTAAGCACACTTAACAACATCTTTTCTATTTTGAACTGTAAAAAAAATGAGTTTAAAATTAAAATTCATTGATACGGTGAACTAAAGATACAAAAGAGGTATTTGTACCTACCAAACAATGTGCGCGTAGCAGTAAAATAACTTAAGTATCGATAAAATACAAAAGGTGCATATTTTCCTGCAATGGAAACTGTGTATCATTTTTTCCACAAAAAATAGGGATTTTCTAGACGGATGGCCTAGATAATCTGTAAAAAGTAAAATAATCAATGTGATTTACATTTTAGATAGACTAGTGTTGGTAAAACGGGCGCTTTTGGTCCAAGTTTTTATTAATTTACATTAATGCGATAAAAAGTTTACAAAACACGAATTCCCAAAAAACATTTTATGTTGAAAATTACTGTACGTAACTATTGCTTGTGTTACAGTGGCCACAGCAGGAAAGCTTTACGTTTATCTTCATAAAATCTAAGGCTTCAGCTTTAATAAGAAGAGACAGCGACATTTATTATTTAAACATATATTACACTCATAATAATCTTATTATTACATAACACTTATCAGCGTGAGTATTTTTTTACAACAGAAATTAACATTGCATTTTTTTCAAGCCTAAATAATGTGGATGCTTAGCAAAAAATACCTGTAGCGAGCTTCATAACTGCGAGCTTCAAACCGCAACATAAACTATCAACTTTGTGTAACGAATATCTGTCATTTCATAAACAATATTGAAACCAACAAATTATAAATGAACCTCTGAAGCAGCACAGATTACTAAGTTTCCGCTTTAGGTTAACGCGATACAGATGGCTCCAATTACGGCTTTGTTGGCATTAGCAACACGAGCTGTCGCGTCACTATCAATTAATCAGTGTGGTATAGGCCTTATTTACTCTCGCATACACTGGCGTATCTGACATCTAACACTAATATACCTACAGTTTGCAACAGTGCAAACACATCGATGTACGACAAAACAACTGAAGTGTGCGACACCGATTTAGCATTTGCTATAACACTCTCTCCACATTTATCTACAACCACTACCATACAAAAAGCTCTGATTGTAACAGATTCTAAGCACAGTTTCAAAAGCTCCGTTTCTCGTATAAGACTCTGAATAGTTGTAAGAGTAATAGAAACAGAAATTATTGTGCTCAAGTGTCAGTTACGACTTTTATCTTTAATTTTACTATTTCATTATTTTACTCTGTGTTGCGTAAATCAAAATATATTTTGTACATTGGTACTGAGTGTTCAAGTAAATTTAATTATAGTGCTTTTACCGTAAGCTTTTATAGACGTACATTCATTAGATTATAGACATAATTATTAATAGGTTACGGGATATAGACTAGGTTATAGGTAACTATAAATAGTTTACATTCTGGCGACACAAATATTTCTTGTGCTTTTCTAACACTTTATTACCACAACAACAAAAGTTATTAAAAACTAAGGGAAGCAGCGTTACCTTCGCATATTGTTCCACGGCATTGTCTGTAAATGAAAATGCAGTCTGCATGAATCTTTCCTTTTTTAGTGTACCAAGTAAAAAATAAACAGAATGTTCTGCAGTACAATCACTATGTTTTATCGTACGCATGGCATATTTCCTTGTGCTCTCAGTATTGGCTGGCACCGCTTACCTACATTGCTCTATCTACCTTTATCGTATCGCTCGGCATTCCTTTAGCAGAGTTCATTCCATCGTAAAACATTAAATCCTTATTGGAATCAAATAACACTATCTTCCCTTAGCTTCGTGATTTCCACATGCCTTAGTGGACTCTTAAAATAATGACATCTTTTACAAACTATGATGGATAACTGACATTCTGTCTTTTACATCCTTACCGATACATTTCAACAATTAACATTTTCATTACAATATTATTCACAATTTCACAGTCTACCTCCACGTCCATCGATTCACTCCCGGAACGGGCTACTTATTAATTCTCTCAGTTCACACTGTGTCATGTCATGTCATATTTGACTTGCGGTTTGTGCGTTTATAATACGCGGTAGTGACGTACCGGGCAGGAAAGAGCTTAGGGCTCACGTGGGGCCAGCGGGGGCGTCACTCGCTGGTGCCGAGGGGCGTGGGGAGGACGGTGGTGGGTCGAGCAAAGCGCCGACCAGCGGCTCGGGGACCGCATCCGTCACGGGGTCGTACTCAGGCGGCTCTTCGGGGGGCGCAGCAGCGGGTCTGATGTTGTCGAGCCGCGGGCGCGGCGAGTACCGCGGCGTCAGCGCAATCCCCCCGACGACTGGGTGCGATTTAAGACTCCCACCTGGAGGGCGTCGTGCATCATGCGCTCGTTCTCCTGCCGAACTGGGGACAAGTACAGAAGCTTAATCATTGTAGCGATGTGTCGGGCACGAGGGCGGAATTTGCTGGGACCTACGGGGCTAATTTAGCCTTTGCTATATTTACTAATGTGAGGTCGGATGTTTACTCGGATTTAAGGGGCTATGATTTCAAGGTAAACAAGTCTAGGCCTATTTGTAATGTTAGATTGCTACCAAATTAACGTAACACAAGTACTTAAATACAGTACAATCTCGCTCCGCGATGTTGCATACCATCACGCAGGCGGCTTTCGCTATAAAATCTAAATTACGTTAGGTGTGTTTATTTGTTAGAGGGATTAAACCCGTGATGTTAAATTACAACACAAATTGTTAAGTACGGGATTGCGAAAAGTTAATGTTGTATAAATTTACACATATTAGTTTTTTTAATGCTAAAAGACACCTTAGTTAACAAATTAGTATTTGTATAAAATTAAAGATTATCAAATACAGATATTTCAAATATTAGCAACCCGCCGTCGTTTGCTAAGTGCTAATAGACGTCAGAAGTACAAAATATACACGCTAAACATGACTTTGGCCTCTTTAGTGGAAACGTTCACTGATTCAGAAACCCGAGTGATTGATAAATGAGGATACCATGACGACCAATTTTCATACTTATCTACAAAATGTAATCCCTAAGCGCATAATCATCGATGTAAAGGAGGTTAGCATCAATTTCTATTGCTTGCTATCAGATTTCCAAAAAAATCTTTGCTAATGTCAAATAATAATGATGTCATTTCTGTACTGGCAACACTGATGCTTTTAATAGCCAATTTTGGCTTTAATGTGCATGTTCACTTACCCACCGAAAAAAAGCGCTCGTAGGAGTACAATAGCTGTTATATGTCTCTCCGAAGTTAAGTACTGTACCCCCCTTCCCTCATTTTCACTCATTTTCACTTCCCTCACCTACAGCTAGGTTCAGAGAGACATAGATAATGTAACTGCTACTGGTCAATAGTAAATATTTGGGTCTAGTCAATCACATTACTAGGATCATGACCTCATTTGCCATGTGAAAACGACCGTTTAGCTCATCTTAAATCGCGACGTGTAAATAAATAAGACGTTTCCAGTAACATTTGAAACCGAGAAACAATTACTAGTGCACCGACACGATATAACTGACGTTAATCTGTAGCACTGAAATGTTGACTATTTCTTCCTGTATCCCTTGTTATTTTATTTTTTTTAAGCTCTAATTTAATTCTAGGTGATCTGCGATGATGAAATCATTAAACTAAGAAAAAGTTCTTGAAAAAATCTATCGTGGAATATTATTTTATTTCATAAAACTTGCTAGATATATGAGAATAGGTATGGCCCAGTATGTGCGCCCAATTTCAAAATCCTGTTGTTTAACTCCATCGGACTGTGGGATCAGGAGAATTAGAATTTTGTTTCGGCTCCAACTTACAGCATACTTCATTAAATAAAGGGTTAACAATTTTGGCAAGTTCAAAGGGATTTCGTTTTTAAATTAATGAATTCAATGGGATTGAAGACTGGTATTTTATTGGTATTCCATACAAAGTTCATTCAACAAGCTTACCTAGCGCGTATCCACAACAGCCATAAGGCTTATTAAAAAGGTTTCAGCAAAATTGTATATTTCAGCGTCTGCTGTTTTTATGAAATAACTAAAAAATACTGCTGCTAGATCCAATGGGCGCTTCCACAATACCCAACAATGACACCTACGTCACAGACAGACTCGATCATACCTCTATCACGAACAAATCTGACAGTCGCCGCGTTAGCGTATTCGAGTTATATTGCGCGTCAATGCCAGCTCGACTGCCAACCATTGTAGTGTCACCGCGCAGTGTATCTCGGATACGCTCGCATTACGATACGTTTGCGATTGTCATATTTATTCGTGATCAAGGCAGTGGACACGATACGTAGCGTCAAGGGCTCGAACCACATCATCTGTGGCTCGAACAAAAATATTGTAGTTGTTGCCAGATCATATAATACTACTGACACGGTGTGATGTGAAAGGGCTTAGCCTGAATGAATATGACATTACCTCTCCATCGGTATCGTGTAGATGTGAAAATAGCCATTACCAGATAGATACAAAAGTAAATTCATATGTATGTTCTACTCGAACAAAGCTTGAGAGATAACACAATGGTGTTCCAGAAAAAAAGCTTTTAGAACTTATAAAAAAAAAGCCTGAAGACTAATCCACTGGCACGGGATATTTCATGAAAACAAGTGACCGAAAAAGCAGATGGTTTACGTTAATTTATTTTTTGAAGTGAAAACTTCTTTAGCATCGTTGGGATTTGAAAGTCGATGAAACGAAAAAGCGACAGTTCGACCCCCACAAAACGCAAAACACTTTGATAGCGCGTTCTAGGATCCGACCAAACTTAGCAGCGCCATCTAGTTCTGATTTAGGCAACATGAGCATAGAACCTTTTCTAACTAAATAAGTACAGCATATTGGTTTTTGAAGGTTTCACTTCTACCACGTGTGAATTGAACACATGTTTTTTTTTATTTGTACTCAGAATATTGAATTTTGTAATCTGAGGCTTTGTAGTAGGTTGACTCGTAAATAAGTTGATTAGGAAATGATTGATTTTTCAAGGTTAGGTTGGATATGTTGACACGAATTCAGAAACTGATTAAATGTGATTTCCACGAAAACGACTGAAACTCAAGTGTGGAAAGCAATAACCTTCTGGAGGCATTCCAGCTTTTCCGGCAATTTCCCACCTAGTTTCAATTACAATTAAAACTAAAAATAAGCAGTATTAAAAACGATAGCTGGAAACATGTATTAATAGCTTAATTTAGTTATTTAGCTAAATTTATTCATGTTTTGCAATCAAATATTTATATTAGACATTTTCATATACAAAGCGATATCATTTCTCAGCTCAAACGAGTTTCATATTTCACCTGGTTTCATATTATATAGTTTCATATTAAGCTTATTTCTATAAGCATTAGCAGCTGACCTCAGAAGTTTTGGTTATAAAAACAAGGAGCTGTAAAGTTTCCAGTCTGACAAAGAAACAAACGTTATTAGCTATTTACTTGTAAAACTTTTAGTCCAACTTTATTGTTGCAGATTCGGCATTAAGTTTTGATTTTTTCACACTGTCAACGACACGACACTTCTTTCACAATGTTGGACAGCATTTAGTACTTTCATACCGTGATGGTGCTGACGATAATATTTTTGTTCGAGTCACTGACATATCGGTATCGTGTCGGTATCGGACAGTCTAACGCCCTTCAAAGCACGGAAGCGCTCAGATGTAAATGCCACTAGCGGTCACCCATAGAGACCACACAGAAAGTAGCTTATCTCACATCATCTGTGAAGATTGACTAAGCAAGCTACGCCACAAGCGATTCGTCTAGATTTAGATGTCTGACGTCATCTACATATCTTGTTACTCTCTGTATACTCACCTCGATTTTCAACCCGAAGGTCGTGGGTTCGAATCCCGGCCGTGCATCAATGGATTTTTGTTCGGAAAATTTATATGCGCATTAACACGAGCTTAACAATGAAGGAAAACATCGTGAGGAAACCCGCGGTTTAGTTAGCTCCGCACATATTGACCTTGTCTTTCCTGTGAATATGGCTGACTAGGCTGAGAGGATGATATAGGTGCTGGGCAAGCCTACTCCATCTAAAACACTGTCCCAGGCACTACAGTGTCCCGTTAAGTGTAAGCATAGGTTGCCTCTTGACGCTGTATAAATCATCTTCAATAGATGTAAAGGCCAGAGTTAGTACTATCCGACTCTATGTGATCTACAAGAAGCTGTCGATAGCTAATTTATTAGTCTTTAGTTTTTAATGGCTTGTTGCCTATATCAAAGCTTGCTCGAGATACCTAAAGAGAAAAAACTGCACTGAAAAGGCTCTACAAGCCTTAACATTATTTATATAAGCTTGAAATCTTGCAAGTACCCCAGGTGGGTTGTTACGTAACTTTCCTGTTACGGAAAACGGTGTTCAATAGATTCATCAATAATAAAAGTGAGTCTAGGTATGAATATTGAACTACGCATGTATTAGGTACTATAATTGAACTCCAAAAATACATACAATGAAACGCAAATAAATCATTCATTCATTCATTGGTTCGTAGAACTGTTCGATCAACTGTATAATTACGATGATTTCACAAACAGATCATTGTAATAAATATAAATTGAATAAGCAACTAGAGGGTTAATTTTCAATATTACCACCTACTTATAATATTGAAAATTAACCTTTAAATGTAGTATTGAAATGTACCGCAATTTAATTTTCTCTATGCCAGTTGACAATTAAAAATTAAAACAGTAAACTGAAATTAAATAACTGAAAAATACCAACAAAAACCAACAGTATCATAAGTAGTAGGTATCATGAGTTGTCAAGTAAAATATGCTCTGTGTTAAATAAATATCAACATTGATCATTAGAGGTCGATTCTACAAATTATTTGTTTGTAGGGTTGATTACGAAATTCTTGTTTTTCGTACGATAAATCCAATGACTTTTACGCCGTTGTATTAGAGTCCATAAAAAGGGCTCGGGCCGGTCGCTTATTGTGCCAGAACTGTAAAGAAAACCTCGAGACTTTCCTTTGGAAATAATAATCTTTGGAAAAAAAGGGAACGTCAACCTGAGTTGAAAAATGACAAAGCCTACCAAGATAAACTTTTTCCCGTTACTTAATAATGATAAATTGATACCTACCTATATATAGCTCCAGCTCTATAAGTGACAGGCCTCACAGTTCAAATACACTGAAAAACCCAATAGTTGAACTTCTAATTGTTGGTTCCTTTTTCCAAAAATCCGCACTGCTATGTTGTAGCCTTAAGAGTTGAGGTAACATTAAAGTATGCTTAAACAACCTACACGTGTGTTTAAGCATACTTTTTTTTTTATGGTGTTTGATGTGACAAATTATAGTTGATTTAACAAATCATTAGTATAGGGGCTATAATAACCCTATAAATATCGGTTGAAATAATGTTGAATCAACCTTTTCGGCCTTTCAGTGTACCTACAATTGATTTAGTTCTGCCTTCTATACTAATGGTAATGTGTTCGATCCCCACCGAGAACAAGTATAAAACTTTGTGCAATAATATGAATGAAGATAAGTAGCGCTATGTAAAGTATCCACATCCACACATAAGACATTATTTATTTATAGAAAGCTATACACTTCGCAAGCTTTGCTTTGCCACCGACTGTACAGTGACTCTGACTATGTAAATTCAAAGTAGGACACAAAGCGAGCCGTTCAATTTGCCACACAAGTTTGCCCCACTTGGTTCGTTCATACATAACGCTTTCGCGCTGCACCTGTTCGAAATATTACCTACTCGTATATATGTATTGATCAATTTTCAATAGTAAAAAACTAGTTTAATATGACTGGTGCGATTTTGATAAAACTTGGAATATACATCATCATCATCAATAATATAAAACTCTTTTGAAGCTGACAGAGAATCAACGCACAGCCTAAACTATAAGTCCTAGAGGTATGAAATTTGGAAGGTAGTATCCTTATATAGTGTAGGGGTGCACTAAGAAAGGAATTTTGAAAAGTCGCATTCTAACGCGAGCAACGCCGCGGGTGACGGCTAGTCAATATTTATAAAACTCTTTTGAAGCTGACTGATAATCAACGCACAGCCTAAACCATAAGTCCTAGAGGTATGAAATTTGGAAGGTAGTATCCTTATGTAGTGACTTTTCAAAATAAGAAAACAAAGAAAGGAATTTTGAAAAGTCACACTCTAAAGGGTCTAAAACGCGAGCGACGCCGCAGGCGACGGCTAGTAGTTCATATTTATTTAAAAAAAAATAGGATCTACTGAAAGAAAGAACGAACGAGACCGAGACGGTCTGAAATGTCATATCAAAGTTGGTGTTCTCATAAATTGCTGAAAATACGGTCACATTAATAATATGACCGATTATTCATATATTCAAAGCAGGTTCTTAGCAAAATGTCCTGAACCCTGAATGGATTTTAATCACGTCTTTTAGTTTAAACAGGCAATCGCTCACGTCATTTCCGTCTGTTTGAAGCAAAGAGAGAAGTTAAACAGAACATTAATCATTGGAACAAGCTTTAGAGGGCGCTCCACTAAAAATCTACAAATCACAGGTAACTATGAAATTTTTTCTATAGTTAAAATAGCGCTCATTTATATTTCTGCCTAGAACAGCATAGCATTTTATAATCATACTTTTTGTACGTACCTGTATTATTTTTAATTTTTCTTCAAAGTTTAGCATGCTAAAATCGGCAGAGGACATTTCAGTAGGTACGCCCTCTTAAGCAACTCTGTTTCACCAGGATGGTCGCACGACGGGGGTTGAGACCGGTAAGCAATATGGTTCCTTAGTGAAATAGGCCCCTTTTAGATTGATTGACTTTGCAAGAAGGTGAATTTTGTATGCATAACGGAAATGAGAACTCCCTTGATTAGTTGTGAAACTGAAACAGTGCCTTGTTATTTTACGCATAAAATAACTTATATAGATTTTACAGTTGAATTTAGAACTCAGTAAGAAGTTTATTACTTTGATTAATTTGAATTTTTTGGTACCTACTGATGTTCCGAAGTCGCTGTGATAATTTTATATCTGTTCACATTTTTTTGCGGAATTACTCAAGCAGATCTCTAGGCAGAAATATTTAAAAATACTCCATAGTATAAGGTATGTACTAGGTATACAAATGTTTTTCAATAAGGTAACAGCGTAACAGGTTACAAGAAACTGAATACTGCTGAACCGGATATCCTTTGATATAACCTCGCTAATGACTTTGATAGTTCAACTTGCGAAACTAATACTCGAATAGTTTAAGCTTCACGATTTAGCACTCTCAATCAGCATGTATCAAATTTCAAACTATGTATTCAACTTAGTATATTGTGTCTAGACTCGTGAGTTTTGTGGCCACGTCACTTTGCACATTCACGCATGAAGCTGGTTTCTCTCGCTGGTGGTTACCGGTACGCAAAGCCGCCGAAGGTTGATTACGAAGCTTATGGCGACCACACACTTTCAAATAAATAAGAATTAAAATCCAAATAATTTATTTATTCAAATAGAGTATTATTTACATTGATCTCTGAACAAACTCAGGCATGATCAAAATTTGAAGGTATGTAGCTGCCATTACACTTTCCGTTTGACAAATTCAATGATATTTATACCGTTTATAAAGTAACAGATATTGTTGTTGCGTTTATTATTAGTCTATGTTTTTTTAATTCCTACAGCTAATTAGAATTTTTAGGGCCCAAGTTCGTTATAGCTATGGTTACAAAGTGCGTGTGCAACGTTGGATATGATATATTATACCTGGAACGTACATATAAACCTAGCAATTCCCCTAGAACTGCCTTACCGCTTTGTGTGAAGTGTTATTCAACCCTAGTATTTATAATAGACGTGCGGGCAATCTGCTATTTACGCAAATGCGACTTTTCCAACAATATTTTAGGGCAAGTTCGCAAAGTTACAGACGAGTCCCCTTCAATTATACGATACTCGAACTTGGCTAACTTGAATGCCGTGTCACAGTAAATTAACTTAATTAATACATTCGAGAATTCCAGCCATCAAACAGTAATGCGATGCTATGATGAGACATCAGAAATCCCTCCTCAGATTACTGAAGACATTATGGAAATATTTTGTTTAGCACCCGTCAAATGCCTGTCAACGAATGATTTATAAGGATCTATTCTATGTACTGTTGTTACCTCAATTTTCATTAACGGCCTTTTATCAGCTTGTATATGAGTTTTATAAACGTGAAGAAGTTTATTGTTCTACAGCTTTTAAATTTTTTTTAAAAATAATTTATAAATTTCGTAACTACGTATTAGTGTCGACCCTGAACCAACACTATCGTATCGATGTAGACTGTTTCTTTTCTTGAAGACAATACCCCAAACTCAATTCATACACTATAAGTAGCCATAGGAGGTTTAACAGTGGTCTTCTTTGGCCTGCTCATGTGCTCATGTGAATATTTTTTCTGTTCCACATATTTTTCTTTTTTCGCATAAATACATCCTCTATTCCACAAGATATTAAAAACCTATTTCCATATGGAGATGGGTTTTATGACCGAGTATGCCATGCATATATTTTCATCACAACTTCATGTTTCATGTCATGATTCGCTAGCTATGACGACAAGTGACTACTAATACCTTGACTCAATGCGGTGTGATATCTTCTTCTAAATATATAAAACTCTTTTGAAGCTGACTGACAATCAACGTACAGACTAAACCATAAGTTCTAGAGGTATGAAATTTGGAGGGTAGTATCCTTATATAGAGTAGGGGTGCGCTAAAAAAGGAATTTCGAAAAGTCGCACTCTAAAGGGTCTAAAATTAGGATCAAAGATTTTAACCAAATAATGCGTATGCTGCTACCACGCGAGCAAAGCCGCGGGTGACAGCTAGTTGGATATAAAATGGTCATTTGGATCGTCAAGCATGCTAAATCGTCTTGAGCATATGGTAGAAAATCTAATAACAAACCAGAACCGTGCGTGTTTCTCTTATTACTCTGTTTTTTTACAATAATTATCCTGTATAAGATTGTGTAGAAGTAATGTCGGGGTCATTGGCCGGGCGTGTAATCTAGCTTTTAAGTGTACATTTTCCGCCTTAGCTTACCGAGCTTTACCGGTTTAAAATTACCCCCGACATCGCACGAATTTCACTCTTTGCACAGGGTGCGAAAAGAGAAGCTGGTTTACTCTACGAACTATAAATAATATGTGATAATTGATGCAGCAGACTTTGATAGCCAAATAAATGTACAAGTTAAAAATATCCTTTGAATTCAGTCAGTTTTCAAATCACATCATTATCTTCCGATAAGGCTTTGAAAGGAATATGTATCTTTTAACTTTTTTTAACTATCATGGATAAGAACAAAATATAGGTACTTTTCAGTATCCTCTTTTTAGTAAAACACAGTTAAACTTGAAAGAATGGTGAGTCCCTTATTTCCGCGACTTTCACGGGCTGTGTCAAGTTCCATAGCTAACCGTAACATACGGCGGCTCAACGTTACAGCGCACCACAAATCGCCCACCGTTTATTTCACTTGAATCTCAGTTCGTTGAAATTAAACACAAATTGTTACGAACTCGTATAGCTGAAGCAAAATCTGATGCGTAAATAAAATAATATACATAAAAAAATAATAAAAAGATTTTATGATAAGATTTTAAGATGTATGACTTTACATATAAATTATAAGTGAGACGTGAAGGATATTCGGGTTATTATGACCTCGTCTAAAATACATACTTTTATATGATTTTTAGACGATTTTTATTTTATTTTTACGTACTGGACAAGTGGGCACACGATACGATGTAGATAATAATTTGGCACACGGTAAGGTTCGGGAATTTTATAAGCTTGGGTTGTAAAAAATGCTGTAACGCTTACGGCGTAATTTGTAAAACCTTTTTTGTAACAATACAACCTCCTGGGGTAGGTATCTACTAAAGGTAAGTACACATACCTAGAAGGTAATCGCGAAAAGACCTCTCGGTATCTCTTAAAATTGTGCAAACTACCTAATATCCAAATAATAAATGTACCTGGGTACTTGATAATTTGAACGTACATTTTGTCTTTCCCTCTAAGATCATTTTTAATTGCAACTTTTTATGAAATAACAATTAGGTAACTACTTACTTCTATTCCAGTTGAAGTAACTAAGAGAAGCGGCAAAATAAAAGTACCTAATGCGACACTTTTTCAGCGATAAATTTGTGAAGCAAAATGATTTTTAGTTCACTGAAAAATCTAGTTTCAGACGTAGTTTTGTGTTTAAAGTTGTGTTGTTTTAATTTTCTTTGTCTTATCATCAGAATACTTTTTAAACAAAACGCATCCACTCGTGAGTGAGTTTAAAAGTTGCAAAGTTCGTAAAATTAAAAGAAAGTTTGCCGTTTAATTTTTACGAAAACGATATTTTTTTTTGTTTAAGCTAGGTACTTCAAAATAGTGAATGTAAGCTTCTTGTGCATATTGTGAAGAACTTTCTAATACATAGAAAAAATAAAAACGATTGAAAAAGGAAATCCATAGAAAAAAACTGATTATGGAACCCCAGAGGTTGCTGCATAATCACAAAAAGTTTTAATAAAAGAAGTAAGTATTTGAAAAAATAAGATCTTACATTTTACAAATCAGCAGTTTATGAATGACAGCCCAAGGGTTAGATTGTGGTACATTCACACGGAAAACGGCTTACTAATAAAATCTACGGTGATTATGGCAATGGTTTTTTCTATTGATGAGGTTGTATAGGTAAGCAGCCCCTATAGGCGGGTATGATAGCGCCCAGACTTTCCAGCCTTATTATCCTTAGCTGTTGTAAAATCATGCAGCGGCGTAATAGCCAATAGTCAAGTCCCTCGCTTCTTCGGCCGTCTCTCTCTCTTAGAAAAACTTTAGTTACATGCACACTCGTGTAACAAAAGAGTTTCTTATGTTTTCTCTTGCATTTGATCAATGGCCGCTGCAGCCTGTTTTCTGTGCAAATGTGTTCTGACGTCCTAAGGGTCGAGGAGTATCAAAAAGAGCACTTTATATTCCTCAAAAATGGTGACGAGTTCTGCGTTAACAATATTACAAAAGATTTTTCCCTTGCCCCATAATAAAATTTTTTATATTGATTTTAAAGGTCTGAATGTGGTTCTGCGGATTCTGCGTAACAGGATATTTTTGGTTGTATTTTATTATATGGTATTTATTTTGTTAGTTCACATAATTCGGTTTTGTCCGTACTAAAAAGGTTGGATTGATGAGTAGGGACAAGTACCCTCTAAACTTTAATTGTTGATTCGTAAATACAAGTTAATGGATAACTCATATTTCAGATGGAATAAGGATGAACCTTTGTTAGACATCACAAATACCTCGATGTATGACGTGGAAAATGAAACGACACAAGCCAAACGAACCACAGGGTTAATAGGCAATTACCTAATAGACCTTTATCTTGCACATAGCCTGGAGGTTTCAGGTAAAAATCATGTTCAGGAAACTGTGAAAAATCCTTCACCGATCCTTCACCAACATACCGATCACAACATGGTTTTGATCACATTTTGATATACAGCCTCTGTATCTTTATCGTGCTAAGCTAAGATCAGTTGCTGTATTTTCATATAGGCTTCTACATCTACATACTCCACTACACCCCTACATAGTAAAATACATAGAAATTTTATTATACCTATGTATTTATGGCGGCCCACATATTTGTACGTATAAATTGATCATGCCTGGATTTGGTTCATCCTTAATCAGGGTTCATGTATCTACCATCTTAGTACCTAAAATGACATTGTACACAGCATACATGAAGCAAAATAATTGAATTATGGACTAAATTATTTGAAGGTTTGGCCACCATCGGATAGGGAGGCTACAACTTTTTTTTCGTTCAAATTAATTCAGCCGTTTACTAACTTATAGTATAGACTATAGACTATCGCATTTGTACCAAATATTTTTCTACCAAAACATTAACCAGAGCATAATTCTCAAATCTCCCGCTAGAGGCGCTTATCCGAGTGTCATAGAAAATTTTTAAATTTAATTTAACATTTAAAAAATTTCTCGCTTTGCGAATGCGTTTGCCTGTGTTATACTCGAGTCGAAAGTAAAAACAAATGCACAGACTCGGGGCTCTGTTTTAAAATAGATCGAAAGTTCGAGTAAACTCTAGCTCACAAACTTTGAAGTTATCTCAACCAGGTAAACGCTGGCCGTGTGCCCTACTTTATACCCATTAGATGCACTCATAGAGTGGTAGAGGAACTCTCTACCAACTCGATTAACTTGCGTTCGCGATAGTTGTAAATATACCTACGTCCTTCGTGCGATAATAGGTTCCGCACGCTGAATTTTGTGAGCGTAGATAAATTCTAAAAGCACTGTAAGTGGGATAACATGAAATAGATAGTAATTTTACGATGCGACAAACCTAAGCAGAGATGGCAGGATAAACTGTTAGACTAACTAGTTTTCTGTCAGACTGGGAAAACAGAATGGATTTAAAGAAAAGGGGGAGGGATTCACCAGCAGCAGCGGTAGAACTACTACTATACCTACCTAATAATTTATACATGACGTGTCAAATATACTGTCTGTACTTACGTTCCACGTCCTCTTTTAAATTGACAGTGTGCACCAAGACTAATGTCATTGTGGTAATGTCTATAAGCACTCACTCAATTTTTTTATAATAATTGCAGAACCCTACAATATTTATGCTTAAAAGGAACACCCTGTATACTGCAGCAACAAGTGCCATATAAAACTCCGGCATTGTTACACAAGCCAAGATTTTAGGATTAAGCTGTTACTTCTCGTAAGAATCTTTTCATGAGTTTAGATTGTTTGGAAGTGCTTTTTTTTTTCAAGAATATAACTAGCGACTCATAAAATGCAAAAATATGCTTGTATATTCTGAAAATATTTATTTTGAGTCACATTATGTTTGTTAAATTACAATGTGCTATGGTATTATCAGAAAACAAACCTTTTTCAGAATTTCATAAGTATTTGTATATTTTCGTCTCTGAATAATCATAAGTTTTCATCATAAATAACATTTTAAAGCCAGCGTTTTTACTTCTTAGACATAATTGGAATAAGAAAATGGTACTAGTAAAAATGAACTGAAACAGTTTCAACCACAAATCATTTTTGGAAGGTATATACAATTATACAGGGTGTTACCAGACCACTTCCGAAAACTTGGAGGTTCCAATCAGACCATGATACTGAAAACATTAAGCGAAAAAAATCGCGAAAAAAAAAATTGACTTGACTATCTCTTTTTAATTTTTTTTCTAGTTACATACACACAGTACAACATAATAAGACATATCTACCTAATTATCTCATTTAAAAAAGCAAAAAAACAAATAAAATAAATAAAGCAGCAATGTACACCCAGCACGCAGATTACGTCTACTACAGCATGAACAGCTGAGAGTTCATCGCGGGTCATTCAAGTACGCGACGTGCGAGCGACCTACGTTAGTACCTACCTACGTTAGTAGGCACTTACGACACAGAATAAATAATAGTACTACGCCTCGACCTTACCTACGTGAATGCGTACATTGCGGGCTGGCGAAATAAATACAAATCTTTAAACATTGTTTTCTCCGGCTATAATTATTTTTCAGGATAACTGATTTTTTTTTTGGTTGGGTTTTGGTGTGCTGTAGCTCCCCCTTTCGTTTTCGGAAGTGGTTTGGTAACACCCTGTATATATTAGTTCCATCCTAAAACTTTGTCAGAAACAATAAACCTAAGAAATTCCTACTGAGATCTAAAGCTCAAACTTATCCAACCACTTAAAAGATTAGTTATAACGTAGATCCGTATATCCGCGAGACTGATTCCAAATCCCCTATTTCATTCCGATCACGTTCTACAAAACAAAATCTTTTTCCATTCGCGGCCGGTCACTTTGTAAAAACTCCTGAAGCTGTAACAATATTAATGGAATAGGCTTGTAGCCTGAACGAATAAAGATTATCAAACGATACTTTGGCTGTGCATCGATACCACCCGTTGTGTTATTGGAAAGTGTTTTTAGCACCTCATAGTCGGTCATTGACGTCATTCGATACTTAGCTTCCATGTCATCGGATAGATGGGTCATCATTATACTGTAAGTACATGAAACTGATGAATACGAGTATGCAGAGTGCCTACCTTGCTACGTATATACAAATCGTTTATTGCACTTATGTTGTTTTATGGTTGTTGCACAAAAGGTAGTGTAGCAAACATAAACCCTGTTAGGGCACAGCAATTTGTTGAGGTATAGATAATTAGATAGGCACTAGGTGGCATATTTATGTAGCAATGCAGGGTATAAAAATACAATATATGATCTGTGATAATGTAAGATTAAGAAATAATAATGTTTTATTCTCGTGTTCTTTTAAATTGTATCGTTTTATAAACATCCATGCTAGACATTATCGCTTAGAGAATTTCCGATGTAAAAGTTCAACGCTTTGCCGAGTTTGCTGCCCTGCATTTTCAGCGTCCGGTTTGTAAATGTTCACTGTATTACAGCTCACCGCGATGTTATGAATTTCAGAGGGGAGTTACCTAACGAGCGCCGTTTTGTGCCGCATAGTTTCGTGTTATAAAGAACGTGGAAGGTATTTCCTTTTAGAGTGGAGGATGAGTTAGAGTGCTTGAAATGCAAAGGAAAAACTCTAAGGAACTTGAGCTTCAAACATTATTGAGCCGATCTTAGGTAGGTACTGTTTTTTTTTAAATAATTTTGATTGTCTTTGATCATAGTATTGGAATGAGTTTGAATTTCGATTCATAACTTTTAGGGTAAGTATAGATCATTAATTTACTTTTCATTTTTAGAACGAAAATACTTAGGCTAACTATACGGTGCATACGGTCTTAAATCATTTTAAAAATAACGTTTAGTTTGAATTCGTAAAACACGTCACAACTTCAACCTCCTCCATCTTTGATGTTGACTGACTGTACGTAAATGATTTTATACGATGCTTCTTGTAAATACGCCTACAAAGTGTTGCGAATCGTCAATCAACGAGCGAACATGTTAGGACGGCTATTAGTCGGGTAATTCACGGTGAATTTGTTACTATTACATGTGTATTTTTAGATCAACGGTTTCGACTGACTCACTGAAAGATTTGAGCATTGCATCCGTTCGGATAGTCTCAGACTAAGCCTGCGTGCGCACTTGGCGGTCAAACGTGCGGCTATCCACACCACAAGGAGTCGATTTTAAGGTAAATAATAATAAGGCTTATTAATTTTTCGACAGGCGTCACAGCTCAGTTAGTAATAGCTCTGCCATAAACGCAGTGCATGAGGTAGGTGTGCAATTGTTTCATGATGGCTGCCGCAGTTTTAGAAACTCGAGTTTAGTTGGGTCGCTATTGCCGCTAAGCCACTTATCCAAGGCTTTTCACATTTCCACCTCATTGCTGACAGTTTAGGCCACTTTGTGACAGACACTAAAATGAATAAGGGATTTATAATGTCCCTGAACTTTGCGTAGTTTTATTAAAAAAGTAAACTTTAAATTTCAGATGTTATAGTCACATTATGTACATACTTGTTTAGTAAATCAAACAGAGTATCACTAAGAGCTAAGTATCAGCCCAGAATTGGTCGGTAAAATACCTAAAGTGAAGAAACAGCATTTTAAACTGGACTCTACATAAAATAAGAATGAAACAGTGCGTGCACAAAGTCATAAAATTTAAAAGCAATTTTCCAACGATAACTGCATAAAAACAAACCACCGAGATTATACAGCGCTAGAAAATAAATACGAAGATTGTAGCACAAAGGCTTATGGCCATGGTTATTAGGGACACTGGCGCCCGTGCTAGATCTAACTGAAACTAGGTTTTTTCTTTTACATTTTCCTGTAGTTATTACTGCAGCATAATCCTTATTGCAGGACTTTGCTACGTATAGTACTCTGCAATTGAATACTCTTAAAAGCCTAAACTGACTCAAAAAAGCATGCCTAATACAGTATGTATAAAATTTTACGATCTGTATTTACAGAATTACTCAGTAAAGAACGTCAAACATCACACAGCAGGGTAATCGACAAGATGACTCTGGCACTCACCCAAAACGGCTTTGAAATAGGCCCATACAGTAGGAAAATAAGGGCTTATGATGCATAATGATCTAAATATCACCCATGTATGCATGACGCTGTATACTACCTTGAATACACGTCAGTCAGATCATTCAAGCGACAACATCGAGTTCTTATGCATCCGCCCGTCTTCTGCTCTCACTTGTGTAAAAGTTTTCGAATGACGCGTGAAATTAAAAAGTTCTATATTCCGTGTTTGTATTACTTAGGCACCTATGAATCTATGAGTAGCGAGAGGCGATGCTCGGTGTCTACTTTGCACACTTCACTGGTCGCTTGGTAGTGCTTTTCAGTGAAAAGTTACGTTTGAATCCCGCCTCACCGGATAGTAAGCCCTCTGCGAAACTAGACCGAACCAACGCGCGTTAGATTTTAAAACAGTGTCTACTTTTGTTCACTTACTTCTTAAACTTTACAAATATGGTACCCACATATAATAATGTGCAAGAACTTTACGCGAGAACCTACAATCAAAACTCAACACAAAGTTACAGCTGAATACGAGTTGATTACAAATCAGTCGATACCTTCACATTCTTTGGTAAATACATTCATCGGTTCGTAAATGAGATTGGAAAACTGGAAGTTATTATAGATACGCGCAAACTCGTTGCGCTTTGTGCGATTTTTACAAACTTCCAAAGGTTATTTATGTTCTGAGGTCTTTCTAGTTTCCAACGTTCTTAATCTATAGAGGGGGAACTAAAACTGCTATAAATCAGGATTTTTTTATCAGACTGTGGCGCCTTCGTTGGACGGGAAGGAAGTGTGCCCGATGGAGGTCATCTAATAATAATGCGCATCTTTTGTACTCGTGCAAGTCTTGACTTCCGCTCGAGTTTCTCCTTTGAATAGTATCTACCTAGCAGCAGTGTATGGGCATTGTGATAATGTCGATCATGCAAGAACTAGGCCAGTGAATAGTTCATTTGAAAAGTGAGGTAAATGTTTTTATATATATGGAGGTAGCTGGCATAATTTTTCTTCTAAAAAACTTGTAAACCAAATACCGGACCTACAATTTTTTACGGTCCATTGAGTTCTTATTCGTTCATGTTTGAAAGTTAAATTATAAGGCGTAATGTACATTAAGCTAACTTTTCCATGGCCAATTCTTTTATTTCCCTTTTGGTAATAATTTGGCACCTTAGATGAAATAAATCAAGTTTACTTTACATAAATGTCTAAATAAATGTATTATAAGTTAGAAATCAATGCCTTAGGCAATCGCATTATTGTACACTCTTCCTTTCCACGTATTATATTTACCAAAAGGGAATATAAAAAGGAAAATGCTTCTCCGAAGTTGTTATGGACGACAAGGAAAATTTGGAGATGATATTCATTGTAAACCTCTTTTGTGCTATTTTATAGCCTTTTTGGGGTGAGTAACGGTATAGCTACTTGTTGCAACATTATACCGTTTGAAGTGATATTTGAACTCTTCAGTACAAGCAATACAAGAGGGCACTTGGGCAGAGTATTCAAAGCTTTCAATACTTCCGCACAGACTTCTAATTTATTAAAAAAGGATGCTCATCGATGCCTTGACATTCTACAGTCGCTAGAAAACAGAAAACTTTAATTTGTCACATCACACGTCGCGAAACACACACAGAACGTGTTAGCGGGTCTGACGCAGGTCGGGTGTAACCCATACAAAGCACACGACTCGCACCCGACCAGCCGCGCACGCATTTTGTGTGTTTTGGGTTACGCGATAGATGTTGTTTACGCGATAGAGGTTAGCTGCTTGGTTGTTTCGATACACATGTTCCCTGAGAATATCCAGTTTCTAGCTTCATATGAGTGTGTGAATAGTGCTTACATAATAAGTCAGATAACACACTGTAGTTGTTCAGTTTGTTTGGTGGAAATTACATAGTTTGATTGACTATCAATCAATATTTATTTTATCCAGAGTGCAAAGATTGTTTTAATTAATCTGAGTTCTCATGTGAATCTCATTTTAAACACTGCATAATTAGGTTTGTAATCAATTTAGTTCTCCAAGAATATTTGAAACTGGCAGTTACTTATTTCGTAAAGCTAGCTAATACAAATTACTTCTCATTGTAAATGTACCTAGCAACAACAAAAGAGGATTCTCTTTGGAGAGCTAAAATGTTGAACTCCCTCAAAACATTCCTACAACTTCGTAAGAATTTGAGATTTTGTGATGTTGAACAAACGTAGCGGACTACCTGCCGATGGCATCCGGAATTATCAGGATACCCTTTCAGGGATCATAAATGTAGGTATTTGGAAAATGTCTGATGGTTAAAAAAACATTAGAAAAAGATTTTTAAAAATTATTACTATTTTTAAAAACTTGTAGTTTTCAGTACTTTGGTAAATATAACTATAGAAAAATCAGCACTCTCTAAACTACGTGTGAATTTTTATTATTTTTTGTAATATCTAAAGACCCATCTAGCATTCTTTTAAGTCTCAGGTGTTAAGGAGCTTCTAAGCATGTAGTTAGTCGGATGATAGGGGAGAATGGAAGAAAAGGACATGTTGTGCTGTGATAAGGGCAGGAAGAAGAAGAAGAAGCATGAATAGAAAGTATAAGTAAACTGTACAGCACTAAAAACACAAAGTAATTAATTTTAGAAATAAAAAATGTTGCACAATGCTCTTTAAAATTTCAGTAGTCCCTGAAAAACAAGAACAATGAAATGGCAACTCTAAATAGTAAGTGGGTGGGTAGTCATTGTTAAACATAACTCGTACGTTGAAGGAACAACTTCACATGAAAACGTAGCCACCCAGTAAAATTACATTTTAAACTCTACTCAAAAGACTAATTACGAACAACCCTGAGGGGTATTACATAAATACAATTGTGAGTACCTACAACTTGGGCAGATAATGCCTATTAACGGAGTTTTTGACGAACCAAAAACCTTTTATTCAAAAACCAGAATCTTCTTGCGGATAAAATCTTCAATAGTTTTATTTTAACCAACCACATTTCATCGCACTGAGATTGACACGCCGTTAACTGAATCTCAGAATCTTTAAATGCTTTGACAGTATCGGAGTTTACTTTGCACTTCTGTGCATTTAGGAGAAGTTAGGCTGGCTACACTCTTAGCCAGAACACCCCTCATGCATACGGACCAACTAACAGGCTAAATGCGGAAGTTCCTTTAACTTTATTAATATCAACCAATAACACGCGTCCAATCGGTAAATACTTATTTTTGTTTAGTCAGCTGTGATTGTTCAAACGCAAAGAGCTCAAATATAGTTCTAAGACCCAAATCTGAAGAAAAATAGAGCTACGAAAAAACATCAGGAAAATAGAGAAGAATAATTTAATATTACAAGTATCTGTATTCACAGATACGTAATCCGCATTGGTTTTATTGATTGGTAAGGATGTCAACCTTTTCAAAGGGTCTATAATAAGGCCTAATGGGATTTTATCAATTTGTCGCGTAAGCTTCCTACCGCTTTGAAATTTGATCATAGGATTACAAAGTCGTTTGTTTCTTTCAGACATTGTTTTGTCTAAAGATTAATTAGCTAAAATACCTTCAAAGAACACGTAGGACCACTGAAAATAAAGTGAGCTGCACATCAACGTAACTGGACTATAAAACATTGTAGATAGGTACCTAGGTATTATTTTCCTTCATACTATGACGTAGGTAAGGTACGCATAAAAAATATCCCTACTTCAAAAGACGTGCAAAAATATGCAGTAAATAAAGAGTACCAACGTCATTCGACAAACAACGTAGAGCTCGAAAACAAATCGATGATAATGCACATGTTTTGCTAAGAGCGCATTCGTAACGAACAACCTCATAAACCGGGCCACATTCATATAGGAAAAGTGTTACATCCACCAAGTTGATATAGACTTGTTAGTAATATAATATTGATATTGTTCTCTTACACTTTATCGGTATGCCGATAAAATTTTATACTGACGGGTATGTTACACTTTTCTAACTATCCTTTGTTCTGAGCTATACACAGTGTGTAACAAAAACCCTGTCAGATCACATACATATTATGTGATCACATAAAGGTAATCAAAACATCATTGTCTGTTAAAATTTCATACTAAATCATAGGTATTCTGTGACTACCGTACTCGTATTTAGTTTTTTTTTTTTCGTATATAGTGACATTAGCGCGTTTCAGCGCGTTTTTTGCCGTCAAATGCTTCTTGTTTTCGTTTATCTGTGCGTGTTGACATTATGCTGGGCAGCAAAAGCAGTTCAGAGCTTCCGATACGGGGGCAGTGCCGGCTACTGCTACGGCCACTGGAACTTGCAAATCTTCTAGATTACTTCAATATGATAATACCTATTTCAACACACCGGTAAGGTTAGTCAGAGAGACCCGTTTTCTATGCGAATGGCTCCTTCAGCACTTTAGTTATTATTGGCATCTTCGTACCTTTCAGCACGGAGATTGAACTGCTCACAATAGAAATGCTATGTAGTATCTTCTTATTTTAGGAACGCTGATTTCGTATTTGCCACGATGAGAAGTTACTATGTATACCTTATTATATTTAAGTATGTCCACAGAATTGCATTTGCTAGCTGAATTTTATATAATTTGTGGTTCTAAACATCGTTATTTGGTTTAAATTTTAGTACACATATTTGTATTAAAGGTACATTTGATTCAGACTCGACTTCTACTTGTAAACTGATAATATTTCTCCATAGTTTTTGTTTCAAACTTTCAAAAAGCCACCATGTGGGCTATGTTACATTTTATTCTGTAAAAGGCAGGCATTATGTACATTACATTAGTTAGGTATTTTGTGAGGATAATCTGCGATCAAAAGGGCTCTGATTAAGGATGACAGACAAAGACATGGACCTAATTTTCTTGAGTAACGTCCAAGTTTAGAGTTCTTAGCTCACATCAAAAGACCAAGAACCCAGGTAATCAAAAATAAACATTTGATAAGTTGTAGTATCAGATTTATTCCACAACTCCAGCGGCGAACTCCTAAATATAGAAAACTCTTATTCTGGGTACGTTGTAAGTTCAGCTCACGTTCTGAAAATACTAGAGTTAGAACATAAAACAGTAGAGCGATGACATGATCTCGTCGAATGTTTAAAACTTGCATTCAAACATGTAACAACTAGGTAGTCAGATAGCGTAAGTTTAGAATTAGACGTATAATAAAATTAAGGAACGCGGGCCACGACTGCGACGGCACAGTAAAGATCCTCCTATCTTTTGGTACTCCTGATTCTTTAGCATAATAAATATAGATACGTAAACAGATTTAAGTGTGACGTTGTGAAACTGCGACGTGCAGGTACCGACGCGACGTTCCGTGTTCTATTCTAACACGGATTTTACAAAAAAGTTTTTAATATAGAAGATCATCAAATACCTATGAATAAATCTATAACTTTTATGTTAGTCGAAAGAATTCTCGAATACGAGTGTTATGTAAAATTTCTCTTAATTTGACATAACACACGTATTTTGGAAAACCGATGTAGACCGGTAGATTGAGGTTCAGATTTTTGATTAAACAACAGACAGCGCTGGCCCCGTTTTAGATAGGGTGTATTTTGGTTTCTCGATTCATAAATACTATAGTAGAACATGATCCCACTTTCAGAAACTTTGTATCGGAAACCACAGTGTCGCTGAGATTTGGGTTCAAGTTTTTGTTTAGCAACGGATCGATAGCAAAACAATATTACGTAAGTATAAGATAATAATGGTGCACGATATTGTCATCGCACAATTTTGTGATTATTTTTATTTGTTCTAGGCGTACGGCCGTTAGTAAAATTCTAAAAATGACTAAAATTTTATTTTTCAATTGGGCTTCAATTGGGTTATATGAAAAGGTCTCCAAGAAAAGAGACATAAGATGTTTTTCCTACCGACGCCTTAAAACTAGTACCTACTCAGAAAAATATTCAAACATCACTGTATTTATGTTCATTAATATCATTACAAACATTCTAACTATGAATTCAGCTGGATTCTTCACGTTTTTAAATAGTTCACCAAAATAGTTAAGAAAATACCTAAAATTGTTTGCACATTATTTCGGTCTCGAAACCGTTGAACGAACAAGATGCGGTCTCAATAAGACCTTGGTTTCACAGAAGGTTTCAGCTTGAGTTAGCTGAATGTTGGTAAACTAAATTATGTAAGAAATAGCCACTGTCAAAAGGGTAAAAAGACAATTTTAAGATTAAAATATACCTACGTAACCAACTTAATCAAAAGTTTTTGATATTCTATTGAGATCCTAAGTAGCCATCCCCTGGAACTTACTTGCAGCTCTATGCATTACAACTTTTTTATTTTCTTTTTAATTTCTCCTATACTTTAAGCCATTTACTCAAAATCTGCTCCTATGTATTTTATAATTCTAAATCACCTATTTGAATGGAAAATAACAAGCAATTTATCCAAGGCTGATAATAATTAACCTACAAACTCTGTTTTGTATTTATTACGATGATCCTTTACCAACATAACATAATAATATTATTATTCGGTTTCGCGTAAATTTATTATACAGCTTGTGTTTTTTATACCCTATTACATGAAAAAAATACACGGTGATACTAAAAAAAAACAATAGTTTCCCAGTTTTGCCGACGCCAGTGATTCGGGAAATGCAAAATGATTGGAATTTCCCCATCCATCCGGCTCCGACGAGCCACGTGCCTGATTTCTCTGACACAATTTGTTGCGAGAATGGCCTTGCAGTAACCGTACTAATGTACTTGCAGTAACTGTATAGGTCTAAAATTCTAGTTACCTACACTAAAAATTATGAAAAATCTGTGTAAATGCAGTAAAAAGAAATATTTTAACAAAAGAAGATCGAAATGAAGATGTAACATTTGGCCTATATGTTAAGTTAACTTTCGGTTCGATGCTATTTTGTTTCATGGAACCGAATTACCACAAGTTCGATTAGGTACATCTATTTTACCATTATCAGCAATGTGTTATTAATGAAAATAAAATATATCAGATTTATTCGTGATCAAAGCACACATTCAAAATAAACGGTGCCATTTTGAATCAGTGTCTTGAAAATACTGATTTCACGCGTCTCATCCTATTTTATCGACACCACGACCACACAAATAAACAAAAGACCAATCCCGCTATAATTTTGTCTTTCGTTTTCTTTTGTTTAACAGACTTGTTTGAGTTGTTTTACAAAGTCAACCTCGATAATGTATTTGGAAAACAGCACACTAATGTACTTAAAATCAAGCGTAATGTTATAATAATAAAAACGTGAAACAATCACTCTTAAAACCAGTCTGATGGGAGTCTTGTTAAAAATTTGTCTAATATAAACAAAAGATTTTCAAGAATTGAAAGCTTGTTTGGCATATTATACCTATCTGGTGAAAAGTTTTGACAACTTTGATGGATCTAAAAAAAGGTACCAACAGTGTGTGCCAAACATGTGTCCGAATGACATGATCGACTGTTTTCCGATATATGAAGTTCGATCGCGTTTGATAGACAAATGAAAGGAAAATCACTTTGGTTCATTGAGAAAATGGAAAATATTTTATTCGTTTAGTATAAAATGTTCCTACACAATTTGATTACATGCCATCATGATTTCCGTACAACCCTTCTACGTTGAGTGCTCATGGACAATTTTATTCCTATAACTTTCGGGTCGAGCATGATTTTTATCTCTCGGCTAAAAGGATAAAATTGCGTTGATATTATTATGAATCCCAATAACCCTTTATTGCTAATGGGGTATTTCAGGCGCAAGACTTTTGGTGGCGAGTCAAATGCATTAGTATAAAATGTATAGGAAAATCACGGGTTAATAATTTGCTCATAGCGATAAGGCCGCCCATTGTACTTCACATAAGAATGATGAACACTGTGTTTATTTTGTAATTCCTGTAAAAGTGGTACACAATAAAGAGTTTTCTATCTATCTATCTATCTAGTTACTTTTTGGTCAACTTATTGGTATGCAACGGGATTGTGCCGATGAAACGAACAGAATTGTTTGAATTTACAGAATGAGGGCACATATGATAGTTTTTATGCAAAAATAATATTATTGCTTATCAAAATGGATTAGTAGTGAATAAACAATTCATTGTGTTTGATAGTTTTACTAACTTTTTTTTTACCTTTTACGGATCATGTTTTCGTAAGCGGTCATTGAAATATAAATACAAACCCATAGCATACACCAAAATTAAATGTATAACTAATTGTGAAAAATCACACGTACCGTAAACGGCTGCTATAAAATGTTCACCGGTTTTTATAAAATCAATGCTTGTATGATAATTCTACGTTGTTTCGAAGCCAAAGTCATGAATAACTCAATACATTAGCCTCTTAGATTAGCAGAAGCTTAACGCTCACTATAAATAATCTTGCATAAAATTATTGAGATGTTTTTGTACAAATAATTTTACTTCTGTAGAGTAATTTGTGTGTAAGTCTCATCAGTTCAAATGGAATTATGCGATACTTAATGTTTCATATTATTATGTAAAAATACGTTTGGAGCTGTCTCAAGTTGGACCTAGACTCGGTTTGCGTGTGCTATAAAGGGCATTTAAAAAATGCAGCTATAAATTAACCATAATATCACTTACTCACTAAATGGCTCCATAAGACCAATATTTTAACAGTAAATAAGTTCACAAACACGTGACATCTAAGTATATAAGTACAGTAACTAATCATGCAGAAAGGGGGTTGCGAACGTGCGTAGCATGTGTGGCCTGTATGTACTGGGGCGGAATTCGACAAAGGCCTGGCAATACCCCAGCAACCATCAACCCTCTCGTTACTATCCATAGTTATCTCCCATCTCCACTTTACGGGGTCGGTGCTTATATTGGTCAACAAGTGATTCGTTAACAGGATAATACTCGTATTAGCTCATCTTTCTCTCTAAAGAAAATCAGCTGAGAGAGGTTGATGCTGAGATTGCCTTGCATTTGCCGTGACCAGCCCCGAGAAGAATTTTGTTTAAGTGTGTAGAAATTACACAATATTCAAGTACCGCTTGTGGTGGCGGTGGTGAGCAGACTTGGCGCGGCGACGTTCGCAGCCCCTGACACACAGGGTCGGAGACAGTCGCATGCGAAGCGGGAGGGGCGACGGTGGGGCAACATGAACGGGGCTCACTGAGAGGATGGTGCGGCGGCACGGAGAACGTGTAGTACTTGGCCGTTTGGTTGTGCGCTCGGAGCACCGAGCTGTGGGTCAGCGTCACGACCACCACGAGGACCGACGCCAGGGCCAACGCGAAGAAGGAAGCGGCGACGGCGGCCACGACGCGACGGCGGCGAGCCTCCTTGCCGGCGTCCTCGGGGGGCAGGTCGGGCTCCGGCGGCGGCGCAAGCGGCGGCGGCTCCGGCGACCGGCTGCGCACGCTGGGTCCACGGCTCTGCGGTAGCTCTAGTGTATGGCGGCGCGAGCGGCGCGCGCGCTCACACTCCGCCGCTGACGAGTGGTGCCGGCGCAGGCGGTGAGGCGCGCCCCCAGCCACCCGGCACGATGCCGAGCGCAGGGTGCGCGCTGGCAGCATCAGGTCATCGCTGGTGGTCCTCGGCACGCGGCCCGAATGCACCGACCGGAAGGAATGGTCTCGCGCAGCCGACGATGTACTCGGAAAAGGCAAGTCGACAGAAGCGCGGGAAGAGTGTCGAGAGAACCTCTCGCGGTCGCGATGGTCTACGCGCACCGACATGGTGCGGGCGGAGCGCGCGGCGGCGGCCGCCCGAGTGACGGATACCTCCCCGCGAGTTCGCCAGCGAGCAGCGCGGCGTGTTTACACTCGTCCCCGATCGCACAAAGAACGCTTACAAATATATTCCTCCACATCGCATGGCAAGGTAACGGGATGTCTCGCGTTTTAAGCGTCCCGCCGTAGTCGGGTCCGTATTTGCGCGATTAAGGTATTTGGGTTTCCCTTTTAACGCCTAACTTGAAGTAAATGTTTATTCGATCGTTCTGAATAGCTGGATTTCCGATTTCGTAGACGAAACGGAAAGGAAATCCTATTATGCATGCATTATTGTAGGAGCTTTTACGGAAGTGAATATTGATAGATTCGTGGTTTACCTATATTTATAGAACACCGAGCATGTTTTCTTTAGAAACTGCTTTAGATGTTTTGCAAATCATCTGTGAAAAATAGTAACTTGCTATCAAAAGAAGCAAACGCAAAACGAATTTCAAATAACCGAAAATTACGTAACAGAACAGTATAATATCAATGGTTGTCCCATTGGCAGGGGCTGGGCGCTAAATAGACCGAGCCGCTTTTGTTGTGGACTCCACGTTGTCAAGTTAAATTGTCTCGGCGGGAAACGAAACAGATAGTAGAGAAGTTGTCGTGAGGCTGCTACATCGACACTATTCAATAGGCAGAACTGGAAAATGCCTAGACTATGTACCTTAACTTGGTAGTGTACGACATACTCGTACCACTACCAAGTCGCTGTACCGACATGCTAGTTTATTTCTCAGCTTGGATATATTTTGCTCAGAATCCCGTTTATTCGTTTTGATCTTTCTCTAAGCTGTTATTACCTCATCTCAAAAGAGGTTTTGCTCAAAAGAATGGATTATGTCCTACAAAAGAGAGTGCAATATTAATGTATTTTGAAAACCTTTCTTTACTTTGCCGTCTGAAAATAAAGCCACTACACCACACTTATCTGTTGAACCAGGAATACATAAAGCTTTTTCACACTATATTTTCAAACATCGTCAACATTGCAAGTTTTCGCAGTCCCTCTGTCGCTCGCGATTGAAACGCGACTGACGTATCCACAATGGCAGAGACACAATGGTGACTCTATCAGACATCTCTCAGATAAGATACGTAGGTTTGCTTCAGTGTACGTCGCTCAGAGCCTTTGGTATGCAGGAAGACGTGACACCATTTCTTGTAAGATTTTTTCAAATGGTGTTTTATTTCATCGAACCTTAGATCGGAGTTGATAAAAACAAAACGTACCCTTATTGAAATAGTGATGTCATCAAAGATATTTTTATTGAAAGATGAAAACGCCTTCCTTAGGGAAAATGATAGGAAACAAAAGGAAAGAAAATAGAAAATAATAAAATACAAAGGTCTTTATTAGAACAATAATAATAAACTTAGCACTATCACTAAGCCCTGTGAGTAAAATGAGTCTTTTTAGAACCAATTTCGACGTCGGAGATAAACTAGGGAGCCGAACATTTACCCTAAACAGCATATTCTTGGGCTGGGCCTTTGATTTTTAACCGACCAATGTTGACACTGCGACACTTATTGGAATCCTTAGTCATGAATTATTCATTGACTTGTCCACTAGGTGCCCATAAAATTTCTTGAAGCTTTCACCAAAGGTGAACCACAGCCTTTACGTAAGCTGAACAAATCTACATAGGTTAGATATACCTATATCAAACTAACAACTACTACCACATCCACAAACCAAAATATAATAGGTGCTTATTGAACTTTGTGATAGACACCTTCACCACGACTCAAAGATGAGAATCTATGTAAAATAATATTAGTTCTAAATGTGTACAAAAATAATTATAGAATAAAATATATAAAACTTTATATCAAGCATACAGCGATGGATATTAAAAGTATAAGCAAAGATAATCCCCTATTGTTTCCTCCATACGATCGTTATAGCAGGATATGGAATGCTGACGGAATATTGATAAAATAAACCTATACAAGCCCGTAATGTATACCTTATGTATCCAATATTACTTCAGCTTTGCAAACGTCTCCTAATACTAGGCAATAAGCTACTTTCAGTAATAGGTGGATTATGGATTTAGAAATCCACACTCGCATGAGTTATTTTGAGGGCCCATCTTTTAGAATTTAATCTTGAATGTAGGCTTAGAATGTACACCATTTTTGTGATCAATCAGAAAAGCTGTGCTACTTAGATCACTAATCCATCGCTCGTCTGTAACTCAGGGTCTCAAATGTATCAAATAAGTTTTTTTATGAAACGTGGGATTTAAGTAAAAAGTTTGATAAATGGGACCATAAAATATCATATTGTAGGTATCTAATTCATTTAAAAAAAAAATTGACCAATGAATGGGTATAAAAGTATATTTTTACAAGTTTTAGGTAAGTGGCTAGCGTAGGTATATTTATTTTATTTATGTACGCAACATTTACATTTTAGTGACTGAAATGTTGATTTTATTCACTGAAATTAAAAAAACGATCGACTGAATAGATCTTTATTTATTTTATCAGGTGTTACCTTCTGAAATTCTTAACAGACAACTTCAATTGCAATGCTACTGCAAATTAGTGATAGATTGAATAGTAGTTTATTTTAACTGTCTGATTTATATTTAAATAAACAATCATTCAGCTAGTCAGTAAATAGCATTTACAGTTGGATCGAATTCGATCTAAAAATATACCTTTCATGACGCGCTTCCGCTTATCGAGCATTTCTGCACTCGTTTTCTCAAAATAGGTTTGTAATTGTGTCCATTGCCTTAAGGTGAATAGGGTTACTTACCTAAACATTTTATTAAACTTAAAGATTTACTAGGAAAATTTTAAGGAAAGCTGTTGGCCGAAGCTTTTATAATTACTGTGATATTCCACAGGTAAATTTTCTATCTATATGGACGACGCACATACCTGATATGCATCGCGAAGGTTTCATATTATGTTAAAGCGCTATGAAAGGAATTCGAAAATAACCCCAAAGGGTGCGCGTGCGCGTGCACCCTTTGGTTTCATATAAATACAGAAAATCGAAGTCATGTGCACGCACATTACTGATATTAAACAAAAGTGGAACTCTAGTTATTTAATTCGCAAGTCACACAGTATTATAAGCTTTCGTATGAATGTATTAATTTAGTGCGTCTGTGCAAACAGAAACGCATACAATTAAGCCGGCACACAGAGTTTGTTATCATGCGACATAGTTAATAGAAGCCAATAATTATTCAGTTACTTGATCCTTTAATTAGGATGAAGACAACCGCCAGTGTCTAATATTTAATTAGAGTGGGTGTTTTACACTGGCCGACACCGACACGGTAGTGACCTGCCAGTGGTTCGAAGAAAAATATCGTTATTGGCGACGAAGACTGAGAACTGCAGACTCTGACCATACATCATCAATCATCATCATCATCATCAATATATATATAAAACTCTTTTGAAGCTGACAGAAAATCAACGCACAGCCTAAACTATAAGTCCTAGAGGTATGAAATTTGGAGGTTAGTATCCTTATATAGTGTAGGGATGCACTAAGGAATTTTGAAAAGTCACACTCTAACGCGAGCAACGTCGCGGGAGACGGCTAGTGTAATAATATATTACGATTCAGTTTTGGCCCAGTATGTAATAGACCAAACTATTTTTGTCGATCAGAAAGCCTATGCAGCCTATTAAATGTATGACATTTTAGTAATCCGACGATATCGTGTAGTAGTCGTGTCGGTGGTAATGTTACCACTATTGCTGAGGACTGCGAAATTCATGAAGCTTATTTGTGAATGATTAATCAAATAATATTTGCAGAGCTCTTTGATGTCAGACGGAAACGCTCACAATGCCTTCTATTTAGTAACATTCTAAAAGATTATCATTTATTTAGGGTATTTTATTTACAAAACGATGAATGCAACACGTCTTGGGAGAGACCTACGTCCAGCAGTGAACTAGGTTGATGTTGATGATGAATGCAACGTTCTTTTAAATGCTAATAACGGAGAACAAAGAAAGGATAGCTTACTCTTATTAGACACGCATAAAATCACTTCTGCCATCCAACGATCAAAAAAGTAGCCGTGATTTCGCATTTTAAAATAAAAGAACCAGCACTTTTTGATCAAGAGTTGTACAATAAAGAAAACGTATACTTAAAAATGAAAACTGTATTGTTACAAATAAGCCAAGTTTGAAATTGAAAAGCGCGCAGACTGAGACAAATCTGACCGAAACAAATTATACTTACAAAAAGTTTCAAGAAGATGAGTGAAAATGTGCGACATGGCATTCTTTCTTATTTAAATAAATCATAAATCATCATTTATTCATATAGTTAATACACGTCAGAGTAGAGTTAATATTAATATTGGTTACTTATCTTAAATAAGTAATCAATTGCTGAATATTAACAACATTCAGCATTATGTGGCATTATAAACAGTAGGTATGTATCTCATACCTTTAATTTTAAAAATTCATCTATTGTATAGAAGGATTGCTTGATAAGCCAGGCTTTCAGTCGTGATTTCAAGCAGGTAAGGCTGGGTGCATCAGCACTTTGACTTTGGTTAATAGTATGCTTAGTGTTATATGCTGTGCTTTGGTTAATAGACACACACAAAGTTAGTTTTGTGTTCAAACATAATAAAATCCGTTTTCAAAAGTTATATCAGGTCTGAAAATGCCAACGAGAACTTTATCAATAACGATGCTGTAGACTTCAAAATGCTGGAAACCCGAGACTCTGCAATGTTTCAAGCAAATGTTTGAGTTTTTCAAACAACTACAAGACAATTAAAAACCGACAGGCTTGGATAATGCACACAAAATGGGCTTTCAAAGCGTAATGGTCGCTTATACCTAAGACTTTTATTTTTAAAACAAAAAACCGCGTCTTTGATTTCATTTATTTAGCCACAAAAAAAACAAGACTTGTTTATCAAACCAAAACCTGTAAACAGTCTCATTAAACAGTGTTTGATAGCTTTTGTATTTTTTTACGATAAAATGAAGACCAAAACTTTTGTTTTTATTTTAGCAACAACTAAAACTAGACAGTGTTTATAGAACCAAAACCTGGACACAGCCTCAAATAACTCTCCAACTTCTGAATGCGGGCGTAGCAAATGCTTGTTTACTTTGTTCTCTATTAGGATAAATGTCACTTCTCTCACATAAACCGGTCACTCAGATAGTAAAAGATAGATAAGAGAGCCATTTACTCTCGTTTAACCTTATAGGCACGCGGGCAGTAATGAATTGAGATTTACGAACTTGCCACTCTAACTTACATAAAATGTACTTAGGGGGATGTTATGGCCTAATTTTTAAAAGATTTTCCGAGCATGTCGTTGTTAGGTGCCAATATTTTGCTGTGTTTTCGCTGTCCTTAAGAATTTGAATGTAAAAAAAGTTAGGCATGCAAATAGGTGATAAAAATATAATATTAAATATTCTCGGACAAATCACACAGCGCTCTCTAGTACCAAACTAAGCAAAGCTTGTACTATGGAAACTAAATTGCTGATATACTACTTATATACATTTTCTTTTTGTAAATACCTTCTTGTGATACATATTAACACCCAAAAACAGAACAAACATCCACATGTTTGCCACAGACAAATGTTTGTTCTCGGTGGAGATCGAACCCACGACCCACAGCACGGAAGGCAGAGCTTCTACCGACTGATACTAGCAGACCTTTATTCAAAGAAACTAATTCTGTCTAAAGGCTCTAAACGTAAAGTAGTTTTGCTCAATAGTATTTTCAAAGCCTGGAGTCGTAAGTCTGACCTATGTCGATACTAGTGAAACTGTTTCTTTTAAGTACATTCATTCTAAGAAAATAAATAGTCTTAAAAGATGGTGATAAATGAAGTAGACCGTCTACTAATAGAACTAAAAGGAGGTTTACCACGTAGAACTTATAAAAGACTGGTACAAAAAGTCCCCCTGGGGGAACTCCTTTGATCACTACCAAGAAAAATGATCTTTTCGCTTAGTATAAAGGCTGTCTAGCTTCAGAGAATATTCAATCGATAATTAATAACCTCGGCTTATTTACATTATGAAAGAAAGTATAAACATTCGTTTGGATGAATGGGGAAGAATTTAAAAACAAGAAACAGCGATTATTTATTTCTGTAATAGCTACTGTATTTATTTACAGAAATATGTCTGTATGTATGTATATTGTATATACCGACTGTATTTCCGCTATGAACTTTTTCTTCTCACCAATCGTAAACTGCCATGCTTTTGGATATTCAATTTGAAATTATGTAACATAGCATTAATCATAATGCTGGTTCCGTAAAATTAAAATAGAAACACTCACTACTTACAGGTTTCTATCTTACTTAGGAATCTTAATTATATTTTTTTCCGACTCAATTTAAACCAACCCGGATTACATCAACATATTCGGATTAAAACTACTATACAAAAATTTGGTAAGTTTCAGACCCCGCGGATATCCGGTATCTTGAATTCCACTTTTTCTAGGGAAATGTCTACCGTGCTTGTGAATAGCAGTTGCCATCCTAAGCCAATTTAATAATCAAAACCTCAACACGTTACCGTATTGTTCAGGCACAGATCATTATAAAACTATGTTCAGGCAATCATCATCATCATCATCATCAATATATATAAAACTCTTTTGAAGCTGACAGAGAATCAACGCACAGCCTAAACCATAAGTCCTAGAGGGATGAAATTTGGAGGTCCTTATATAGTGTAGGGGTGTACTAAGAAAGGAATTTTGAAAAGTCGCACTCTAAAGGGTCTAGAATGCGTGCAACGCCGCGGGCGACGGCTAGTATAATATAAAATATTTGATGGAACTATGAGAAACTCAGCATGGCATGTAAATAATCTTTTATCTATTGTAAAGCGGATTTGTGTCACGGGTTGCGTTTCATCCGAGTAACGTATACATTGCGTATTCTGTATAACTTGCGGTAATTTTATAGATGTACTGTTATGGGGTACGAGACATAAAGTGCCTATCTAGGGAGGAATTGTTTACTCGAATATTCTATCCGCAAGCTTGACATTTTAGAGGGATTTATCACAAGGGACTAACCTGGGTGCTTTTGAGGGTGGGGATTTGTTTCTGGTTTTTGTATATAATTTTATACTTAGACTACCTTTATACAATACATATAATAAAGTTTACATGAAAAATAACTAAATTAAAAAAAAAATCAGTGCAGAATATTTTAGTTTTATTCTATATGTTCAGATTGTCTGTAAGTTTCTTACAGAAAAGAATAAGATCTTGTATTGCTTAAAAGAATAAATGAAGTAGTGCAGAATATTTTTTATTCTATTCTATGTTCAAACTGGTTGTAATCTTTTTAGAGTCCTCATCACAGCAAAAAAACAAAGCCCATTGACTGAGCTCTCCTAACGACTTGCACACAATAAATCCGCTATTCCAATTTAAACTTGAACCCGCTATCTATGACATAAACAAGCTATATCTACAAAGGTTTCTTTGTGTTAAAGAAAAATTCGTATAAAGCCTCTCTCCAATTAAATGGAGTGCCAGAAACATTCGCGACAGCCCAACCCGGCTTGTGACCGACAAAACGATTTTATGAATACCGCGAGTGTCTCTTGTGGGATGTGGAAACGTGATTAGACGCCAACATTACAGTGCAGTCTACCTATTCATTTTGACTTCGGTTATTTTTTTAATCTACGTACGGTTTTTTTAAAATAATCAGCTTCCGAGTGATGGCGGGCGCAGTGTATTTAGTGATCTTGTTCTGTGGGTTTATATCATCTATATGTTTTCTTCTTCTTTACCCTATATGGCCTGTGTCCGTCATTTCGACAGACAATTTTGCCAGTGTCAAGCGGTGAATTTTATATAATTTATGTCAAGTCAAGTCTTTGTCAAGTCGGCTGTCGTTTGTTTTTAAGAGAAAATGGTGGATTTTCTCTTCAAAACCTGAAACGATTTTTCACATTCAGAAAAACCACTTTATACACATTTATTCCAATGGCTCACACTTTATGTTACGACCTAAGTATTATTGGTTAAAATTCCACCAAAATTAAACAATAATACTCACAATAACACAAGAAAAACTATTAAAATATAAATGCTGTGTTGTTTCAAAAAATGTGAAAATTCGAATATCTATATTTGTTTTCCTAATGTTCTTTTTTCCCACTGGGTTTTTCTATGACAGTTTACTTGTCATGAAATACTGGAGATAATAATTGTAGACCTCAAGTGCTAGGACGCACTAAAAGACTCTTACTTAGCTGCTGTCTTTGCATTTTACATCCACTGTTGTAGTATCAATAGGCTTTTTTTCATTCTGCATAGAATCTCTGCCCGTAGGTAACACATTTTCTTTTATTTTAGTTCTCATTAGGTCTAAATGAAATATACTTTTGGTCTAGGCCATTTCATAAAATATTTCTATCACAACAATAAAACCAATGAGCTATATGTAGGTAATGTGTACTTAAAATTGTTTGAGTTTCATACAAATGTTTTACAAAACTCAGTAAGTAAGTATGTGTAAGTATTGATTTCCTTTAAAAGCTTTTAGGGTAAATGTTGAACCATTGCTTTATCAGAAATAGGTACCTATTGTATGTTTGACGTCGTAAGCTCAAACATGCAGATATTTGTAAAGTTCCCGTGACTTTGCTTACGCAAGCTCTTTTTCTTACATTGGCTGTTTTAATACTAACGGCACGATACCTACACGATATTGTTGGAGAAATATCGTATATTTAGTACGTAAACGGTTTCACCACAAATTAGAAAGCTTTTACGCTGCGTGACCGCCGACAATAACATTTTGTTCGAGCCACTGACATCGGCCCATACCACTGGTACGTAGGGAACAAGCAGTATGTGTATTTAGAAAACTATCCTTCATCTACTCTCTCGGTCTACTATTTAGGAAAAAAAAAACATTTTGTAAACCTATTCAACTTGACGTCACCACTCGCAGTTCTGTCACAATCACGTTTATGTTAACGAACCTAGGCTCTCGCAAATTCATACAGATGTTGACAGATGAAAACGGTGTCAGAATAGACGTGACGTCATCAGCTTAGTGTTTTGTCAAATAAGGCTGTGTTAACCCACTAGGTTAAGTATTGTATGGCGAGGCGGGTAGTTGTACTTTGTTAGGTATGAAATTACTGTTTTAATGTTTTTTAACGAATGTTATGCACCTTTAATCATGGTAAGAAGTTACAATTTGCTGTTTAGGAACATTAAAAACAAAAATCAGTGAAATTATTGATGTTTTTAGACTTTTTAGATACTCCTAGAGCATTTAGTTTAAAATATATTGTGTTGATTGTCAGTCAGCCAAACGCAGCCATTTTATACATTTAGATAAGCGCGAACAGACGTATATTTATTTAGGGCAAGCACTTTGCGATTTTCGTCAATGAAATGCGTAACTAAAAAAAACCCGTGCGTGGAGTCCCTTCGCTAAAGCTTAGACAAAGCACACGAGAGGTTAAAAAGTTGTTTTGTATTGTAAGTACCTACCTTAAATCTTAAAGGAAAAAAATAAACCCCTGGCGTGTGTATAAACATGATCTGAATTCATAAGTGAACGCCCACACACCACATCATCTCGAATAAAATCAAATAAAAAACAAAAAAATCAAGTCTAAAAAAATTCGTATTTTTTTGAAGTAGACGAAGCAGAGACCTGCTCAAAATCCATGCATGAGGATACTGATGGGGGTACCTACTACATCCAAACATAACATTTGAGACATGACAGGTTACAGGAGATCACATATTTTTGTGATTTAGTATTTTTCTTATGATGCGTTTATGCATTTAGCTAAGCGTTTGGCTGCCAGCACACCTGATGGTAAGTGTAGCTGCAGCCAAAGGTGGAGCTCGCTTAGCTATACTCCACCTTTTCAGTGTTTTCTTAAAAAGTTTATCTTCTAATTCTTTTAATTCTTACACTATTCTACTCATACTATAGATTTTATTATAGAAAACACTGATATGTAAAGTAGGAAAAGAGGTTTATTAAAATCTGCTGACACTACCCTCTCGGACAGACTAAGCCCAAGATTTCATAAAAGCGGCACCGGTTTTTGATGGTTAATTATACTGTCAAAATAGGCAAGATGTAATACTATATGATGCAGTAGCACGCGATTCGTAATTTCGATTCCGGCATTTTTTAGGCCTAGAGATTTTATAAAAAAAAATTACAATACCTTATATTATACCTTTTTTTGTAGTTACCCCAAAATCTTACAACACGTTTTCACCAATAATAATTGGATTAGGCAACAAAAAAACTACACAAAAAAACGGCTGCTATTTCTAGAAAATGTGACATGAATAGGGAACACGCCCTACATATTTACATTATGCAGATCTCAGGCTGAGTGAGAAATCCATTAAAAAGTTTAATTACTTTTGTACGTTTGAATCTTTAGCTTTGCGCATTATCATTTGTCATTGGAAATTGGGAAAACTGAGTCCAACTTTGTTCACAAAATGTTTCGTCCTATATTTATGTCAATTTTGTAGGGTTGTGACTCCGCTTCTACTTTTGCAAAAAGCTGTACCTTCGCTACCGTATATTTGTAAGTTTTCCCTCTGAGTTTTTAGGGTTAGCACGCCGGCTTGCCCGACCCAGCAAACGCATCGATTTTAAATCGCATCTTATGAATTTTGATCACAAGTGATTCATTTTATAGGTCGACTCTTCTTTTATTAGGTTTCAGTGGTTTGTCCTGTAATAAATGGTTTGTTTGTAGATTTTTTTAAATTAAATTTGGTTTATGCTTCCAGTCAAATTCTGCACCTCCGCCTTCACGTCTGTTTCTACTACTATGGCTTCTGTTCAACGATATTCTAGGATATTCGATATTTTATGTTTGCTACCATTATATCCTTCGTACCAATGTAGCTTAAATTTACTTAGTAGCTGGCCAATGTGGCCATATCTTACGAGGTCACGCGTTTACGTGCCATAAAAGGTTGCGTCTTGTTTTGCAGGCTGACGTGGTTTGATTAAATCCGTACCTTTGGCTCGCAGAATTTTTTATCACTTTTCCGCAGTCGTGTTTCGAATCCAATGAGAAAAGTATTTTCGTCAAAAATATAAAATAAGAATTTGCCTTGGCAATACTTTTTTCTCCTTTTTTTACCTTTTTCTACTTAAAATTTATATTTTAGATTAATAAATTCTATGGTCTAAGAATTTACAACGACGGAAATTACCCACGATTCAAGTTAGAAAATATGAAGAGATGAAAATTTATGAAACAATTTCTCATAACTCGCGAAATGAACGAAAGGTATGATTGAATCAAGCTATGAAACTCATAATTACTTAGATCGATAATTTAAAAAGCAATAGCGACGTCTCTAAGGTCCTCCATACAAAAAAAACGTACAGAAATTTTAAACTTTTGTAGCATTTCCTCAGTGTTTTTGCATTTTTCATGTATAATTCGGTAGCCTCAGGCAGTCGGAATTGATTGCTCTATAAAGGCTCCCTCAACAGGTTTTCACACGCAAACATTTATTATTCATGAAGTTGGTAGTTTTGGGCTCAAACACGTCCACATCTTCAGAGCTAGACGACGACACCTCGAATATATTAATGGTTATGCCACGTTTTTTGTGCTTAGAGTTTTTTTAAAAACTAAACAAGCTAAAAAGTATGAATGAAATAAAATATATCCTTGGTCATTTCACACAACGCTCTCTAGTCCCAAACTAAGCAGAGTTTGTACTATGGGAACTAGATTTACGATAGAATACACATACACACCCTACTTATATACATTTTATTAAATAATTATTTACAATTTTTATTACTAGTTTATATTTTTACAAAACAATCTCCCAAGAGTGATACCTTATTTTGTGGTTTATAAAACTGAATAACTATCTTGAATATAGCCAACTATGTAGTACCTACTAAAACAATTTACCTACATGACCAAAAAGGTTCATTAGAAATATGCTTTTTCGTGAATTCAACACTGACATAACTTTTGAATGTGGCCTTCCTCATTATTTTAATTAATTTTACTCACGTCCAATTTACTGTTCTAACTTTAGATTAAATTATATAAAGTCCTTATAAATAACGGGTATGTAGGTAGAATACTCACATGTGTTGTAGGGAATGTGATATTCTAAAAATATTTATTCGTGAACGCGTGAAAAATATCCAAGAGTAATAACGTAGTACCGCGAGGCACAAGTTCCAATAAAGGAACATGGGTAAAAATATACTCTTTTTGGGTAAGAGTGAATACTATTTGCATACAACAACTTGAGATCAAAAAGCTGCGAATTTTATGCTGATTGGAACTAGTAGGTACGTACAAAGTATTTTACGTCGTAATAACTCGAACACAGTATTGTAGAGCAGTGTAGACCTACTGGTAGGATCTACTTATTAACTCATTGCAAACAGTTTTAGAAAAATCCATGATCTCTTTTCTTTAGGACAAGTAATTTATCTTTCGGTAATTAAAATGAAGTTATTTTATTTACTTGCCGTGCCAGCTCTTACATCAATATTGGGCCGCACTGACACGCTTTTCAGAATTATCACGATTTTGGAGTTTTCATCATACTCAATCACTCATTTCAGGGAAGTAAAATGTTTGAATGTACGTTTACATTGTATTTTAGGGTGGTACCTACAATAAAAAAAATATGGTGTTTATTTTCGGTAACAAAGTTAACAAACCTAAAAACATGCTGTAAATATTGTTAAAAAAAAAAGCTGATCCAACAGAAAGTATAAAAACTTGGGTTACTATTTTTATAGAGTTCGAGTTCACTCGAGCGATACTCTACTTTCAAACTGATGCTACTCTCCAAGGAATCATGATTGATGGTGTACAAAACAAAAGCAAGCAAAGGATAGCGAGGGGCTTCGCCGATGGGAGATGGCAATGAGATGGGACTTGATGTACCGACACGGAATATACAAACTGCGTGCCGGTATACCGGTAGACTTCGCTTGCTTTCGTTCACTCAGTGTATACTCACCATGATGAAGTAAAGATCGAACAAACATTGGATTATTAATTTGTAATTATAAAAAAAATTAGACAGCCATTGGGATTTCAAGACTAACCTACTAAGATCTAATTTATGGTTGGTACTACGTTTGTCAATTTCCTTTCACCATTTATCAACAAAGTTGCAAAATAACTTTCTAGAAATAAAGGTTTCAACTTCAAAACAGATATCAAATTCAAATTCAAATGATTTATTTGCAAAAATGTGGTTACAAAGCTCTTATTTTACCCAACTTCTTATGATGCTAGAATTCACCAGATATTCAAGCACCCGACTGAGTGTCGCCCATGTAATGGTGGTACGCGACTGGACTCGGACACCAGCGCTAATGAGAGAAAAATTACTTTTCTCATTTCATTGTCCTCAAATTCGGTTCCGTCACGTAAACTGCATTTAGAGATGGTTGACTCTATCGTCTATGGACTGTGTAATAGTCCTAGTTGTAATTTCGGCATGGACTTGGGCAGGGAAGTGGGCACGCGCATAGTGTGAACACGATCATGTCGATCATGCCTCTGTCCCGTCTCCCGGTCCAAATTCATGCCCTTGCTCCTTAATGAGAATAAAGGCGATGTTGCTGTGGCAATAAGTCCGCGGCAATAATGCCGGCAGCGGCATGGGCATATTGTGAACGCGGTATAACAGTCTACAACACAATGATATGTATTTTTTTTGTAATCAAATGTATATGGAATACATACTTCTATTATGTGTTATTTAGTATTTGGTAACAACGATACGAAATGGACTCTTGGAGTGGAGCCACTGTAGCAGCTAAATAAACAACCATCCTGGTCTATCACGTGAGTGGACGTTATTCAAGATTTTCCACTGAAACTGCTAGTGATGTCTCTGCCAACCGTGATGTTGGCATGATGATGATGATGATGATGATGACAAAAAACCTTGTTTCCAGTAAATTAATAAAGTTAGAAAGTGATAGTAAATCAAATTTTCACCTTTGGTAGGCATCTTCCAACGGCAAATTCAATAAGCGAACATTTTAAACAAATTGCGTTAAAACCCTAACTTATTTATGCTGTCCTCGGAACTCAGTTGTTTATTAAGTCGTTGTGGTTATCTAATTTTTTGCTGAAAGGTCGGAGGGTTCTGAGAGCCAAGGTGGATTCAAGTGTGAGTGACGTTATCTGACGAGGTGACTTGCAGGCTTGTGTTAACCTCAATCTACAAGCACAACCGGCTGTTTGTGCTTGTAGATTTTAATTACCGCGATTTGCATGTGTTTGGACTTTAAAGATATATTTAGGCCCCGACACGGTTTAACAGCTCTCGGCGAAAGTGGACGGGAATATACATATCTTTTTCTATCGTATTCTATATATCTTTTCGCGGTCCACTTCCCTTCAATTTAAGGTCAAAGCTATTAAACCGTGTCGGGACGAGTACTAAATGCATACCTACCTAGAAAATAGTAAAGAAGAAATAAAAAGGCATCTTCTTCGCGTCGTGTTGATGATAGTCATGTATAAATAATGCTATATATATAATCTTTGGACGTGTTTTCGAATGCCCCCTTTAGATTTCATGAATGAAATATTTCTGAGAATAAGGTGAGTACTCACTACATTAGTACCAATAGACCTGAGGGGATGAATATCATGCCTTTCCTTTTTCTTTGATGATTATTGGTTGTGTAAAGTTCATTTGACCTACACAAAATAAGAGATCGATTGTAACCGTTAGCAATCCCCAACAATAAATAATAGCGGAATAACCAATCAACGTTGCCTTCGGCGTGCTTTCCATTCCCTGTGTACTCAGAGACCCAATTACGATGGTTGTTTTCGAATTACTCATTCGGAAACAACAAAAAATATTGTTTTGCTAAAGTACCTACTATAAATAAATAAATATTCATTGTATATTGCACACATACCTATCATCCCTAACAACCCAAACCTTACTATTGGATGGTGGCTTTCTTTTTTAGTTTAGCTTTTTTAATTTTGATGTCATCAAGGACGTACCTCTGAGGTACTTTTAGACACGGGTTATTCCCATCGAGCCCACCTGCTGGCCCACTGGTGAGGCCGATGGGAAAAAAATCCCAACAAGGCAACTATGCAAATGAGTAGGCTTGACCCATAAGGTTAAAGTGAGTATAAAAGATCTGAGGTGATGTCTACCTTGCGTATGGATTACAGTCCTGAACCAATTTTATTTTCATTTAATTTTCAACATTTGCACTGGATATTTGGGTAGTTGTAATTAATTTAAATCTTTGACCCAATTAAACTATGTTTGACACGTTTCGCTTAGTAAATAACATGACTTAATTAACGATTCCCCAATATACAATGAACGCGTCTGCCTGCTCCGGACGGGGTCCTGAGGACAGACGGATTTGACTTCTCTTGTTAGTAATCTTTTTACAAATCCACATAAGCCTCACAAAATTAGATTTATTCTGTTTTTAAAGGTGATTTAAGAATTTTATCGTAAAATCTGCACATTGCATTTGTATTGAAAAAATGTTTATCGTCTCGACAATATTTTACGAAATTTTTTGCCTAGAAGTATTAATGAGCTATTGTGTAGAAAAAAATATCTGAGTATTTTTGCTAAAGGATTTCTGCTAATAAAATGGATGATTATTTTATATGTGAAAGTTATTTTATAACATTAGGTATGTAGTAGTATGTACTCGTCAGCATCCTTCCGTAAATATAATCAAAAACACAATAAAAGTAATTTTAAATTATGTCATTCCATTTTAGTATGTATCGAAATCGCAGTCCGGGCAAAGCGTTTTATAAAGCCAATACAAATATTAATTTCACTTTGTTCTTACTACAATATCGTACCTATAGTGTAGCAGAATAAAATCCCAAGAGGAGGCAATGTATGGGCATGATTACAAACTTGTTTACCGACTTTGTTTGAAAAAATATAGTAATTCCTTTGAAAGTTTCAAGATTTAGTAGCTGTAGGAACTTAGCTAAGTCACGCTGAGTAATAATAGGGAAGTTTGTTGATACAATATTCTTCGACTAATAGCGAAAAGTTTGAGCTCTTGATATTTGAAGTGGAAAGTCCATATTTTTTTCACTAAGTAGTTTTAACTTTTAGAACTCTTATTTTTTTGTCAGTTTTGTTTTTCAGAAACATTGAATATCGTCATAGAATACAATACCTAGTCGCTTCTCACTAACTTGCGATTCTATTAACGAACACACTGCGCCGGAAGACTATTAACATACGCTTTCGTGCCTCTTCACTCCATGTCGCGGCTCACTCGACTGAGTAGAGCTGCGCTATTTTTGGCCGGACATTTTAGACGTGAAAATAATGCATCCTTATTTCTCTTTACCTACTTTTTTTTACCAGTATTTGATGAAACTTTTGAATTAGTTCTAAAATTAAATAGTGCTTGATTAATCATTAGTTAGGAGGTACGTTCACCTTCCTTGGTAAAAAATAGGACCCCACCCGTTGGATTGACTACATTGCTAAGATCGAGGGAGACTGGAGAATTAGGAATGCTTAAAATCTCTTCTTGGGAATCTATGGGGGAGGTCTATGTCAAGCAGTGGACTTCTATGGGCTGATACTGATTAAGACGGAGTACGAAAAGAAAAAGATTGAATATTTTCTAAATACTTTCTTCCAATCAAGAAAGTGAAGAATGAAGAACCTTTGCTACGAATTTTCTTGGTAAGTAGGTAATAACTTTAGTCCGGTTACTAAAAATTGAGTACAACTCTACGGCAACGCGGATACGTCATGTGTTGAGAAACTTTGTATGTGGCATTCGCCTTATAATTAAGGTCTATTCACGGAGCGCGTTGAGTTGGAGTCGACCTCATCTGATGCGACAGGACAGCTCTGGAATGTATGGCTTTTGTAATAATTGTGTTTGGATGTAGAATTGTAGAACCCTAAATCAAATGCGAACGGTTACATAGTAATGTCTTTCATAATATCGTTTTACAACTGAAAGTTTAGTAAAATGAAAGATCGCTAATAACCTTTCAGTAAAGTGGATCAAGCCCAAGCAAGGTCATTTAAAGTGTGGCAGCTATCGTCATCATCAACCTATATTAGTCCACTGCTGAACGTCTCTTCTAAGATGTCTCTTTTAAGACGCAGACATCTTCTTGTTGTGGATTTGCCAGCTACATTTTGCAAATCGTCACCCCACCTTGCCAGAGGGCGTCTTACACTACGCTACCTAAACGCGGTCTCCACTCAAGTATTCATCCGCTAGACTGACAAAACATTTTCTAAAATACTCACGTTTGCCAGAACAATTCAACTGGTATATTTGTACGTTCGAATGTCGACACATCCATTAACCGCCCCTAATCCATCGAAGCGCATGTTTAAGCCCAGACATGCACCGATGAGTCTCATTCATCACTCAGTAGACAATGAAGCAAATCACTTGTACCTAAATCAGTTTTTTTGGAAATGTTTTGTTCTACCAGAGTGTTGATTAACGCAATTTAAAGAAACACTATTAAATCTCGTTTTATCGTAGGGAAATACTTGGTAATTTTCCGACCAAAAAATTTATTTAATGGTTTTACACACAATATTGTTATTTGCTGTTTTTCATAAATATTTTCAGTGATTTTATATCCTCAAATATATTGAAATGTGCGAGCGAGAAGTTGTTTGACGCTTTTCATAATATTACCCTCAAGATTTCCGGTAATTTAATCTGCAATTTAATAAAGTTGAGCTATGTACGGTGACGTAAAGTACCACAAAATGAGGAGCTAACCTCAAATTATCTAATAATCTAATAAGCACCCTTACAGTGAACCTCCACATGAAATTACCGAGTAAGTCGGGTAAGCGTGTCTCGAGCTTCGAGACGCAATCATATTACTTACAAAGGTCACCTGATAACAAATTTATCTTGAAACCGAGATCTTATCACACTTTGTTCTTTCAAAGAAAATACTCCTCGGTTTTGTAATCACTCTTTCAATCTGAGTTTTTTATTATTAAAAATGTAGGTGTGGTAAATTGCAATGGAATTTCAAGAACTGCAAGATGCTTGTCTCTACTTTAATAGCACAAGGCTAAGACGAAACGCTGGCGAGACAAGAGTCAATTTTGTTGCAAATAGCTGTCGCAATGTAGCGTTGGAAGACTCAAACTCAAATCGTTTATTGAACTATAATGTTGTTTTACATGTGTTATTCTCCTTACCTTATAAAAACTAACAGAAGACATTGTGTCCTGATTACGTATGGTAAACAAGACATACCTAATTAAATGTCTACTCAAACTTTTTATAGATAGACCATGAGACTTAGGGCAATCTTCGCCTATAATTATGATGCCTGCTTATTTTTCTGCAGATATAAGATATAGACTACTAGATATTCCCATACGTAAATACTCGGTTAGGCTTACGGAGAAGAAAAAAACCTTTATTAAAGCTAAAAACAGGGTAGTATTTACCAAATAGCTGAAATTGAAAATATTGGAATTGATTTTTTTTTACGAATATCTGATTCTAATTTTAATTTTTTTGCTATCGCTACTTGGTGGTTTGTTCTCCACGTAAATTAGCTGACTCCAGCAAAATAAAAGACTGCATAGCTATGTATTATCTTTAAAACCTACAAGCTCTTAGCACACAGTTATTTAAAAAAAAATATCACGCCATAAAATATAATTATACAGCTCTACATTAAAATTGACCCGTCTCTAGATAATATTTTAATGTGTTACTAAATACGAATCGTCAATAAATTAAACCAATGTATTATCTCTATTAATAACTTTTATTCTTATCTCGATTAAATCCAAAGAGGACAGAAAAAAATTTAAACTTTTTGGCGCGACGACTAAATTTAATGCAATGCGACATAGTAAACGCTACTCAGCTCAAGAAAAGGTTTCAGTAATACCCCTAGACTTCCCCTACGTCTCACCAAACAACCTTTGTAACGTAAAGGTCTGTTTGCCTATCCAGTATCCATCCCTACTTGAACGGCGGCGCGATTGTTCGCTATAGATTACGATCAAATCTCGGATTGGTAAATATACCTTCCTTTCGAAAGATACTACGAATAGTCTGGATGCTTGAAGTAATGTCTATGTGCGTGTATAGACGAATGCAATACGAATACCACTGCCACAGTTGGAACAGACGTTTGACCAGCCGCGGGCATCGAACCCATACCTCTTGCATGCGTTTTAACCAACTAGACATAGATCTGAAGTCATCATCTGAAGTATCAGAGATAGTTTTTCAGCTCTTGTTCAGGTAATTGAGTTCACATTCAATACCTACACAAATGAGTGCATAATTATTTGCATGTCAAACACAGAAATGAATGAGTCCTTTATAGTGAGGACCCTAACATTGGTGGTGATAAAACAGTATCAGTTTATCAACTTGACAGAAGAAACTTAAACTCCTAGCATCTGATAAAACCTTTTGTCTCTCTAAATAGGGTTGAGAATGGTGTAATAAATTAACAACTGAGATAATAGTACATTATGGTACTAGTGTGGTACATTGGTGATTACCGCCGAGGTGCCATTGAGACCCGAGCCGTAGGCGAGGGTCTTAAGAAAGCCGAGAACGGTAATCATCAATACACACGTGTATCATACGACGTTTTTCAACACACTTGTGAATAAAATAACTATAATTTGAACAGTGAAAACGCGTTGTGAAAAATGTTTCGCTATGGCGGGAAAAATTAATCAGTTTTCCTATGCGCGCGCATTGCGATCGGCCACAGACTAAAGGAATGAGTTTTTATTTTATTTATTTTCCGCGCTTAGGGTTTGCGCCTATTCTGCCACGTAAAAAATGGGGAATATAAAGTTTTCTTTTATTACAGAGAAAACAAAAGTTATATTTGAGTGAAAGTTTTATTTATTAAACACGTAAGAGTTAAAATTATCTATTTAAATAAGAAGTTGCATGAAATAGGAACATTCTTTTATTTGTTCTATTGAACAAGATTTTTTTTTGAATAAAAACTTTTTTAGTAGCATAGCTACTCAACCAATAAAATTAAAAAAAAAAATCTATAACTCACTAGTGAGTTATATAGCAATGAAAAAGTCACAGTTTGATTATGGGTGTCATTATGTGCCTAATTGCGGTGACCATAGAGCCACTTTATGAGCAAGTATGTTGAAAAGTATTTTAGATAGATACGGCTAAATGACTGATTTCCGAGCGTTTTGCAAAAAACTCGCCTTCGTCACTTATACTTTTTGGCGTATTTCAATTGTTGCACTCAGCCTCGTCACAGGCTGTGCATTTGACAGGCTTGTGCACTCAGCCTCGTCACAGGCTGTGCATTTGACAGGCTTGTTGTTGACAGGATCGGTAATTGCACTGTTAGTAAATCAAGTTGGAATCCTGTAGCATTTCATTTATTTCGGCTTCGTGAAATAGGTATCCCTCGCTGGCTCAATTCAAATTTCGCGCCTCATTCTTAGAAAAATTAAATAAAGGCAAGCAGCAGCGACAACTAGCGCACCGCATGGAAATTACATTGTAATTTCATTTTTTTTTACAGCGAAATCAAGATGGAAAGATCGGTAAAACGCCGAGGCGCCATCTGGTGTCGAGTAGTTGTATCGATTTAGTTTCGATTGGTTTTTTTTTTGTGCACTTGCTCTAGGTTTAAAGGATTTGTCTATGGCGATGACATTGAAAAAAGAGGTCATGGCCGACGCCGGAGAAATATAGGTTTTGTTTTGTTTCAAAAGAATTGTGTTTAGGGACGTTTTTGCCATGAAGCTCGTAAGGAAAAGCTTCGAGAACTTTCGATTTTGAGCTACATAAAACTAGCCGGCAAGAGGAGCCGCGTCTTCATTCCACGAAGTTTGCAGAGAAATCAACACCGAAAGTGCGTGTGGGCGGAGAAGAGAGTGCCGGTAAGTACCTCGCGATTCCAGGCCATGGATAGCATGGCAAGGATCCAGGCTCAGGAGGTTCTCGGGTTTTTATTCGATTCGATCATTTCAGACGAGACAAACACCAAAGAAAGCGGACAGCCGGAGAGAACGGGGAGACCAGACCGACGTGGCAGCATTTATGTCATCTCGGGAGCAGCCACGCAAGTCAACATTGAACAGGAGACCGACGGAGGTGCAGCTGAGAACAATTTCCGGTAGGTGGCCTCGAGTCAGGATCAGCTGATCGGGACTTCGGGGCGGGTCATGCAGAAGCTTATGACGACCCAACCGTCAGGGCGTCATGATCGCAGACAAAATATAAACACTTTTCCTTGTATTTTTCAGGCTGAAGGACGAGCAGAGAAGGGCGCGGACGCACGTGGCGTCACGAGCCGGTCGGTGTTAAGCAGAGGCGAGCAGAGCGTGGCGAGACGGCCAGCGGCTGGATTTCCCGAGCTGAGTTCCGTAAAGGCGTGGTGTGCACATGCCACCACGTGTCTCGTCGGCACTATAAGGTGGGCCCAGTGTCAATATTTTACAAGAAGGTGTCAGAGTAGGATCATTTATCAGGCGTTTCATCAGTTGAAGTCGAAGACGAGCAGCTGATTTCGTGGAATCCTGGTTCACTTGTCTATCGTTTGTTTGTCGTTAGTCTGCGTTTGAGTATTTGTTTATCCTGCAACGCTATTAGTGCTGCGTTAAACCTTTTTTAGCATACCAGTAGGACTAGATCCGTAAATATCAGTGCAGGTTGGACCTGTGGTCTGCCCTGGTCCAGACGGGGCCAGTGCATTCCTCAGATCAACCCGAGCAAAGCTCATACGAGCCATAAGTGGTTGTGCAAGGTGTAGGAAAACGTTGGTCAAAGACAAATGTACATTCTATAGCTAGGATTATAAGCTAGTAACTTTATGCCCCTGGTGGCACCTGTAATTAGACTAGAACAAGTTCTAGGGATGTGCGATTAGAAGTAATTTTAGAATTATACTATTTCACGAGGCTGATTCTTTTTAAATATCCGTTTAGTTAAGTTCACAGCTTTAGTATAATAAATAACGTTTTAGGTCCTTTTTAGAATATATGTAGTGTAAATGGTAGAATAAGAAGTTCATGTTTATGTAATCATAGGTTTATTTACAATAATAAATGGTTATTTTCGTGTGTTTCACATGTTTCTTTTGTTAACAATAAAAATAAATTTTGTACGGTAGGAAGATAGGCAGAACCACCCCGCAGGAGCTAGCTGTGGTAGTCAGGAAGGTAGATATCCTGCCATTCCTTTCCTTTGTCATCTCCCCAGATTTCCAACCGTTACAAATGGCGCCCAACTGTATTTTAATTTAAATTTTTCAGCATTTAAATGTGATTTTTTGTGAAAATAATATTTTCAGGATAAAACATTACAACTGTAAATTAGAGATTTTGTACGTCTGACCAACGTTTCGTTTAAGTATAATATTTTCTGGTATTTTTATTTAAAGCAACGAAGCGAAGACAAGTGATCCAGTTAGTTTTTAAGTTGATTTTTAAGTATTTATTTTAAGGTGTTTATTTTTAGTTAATTTAATTTAGTTAAGTTGCTTAGCTGTATTTAGTTAAATAAGTAATAATTCATCGCAGCAATTTATAGCAATTTTGAGGCTTTTGATAAATGTTTAGACACATTGCACACTACAAAGTTAGGGACCAACGGTTCTTTAGCTCAACAATTTAGACAATATTCCTTAGCATATTTTCGCACCTTTTTTTTATTTTGTTTTTTTAGCCAGGAACGAAAATAGTACATCTGTAGGGAATATTTGATGATCTTTTGTTTCCCTTCATTGCTCATTTGTTTATTTATTTTATTTGCTTATTTTGGTTTTGATATTTCATAATGTCGACACCAGCGATTTTAGTGCCAGAGGATGATCCAGTCAAAGATGTCAGTAGTCAACAAAAGGTTGTAGTAGAGTGTGCGGGTCCAAAGGTTCCAATCGCAAGATGGGGGGTCAAGTTCGATGGCGTAGGAGATGTTAGATCGTTCCTGGAAAGAATCCAGGAGCTGAGCGCGGCGTACAGCACAAAAGAAGAGACACTATTTGCATCAGCAGCAGAACTTTTCAGCGAACAGGGCTTATTGTGGTTTAGAGGCATCAAGGAGCATGTCAAGTCATGGAGCGAGCTGTCGTCCTTGTTATTAGAGGAGTTCAATCCAATAGATTACGATTACAGATTGCTAGGGGAAATAAGGGCGAGAACACAAGGCGCCGACGAACCAGTACATATGTATTTCTCAATTATGAATTGTTTACTAGCTAGACTGAAGAACACACTTCCAGAGCAGGATGTACTCCAGATTTTACTCCATAATATTAGGCCGTCTTTTGCAGAGCAACTGGCTTTAGTTGATATCTCAACAGTCGCTGCGTTGAAAGAAAAATGTAGGAGGTTGGAAGCAGCGAAACAGCGCTCAGAATTTTTCGTAGAGCCATCGAGAGCATCGTCGAAAACCTTGAACCCGACTTTAGCATATAAAGGTTCAAAACCACGATCTCTTCTTGCAGAGGTGTCAACACAGCAATCAGCAAGGAGGACACCACAGGCACAGTCAAATTGTTTCAGGTGCGGAGCGAAAGGTCATTGGTCTAGGGATTGTAGGAAAAGCACTTGGAATCAACAAGTCAAATGTTTTAATTGTGGTGAGGTTGGGTACACGATAAGGTCGTGCCCCAAGTGCAACTCTGCGTCACCTTTAGCAGGTCGCGTAGATAGTAAATTTCAGCCACAACATTCATCCAGTCCAAAAAACTAGATGAGAGGAGCCGAGATGGTTTACCCATTCTCCGCAAGAAAAGGGGTTGGGTCAAAAACCGTGAATCAGCTGTTTCGGTTCTGTTTTCACCTTGTCATAAGGATTCACGTCCATATTTAAAGGTTACCTTAATGGATTTAGCTTTTTATGGTTTGCTAGATTCAGGAGCTAGTTTGTCAATTGTAGGAAGCAAGGCACAGGAGATCTTGCAGGATTTAGGGTACACACTCCATGATGTTGACAGGTCGGTGTACGTAGGAAATGGAGAGCGTATTAAGGCAGTAGGTTACATGTTGCTACCTCTAACATTTGAAAACATGACTCGGGTCATAAAATTTTTTGTAATACCAGGGATTAACTCAGATGTTGTATTTGGTATAGATTTTTGGAGAGCGTTCAACCTGGCACCCGAGGTCATAAATAGAAGGATGGAGATAGAGGATAGGCCGACATGTTGCATAGCTTCCCTTTCAGATGGTCCAGTCCGCGCAATACACACTTATCAGTCTTTGTCACCGTCGGAGAAGAGGAAGGCGGATGCGGTTGTAAAAAGGTTTCATGACATTTCTTCAGAACAAAAAGGACTGGGAAAAACACAGTTAACACAGCACATCATCGACACAGGGGATTCACCCCCCATAAAAACAAGACAGTATCCACTATCACCAGAGAAGAGAACAGCTCTACATAAGGAGTTAGACAAGATGTTGCAGTTAGGAGTAGTCTCACCAAGCCAGAGCCCATGGAACAACCCAGCTCTTCTAGTGCCGAAGGCAAACGGTGACTGGAGGTTTTGTTTAGATTGTAGAAAACTGAACGCAGTCTCAAGAGGGGATGCCTACGCAATGCCATACATTCCACAGATTTTGGACAGTTTGAAAGAGGCTAGGTTTTTGTCTTCCATTGATTTAGCGTCCTCTTTCTGGCAGATACCACTGGAGGAGACGTCGAAGGAGAAAACAAGTTTTACAGTTCCTGGAAGAGGTCTCTTTAAATTTGAAGTAATGCCTTTCGGTCTTTGTGGAGCGAGTGCAAGACAACAGCGTCTCATGGATCTATTGTTCGATAATGGTTTCGCTAGCGATATTTTAGATGGTCTAGTATATGTTTATGTGGACGATATTATTGTGGTCAGCTCAAACTTAGAGGCACACTTGGAGTTGCTGAATAGGGTTCTAGAAAAATTGAAGTTCGCGAACCTAACAGTCAACTACGAGAAATGCCAATTTTTTAGGAAATCTTTGCAGTATCTAGGTTACGTTGTCGATGAACATGGTTTAAGGACAGACCCAGAAAAGGTCCGCGCGATTTTGGAATTTCCAATCCCAGAGTCAGCAAAGGAGGTTAAAATGTTTTTAGGTACAGCCTCATGGTATCGTAGGTTCATTAGGAATTTCGCATCAATAGCTGCACCTCTAACTGCACTAACATCAACGTCGAAGAAGGCACCGCCGTTCAAATGGAACCAAGAAGCAGAGGACGCGTTCAACAAGCTGAAGGAAGCACTAGTATCTGCTCCGGTCCTAGCGTGTCCAGATTTTAACATTCCATTTTCAGTACACTGCGATGCATCATCATTTGGCATAGGCGGTATGCTCACGCAGAAGTTTGACGACGCAGAACATCCAGTGGCTTATGTGAGCCGTTCGCTAACAAAAGCAGAAAGAAATTACAGTGCAACCGAACGAGAGGCATTGGCGGTGATCTTTGCGGTAGAGAAATTCCAGGCATACTTAGGCGCTAGACATTTCACGGTCATTACAGATCATGCATCTTTGAAATGGTTCATGCGACTAGAAAATCCCACAGGAAGACTGGTACGCTGGGGATGTAGATTGTCACAGTACGATTTCCACATAGAACACAGGAAAGGTTCGGAAAATGTTGTTCCAGATGCTCTTTCGAGGTTGCTCAGGGTAGACACCATAGGAGACACACCGGGAGTGTCATCGGACCCATGGTACGAAAACATCCGGAAGGAAGTCCAAGTCAACCCGAACCACTACCCAGCATATCGTTTAGAAGGGGACAAACTTTTCAGGTTCTCGAAGGCAAAATACTCATTGATGGACGAGTTCGAATGGAAGGAGGTCGTTCCACTTCACAGGAGGAAGTCAATCATGGAGGAGAACCATGAACAACCAACAGCTGCACATTTAGGTATTTTCAAAACACACAGGAGGGTGTGTTTACGTTATTTTTGGCCAGGGATGTTTAAAGACATCAAAACTTTTGTTGAGGGCTGCGACACATGCGCCGCATACAAATCTAGCAACCGTGCGGTTCCGGGTTTGATGGGAAAACCAAAGGTTTGTCACCGTCCCTTTCAGGTTTTGTCAGTAGATTTGGTAGGACCTTTACCTAGGTCAAAATCAGGTTTTGTATATATTTTTGTGGTCACATGTTGTTTTTCAAAATATACATTCTTATTCCCACTTCGTAGAGCGACGAGTGCGCTAGTATCGAATGCACTGGAAAATGGAGTTTTCTTGGTGCATGGAGTCCCGGAAACCGTGATTGCGGATAATGGAACGCAATTCACGGGGACTGAATTCCGTGCACTACTTAGGAAATACCAGATCCCAAAAACGCATTATACTCCTCGCTACACCCCACAGGTGAATTTGGTAGAGCGTTACAACAAAACGGTCATGACAGCAGTGGCGGCGTACGTCAAAGACGACCACCGGTCCTGGGATCAGAACATACACAAGATCCAGTTCGCCATCAACAGCGCCATAAACGAAACCACCAAATTTTCACCATTTTTCCTAGTACATGGAAGGGAACCGGTAGTAGACGGCTCTCATTACAGATCTACGGAGCAGGAATACGAACCGGGAATGCCAAGAGAAGAGTTTGCAGGAGAATTAGGGCTCCTAGCAGATATATTTGCTACCGTGAGGCAGCACATACTCAAGGCTCACCAGGAAAACACAAAAAGTTACAACCTCAGAAGAAGAGAAGCTTCTTTGAAGGTTGGCGACATCGTGTGGAAGAAAACATATCCGCTCAGTGATGCGGCGAAGTTCAAGATGGCGAAGTTGTGCCCCAAGTACGAAAAATGCAGAGTGAAAATAGTACTTTCACCATTAGTATTTGAACTTGAGGACATGAACGGTAAGATCTTAGGATCATGGCATATGAAAGACCTAAAAGTCAAATAGATTTGCGGTCGAGATAGGTGTTTCATTTAGGGTCATAATAGAGATACTATTATATTTTACAGGTATTTTTGTGTAGTTAGATTTCTAATACTTTTCAGATTAGAAATTTCGGGTTTTGGTGTGATTGTGGTCCAACACTTAGGTGGGAGGAAATATTTTTGTGTAATCACATCAAACAATTTGATTTTGTGTAATTTCAGACAAAAACTAAGAAGGTTTTTACCTACTAGTTATAGGGCAGGTCGCGGTAGGGTTGTAACTTATCAAGGTTATCTTACATTTATTTTCACAGTCAAAGGAATGTCGAAGCTGTCGGCGTACAAACTGAAGTCAAGTTCGGTACGTCAAAGTAGAGGAAAGCGTACCCACGAGGTCACGTAGGGTATCGCACGGTGTGAATGCAGAACGTATGGTTGGAGAACAAGGAAAGGCAAGTGTGCACACTGTAAGGAGAAGTATGATTGGATGAAGCATGTATGTGTGGGAATGAAAGAAATAGACAATGGAATAATGTAGTAGCAGGGCCCGAGACCAACCTCCCGAAGGTAGTCAACGATAACACACATTATTTTATTTTTCAGATATACTAAATGTATTGTGTATATAGATGAGTGTTTGGTTTTCGTAAGATAAGGAAAAATAAATATTTTAGTTTTAAGTCTAATTATAGAAACTAGTAGCTAGTCTCAAGGTAAACTTTTTGTTAGTGTAGATAATTTGCTTATATAGTTATAAGTTATTGTTGTTATTGTTGTTGTTAGCATAGTTATAAGTTCTTGTGTTTTTTTTCATGCAGAACGAGCAGCGCTGAGGGCAGCGCAGTTTCACTTATGCAGTGAAACTTTTATCGTTGGGGGGGGTATTGTAGCATTTCATTTATTTCGGCTTCGTGAAATAGGTATCCCTCGCTGGCTCAATTCAAATTTCGCGCCTCATTCTTAGAAAAATTAAATAAAGGCAAGCAGCAGCGACAACTAGCGCACCGCATGGAAATTACATTGTAATTTCATTTTTTTTTACAGCGAAATCAAGATGGAAAGATCGGTAAAACGCCGAGGCGCCATCTGGTGTCGAGTAGTTGTATCGATTTAGTTTCGATTGGTTTTTTTTTTGTGCACTTGCTCTAGGTTTAAAGGATTTGTCTATGGCGATGACATTGAAAAAAGAGGTCATGGCCGACGCCGGAGAAATATAGGTTTTGTTTTGTTTCAAAAGAATTGTGTTTAGGGACGTTTTTGCCATGAAGCTCGTAAGGAAAAGCTTCGAGAACTTTCGATTTTGAGCTACATAAAACTAGCCGGCAAGAGGAGCCGCGTCTTCATTCCACGAAGTTTGCAGAGAAATCAACACCGAAAGTGCGTGTGGGCGGAGAAGAGAGTGCCGGTAAGTACCTCGCGATTCCAGGCCATGGATAGCATGGCAAGGATCCAGGCTCAGGAGGTTCTCGGGTTTTTATTCGATTCGATCATTTCAGACGAGACAAACACCAAAGAAAGCGGACAGCCGGAGAGAACGGGGAGACCAGACCGACGTGGCAGCATTTATGTCATCTCGGGAGCAGCCACGCAAGTCAACATTGAACAGGAGACCGACGGAGGTGCAGCTGAGAACAATTTCCGGTAGGTGGCCTCGAGTCAGGATCAGCTGATCGGGACTTCGGGGCGGGTCATGCAGAAGCTTATGACGACCCAACCGTCAGGGCGTCATGATCGCAGACAAAATATAAACACTTTTCCTTGTATTTTTCAGGCTGAAGGACGAGCAGAGAAGGGCGCGGACGCACGTGGCGTCACGAGCCGGTCGGTGTTAAGCAGAGGCGAGCAGAGCGTGGCGAGACGGCCAGCGGCTGGATTTCCCGAGCTGAGTTCCGTAAAGGCGTGGTGTGCACATGCCACCACGTGTCTCGTCGGCACTATAAGGTGGGCCCAGTGTCAATATTTTACAAGAAGGTGTCAGAGTAGGATCATTTATCAGGCGTTTCATCAGTTGAAGTCGAAGACGAGCAGCTGATTTCGTGGAATCCTGGTTCACTTGTCTATCGTTTGTTTGTCGTTAGTCTGCGTTTGAGTATTTGTTTATCCTGCAACGCTATTAGTGCTGCGTTAAACCTTTTTTAGCATACCAGTAGGACTAGATCCGTAAATATCAGTGCAGGTTGGACCTGTGGTCTGCCCTGGTCCAGACGGGGCCAGTGCATTCCTCAGATCAACCCGAGCAAAGCTCATACGAGCCATAAGTGGTTGTGCAAGGTGTAGGAAAACGTTGGTCAAAGACAAATGTACATTCTATAGCTAGGATTATAAGCTAGTAACTTTATGCCCCTGGTGGCACCTGTAATTAGACTAGAACAAGTTCTAGGGATGTGCGATTAGAAGTAATTTTAGAATTATACTATTTCACGAGGCTGATTCTTTTTAAATATCCGTTTAGTTAAGTTCACAGCTTTAGTATAATAAATAACGTTTTAGGTCCTTTTTAGAATATATGTAGTGTAAATGGTAGAATAAGAAGTTCATGTTTATGTAATCATAGGTTTATTTACAATAATAAATGGTTATTTTCGTGTGTTTCACATGTTTCTTTTGTTAACAATAAAAATAAATTTTGTACGGTAGGAAGATAGGCAGAACCACCCCGCAGGAGCTAGCTGTGGTAGTCAGGAAGGTAGATATCCTGCCATTCCTTTCCTTTGTCATCTCCCCAGATTTCCAACCGTTACAATCCGCATAAAAATCTTAATATCATTATTACTTACCCCGGTTAACAAATCTTGTGTGCTCTCAACAGTAGGCGTTACCATTTGCAAGACATGATTTCAAGATCAGCGTGAACTGCGTATTAAATCTTCAGCCACATTAATTACCTGTAATAATATATAGGTACACTTACCCATATCGTCGATGAGCGGTGCCATTCGCAGAGTGACCCCGACCAGCAGGAGACAAAGGAAGAGCAGCAAGCAAGCTGTCACCATGATGGTGTAGCGGGCTCGCCGTGGCAGCTCGTCTGGATCTAAGACCTGTCGAAGTTAATAGTTTTTATATTTTGCCTGTTTGGTAAAATTGCACAGAGCACAGAAGCCTTGATTATAAGAGAAAGTCAATAAGGTACCTACTTAAAACTGTTTTTTTTTGCAATAGAAGCTATACGTAATGTTAAAAGCATGTGTACCTACCTAAATAGTAAGGTGTTGATATTTGAGTTGGTCTGCGCGTGACAAACGTTTGCGAAAGTCTTTGCTCAAGTTTCAAGCTTTAAAAAAATACTTACGCGAATTTTATAAAAGTTAACAAATACCTACTTAGAATAATCTTAGAGTGGATCAACTGAACTTTTATATGGGGGTTGACGGATTCGTTAAGTATTCTGACGGCGGCATGTTGCAAATTGCATAATATTATATTTTGCTCAATAACACTTTAATTGTCTATATGTAAATATATTATATGTCTATGTGTAAATATATTATACGCAGAATGCATACAAAAAACGGAAGCTATACTAAACGACAAAGCTATTAGAATAAAAGCTTAATTTACATAATAGCCGCAAAATGTAGTTGAACAACACATTTAGTTCATTGGCGCACAGAAATAAGTGAACGTAAACAAAGGCACAACCCATGTATTAGGGTATTAGGTAGAACAGTGATAAATTGCATGCACAAACAGCCACACCCTACAGGTGGCCCATAAATTGTACCAAGGCTACTGCGAGGAATAATAAGAACCAGTTCGTTAGTAACATTTGAGATACACTGCGCGGCTGCGTTATGCCCTGTGCGCGACTTTTTGCAGTCTGGTTTGCTACCACGCAATGTTTCTCAAACATGAATCTCAAACCTTCGTATCTTTTTGCATAAAACACGCGAGAGTTAAAACTTGAAACTAGTTGGATTTTACTCCTAGCGCCATCTGTTCAAATGTTGGAAAACTACACCTTCTATAAGAATCCGCTAGATGGCAGCTAAAAATGTGATTTTAAACGCCATCTTTGGGGTGGTAAAAACGACGGAGAAAAGGGTCTGCGGATGATATAATAGCAAAAAGATATTAAACTAAGTTCAAAGCGTAATTCATAGATGGCGCATTTTTGTTTAAAACTATGTTCTCTTGGTTTACGGAAAAAGTGTGATCAGTGATATGTGAATTAAAGTTCTTCCCCTGGATTTGGAAACGACTTTAGGTTTGGTGGGGATTTTGGTTTACCGACTACATTGCACACTGCGCTGTATCAAAGATAAGAGTAATAAATCTTACATGTATAACTTTAGCCTGCTCATCTATTGCAGATACGAGCAGCGTGCGATGTTTCTTCGGTTTCGCGTGTTCTGGGCTGCGCCTGCGTCTTCTCTTCCTGCGTTTTTCTCGCTCCAACTGCTCTGGACACTGCTCTTTACTGTAAGAAATAAAAGACATTTTGTCACTAAACTACTTTCTCAATTTCTCTTTAGGTTCATAAAATTATGTCTTTTGTTTCGGGGCTTCTGGTAACGCACGAGGTCACTTTGCGAAATATTTTTGTCCCATCGAAGGCAATTTACCCATTTTGGGTAGGCCTTAAAATAACTTTAGCCCTAGAGATTAATTTTATTTAACAGTAGGTAATTGAAACAGTTCTGAAACACTGAAGTCAAAGACGCATAAATCATTCAGTATAATTATGGGCAGTAATGATACAAAAATTAACTGAGGGTACCTAGTATAAAATATGATTGCTCGTATGCCCTACAAACGATGCAACAGTGTAAAACACGTGTAAACTGGCCTAGTTTTTTTTGAAGTGAGGAAAGACATTTTCTCGTTCTTTTCCTGTCAGAGACTAGTTTTATCTCAGCTGTCATACCTGCGATGTGCTTGCAGTCTGAGCTTCCTCCGTTTGTGGCGAGCGATCTCATGCTCGCACCAGTGTGATGGCAACTCTTCGCCAGGACTGCCGATGATGGATGCCTCTTCTGAAAATAATAAAAACTATGGTAAACCATTGATATTCTTGGTAACAAATAGCATCCTCTAAAAAAAATACGTTTTTAGATTCCTTCGTCTACTGGTTTTCGTCTAAAATGATGATGGTACAAGGAATTGAGAACCTCCTCATTTTTTGAAGTTGGTTAAAGAGGTCATCCTGCCCAAGGCCGTTCGTTCACCAACGCCGGTACCGGCACTGCACCGGTTATGCACTACCAGGGCAATAAAAACACGTGAACGGCGCGGTGTGACGGCGTTGGCGGACAAACGGCAAAAGTCTGACTGAATTATAGTTTTCGTACCGTCCGGTAGATGCCGCAGAAGGAGTAGCAGCGGGTGCGTGCGCGTGCGCGTGTGCTCGGCGTGCAGCGCGCGTGCCTTGCGCTCCACCAGTGCAAGCAGCACGGCTTCGAGTCGCGCCGCGCCGCCCTCCTCTGTGCACACTGCCGCATCCGCCGTCTGGAATACAACGGTAGACAATTAAAGAACCTTTTGCATTACCTATAGTCTTCTTCTCTTCAATAATGGCCTGTGTCCGTCATTTCGACAGACAATCTTGCCAATGTCAAGTGTTAAAATTGTAATAAATAAGTCAAGTCAAGTCATTTGTCAAGTCGGCTGTCATTTGTTTTGAAAAGAAAATGGTGGATTTTCTCTTCAAAACCTAACACGAATTTTCACATTCAGAAAAACCACTTTACAAACATTTATTCCAATAGCTCACACTTTATGTTACGACCTAAGTATTATTGGTTAAAATTCCACCAAAATTAAACAACAATACTCACAATAACACAAGAAAAACTATTCAAATAAAAGTACTATGTGTCGTTTCAAAAAATGTCAAAACCTATAGGCGAATGCCCATTGCATATTGAACGATGTCGTCATGTCAGGTAATCAAACAAAAGAAGTCGGTGTCAGCGCCGAAATAGGTTTTATGAAGGTTAGTGTTATGTAGACTTAGGGTAGGTCAGTAGTTTATTAGTAGATATTATAGGTACTCAATAAATGTCAGTCTCGTTTCAAAGGTGGTTTCATTGGCGTCCTACATTTCTCAAATAAAAAAGTTAGCATATTTGATGATCTGTTGCCATGGACCTTATTCTACAATTGCTGATTCTATAATAATTCTTATTCAGTAAGCGTTGATATTTTACTGTCGGCTCTCTTACTAAAATGTGTCACGATGTGAAAACTCCACCGATATCGTGTAGGTATCGTGTCGGTGATCGTATGAAAATAGTCAAATAAGAACTTTTTAATAAATACTATCTACTGAAATTATCAAGTCAATATATATCAGAACCAAACATAATACTATGCTAAAACTACCTACTACCAAGTGTTTTCATTACTCTAACCACAGATCATATATACTAGTACTCTAACTAACACAAAGAACGTGAACAGACTTCAAATAGAGCTGTTCACGTAACTTTCAAAACAATCCGCCTTGACAGATTGGTGCTTCAGAACGGCACAGACAGAATCTTTATCAGTTTGCATCATTGCAATTTGTTCCGTATGCTTTGACTGAAAGGGTTCAAATCATGTCAGTGCACACAGCATACTCGTATCGCATGTTCTTTTACACGGATAGTGACATCGCTCGTCCTCAATGCTCATAGATAATTCATTCAACGAAATCGATCGGGAGTTCGGAACACGTCATTAATACAGTGTTTTACTTAGCGTTTCTATGGCAAGTGAAAAAATAACAAAGAGAAAAACAGTCTCAGAGCAAGATTAGTATGTATACTTTTTCACATTGATACCGAATAAACATGATCAATACATTTGGTGCAGATTATCCCTACCCAGTGTGTTGTATAAATACGTCTGTTGTGCCAACCTTACTGCTGCAATTCGTTTCTCGATCTGGTATGTTTTAACCCGACCATGGAAAAGAAGGGGAAATACTGGTTGACCGGACTATGGAATACAAATTGCTTGTGGTCGCATCAACCGGCAAAGTTAACCGGACCACAGGAAATGAGTGGTTCTCTTAGGCTTAGTGTTGATCGTGATTGACGGTACGTTTCTCACTCTATAGACTGTTATTTATTTGTTTATAGCGCATCGGTTGCTGAGTTGACACGCTCTTATAGTAGGGCTATTTTGCCAAGGATGGTAGATACTTACATCGGTGGACTCTTGCCGCATAGTGAGCGCGCGGCCGACCCGCGGGGTCGATCATCGCCCCGACACAGACGCTAGCCAGCGCCACTTTTCACCTGCAATAAAAAAAAACTCAGATCTTTTTCTTTCCACGACCAGACATGGTCCCGTGTATAGATTGTAAACTAACGTGAAATTAGAGAATCCTAAGAAGTTATATGACTTCAAGTTATTCGGATCTTTATTTTGACTAAGTAAATATATGAGAATTGTATTGTGACAACTTCAATATTTGAATGGTCGCTATAGATTTATCTGTAGCTTATGAATTTTAATCAGTGGTTTAGTCACATCAAATATTGGAGTTAAATTTTGTGCTATCAATTTGACTATTATTTCAACGTTCAATTTATTACCATTAGCAAATTGCAAATGGCTAATAATAGAGATCGAATAATTGAAAATATTTTAGTGCAAGAAGGAAGTTTCAATGAATTTCAAACACGGTTTCATTCTCTTAAAGTTTCACATCTTATTTAGAAAACTAAAACTATTTGAAGTTTACACACGGGTCTACGGCGTAGACCTAGGCGTAGCACGAGCTACGCGCCTAAATTACTCTGAGTAGACCTCTGACTGGTACAACTTTATGGACAAGTTAGCTTTGAGCTATTTTCTCATACATTATGTTACACTACTTCACGAGAATTGCTGTTTGCAAACTGACGACACGACACCTACACGATATCGTGGGAAAAACACTAGACGCTTTCACACTGTGGCGTCGCCGACAACGATATTTTTGTCCGAGCAAATTACACGACTGTCGTATAATCGTCGCGCCAGAGTGATGCTAACACTTTAGCAAGTAGTTTTTGTAAAGTGAACTTTATATTGTTTAACTTTTGTACTTAAATAGAACAAAGACAAAATCATTATACAAGCAAACATATAGCCTGAGTCATGTTAGCTGCATAAGAGAACTGTCAGTTGCAACAAAACGCCTGAATACGATGGTACCGACGTAAAAGCGCATTCAAAGCTCGCGCTCATCTTATTTACCTTTTAGAAACATGAAACAGCGAAATATATTCTTACGAATGTTATGCCCGTATGCTGGTAAAGAAATCGTTACTCAACACATTTTATACAAAAAAATATGCTTCAGTCCGGATCTATGCTTGAGCAGTAAGTTAACACCCGGACTCTAGTTTTTAAAAACCGATTTCATTTAAATATCGTAAATATTGAAGAGCTAAGAAAATATTGCATTACCTCATTGAGTACATCCACTGAGGATGTGCCCTGTAATGCATTGCACTGCTGTTAGTTAGCACAGTGATTATTATTAACCAATAATAATAAATACGGTATTTTCTCGACGAACAAGTCTTTTTCTATTTCCTGAGCTGATTGTTATACAAAGTTGTACCTACATATCAATTTATATTGTTTTAACTTTATTTACTAGATGTTATGTAGGTAATATTAAGTTTGAAATCTCATCACAGAGGCTTTACCGCAACGCACAAAACAGGCTTTAATTATCCTGCGGTCTGATCCAACACGCAAACAGTGGACAGGCATACACAGAAGTCATTTGCAATTTTCATGCAAATGACTTGTGGGCGGACCTGTACACTAGACTCGGGGGCATTGAATACAGTTTATTGTGGCTATTGGGTAGGTATGTACATGTACCTACCTGTATGTATAGTTATGCGGGCTATGGTCACAGGGAATTCATAAACAGCAATTTTGTGGTTTTTTATGACATGCCAACATTCTTAACCAAATCCCAATGATATTACTAGATTTTACTAAAAGAATAACTTCAGAAAACCTCAGCCGTCCAATAGAAAATCTAGCAGTAAAATTTCATATAATGTCTAAAAATTATAAAATAACTTGTGTTTTTGAAACTATAATAAAATGTCTTCAAATATCTTTAATACTGAGGTTTTTGTGAGGGTGTAGCAGGGCCACGTCTAACAATTTAAGATTCTTGGAGCTAAACAAATAGTAGATTTTAGAATGTTGAACAAAATAGACTTAGTCTCACAGATACTTCGCGAAAAAAAGCTCACAAAAACTAGCTACTTCTATAAAAAAAACAAACAAAAAAACTAGCACGTAATCAGCAGAGGTACTCAACAATTAACAGAGCAACAACAGTTCGAAAGTCAACTGTCTATTGTACGTACGCTTTGTAGGTCAATTCTGGCCGTAAGCGTGGCTTTAAAGAGAAAATTACACCTGCCCGTGACAGGCGTCCGTTTATGGGTCGACACGTTTGTAAAAGCTGAGAATGTTGGTGACAATCAGTGCGATGATTTTGTAAGGGGGATTTCTGAAAGCAAGCTTGTCGTAGGATTTTGAAGGCAGTTTGTGACCCCTGTCTGCGCCATACTACGCGTTTTTTTTATAAAAGTGGACGTCTGGGTATTAAAGATATCCACATAGATCTTTTGGTGATAAAGGTTAGGAAGGTGTAAAAGTTGATGAATTGGTTTGGTACATTTAGTGTACTGACCTTGGAAAATGTTAGCAAAACCTACGAGTATTCTGTTAACCTACTAAAAGCTTCAAATAAAGCTATTCAGTTCAGTCAGTGATTCAATTAAAAAAACAATAGGTAAAAGCGTTTGAACCAGTGCAAAAAATATTGAATTTGCAATTCACGCGATGTTGTCGAATTGAAAACAGTTTTTGTTAATTCATCTTGTTTTGTGACATTTTAACCAGTTTTTTCACTAATGCTGACTTGGGTCAGATTACAGTAGAGAAAATACTTTAAAATGGTTTGAAGAGAAGCGGTTTACTATGTTGCTTGACTGGTTTCATACTGCCACGGACTCGACATCTAAACGATATCGGCGGAGATCTGCCGAGCTTCCCGACGCTTTCACATCATGTCGGCACCGTCGACAACGATATTTTTGTTTGAGTATCGTGTAGGTGTAGAAGTAAAAGATTGACTACATAATGAAGCTGTGTACCGGTAACAGTAGTATGTATCCGATTATATATGTATGTATCATTTTGAAACTCAACATGTTGGTTTCAAAATTAGCATTTGTGTATACTCCAGTGAACCGAATATGCGAATTATACATTTACGATAAACACGAGCTTCTTATTATGATATTTAACAATATTATGAAGTACTATACCTTATTTTGTGTCACTGTTTTTACCACAAGTATGAAGTACTTATACTCCGTACGCTGCTGGCGCTGTTTACAGGGGCGCACTACGCAAGTTGATTTTGTTTACAATGATTTCGCGTGATACAAAGCGATCAGACTGAATCTTCGTCAAGAGATCGACTTACGTGGCTTACCTGTTTATCTATTTTGTACCCCAAGTAGGTCCACTTTCTGTTAAGTAGACGAAAAATTGTCCAATAACTTTCAAACAACAAACCACCAAATTGTAGCTGACACAACACAAACACATTCATAAAATAAAACTAACTTTCACACGATAACACTATAAAAACACAAAAATAAAACAGTTCATTGGTTTATTTTATACACCCTAACTCTACTTTTCTATTCAATTTATTTGATCGAACCGTATAAAACCAATACGTATAAACTTTTAGGTCCCTTTTGGACACTAGCGACGTCGAATACCAAATGTGTGAAACGAAACGGTGACCATTCGGTTTCAATAACATGAAACGTTATTACGTACTTTGCGCCGGCAATGGAACAAATCGAACGGACGAATAGAATAAGGCCAGCCGCACAACATCAGAAAAAGTCCGGAATCTTGGCCTTGACTTAGAATCTAGGCCTACATTTTGCATGATATCTCTATCTAGATAGAAACAACTCGTACCGTTTGTATACTTTCTAGCATGTGCTTTCTAGTATACGACGTGTCAGATTTTGGTCCGGTACGTCAGAGTTTTATGTTTAAAAGGCTATAGAAAAGCAAAAAAGCTGATCTGCAGCTGCCCTAAAGTAGAGGATTCATTTTCAATAAGGCAAGTTTACGAACTGCTTTTATCGGTCGTCAAGAACAGCTACCAAGGTGCAATTTTATAGATCGACAAACTGTTCTTGGTTTTACGGGATCACTACTTGCTGACACATTTTAGAGCCTTACCGCACTGGCCATTAGTGGGCGACTTCGCTGCACAATCGCGGCGTCTTTACTGCGTGCGCAAATCGCCAATGCGAACAATAATGATATTCTTCGGCCAGTATAAGCTGACGCGTCTCTGTTCAATAAGGCATGTTGACGGACTGCTTTTGTTGGTCTTCTAAGAAGTATGTAGCAGTTATAAAAGCCACTACTTTCTACTTGCTGCATTTCAGCAAGTGTAACAAGACCTTTTGAGTTTATGAGAATAGTCACAAAGCTGTTTAAATTTTATGTTCGAACTGAACGAATCGTGAGGGTCATGCTCTTGGCTGCTGTTTGCATGTGTCTGTCTGCTTCTAGTCTCTTGGGTAATGAACATTTGACGTTCTGATTCAACACTGGCTCTTTGTTGTATTGGATGTCCGAAGGACATGCAGAGGTGCATTTTCCAGGTGAGAAATAGCACAATTTTTTTTTTTAAAAAACAACCGTATTTTTGCACTGCTGCAGCTTGCTGTGGAAAGTTCTTCAACTTATACTTTATTTGTTATTTTTACGGAAAAAGTTGACCCATTGGTGTGTTTGGATACTCGTATTTCATGGCTAAATAAAATAAGGTTCTTCTATGATCTTTACGAGTAAACTTTTATTGAATTTGGTAACCTTGTTATCGACAATAATATTTGTCGAAAATATTTTTTGCTTGATAATAAAACACACCCCAGTTACTCAGTTCTTTTGGATATTTTGGTTGCCAAATGTAACAGCAAAGGTTTTGTACATAATTTGAATTAAGTGGGATTTTTATACGGACTCGATTGCTTTTAGAAGTCAGAGACATGTCCAAATGTTATATTTGGCAATTTAATTAAATAATCTTGTCTTATTTTGTATTGTGTGATTTATAACAGAAGGTTCTAGTAAATATCAGCGTTGAAACAAAGTCAGGCTAATTAAGTACGAAGGAGAAACTTGAGGATTTCAAAGAGTTGCCACTAAGTTCCGACGTTATTTTACAAAGACCATTAAACTGATGAAACAAAGGGTATTTTGTGACGTCATACTACATAATAGTACTTAGTAGTAGTACTGCTCGTGCTATTTGAACTTTATAAGGCCGAATTTAAGAGAAAGAGGCTGTGAGAGGCTGAGAGAATGGTGCTGGGCAAGCCGACTAAATCTAAATCATGCCCCATCCAGTCACGTTAATAAGGGATGTTTTTCTTCACCGTTTGAGAGGCATTACACATATAAATTTTCCGAGTAAAAAAACACTTTGGTGCACAACCGGATTTGAACCCACGATCGACAGGATCGGAAAGCGGAGTTACTACCACTAGACCACCGGTGCTCTACGAATAGTAATGCTCCGCAAATAGTAGATACTTATAGCTTTAATAATACCTACTCTATCAAAAGAACATCGATTCCATTCGCTTGCCTCTAATATCATTTGGATTGACATTTAATGACCAGCCCTTCCAACCGCTATTGAACACACAGAAAGGGTTTACACTTTGCGAGTTACTGTCCTCATTTTATCGGCAAGTGACAGTAGCTGCTCTTCAAGTTAAATTTATATTCTAGAGTCGCTAAATTGGCATAGGCATAAAACATTTGCCATCGTATAAATCAAACTCGCACTTTTTATGTTTTGCTGATAGAAAAAATAACTCGTTTCAACCACGTAAATAGAGTTTTTGACATCATTCTCTGCCGAAGTGAGCATAAGACCCCTGTACACAACATATTCTTTTTACACTATTCCATGGATGTTTTCACATAGTCCTATTAGATTGTTTTATTCTTAACATTCCGCAACTGAAAACTGACTAAAATACTTGCGTGGTGCAGATAGTCACCGGCGGCGGCGATGTGGGCTTGCATTCTATAACGTTTTCTGACTAGGCTTTGTGTGCGATTGATATAGTTTATGATTGATTGATCCTACCCTCTAACCAGAAACACTTCTTGGGTAGAACTTCTGTATTCACTGAAATAATTAATCAAAATATCATTTGATAAGTAACTGATAATACAATTTCAAATCATTTATTTTATTTAGTAGTAGTTAGGTAAATAAATTAACATTGCTTTCTTCTGATCTACTCACTGTTTAAATTTTCCGTCTACTTGTCTACTATCTAAACAAAACGAAATGGTACTATTTGGGGATTAGTTTTTGACAGAAGGAGAAGTTGAGAGCCGATTCCAAGTAAACCCCTTTTAATGTTTTACAACGTTACCGGGTACTGACTTCAGCTTTTAGCAAATAATTAATTTGAATAACTTCTCTGTGAAATTTAATAAATGATTTATTGTTTCATGAACAAAGCTAAATGGAATTCCAAAAGTATGAGGCGTTCTCGTTATTACCTAGCATAAGCTCTGAATACCGTGCGTTTTGTATCCGGCCTAGTCTGACATGTAAAATACAAACCAGTGTCTGCTGGAAACAAGTTTATAAATAACAATTATACTAAATATTTAAAACATTGTAAGAATTTTTTTATCACTGCAAAATAGATAGATAGATAGATAGAAAATACTTTATTGCACACCTTAACCTAGGAATTACAATAAAATAAAATCAAAACTTAAATTAATTGTACAATGGGCGGTCTTATCGCTATGCTAATACTTTTTGTTATGTGCAAAAAAGTAATTTCAATCAATCAATCGATCAATTGAGTTAAAGTATAGTGTGGCTAAAAAAGAACGTAGCAAATAAATAAAGATCAGCGTGGTGGAAAGTGGAAAAATCAACGAGTGACGTCAGATTTCAGGCAAACGCTTGGAGTACCGGCTCCGACCCTGCAAAGATAATAAGCTATAGGTATATACTGCTTAACAACGCAGAAAGCTAATTGCCGGAGGGACTCCAACTCTGCCGTAATCTGCGGCACTGTTCCCAACTGAGTGCCTTTTAACTAGCTATATCTGTTATTACATTTCTACTAGGACAGAGAAAATGGCGCTAAGTACCTCAGATTACGCCTTATTAGTTTTACAACTGTTTTATAGAGAAAGGAAGGAAAACGTAGAATACCGGGATGCTTAGGCCATGGCCATAGAATCCGAACAGATAAATTTAGAGGTAGAGCAAATAATGTTAGGGTTCATTTATTTGTTGTGCCCTTCACTTGACTTATAACTTTTTGCGCAGTAGTGGGTTCGATCCTTATCGAAAATAAACATTTTTGTGATGAACTGAGTTTGTGTCTGGCGTTTTTTGTGTCGTGTGAATTTTCAAAAATATGAAATACTTACCTATTTATGTGTAAGTACTATTCCAATATAATTTCTCTATGAACAAACTTTGCTTAGTTTCAGTCTAGATGACTCTGTGTAATTTCTACACATGAGAGGCTAATCCAATTTAAATGGGGAAGTTTTTTCCATTAATCTTTTTGAGAGCTCACAAATTCTTTAATGGCTTCCCAATTTCAAACTTGTGAAAAGTTATTAGAGTTTACGAAACTTTCTCTCGTGTAGGTACTCTGTTATAAAGACGTTAGTAAATTGTTTTACTTTACCACGAAAAATTGAGAATGTGAATACAATAACCGTTACGACAAAGTTTTAAGCAGTTTTAAGAAGTTTTTGCGACAAAATCTGCGTCCCTCAAATCTTTCGATCAAAAACAAAATAAATGTATGAAAATTCAATCAGTTTGGTAAACAAAACGATTTGTATAAACAGATAGCCACATGTGAGATTCATTTTTACATAAATATAAATGACGAACTTTAAACACATTTTCGGAATCATGTATTTGTTTTAAATCACTAGGGTTGAGAGTATATACCCCTTTTTTTACCGACTTCAAAAAAGCAACTATAATTTATTACTTATTGCGCTACGATGGCTACGGCGTAGAGGACCTTCTACGATGTAGCTACGCCGTAGCAGTTTAGTTACATGGCGTACGTTGCGTTTTAAGACCTTCGTATTTCTTGTTACTGAATTGGTAATGTTAGGGAAAATAACAAAACATTTTTTTTTAAATAACATCGTTTTGCCACAGAACATAATATTAATACAAGGAGTTTTACTAGTATACTCTAGAAATCCCCAGAAAGGGTTATTAATCGATAAAATTATTGATATATGTATATTTCAAGTGTTCAGTTATTCCAAAACTGGACCTGTACACTAAAAACTAAGATTTATCTAATTTATCTATTTATCTAAGATTGTTAAAATAAATACAGGGTGTAGATTTTTGCCAAGTACGTACCTATATAGAGATTTTGCATGAAACCACTGATTTTATTTTCGCATCAAAAAAGTTGTCTAAACCCCAAAAATTTCTAAAGAGGTTTTCTTTTTAAGTTAGTATACTAACACGAACGTTATTGAACAAATAAAGAGATGTTGCTTCATTTCGATACAAACAAGGCTGGCTTCACCTTTATTGATTATTTATTAGCCACTGCAGACATTGAGCTCTATTATACTGTGGTCGATATCGTACATAATTATTGTAATGGAATAATAAACGATGTTATTTAACGCGATTGATACTTGCGTGGGTGTCATAGGGTCAATATAAAGAGAATTATTATGGTTGAATCGGTAGGAAAAGATCCTGAAACGTTTTAGTAGGTTTTGTAATCGCGGAAGAATGCTAACGCGCACTCGCGTCCCCCGGTAAAAGTGCCCGACGGACCGTGAGGTTTTAGTCAGTACAGTCTGACATAACCTACTGCTCTAACAAGCAATAGGTATCCATGATGGATTTCCTCACGTAAAAAAAAAAGAGGTTTTATAATACCAAACTAATTGAAATTGTATTGGATGTTGAATTTAATTACCCCTTTTAGAACAACTCCCACGCCTGAGAACTACGCTATTGTTTCTTTTTTCTTTCGTACAGGGAGTATAAGGGAAATATTCTCTATTTTTTTAAATGAATCAGAATCATGTAGATATAGATCTAACAGGATTTAATTGGCCTTCAGTGTACTGTATTATGTTTATCTTCCTACTGTATAAATACCTAGCTGTTAGTTTTCCAAAAATTATTAAAATAAAATAAATAAAATTTGAGCTGTTTTTGTTTAACCAAGAGAAAAAAAGTTACATACTTACCTAACCTAGTTATTCATTCTTTAGCAACTGCAGAAAATATCATTAAGACTATTATCTACTATTAAGACACCGTACTCTATCGTCCACGGTCAGACTAAACCAAAATGTATTCCCTCAGGGGCATTTTCCACCAAATTAATTACACATCTGTTTCGTAATTAATTCGGTGTCCAATTAACAAGCAAAAGGGTACCTGCTACTTCACACTTGGTTAGCCTTATTCACATCGAGCCCACCGGCTGGCCCACTAGTGGGCAGATGGGAAAAAATCCCAACGAGACCACTATGCAAATTAGTTGACTTCAAATTTCAAAATTTTAGATTGGACAGCTCACCTAACCTTTGATAAGCACGTGTACAAATCTCCTAGCAGAATTTTAGACTAAAAATCTCTATCAAGGTTCTGTAACATAACATGATAGAACTTTAACTTAACGCAGAACGTTCATAAATAAGTTGATCTGTGAGAAATGACCAAGCAAGTTACGCCTCAAGCGTTTCAACACGTCTCTCGAGACTGACTCAAGATCAACTACTGTCAAGGGACCTGCGACGTCCTAGTAGGCACAAGAGGTTTACCTGGTACCCTGTCATGTCACTGTTGGATGGTACAAAAATGTTTATCAAAAGCTTATGTTTGCTCACAGTTATTTTGCCATCTCACTAACGAATGAGTAAATAACAAACTGTGACGATAAAAATAGTGTGAAAGAGCAGTGTTAAGGTAAATCCGCAGATAAATCGTCATCATAATTTTAAACAATGCTCAAAACCAAGGGTGGTAATGGGTACTCATAGTTGGATGTTTGGGATATCCAAAGAAAACTAAGAAACCTTAGTTGTTAGTTTCGCAAGCGATATGAACCTTTCAAAAAACACTTGTCTTGACTATTACAGCGGTAAATTAGCAGTAAGTAATCCAATGCAGTCTTATAAATACAAGAATCGGCAGCGAATTGGATACGAGTGAGTACACAAAGCTCCCAGGGGTAAAACGGAAACGGAGGTCAGAGGGACGATTTAATTTGCCGTTTGATAGCGGTCCCTGTACCTGAGACGTAACAGACTGATAGATCTGAAATCTCTATTGTGCAAGATGGGAGGACTGGTAGATTTATAATCTTTATTGTGGGGTAGAAAGATTGAAATACATACTAGATAAATGTTGAGGAGGATAAAAAGAGAGATGTACCTAGTTACTTCAAAAAGTCGACATCTCAAAAACAATAAAACATGTTACTTATGTACCTAATACTCAGTCACATTTTTGATTATTTTTGTAGAACTACGAAGCTTGTTTGGTTCGAAAACACAATAATGCAACCATCAGTTTTCTTTGTACTACAAAATGAGTGGTTCCAATTTTCAATCACAACCTCATTAATTCCTTCAAAACTCTACACCAACATTGATTTAAGGCAGCTGTACTTTACCGTGATGTAGGTCAGGTCAATTTCATTAACGCACATCATCGTCATGATGACATTATGGGAACTTAACCTGAGAACTTATCGCCTGTACATATACTTTGAATATATAAAGACCATCATAGTACCTATACTAAGCACAGTGCACGGTAAATTCATAGATCTCTTGGTAACTACTGAAGATCTTTTGAATATCCTAAGGTATTTTGTAACATGTTCAAAAATTAGGTAGAATTTTCACATTTAGCAGAACCATACTCATATATCTACTTAAGTACATAGTTCATTATACACCAGTTAGCTGGCTCAGGTTAATCCCGTTCACAGTAGCGCATCGGCTGAGCTACACGTACGTATCTTGTTGTTCGACCGGTCGCGTTTCCGGACGCTGACCGAGTTAGAGCGGATCTCCTGAGAATCCAAGTGCATTGTCACTGACTATGCCTACCTATACCTAGATGTGTGACTATGTCCGTATTTCGCATTTTAGAACATTGATGCTTCAATATTTTATTGATTGCTTGCTTTTGCTATCATTTTTAGTAAGCAACTTAAGGAGGGATAGATGTTTTCATTTTTGACTGAGGAAACACAGTGGCAAATTTTCATGTAAATTTTTACTTACAAAAAAAGTGGTTATCTATTTTCAATGTAGGCTTAGTTATTGTATTAAATTACGAGCCCAAGAGATTTTGTTCAAAATTTTTTTTGGTCACTAAATATTTTCTATCATTAACATTTACCTTGTTTAACTCTCTAAAAGATTAAAATAAAATTGTGATCCTTCACTTACTTAGTACGTTTTACAATACTTGCTACCTAAAATTATTCAAATAGCAATGCTGTCAATTCATAGAGGAACAACTCTCACTAAGCTACGTTTCATTTAAAAGTTCTGGAAAAATATTCATAAAGTGAAATCAAATTTCTATTAGTCCAAGAAGTGGTTTCTGCTAGACGAGAGATCTTTCATAGCAACAAAGACGCAAGAGGCTAGCAGATAATACCCGTCGAGTGATATATCTTTAAAGCCCTGATTACTTAAGAAGCTTTTTGCGTAACTTAACAACCGTTATACAGGGCTTGAAATGAACCTAAAACGGTAAAAAAATAAGAATATGAAAGCTTAAACAGGAATTTTCAATTGATTACAACCAGAAAAAGATTTAAAACTTTTATTATTAAAAGTGCATACATTGTTTCATGTGAAAATAATAAAATTATTTATAAGCAAAAGATTATTTTATGAAAATCAAGCACGGTTGTCTCTTGCAAAACCACAGAAACCGGTAATAATGGTATTTTACAGACAAACTATTTGTGTACGAATAGTGTACCTACTCTATGCTTGCATGCGGGATGTTATAGATGGAAAAGGGGGAATCTTTTGGAGATTTTCAGGAAAAACTGCTAAGTCCATGTGGCTGCCTCATAATATAGCAGCCGCTTTTGTAGAACTGTACCTTAACCTGTTTTACAATCTCAGACGATATTACGAAGAAAGTCTTTTACTGCCTCTCAGCTCGGGAACTTATTGCATAAATTTTCAGCTCAAGCCAATTTATTATCCAAGATTCATTCACTGATGAACTCCTTGACGGATTTTTTGGATCAACTTTAACGGTTGAAAATATTTTTTTATATAAAAAAAAAATTTGAGTGCAAACCTACGCTGAGAAATTGGTGATAGTGGGCTATTTAAAAACTTTCAATAACTTAAGTAGGTAGTGCTAAATCTTTTTATAATAATCTACTAAAAATGTTGGCGGGCTTGCTCATAGCGATAGAAAAATGCAGTAGCAGAATCGATACCATTGTAAAATGGAAACTGTGCTAAAATTATCAAATTCATTGAGATTGACTACAGTTAGTATGCAATACCGATAAACGAAACAATCAAGAAATAACCTGTCTTGTATCAGAGCTAACATTAACAATTTACGCTTGTACTCGTATCTAGAGATACAAGTGTCAGTACCATAGGATACAATACTTCATCAATGCCAAAAGCTGGTATCCATTACCCAATGCTACCCTAGCCAAACAAAATCCTTATTCTTTGAAACAATAATGATGTGGAACGATCCATCAAAGCTGAAAGGAAAAATCACAAGATAAAAGAAAAAAATTGGTTCAACTTACGGTTTATTTACCAGTCAAGCGAGTAAAATGGATGATACAATACGGGCGCTTCCCTCAACACTTATCCAACGTTTTTGGATAAATAATAAAAAAATGGTTGAATACTTTGGTGTAAATTATTTTGTTTTCAGATTTCAAAAAGCTGTAACAAAGTTTAGATAAATAAAACGAACATGCTACATACAAGTATACACCATTTTAAAACATATCATTTTGTACTTTACATCAAACAATCTCATACCTTCAATCTTGGCACTGCTGCGAACGCGAGATGGGTTTCAAATAGATACTTACTTACGCCTTTGTGGTTACACTAGAAGCGCATCTCAAACACATGAGTAGGTAGTAAAGCAAAGACGCTCCACGTCAAGTTTGTATACACGTAACAGTTACAGAAACGTTGATTGTAAATGCAATTTGTTGTATGATTGCTCTTTTTAAAGTTACCACGCAACCAAGCATAAAATAAAAGTAAGGACAAACAACTGAATATCTTTATGATTTTATAGAGCTGCCATAACATTGGGAAGTTTTTCAGTAGCGACAAAAAGGCATCTGAGGGCCTATAACGAGTTTTGGTATCTTTGAGAAGCTTGACATGCGAGTACCAAACAAAGCTACTCAAAGAATCCGTTCAGTGTTTCCATACAAATCAGCGCACACTGGTGTGCTCGGCGTCAGACGTTTTTCACCAGATTTACACACCAAAACTCGTACTAGGCCGTTTGTAGTGGCGCAGTCATTTAGGTCCCACCCACCACTAATGATGTAAACTTATCTCGTGTACATTTCATATTAATTATGTTAGTTATTTGAGTGTAGCTATAATATTTTTGAGGTAAATAAGCTCTTAATAAATTGTAATTCCTAAATTATTGAACCAGGTAGGTACTTTAAAAAATTGTCCGTGTATTAGTGATGGTACTACGAACGGACACCTGAGCCATTGAGCCTGAAATTGTCTCTTACTTTGTACTTCCAGTGATATTATCTCGGATGAATAATGGCTGTATTGCCGCACAAAATTGTAATATTTTATGTCTGCAGTCATTACATTCACAAAAAGCTTGTGTATTTCGGCAAATCGAAGTTTGATGATCCGAATAAAATTTATACCCAGGTTTTTAAGGAAACAGAAACAAGTAGTAATTCAGAAATTTAAAGTTTAAAAATACAGATTCCTTTCAATTTTAATTAATTCTAGAATTAAAAAACCTCAATGAAAACTAATTTGCTTTAAATTGAGCCCACTCATTTGCATAGTAGGCTCGATGGGATTTTTTTTCCCATCCGGCCCATCAGTGGGCCGGCCGGTGAGCTCGATGGGAATAAGCCAATGTTACGAAGTCGGAATCACACGTGACAGTCCGAAGATCTTGATAGCCGATGACCTCTTAAAATTGGCTCGTATTTCACACTGCTGACATTGCTGGAGCTCTACATTTCACAATCGATATTCGCCAGTACTTACTTTTAACCTACTTTTAAAAATGAAGTTCTCATGAGTCTCTCTACATATACCTAACTAGTGCGTTTATATGATCTTTTTTATGAAACCAGTAGGTATAGTATTTGAAAAGAATTTTAAAATATATTACTTTACTATTAAAACTCATTTTGTGAATTCGTAGCATTGCTACGTAAGGTCTACGTAACATGTAGCACTTGTTTCGGTACCAAGTGTCGCTACTGGGTGCTACGCTAATATTCTCATATTTTTTAAAGTCAGACGTATACCTTCCAGCTATTAGGATAGCTTTACAGCTAAGTTGATAATAGCTCTGCCATCCGTGCTGTGTCTTAAGTTCGATTCTCACTGAGTACAAACATAAAGTGCGTGGTAAACATAGATGTTTGTTCTATGTCTGGGTGATAATAATGTCACTAGTGATTATTATAAATAATTAATATATTATATTTACAAAAAACGGAGATATTCTAACAGCAACCTAGTTCGCATAGTACAAGCTAGTGTGTTGTGTGAAATGTTCAGGAATATTTATTTACACTTAGTTGTTATTTTGTAGGTAATATTGAAGAGATTTCTCTAGTATTATATACAATTAAATAAAGCTTAGCGTGTCTCGCCTCACCGTACCATACAGGCTTTCGGCGAAGAGAAGATAATTCATGGAGGGATCTACGTGCAAGATTTACGTGTTGTTGATAAACAAAATATACGGGCTGTTTGGAGGTTTTATACCTACCTATCATCGTAACCCATATTAAGTATCGGAATAAATCAGACTCAGATTTTAGGAGGGGGATTATTTAGGGCTGAAATCGGCAGTAAAATAGCAATACTTTTTGTAAATACCTTCACCTCTTGTCTTTGGATATAGTGCCAACTCTACGTAGGTATACAATATTACAATAGGTATGCGAAAAGAGCAGATACACTGAAAAGGTACTTTATCTCAGGAAGTAGGTAATACAGTACAAATGAAATATAATAAATCCTCACCAAGAGCTAGATTTCGACTCGATAGGCACTCCAGATTTACGACAGAAGACCTACCTATCTAGACAATAAAAGGTTTATAAGTTCCACTCGTGGAAAAAAGTCCGTTTCCATTGTATTTGTGTGAAGTTAATGCTTGTGTTGTAGTTTTCTAGGTCAATCCTAGTAGATCCACCAAGTTAAAAGCAGCGTTCTGCATCCCCATGACTTGAATGGGTGACCACTTGGTATAAAAATCTGAAAGCTTCGATTCTTTGGAGAGCACATTCTACTATCTCGGCTATAAGCTATAGTGGAGGACTTAGGGCGGCCTAAAAGCTCCGTCATCAGAGTAGGCCACAAACTCATACGCCCAAACTTTTACATCTTAGTCGACCTCTTATGAATGAATTTGTTTGAAAAACGCAAAGGTTCTTAATAACTGTTTTATTACTGTGTGGGTTTTCATTTTATTTCGACTTACAAATTAATGAAAGGAAACAAGAACAATGTTATAAATTCAACGCTCTCGGTATGAATTTAAAGATATCTCGAGCATAATGATGCCTCTGCAAATATGGTTTCAAAATTCATAGAATTGGAGTTTTTTTTTCATTGTACGTTAGTCAAACAGTTTCACCTGTAAATATCGTTTTAGGAAATTGTATGCAAAATTGTAAAACAATTGAAATGCACTTTTAGACAACGTGTTGTTTTATTAAACGTACAAGTGTCGACTTTGAAATATTTTTTTTGCAATCAAAAGTAATGTTCCAATCAAAAGTGTATATCCAAGGTTGAAGATTGAGCTTGCATTACATAGGTACAAGTAGTAAACAATAATCAAATTGCTTAGTAAAAGTAATAAATAGTGATAGTTTAGCTAAAGTACGTCATATAAAAATGTGAAAACATGTTTCAGTATTTGGGGGCTCGGTTCAGCTAAAACGTAGACAAGATTTCCCAATGGGGGAGTGAGAGCTCTTAAAGTATCTTATACTTAAGTGTTCAACCGAGTTAGGTACGAGTATGATGAAGTTTCGAATTTTACCCCGAACTTACGAATGTACCTATTTTAATTAGTGAAATTAACATGAAACTGCAGCTGACTCTTGGTTCTACATCTTAAACAGGAAAGTTTGAAACCCTGTAGTGTCAGTGTGGTGTAGTGTCAAACTTTTTTAGAAAAGTTTTAAAGAATAAAAGTTTTTGACTTATTTCATATACCAACGAATACCTAATGTAATTTAAATATGACTTGAAATTATCATATTTACCTACAGAGAATACGAATAACTTAGTTTAATTAAGTTAAACTTGTGAAAGTCTTGTTAGTTTGTTGTGTTTTTGTTCTGAACTTAAACAAAACTAGGTCTTTATGAGGTCTAAATTGTAAGCACTTACATTATGTATGTTGGGTGAGGCGGGCCAAACGGGTTGGAATAAGAATCATTTGATAGTAGTAGTTTTTACTAAAGACAGGATATTTACCATGATTTTTACGGAAGTAAACCGTACAATTTTTTTTTATAATCTACTTTAAAAACAAGAAAGTTCTCAATTCGTCTGTATGTTTTTTTGCATGTATGTTATTTTAATTACTTAAGTACCTACTTATACGAGAAAAAATGTATCTGAATACAGTGCCTAATTGTAAACGAGCGCAATGCTGGGTATGTGAACACACACTCCGGCCGAACTAAGTAAACAGGCAAGTTAATCAAGTTTTAGCGTTGAAGTGGGTAAGTAAATAAACCTGTCTTAATTATTACCCTGAGGTTAGGCGTTTGCACACTGCCCGATACCGATACCTCCACGACACAACCGTACGTTTGACGTTTACTGCAAAGGCACGTAAACAATTTTTGTACGGAGAATCCTCAGTTTTGTAAACTTCCCGCTGCTCAATCTTATGCTCAATGCTCAAAAATATAGTTGAAATAAAACGAACATTAGACCAGAGAACGTAGACTGTTCTTAATACTACATGGTGTCACTCGCTGGAGTCTCACCGGAACATCGAAATATCACGAACCAATCTGAGTATGGCTAAGTAGCCGATCGCAGATAAATTGGAAAAAAAACACATTATATGCATGCAGGCAGTGGGTCGAATAAAAATATCGGTGTCAGCGCCGGCACGGTGTGAAAGCGTCTAGTATTATAAATGACATTAGCTCTTGGGCAATATCGTGTAGGTGTCGCGTCAAGCAGTTTGAAAGTAGCCGTTCTCACTGGGGTCTTTAGCGGGGTTAAGCTAATTAACCAGCCATTTAACGGCAATACTGAAACCCTGTTCAAAGTGAAAATTGCAAAAGAATACACAGAAGAATGGAAATTACACTGAGTTATTATGAGAGTGTTGCAATGATTACAAATGAAAAGAAAAATTCTCAAGTTGACTTGTAAATTTTAATTTTACTTGGAAATAATTGCAGAGAAAGATTGAAAGACTCATCACAAGATAAGTAATCGGTTGGATTTTTTTGGGAAACAGATTAATCAAGAAGAATAAAAACTTTATTATCTAGGTAGCAGATTCTTCCTGATGAATGTGTCAAAAATTATCGGAATGAGCTTTTTATCCATAAAAATGTGAGCCTTTTTTTATCTAAGTATACTTACATACCTATCTAGAATTCTTTTTATTTTTTTTCTCGTGCAAATTAAATTAAAATCGTCTTTCTTTTGCAAATTAAAAACGTTAAGTTTCCCGGCTTAGGTACTACATAAAACTTGCATCATACCTACTAAATTCTTAGACATTTATTTCAACACTAAGTTAATTTAGTGAATAAATAGTGGCATGAGCTTTACGCAGCATAGCATTAGATGTTAAAATTTAATTTAGTTTCCGTGTACCCACTTTTTAAATTTATTTAGTTTTTGAAAACCAATACAAGTTGACTGTAACAACAATAAGAAATTACTTTTAGTAAGATGTACCTTAAAATATAAACAAACCGTTTGTTTATTTTGTTAGGTATTAAATTAGTAGAGTCACTACTAATCTTGTAGTCCCAGACATTTGCAGTATATTTTGCCATTAGACTTGTGTAAGCATCTTCTGTCGGCGACTGTACCAACCCGAGTTTCTAGGGTTTAGTTAGATAAGGCGTAATGACGTCATTCGCATCCCCTGTTGAGAATTGCGTACAACGTTTAATAGTATCTCCAAGTACTTTTTGAATTAAAAATACTTTTTGGAACAGATATATAATCTGAAACAAAAGGTTGATCACGGAAAAAAAATTTTGCACGACAAACACTCCAAATTTTTACTTTTTTGTGAGTAATCTATCTAAACTATTATAAAACAGTAAAAAAGCCAAAACCTCAAATTAAAAATAAAGTACATAATGCAAATCTACTAAATAAACGATTCTGATTCCGAAAATCGAGTTTTTCTGTTTGTTACTGGACCAATTTCAGTGAAACTTATACCATTCAGAAGTCTTTTTTCCGGATTGAAACCTAAGCTATATTTTATTTAAATCAAAGACGTGGATTCTTAGATACAGCTTGAACTCTCTAAACCAAAAGCAGCAATTTGCTACGAGGTTCATCGTAATGCTGGTTGACAAATATTTTGATGGACAGTTAAGCACGCGTACGAAGTCGCGGGTATCAGCTAGTTAGTTATAATGTTATACCTACACAGCTTTTAAGCCTATCGCTGGGGTGGGGCTAATACCTACTAATATTCATACATACTAGGTATAGATTTTTTTTTGGGAAATATACAAACTTTTATGAAACCAATTTCCAGTATCAAACCATTCAAACAGTTAAGAACAAAGCACGCGACCGCACCATGTTTTCAAAACTTCCATTCGCTACTGAATAGAGTTCAACATATTTTCCTCGTATTGTTCTAAAGAACTTTTCACAAAACGTCTGTTATACCCAAACTACTATAATGCGAGAGTTTTGTCATAAAAAGCCCATGATTTTTTGGTAAAAAAATTGTCTGCAACACAACTTCTCCTACCATTATATTTTTTATATAAAAGAAGACCAATTTTTTATCATTTTGCCATGATATGGTTGAAGCGACGGTGTAGCTTACTTCGTGGTACACTTCTGATAACAGGGATTTACTTTGCTTTTAAAACACAAAATAGTCACGTACATCCTGATGTTCTACTCTACATGAGCAAGCATTTGCCACTCTGCATTACTTTAAGCTCCACAAATTCCGTTTTTTCACGCGTATGTTATTTTTTTACAACCAAACAAACGAGCTACTTTTGTACAACTATAAAGTTATAAGTATGCATATTGTTAGTCACCTAATTAATATGACACGTATTTGTTTTTAGACTAATTTAATAACAGCTTGCTCAAGCCATAACGCTTCCGTAGGTTCAAAATGACAAATTACAAAGCATCTACTATTTATGGTAATTCCAAGCAGCCCGTTATATTCTGTGTTAGTTATAGATGCCTGCGTATGCCTAATAGTAAAGGTATTAAAAGGTATCTTGGTAGGTAAAGTTTAATTCAGTTGACTTCTAGTTTATGTTAAACATGCCAAAACTACAAACAAAGACTCATAACGAGTCAAATCAATCGTGCGTATGTTACGCTTTTCATAGCTTCTGCTACTGTTGATGTACGAGTTCCTGTTAAATATAGAATGACTGAGCAAATTCTGTGTGAAATTACCAAGTTTAACAAATCAATCTAGCCGAGTGAGCTGGGAGTAGAGACGAACTCTACTTGTGTTTACTGTAGACTGTGCTCGCTATCGAGCTGTTTATAAATTCTGCCAAGCATAAGAAAGATATACCTGGGTACTATCTACTTACATAGACTTTTCAGGTTGGTTATGAAAAACGGAACAGTAAGGTTTGCTTTGTTATCTATCGCTCGTCCGTAACTTTTAGGAGTGGTTTGACAGTAAGATACTGTCACTAATGAAGTACCTAGGGTACCTATATTTTTTTCAACGATGTGTGGTTAAAAAGTTCAATAAGTTGCACAGCAGACATCATCATCATCATCATCTTCATCATCATCATCAACCTATATCGGTCCACTGCTGGACGTAGGTCTCTCCCAAGACGCGCCACTGAACCCGGTCTTCGGCTCTCCTCATCCAGTTTTTGCCAGCTACATGTCTCAGATCGTCACCCCACCTAGCCGGAGGGCGTCCTACACTACGCTTGCCTAAACAGCAGACATACCTATTAGGTAGGTATTTGAGATTCTAGAAAATGAGAATCGTAGTCAGAGACATGCCTTAACGTAATATCAGTAGGTAATGAGAGTTGTAGACAAAGACATGCCCAAACTTCACATCAGTAAGTAATTAGAATTCTGTACGTGACAGGTTGCAAACCCATTGCCGCTGCGATACTGGCTGGTTCTCTCGTAATCTTTATATTTACCTTTTATTTGAGAGCACCGGTATTACGTTTTCAATATTGAATAATTGAAAATTGATAGACTCATCTCAATTCCAATAACTGGATTCAATTAATTTAAATTATTTGTACCTACCTCTGTATTAAAAGAGACACGATCTTATTCCAAAAATATAGTAGACGTAACACGTACAAAATGACTGGTGCTTATACTAATTAAATTCATTAGATTACTTTCTTGAATTTAAAGTAGGCAGACAGCTGAATTACAATGCTTATTTAGCCAATCCTGGATAACTTTTGAAATATGTAGGCACCTAAATAATATGATAGAATGTATATATTGGTATGTTTTATATTTTTTATATAAAAATTACTCCAGCACACTGATATTTTGAATAGAGATTTTCATACAAATCTGCAAAAGATTATAATGTGCTTGAGTCTCTATTTAGCCTTCAGTATTTTTTTTCAGCCTTAGTAATATTTTTGATAGTTGTATTACAATAAGTTTACCTTCTTCTTGTTTATTTAACGTAAGGAGCAAAACTTGTTTCAGCGTTCTTAGTTACCTATGTAAACAAACATTCATGGTTGTGCTAAGGATAGCTAAGAAAACACGAGATAACTTAGCAAGTAAATATGATTAACTAAGTAGCATACTTACTAATTAATTTTGAAAATAAACCTGCATTCTGAGTTACCTTCCATGTTTATGTTATTTGGGAATCAGCCAAGTTTATGTACACCTTTAGCTTACCTAAACCCATCTCCAAAATATATGCAGTACTCCATTATAAATCAAGTCAAAGGCAAATGGTATAGCTTTACCCTCGTCCGTCTTCAACATTAGACAGCCTTGCTTTATTCATTGTATTGGCTTTCACATCTTAGCAATTTGTCCAGATTTGCTCAGAATAACTATTAAGTAAATTTTATGGAGGTTTGAGTAAGTATGACTCTGCAGTCTGCATTTTGCAATGGTATAAAGTATCTTTAGTATCTTATCTCAGTCACTTTCGTGGTTGGTGGTAGGTACAGTCAGCGACAGTAAGATGTAGTTTTCAATAGTATATTTTTGTTCTCTAGATGAACCAAGACATTTCATAAAATTAACACAGCAAGTTGTCAATTCTGCCCTTACTGTGTTTTTCAGTTATATATGCGTACATACCTACTCTACCACGTCTTTATGTAGTGACGAATGAATATAAAAGTAAGCAGGTAGCTCAGAGACCATGTTTACGTAGGCATATCACAGAATAATACGTCTGCGTACTTATACACTTATTTTAATTTCAAACGAAGAGCACTTCTGTGTAATGCTAATGTATAATTTGGATAAAACGAACCAACTGAGGTATTTTGAAGCGTCAGGGAGACGTTGAAGATTTATTCACCTACCGACATACGCAATTATATTATTCGCAGTGAAATAATCTAGATAAAATGTTTAGAGATGAAACAAAAGAATTATAAGCGTGCCAAGACAACACCCTATTGCCTATAAACAGGTAAAGGCAAATTTTCATTAGGTATACAGTTTCTTGCTTGTTGCGTAAAATTAAATTGAAGCAATGAATGACTTGTATGGTCTAAACAACGAGTAACATTCTTGACCTGTGTACAAGTCTTGTTTCAAGACTTTTCTTTGTGTAAGCAGCACATACAAGAAATTCTTGTATATTTTTTTCTAGTGTAAACAGTTGCTCACAATTCTGGGAGGTCAATTAATTGCTCTTGTACGTACAAGAAAATAGTATCATGTGAATAGGCCATAAACACGGCAAAATTGATGCCATCAATTTGCTTATAGAGATGTTACTGTAGTAGGTAGGTTGGTAGGTACAATAATGTAGGGGTAGTAATGTAAAACACCTTTTATAATAGTGTTTGTATCTACAGCAACCAGTTTTCCCATTTGCCGCTGCAAAAAAGGAAAAAATATTTCGTAGCTGTCTACGGTCGTAGCACTCGTAGCGCTTGGTAAAGTTATCAAAAATGAAAAAAATATTGTGCTCATATAACATGGTGTTAATTTTTGTTTAGTATAAACGTGTATTAGAAAAAGTGTACGTAATGTAGGATGAGAATAGCTTTTAAATAAGACTTTCGCATCCAAGCAATGATTAAACATTCAGAGGGCTCATTTCGAAAGCCGTTTTTAGGTCAGTTTCAGTCCAACAGGAATACTGTTTTGTACTAAATGAGTAGATACCGTTTACTCTTTATAATGCAATGTTCTGATTATAGTGACCATATTTATTTTAAGCACTCAAATATGCATGTGTTTCGGTATAATGCTTTTAATATTTTAAATTATAAAATAATTAGTTAAGTAGTACTTTTACTATTATATCTAGACTTACCAGACATTAGCAGCAAATTGAATCACACTCACTGATTCCAATGATTTTGAATTATTAATTATTCAGAATTCCATTGTATGATGGCAATCCCAAAACGGGATAAAAGTATCAGGTTGGTAACAATAAATCCTTTTGCTTACAGTTCTTTTGTTACTAATGGTACTTCTTCGGAAATTGTTGCAACATCTCACATAGCACGTCTCAGTATTTTTTATTTATCTAATTGATTTAAAATTTTAAAGTACCACAAATAAGCGATATAAGTGGAATCATCACAGAAAATATGGTTGTCATATCTTGCGGGGTGTTATTTTTGATTATTTAAGTAGTGGGGTGTCAGGAGGTGAAGTTTCGCGGTTTTTATGGTGGTTGTGCTTACCATGGGGCATTATAGTGCGTGGTAATGTTGTGAGTGTCGTGAGCGTCGGCCCACACGAGGAGACTGTTGCTCGACCGCGGCCGGGCCGGGACAGTGAGCGCATGCTCGCACCTCGCACCCCTAGTGCTGCCAACTTTACAAAGCAGGCCCTATCTAGCAATGAGAAGAACTAATTAGGCCTAAAATATACATCGAATCAGTTCATTTATTTGTACTGTGTTCCTTGGTGTATCGATATTGAGAGAACAATTTTCTTTATAGGTGAATGGTCTACCTAATACTAGAAGATGGAAGACTTACGATAATGCACATGATTATTTTATTAGCTTCCAAAAAGGATAAGAAAGGAAACTGATAAGTTGATAACGGCTGATAAGTATCTAGTGAAATGACAATTTACCTCTCTTACTGACCCCACCTACCTAATGTAGGATACGGGCAGAAAGATGGTGATACTCAAGAGGTGGCTTGATTGTGAACTATTATAGACGTTGTACAAAATTAAAGTTCATGTTATAGCAGCTTTTTCTCTTTCAAGTTGGCAATAACTGCACCCCGCGTCGCCCGTAGCTCTTGAGTGGATGATACTGCCAAGCTGCCTCACCATTCACCATCCTTACCAAACTCCTTTGTCCTCATATAATTGTAACGACGTCTTTCTACAGTGTTTTGGAGGGGTATGATGCCGGAGCAATAAGATGTAACACTTTTAACGTCTTGTCGTGGATATACCTAGTGCATTGCCTCACAGGGCACCTCCTCAATGTGCTTGCACTATGAGATAATGCATTGTTATAGGCAAAGGTGACCGCTTAATATCAGGTGGATTATCTACATAAGTACCTACTTGTGTCTAACAGATTTTCTCATAACAACATTTACAAGTTGGTAAACTTATCAATTAGAATCATAATAAAAAATAAAACATTTTTTCGTTTTGATTATATTATTCGAGTTGGTAGGTAAATCAAATTAAATTAATTAGATACATAATTATACAGTGACGTACCTAAATTATTTCGTATGAGGGCATATAAGCTGGTTAGGGGGATGGTAGGTAGTAGGTATATCTATGTAGTAAAGTGGAGTGTGTACAGCACCAAAAATAATTTAGAAGCGAAAAATCATTTTTATTTTTCACCGATATATTCATAAAATTCGTTCTTCATTTCCATTAGAATCTTTTTAATTTTTCCCGCAGTCATATTGCGGCAGAGCCCCCAGTCTCTAGGGTCAGCCCATCCGCCGTTACCCTCTGAATAGTCGAATATCACATCGTTTTCATCCTCCAACTCTACATCTATGTACAACTCCAAGTAAGAAGGGAACCAGTTCTCTTTGTTCAATTTCTCTATATCCGCAATCGTCAAAACATTTTTCACTAAATCACATGGAGATCCGAAAAAAGTGAATGAAGAATCACAATTGTCTATTTTGAATGCTCTAGGAGTCACTGCTGACATGGTTTTATACCTCTTTCCATCTCTTCTATGAACAGAGATAAAGTATAATGAGCGAAGCCAAGATGCATCGTCAAGAGTACAGAACAGGTCATAGTGGGAAACGATGCTGTCCCAAACAACCATATCGAATGCTAAAAGTCTAGAATGTTGTTTTGGATTCCACGCAGAAAGTTCAACACTGTAAAGATCAGCTTGTTTTATATTGGGCACTGTTGGTGTTATATCACTCCCCAAAGACAGAAACTCGCATTGAGGCAGAGAACCTGCGACATCCTTCATATACGATGCCATATAAATAAAATCGTTCATGAATATAATATTGTCCTCCGAAAATACGACGAGTCCCTCGTGACTCGCAGTGCTGGAAAAGTCCTCGAATATATTGTTTGCAGTCCACCACCAGTGGTGCTTTCTTTCAGCCACAGGCGGGTTCCTAAAATGCCCGCGCATGTCTCGGAACAGTGAACCAGTGCAATTCACTTTTGTAGTTTTGGAATTCAAATCGTAAGGGCAATCGCTCGGGTCATAACCAGGAAATTTTTCTAGGTGTGTTTGTATTGAATAGGGATAGTATATTTGCATAACCCGACAAAAGTCAATGCTCTTTATAATGTTATTTAGATTCTCGTCCAAATAAGAATGCGAAAAAATTACTAATACTTCTTCTATTCCTCTTATTTGAGACAAAGATAAAACGACGTGCTTGAAGCCACTTGAATACTTATTCAATAGAATAACAAGAATGATTGTATCTTTAGATAGAGGTCCAAAAGTATCTAAATTTCTTATGTTCTGTTCTTTATTGGCTAATTGTATAAAGTTAAAAACCTCCGAAGAACTCAGTTTAGGACGCTTCTGTAAAACTAAGTGTTGACCACTCTGTGAAAAATTTGCAAGAACGCCGTCATTGTGAATGAAGCTTATCTTCTTGTAGTATAAAACAATGCTCAATAATATCACGAATATTATACATTTAAAAAAACGACGTAAATATTTAAATCTAAATCGAAATACTTTTGTTAACATTACAACTTTGTTTGTTTACATCAAGTTTACCAAAGAGAATGAAGTTTACATAAAGAGACAAATCAAAGCTCTTGTTAGTTTTTTTTCTGTGAGTCAAAGTAAAAGTAAAAAAGGTAGGTAAGTACTTATACCAAAAAAGGTAAGTTCCTACGTATCACAGTCTCCTTATGACAGGTTGATACAGACTATTTTGATGCATATACCTACAGAATAAAAAACTTCATGGCTCCATCTATCATCAATCAATACATTGATCTAATCCTGTAGGCTATATGACGTCATACGTTTCCACGACTTTCTTTAGTCTTCCCTTGCAAACCCATTGTGTGACATGATGACTGGCTGTCCACAGTTTCCACTTGTCCCCATCACCCCATGCATAAAGTGAGGATAGAATAACTAGTGAAGAAGGATTTAGGATTAAATATACCATTTGTTGAATTTCATTTCATTTTTCATTTCACACTGTAGTTCAACAGGTGCTGGCGAGAGGAACTACATGAATTTGGCTAAAAATAACATTGACTCAGTCATCTCGTTGATGTCTTTTGTATTAGAAACTTATATCTCTACGAGTGCTACGAAGGCTACAATGGAGAAATTATTCATGTCAGCGTCATGGCTCAGTCGATAGTAGCTCTGCCTTCGTGCTGTAAGACGTGGGTTCGATCTAACCGAGAACAAACATTTGTGTGTGGCAAACATATGTTTGTTCTATGTCTGGGTGTTACTATGTAACATAAGTACCTATGTATTTACAAAAAAAAAGTATATACCTAAGTATTCTATCAGCAATCTAGTTCCCATAGTACAAGCTTTGTTAGTTTGGGAATAGAGGGCGTTGTGTAATATGTCCAAGAATATTTTTGTACAAACTTACTTCAGTTCTCAGACTAGGTATCTACGCTTATAAATGCAATAAAATCCGAAACGAGGAATCCGTAGAATGCTTCGAAGCATAACTTCACCCACGACTACAGCTACACTTACGATATATACCTAATATACACTATACGTACCTACCTACTTCATAAAAAAAGCAGGGACAACGAAATAACTCTCCCAAATAGCAAGTTAAAGTGGCAATGTGGACGCCATAATACCTCACAGAACTGACAACCGATGGGAATCAAAGGTTATTGAACGGCGACTACGAACCGGAAGGCGCAGCGCAGACGGCCCCTCACCCGTTCGACTGATGGATCGCGAGAAACCGGTGATGTAATCGTTCTTTCTAGAAATTTATAGGGGAGGCTTATGTTGAGCAAGGATTTCTATGAGCTGATCATCATATTATGATGATGATTGCAGACACAAAGATGATCTGTAGGTAGGTATAGAAATTATTATGAACAAACCAGACAGACCTCATTTTACAATAATTTGTTACAATAATGTTCACTTGAATAGTAGACTTCAGTTTTAAACCGACTTCAAAAAAGGAGGAGGTTCTCAATTCGGTTGTCAGTCGATTTATTCAAGGGTTTGTAAAAAATACCTGCTAATCAGTTTAACTATACCTACACTGTTAATGAAAATACGGTACCTATATTCCAAAAATCCCCATTAAAAATCCCTACCAGTGGGGATTTCAGTTTTTTCTCTCAGTAATCCCCAAATTTCTGGGATACAAGTAGGTACCTAATCAATAGGTTTAACGCCAAAGTTTTTTATTTTTTAAATACTCTGATAGTTACCTAGTCATTCAAAAGAGTTTATAATTAAATAATTATTTAGTTATTTAGTAAGTATTTAGTATATAATTATTTAAATAAGCAATCAAAAGTATCAAAACTTAATAGGCAGGTGTACCTACTTGAAATACCTACAAACATGGTAGGTACCTAACCTACCTAAGGTGTACCAAACAAAGGCACCTGATCCCAAGGCACCCATCATCGGCCGGCAAGCAAATCGGTCGGTCTCGGCTCGGCTTTGAAGTTACTTTTTGCTCTGACACATTAAAACTTATCAACAGAATTTGTAGTTGCCGCTCTTTTAGGTCAGCCAGGCAGCTATTCATTTGTATAAACATTGTATTTGATTCTGGTGACCAGTTTTACACTTTATACGATGTTATTTGTTATTCTAAATATTTTTTATGTATTTCCAACTAATTAATGAATACGTATCAGAATGATATTAAAAATTGCAAGCGCCGTAAAAGAAAAAGAATGGCAAATGTACTACATCCGGTTGCTAGATTTCAACACACGAGGGCGCCACTAGTACGACGTCAGTCTTGTGTATCTATAGTTTCCTTCTGTTTTGAAACCCAAGCTTGGTGATTTAGTTCCTCGGGAATTAGTAAAAATAAGAATTTGAGGTGTTTTACTGTGTGAATCTAGTGTCTTTATCATGGAGAAGAGAGTCGCCTTGGAATTGAGAGGAAGGAATCCCTCTCAGGTAAATAAAATGTATTTTACGATCTATTGGAATGTTTTGTCGATACGTATTTCATTTTGTGCTCATGTGTAATACGTAAGAATTATCACTATTTAGTCAATTCTAGGCTGTTAATCGGCCTATCTTACTTGCATTTATTGAGTAGAAATGTAAATTTACCTCCTATTAGATGTGGCATTGTAGTCGCGAAATTGGCCATTACCGATTGTTACGTTTCATTCATGTGGACATGAAACTAAATAATTATCGAACTAATTCACCTCAAATATCTATTCCTACTGTATTTTTATCTCTACTAATTGATAGACTCTTCATTATTAGGACTATTCAAGCGCTTAGAACGATTCTACTGTAAATAAATTGAGGTTAAGTGTCGAAACTTATGGGTGACATACCTACGTGAAAATATCTAATTTTTGGTTTCAATTTATGCACAAAAGGTACATAGTATAGACATGTTTACATGACCAGCTATTACCTAGTAAAATAGGCCAGGAATAAGATATTTTCCATTGAAGGAACTTTACGAAAGTAAGAAACAAAAAGAAAGAAAGATCATTGATTCAGTTAGCATGTCGATGTCATTGATTACAATTTAGTAAATCTACAATAAAATAGTTCTGTTTTTCTCGAAAACGTAGCTGGTAAAAACTTAACTTGAACGATGCCTAGGTAGTTGCAATCATGTAAATACGCAATGTACACAAATCTGTGACATAAACGACGACTGTCTCTGTGCCTACTACGTAATTTCGCGCCCTTTCACCCACGTAAATTCACCCCTAGCAAAGCTATTTTTAACAGCGGTGGTTGTTCATGGAATATCATTACACTGCACTGATATCGATATCCTACGTGGGGAAGAGATCATCATAAATTCATACACTTTCTGTTTAGACTCGAAAATTGTACCTAGGTATTTGACGCACGCCTTACCAAGTTAGCGGCCATTTTTATTGCGATGATTCGTGTCATCCGCCATTGCAAAAGATAAAAACAACCATGTTTCTATACGCAATTTTGCACGACAAGAACGTTTTTTAGTACCATCGACATTACTAACACATCCAGATTATGTTTCAATGAATATTTCTCCGAAATAAACACTCATTTTGCAGATTTTATGAACTACGCTGTGCCTTTGACAACTAGGTTACACACCATTTTGATTTGACGTTTTGTTTGCTAGTCTGGTTTGTTACCGCAATCTCTCTAATCAATAACACTACCATTTAATTGTATGCTACACGTGTACACGTTCTATAATTAGCAAAACAATTATAAAAATATAGGATGATTTTACATGCAAATCTACGTTTCATTAGCTTAACCTTGACAGTGTTACTAGGTAGTTAAGGTATACTATTGATTAGGTACCTACATAGGTACAGTCTTAGACATACTCTTAGGTAATCTAGCTCATAGGTGCTATAGGTAGTTATGTACCTACCTTACCTATGTATTAAACTATGTGCCCACCTACCTAATTAACAACTTTGTAAGAACTGAAGTAGGTATCTACCTAGCTGCTTGTGCTATAAAATAAGTACCTACTCACATAGGTAATCATAACATAAGCAAAGCATAACAATCAAACATAAGCAACTTAGTTATCTTTCTATATCTGGTCCGATCTTTGTCTCACACAAAACACTTTTCCATGTGTATACTTAGGGTATATCTAAAAACTATTTTATTTTATTAATAAGGATGTCAGGATGACACATTAAAATACAAGAAGAATAGGTAATCAAAGATCTTAAATGTATGTGTTTCCCTATATAGGATACCACAACATGCATAACATTATACCTACTCAACTACAACAATATCTGTGAGGATAACAATGTGATTCAAAAGTTACTTTAGTTTGCGTTACGGGTATTTCTTTTTTCCAGGTCAAAGATCTCAATCTGGATAACTGCCGCAGCACCAATGTAGTCGGACTCACAGATGAATACACCAATTTGGAAATCCTGAGCCTCAACAATGTTGGTTTGACAACACTCAAAGGGTTCCCAAACCTTCCAAAACTCAGGAAGCTTGAGCTGTCCGATAACAGGATATCGAGTGGCCTCAACTTCCTCAGTGGCTGCAAGAAACTAACACACCTGAATTTGTCGGGAAATAAAATTAAAGATTTAGAAACACTGAAACCTTTGGAGGCCTTTGAGAGTCTTAAGAACTTGGACCTTTTCAACAATGAGGTCACAACCATCGAAGATTACAGGAACAAAGTTTTTGGTCTTCATTCCTCATTACTTTACTTGGATGGGTAAGTAGAGCTGGTGGAAAGAGGGATTTTATATTAAATTAATAATTAATAAAAACATGGAATAACAAAAAAATATTAAGTTGATAATGGCCAAAATAAGTATACTTACAATCAGGCATAACAATAATAGTAAACATGAAGTGAGACTATGCCCAGCAGTAGGCATTCTCAGCTCGCTAAACATTTTTATATTACGAATCCATTTTTCAATACAATAATCTATTCACTGGTGAAATCAGACTCGTACTTTCGAAAAACAAACAATCCTGTATTATCAGAGCTTGTAGTCTTGGGTTTTAAACGCTTATCGAGAAGCATCTTGCGAGATATTTTATATGAAAATCCGATAAGCGCCTCTAGCGGGAGATTTGCAATCTTCTTCTTCATACAAAAACTGCTAGTTTCTCGATTCTCGCTTGTCGCAAACTCAAACTACAGGCTCTGCACTTAAGTAAATTTTTAGGTAAAATGGAAGACTCTCTTAAAACAGTGAATGATAATGTTATTTGTATTATTCCAGGTTTGACAAAAAGGACAGGGAGGCTGATGACAGTGACGGTGAAGAAGAGGATGGTGATGAGATGAACGGCAACAATGACAGTGAGGGAGAAGAAGTTGATGGTAAGTATTAAAAAAAATACAAATGAAAATATTAAATATTCATGGACATTTAACACAACGCCTTCTATTCCCAAACTAAGCATAGCTTGTAGCAAATCTCAGAACATATTTGATCCAGGTTTGATTCCCCCACTTGGAAAAATATTTGCACTTAGTAGTGATGATTTTCATTCATTGTCATAGTTTTACTAAATGAAATGAAATGTATTTATTCGCAAGAATGCGCCCAGCATTTTGTAATATGCGTTGCTCTTATCTAGTTTTATATATTCTCACGGTTAATAATGTTATGACCACAAAACATGACGATATGAAAAAATAATTGATTAGAATAGTACCTATACATACCTAACTATTAAGTTTGTTCATTTATGTATAACTAGCTTCCGCTTGCGACTTCGTCCGCGTCCCATTTGATCCTGCAAATTTTCTGGGATAAAAAGTAGCCTATATTTTATCCAAATCAGACCAGCAGTTGCACTGTGATTGAAACACAAACATCTAAACTTTGACATTTACAATATTAGTGGGATAGAAGTTATAATATATGTTGATACATGCATAAAATCACAGTCAATTCCAAGGGTCTGCCTGGACAGGCAACAAATTTTTCATGTTACAATCCCATTTCTCTTCATTCACTTAAGTATATAATTTCTCATCTATGCCCAGGCCAATGATAAAAGTACCTATTCCTAACCTGATCTTTTCAATCTTAATAAGATGTATTCTCAGCAGTCCCACTATACATAATAGAAAATAATGTATTCCAGATGTGGATATAGATTTGGGTCCACTGGTGATAGATGATAGTTCAGAGATCACACAGGGCAACACCTCTCTACCGATGATATTGTACACTGTTTATGGTCTGCTATTCCACATGGGGTTACTGTTAAAGAGTAAGGCCCTTATTCGTATTCCCTGTCATTCTGTCATTTTCATGTCCACAAAAATCAAGTTTTATTGCCCAGTTTAGCTTATAAAGCTCTATTAAAAAGTCCATTTTGAACAGCTACCAATAATAAAATCAAATTTTAATAGAACCTACGTTATGTCTCTTTCAATAGGTTCCTATTTAATCATGTGTATTTTCATACAATGTTTGGTTTTACTTTTAGGTTTCAATCCCTAAAGCAACAATATTTACACAGATTTTTATTGCTATTAAGTTTTTTATTTCCCTAAATAACTTTTGTTACTATAATGTTAAGGAAATTCGTTATTTTAAGTTTTAGCATTCTCAAACTTTTTCTTTGTACGTAAGAGATTTTAATCCCTTTCGGGTCAAAATCTTTTACTCAAATGTTTTAGAGATTATGTAAAGATTTTGTCTCACCCCAGGCACCGAAGCCACTTGTTTCCCACAGAGGTTTTACTGTTTTTTGTTGTTTCCAGCGGGGTCTGAGGTTGATGATGAGGATGATGACGACGATGGTGATGAAGAGGTCTCACTTAGTGCAGTTTACAATGATAACCTCGGTTAGTAACTAACTACACATTATACCCATCCTTGCTAATGGTCCAACCTTATTAGAGTTGAATATTGGGTTTAAATAATATTACGGGCGTTATGCTGTTCGGCAGAGATTAGAATCTAATAGAGATATTATTTTATTTATTCAATAGGCAACGCCAACAGCACGCACCTAGTGTACATTACAATAATCACTTTTGAAAACCTTATTCTATAAAATGTGTGCCAATACAGGCATGCATAGCATGACACCATAATTATCTCGGCCGAAAACTCTCGACATCAATTTGCCATTTTTTTTAATAAGAATATAATTAATTTCAGAAGAAGAAAGCTCCGCCAGCTCGCTGTACGACGGCAGCGATGTGGAAGAAGAAGAAGACGATGATGAGGACGGTGATGGGGAGAACGACGCTGAAGGCAATAACCACTCGAAGGCGCAAGGTAATTTACGGAACATGTTTTTTATTACAAAAAGTGATATAGTAGTGCACATAAGCTGACAACCGAAAGGGAACAAATGTTCACTAAATGTGAACAAGCACTGGAAGGGGTACAACGCCGCTGAAGAATACGTGCTTCTACAGAGCTTTTATTTTATTAGATAAAGGTAAATCTAACACCAAAATCAAATGGGGCTGAAGAAAATAACCACACGAAAAAGTATTTATTAAAAAAAAGTTATGAAACAAGCTAATGTCTTATGCTGACAGCCGATAGGGGAGAAGTATTCTTGAATGGCGACCACACATTTGTCGTGACCAAGATAGATTATTGTAATGGTTTCAAATGTGATGTGCTACCATAGGCTTTGAACGATGGATGATTCTAGTTTTCTGGCCAGATGATGAAGTTTCTGGTACCTACCTAGAATGCTACAGTTCCTAGTGGGATGTGTTTGTATGTGCCTGTTTATTTAGTTAAATGTTTTCCAGATGGTGAGGATAATGCAGACGGCGAGCCAGAAGAGAGTACTCGGGGTAAAAAGCGGAAACATGAGGATGAGGATGAAAATTGAGTATTGCCTTAAGCGGAGTAATCTTACTAGTTTGTAAGTGTACAGCTCCGATGCATCGGACAATAAACACAATCACGTACACTGCAGTCATACCCCTAGACTAGTTCGTCATTCGTGAGATTGATTCCAACGCGAATCTGGCTACACCCAGCGCCGCCTTCCTTCGCTAGGTTAACAAACGTGAGGTCACTTGTGAGATTTTAAAATGTTTTCTATCATTCATGTTGTCTATTGTGTGAAATCTGTAGTTTGTTGTCCGACAAGTTAATGTTTCAATTAAATTGTTTATGTAATAATCATTTTTTATTCTATTGACATGCTTAATTTTAGTCTTATCATTGAAATGAAAGTGCATCTTTAGGATTAAACTAGCTCTCATTATAACGTTTTAAATGGATTGTATTTGTTTATTTTAAGTGAAAGGTATATGGATAAATTGTTAAACAAAATGATTTCATAGTTTTCACTAAAAAACGTGATATTTTAGGTTTTATTGTGAACACGACGCACTCAACTGTGTCGGAAATCAATAGGACTTATAAATCAGGCTAAGTATCTCGTTTTGTTTTGTGAAAGTGTGTTAAGAACCATTATAGTCTTGTAAAGTTTAAATTATTTAATGCCCTTGGAATCCATTACAACTACAAAATTTATGTGGGCTCCGCCTGAATGACCAAATTAGACTGATATGACGAAAAGTCAATTTCCACGTAGATAATTATTTACACTTTATGATATCTACTTTACATGAACAATTTCAATTACTTACAAAAGTACAAGGAGGCAAAAACAAGCTTAATTTTACTAGATTCTTGTTGAATTTGAATTTCTTCCCTCAAGTTTTTCATATTGAATTGTTTTTTTTTCACCATTATTGGTATTGTTTCGTTCCAATGAAAACTGCCTCTGTTATAACCTTCTGTAAACTTTTACATTAGATCACATAAACAAGCAAAGTTTGGTGTATTTTTAATTTCTAATAATCTCACTAATGATAACTCAAAATAATTAAAATATTTTCCAATTCAATGGGCGAAATATCATATTCTGAATAAATTAGGCCATGTTGGCATCTAATGAGTTCGGAGAGTATTTTTCTACAATATTTTTTTAAATTTTAAATTAAAATATCGATCTATGCACTCGAAAATATCAATGAAGTATTTGGTTGATGCAGCATGGTGAACGTGCCAGATATGTTAAAGAGAATTTTAGTTAATAATTTTATTATTATTATGTAAGTCATTAAGTTTAAGTAATTTACAACTTGGCCTGTTGAAAATATATAATGATCCTATTAAGACTTTATCTCTGGGATTGTAAAATAAAAGATAAACATTAAACAGATTCGTTTAATTTCAATTAAAGTAACAACATCGTTTAGATCAAAATAAATAAACATTTTTAAACATCAGCTTTTCTGTTGTTCCAAAAACTGTTGAAGCAAAGTGTTTTCGATTGGTATCACTAAGTTTTCACTGCCGTCGTAAGTTCTCTTCATTCTTACTAGTTTGTGGTCTAAGAACTCTGTGAGTTGAGCTCTCAAGGCGAGGTCTGAGCTAACCAAAAACTGTTCTCGGCTTTTTGAGTACAAATCTTTGAAGGGCAAACCTGGAATTAAAGATAGCTAGGTATAGTTATTCTGTTAATAGTCATTAGTCATGGAATAAAGTTACTTCACTGATTGATTGGGCTACCAGACGCACAATTGTGTATCGGTATTAAAACGAAGATGCAGTGTGCTGCTAATGTTTCAAACTGCTAGTTTATGCTTGAGATCGGATTGAAAACGGTCTCAGATACATGGAAATGAAAACATATTGGCGCAAAACATCAAAAATATTTTCTAACTGAAAAATACGTACATAGCATTTTTTTTTAACTAGCATTAGAATAAAATATAAATAAATAATTTTCAAATCCTGAAAAAGTGATCTTGCTGGTGATGACTACTTAGTTTTACAGTAAAATTAAGTATTTCTCTGACCTGCATAATGCTGTTTTTGGTTTTCAAGCTGGTATTCGATAATGATGTTGAATATTCCCTTTGCGTTGCTCGTGAGTGATTGGTGGACACTCTTGAGTGAAGAAAGTTGCAATGCACCGCTACGCGCGCTCATCAGAGAGCTCTCAAAGGAAGTTTCTTCGATGTAAGGCATCAAGGTGGTTATATCCCACCAGGTGAACTTGAATTTGCTTAGTTTTGAATGGTCCCACACTGAAACATAAATACGTAGATTTTCAAACAGTAAATAGTGAGAAATTCGGTCAAACCAGTTTCGCAGAACACACTTCGTTTCCAGTCCCATGACTGGATTATGGATGATGACTGATTTAGAAATACGATTCTTTTAAATTTCGATTAGGTTTATGTTTCAATTGGAGGATTTTTTTATTTTTGGATTTAAAAACCTATTGGTGGAAAGTGGGATTCGAACCCACGACCATATAACTAGAAGGCTGGCGCTAATACAACACCATGAAGTATTCTTGTCTGTCATTTGTTTTCAAAATACCTTACACAAATGTTTCGTGCGTAACTTTTTTATACTCATTAGATTTTTTACCTGACTACGCGAAGCAAACAGAAGGTTTTTAAAATATAATATTCTAGCAGTCAAGGGTCTACAACAAAGTTTAGGTATTCTATAATCGATACTTACATAAAGGTGCATTGATATGATCAATAGTGGCTATTGTGTGGACATTTTTTATCTGCGCTATGCTCGCCAGTGTCGCCTGAGCCTTTGCGTTACGTAGCATCGCTCCATCAATGTTGTGTACTATCAAAAACAAGTCCACACCATTTTCAGTCAGTTGGGTATCAATCAAGTTCACCACATCTCCAATATTTGAAGGTACATGTGTATTATTCAAAAGATCCACTACTATCGATTCTAGTATACTTTTCATCGTGAGACTGGGAAAGAATCCGTTTACGACAACGCAGGGAAAGTCTTTCAGCTTCTCGTTTTGAAATTGATGTAGAATAGTGCGTTTGGAGCCGATTCCATACAAAATGATGTTGAAGTTTTCACTAAGAATGTAGAGCCATCGGTTGAAGAGTGTACTGTAGTTGTTGTTTAGTTGGATTATTCTATTTTTGTGTTCGTCTGAGATCTGAATGTCTTGAGATTCGTTATCTAAGTTTAAGTTCTTCAATCTGGCTAAGGTGTGGTCTGATGTTGCGATCTGTGAACAAGTTTTAAAAGATTTCAAAGAATAATAGGGTTTTCTCAAGAAATTTGTTACCTAGGTAGGTAGATGTAAGCATTTTTTTAGGCAATGTTAAATATCACTAATCAACATAACAATCAGCCCCAGTCAAATAACAGCACCAAACAGGCCTTTATATTGATAACCATTGAATACTACTAATTTTGTACTGGTGTACAAATCTGAGGGCAACTTTTCACTCGGATATGTTTTCTTTCACCATTTTAAACTAGCGCGCGGCGGCGGCGACGTTCTGCGGTAAAAGTTATATTCTTCTTCTATCAAATAATTTCCACTTACCTTTTTACTAGAATGCATCATGAAATAGTTATCAGGCGTGATAAAATATTCTGTATCCTTTGGCTTTGCTTTAGTTTTCGTTTTGCATATTTGTGCCTTTTCTACCGGTTTGCTTTCTTCTGATTCTGAAGAATTATCCGCCTCTTCTGATGACTGGGATGACTCAGACTGTAATTGAAAAGTTGAGTTATTGGTTATAGTTACACAATTTAATAGTCATACTTTATGTAATGATTGATCATGTTACGAAAAAATACCTCATCACTACCTTCCGGTGCAAAATCACTGCTGCTGCCAGCTGAGAAGTCACTTTCACTGTCACTCTCCACTTCCTGGATTATTCCTGAAAATCATATCGGACTCTTGGCTCATTACATTGACTACATGATAATCGAATAACGTGTTTAGCAGCGAATTATATTGAAATCTGATGTATTTATTTATTTATATGACTTAACAACTTATATACTTTTAATTATTAAACACTAGCTTTCGCCCGCGTCTTCGTTCGCGTCCCGTAGGATCCCGTTGATTTTCGGGTTAAAGAGATCTATGTGTTAGTCCAGGTCACGGACAATATATATATATTCCAAGTTTCATCCAATCGGATCAGTAGTTTTTGCGTGAAAGAGGAACAAACATCCATACATCCTTCCAAGTCACAAACTTTCGCGTTTATAATAATTTTATTACAATAAGATGTTTAGCGATTGTGATGGGAGCGGCGCAGGAGCTTACATGATAAGCTCACCCTACTTAACTCTTCAAGGGAAGTAGGGTCCACAGGTCTTAGGGGAGAGTAGCGCAACAGTCGCCGATCCCTAAGGCAAGCCCATCGGTTACCTTCACGTGGTGCTCCTGTTATAGGTCTAGTTCCCTCAGAAATAGACGTAACCAAAACCGACTGGACGCATATTTCCGAAATACCGAGGTCAGTTTCGGGAAGTTCATCATCGTGCGTGCTGAATAGCACGACTGGTGGACATTGTGACCTCCCGCGTGTTCGTGCCGTGCGTGGAGACCCGTACGGGGGGATGAAGGAGTCCTGGTGGTTGAGGATGTAGCAGGCCGGCGGTAGTGCAGGCTACATTCAACACGCCTCTTTGGTCCGGATTTCTCCTCAAACGGGAGGTTGTAGATTTGCCGTCTACAATCAATCGGCTGTGGCGTCCCGTCTGAGGGCCGCTTGGCGAGGGCCCCTAACTGGAGGAGGGCAGGCGACGAGGCGCGGGACCCGGGGGTTAGTGACCTCCGGGCTTCTTCGCAACGTTTAGTCTCGTCTATCTAACAGGGTGTGGGTCCTATATCTTTGAGGTAACTCTGGCGTTTGCGTACTGAGTGCGCGACGTCCCCGACTGAGGACTCCATGGCGGGTGGAGAATCTCATTGATGAAATTAAAACAAACCACAGTAATGGCTTCACAAAGAAATCACTACCAAACCAAGGCTGCTTTAGCGCCACCCAGTGAACATACAGCGTCCTCGGATGCAATGGTCCCCACCACCACAAAGGCCGCGCCCTCGAGCGCGCCAACCACGGCTGCACCCTCGGGCGCGCCAAATGAGGCTGCGCCCTCGGGTGCGCCGGTCACTAGGAACCCGACCATACCTGCAAATGCACCAACTCGTCGCAAAGCCGCGCCTCAGACAACGCCAAGTGCGAAGACGGCTGCGTCCACGGGCCCCGTGCCCACGAACGCGCCAGTTCGACACAAAGCCGCGTCTCTGACAAAGCCTAGCACGAATATGGCTGCGGCCGCGGTTGGGTCTAGTTCCAAAGTGCAATACCCCTCATTGTCCACAGGTATACCCCCCGGTGCCTCGTCTGAAGACACCATGGAAATGTCAGCCCTCAAGGATGTCATTTCGGAAGGTCCACCTGAAGCCACCTGGTCCTTGGTTTCTCCTCGCAAGAAAACGAAGAACAAGAAGAACAAAAACCACCAGCGCGCAGCAGCGGACGCTCAGGCAAGAACGCAGGCAGGGCAAAAGGTCGCGGACGGAGGATCACGGACCCAATCCGGGGCCAGATCCTTGGCTCAAGTAGGCGAGACCTCTGGTCATGCCGAACGGGCCCAGGCGCAGGCAGCGCCAACGGCAATGCCAGCGACAAGCGAAAGCGATCGCCGCCCCCGCTTCAAGCCAAGAGGGAAACGCGCAGGCAAGCTGGCGGCTAAAGCTAGACCCCCTCCAACCGACCCAACCCAACCAACTGGCACCGGCAAAAGGTCAAGACCCGACGACTCCACTACGCCCACCGGCGACGGGAAGCGAGCAAGAGCCGGATCTAGCCAAACCAGGCCCAGTTACGCAGCGGCATTCAAAGCTAATGAGCTATGCGTCGCCGTCATGACCGAACCTTTCTACGACCTAAACGCGGAACAAGCCAACGGGATAAAGACGTGCATCGAGAAAAAGCTGGTTGAGGACCTCCTCAACCCCGCTATCTCCGACCAAGTCGCAGACGTCGAGTTCCATGGCAAGGCTCACTTCAGCGAAAATGTTCTCAAATTGTGGTGCGAGGACAACGCTACGCTGGAGTGGCTCCGCAGTGTGGTTCAAGACATAGCCTCACCAATCGCAGGATCGACACTGGTAGTACGTCCACAAGCGGAGATCCAAAAACGAATCCTATGTGGGCTGCTTGTACCTCAGCTCAACATGGACATCAACACCATCCGCCAAGTCCTTGCAGTACACAACCACAAGTTTGCCAACGTCAGATCCTGGTCGCTCGTGAAAGCGGAGAAGCAAACAGAGACGGAGACACCAGGCATCTACCTGCTTCTTCGCATACCGGAGTCAGACGTTGAGAAGCTAAAGAAACGGGACAGGCGGCTTAAGTGGATGCTCGGCAATATCTATGTCCGGATACTCGGCGAGAAGGGCGGTGCGTCCACAAAGGACACCCCACACACTCCGGCAATACCTACACCGACCCCCCATACCCATGAGAAGGATGATGCCACCCCCCCACCACCTCAACCGGATGCGATGGACCTTACCGTCGATCCTCCACCAGCATCCATACTCGACGAGGACTGCTTTCAGGACGTCGAGGGGAGCGAGGCCAGCGACAGCTGCCTTAACTCCTCTCCACTACGTCCCTCGTAAGGCCGTCTCCGTCATACAATCCAACCTCCAGCACAGTGTCACTGCGACGGCTTCCCTACGCAAAGCGCTGGAGGACAACACCCAGAGCACCATAGCCCTGATCCAGGAGCCGTGGATCCGAAAGGGCCGAGTTTGTGGTCTGCTCAACACTGGTGGAAATCTTCTCCTGGACACCTCTGTAAGCGACCCTAGAACTTGCATTATCACTCCTAAACTTCTACAAACCATACTAATCACCCAATTCTGTTCTAGAAACCTAACAGCTATTAGGATCGCAACAGATGCCACCAACCAACTCCGCGACACAGTCTTAGCGTCAGTCTACATGCCCAGTGACGAAGACATCCCACCGCCAGAGCTGGTATCACTCGTTGAATACTGCGAAAGGGGAAGACTAGAGCTCATCATTGGTACTGACTCCAACGCGCACCATAATCTTTGGAGCAGCGAGAGGAACAACACCCGTGGCGAAGAGCTGGTAAACTTTCTTATTTCCACTAACCTTAGTATAATGAACCACGGCTCGGAACCTACCTTCGTCAACAGCCGGGCGCAAACTATTATCGACCTAACTCTATCTTCAGCAGGGGTGGCGCACTCTATCTCAAACTGGCGCGTCTCGGACGAGGCGTCGTGCTCGGATCATAGATGGATCCGATTTGATCTGTTCATGACCCTGCCGCCGCCGAGCCCGAGGCGCGTTCCGCGCAAGACTGATATGACAAAGTTTGCGAAACTAGTCCAATCAGCACTAGCAGCCGGCAGCGCGCCACCAGACCTCCTAAAGCTTAACGAGATTGACCAACACATCAATAATCTCACCCAAATCCTAACCAACAGCTATGAACAATCATGCCCCCTCGTGACACCGAGAGGGGGAAACAAACGACACTGGTGGAACCCGGAACTGCAAAGACTACGCTGCAAAGTACGGAAACTTTTCAACAGAGCAATGAACACCCGACAAACCAGGGACTGGGAGAAGTACCACTCCACGAAATCCACCTTCAAAAAGCGTATACGACTTAGGCAACTAGAATGCTGGAAACGCTTTTGCACAAGCATCGACAACACCAGTCAGGCAGCAAAAATCAAAGGCATCTTGTCCAGCGACCCAGCACGCACCATTGGATACTTGAAAAAACCTGACAATACATACACTAAGACAGACGTCGAAACCAGCGAACTACTGCTTCAAACACACTTCCCAGGCTGTCGCGTACTAGACTCTCATGAGTGGGAGGCTCATAGAGAACGTGCAGCCAGTAGCCAAGACTGGACCACAGCACAGAACCTTATCAACTCAGAAAAGGTAATCTGGGCCATCAACAGCTTCCTTCCCTTCAAATCGCCAGGACTAGACGGAATTTTCCCAGCCCTATTGAAATGGAGTGGCGAAAAACTAGCCGAACACCTGGTAAACATTTTCAGGGCCTGTGTCGCTCACCGCTACATACCCCAGAAATGGAGAGAAGTGAAGGTAATCTTCCTACCAAAACCAGGCAGGAGCGACTACACAATGGCGAAATCTTTCCGCCCCATCAGCCTAACATCGTTCCTCCTAAAAACCTTAGAAAGAATATGCGACCAAGATATTAGAGGTAACACTCTTCTTCGCCGGCCGCTACACCCGCAACAACACGCCTACAGCCCCGGAAAATCAACAGACTCCGCACTCCATAGCGTAGTCGCTCGTATTGGAGGCGGTTTAGCCACAAAGCAACCAACTCTAGGAGCTTTTATAGACATAGAAGGAGCCTTTGACAAAACAACCTTCACTAGCATAGATCTCGCTTTGACAAGATACGGTGTCCCCCGAACGCTAGCTGAATGGATAAACAACATGCTCAAATTCAGAGCAATACAACTCACAGTCAACACCACGACAAGAGGCATTGTAGCAAGAGGCTGCCCGCAAGGCGGCGTCCTCTCGCCATTGTTATGGAACATCGTAGTGGACGAACTAATCCGAAAACTAAACGGCCAGGGGCTCGTCACAGTGGGATACGCAGATGACCTCGCCATCCTCGCAACTGGATGCTTTGAAAACGTCCTATGCAGTATCATGCAATCGGCCTTTAAAACAATCGAAAACTGGTGCACCGACCACGGGCTATCGGTTAACCCAACCAAAACAGAACTCATCATGTTCACACACAAAAGAAGTCTGGGCAACCTCAAACTACCCAAGCTGTTCAACACCGAACTCCAACTAACCAGCGAAGTCAAGTATCTAGGGGTCATACTAGATAGCAAACTGCTCTGGAATAAGCACCTTGACTTCAAACTGAAACGCGCGAGTGCCACATTCTTCCAATGCAGCAGAATGCTTGGGAAAACATGGGGACTCTCGCCAAAAATAACACTATGGCTCTATACAACCGCAATAAGACCAGCGCTTACATACGGGGCCATTGTATGGTGGACCAGAACCGAACTCAACACCGTCATCACTAAACTGCAACGCTTTCAGAGACTGGCATGCTCTGGAATAACAGGTTGCATGAGAACGACGCCGACGGCGGCCCTGGAGATAATACTGGGACTAACGCCGCTTGATCTTTATATACAACAGGAAGCGACGATGGCCGCTATCAGACTCAAACACTTGAACCTATGGGGAACATCCAGGAGCCCCCACGCATCCATTCTGGAAAGGGCACTAAAGCAAGAGCCGCTAATAGGCGCACAGTGCGACAAGATCCCCAAACAACAAATATTCCAGAAGCACTACCGAATACAAACCTATGAGGACCAAAGAGACCAATCAGGCAACGGCGAAGTACGAGTGTACACCGACGGCTCAAAAACTAAACGGGGAACAGGAGCAGGAGTACACTCGCTGGACCTGAACATCAACATCTCAATGACACTCGGCCCACACAGTTCCATCTTCCAATGCGAATGTGCAGCCATCACCGAAGCCGCTACAGCAATCAACAGGAGAGGAATACTAGATTACAGCATACGAATCCTCTCGGACAGCACAGCCACACTCAATGCTCTGGCGAGCTACAACTGCACATCCAAACTCATACACGAATGCCACCTTGCTCTAGAAAACATCGCCACAAAAAATAGGGTAACCCTACAGTGGATTAAGGGGCATAGCGGATCACTGGGTAACGACGCCGCTGATGAGTTAGCAAGAAGGGGATCAGAGACAGTATTGGAAGGGCCAGCACCCTTCCTCCCCCTACCCTTCTCCCAGCTACGCACTTGGGTGCGTCTAAATACCCTGAACTTACATAACCGACGCTGGGCACACACGACTGACTGCAGACAGTCAAGAGACGCAATCCCAGCCATCACTCCAAGACTAACACGCCGTCTATTGAGCCTGGATAGACGGAACCTCAGAATCATCGTAGGGACCCTGACAGGCCACTGCCCCTTAAACAAACATCTCTACAACATCGGAGCCACAGACAGTCCACTCTGCAGAGGCTGCCTCACCGAAGAAGAATCAGCTGCCCACGTAGTCCTGGAATGCGAGGGCGTAGCAACGCAACGACAAGAAATCCTAAGTACCCCTAGGTCACTTCTCCAAGCCTGCGAAGCCCCCAGGAAGCTTCTGTGCTTCTGGGAGGAGTTAGGCTGGCTGCATGTTTAGCCAGATTACCCCCCCACGTATAATGGACCAACTTTGAGTCTAAATGCGGAAACGGGAGTCCAACTAATAAAAAAAAAAAAAAAAAAAAATTAGCGATTGTGATGTGTGTAAAACAAGAAAATTCATAAGACAGTGTTGTACTAGCTATACTGTAACTAAGTACTTACTTTTCTTAATAATGTTCTTGACATGCCTAGGTGTGGCTTCAGACACCTTATTCATAGAGCTCTGCATTGCCTGTGATAGAACTGTTTTTCTAGGGGTTTTAGGGGAGTCTGAGACTTTGGGAGAACTGCTGATGACCGACTTTACTTTATTTTGCAGATCTAACTTCGTGTGACGAGATTTAAACTTGAACATGTCTAGACCTTCCACATCTCCATTGCTGAATAAAGCTGCAACAGAGGACGAATAATGGAGTGTTGCATAAATGGAGTAAAATCTCATAATCTTAGGCCCATTCGCTTGTTTGCCCCTTGTGCCCATGTACAAGGGATGATCTAATGAACGCCACAGATGGGGTTAAAGTAGTAAGGTTCTTTTAACCTAGTCTAGAAGAGTTGTTTTCCATATCATTGACACACAAGAAGAAAAAGGGAGGCAACATAAGCCCACTAAAGTTGGGGAATAAGATATACACATATTTCAACAAATTTGAAATTAGCGAGAGCACAATGTACTCTAGAGGAAGTCGGTGCATATCAATCAATAGCCATTTATTCCAAACTTTGGGTTTACATTATTTTGGTAGGTAATATTATGAGTTCAGGGTTTGCTAAAGAATTTCCTGCAGTTTGGGGAGCCTCTCTGCATAGGCCTCCTCTAGCGCTTTCCACTGGGTTCTGTCTTACCCTTTTCCAGTGCTGTCCAGCTGTAAATTTTAGGTCGACTTTCCATCTAGTTTGTTGACACAGTGCATATATTATCCCCCAAGCTTGAAATGCTACACTCACTGGAGTCCCTGCACCCCACTAAATATCCCATAAGATGTGCTTATAGCCAGCAGGTTGATTGCAGATGTGCAAACAAAAAAAAATTGGTAGTGCTTACCGGTGGGTTTTATCAGCTGTTGACTAAACTCCTCATCCATTTCTTCATCAGTACTCTCATATTCTTTAGCTGTACTTCTCTTTGTTGGTGTTAAATTTAAATAATCCCCATATTTCTTTGGTCTAGTTCTGAATCTAGAAGTTCTTCTTGAAGGTGAATCAGTCATGTCTTGATCAGCTGTTGAGATAAATAATCAAGTCAGTTTGATCCCATCGATTAACTTGTATGGTGCACATACAGAGACTACCGTCGTTTTTACAATATGAATAACCATTGAACCTAGGAAGGTAGTTAATAAATTAAATTTACTGTTACTGGAAGCTGCTGCATCAGCCTTTCTTGATTGGGCGAGTTGGGCGGGAAAACGAAGAAGAAACTTATCACCAGGCATGCTTATTGCTTGTGTTTTGTGTGAGTGAAGGCCGAAGTAACAAACTTTTGATACAGACCTCGGAACTCCTGAAGGGAGACTAAAAGCTGTAGTGCTAAAATGTGTAGTGAATAAACGGAAGATACGATTTTTTGATACGGGCCGCCGACCACAACTACACTACACAACCAAGTTAACCAAATAACCAAACCAACACAAAACAAAACAAACAAAAGTGTTGCCGCATTTTAATTTCGAAAATCAGACGTTTGTAAAAAAACGGTTTGCAGTCGAGCCATTGACGCGCAATCTAGCTCGAATACGCTAACGCGGTGACTTTCAGATTTGTTGGTGATAGAGTGTACCTACAGGAGTTTGATGTTGGAAATCAGGAGTATTGAGGCAAAATGAGGAGATCTCCTGGAAAAAGAGTGGCAAAACTGCAAACAACATGTACCAAAACCATAAAACAGCACTGGCTTTTTACTTACAAGAGATACATTTAAAGTGGAGCGAAATAAAAAGCCTTTTTGTAAATTTTTTAAGATTGATTTTGTACAGAAAAGCTAGATCTAACTATAAAGTAACTACGTTGGCATCACTGAAAAACTAAATGACATGAAATGAAACGGCACGTCACATCATTGTCAAATGTCAAGTCAGGCCAAAAAACCATAGAACAAGTTTTACTTGATGGTTTTACATAGCAGTGCATTAAAATCATCAATGTTGAAATGAAGGAGGTACACTATTCTGTGGCATTGCCTCACAGGGCATGCCCGCAATCAGCAACGGACTTGCTCATCAAAGCCATCGGCTTGTTCTAATGTTATCTCTCATAGGAGGTACCTAAGCGTAAGCTCACGATAAGAATTGGATTATATATATTTATAGGTTATTTTAAACTTAGGAATCAAGAAAACCGATAATTTACATCATTTCATTTATTTGCTCAACTTACAGACAATTTCGAAAAATCACAGTTATTTTTGACAATTGCTTTGTAACTTTTCAATTACACAATAAACAGTTGTCTGCTATGTAAATGGGAAGTGGGTACAAAATGGTATAATATTATAATTTATTGGCCACAATACATTTAAATATAATACCTACTGTTGAATAGTTTTACAATATACATACTTCTAAACGGGTAGATTCGTTTCTTCACAAAGTCGGATTCAATTGATTAATTATTATTGATAGGTATCATAAATCGACATTGAATTAATTGATACAGTAAAATCATTTATCAATGTTTCCTCAAAGAGAATGAACTTCATAAAAGAGTGAGCAAAAATGAATGGCAACTTACAAAGTCGAAGTAAGACTTTTACACGCAAATATAATACAATCGATGAAGCGAAATCAACAACAACAATACATTTAAAATTTAAGTTATCCAGGTGATCTACATACATACGAAAACAAAAAGCATGTGTGTTTTAAACCTATGGAAATAAGAAAGAAAAATCACAATATGTGTCATTGGAATAACATCCTACTGATGTAATAAAAAAATGTAATGGTATCACCCGCAATACCACACGAGTTAGTACTTAGAAATATTTTAATGGTGGGATCGTAGCTCATCTATATACAATACCAACAATATCAATAGACTTATACAATCATTCGAGTCCCTACCTAAGGCATCTACTCAACACAGTTTTGTACAAACTTAATGTTTTAATCTTCTGAAATCAAACGCCAGAGTATATAGGTAATAGCAGCATTGCCAAATGTCATTGTTAAAGAAACAAATACGGGAATGGCAATTAAGCAGATCAACAACTCAGTGTAAGGTACTAATAATAATTTTATAATAGGTATCACTAAACTCAAGTGACATTATAAAATCGATTTTATAATCTCACTCGAGTTTAGCTATGGAAAATATTCCATAGGGGTAGACTTAAATAATAGGACTCAACATTATTATCTGAAATTGAGGAAGTTATCAAACATTTTGTACAAAACTATGTTATCACATTACATTATTGCATTCGAATACCACGCTACTTATTTTCAAATGGCCTACCGATAAAAGACTAACAAGAATAATTCAATTTTTAAGGGGAACGCGCAACACGAAGACATTCGATAAAAACGTTCAGTTCAAAGTTCAAACGAATAATTACATTTTGTACAAGAATCGTCTTTCATACGGCGGCCAACGCTGGCTAAGTTGAGATGAGATGTCAACTTCAACTTCATGTTTATAATATAAACCAAGAAGTTGAAGTTGAATCCATAATTAACAAAGGGATGACATTTGGTGAAAATCGCTTAGGAACCAAAAAGGGGTCTACAACTCTACAGGTATGCAGTTCCAACTTAAAAAGTTAAATTAAATTGGTCAGAAGTTCTTGAACGAACGTATGCCAATCCATTCTCAGCCAGCGTTAGCGCACCGCGCAAGAGGCATTAGGTCCAATGCCGAGTTACAATCTTTACAATAAAAAAAATGACATGGATAAATTCCTTAGACACGTTTATAATTTACACGAGACGTAGCTGCGAGAACGCTCAAAGTAACATAAATCCAAGCCTACCGAGACTACAACGCGCAAAAAGCGTCCGATTAATATTAATATAGTGCGGTCGCGCCAACACCGCGAGAGGAAAAATAAAATATCGTCCTGAGATCAATTATCCACTATCACGCTAACAGACGCATGGCCGCAGTCGCGGCGTGTCTTTGGTATAGAGACGCACTGTTGCCAACTCTGTCATTATCTGGCCACTATCTTACCAACTTTCCCATTATCTGGCCACTATCTTGCCAACTTTGCCATTATCTGGCCACTATCTTGCCAGCTTCGCCATTACTCTGGCTACTATCTTGTAGTTGGCCACTCGGAAGTGAGACTAGATTTTTTTAGCGAATTTTCGTTCTGCTTAGTATTTGAAAGAATATAACTTAATGATTAATTTCTGGTTCTGACTTATGGTGAAGCTTATGTGGAATCAAGTCGCTTTCTAAAAAAGTATAAGATCACAAGGATCAAGTGACAAAGTCACTGGCGATGCTTTGACTCTAATTCAACTATCATTCTAATCACTTTAGATGTCGCTGGAAGGCGAATCTAGCTATTTCCGGATACACTTATGTTCAATCTAGCCTTACAAGGTGAATCTAATCACTTCGACGTGAACTTACTTGCTTTTCGGGCCATTTGCATACCAGGTCAATTAGAGTTATATCTGGCTTTTGGACTTAAATTCAATCACATAATGAATCAAATTTGGCTCCTGGCACTCAAATCTGAACACAAAAGGCAGAGCCTGTCAGCAGACTCAAATTTAATCCTTCGCATTCAAATCTGGTAACTGGAAGACTCAAATCTGCCCAAGAGAGAATTAAATTTGCCATATTGCTCTTAAATCTGGCCATGGCCACTCAAATCTGGCCGCACAGCCTCAATCTTGACCTTATTCGTTCAAATCTGGCCGCAAACGAGTCAAATCTGGCCGCAAGCGACTCAAATCTGGCCACGAACGACTCAAATCTGGCCGCACAGACTCAAATCTAGCCACACAAACATTAAGTGTGACTATCCGCGTTGGCAACAGCGTGTGGTGACAAGCACTAGGCCTGCTTGACGCGCTTGCGAGGCGGCCCGATGGGCGGGATTTGCTGATGCTGCGTGGCCAGTGCTCTGAACGCTTCGGCGATTAGATGCGGGTGTGATGATATCATGTTCTTCCACCCGGCCGTGTCCATTACATCGGTCGCGTGACTCCTGAAATTGAGAGATATATTGTTAGAATAGAATCCATAGAGAACCCCTCACTTAGTTTAAAAGCATTCTATAAAATATCTGATTATTTAGAAAACAAACAAGTTTGGGACGAAACAGCTCAAATTCATTCAATAAAAAAATTTAATCATTCCTAATCATACAAAATGTAATGACGATTCAAAGTGATCTGTGAGATTTTCTATACTAACTGTAAAAAAGCCAAAAACTGAAATTAAAGATATGTATAAACTAACTGTAGATCTACTAAATAAACGATTGTGATATCGAAAATCGAGTTTGTCTGTTTGTTTGTTCGCGGATCACGCCTTAACTACTGGACCAACTTCAATGAAACTTATACCATTCAGAAAATCTTTGTTCGGATTGAAACATAGGCTATATTTTATTGAAATAAAAGACGTGGATTCTTAGATACCGTTTGAACTTTCTGAAACATAAGCAGCAATTTGCTACGAGGTTCATCGCATGCTGGTGATAGATATAGTAATGGTCAATACTAACGTGTTGATAAAGTCGATTGTCTGCGCCTTGAGCTGGTCTGCGGAATGCAAGTCCGCTAGTATGAGGGTATCAGCTGCTGTTTCCACGGAGAGGTTCACGCAGAGCGCTTCTTCGCACATCACTTTTAACCGCTCCAGTGCATACTGCAATTCAGAAAAAATATTTTTTAAATAATACTTCAGACCATGTGTTTATTTATATGTACTCAAAAAAGGTCAACATTGTGTAACTTGAGAAATACAGTTTCATTAAACGAATTTACATTATTAAACTAGATAATTATCTAAGTACTTATTTATCAAGTTATCCCATATACCTACTGCAAAAGCACTGATCTGTATGAACAAAAATCTATGCTTGAGTATGGATTTCTTTATCAGAATAAGAGCCTAAGTTTACCAGGCTATGCGCTAAAAATATTAATTGATTTAAAGCCTCAAGTAGTCAAGTTTGCATAGTACGGTAACTTTCTTTTGCAAATGGACAAAAATACTAATATATTACTGAAACTCCCTAACATGTGCAAATACTCTACAAATTAATGGGCTCATACGTTTAAGTAAAGAAGGCCAATATGCGTCTAAGGGCCTGAAATGCGTCTATGATTTGACATAATTGAATGTAGGCAAAACACCTGAAGATTTACGACGTGTTCAATGGATTGTTAGGTATGCTTAGAAGTGTTGTTGCTTTGTAACTAACGCACTAGCAAACAATAAATAATTATGTATTGAATAATAAAGTTATGTTTATTTTCCTTCAATGACGCGCATAGAAACTATTCCGCACTTGTATTTCGCTATGAATATTCATTATTATGTTCTGCTATAACTTATTAGTAGTAAATAAATATTGCATAGTTGTTGCATTTATGGTAATTGATGACAAGTGTCACGTTTACAAACTCCTCGCGCATCCTGAAGGTATACAAGGCTGAATTTATTAAAAGCGATCAAAGCTCACTGGGTTTGTTTCCTGCAATCTACCTCGCCTAACCTTGTTTCCTAACCAATTTATCTACCTAACCTTGTTTCCTCGGAGACTAAAATAACGCACGATTTAGTTACTGTGAATATACTTAGCTATAGCGTAAATAAAGTCTGTTTACCATTACGATTGAAGAGGTTTGTAGGATTGACACTCCAAACACCACATAGGTTTTTCTAACCACAAAGAATCACAATCATAGGCAACTAGCTGTTCGTAAAAGTGTAAATATTGACATTTAACACAGCTCCATTCAGCTCCAAATTAAGCAAAGTATTCTCACCTTGTCAGCAGCTGCTAATAAGTCGTCCGCCATCTTGTCTAAGTTCGGCGCTTTCCCCGTGTAGATGAAACGTAGCATTTCTCGCAAAACTTCGTGATCCACGTCTGTGATGTCTACTCTATTTCTTTTTCTCTCTTCCATTTCGTGTTCAAACATTGCCGCGAACACAGGACTCCGCGCTGAAAGGAAGGATGACATTTTATAAGTAAAAAGAAGGACCAGAATAACTCCCAAACCATCCAAGTCAATATTCAACCCTCGAGATCAGAGTCATTAATTTTTTGTCAAACCTTACTATCCTATTCTATCCCACTAATATTATAAATGTCAAAGTTTACATATTTGGATGTTTAGATGTTTGTGTTTGCAACGCTGCCACGACGATTTGGATGAAACTTGGAATATATTATAACGTATGTAGTTGGTAAACTGGATTAATACATAGACTCCTTTTTTACGGAAAATCAACAGGATCAAACGGGGCCTGAATCAAGTCACGGGCAGAACGTAGTAAGTCATAAGTTGAAACAAGAGACCCACCCTGTCGATTCTGTTGGTGCTTTTTTCTCATTCTAATTTGACAACACTAAATTGATAGTTGTCTTTGTCGTTTCCGTTCATGAGAAAGGGATAGCAAACATTTTAGCGCTGTCAAATTGCAAATGCATGATGATTATAAGTAAGCTAAATATCTACTAAATTATAATTTACATATAATATTACTTTTATAAGTCACACACAAAATGTATCAATAAGTAATAATAAAACATAATAGATTTTTGTAGGTACCTATCTATTTTATAGAGATTGCGGTATTTCGACTCGTTTGTGAAACGAATCAAAACGATCCTTGTGATTTTGCCCTGGCAATTGTTTACAAAACTCGACCAGAACGGATTTTACACAGCAGTTTACGACCGAAATCCATAATTGATTGGCGCTTACGTGAGCATTGCTCACATTTTTCATTTTTAGCCATCCTTTACACTAGACTAGTTTTATAAAATCCGAGACAAGGGTACTTTAGCAACCGACTTTATCCAATTACATGGTAACTTGTCTTAAAGTAGAGTCACAGTATAATGTAGAGTCGAAGATAGTACTTTAGTAACTTCCAGTGGTAACGTTAATAGCACTGTATGTCACTTTAGATTAGTCAAAATGTGGTCAAAAGCGTAAAACGTCTACATGGTAAAGATTTGGTTGATCATTCTTCAATATCATATCGTATACTTCACCTATTTTATATCATCCGCTTAGTGAGGCATTTCATGATTTATAAGTTTTATTAATTTCACTTACAGATAAAATACTAAACCAATTTTGGGGATGGTACCAATCTGAAAGTACTTATATCTTTTTAGATGAAACCATTTTTTTGAAATGACCAGGTTCTGAGGTAAAAAAACATTCTATAATAATTAAGTGAAAAACCCAATTGAGAACCTCCTCCTATTTTTCAGGACGGTTTAAAAAGCCTTGATAGTATCTACATTTACTATGAAATCTCTATACAAAATCCTGTATACATAGTGTAGGTATATTTAATTAAATAACATAAAATATGAGGAAACAGCCATAAAAAGGTACCAATTCCCTATGGCATCGGTAAAACCAGCGTTATCACTAACCTAAATGCGCATTAATTAGTAGCACATTCTAATCACTTTATTCAGCTTATTATGGTACTAGTTATGTAAGTCTTTGTTCCCATATCTGTGCTAGTTAAATGCGACAGTTGATGAACAAGGTTGGACACTACATTTGTGGAGACAAAGTGCTTTGTTCACTTGTGTCTTGCGATACAAAAGCACGCACTTCATAGATGTTTTTATTATTGTTCATGATAGATAGGTCCAAGTTCGTTGGAAGATCAGAAAAATACCTACCTACACAATCAAGAGTCAATTGTACCTAGCGTATTTTAAATCCAACGGGGAAAAAAACATTTGAAAAATAAAATGTTAAAGCATTTAATTCGTTGCTATCCGTGTTTTATGTTTGGTAATATAATTTTAACAGTGTTCTCTGCTTAAATGATAAGTGTTATATTCCTGGATATTTTAAAACGGCTCGATAAAATTTCAACGAAAAGATACAAGAGATTTAGTGGCTGATTTAGATAGTGAACCCCTACCGATCAATATGAATACGTACATATAAACGAGAACCCGGAATATATGGAAGGAAGTGTGAGCGACTCTACTTTTAGAACGCAAAATGATTGCTTACGAAGTAGATTTGTATGAAAATCTCACCTGCTAATATAGCTTTATGCGCCTGGAATTCCCTGCCACCGACGGCAAGCGTCACGTCGGAGAACCTTTCGTTATCGAAGAGGGCCCCTAAGTCGTCTGACAGTCTGCATTCGGGAACTTTGAACTGGACCACGTTGCTTTGCCCACTAATATTGATACTGTCCGCTACCACTGACACTTCGCAGAATATCGTTAGCTTGTCTTCTGGTAAGAGACCGTTCGCTTCGTCTAGCAGGAAGTCCCTGGAATTGATAAAGGTTTCTGTGAGATATTGACGCAGGTACTCGAATGGCGACCACGAATTGGACGATAAAGTTGTTATGTAGTACGGGCTCCCACCCCTAGAACCGACAACATTGAGAGGATCGCGGGAAGTCATTGGATGTAGGTCCAGCAGTGGACTTTTCCAAACTGATATTATGATGATAATAACGAGATATTGACGCGGAAATTATGAGAATCAAGGTTTATTTTATGGTATTTTAATTAAATTATTTAATTGACGACTTCCGTGCATGAGAGGTTTACTTCTAAAAATTCAGCAGTAACATAATTAGTGCGCGATTGTATTATTTACAGGTCTCGTCAGGGTATAATAGCGCTGGGCGAAAATGGGCGGGAAATGGAAGGGTGCTTAACATAAAAAAAAAACTTCTGCGTATTCAAGGTCAGCGCTATTAAGCCATGCCGGTAACAGGTACCAGACCTCTAAAAATCGTGACAAGAACTTCCTATTGGTGAATCATGAATAGTGATTGATGGATGACTAGTTGATAGAAATGGTGAGCCAGAATGTCTCTCAGCAAATTGATTTGATAATCCCTCTTATCATAAGTGTTTATGTTGTAGTGTTATCAAGTTTGCAACGACGAACTGCCACGGATGATGTAATATCCTTTCTAGGAATTTAGTACCCATCAATAGTTCTTTAACCCAGAGAGCGTCATAGTCATCAAACTTATTGTATTGTAGCTCGAATGGTAGGTAAGCACAGGCAAGCTGCTTCTAAGGTAAGTTCGTTAACCTGCATAATATATTCTAAGCCTGTTTTTGCTTTATATTCACTGCCGTTTTGGGTGGCATTTCGATATAAGATGTCTTTAACACGTATTTAAATACTCAAAAATAACCTCAACATTTCAACGACTGACGTCCGTTAATATCTGTCATCAAAAGCCGAAGAAAGGGTTGATTTATCCAAATCAAATAATAAAATAAAGCTCTACACAATACCGGAGATTGCTTTGCATTATTGTGCCATATGAAGTACCAACACACAATGTTTACAGCCCTCACGACGTATTATCGCAGGGAAAATTATATTGCACCGTTAAAATAGGGTCCGCCCCCGCCCCCATTCGATTGAATCAGAGCCAAAGCGTGGGTTGATATAAACCCTTGGTAAATAGGACAGGGGAAGTCACGAAAGCTGACGAATTATGTCTCGAAAATCTCCAAATATGAAATCATATTGCAACTTTATGTCATATCAAAGCTCTAAAAGGTAGACATGGGTTCAAGTACTTCGTTTAATTGCTCCGCTGCCAGTATATAGATATTTATTGTCTGCGGCTCGCATTATTGCTTTTAGCAGAGTACTTTTACTTTACTAGTCAGGAGTTAATTACCGAGAGGGTCAGTGCAGTAGTTAAACTGCATGACCAGTGTCAGTGGAGGTAGCACTAAATGCTACCTCAGACGTAAGCAGGAACTGAATGAGTATTGTAATGAGGTCTTACCTTCTTATAAACTTTTTGAATCCCCAGTCTTTGCCTTGAACGAATCTGTATGCGCGCTGTGACTCCATCGCCTTCGTCTCTTCCCGTTTCGCATTTAATATTGAGAACTTGAACTTTGCCCGCACTTCCGATTTATTACACGACACTAATAATAGATATAACGATAAGTAGTCTTTGCTCTCTTCGTCGAGCCCTTTTGGGTTTACGCGGAGACACCATTTTAATTTATCACTAGCACCGGCTGAGAAAGTCGATGATTTTAGGACTTCACCCATTTCTTCTCTACAAAAACTAAAATTGTTTATTGTCCACATGTAACTGAACTTAACCACTTTGACCTGAAACAAAAAAGAGAAAACAGTTATTTTATTGTTGCATTAATGAGATCAAAGTTGTTACGGTGGTAGACAAAGAGGACGAAGTGAGGCGGCTCGGTGGTATTCACAAAGCAGACTTGGAATGAGTGCTTTATAGTAACTATTGCAGAGCAACCAACGCTTTAAGCGCAGCCAGTACTGGGTTCGTATAATTGAGCTCGAGCGGGGAGCGCTTTCGCAAGGTGGCTTTGAGGGCACAGTCCCGACCTCTCGGAACAATAAATTTTCTAAGAAACAACTCCGAAACTATTCAAAGAGTCGTCCGTCGCATGTCCTTTGTGTGCCTTTGTCTGTAATTGCTTCGCTGATAGGACTTAAAAACAAACGGACGCTTCGGACGTGCGTTTAACGAGTTATTTATGACAAATAAAACTTTACTGCACAGGATGGTAAACTTTAAACATCCATTATTTCATTCGTGTCATGACTCAAGGTTAGGGTCTCATCTGATATTTCATGGATCTATTCTGTTGCCTGTTAACCAAGCTCTGAAGTAAAGTTACCTGTGATAAATTTAGGTAGAGTACATAACAGTCATCACATAGTAATAAATATTAAACTTTTATGAGTCATAACTTCATAAGGCATACATAACACGCACGTCCACGTGGGAAAGACTTTTTAATACGAAAGCCTACTTCAACTATAAAACGTGAATCTTTTTATTACCCGTGCACGTAATATCTCAGGCACTATAAATGCCATCAAAGTAAGAAAGACGAAGCAGGTTCTTGTTCTATTGGAGGTTCTATGGGGGCAGGGGCCCTGGGTACTAGTGGTCAGTGAAGGTCATGAAGACTGGACGTATCGTCTGCGCGGACGCAGGCTGGGTGCGGTGGTCGTTGCCCCCGACCGTTGCTGGCTTGCGGTGCTGGTGGGGTCTTCGCCCGGTCGCCGACCCGCTCCAAGGCCGCCCGCATCATCCCCGCTCGCGAGCCACACCATAGATAAGATCAGCGAAGCACTTTGCTTTGCCATACGTGATCCCGCCGGTGATTTTCAGATTAATAGAGTGCTAGTACGTTTGGATTTCTTCTTTGAATCTTCAGTTTCTAGTATATGCAATGTTTACGGTGTTTACGAAATAGATAACTTTATGAGTACTAGAAATTTAACAACTAGCTACTGATAAAATATTCTAAAACTCGCACAGTCGCAACGTCATGGCTCAGTCGGTAGTAGCTCTGCCTTCCGTGCTGTGGGTCGTGGGTTCGATCCCCACCGAGAACAAACATTTGTGTGTTGTAAACATAGATGTTTGTTCTGTGTCTGGGTGTTTCTATGTATTATAAGTATGTATTTACAAAAAAAAAAAGTATGTATGTATTCTATCAGCCATCTAGTTTCCATCGTACAAGCTTTGCTTAGTTTGGGACTAGAAGGCGTTGTGTTAAGTGTCCGTGAATATTTATTATTATTTTATTATTATACGAATACAGCTTATCGATCACGTTCAATCTAAATTTTATACGCTGTAAAAGTTTCAATTTCCATTCTATGGAAGTGTTTGCATTTGGTAGAGAACACTAATAGCTGTTATAATCTGAGAAGTTTATTGACGACGCGTTTCCGAGTAATGAAGTGTGCTATTATCGCCAATGCGCCGCCACCGTCGTCGGTTCACCGGCACGTGTACGTACAGAACACACGTGTATCGTGCACGTTACTAATCAGTCGACTAGGAATTCTCCACCAACTAAAATGAACATGAAAATATTTAGTAAGTTGGCACGACTTTTTATAAGCAGCAATTAACACCGGAGTATTTAGGCACGGTTTCCGTTAATAACGGTCTACATGAATTTGATGATCCGATCGAGACCTTAATAAGCGTACGTGCCACTGATTCCGACTCTTCGGACAGACAGGCAAAAAGTACCGCTACTGTTGCAAATATATATATATTTTTGGACAAAAAGTATCAAAAAGGTAATACCAGGTCGGCGACTAAGTCGAACAACGGTTGCTCCAATTGTTTGAGCGGTGGCCGGTGACCACTGGCCAGCAAGAAAATAACGTTAACGGCACCGCCAGCATCGCTAGTTCTAGAGACCGAAATCATCGCTAATAAGCTACACTGTTTCTTATCAGCGAGTTTACCGCAATGCTGATACACTAACGTCTGTGAAGGTTACGACTTCAGTTATGTAACGTGCGATTATGTCATTTAGTAGCTAAAAAGCAAGTTTTTGGAAAGATGCCTAGACTAATTGTATGTTGTCTATTAATCACGTTCCCCGTTTATCTGTTTGGTGAAATTGCGAGCAGTGTTTGAACGAGTGAGCATCACGTTGTGCGTGCGATTTCGACGAATGCATAGCGCATCGCAGTCAGCACAGCAACCACGTGACGCACGACTCAGCGCCACCATCCAGTTTGAACATCGGACACGTACACTTCCTAGTTTGCTTAAAATATGTACATATTAACACAATCTGCACGTATGCGCAACATTTCAAGTTCACCGATAACGACCTCGGTAAACAATATTATCGTCCGTTCGCTAGCTCCGCATCAAATGATTTGTAGTATTTACGATGGCGGCCGTGGATGGAGGTTTACGAGCACTTAGCTTTGGTTTGCCCGACGGGAATCTATTTTGACCACCATTTGTCGTGGTTCGCCGAGGTCGTCAAAATCCAATCGATTATAATAATATTAATCAGGAAGTGTTATTTGCGTAACGTGTTCCGAACATGACCTTACCAACGAACAACAAACTAACCCTGGCTTGCTACCAGGATATATAAAACTTTTAGACAGATTAACTATGTTTACCAAATTCGTCTTTTAGTTCGTTCAAATATATGTGTGTTTCCGTTTGCGACATCACATATCACAGCCAAACATAGTAGCTTTTATTCTCTTTGTTCTTACCCCTCGTCTTTATTATCTGTCAGTAAAGCTGCCTAAGCAAAGCCGAGCAATGAACGCGACTTATCTTCATTATATTCATGTCCTCTTTACATGACGAATTGTCGAGTGATGCAATTGGACAAGTGAAACTTCCGTTCTGATTTTGAATTCTGATCGAAATTGACTGAATTGATTGAACGAGATTTGATTTGGAAATGTTCTATGCATCATATTTTGAAACATCAATATGCTCTATCTATAATATCCTCCATAGCTAAAATACTTATTCTCCTTCTTTGGTGGCCTTTATTATTATTCTCCCTCTTCTTCATACTGGTCCATCATGCATGATTGGCGAATTTGACCAGTATCTTTAACCCCACGTCTACTTCGAAATACCGCAATATTGCAATTTTATCCAACAATATCCCACACACTTATTTTATTAGAGTTTAGCATTCGGAGGATGTCCAAAACAACTTTGTGTCGATGGTCTATGCTTCCAGTTCACGTAGGAACAATAAACAATTAGAAGTAGGGTTTTATAGTTTGTTTGGTCTATTTGGCCGCGTAGGGCACGGTAAGCTGTCGGCCTAGTTGTCTAAGCGCGAAAACCAAGTGGTAATTGGTTGCCATTTTTGAAATTATTAGAAAAAATGATCATATAAACTACCTTGATTAAGTTTTGTGGGATTTGGAAGCTTGCTCACACTATGCGTTATTAGTTTGGCTCATCAGCTGGGTTTTACGGGTGCGACCTGGTATACCGCTAGGCTAGGGGGACTACAGTCGCGATCCTACTTCTCATGTACAAATACGTACCTGTGTAAAACACCAGTTCTCTGCAACAGGCGTGTTCCCGTCGTGCAGGGGGCTCGGCACGCGGCTCACGGCCATCCCGCTGCCGGCGCCGTTGGAAGACACGCGCGCCGACTGGGGAGCGGGCGCGCCGCCGCCAGTGCCGCCACCGCACTCGCTGCCTGACCCGAGCCTGGCGACAACGAGACTACCCATCAGAATTATACGTAGTATACGTAGCCTATTTAGTAGCTTCAGCCCCTATCTGGTAGCGGATATCTCATTGTAAAAAGGATCACACAAATTGCTTGCAGGTCGCATAAGAACAGACGCTCTAGAAATTTATGAACAAGGATTATGTTAAGTAGTAGGCGGTCTCAGGCAGAAATGAAGATTGAATATGATTGCAAAGAAACTGCCAGCCGCGATAGAAAGAGAATACCCGGTAGACCTTAAGCTATGAATATTTGTGTTATAAAAATGTAACGTGTAATTAAAGTTAGCAATGAAGATTATATGATACGATTGATGATAGGTACGAGTTACAGCATTATTGATATAGAATAGAAGATTAGGTCATTGCAATTATTTATGGTTTGTTCGATAAGGTAAAAGAAATCAAGGCTACTACAAAACTAGGAGTATAAAATCGTTCAGGTAATGTCGAGGAAAAATAAATAAGAGAACCAATCATTAGGCAGGAAGAGAATCACTAACTTAGAAGAAACAGACACATAACAAGGTTTAAAATAAATAATTTTTGATGGTCAAAAGGAATAAAACCAAGTGATTTACGATCTGTATCAGATTTTGTGACGCAACGCTGTAGCTCGGTCGGATATAATGGTAAAAATAAAACATCAAATCAAGTTGGACACGAGACAGTGGGATGTCAATACCATTGGGCATAATAATAAATGTGATACACTTAAAAACGCAAATAATTACAAACATTAAATTATGAACAAAGATCAAAGAACAAAGAGAGACCTAACGTACAACTTAGTGTTTATAAAAATAATATGAAATCTTAGAAACAACTAAATGAATAGCAATTGTTATTAAGTACGCGCAATGGCAGCGTTTTCTGCCAACAAGTGACCTAGTGGTCGATAGGCAATACGTGCAACTTCTCAGGGAATTAATGCAAGGCAGAAATCTAGCAACGTCGTTAATACGCCAATCAACGCCTCGCCGCAATTTCGCTTCCCAAATTTGGGACGCGAACACAATACCAGTACAATAAAAGATACTTTATGATAATACGGGTACAGTACCGCGAAACACGGACGAGCGTACATCGCGACGAAAGATTTCTATACGTAAGTGGTTTTCGGCTTTTGGGTTTCGGTGCCGTCAAAATGTCGAGAGTACCCAAAGTGGGACATGTCATGTACAATGCGAGATATGGCCGTCCTGCGAGACTTTCACGAACACTATTTCGATTACCAAATACGCGTTAGAATCTGTGTCAGTTTCATCACAGCACTGCATCCGCTCACGGGCCGTGCGCTGGCTCTTGTGAAGGTACTTTACGCTGGTGTGCGTGGGTTTTGGGTTTCCATCAGGTCTCCTTCGTTTAATATTTAAATGGTGACCTCCACACAAAGCTTCTTACAGAGGGCGTTATGACATAGCCAGCCATGACATATTTTAAATGTATGTTGGTTGAGCGATCTGGGTTTATATTTGAGTACATAATTAAACCCTACTTGATATGAATAGGGGAACCTAAAGTTGAAAATAATAATTGTGGTGTAGGCGTTTCAACTGTGTTAAGGTTTAACCAAAGTTTCGGAGCTTATCAAATGGCCCCAGGCGCGCCCGTGGTCATTAATAAACATTGATATTTTCAGTATCGTCTCAGTTCGGTCAAATATTGTAGTTAAACAATCCAGTGTCAAGTTTACTTGGGATTTATATGTACTTATATTGATAAACTCTACTTTGTACAGTTTGGGTGTATTGTTATTTTATTTTGAACAAACAAAACATAAGTCCATCATATTTTACTAAATGAATTTCCAATACAAAACGACCAAGTTGTAGTGTACTTACAAAATAAATAAGGTGTTGTAAAAATGTATAAGTAGTGGTTAGTACAGTGCGTTAGTGTAGGGCATGCCAAGATGACTGCCCTTATAAAGAAGGAGAGTAAGTACATACTTGCAATGAAATAATGTATGTCAAGCATAAAAGAGTGTCACAGCACTAAATAAAAGTAGGCTAAGTGAATTAATCGGTACGACCCAGAAACTGTCAGCGACTGACTACACGGAGAGGCTTGGCACGTAGTATCGAATCATATAATATACTAGACGTCGCCCGCGGCGTTGCTCGCGTTCTACCCTTTAGTGTGACGTTTCAAAATTCCTTTCTTAGTGCACCCCTACACTATATAAGGAACCTACCCTCCAAATTTCATACCTCTAAGACTTATAGTTTAGGCTGTGCGTTGATTCTATGTCAGCTTCAAAAGAGTTTTATATATATTGATATTGATTGCGTATTTTACAATAGAATAAAAATAATTATGAATAAAAAAAATATAACTTTTTTTTAAAGGATTAGCTTTAATCAAGCTTAAACAGACTTTTTTTTATTTGAAGTAATCCAGAATAGTAAAACAGAGTAGAAAAAAAATCATTACATTTCAATTCAATCATTGTTATAGGCAGAAGTTACCACTTAACATCAGGTGAGCTATCAGCTAGTTCCCTTACTTTTATCATAAAAAAAAAATATCTAGCGCAGTAGCAGAATCAAATGACGCCAAATTAACTTAGAAAGAACTAAAGAAGAAATATATGTATAGGAACAAGTCATGGATCATCAACGCATAATGGAATAAACGCAATAACAGCGCATGCTATGCCAAACTTTAAACTGATCAAAGTGCCAATGCCATTAAAATTTGATACAGCGAAACGATAAGGTTATGATCCAGTTTCGTATTGCAACATAGGACTTAACAGTAGGTCAATCTCCACTTTGATGGATGTTTTTCATAGGTGACCAACTTTTACACGATAAGATATCGTATACACACGGTTTCCATCCGAGGTCGATCGACAATTTGCGACTGTAGCAAATGGAGCGGTCCGACCTAAATACACAGTAGGTACCTACTGTACATCACATACGAGGTAAGCCGCTCCTATGGAAATCAACAATAGATGAATCATCATATCAACTCATCTAATACTTTTGGCCTACATAAAAAGGTCATAATTACTCAAACGTATAATAAGAGATCGATGAAAGAGATAATAGAACAAAGTTATTAACTTAAGATGCAATTGTAGATGATATTTTTGTTATTGTAACTCGTAACATCGAAATGAGATAGATGACTGTGCAAATATTAAGTGTAATGCTTACGCTGCAGCGCTGGATGGTCTAGGTGAGTAAATAAAAGTTATCAAGTCATAATGCTTTGAGTAAGACGAGTAGGGTTGTCGTGTGAGTGGGTGATTCGTTATGCTTCAATGTCTGCGTTGCGGCATGCGGCGGGCCCGACTAGCCCTTGCGGTAGACCACCCACCGGTGTGGTGGACCCACCGCGATCATTCACAACAAAAAACAACGTTATTGTAAACGATACTGCGTTTGTCACCGCCCCTGATTCATTCGGCAAACACGGTTATCTTTTTGGATTAGGTGGGTACGTATTTTAGAATTCTCTAGAAACCTCAATCTAAACATATAAAACGGAAGCACTTATAATACGCATTTCATTTCAAAGAAATGAAATACTTACAGAATAAAATAGCTAAATAGACCTTTTCAAGTAACCCTTAGAATATTGAGCGACATACTAAGTCTACGAGTATAGAGTTGAGTAGGTAGATATAACATACGTATTATTGGTCTCTCGTGGTCTTATTATAGTTGTCATCCGACCTGCTCGCATCCTCTTCTATATTTAAAGCTAACTCATCGGAGTTTTACTAAGTAGGTGACGATTTTAGTTTTGAACTTTGACGATAAAGTGAAATAAAGATATCAAAATATTTCAATCCTACGCAATCTAATCTAGAAACTTTAAAATATATTAACGCTGGAAGACACATTAAACGAGTAAAATTATGCAAAAACGAACGATTTCGCATGAATATATTTTATTAATAATACATAAAGAATAGAACCACACGTTGATGAAAGGTTGTAAATAACATTCGCCACCGGGTCAGCTTTTTTAATAAGTGATATTTATATTTTTTGTAACAAGGTTAAACTATTTAGATTTTTGTGTTATTTATGAAACGCAAATCCAGCGCTAACGCGACATAGAAACAATAATTGACATTATTCTCCGTAACACAATAACAACATTATTAATTATTGAACAGTTGGTTGGTACATAAACGCTATTAGACCCTGAAAGGCTGACAATAATATGGCACAGGTCGGCACTACCATAAATTTGCAATCAATAATAATAATAATAAATGGCGGGCAGTTGTTAACGAGACAATGGAATCGTAATAAGGACGATAGAACAATAAGCGTCCTGTCCTGCCTGATATGCGTAGGTATAAGTGTGGTTTTATTTGAAGCAGCAAGGTTTGCTGCACCGGCCGTGCTGAAGGGGGAGTAACCAGTGAGCAATGCCCTCTTAACGATGACTGCTGCTGTGACTCAGACGCCCTGAGGACGACCCGACATTATAGGGTCCTCGACTGGACTCTGAAGGGCGATGTGTTTACTGCAAGCAAAGTAGTCCTACGATACCGGCCTTATTATTGCGAGCTCATTTTTTCATCCATTGTCCGGGAGTACAATGTTTTCAGATATAACAATATGAGCTGTTGTGTTCTTAATTAAAAGTGTGATTTTTTTTCCATTGCATTATCATTCAGTTAAAATGAGGAGTAATATTTAAGAAACTACCGACTGTGTTTTTCACAGTTTATTAAATATGTATATTTTGAATATGTTTTTATTCAATAGATAAGTTTAGCAAGGTAACATTCGTTGGTATTAAGTTTTGTCGCGGAAAGTAAATTGACAGTGAATATATTTTATTAATAAAATGTACAAACGGACTAATTTAATGTTTCAAGATTAAGCAAATAAATGAGTTTATTGGCCGTTTTGTGAAGTGAATAAACTACAAATGAAACTGAGGCAATAAATAAGTCTCATTTCTTTCACCAAACGTATTCCCCCTTTTATAATTGTGATGCCATATTAATAAATGAATGAACATTTTTTACATGTAACTTTAACACTAAAAAACCAAGACGATTTCAAATATTAGTTTTCATATAAACAATGGCAGGCAATGCTTTCAAAGCTTAATATTTGAAAGCACTTTAATTACATGAATCACTAGTGGGTGGGGTACCAGTATCTATATTTATGATAGAACTAAAGTAATGCAATACATTATATATAATCCGATTAGATCCAAGTAAATTTACAAAAGTGGACACACTTATATACAAAACCAGAATGCAAAGCAGGAAAGACTGTAGGTAATATGTAATAATGTTCGAAAATAGCGCATGGAGTGGGTAAAGCAAAGATAAAAACAGCGCAAAATGTGTGACGTGTAGAATAATCAAACACATGATTATTCAAGGCTGAGCTGGCCGTCATAGTATCGCAGTACCTACGTTATAAATACTTATGTATAGCAATATTATTTCAATGTCAAACCGTTTGAAAACCACTAGATACTGATTTACTGAAATTAGTTGTCTAGCATTCATCGTTTGAATCTCTGGTAAAGAAGTTTTGTCTCCTACTGGTGAAATCCGGTATCACTCGTTTTGCAAGCATTTCATCTTCAGATCAGGACCCCCGAACAGACACATAACAGGTAGGAAAGAGACAAAAGAAAGAGACAGAGGATAAAAGAGGACAGAGAGCTAAAATGCAATGACATCGATAATGTACTCGGCTCAGGCGAGGGACGAGCCGACGAAGGCCTTGCCTTTACGGCTTTCTTAGATTTTTGTAGAGCCATGATATATACAGATATGAGTAAAAACCACATGTATTTATAGCAATGATTACATTGGATTAGGCAAAAAAATATTGTAAAATACATGTACATAAAATAACTATTATTTAGAATTTGATATAAGTATCAGAGTTGGTAACATATCTGTAAAGTTTGTAATATTACGTGACATTTTCATTAGATAAAGACATGAAAGAGCTTATGTCACATTTCATTTGATGTAATTAAGCGATGTAATTATCACTCGAATAATTTTTGTCGCATACTATTACTAAATTGTTATTTTACCGTGTAATTGTGAGCAATAAAATGTATAGCATAGAATTACAAATAGTTGTATTATTCCACAGTAGAGCGTGCGAACGCGGAACTGTAGAGCATTTATTCCGTGCCACCTCTATTTGCCCGAGATGTGAGGACGTGCAAGGTGACCGCTCCAAGTTCCAACCACACATGTATGGGACATGACGACACCGCGATTGTATGCGAAATACTTAACTCTGCCATTATATAATTTTACATTTCAAGTGATCGCTTTGCAATACATATATATCTTACCAAACCACGCGTGGTAAATCTGAACTGTATTAAAACTTTAAGTGTATTTTGAGATAATATATTATGTGAGTGCCTACATTTTGTGAATATTGTAAATACTGTATTAGTTGTTAAGGAAACGATTACAGATAATATGCTTATCACTACGACATTGAAAGATAATGATAATCAATGAAAGTCACGTTTAGCCATTCCGTAAGCATGTTAAATAAAATACATATATTATTTATAAATAAAAATATACGCATACATAAATACAATACATAATTCGTGCATTAGACATGAAAATACTTTTATAATCAAATATTCTGAACAAACCATAAATGCTTAGAAGTTTGACTGTTATTTCTTAAAATTTTATGATTTTCAAGTTATATTCTATCCTGGCGCACTGAGAAGACTAGATCTACAAGAGAGCTTGGCACACATCCAACATCGTAGCGACAATACTGCATTACGACCATATTTAGTACCTACAGAATATACCCAAGAAATTGTAACATTAAATATCACGTCTGGAGAATGATCGTGTTAAATTGAATAAACAAAATATATCCAAACGTGTTCAAAAAATGTTGAAGAAGCTTTATTTACATAAGTGTTCGGTTGCAAAATGTTAAGGCCGTCCGTTCGCGTTGTGAATACGAAGCCCAAACGCTTCCTGATAGTAAAACAGTTAAGTCTTAGTCCCTTGAAGTGGAGACTGTAATAAGTGATCTTGAAATTAAGGAAACGAGAATGATTATTAAATGGCGTCCAACCTCAGCTGAGTGAAGCGATAGATAGAACGTTTCGACCTCGCCAGGAACATAACGATGGATCGACAATTCGAATAATGGTGAGACTTCGTTTGTTACGTCATGACCTTCGTAAGCCGGTGCGGTGGTGTGACGTAGACGCACTCACGCCTACCTGTTTGCACGTGGCTCAATAAAACTAACGTTACTAACGAGTGCTATTCAGCTCCAAATCTCTTGAATGAACTATGAACGATATATGTAATTTCTTAAATGTGGAAATGTTAAAAATCCAATGCCTCACCGTGCCGGATGACGGAAACAAGCGATACAATTTGATAAAAATGAGAAAGCACCGCGTGGACATAGCAACTTACCGAAACGTTAATGACAAGTGGCTCAATAAAGAACAGTGGCAGGGTACAATTTATGAAGGTCAAGCTTAAATTATAACAACCTTAATAAATAAGTGAATAAAGCTAAAGACAGTTAGTAGACCAATCACCAATTAAACGACGACCATTCCACTATAATATTAATTAAGTGATGAAATGAGTAACAAAAGTATTACGTACTTTAACCAAGAGGAGCGCGCGGTTTGCTGATTATACCTAGAAAGGAAATGATAATATTGTTATAGTTGTGATACAGACAACACAAGTGACTTTGTCGGGAAGGTCTAGGATCAAGGCTCGTTCATAACACAAAAGATTATCATGAACACCGCGAAGCGAGGATAAGCTGCGATGCGGAAGCGAACCAGCGAGGCCGAGGACGGACGGCCAATTCACAAACCTGAACGCATGGCCAGCTGAAGTAGACATTGTATGCCATGATCAATTACTGCACGACAATCATGATTTACATTAATATTAAAATGCTCGTCTTGGTACCAGTGAAATGTGTTACATAATTTTAATAGTAGGTACGCGTACAATTGGGAGTAGAGACCAAAGTGATCTAGCGTTATCTGCAAACTGAATTTGTAATGATTATGATTTTCTGATTTTGTTTGTAACTTTACAGCAACATTTAGCAGCAAGAGTTTATATGAAATTAGATATTATGTAATAAAATGATGTGTACGTATAATACAGACGATGGCGGGTGCGACTGGGGCGAATGGCCAACGCATACAACCGAAACCGACACACGCAGGCTACAGCGCACCACGGTCCAACAGAGAAACCAGCAGTCACATTTGGCAACACGGCATTCGAAAGCAATGGCATCGATGGCTATGTAACGCTGTATGCAGACGCTAATCTAACTAGGACAGATTGATTTATAGCTCAAACAAGTAACTGTGCCACCTCGGCCCTGCTGCACCGCGTTCCACATTGTTTTGCCATGAATATGCAAACAGACATCGAATAATGTTTATGAATTTTATTTTGTGTTGGTAAATTGTAAAGGCAATTGCAAAAATTTAACATTTACCAAGCGACATTTACTAGCACGCAATCGATTTCTATTATAATTATAATGCGATACAAACGTCCTATCAGGAAGTTGTGTTAGATGTCAGGTGACAAGGATGATAAGGCTGAACCGGTTTGGCCTCAAGTTTTATTGTCCTATGAATTACTAGATGGCCAAAATGATTGGCAAGACCTTGACTTCAGCCCAATATAAATTGTGTGACCCTACTTCCTACATCGGCGAGGGTCGTCAGTCAGTGTAGTGTAGATTGCCTTTAATTTTATCCACTACTTTGATGGCAATTTGTCTGCTTTGATTATAAAGATCTATTCTCAATTAGGCACGATACGCCGCTTTCCCATTATACTTTTAGTTTTAAACTATTCAAAATCCTTCAATGCGCAATATTGTTTTAATAAGATTTCCTGTGCCTTGAAAACTAGACAAGACAACGATGACAAATATTTTGTAACTTGGCGTGTGAGATTTACTTGTACAGGTAAATATTAACCAATTCACAGAATATTAGCTAAGTATGAAAACAAAGTAACAATATACAGAAACAACTTTACTTAAAGTTTAAGATATTATTATTGTACTTATGGATCCAGGGCAGCCTGTTGTGTCAGAGCTACAATATATGAGTGTTAAATTGTAATCGAAAGAGTATCGTGGCGTGCGTGAGACCGATTCAGAGAAAAGTCACACAACCGCCGCCGCCGGTGCTGTGCTCGGCACCAAGCAGCTCAGCACAGAGCATCGAGAACACGACCCGGTTCGCCGCTCGAGAAAGCATCGACAAAACTCGGTTGAGGCCGCGCACACGGGCGGACGCACACTTTCAGTCTTCGTATGCGAAACATATTAAGAAACACTACGCGAAAAAACTATAGAAAACGATGTTGCGAAAACATGATTAACTTCGGTGGGCTGCCGACAAAATTAGAAGTCAACACGTTTGATATTGATAACGAGGATATTGTACCGCTGCGACAGCAAGGAGAAAATCGTCTTCCTCGTTGGAAAAATGGCAAGCTTTCAAACTGGCTTAGGGATAAATGACACTAATATTATATTAGTGCAACGAGTATCTACTTGAAGAGGCATAACTATTTAATCTAACTCTACATTGCAGGTTTCGAGAAAAATAAATCTTGGTAACAGTAGTTCAACCTTCTTAACTAACAGAAATAGACGTTGAAAGGTAGGTGCTATACCCAGAAGTTAAACAGTGAACCTTGTGATGTCTGTTTATCCCACATGTATCGTTTCCAAGGTATTATAATATTGGAGATAGCGCAAATTTTGACCGTTTAAACCAAATTTGTTTAGCTACGTCCATGGCCTTGGATTTGACGCCCCCGTTCTACTTTCCTACATCTTAACAATGCGTTAATCACCATCTGCCAAGGAGTAAATATTTTTTTACTGCAATATGTTCACTATAAATCAGTGCACTTGTTTGATCTACTTTACGTGTAGTTTAAACCAATTTTAGTTACTCCAAAACTCGAGCAAGATTTTCAATTAGTTCTTATAAGAAAACCGGGTCAAATTTGACTACATAATGCATTTGACCTACATGGTAAATGAATTATTATATTTGAAATAAAATTCGGTAACGTGGCACGCGCTTATTTTGGTGTTTAGAATTTTAATTTCCTTTTTTACTGGTAGTGAAAGCAAGAGAAACGGCAAGATAAAATTCTTCTACTTCATCCGCTATATTATGTGAAACTTCTGCGAAAGTGGCATAATGTAGAGTTTGGACAACGAAATGATAGAGTTGGGCCAAAAGCTTATTAACTCAATATTGAGCAAATAAAACTAAAGCAATCTTTTCATGTGGTCATCACATTATTGCCTCTGGCAGCACAGGTTTGGGGTCAGACCGCAAAATAAGGGGCACAAGGTAAAAGATGGTGCATTGAGAGCGGCCTTAAGCCCAATAGCAATCTACGGCCGTGCTGCGCTGCTTCCTATTGGCGTCGGAGCGACAATGCCAACGCAGCCGCGTCGGTACTACGAAGGTGACTGAGCTGCAAAGGTCGATCACCACTCGAAAGCCAGAGCTCTTATTCATTCATCGTATCTCATTGTTTGTTCTGTACGGAGCTAAGCACTAAAATATTTTATAATTATGTAGTGAAATTTTAAAGGAGATGAAGGCAGCCCAGGCCTCAATGGTAATAGCTTTTAGGCATTATGAATGTTTTTTTCTCGCTCATTGAAAACTTTTGATTTGAATACGTCATGCGAATCAGTCGGCCTCAAACGGAGAACAACTTTTCTTAACTCAGAGGGGCCGCCGCCATTCTAATTATTATATCAGTCAAAACTTACACATGTAACCTAACTGAAAGAATGGACATTTTTATATCCATGCGACCTCTGAACCACTTTAAGTCGAAAGATGTCTCAATTATCAATCAACATCACCTTGCTATTTTCAAACGTGACATAAATATCAATACGCTTGACTTGCCTTTGTGAGTAATTCGGAACAAAGTTTTTATCGAAACCAACAAGCCGATAACTGGTGACCCCAAATCATTAAACAGGAGCGAGGAAGGTGAAACACAAATACTCGAGTTTTACGGGTTAACTGGTGTGCGGGGAGCGAATGCCGTGCCGGTGGGAGGCATAGAGAGGCGCGAAGGGCGCAGGGCCCGAGGCAGGGAGGCCGAGAACCCTGACATAGATCCAACCAAACTCATCAGTAAAGCGCCGCGAAGGCCTTTCGATTCGGCTGATATAATCATCGATTCATCTGCTTCTCATACAGCTTTACGCACAAAATGGGTCAACCAACGCGCGGTTTCTGACAAAGTTGGAGATAGCGCCATGTCTCCATTACGAATTGCTCCCTTGGCAAATTAACGCCTCACGCTACGCGCTCCAAATCTACAGCAATCATATAAATAAGAAAGTTAATTTCTCTTTCTATATTTTAAGGGCATATGGAAATATTAACATATTCACTGCAAGCATCAATTTGCAACACGAAAGCAAGCGTTTTTAGAAGCACATTTGATTACACGATCTCATAACTCCAAGTATGTTCTCTTCAAGGGGTGTTATTAGTTCCTATAAGCTTGATATTTCAACTCAAAAAAAGATATGATGAGGGTTTAGCAGTACAGATATTTTGAAGCCACTTATGATCATTTGTATCATCAAGGAGACCCAGTATTAACTGGAACGGCGGCGTGGGCACACAAATTGAGAGAACGTACGTGACCGGGTCTTGTCAGCATCACCGTCACAGTTTCATGAGCCACTTTCAGCTGAGTAATGACATCGGGCAAGCATTGCATAGCCTGTTGAGGCGGTTGCGACATTGACACACCTCGCTTTGAGCACAGGGAGGATCGCCAGATACATATATATTTAGCGACTGAAGTTTGTTATATACCTATTAAATATGGATTTACGACAGTGATAACAAATACAAATCACGCATAACTGATTAAAAATCATGCAACTTTTAACACAGCAGTTCTCAATTTTCTCTAGTAAGTAGGTTAGGAATGTTAGAATAAGCTGAAGACCAACTCCTATTGTTTTTTATAACCCATTGAAGGCTTCCTTCACGGTTTATTAGTGAAAAAGTAGCTCTTAGAAAATAATGAATAAAAACGTTGACGGTGAAACTATTCGAGATCAACACACAACACAAAGAGAAGGCGCCGCGGACCGTAGTAAAGAAAGACGACGCACTTTCCATCGACAAAAGAGATATTCAAATTAAAAGTTTCACCAAAGAAATCAACAGCATATTGTTTTAAACCATTCCATCCACTTTCGTTCATCGTGTCAATGCAAACGTTGGTATAACTGCTAGTTTTAATACTATTGTATGTAATAGAGACACCGGCTTAATGTTTCAAAATCCAACTATTGACTGAAATTGCTGTGGCAATAGTTCACATTGTTCACATTATACGTGAGTAGTGTGAGTGTAAAAAGAACTCAAGGTTTTATAGAGAAAAATTAAGTTAGAAAGTGTAATACACGTTTCCGATCGATATTGATAGAGCGTGTAAGACTGGCGAATAGATTTTTGAAACAGCTCATGCGGTGGCTTCTACACAACCTTGGCCTTGTGAGATATATAAACAGCTCGGTAATAAGGAAGCCTCAGAATAATCATACATAAATAAGCGTTATTGAAAGGATATTTCGACAATCAAAATGTCAATACTGTACAAGCTTATTAAAGTTTATTTTCATTCAGTAACAGCTGTTAAATACCATGAAATACATGTAAATAACATTCTGAGTAATGACAATATTAATTATGTACGTAAAGGAAAAGAGATAAAAAAAGTTAAGCCAAAACAGGGTAGTACTTAACTACAATAACGCGCCTGAATTACAAAGTAATATGTATAATAAAGAATCTTACATAGGATATAATTACTAGTAGATACTAATATTTACTACTAGTTTTGTATGGAAGTTGGATATGAAAGCCTAAAAATGATGTGTCTTGAAATTGAACGGAAGAAAGAAATGAGTAGGATATGTCAAAACCGACACATCTATTTTCGGTACAGCGTTCATAAAGACAACGTTACGTAACCTCAACCTAACACCAATTAGTATTGTGTTAGAAGACATCATATACCTAAATATGATAAACATCAACATAATCTAACGCTCTCAAAGTTGGATTCATGCCAGAGCAGGTACCAACTATCTCTATAAATTTAAGGATTGCAGGATCTTAAGTTTATTTCGAGTGACACGGCCTAGTTTCTATGTTTGCGTTTCTAGGTTTGATCTAAGGTTTTATCAAACAAGATTTATCTTAACTGAAATACGAGGTTGGTGCCGCCAAAACCCACTTTAGCTATCGCATTCCGCTGTCAACGAAACAGGAGCGCCGGTCGAGAGCGGCTGGCTGGCCGCAATCTCTCGCTTTGTGAACGCACACCGGCCCTCGCCTCGGCTAAATTGATACATTCTTGCGAAATAACCTCGCCCAACTTATTCAAACACAATCATAATAGACTGTTAAAGTAGGGCTAGTATTTAATCACTAAATATAAGTTATTAAATTTTAATAAATTATGTAGACGGCACCTATTTACGTTCTGAGTTTATTACATCATTGATTCTTTGTCTTCTTTTGATTTGATGCTTTTTCCTTTAAATATCGATTTATTGTTTTTGTGTATTTCCTGCACTTTGTCCGTGAGAGTTAAAATCACCCTTGTGACGGATTTGTATGGTATTATTAAAACAAAATTATTCCCTGATCTCAAAAGCAAATTGTTTGCAACCTTGCTTACAATTCGCTGTGGGTATGGCCAAACATAAATTGTAAGTTCCGATCCGATTTTCATACGATTGTTATAATGTAGGCGCGCACCATCTGCCTTGACATGATTTAATATTAAACGCGTATGGTTAGCAGTTTCATTGATTTTCTCATTATTTATTTTATAGTCGAGAAACAAATCTTGCTTACTTCATACTGTATTCCTATCCTAGTGGTTTTATTGACCCTGCAACGGAGGTAATTCATTTTTCATGGAATGTAACTTAAGATCAAGAATATTGTTTGAATAATACAGATGAAGGAGGTACACCTAAATAACATATTTGGCGCTCGAAGCGTTCAAATAACAATAAAGAGGGTCGACAAAGACACCTACCCACACTTATATTAATGCTCTTCCGTGCATTCTGCGCGGAGGAAGGTCATCGAACTCACGGAGGAGCATCTCCGCAAATCTTTATATTCTGCCCACACCGCACTGGCTATGTCTATACAACTCGTATAGACAAGCCAACATAGCGCTCTTAGGGGAGCAAGCAAGGCAGACGATAGATCGAACGAAACTTCACACCAACAAACCATAAGATGTGAACGCTTACGTGGATCCCTTGATAAGTTTTGAAACAGTAGCAAGCAAGCGAATCTCAATTGAGAAATGTTTTTTAAACTTTTCAAATCGTTTACGTCCGAACATTTGCAAAGATATTTCATGATGTCAACAAACGCCGGCACGGAACGTTACGTTGGTTAGACGTCTCACAAAAAAGTACAAAAAAAAAAGCTATAGGGACTTCAGAAGGTGAGCTCTATCCGGCCACGGATATCGACTACCTGATAAATGAAATAAACGAGTCAGCCCACGATGCATATATACAGAGATCAGCAGACATAATTGTTATCGGAGAAACTGGTTCTACAACTATATCAAATTATAAAAATTACCACAAAACTACTTTTGGCTCTTGGCAATAAGAAAAAGAAAGGTATAGTTGTTACTGTTCCCAATATAATGTGTTTACTCCTGTTTCAATATGTTTACACAATCACATACAGCAATAAACACAATAATTGATGCGTTACAAATAATAGAGAACTATTTGATGTTTCCTTGTGATAATTGTCTCTCAATGCTATGAGTAAGATCATGAGAAAAGTAATAACACTGATATATGACAGGATGTTTGAAATCGAAACGTTAAGCCTGTGAGTTTTAAACAGAAACGACATCACAGAATATTCTACGGTGGGGTTTGGGGTTCCAACTTTAGGGGCTAACGTACCGAACGAGGGTGCCAAGGAATAAAGCGAATACATCGAAACGCTATTAACGGTGGTGAGCGTTCTAGGGTGCTAAGGGGAAGCCAAACGGCTAAAAATCTGTTTTTATACTCTTCGAGTTTTCTTTCCAACGATAATTTTAAGAGCGTTAATAACAACAATGAGCTAATGACAATGGTAACGGTAAAAGTAACTTGATTTCCAAATTGCTCCCTCTACTTGTCATTTGACGTTCACCTTACACAACAAGGAAAGTTTAATGTGCGTGCGGGGTAATCAACTTTCGCCTATTGTAAAGATGTACTAAATTAACGTAAAGTTAAAAGTTTGACAGGTAGTAGAGAAAGCAGATGTAAACATTGAGAATATGGTAATCAAAACAGACAACACACGAATTCTTAAAACAGTTACATCGTACCTTCCAGCTCTAAATCAAATAACAGCTCTATCGTCGGAAAGTCCTTCGATGAACATGATAAAATGAACTAGTTCCGCGTTGACTCCAACAACCAAAATAGCTCACCTGGCTAAGGCCATTATTTGTTCGTATAATCCAATTTTCCAAATAATTGCACCAGATAACACAAACTCTTTAAAAAGTGCAATGGTCCACTGAAATAGAACGACACCGGTATGCGAAAGTGTATCACGTTTGACAGTTTCACTTCACCACATGGCTGTCGAGTTGCGCTCGTAGACGTGACGTACGATTCGCCTGAGTATCGACGGGCAACTGGCGCGCCACGCCGCGTACCGCGAGTGAGTGTCTCGTCGGCTCGGCTGGCCGATCGGCTCGGGGTGCCGACGCTATAGGTGTTTAATATTTCTTTCAACTAATGAAAAAAACGAATAAAAAAAAATAACAATAACATTTGTTAAAAAAAATGGCGGTGTTCGAATATTTTTAATAACACATGTTATTTCACTTCAACACAAGGTGAACGTATGTAGGTAATATTTTTATTATTCACTTTCTTTACTGCATTGAAATTTGAACCTACGCTTGCTAGATATAATGAATAATTTTATAACTCACCACGAAAATTATTCTTTCATTTTAATGCATTGAAATTTGAACCTACGCTTCCTAGATATAATGAGTAATTTTCATATTTTCATTAGAGTGACCGGCCTGAAGGTAGTGCTATGTGCCGGGAAGCGGCCGTTTAATTTCATTTCCGGCTTCATCTGCATTTTTGACTGTGTACTCTATTTTCTATGAGATAAAGCTCAATATAGAATGAACCACTACTTACGATAATTAAGTCGTTTAGTGTATATTTAACAACATTGATCTGCATTCAATTGTATGCTTTAAGTTGCTTAAAATAAAACACAATATAATTTTTATCCAAGGATCATGAATACAATTGTTATTTTTGGCAAATTGAATGAATGACAATGATTGAATGAATGAGACCTAAGAGACGAAAATTTATTTAGACTTGCGATTTGCATTTTTGCGCCATCGTTAGATGGAAGAAAGTGTTTGTTTCGAAGTCGTATTATGTGAAAAATGCCGAGAATAAGTTCGGATATATGGAACCATTTCGATCAATGTGCGCGCCGATGCGCCGGTACATTAGAATAGAATAGAATAGAATAGAATAATTTTTGGCAATAAAAATTATTCTATTCTATTCTAATGTACAGGCGCGGCGGCGGTGGCGTCGCAAAGTTGGCTACCTGCAAATACTGCAAGAAAAAGTTTTAATTTTATTGAAATATGAAAAGTAAACCTGTGTAAGATGCCCCTATATTTCTTATCTGTGGACCGTTCGTGTGAACGGTGAATGTTTTTGTCTATGAAAAATTGTCTGTGCTCGCTCTCTGCTAATATCAATCATTCACTCATGCGTATAAATAAATTTATCTAAGCGAGTTTATCGAATATTTATTCAAATAAAATTAATCATTAAAAATAACGATATATTTTTTTATCGCTATAACATTAACTAATAAAAAAAATTAACCGATATTGACACCTCTAGCCGACGCCGCTGCCGACGCGGTGGTGTGCATGTGCGCGTGATCGAGAGCCGCGGGGTCAGCGAGGGCGGAGCGCCCGAGACCGGCGCCCGCGGGACAGCTGCGACCCACGGACCCTTTCTCTGATCTACCTTCATTGTAATGGTGAAAGCTCTTGCTCGTAATGCCCAGCTTAGAGACCGAACCATTTCAATTGGAAGTTGTATCCAGTTATGCAGAAAATAATAATACAGTATGACTGACTGGTACTGTAACAGTAAGCCTACATTTGAGAAATATAAATCCGTTGAGTAATAAAATAGTTAAAAGTATCTTCAATTCAAACATATTTTAGTGACTTATTGTAACTGAAAACAGGTTTTGAGAAATAACAATTAACTATGCTGATAAAATGGATGTAACGATTTTTTAAACGCATAATTATAAATACAATAATAATATAGGAAAATTACTTTTGTAGTTTTGAACCTTTTTAACTAATATATCATTTCAATTCAACGTATTAACGAGACATCTAACTCTATGCATAGTTTAATTTAAATGGATGGCAGAAGTTTGTGGATGTAGAGAATGACAAAGAGTTGCAAGTTGAAATGCAACGTAGCATCAAACCTAATTTATTCAGTTGCAGTTGAAACTTAGTTCAGTGCACGAAGGGACAAGTTGTTGCCCCCGTGTATAGCCTTGACTTGCCCTGCTATGCCAGGCACTGCTCTAACACCAACTGAATTTATAACGATTTTAAAGTTTACGTCTAGGGTTTAGAGTTCGGCCAATAATAAATAGCACAACTTCTGGTATCCTTACGGTCTCTTGACCGCAAATAACTAATCAAGAACATGAAAGTCAAATTAAAACTTTTGTTAGCGCCAACGCTTTATTCATTCGACACATCATTTGAAAAGGGTACAACACTCAGTTTGTCTACTACTTTGTTTATTATGTTTCTTAATTGTTGAGTAAATATTTCACCAAAACGAGCGGCACACTTTTTACAGCTCCATAAAATTCAGTAATAGTATTGATGGTTACTGTTACATTTATAAAAATAACCAGCATTATAAAGTTATTCGACTGCAAATATATTATAGTCTCAAGCGGTATTCGGTTAGTTTATTTAGGCAGTAAAATAATTGTCCTGAATTTCAACAGGTTTTGTGAGTTTTATTTTTGTAATAAAAACTCTCTTTTATCCGTAATTTGGAGAAAGCGGAAGTAGCTAAAAGGAACTAAAATTGCCATTGCTAATCATGATAACACTGCGGTAGAGCCGTAGAAGACGCAATTTACTTAAAGAGAAACAAAAATTTATATTTGAAACTTTTTCTCTCTATATTTGTACCTACTTCTTTTCTTGGTGCTACTTGTATAATTAAAGTTAAGAATATTACCTCTTAAGTTATATATGTGTAACGATTAGTTTTTAACTGATCACAATGATAAGTTTTTGCTTTGTAAATAAATGAATCACCTACCCACTACCTACATAACATAAACCTCACAATTTATCTGGATATTATAGATGCGTATTCCTTACGACCCGGCACGATTCCGATTAAAACCCTGTCAGCCAATGGGGAAGCTAATTTGAGTAGCCTGAGTGCATTCATAAAGCGTGCATTGGCAGCACAAACAGAATACAAAACTAAATAATGTGACCGAGAGGGTTAGTCAAAGTCAACGAGTCATCTGCCCCTCAAAGGCGTCTCAAACACTCGTCGACCTTGGCTTGAGCCTTCAGGGTTAACCTCCAGAGGGGAAAAAGCCCTGTGGCCTCGGATTCCGCAGCCCACCTTACCTGCTCGAAATCTGGGCTCTTTTGTTCAAACGCAAACCTTCGTGGGCCGAATATTTCGTTGAAACGAACTCAACATCCGCTACTTCAAGCCAATATGTAATTGCTAGCAGTAAAATTACCTCTCTGATTCTTTGTTCCCAAATATTTATGACAATTTATTTCTGGGTGAACCCATCTGGGTCTTGATCCAATAGTGAAGATTATATTATTTTTAGCATCATTTTCAGAGAAGTCATTGCTTTGGTCACCGAGCAGACCAAACAACTGATAGGTACTGAAATTAAGATCGCATGTAAACAACAAAGTCATTCAAAGTTAGCTTGCTAGATACAACGGCTTCACTGTCATTAGTTATTTGTTTTCTAGTATATGTGCGTGTGTGCCACATTTATATGGGACAATTAAATAAGTGGTTGATTGTTTGCAGTATGTAGTGTGAGCATTCGCGTCATCACTGGGGCCTAAGCGACCTGACCTGGTACAGCATCAAGGGCACTGGGACGATTCGCCCCACCCTTACCTACACAGTCTAACATAATAGCTTCTCACAACGAAATAGGTTACCTATTTGTGGTGTATTTTTAAATTCAATTACCTGAAAGTCAAATTCTATGTGGAAAAATAACAAAATTAAATTGCAATTTATGGTTGTCTCAAGATTAAATGTAGGTTATGAGGTTGTTGCTTGCATGACCAAAAATTAGTTTACGATTTAAATTCAAATCACTGTATTATTGTTTTATCGGTGGTTTTAAAACTAGGCAGGTATCACGTTGTTACACTAGTTGAACTAACCCGGCTTAGCGCGATTAGCCTTATCCAGAAAACTAGCAAAGTACTTATTTATTGAAATTTACAAACGGAGTAAAAAATTTTACTTTTTTACTAGGAGTAATAAAACGCTACATCATGTACTTACCAGCGACAGAGACAAGAAATTGAAAATATTAATTAGGTAGGAATTAAGTTAGTATAAAAACATGAATATGTTTTATATTATTTAATTAGTGAGAATAAATTTCAATATACATAATAAATAAATAAAGTTAATATCAGTTTAAAATTGATAAGGTACTTGATTAGCGCTTTGGAAATATATAACCCAATTAAATAAGACCAGTCAAGAGCGAATGGATTCGCCCACCGAGGCTTCTAAACCAAAAATGTGTTTTTTTTCAAATATGTAGGTAACTGTAAAATTCAGATATTCTACTTGTGGGCTATCAAGTGGGCCGTACGCTTGCTCGTCTACTAATTTGTGAAAAGAAACGCAGAAGTTGCGACTGGATCAGCTAGGAATGGATCATACACACTAGAAGTGAACACACTTTGAATGCTACCACTTTATTTGTGTTTGTGGTAAATGATCAATTATCCTGAATTTAGGGTAACTGAAATGATGTCAATGCCATACAATACCATACTACAATACTGTTGTTTTGTTCATGATAACATTAATAATTAATATAACTAATGTTTATAAATATCCAATGAATTAATTAGCCATGGATGGTATCGAATATTGGAGCAGACTGGTAGGTATATATGAGATAGAATGTTCTTTGTCCACAATCTCATCTAATGGTAAGTGACGATGAAGCCGACGATGAAGTAGGACAGTCTAGATCTAGTAGAAGACTACCTCACTCTAGCCTTGAAAAGACCCGGATTGTAGGTTTTCAGGAAAGACAGAAGACAGCAACGAGTTCCATTCCTTGGCAGTTCGCATAATGAATGTAGAGCCAAAACTCTCATACCATACACGTTGAGGCTATAGAGGTGAAATTGGCTGGATACACTAAACCATCACATTTTGGGTATATCAAGCTGATGTTCCCATCTCAACTATGGCCCTGAATGAAAAAATCGTTACTCAAGCATAGATTTGAGTAGAGTGATGCTTGAGTCTGGACTCTGGATCAATGCTTCAGCAGTAAATCAGCATGCGGGCCTAAGTTTCCGATTCCAAATAGGTATGCAAGAATCGCACCGGCAGCTCTGCGGCCTCAGCTGTTTATAATAAGTAATGGACTCAAATAGCTAGTCAAATTGTTCAGTATCAAATTGATTTGCATATCTTTGGTAGATAATTATTTTATACAAATTCGTAATTAAAACGCCAGCTATTAGAGAGCTTACTAAAAACGCAGATATCTCTGGGGCGAAAGGCTGGGTGTGTATATTTTTTTTTAGAAACTGCACCAAGTGCTTACAGATCCGCTCGCTCGCACTTTCCACGATTAACTTTCTCATTTACAATGCAAGTTGACCTTTCGTTTCTATATAGCGCGAAAGTCAATAAGGGACAATTTAAAAATCGAATCAAATATAATGAAATTGAAAGTGGACTCTTTAATTTTTTAAGTTTTGTGCTAGGAAAATGGCTAGTTTGGGTACTATTGGTATGAAATACAGCGAACAGGGACATAATAAAAAAATAATGAATTAAAAAAAACCCTTTTTATTTTTAAAATTTTGTGCAATAGGAACTTAGTCGCACCTGGAACGCAATGTAAAGTTTTTTTAATTAAAAAAAAAACCATTCGCTGCCTTTTGCTGATTTGATTTCAGAACCGCGAAACCATAATCATTATGGTCTGATTTTAATGGTGTTTCTGTAGTTTACCTAACCCCTCTATCGTACTAAATAGTGAATGGTAGAGTATGGATAATTTAATTTACTATTGCGTTATGCAAATAGTCCAGCGCATTTTGGTCCACCATTTAGTTCGGCTATCATTTTTATTATTGAGACTTTCTACATTACTAAAAATAACTTAAAGTTTACGTTTACCATAATTACCTATGTATTTTTTTATTTTGATCGAACTTTTTAAGTTTAATAAGTTCTATCGTGGAATACTTACCAGAGATTGTTGTGCACAAAAGACAACCCCTAAGATCTTCTGGTAATCAGAAGAGGCCCGAGGCATTCCAAATATCATATTTGCCATATTATGTCCACTTGACCAGCATTAGTAATGCGCACTAAATTTTTCGAATAAAACTCATCCATCCGGATTCAAACCACAAAACGAAACAAAGTCAGATAAAAATGTAGAGCCATACATTTTTATTTTATAAAGTGGAGAGTTGGGAGAATGATTGCGGAAATATAATTTTTTTTTATAAAAAAAAAATCAAGTGCCTTGTTATAAAAGTGACAGATGGTAGTACACTGGCATCTGCAATGGCCCATCTGGCGCACGAAGGTATCTGGTCTTTTTACACTGACGTTCAGTGGTCGAAGTGATTAATATATTGTAATTGGCATTCATAGTTTTCAAGATTGAAATTTTTATAGATGACCCGGAATTTTGCTCTAGAGTTTACTATCAATTAACCATAACCGGATGGCCATAAAATACAATCATGTTCAGTTTTACGAGGTGCAAGGCTGTAGCTAAGCTTCAGTAATTTTACTGCAGCCAATATTAGCTTTAGTGTTGAATAAAATAGATATAGTACTTCAGTACTGCAGGCTCTACTTCAGATAACGACTCTACGTTACACTACGTTCCAATTGAAATTAGGGTTGCCATATACTTGCCCACCATGTGATCAATGTAAATTGTGATAATGTGGGTATGATCAGCTTATCAGTGTAAATTATGTTGTAAACATCGTTTCGCGTGTACGCAACACAACAAACAAGAGCAAAAATTAACAATTTCGCTCAAACAATGGCAATACTAGGTACTTAGTCTTATTTTTTTATACATGTTGAATATAAGATAATTTTTTTTTTTTTTAATTAAGGTATTATTAGAACTTGGATGACGCGGCAGCCCTACCAAGCAGTGGGAAAGCTCGATATCGCTAGATGAGGTGAAACCCCCAGAAAGTTGGCGCTGGCGGCGGCTGTCACGCATGCTTTTAGGTATCTCTCTTCTCTCTACAACTTTCAAAAACTTCCTACACATCAGATCTTAATTTACGCGACACATTTATGCATATTTTTAGAAAATAATTATGTGCATTGATTTAGTTATAAAAACACCAAGAATTCGAAACCTTTATGTAATACCTAATTAAATGCAAACATTGAATCCAAGACGCGACGGCGCGCGTCGTGCCTAAGGTGTAAAATACGAGATTTTTTTTCGAAGTAGGCAAGCACCTTTACCTAACTAAATATTTTAAGAATAAGAACATGCACGTATGGAAAGGGCTACCCAGTGTTGAAGGCTCGTCATACAATTTTAGAGATAAGAAAAGACATAACAGTGAAAGTGCATCTCGAACGCATAATTTAGATCATTTTTCAGTCGTGATCAGAGCGAGAGAAATGCAAGAAAGCGCTCAACGAGCGATGGTACAGTAAAAATTTGAAAGCGCTACACAATAGAGCGTTGTCGAAATTGGAAAGTCGAATGGCGTGCGTTCATTGCATAACAGCTCTTACGGTGTGACGCTGACGAAAGGTAAGAAGTGACGTCACCAGCATGAAAGTGCATCGGCCGGAGGGGCTCTGCCGCGGGCGGAGCTCTGCACGTGCACTGCAGCGTTGCGCTTCCTGCATTGAGGACTTTCTATTGGGAAACTGCCGAGTCGTCGAGCACTCGACTCTCTACATCTAGCCGTTGGGAAATTCGACTCTCACGCGTGGCTACAATCGAGATGCATCCGATTGAGCAATCCGTACCTACAATGTGCGCTTACACAACGGTTGACACGGAACGTACGAGGCTCGAATCGAGGCGCACCGAGGCGATTTCAGCTAGCCACTCGTGTCGATGCAGGTCAAGATGAGATGAAACATAAAGGCACTTACACTTTTGTGCGAAGATCCAACGGTTTTTTGTTAGTACCTAAAACAAAGAATGCATAATTTATCAAAACATATTATAGTTCAGTGTTCTGAATGGTAAATCTTAACAAGAACAAATTGCAATTTCTGCTAGTGTCAAATGTAATAACTCCCGAAGTCATAAATCGAAACATGGAAAGCGATAGGTAAATCTGCGGGCTATGATCGGTTGCAATTTCTAACTTTCTTTACGTAACGTGCTGAGAACATACAAAACGATTGACGTGCAGTAATAAAATCAGCTGTGTAGGTTAGGTAGTCATTTGTACTCATTACAAGCTTGAAATCAATATAACGCGCCTTGACACTGTTTGCTTTTACAGACCAACGGATGCGTGTGTCAGTAAAATGTGGTACAATGATAAATTATAATAGGTAGTTTCGATTGGAACGTTCGATAATGAAGGACTCTGATTATTTTTAAGCCAAAAATGGTAATTATTTTAATTTTGTAATATGTCTAAAATAATTCACTATAGTCTATTTTGAACTAGACTGCTAGAATTTTTATCGTTTTGCGTAACTTTAGCCCAGTTAATAGAACTATTGCTTATTGAAAGACAAAGGTATCTTTGAAACGACTTTTAATAGCATTACCATACAAATGTCACGTTGATTGACCAATAAGTGAGAGAGTAAAAAAAATTGAGGTCTCAGCGCGGGACGCTCTTCAAAGGAGTTCATGGTTGAATGGAACATGTACAGTAATGAAACAATTCATTGCAATCAACAGTCAACCTTCACACAAAAACATAAAGTTCACAATGAGATGGCACTTAAAGAAGTAGTTCCTAAATGTAGGATTGAGAACGCGCTGGTAGATTAATAATGATTTAATCTTTAAAAGTAGAGGTATAAAGTTCAATTTTGCGAAAAGTACTGCGGCATTCAAGAAGTAGGTTGAGAGAACGCTCGTGTAGACATACCCGCACATCACAAAGACGATATATCATTAGCTCATCGCTGCAGGGCAAGAAAATAATTCAATGTAGAGTAATATTTTTTTTACGTCATACCTAGTTCAGTGATGAACTCTATATTATGCTTCTGATAGAATTCATTTAATTGACGACGGGTGAAATCATATTACTTTTTTTAGGTACACCTACCTTTACTTACAATAAGATCGCGTAGGCCTAAAATAAAAATTAATGTATTATATTGACAGAAAGTCACCACTTATTTTACTAGAAAAAAAACAACATAGAGAGAAACTATAAACTGATAATTATATCTAAAGGAAATAACATAAAATACGGTGTGTTATTGAAAGCGGTATCTCTAGAACCAGATCTTTAGGCAATAAATAGTAACAGAACGGAAAGGAGAGAGGTTTGCGCACTTTCTATTAGGAACAAAAGTAACAAGCCGAAGTGTGATATAATCGCGGCCCGCGGTCGCAATATTGCTCTACCAAAGCACAGAATAATGATAGTAGCAAATCTAACTACTTGCAGAAGTTTCACTTCGACAACAACACCGCACAATAATATAAATCTGGCACACACGACCATAATATTATACAAATTGTTTAGTTTACACTCAGCGTTCTTATAGCGTCGCATCCCAATCTCATGTATTTTATCTTTTGCAACTGCTTCAAATATTTAATCTAAGGTTACTCTACTCATTGATAACCGATTTAAAAAGACACGAATCGAACCAAGTTAAGTACTCATAAGCAGATTTCTCGCAGTGTACGACTTGCTGTGCCAAATCCCATTTATGTAGGTATATAATGTACGAAAATACTCTTACATAAAATCAAAGGATGACTGACTATGTAGATGATTAGTATTTTGAATATAGACATTGACGATCTTTGGACAATGTATTTATTATTTTATAAAGTTTTTTAGAGTGCTCATAGAGTCATAGCATAATTCATTGCATTGTGTTAAAAAGTTATGTCAAAATAAGTAGGTGTGACCTACTGACCTGGCGGTTTTTAGGCCACCTAAAAACCTCTGCCGTCATGGCTTCACAAAATGCAATTGGCCCTTCAAATTACGGAAATGTTAATCTGTTAAAAAGCATGACGTATGAGTTATTTCTTCGATAACCTTGCTTTTTAAACTGGAAAGAACTTCTTGGTTCATGAGGTATTCGGATACAAGAGAGAGGAATAAAAACTATCAGTAAAAACCCGTGAAACTGCACAATTTCTCAATTGAGAAAGGCAAGAAATGGAAGGTAAGCTATATATAAGATCTTTAAGGAAGAGAAAAGCTGCAATGTCGATTTCACGCGCCAGTCGCCTTTCGTAACACCCTCCCACTTACAAGTAGGTATGATCTTACTGCTTCTTACTGCATATATGTATGCCATGTCAAATAAACGAAATATAAACAAATACTTATACAAATACAAGTGAAACAAAGCTAACAGAAAGTAACTAGGTAAATATGATTGATACTGAAATAAGAAACCTTTAGAATGACCGCAATTGTGGCGTACAGGTGAAGGTGAAGCAACTTTATTTGAAAGACTTTTCCAAACATAAATATCACAAAAAATATGTAATTACTACAAGTTCCTTTCTTTGCTAAGATGATTCCGTACAAGATTTGTTTTGGCTGTGTTTCAAATAAAAATATTGTTTCACAGAAAAACCTTCAAAGTTTCAGAAAGTTATGGAAAATGTAGAAACAGTCACGTGCCAGGGCTTGAGGGTCCATGATTTTAATAAAGTAGGTATACATAAATTAATTTGCACGTTTTCTGACACGCGTGAAGCACACATTTGTAGACGTTTTTAGAAACACCTGAAGAAGAGTGTACCCCAGTTGGTTTGCTTACGCAATGGACAAAGTTCTTACCCACTATGGTAAAGTACTCGGTATTACTAATCAACTGCATTAGAAACGCATGGTTTACACGGGTACGGGCTGTTCGATCAGAAAACTCTAAGTATGCCTCTAAATAAGTGTCGGACGACGTTGCATGTCTACGTCAAGTATTTATCATTTATACCACTGAACTTCCTTACTCTTGTGTTGACGATGGACACAAAAATAACTTATCCTTTATTTAGCAGCTTCAGTGTAAGTGTCATTTTTTGCGCATTTGCGGAATACACAAATCTACACGCGTTGCGCATCAATAGCGACCGAAAACACTGCAAAGCTTTAAATTCTACCACATATCTCCCATAACATTGGTCAACACTAGTTACAATGTAAGCACTCCATCAAGTGGATACCCTGCTTAAATTGCAAGAGATCTCGTCGAGAAATACGTTCACCGTCCCAGATGCGCGCGGTACTTTCGTTTTGAAATCGGCGCGCACAATTGGCCGTATCGAGACTGGCGAACCAGCTGCACTCCGAGCTGAACACTCGAGGAATGCGCCCCACAACTATTCAGTTTCTCTATCAGCGAGAAATGGAGCATTATTTTACAGCACACGCATACGGGCAGGTGTCATATCGCTGTTTACTCAGGGAATCTCCGTGTCCCATTTGGCAGTACGTTTTTTATGAAAATTATTCCTAAGATAAGGTTTCGATATTTTGTTAAGCAGTCCGAGTTTATAGGATCGGAGGATCGGTTTAGTTAGTCATCAGATGTCGTAACTCGTAAAAATCAAATTTCAAATGAGGAAAAGTTTCGCATCTTGATCTTCTTACAGGGTTAGCCTGATAAGATTGTAGAAGTGTTTTTTGTCAGTTACAAGCAAAACGATAAAGATATAAACAGGAGTCTCGGAGAAATCACCGGACTGGTAGCCGCACCGCACCGAACCTAATGTCTAACCAACTTTTTGGGATTGTATGCTCGAAAGTCCACGAAGAAATTATACATTTTCTCTTTCTGATGAATGATCGTGACGAGTGACGATACTTTCAACACCATTCAATTTAGAAAACAAAATAAAACTATTCGTTTCTGCAGTTAAGCGCAACTGGTTATTAACGATGCCGATGGCGCTACTGGCATACGTATAAATTTTTTGTTACATTTACTTTTCCCTGCATTACTATTTCGACAGACAAAACGATAGTGTGCCATAGCAGAGTCCTAAACATACTGGAATCATTTTTATGAAAAGCAAAACGTAAATTACAATGACGAAATTGGCGAGTAATTTGTGATTTTTAGTCTAGTTTTAATTCATTTAGACACAAAAAAAGTACCGGTGCAGATTACGGCAGATGGTAGCGGTGTAATTATTAGTTCTACAGAAAAGTCTTGGAGTAGCCAACTTATAATTATTTTAGGCATCGTGCATAATAATAATGATAGTTCGCGAAACCCCCACGACTACGACCATCACGACTTTTGCAATTCGTGTTACACTAACCGCTACGTAGAGAATGTGACATAATTTCACTGGCTCTCTATTGCAAAGCGGCCTTAGAAACTGTGTTACAGCAGTTGGCGAACGTAACCAGATACAGCGTGTGAAATTCTATTTTAAATTATGTTTTATTTTAACTAAATTATTCAAAAAAATATTAACTGAATATGCTGTCAAATTCAAATAATCTAAATATATAAAACTCTTTTGAAGCTGACTGAGAATCAACGCACAGCCTAAACTATAAGTCCTAGAGGTATGAAATTTGGAGGGTAGTATCCTTATATAGTGTAGGGGTGCACTAAGAAAGGAATTTTGAAACGTCACACTCTCTTGACTTCACAGTTCAGTTTCACAATTATAGTCCGACCCAGGAATGTATTTGCTACGTGATTCATTAATTTAGATTATTTTATGTAGATACGAGTATTTAGACTACCAATAGAGTGGCGCAGGTCATGCTTAGACCGCGCCCAATGGAAAATCCTGGTGGAGGCTTTTGTCCGGATACAACCGGACCTCACAAACACACCGGTGTGAATTTCTTAGAAAATTTAGATTGGATTAGATTAAAATACCTACCTACATGTTTAAGGTCAGTGAATAAATCTGTTTTTATTTTATTTATTATAATTATGTAGATATTTATTAGGAAATTATTCTAGGGAATAGGGATTTCTTCCTATGTGGCAACGACTAGTGCAGTGTGGAAACCTTGAAAATTAATTAATCATGATATTGTATTCATGAAACCAATCGCCTTCCCATTTTCGCTATTGCAAAATGCATTCAAGATTTCTACATCAGTTTCATCGCGGAAGGTACACGTGTCGACATGTCATGTCAAATCCGTTCAAACGGGCATATAAAGTGGTATTTCATTTATGCAGTCGGCGTGCGCCAGATTTCATAAGCGATCTCTCCGCACCCTGATCTAGGTTAGGTGGTCGACATCAGCAGCGTCGGTGGCGTATCGAGCGCGTCCGATGTTAACCTACATACGGGCACATCGCATCGGTGGCACACTTACCTACTACAACAGAGTTGGGGTCGAGAACACGCGGACCCGTGAAATTCGTGACCCAGGCCCCCTCCCTAGCGACCTCTCCTTTTGTGTCAGCTCGAGACCCGCAAGTCCCGCGACCATCAAACTTTGTTAGATAAGAGATTGTTGGGTCCTTCCTGCTTTCATGAGGTCGCGCTGAACATTAGAAGGAAATGAAATTATAAAGCGTTGCTGTGACAGAGAAATTAGGCCAAACTGTGATGTTCCCAATATCAGAAACCACTTCCGTAGAGTAGGCATGATTTTGGTATTGTTTGGTTTTAAGCTAGCATTATTTAAATGCGGATTTAAATGAAACCCGCATTTTGATAAAATAATTACGAGCGATAATTCCAAATACATACAATTTTTACTGAATATTCTATGTCGGATAATATAACACGAGAATTTACTTACAAATGTATTTCTTAGATCATTGTGTAAGTAAATAGAATAATCCGCTAGATTATTCAAAGTAGTACTATAGATGTGTGTGTTTACTCCGTCCTCAATCCTTTGATACCCGAAGAATCTCAAGAGAGCTTTATGTTCATATACATCGGGTTACGTTAAAGGTGTAGGTATGTGATATCTTGATCCAGAGACATTCAGGGATTTGCCCTGTACCTATTAGGTAGGTACTTACAGATAGCTAAGTAGACACAAGTACCTAGATGATAAGTAGAAGCCATTTCTCTCAAGACGATAACGTTGTGATCAACCAGTATCGATCAGAAATAGGCGAGAGTAAAGGATATTATATTAGTAAAAGACATTTGGACTAAACCCAAAGAAAGCCAAATAACAAATAAAAGTAATGCATGAACCAATATGGAAGCGTCTCCCATTCACATCAATGCAACCAACTTTACGTAGTACGGGATTCATTTGGATCGAAACAGGTAGAATATAGACTGCCTGTGATTGTGACCTACCTACCTAACCACTGTGCCCTTATTTCCGTTTCTTTATTCTCCCGGACAGAACAGCTGAACCGAATTCAATGGGGGGGTATTATTTTCTAAACGGTATAAATAACGTCTCGCCTTTATGGGCACGATCACCAAAGTTTAAATTTGTATGCGCTGATCTGAGATAACTAGCGTTGACTTATGGCAGAAACATTACTATTTTGACAAACGGGAGCTTTCTACGCGAAAGCTTTTCGTGGACTTAGATGGGATACCTAATACCACCATTGATTATCAACATGCAATAACAATAGTAATCGATCGGGGTGTTGTGTATCGATAACGACAAACTGTAGAAATGAGCTCTCCAAGAGCAATTCTTTAAATAAGAATCGATTCCCGGGCGTGAGATCATTAACCGCATTCAAGGTTTCAAGTTCCTTTTCGCCAGTATGATTCGATGTAATTGATACTTAAAAATGAAGCCAACGAAAGCCCTGGCCCGGACGTGGCTTTTCCAAGGGTCAGACTGATGGATGAGACACTAGTGGACGGCTGCAGCGCTGCGTTCCAAGGGTCGACGCCCGGCCACAACCACAAATCGATAACATGATTTGCACACAACTACAATTCACGAATTATTATGTTGTCTAATTAGGTATAGTGTAAGTCCTAGCGACGACATTATGTATGGTATCAATTAAGCCACTTGAAAATTGGCAAGACTCGCTTGAGTAATCACACCCAATGTGGTTTAGATTAGCTGTTTGGCATTAAAGGATGACGCAGTATACGACGGCAGGGTACCAATGAAGGGCTAGGCAAAATGAATACACTTGCTTCACACGCCGACGGACGATAGGTGTAAGCAAATGAGTAGACGAGCTTTAAATAGCTGCATGTATTTGCAGATAATGCGGCGAGGATGATACTTCTGGCGTGTCCACTTGTCCAGGGAAGTCAATCTGTCTACACGTACAGTAAAATAAATCATGGGATATTCGAGGTACGTGCCCAGTAGGCAATTATGCCTGGATTAAGCAACGCCTTCTTTGCCCTGGCACTATTTGGGAAACACGCGAATACTTTAGGAAATTCCTAGAAATGCAGGCAAATGTCTTTGTTAAGCCCCATCCCACGTTAATTTCAAATAGAGTCTAGCATTTAGAGTAAAAGCTTTAACTGCAAATGAAAAAGGCTATTAGTGTCAACCCTGGATGCGATGAAAGGCGACAATGCAAGCGTCCAGGACTCCGCGTGCAAACAGAGGTCGACGCCCTATTAGCGGACGAGTCAACCAGGGAATACTGACCCGTCCCATTACCAACAGTGAACAATGCACTTGCAACTTCATGTGCACATTATAAAGCCCACTTTTCTTCCATCCATGATGCACCAGTTAGATATAACTTTCAAAATTCAAATAGACACCTATAATATACACACAGGAAATATCTCTTCAAGCTTCACGGATTATTTAAAGACTTGTTCGGTAACGAAATGTCCCAATTTCAAGTGTCAGATCAGAGGCGGAGGCAAATTGGTCAATTGAATTAGAAAGCTCTTTTTGAGATATTTTGTGGCTCGTAAAGTGGAAAGAAGTGGCGAGTTTCAAAGGGAGAGCTCTTACAACAACCACAACATCATTTGAGATGTTACCGACGATGTGATCCCATTGAAAGTTTACGGCGTTTACATGTTGTGTGGCTGAGAGCACAGAATACAGACTGAGTTTAGAAGTTATTACCAGGTTAAAATCATTTTCAATACATTCAATAGAATTTATAAATGAAAACTGATTTTGTTATGCATTGAGCAGCCTATTACAATATCTGCAGCGTTGTTGAGGTGGGTCCGACGTGTTTTTGGATTAGAATGACATTGAATCGAATGCAAATAAAGCGTGCATTGCATTGGGTGAATTACTGATGAGTGACGGATGACCATGTTGACTACTCATCCAAAATCAGCTTTATAAACTATCAGGTTAGCCAAACTCTTAGTTGTATTGTAACTTATAATAGTTTATCAAATAACACCGACGGATTTGTTCCACAAAGATCGAATTCTAATATCCTAGTTTAGGTTTAGATAGGTTTAATATTGATTTCACAATGTCAGCCAATCCGCTCGGAAGCTAAATCAAGCTAACAATGTATTGCTTCCAGTGCGGCGTTGTCCCGAATTAGATCGAGGTAAAGCGATCACAAACACGATAACAAACAAGATAAGTTATTATCAGTAAATACACTATGCGAAACGGTTTGCCGTTTGAACGGGGCTATGTCTTACACTATAATTGATAGAATAAAATAATACGAACGATAAGATTAAGATTGTGGAAGAGAATATGATAAAAACGTATGAATTCAGGACATCTTCAAATGGTATCCATAAAATACAAGACACGTTTATTAGCAAAAATAAGTCTTACAAGAATGAATGAATGAATGAAAATACTTTATTGTACGTAGGTACACCTTACAAACTAATATGCAAGAAAATAGTTATAGTAGGTACTTACTTACAATTATTATCAAGCGTATTAAATAAAGTACCTGTCTATTAGAGCAACACAATTTTAGATACACATTTTATGTATACATACTTAGTAGGTACCTATAAGTATCTTAGCTATCTATCTAATAATAGGATTAGCTTACATTAGCGCTTAATTTAAATAAATTACCATTGTTATAAGTAAATAAATCATTAGGTAGGTATGCCAACTTACTACATCGCCATTTTTGTGTAGGTAGTTAGTTACCCTATACTTTTATAAAGATCATTATCTATCCATTGGGTTGATTTGATACCTACTTCAAAAATACGTATGAGTAATATACCCCGAGATGAGCAACTTCACTTCTAAGAATAATTGAATAAACTGTTACCTATACAAATGAGATTAAATTACCTACTGTCGTCATCAAAGCGTGTATCCGGTGCCTTACGTAGGTATACTTAAACTTAAACTCATTCTAAAAATCTATGTTCTACTTACGCTAAAAATATTACTTACACTTTACTAGAGTGATCTAAATCAGGCTATATCTACAGACCAGGGACCTTAAGATCGCAGAGATTTTACTTTACACTAAGGAATAATAGAAATGACATTATCCCTATTAGAGTATAGGCCTCTGACCCCTGAGATGACCCCTGATCTCAACCTCTCTAAAAAAAACCGTATCAATTCAGCTCGCATTAATTCGATAATTTTTTTGCAAGCATCTAGTACCTATCTACATACGGATAAAAATAAACCTCTCAAACTCGTTACATAAAAAAATTACGTATTCAGCGAAGCGTTTCGCGTAGAGACGACCTAGAGGACAATAATGATTTCCATTTATCATTCCAGTCCTTGGTAAAGTTCTTCAAGGCCCGAATCCCGGAAGAATCCTTCAAGCCGGGAGAACGGCATTGTGCCTATGTAACCCAAGGTCTATCCGACCTCGTTTAGGGGTAACTCGACTAATCTTACGATCCGTTTGCCGATTTAGGTTACATTAACAAGGTTACAAAGATTTTGCTTCCTCTTCTAAGACTGCTTTGACATAATTCTTATAGGAGGAGGAACGCCTGACCGCAAAAATTGTAGGTAGCTGAATGTTGTACGTGTAGGTAAAGGTAGAGCCTAAAATATGTTTAAAAACTCGTCTTTTACGAGATCGAATCGAAAGGAATCTTGAACCTAATCAACAAAAAGCTGAAAGGGTGCAACTAAGGCCCGTATGCACTGATCCGAACCCAAGCATCGATTTTTGTATGAAAATTTCTACTGGAATCTATACTTACTTGAGTAACGATTTCTTATCAGCATACGAGCCTATAACTCTCGCTTTTCGGAGACAGAGTAGGTACCTAACCTATCTATTAGGATTTTATGTAACTTCACCCGATACCTGGGCGAAAACCCATCCTGACCTTAGTCTTCCACCAAAAACAAGCAAACAAACTTGTTTTTCTGTTATTTCATGACTACCTGCATAAATAACTAGTTAACCAGTAGGTAGGTAGCATTTCACTAGGTATGTCTGTAGATCTTTTTATAACTCATCCGAGGTATTTTTACACTTTCAAGAAGTACATAGTTCCTCTGGATTTGGATTCGAATTCTATAGAACAGTTTTAGAACTAAAGTTTTTTTTAAATAATTGGTTGGAGCTAAAACTATTTTTGGAATACGTACCTAGTAATCTAGATTTACAGTAAAAGTTTGGACAACTATTAAATCAATAAAAGACATATCTTACCTAATAAATTAAAAATAATAACACTGAGAGTCTACCTCGTCGTTAAAAACGTACAGCGCCATCTATTGATGATTCACATTAACTAACTATATGTATAATGTTAATCAATTAAATTTTATAAAACCAGGAAATAGCATGATGATCATAATTATACCTAAATGTATCATAATATAAGTTGCGAATTTACATAACATGGAACGTTGGTATTTATAGATAGGTTTTTAAAAGTCATGACATGACCATGAGAATACAAGATCATGCCATATAATGATGATGAACAATTATTATTAAACCTAAAATAAGTTTAAACTAGTAGTTAAGTCATGAACCAGGTTTCAAACAATAATTGCAGGCATCATGGCTCAGTCGGTAGTAACTCTCCTTTCCGTGCTGTGGGTCCTGGGTTCGATCCCCACCAAGAACAAATTTGTGTGTGGCAAACATAGATGTTTGTTCTTTGTCTGGGTGTTACTATGTATCATAAGTATGTATATAAAAAATATATATAAGTAGGTATCTATCAGCAATCTAGTTCCCATAGTACAAGCTTTGCTTAGTTTGGGACTAAAGATTGTGCGATTTGTCCAAGCATATTTATTTATTACAATGTGATTAAAAAAAAATTAACTGGGTATTACTATAAGTATTAAAATTAATTTTGCAAGTTTTTCTGCTTGATGTATTTATATTACCTTGTATTTATAAACGTAAGTCATTTATCTCTCTAGGAAATAGTTATTGCTGTAGCGATAAATTCCATCATAATTCATGAATGTGAACCATATGTGAAGTCCCGATTAACCCTAGACAAATAGACAAGGATGACCTTTTCCATCACTTTATCTTATACCAAATAATTATAATTTCACCACTCATAATACGGAATTGATAATTATGATGTCATGCACAATAGACCACACAATTATAATTAAAACCATTTTTATATGTACAGTATGGAGAAAGTTAAATAAGGAGTGAAGCTAAATTGATAGGTATATTATATACCTACCTATAGGGATTGCAGTAAAAGAAAATAATGTCTCTTGGTACTACTAACTTTTATGGTTTTAATCATTTTGCAGTAGGTAGGTCCAGAGTACAGTACAGACAGCACTTCCAACTACCTGAAGGTGTTTAGGTAATATACTAGGGAGTAGGATCTGAGTTAGTAACTTTTTTATAATAGGTAGGTATGTGTAGTATACCTACACTTGGTAGGTGTACATTGGACGAAATGTTTTTGTCCTCACCACTTCGCCTTCGGTTGTAAAACCAGCTGTAATTCAGTTTATTTTTGATATTTTTTAGAATGAATGGCCTATTGAATGGCGATTATTTATATACAAAAACTAGTTGTTTGCACTTTGCCGGAGTATTTGGAAATAATCTTTTGCAAATACCTACCTACGGAAAACATGTCTACGTAGGTAGGTATCTACCTACTCAGCCTCAAGCATCGTCAAGGGCGAACGAACCATATTACATAGGTACACCTAGGTATGTACCGTAGGTACTACCTACTAGTACTTAGATTGACGTTTAGTAAAATTCACTAACCTATTTTGAGTGTGGTCCTGTATGTTGTCGTATCACTTTTTCAGCTGGATCACTTCGTTAATCAAAAAGGAACAAAGAATTATACTAGTAAATTATACTGAAACAAAGACATAGAAATACACGCCAACCAAAGCAGAAAAGTATTGCACGAGCAAAGCAATTTGTCAAACTTCAAATAAATAAGTTGTGACATGACACACGATTTGACTATTGAGCCCAAGGAAAGTTCCCAAAGCAACCAAGACGAGAATAACTTTTTATAGCGAGCATGCCATTTGCCAGCTGTGGCAGCTGTCTGTACATATTTATCTATCACTGTCATAAACAACATTACATTATGTTACTGTCAACTACTAAACTGACAGTAGAATAGACAGACACCTTGTCCCAAATGTTACAATCCCAAAAATAAAATTTCCGGTGTGTCCACCGTCCACCCCACCACCCCTAGTAGCCGTAGTTCCATGACCAAAAAAGACGGCGTAAAAAAAAGACAAGCATATCCTTGCAGGTGAGATCATTGCAGATCAAACCACAGGTTACTAGGATAGGATACATAGAAAAAGAATACTCTTCTAGGATGCTAACACACACGGATGCCTTTTTTTTTTTTTTTTTTTGTTGACGGGGGGAATCTGCACACAGACACCAATACCGCATTTCAGGGATGCGGCAAGGTAGTGTGGGGATGGCGAACCGACCCACTAAACCACCCCGGTGGCCGGCCTCTCTGCCTGTCAGGGGGCTCCGGGACCTCTAAAGACCAACGCCGGTGCCCCCCTCGCAGTTTGCCTGAGCACATCCCGGGAATGCCATCCATTGACACCCCCGTGCTCACGGCGACACCTGCCACCAAGTGTCGCCGCCCTCCCGAGATCTGCATACTGACCGACCGGAGCCCGAACTCCGGCCGATCGCAAACCCGAAAAGGCTCCTGTATGGCAGGAGCTACCACTCGCCCCCTCTCGGGGCAGGCAGCGCAGGGCCACTGTAAACAGCAACCCCCCGCCGCCTCCATCCCGGGCGCATCAGTCCCACCGATAGCGCCCTGCGGCCTTTGAAGAGCTGCGGAGGCGGAGGTACATCCCATGCACCAACCGCCCCATCGCTCTCCTGCGACACGGGGGCTGCGGAGACGGAGTAATGCATTGAGGGCTACAAAACAACCGTCCCATCGCCCCCGGTGTTCCACCGCGGGTAATTTTTTAGAGAGGTTTTCTTCCTCGCAGCCCGGGCGGCTAAGCCAAGGCCCTCAGTCCCGCATGCCTAAGCACGCGGGTTTCCGAGCTCTGGGCGCTGACAAAAGAGATCTCATCTCCAGTGTCTACTCGGTGGCAGTGTGAGTGCACGCCGAGCACGCCCCACTTCATCCACTGCGCCCTCTGCTCATCAAAGGGACGCGCGGAGAAGCCTCCTCCCTGACAGGCTATTGGTTATCCGAGAGTAATCCACAAATTGACTATCTGGGTTAATAGACAATCAGCGGACTAGTCTCGGACGTAACAGGGTACACCGTCCTGTTGAACTGCCGCTCGCTCGGGATAAGCCACCAAGGTTGCCCCTAAGGCACTAGGACGCCGAAGCGCCCGCCCGAGTATCCCGAGAGATCAACAGTTCAACAGGCGCTCGAGAAGGTTGCCTGCCGTCGTACCCCACACACGGATGCCTAACTCAAGGGCTATCTTGTTTAAAACAAAATAAGCCTACCAGCGCGTAGCCTAGCCAGCCAGAACAAAAAATATTAAAAAAAAAATAGTTTCACCACGATCCGCTCTTTGACGATCGCCCCTGCCTGCCACTGCCTGCTGCCTGCATGTGTGTGTGTTTGTGTGTTTACAATTTTTCTAGATCAATGATCATCTAATTAATTCGAATACATTGATAAAGCATTTCCGAAGCTACAAAAAAACAAATAGAGATGGCTGACGAAGAAATAAACGGAGATGTTGATGACATTCATAGCGAAAAAGATAAAACTCAAAAGAAATCTGCAAAACACGATAGTGGCGTAGCTGACTTAGAAAAAGTTACCGATTATGCAGAAGAAAAGGAAATATCTTCTCAGGATATATCCGGGGTGAGACGCAATCGTAAAATTTAAATACATACTATTAAAGTTTTGAGGTTATGTCTAATGATTGTGATTGTAGTAAGTTACGTACCTAACTCCTAGTCTATGCCTGGTGCTATGTACTCATATATCACTGAGACGGAATAGATACCTACCTACTAAATATAAAATATATTTGAAAGTTGCAACCATCACAATAACTAGCTACCTACGGTGCTGAAACTGGTGCCGCAAAGGGATTCCTCTTGCATTCAGAAAATGAAAAATATCTAATAATAACTCAAGTTCTCATATTACAGGCCTTATCACTAATTGGGGACAGAAGAAATAAAGAGGCAGCCGAACGCCTTGAGAAAGAGAAGGAACTACAGAAAGTTGCAGTGAAGAAAGATGACATTGAACTAATAGTATGTTTTCATTTTGTCTTTTATTACTAAAATTATAACAACAATAAAGATTCCTACAAGCCATTGGGTGCAGGCTGTATAAGATTGGTCAGTTTACGCTGGGTGTTTAGTTGTGCTAGGTATATGTGTAGGTTTATTTATTTATTTGTATGTAGGTGTAGTAGGGTTAGTAGGTTTATATTATGTATTTGCTATTATCCTATCTATATGTGTTGTACACGTACCCACTTTCATTTTCCCATCTCTCATCCTAAGGTTTGCTGGAAGAGAACTCTTTTTAGGGTTAAGCTCGCCTATATGTACGTGTTTTAAGTTTAAGTTTCTCTGTGTACAATAAAGAATGTTTAAGGGAGTCCTAATAATCTAATAAGTAAAATGATGTCTCGCTGAAAACAAAAGTTTTAAATTGCCCCATCTTATTGTAAACGTTCTCAATTCCAGGTCAAAGAATTGGAAATATCCCGAACACTCGCGGAAAGGACACTTCGGGAGCATAGAGGTGATCTAGTGGCTGCCTTAACTACACTTTCAAACTGACCTGATATTATGTATGGTGGGTGTACATTTATTTAATATACCTAGTTTTATAATCATTTGGGTTCTTCATTCAACAATAATAAGGCTTGTTTTTTTATAAGAAAAAGTGATGGAACGAACAGATGGTTCATCTCATGTTAAGTGGTTACCTCTGCTTAATTACCTCACAGAGCAAGACCAAAAGCTTTCATAGAGAAGTTCTTTTTGAAGCCTTTTTAGTTTCTATTTAGACGAGAAAACATGCAACATAACATGTTACTTTCCTGACAATGAAAAGAGATGGGAACAAATTCATCCATAGAATTACAGCAGGCAGTTCAGGCAGGTCCAAAATTCAGTAACCCTATCTAGTTAGCGATATGAATATTAATATATCAACACAGTAGCATCACTAGCATAAAGAAATCTTTGGCCAAAATGGCAAGTTGTCAGGGATTGATCGGCTCTTGAGCTAGTGCAACCAATATGAATATAAGAATGAAGAAAGCAAAAAAGTTTGCTGGTAAATAATTCTAGCTGAAAATACTTATATTATTCTGTTTCAATGAAAGAGTATAATTATGGGGCGGCATTCTTAATTAATTTCACATGGGGTAATTTACCCGGGTGCACTAAGTACTAGGTATTTCACAAACAAACAATATCTTTCTTTATGCATAAATATTTATGATACTCAATTCTTTTGTACATTACTTATGATCAACTTAAGGACATTGGTTAAAAGTAATATAACGTAAAACCTACCTATTTATTTATAGAAAGTATAAAAAATATGTAAGAAGTTATAGAAAAATCTCTTACAAAATGAAATTACATATTAGTGTAAAGTAAATGCCATACAAATCTTATACATGTAAGGCACCTAAGCTAAAATCATAATAATTATGTTACATGTGTGTATAGCGTAGAGAAGAATAAACAAAAGCATAACATTCTTTACACGCCTGTATTTTAAAAAGGTTAAAAAATATTACAATCATTATAATATTGCAACAATTTTTTAAATGTTATCACAGTTGATTTGGTATCTTGTCGGTAGGTGAAGGTTGATGATGATTTTATATAGAAACAAAAGAGATTCGTCTACAGGACTTACTGTTTTCAATTACGAAATATTTCAACAATGTAGGTAAGTACATTTACACATGTGGGTATAACAAATTCAGAGAAAAGTTATCTGATTCATAACATATGTTTTGCGAGGACGGTTTTTCAAAATTGGACAGTCTTAATAGTGGCTCCTATTTTGATTCACAAATACAATCAATTTTAAATACAATTTGATACAGATACCTAGCAAGATAATGGTTAGAAAAAAATTACAAAATTTATTTAATTTTTTTTTATAAATCATTGCATATTCAAAAATAGTTTAAATGTGTACAGTTGTATTTCGGTTCTCATTCTCTTCAGTTTTCACTTCTGGCGTGTATGGGGGAGGAGGCACACTACTGTCATGCACCTGTAAGAACAGAATTGAATGAATGAATGAATGAAAACGCTTTATTGTAATGTTTATTGTACATAAATAACACCGAAACATATTCCTATGATATAAACAAAACGGGTTACATTAAATGTACAATGGGCGGCCTTATCGCTAAATAGCGATCTCTTCCAGGAAACCTTTGGATGGAGAGTATTTGAATAAATTTAGAGAAGGGGTTGGGGTGCTAATAAGAGAATTGCAGAATTGCTTGGTGATGAGAGCAGTCATGGTCCAGAGACGAGCCCATCAGTTAAACAAAATAGAGGCGTAAACAAACAGTTTTTTAGGCGAGAGTTTGTTTTCGTAAATTCTTTGTGTGAAACGATATGCGCAAGTTAAAAACTCTTTTCTTCATACGAAAACACCGAATTCGATCGTCGATTTTCGAGAAGACGATTAGGTATGATTTCTTTTTTTTTATTGAATGAGTTTGAGCTAGTTCGTTACAAGCTTGTTTGTCTTCTAAGGAATCAGATAATTTAGTTTGCTTTTTAAAGAAACGCGGGCATGACACAGTAGGCATATCTAGGTATATACTCAAAATACCTTGCCTTGTAATCTGTGTGTGTTTTAGTATTAACCACGTATTACTATATTTGAGTAACATGCCATTGACATTCTATTTTGTAAAGAAAATACTTACAAATCCATTATTAAGATAAGCGATTGCCGGATACACAGCTGACCCTGAAGCGGGCTGCCTCGAGTATCTGAAACGTAGGCAACGTAGCATTAGTTTAGCATTGTTTATTTAATTTTTTAACTGTACTGTTTCTGTCACGATAACGATCTGTGGAGGGTCAACCAGGTTTTTTAACTTTTGCATTATCTGTGGTAATGTTGTTGACAAAATGTGCCTTGTTATTGTACAATTTTGACACTTCTTAGTCGTCGTACCTCTCCGAGGACGAGATTATAGTCATGCAGAAATGTCAAAAGTTGAAGATTCAAAAGCGCGGTTTCTCGACAACATTACCACAGATAATGCAATAGTTCAGAAAGTGATGCAAAATGCTTACATTTTGACAGAACGACATGACAAATCGACACTCCCTACGTACAGTTGTGTATCTGCAAAACACAAATTTTACAGGAGAGCGTTTTAAAGATTTGAAAACGTTGAAATTGCTATAACTTTAGCCCTTTTTGAGATATTGCTGTGAAAATTGGTGAGAGGCTCTTACTGTAGATCAAGTTTAAGATGGATACTATGTTTTATTTTAATATTTACTGGTTTAGATTTAATTACACGTACATATTTTTACGTGGTACTTAGAACGTCGTATGTGGCACATACATACTTTTTCGTGGGAGCTTAATAGAACGGCAATATCGTAACTGCCTGTTACACGGATATACTTCGTAGATCTATTCTGTTTAATTGGTATTTACATGTTTTAACGTTGAAAACATATAATCTTATAGGTAATATACTTCTACATTTTCACAATTAGGGCCAGGTGACCTGTATTACAGGTCACCAGGCCCTCATTCCCTCACTTGCTTACGAAATTAAGCTTATTTTTGGCTCTTAAATGTTGGTTTGTTAAATAAAGTAAATCGGTTAAGGGGTTGTAAAGTTATGAGGGTCCTAAGGGAGTAAAAAAATTAAAGGCATACAAAAATATCATGTGGGGTGTCATATGATTGGGCTTTGTTTAGACATTCCAAAAGAGTTTTTATTTTTGTTCTAGGTCAAATAGTTTTTGAGTTGTTATATTTTGGACGTCTAGTCGTCCGCGTCCGTAGGAGAATATCCTATGAAACCCTACACTTGGCCCCTGGGTGGTGCGAAGAAGATGACACACTGGTGGAAGGCTGTGGCCGTGGTTAGTGACCACCCACCTGTCAAAGACGTAACGCCAAACGACTTTGTCGTGTTTTGTCGCGGTGGCCAGTGACACCAGCAGGAAAGAACGTAGTTGACGGCTGCTCGTCTGATCACTTGGCAATTAATGCTGGAGTCCACCAGGGGTCAGTTCTCTCAGCAACACATTTTCCTGCTACACATTAATGATCTCTTTAGGCCCGGTATCATTGGGTACGCAGATGTTTGCCCAGATGTTGAGAGATACATACACGCGGCAGGATCCAGTGAATCACAAATCCAGTCACACAGAGAGGCCATGGTGGATCTATTGAACTTAACCCTAAAAGCCGTTGACGATTGGGGTGATGCCAACCTTGTCAAGTTAAATGCTTCAAAAACCCAGGCGGGTCTGTTCACCGCAAAGAAGAGTCAACTTCAACTAACTCCTACTTTCCAAGGTGTATCCGTGCCGATCTCCAACCAGCTTGAGCTTTAAAGGTTTCTCGCTCACACCTAAGCTAAATTTTGGCTCGTTCATTGAGTCTAAGGCCAAGATAGCTGCAAAAAAGCTAGCCATCTTGTCAAAGGTGAGGAAGTTCTTCACACGGGGACAGCTTCTTATTTTGTACCAAGCGCAAGTCCGATCGTGTATGGAGTACTGCCATCCCAAAGGTGAGACCTTTGGGATGGCTCTGCTAAATACCAGCTTGAGGCCTTGAGGACCATAGACAGACGAGGCTCATAAGTAATGATGCGCTGGTAAAGGCTAAGCTCCTGAGCCTCGAGCATCGGCGAAAAGTTGCCAGTCTTTCGGTTTTCTACCGGATACATTTTGGAGAGTGTGCGATGGAGCTCTATGAGCTAGTTCCGCCATCATCGGACCATCAGGCGTACGGAAACGCGGCACCCATATCTACATGGTTGACATGCCACCTCCGCATTAAGCGCTTTGCCTCAACTTTCATCTTGAGGATCGCCAAGGAGTGGAACTTCTTGCCAGCGCAGCGTCTGTGTTTCCGAATACTTATAATATAATTTGAATGTTTTCAAGAGTAGAGTGAATAGCATCTTGAATCTTCTCGGCAAATGTGCTACACCGTCGACCGCATCATCGCTTAACATCAGGTGATATTGTGGTCAAACGTTTGCCTATACTATGCAAAAAAAAGTTCATCATATTATGCTGGTGACAGATATTTTGGTAGAAAGTTCGCATGCGGACGAAGTCGTGGATATCAACTAGTCTGAAAAATTAATAAAGTAGTTGTTTATTTTACTAAAATAACATGAAGAAACAAACGCAGAACTATGTAAGTGCATGGGTGTCTACAAATTTAATTGAATATCTTTCCGATGTAAAATTATGTAAAAGTAAGTTACCGAATTATTATTTAACATCTTTTCGAAGCATAACTGTGTAAGTGCGTATATACACTTTATGATCATACTGAATCCCGATGTATAAATATGTAAGTGCGTAGTTACATATTTGTACGTAGATAATCAAAATAAAATATGTACTTATTAAAAATATATGTTCACTGGTCATAGTTGAGACAATAAAATATTTTCGAACCGCACACGCATTGTACTCGCTGCCCGCGCAAGAACTGTGGAAGAGGCAATTACCCGCCACCCGCACCTCATCCTCCCCGCGTCAAAGTGTGTATGAGGCAGATAGAACATTGTCTATCGGGCAAATTATGAAGTTGGACAGTTATACGATCAAGAAAAAGGTACTTAGAGTAGACTTTTTATTTTTTTTAAATTTTATTATGATAGATTGACATGCGTAGATGCCAAAAATGCATAAAACGTATAAGTGTGTATCTGGCACTTAGGCAAAGATACGTAGGGAGTGTCGAAATATCTCACGTGCGCATCCTAGGCCCGCAGGTAAATGTAAACAGGGATGAATTGGAAACTACTCTGAATAAACTTTTAATATTGGGACTAGAGCGTGAATAATACGAAATCGTTGTTTCTAGATAAGGTTCCAAATTGTCTGAAAATTTTCTGATTGGCTTACAAAGGTTAGATCATAATCATAGCTTGTATAGTGAGTGATCCACTGCTGGGAATAAGCCTCCTCCCTCAAACGCCACTCTTGTCTAATTTGGGCCTTTTTTATCCAGGTCTACCTTTTGGGACATTGCATTTCAGAAGTTTACACAAAGGTATATAAACTAATGGTAACACAAAATAGAATTAAAATATTTTACCTTGGAGGCGCGTCTCGTAATCGTTCATCTACGTAAATCTGTAGACTTCCTATCGACAGCCTAGTGGAAGCATTGGATCTGCCGCCTAAAGGCCTGAAAAATGTTTATCAAAAGTCAAATATACTGGTATGTTTTTGTTATCAGTACACAAATGTTGAGGAAATGCTTAAAACTATAATCTGGTTTAAACTGAGAATAAAATCATTTGTGAAAATGCTCAGTATTTCAGTATATTTGTTGAGCGATGACAATGACATTGTGCTGCTCAGGAAGTCGGTGGATGGAGAAAGCGCAAATTGTTCTTCCTGGAAATCTAAGACCTAAGACCAGCCGTGGACTTCTTCTGACTGGGATGACGAAGTAGTCCATAATAGCCAAGTTAACTTGACAAAAATTAAAAAAACCCTGATTATGAAATTTTCTAAGATCCTCTTCACCATTGCTGGTTTTTCAGACCTTGGAGTATGGACTCCAGTGCATCAATCCTCCAGTGCCCCAGTACATGAGATTGCTCAAAACTGGTTTTCAGAACTGCTAAATAAACAGATCAACCAGCTTTCTTACAAAAAACCGCATTCAAATCGAGGCCCTATTTTCAGAGGTATGAGGGCAAAGACAGACACACAAAGCCGTCAAACTTGTAACACCCCTTTAGTTTTTTGGTCGGTGGTTAATTAGGTTATTTACTTTAATATCCAAACAATGCTTACTGACATTGATGATGAATTCGAGGTCTTTACCTGTTCAATTCATTTAAAGTATTACTTTGACATACATACATGCGCTTAGACAAGTCAAGGACTACAAGTAATTCACCTAGGTAAGGTACATTTAAAGAATATAAATACTGATAAGTAATTATTTAAATTTATATTTAAAGTACTTCAGTCTCGTAGACCCTATTAATACAAAAATAAAGAGCACCCAGCAATAAAAACATCGTTGCTCTACGAGGAACAAGGTAGGTGCTTTTTGTGGAATAACACCATCGGCATTTTTTGTCATTGAATCGGGAGGACAATCGGAAATTGTGAAACAAAGATTATACATGAACTAGCTGTCGCCCGCGGCTTTGCTCGCTTGGTAGCAAAATTACGAATTGTACACATCTTAGTGCAGCTGACTGTAATTTAATAATTTTTTTATGAATACTAATAAGTAGCTCTACCCGTGTGTCAATTTAATGTCGCCATTGTAGATACATTCTGTATATTTAGAAGATAATTGAATATAGCAATAGCTTCTCTTTGGTCTACTAAGCAGATACGCCCGGGGTCACTGACCCCGTACCAACAGTATTGGTCCTGACATAAATCGTGTTCATGTTTCATACCTTATGTTTGTAGCAGCACATAGTTTGTAGAGCAGAATGAATGTGGCGATTATTCCGAACACCAACGCAGCGCCCATTGCAATCTGTGCGCTGGATATTAGCAGGATATCTTTCATGTTTTCTCTGAAATAACACCGCAATCAGTCGAATTGAGGTGAAAGATTGTGAATAAGACCAACAATGCTCTAAATTTGATATTTTATTGAGCCATAGGTAAGTATAATGAGTAGTAATAAGTATCTCAGTTTTTACAGTTTTACAATAAATGATTCTTATTCTTATTGTGGAGGGACAGGTCTTGGATCTGTGGCGCTCATCAGATATGAATCTCTAGCAGTCGCCCGCGGCTTTGCTTGCGTGGTAGCAGGATACGCATTATTTGGTTAAACTCTTTGATCCTAATCGTAGACCCTTCAGGGTGCGACTTTTCAAAATTCCTTTCTTAGTGCACCCCTACACTATGAAGGGATACTACCCTCCAAATTTCATACCTCTAGGACTTATAGTTGATTGTGCGTTGATTGTCAGTCAGCTTCAAAAGAGTTTTATATATTTAGAAGATTTAAGAAGTAAAGACATCATCGAGTGCATATTTTAGGTGAATCCCTTCAAAAATCAAGACCTCATCGAGTGCTTATTTTAGGTGATCTTTAAAAATCCAATACCACAAAGCGATAGAAATCTGGTTTTGTGGCATGGAACTATTCAGCAGGACCCATGGAGCTGAGCCGATGGTAACACAAACCTGCAGATCCAGTTGCCGAATTCATCGTAGCATGGCTGGCACGTACCCTGCCAGCAGTGGAGTGTGTTATTGCCGTACCTGTTGCAACATTGAGCGTCGCATTTTTCGCCTAAATCTGAAAAAAATATTCTATCTCTAGCCGTCGCCAGCGGTGTTGCTCGCGTTCTAGACCCTTTTGAGTGTAACTTTTCAAAATTCCTTTCTTAGTAGGCACACCTCTACACTATATAAGGATACTACCCTCCAAATTTCATACCTCTAGGACTTATAGTTTAGGCTGTGCGCTGATTGTCAGCCAGCTTCAAAAGAGTTTTATATATTTAGGAGATGATAAATTCGTGTTCCTTCAGAGCATTATTACTCACAGCGAATTGCATTTGGCTATTGTTTCTAGCCTCCTCTTGTCTAAATGCTTGATAGCCTCAAACAACTCAACTTGAAGATGCAGCCAGGTTTTAAGACTCACAGGGTACCTAAGTCCACAGGTGCAAAACGTGCTACACGCTCTTTCTTGAGTGAAAAATTCGTGATGCAAAAACATTACAGTATAAACAACAGTTTTCTAAAAGTTACATGCACAACTGAAGATATTGTACACTGTGACTGTGACAAATAGATGAATGTGCATATTGAAAAAGGTACTTACCCTATCTGTGATAGGTATGTAGGTATGTTGGGTTCATCATTGATGTGTTGATATGAGCTAGTACCTATAGTATTATTATGATCTGTGGTATGAGTGAGAAGGTATACTTAGTGAGTTACAACACTTCAAGTGTAAAGTGGTTAGGTGGTAAGTGCATCCGTGTATAGGAATAGAACGAGTACATCATCATCATCAGCTTATATCAGTCCACTGCTGGACGTAGGTCTCCTAAGACGCGCCACTGAGCGCGGTCTTCTGCTCTTCTCATCCAGTGTTTGCCAGCTACATGTCTCAGATCGTCACCCCACCTAGCCGGAGGGCGTTACTACGGTTGCCTACGAGTAGGTACATACGTGTCGAACATACCTATAATAACCTAATAAAAGAAAATCTTACCAGGACATCTGATACACCGGCTTTGAAAGTGATTCGGTATGTATCCAGGAGCGCAATAGCATCTCTGGTCTATGCATTCGTATTCTATGCCCACGCATTCTAGGGCTGCACAGTGGTCTATAGCTGGAAAGGGAAAGTAGTATTACTGAAGAGTGCTGCATATGCTGCAATGATCTATTATAGCAAGAGTGCAATGGATCTAATGCATATGCATAATCTCTAGGCATTAGATCCAGTGCACTCTTCAGATTGGTCTGATATAACTACAGAAAGAGACAAAGAAAGCTACGACAGTTTATTCTATGCGCTGTGATATGTGACATAAACCGTCAACCCCACGACTGAGTTTCAGTATAGAACGAGACCACTCATTTGCATAGTGGGCTCGCTGGGAATAATTTTCCCATCGGCCCCACCAGTGGGCCAGCCGGTGGGCTCGATGGGAATAACCCGATACAATAGTAAAATAGATACTTTCCTATGACTCTACCTATTCAAACTGTTTTCTTATCTTACATCTTCCGTTTACCCAAACCTTCCTCATACACGAAAACACAAAGACCTCTCGAACGTCCAATGACACTAATAATGAAAAGTGGTTTGCACAGAGATCTAATCTCTTGATTTACTATGGAATAATTATTCTAAATTATTGCTAAATTTAGCAGTCTGCGGTTTTTCTTGATAAAAGACAAAAACATTCCTATTTAGATATAGAGATATAAAAAAATTAACACTTTATCATATCACAGTCCACATTGCAGAACAAAAAATATTAAAAGCAAACACAACACACCTGCCTCTTCATCGCTCGGCACTGCAGAAATTGTCACAAATAAACACAATAAACTGATCCAATATTGCATTTTCCGAGGAAATACTGCCACATTATGAGACGGCATGAGGTTGAGCCGCGCCGGTCGATCATTCTGAACGTTTTGGAAAATAAAAATAAGTGTAGTACCATGATAAGTTATCAGTTAGTGTCAGATCTGTGGCTTGGCTTATCTCATCACGTCACTCACTGTACTGTTTCAGTTATTCCATACTCCTGCTTTGCATACAGCCTTGGCAAAACAATCACGTCAAACACAAGAAACACGTCAAACATTCTCTGAAAATGTATAAGTAGCTGTACTATTGACTTCTGATCTTCTGGTTGGTATGTCTATCTTAATTTAGTGTTCCGTACCAAACATATGCCAGGGAGACCCTTACGTCTGTATGTTTGTCAGTCGGTATCAGGAGGCATATTTATTGTCATCCTTATGCCCAAGATATACTCGTATGTTTTGTGCGAATACAAAATGTACCTGCTAAACCTATATGATCTGTGACTTAACTATGGGTGTCGCAATAATATAGAAGTCTCTATGAGCATACAATATAGTAAGCTAGACAGTTTGAATACTTGTTTTACTATTGTATATCTATACTGAAACTCATAGTCGTAACGGTTGAATTGTTCCCCTACGACATTCAGCAGTAAATGTTCATGGTCTCTAAATGCTGAACTTTTCGTGTGGTGACCGGTTGCATAGCGAGTAGTTAATTGTTACTAGCCCTTTTCAATACTATTTAATACTTGTATATTTAAAAACACGCTCATATTCATGACACCTACTACTTCTCAGAACTTTCAAATAACATCCAGGTGAATCGGCTCAAATATAAAGGACTTTGGATTGCCTGGACTCAAAATATTCAAAAATGAAAGTATTGACCCGTGTAAATTGACCGATAAAGGTATAGGTAGGTAGGTAGGTACTTAATTTATCTGTTTGATTTAACGCCAGTTGTTTTATAGAAACATTGTCTATTTAGCAACAAAGACCGCTAAAAGCGATGCTCTACTAAATCGATTTATGTATAATCTAATCTATGTCCTTACCTATCTAGGTTAATAAAAGTAACTAATCAATACCCAATGCGTAATATCTAACATCTAGATTTGATTTTATACTTACCTACTGCCCTGTCTTTGTTTTCGATCAGCATAATCCTAACTTTGTTCTACATAAAATAAGTTGTTTTTGAAACTGGTGTTCCATATTTCAAATAATTTATTATTCAGTTGCCTATAATGTATACCGACACGTTACTGACTGACTGACAACGAGCAGCCCCCAAGTTTTATGTATAGTAGAGGCATAGGTAGGTATAGGTAATTACATACCTAGGTACTTAGATTCTTTTTGATGTGCACTCTACTCTATTGCCCATTGTCCAGTTTTACTTATTATAGTACCTACTAGGTATGACCTTCGTTTAATGATCTCCTTTATATATTTAGTATAGCACGTACTTTAGGTTGTATGTACCGATGGTCATATACTGTCAGATGATGACCGTGATGGCTAAGGTAGTCCTTTTGTTCAAAAGTTATACAAGGCGGTTGAAGACGCGTGTGTCACTAGTTCAGATATTCGCATGAATGACTCGAACCTGCGCCATCCAATCAACAACTTACTTTTTCATACGGAAAACTTGTCACTTTTTGTCTAAAGAAAACTTTATCCAATTCTATTAGAGAACTCGTTTATATTCAGACGCGACGTCCAACTTCGATGATATTTCTTCAAAGAATGCTTCAGGCCTTGAGGTGAAATAGGTAGTACTGAATTTACTGATATAGATTTGAAATTCGCACTGAGAACTGAGTTCTCTACGAGGATTAGGTACAAGGTATTGTTTTTAGTTTGATGGCATTGCACTCTGTTCAAAATCTAGTACACGGAAAGAGGCGTATTGTACCTAAATGTACACCTACCTACCTACACTACATTTTTTTTGTCGCTAAACAAACTAAACAGCTGCTGGTTGTTTAACCTGACGAATTTTTGTACAGCAGTGACACCGGTTTACCGCTAAATATGATTTACAACTAAGAAAATGCTTATTATTCTTATTTCAGTAGCTATTCAATGTTTACACAAAGTGACACTGCAGAATTTGTGCAAGTATAAATGGATTTTTAGACCAGTAATTACGTTTCTATAGGTACGATAAAAATTAATTATTCTCTCGAGGTGTAGGACAGAATAATTGGAATTTGTTACATCCGCGTTCTCACGAAGATTGATTTGCGGGTAATGATATTGCTATTGGTTCTATCTAAAGTTTTACGGTCCCTGCAAATAGATTAAACAATTTAATTGGTTGAGGGCGAGCGAATGCCTTTAATTCAGGTAGGTACTTATCTAGTGTCTAGGTATTGCGATAATCGCTGTTATCTCTAGAAATACTGATTGATTGAGGCGATATAACTTTTACAATACAATCAAATGGACGTACCTACCTATACATAGGTTTAACATAAGCGACGCGGACCATCTATTTAGACACAATATATACCTAGTACATATTTTTATTTAATAATTTATTCTGAGTTAAAACACAGGCAATAATAAAGGACTGTGTGTAGATGTGTGCTACGCCTACGTTCGTAGCACTGATCAGTTTCTACATATTTTTGTATAGGTCTACGACAGCGTAGACCCACCGTAGTCCTTTCTACGGCGAGGTATCCTCTACTACGAAAACAGTTTGCAATCTGAAAAATCAAATAAATGCTAACATATTTTCTCACGCTTATATTTTCATCATTATATACCTATAATTGATATCCAAAAGAATAGTTTTTTTATGAGTTTGTGCAATAACTTTTGAACATTTACATTCTCTTTAGGTAATATGTTAAAACCAATAAATATGAAATTGCACATTTAGCATCTTGCTATGAGCCAGGTCACGTGTGTATGCGTACTACCATGCCAATGCAGTTTATGCCACCTGGCTGGCCGTAAATGGAATATTCCGATCACAAGCCTGATATTGGCAACGAGTATCAAATTGAGTTATACATATTATGAAAACACTTGTGATAAAGCTAGATCTATCTAAATTTTATCAAAGCACGAGGGTAATTCTATTGTCTTCAAGGGAAGAACCTATTTCGGTAAAGTTGTCACGTTTCGGGTCGGATAATTTAAGATTACGGCTCGTAAATACAAAATACATAAAACAAAAGTACCTAAGTGACGAACACGTAGCGTAGCCCTTAAAGTTAGTAGTAGCCAGTTGCAGGTGGCTATTGGACCACACCTTTGCTTAAATACGAGATCATAGATTAATTAAGTGAGAGATGAACTACCAAGAAGCCGGGCGGGGTTGGCTTTGATATCAAGTGCTTTTCGCAGTGTAGGTATATCTACTTATTGACTGTGAACTGTGAACAAGAGGATGTACTACTCAATTTTCTCAAATCAACAAAATAAAACTATACCTACGGACTATGTACAAAAGCATTACTAACTTTCGATACGAACACGTGCGTTTTCCATAAATTATGACAGACTTTCCGACCATCACGACCACGCGCGCCATGTCTTTGAACTATCTCCTAATATTTATATATCTCTGGGCAAAGACCAAGGGTAGATGAAACATAAAATACAAGACATAGAAGTGCAATAGCCCTATAAAAGTGAGTGAGCCTCCTTAGAATCAGGACTGGGTTTATTAAATCATAAAATCAAAATGGAATCCTTAGTTTAAAATGAGTTAAGATCTTACCTTAGGTAAAATGTAAATTAACAATTATTTTAATAATGTGAAATGTGCTTGTTGATGCCTTTTATTTTTTCAGTGTTATCTATAAATTTAGTAACTATGTAATCGAACATTTGGCTCAATTTTTAATGAGAAATGATACTTAATTAAATTTCAATTTTTTTTAACGACGAATGCCTATATGTACTAGGTACTATATTTTTTGTATTTAATGACGCATTTAATTTAGCAATACCTACTTAAAAACAATTTGTAATATTGGTTTACTTACCTAAGTATTAATTACCTAATTAATATATAATCCAAAGCAATAATTTCTGAGCCCTGGGCAAGGCAAAGTCAGAACTCAAGGGAAATGTCTCATGTGATACCGTAGGTACAGTCAATCTAATTAGTACGTAACTGATGAGACAACATTATATAAATGTTTCAGGTAGTGGAAAAATTTAATTTTACTCTTCCAACTTTGATTCTAGGGTAAAGAATAGTGACAGAAAGATTACGATAAAAAAAATGAGATCAACTTGTAACGCTAACTGCGCCTATCTACGTAGGTACCTACTAATTTAGACTAAGCCTGGACTCACAAGCGCACCTGCGCCCAGACTAATCTGGCTCTTATTGCCGAGCTATGCTAACTGTGTCTGGAACCTTATGGGACTATCTTAAGCGGGAATGAGGATTTTAGTTGCGAAATAATGGAATTGAGCATTTTGGATGAATGAATTTTAATTCAACCGCACAACACGGATATCTACACATAAAAACAAATACAATGAAACAAAAAACAATTCCTATTTCTGTTTATGATACCACTGGCACAGATCATATAATACTATACCACTATACCAACATCGTCTTTCCTCCATAAACAAAGGTCACCTAGGAGATACCTGGCTTATTCCCATCGAGCCCACCGGCCGGCACACTGGTGGGCCGGATGGGAAAAAAAATTCCCATCGAGCCCACTATACAAATGAGTGGGCTCGATGATACATTAAGCTCGCCTTCGTAGGTATTATTTTTAGTTTCTTAACAGCAGTATTTATTTGCCTCTCTGGATTGCCTTCAAAAGCTACAACATCTTCATCAAAATATTAAAAATGCCAAAGTAACAGCAGCAATAAAAACGTTGCGATGCAAAGTGAAAATTGAAAAGCGTTCAGGTATGGCTTCGTTGAATTTTGCACCCATAGTTTCTAAGGATTAAGACTGCGACAGGAAGACATTATCGACAATGCAGGCGCGCTGTTCCGTGTAACTTACAGTCTTGCAAGGGTCATATGAAACTTAACTTTAAGTGCGGTTGGGAGGAAGAACGAAACCGTAAATAATATAGGTAGGTATTTTATTTACGTAGCATTTGGTATGGATTTAACAGTAGCGAGAGGTCGAAATTCCCAATAGGAAACCCGGTAAAAAAATACCACGAAGGAGGATGTTAGCGAGCGCTAAAAAACCTATGAACCTGAAAAACTATATATGACTCCATAGACCCTGTAGTATGGACTTTGACATGAACCAAATGCTACTGCTCTCCAACTGCTAGTATTCCCGAGATTTCGTCATGAGATCAGCATGAATTGTACTTGCAGATATCTGAACTTATGCAAATCCCAGCTTTACCATAACTTATCGGGCCCATGCGCGATGTTGGGTTTTGGTTATTCCAGAGGTCTTGATATTCGTAAAGCAAAATATACTGAGAAGTTCAAATATTTGGTTTACACTGCGTGTTAGCACTTTGCAATAGACTTGTCTCTATTAAGCAGTGTAATTTAAAATTCAATATACCTTCATCTGAAAGTGTTCTCACTTTTTTCGATTTTTTTTCGTGAAGCACTAAGTTTTAACTTGCCTCTTCAGTTTCTACTAACTTTCCAACAAATTGCAGCAACTCGTTCTTACTTCATAAGTAAATAAGGAAGTACCTACCTACCTTTACCAGCGTGGGTATACTCTAGGTAGGTATAATTGCAACCCGCATGCACGAAGTTCAAACGAACGAATAAAAACGGTACTTACCAAAGTTTGCTACAAATCGGAAATTGTATCCACAAATACCTGAAGTAAGTTCCTACTGCTGGTATCAAAACTTTGCCAATATCCACCAGGTAACTACGGTCATCGTTGGTGCAAAGTTTTGAGTAGGCAAGTACAAGAAGTAGGTGTATCTAACTATACTTAATCTTCACGTAGATGTTATCTACCGCAATAATCTTCTGACCCCTCACATCTTAGGTACGCATAGAATAGACGGTAGGTACATCTTTGTTTGTGCATGATACCTACTTTAGCTCTAAACCTCAAGTATCTGCGACTTTTGAAAATACTTCCTTTCTAAAATGGACGATTATCATGTCATTAGAAGGTGGTGCATCTTTCTGCACTTGAAAAATCTGAGAACAATAATACTCTCCAGGGTAATTCGGTAAGAGGGTAATAGATAGGGCCAATTCAAACGTTGTGGAAATCACCATAAATTTCCTTATATCAGTAGGTACCTAATACCTTCATCAGTTTCGAAAAGCTTCTCGGAAACCATTGAAACAACGGTAGGGAGGCATCTAAGCTAATAAATAGGTAGATACATTAAATTCTCTAAATTCAAATGACAGACCTATCGAACCGACCCATCACCCAAATTATAAGGTCTCTGATTGAATCATAAGCAGATTCATAGGTCGCGACTCGCACCCGATAAGCTCATCACTTCGTTGACCGCAGTCATACAGGAAGGAGGTTTCAGGCGCATAATCCGCTTGATTTAGAAATTTTAAAATAAGGGGATTTTGAGACTCTTCAGTCTCAATTGCCCTTGGGAAACCTGGTAGCATTACACCGTAATAGCACAATACAAAGTCAAAATGATTACCGTGGATCTGATATTGGTAGTGTAACGCCCCTTGGATGAAGATATATCTTCATCCACCTAAGTAGGTATGTAGGTCTCTATTTCTCTGAGCCTTTTTCTACCGTCTTGTGCGCGTCTTGTCCAGGTCTCCGTGATGCTCCGACGACAGACATGAGCATGCAGGTCGACCGACGCTTCCAAATCAAGTTACTAGACGCCATTCAGTCCTAAACAAAATCTTCCCTAAACCATTTGGTTCACCAAATATCACCACCATTTATTACACTTGTCGTCACCTCGACTTTTCAGGTTTTACTGATAACTCATCGAATTTGGTGTTGATAGATATTACACACGTGAAATGGAAAAGCGGTAGAGATATCTCTGGATTGGCTCGCTTCCTGTGAAAATGCTATCTCGTGGGAATCGACTCTGATTATGCAAACGAACTCTAATCCAGCTTTGTAAGGCATCGCAGTCAAATGGCATTGTAGAATAGAAACGTCCATCCAAGAGATACTTTATACTTCGTTCTCAATCGCTTGGAGGCAGAAAAAAAGATTAGATTCTCTTTCATTTTGTGCTAGCCTAGAACGTGACTGGCACTGCGAATTGATGAAGCTATTGTTGCTTGGATCTTTAGACAAGTGACTGTCAACTACTTGGCATAACGACACCGAGCAAACTACAATAACGTAGCAGTGAGACTGTAAAATAATGCCCTAGCACCTCAAGGTTTTCATTTAATTCTACCAATTTATAACCGTTAAAGTTCTAAGTATTCCAAAATTGGTTTGATCGAACTTCAGCTTAATTGAAACGTTATTGTGTAGCTGGTTACTCAAAAATGGAATACGAAACATCTAGTCTAAAAACAGATGAAATGCTACAGTTCAGCTGAAAAGTTTTTTAGAGGAAGGATGAAAGCTACAGTTCAGCTAACAAGTTTTTTAAAGGAAGTGAGTTTCTGATCGATAGTTTTTTACGTAGCGTTCCTATTTCGCTTTCGATTGCTACTTGTCTTTAGGATATAGAGACTCGAAATGCAATGTTCGTTATCCCTGTACGTGTTTCGAACAGATTATTTCATTGTTCTAGATGTTTAGATAATATTCCGATAAATATAACCCTTTGTAATCATAGAATATTGTTTTGCGGGGATTTCACAAAAAAGGTTTTCTGTTTATTATATTCGTATTCGGTTCGATTCGATTAGACCACCTATTTACGTAGGTGTTTATCTTTTGTTTCGGTCGTCGGTAGAAAAGTAGATTGTTATTTGTATTAGTATACCTAACCTATAGGTACTAGAAAAAGCTTTTACCGCGAACAATATTTTTTTTTTCGTGAAAAAAATTTGAAAAACCTGCAAAATGACTTGATTGATAAATAAGTTTCAAGGTTTTCAATAATTTAATAGATTTACGAGTTTGAAGGTACTTAGGTGTTCTAGAGAATGTTTTAGTAGGTAGGTAGGTACGTACTGAGCGCTTCTTTCCAAACCATTGTTATCTTATTCAATTTGGGTCAAAACAACGCTCTTTTGCCAGACCTTTCTGACTCGATTAACTTGCCTAGCTAGGTACCTACTTTTTCTAAGGAAAATTTGCTGTTTGAGCACTGTACCGTAGTTCCTAAAATCTAAAGCAAAACTTGTGCAAAACAAAAATTTTCAAATTTTCTTCTATCGAGAGATCTATTATAATATATTATCTGTGTTTTTATTTTTCAATAACCTAAGACGCGGTACCTACCTACATTTCTTTATTGTAAAAATAAATGCCTTATAGTTTTATAAATCAAAGAGATCTACGCAGATTATTTTAGCAACGTGCTTTTTTAATAAAATGTTAAGCTATGCAGTAGGATGCAAATGATGCATAAGGTATGAAAGGAAAGTAGGTCGATTTTGGTGTCTCTTGTGTTTTAGTTGTAGATATAATAGTAGCCCTAGCCTTGTCTAGGACTTAGCAGTTTCGTTACTTTTGATTATTGAGTACTCTAGTCCTGTCTAATTTTGAACATACAAAAGGCTAGACTAGATAACGTAAAGTAGGTAATCCTTTTATACTATAACTACCAAAATATTTGAAGCCTGTTACGCCTACTAAAAACCTTCCTGAGTGAAAAGAAAATTCATGCAAGAACGCACAATCATTTAATCATGATCCAATAATCATTTCAAGGGAAAACTTCCACGCCCCAGAACCCTACCTTTTATTGAAGTGAATTTTTCTACCTGATTTTGTCGCGTTTGCTTTTTTGAATTATGGGAATAATAATCTAATAAGTATTAATAGTTAGTAGGTTAGTTTGTGACTGCCAGTTCTATAATCTCCAAAATCATACTTGTATTTTAGAAGAAGATTCATTATTTGGATTGATGACCGTAGTTGCATTTACATCTGAGCGCTTCGGTGCTTCGGAAGGCATGGCACTGTCGATACTGGCTTTAGAAAGATGGAGCCCTTAAGGCGGCCTAAATAATCCGTTACTAGAGTTGGCCACTAACTCATACGAACTTAGAAAAAGACTGATAATAAAAAAGAATAAAATTTAATGCTGCATCAATCACACTTTGCGGTAAGATTATTCTGTATGTTGGACAGTGCCCCCAATTCTGTTGTTTCATTTTCGTAAACCAACCTAATTAACCAGCACTAAAATTATTACTATCCCGTTGTCACGAACTGAAACCACCAAGACAAGTTTAGAAACATACCTACAGAATTAAGTCTAGTGCCCTAAAGAGCCTAGACATAAAACTTTACAGGGAAATCCTAAGTGGTAAGTACATTGCCGATTTAACGGCTTAAACGAGTGTTTGTTTTATAAACTGCTCTGCCTAATGGTTTACGGAAAGTTTATCCAATTTTACGGGTAGATAGGTACAATTCGGCCGTACGAATTACTTGTGGGTAGTTCCTTACTTTGACAATTATTTTAGACCGCTATGTAACCAAATTCACCTAGCCTATTCTTGAGAAAGCCTATGAGAATTGCGTATTGCTCTAATGTATTTAATAAAAGTGGGTAGGTACCTTTAGTTAGATAAAAGAAGAAAGAAATTATCAGGATTTCCTAAAAAACTGTTTTGAAACTGTGCATAATTATGTATTTTTAATATAAGCATGCGCCATGATTACGGGCTTTGGTACAGAAATCCAGACACTTGAAATAGCGCGTATTGAAGCATACAAATCTACGGTCCTCCATTCAATAGTAGAGGTACCTACCTAAAGATTCTTTTCGAGCAGAATTCTAAGAACTGAAAACTTAGGTAGTCGCAGACATTCGGGCAGAGTTTTGCAAGTAGAGCCGTGGGGCACCTAAAATCACTATAGCAAAAGAATATGCAAAGGCATGCAAAGGTAATGTACGCAGTCAACCTATTATGTAGTGATTATGAACTCATTTTCCTTGAACCTTCCACTCCAATAACCAAAAACGGTAAAGCTCGTTCACAAAGCCCCAATTTATTCTATCAACATGAATTTAAATCTGGCAATTTATCCCGGGATATTTTTCCCTTTGATGGCTTCATGTAGCTCGTGTGCATCTATATGTCACTGAGTTAATCGTGCAAGACGAAGATCCTGTGATGCCTACCATTAATCACTAGCACATCAATACTAACCAAGTAGGTATAGTTTGTGCAATGTAAGGTGTACAATGTGTACATGACATAAAGTAGGTAGATACCTACATAACTATTCGTATACCTAGTGGCTTAAAAATTGTTGGTAAACACATATCTGATGATAATGATGTATTTGACTCAAAAAATCATTTTGACAGAGACTTGTTATCATGGGTCTTATTCAAAACTCTATCGCCCGCGTCTTCTTCCGCGTTCCGTCCGTTCGTGTTATTTTTCGGGATAAGGTAGCCTATGCGTTAATCCAGGCTACAAACTATAAATTATATATTCCTGTATAGAACGCCAAGATCGTGTAATGTCTAGTATCCAAGTCGTCCTAAAAGAAGAATGCCTTATACAAAACGTTTGGTTTGAATTCGTCACTATACGATTTTATGTAGGGTTATCGTTGCTTTTCTCTTTGCTTGTATGGTTACGCAAAATATGACCTTTGACAGTAATTGATTACCAAAAGGGTCAAAGGTCAAGGGAACTAAAATTATACTAATAGACGGTAACTTCAGTCTCCGTGAAACGGGTCGGGACTTAATTATACTAACGTTCCGACTGTGATTCAATTGAGCTTGAGCTTAGCTGAAACGTCACTGTGGAGCTAGATCGGTGTCACATCATCTTCAATAGTAGAAATCAGTAGAATACAAAACTTAATATAATGAGGTTCATCTGCTTGTTTTATCACTTTTCTCATAAATTTTATGATATCGATGCTTTTATTGATATTGATTTAGGTAGGTATTTATAACAGACATCACGGATTACAATCAATAGTAGGTACACACGAATAAAACTATTTAGAGTTATTAGTGTATATTGGATAACATTGCTTTAAAGAACTTTGTTTGAGCAACTCTTTGTTACCCTAATCCCTAACAAAACCTCACGGACAGGTGTTACTACGCGCCGTAGCCGCCGCCTCGTAGCAGCTACCTAATTCAATATTGTTGCAAATATTTCAGTTCCTCTTGTAGCGTTAACGGGCAGTCGATAAAGTGACGAAAGCCCTTTGCCACTTTTGTACTCTTCAAAACTAAGATATTTTTTTGCCACAAGAAAGTACTAAGACCTAAAATAATGACAAGTTTTATTTTCATACACAACATAACCTACGGGTGTTTCGCAAACGTGAGTCAACAATATTTATCTCGTTTCGGGGTCACTGCGGATATTACGTATATCAAAAGTAATAACAATAATTGTTTATAATTACATACCTACCTAAGTGTGTCAATAAAACCTTAATTTACATTTATCGCGACCCGGGTTATCAGGCGCCATTTGCACTGCACTTGCCCAGTGTAAGTAAAAAGCAGTGGGTCAACTAATTGTTCACTTCAGTTACTCTTCTCGCGGATCCAGAAAGGGCTAGAGGGCTTAAGCTCCCCCCCACTCCATCTTCGCAAATCCTCCGGGTCCACCTAAGGATGGATCAGGAATTGTCAGGATAAGCTCAAAATAGCTGAGCTAAACATCTCCAAAATGGAAATCACACATATACACACATTACACACCCTCCAAAACTGAAATCCTGGATACTATACACATCACACATACACAGCCAATAAATAGTTATACCTACATAGGAAGTCTCCTAACATCTGAAGGAAGAAACAGCGTGACAGCCTCGCGATGTCCCATGATGTTATGCTGGCTTTTGTAACCAAGGCAGTCCACCAAAGTTGGCTGTAACTACTGTGTAATATAATAAGTAATACCAATGCTTAGTTTCTGTGAGTTGGAAAGTTTCCGCAAATATTGTGGTGAATTTACAATCAGTCGAACTCGTTTTTTTTTAATTAATAACTTTTTAGATAACGGTGACGATGACTTCTAAATTAACGTCAACAACACTGACTATGTGCACTCGATTGTAGAGTTTAGAAACTTTAGAACAAACAATATAAATAAAATGAAATAATCAACGAAACATAACTCAGATTACGTAAACTGAGTTGGATTCTGCTTAGTTTAATTATTTACTTTATTCAGTATCGAATTTAGGATATTCCAGAAATCCCCACGAAGAAATCCCTACCAGTGGTAGAGTATTGGATAGTTAAGTCATTGTTTATGGAAGAACTAGGTACTTAAATTTAACTTTAGTAAAGAGAGTTTAGTAAGTTTAGTAGGTATAAACTCATATTTCAATCGATAAAGAAAGGTTTTTAATATGACCACATACTTAGTGGGGATTTCTAGAAAAAAAACTGAAATCCCCACTGGTAGGAATTTCTTGGTCGAGATTTCTGGAATATAACGAATTTAGCAGCTAAGTGCAATGCAGAATGAACTAACAAACAAGCTCCATCCAACAGCCTTTGTTATTGAATGGCTAGCCAGAAAGGCCCATTTTAGGTCACAGTTATTAGAAAACCGGTTTGCAGTAGGTAAGTAAAAGTCTGATTATCAGTGGAGAACCCAAGCGTAATATTCTTCCAGTAAAGAACTACCTACCAAACTAAAGCTCAGTGTATAGGCACAGATTATATAATACTATACGTATATAGGTACGTATAGGTAAACCTATGATGACTCTTCCTCTCACTTGCACATGTATACTGCGTGCAGGAAGATGTTTCCGTCTCTTGTTAGCATTGGCATGTACCTCCTATATTTTAATCTGGATTGCCGTCAAATCCTTATCTCAGGCAATCGATGTTACGTTTTTAGCCCTATGTCTTTTTTGTAGGAGAAACATGTCTAGGCCAAGGGGTTATATGACCAATTCGTACCTTCTTTATCAAGACTCATTATTATTATAATGTTTGATATTATTGAAGTCTAAATTTTACGGTCTAAAAATATCCCAGCAAAGTTGTGCGTTCATTGCAGCCGAACCACTGCAAAAATGCCAATGCAGTGCACGCAGTCCCATACAAATCAACACAAAGCAAAAAAATCTCAACCTCCTCGCGCAGTGATTCGGCTACAATGGACGCATAACTAACTTAAAAGTAGGTATTCAATACCACACTTTCCATATAAACGTAGTTACAATGGCAACCACCATTTGCAATGTAGGTTCCAATTGCTATTTGGTAGCCTTAGTGGCTCTATTATAATATCGAGTTAGACACGAGCATCTACAAGATCTGGGGTACTTGTACGGGGCTATAAAGCAGTTAGGTAGTAGTTAACTAGGTACATATACAGCTGCCTTCAAGCTGGAAAAATAACATCACCTACTCTACTTTAGATTCATTTTAAATTATTTTTTTAGAAAACTTAATCCATGCTATTCCTTGGTCCGTGGATTCAAGGTATATAGGGTTTCTGGTAAGCCACCAAAGTAATTATCATTAAAAAAGTGACTAGGTAATAATTACATAATTAGGTACCTACTTACTTTATTAGTACAATTCTGAACCTAACGAGTACTACAGCATAAATAAAATGCTCTACATAAAATTACGCATGGTACACTTACAATCTTATCACCATGACAATACTTTGTATATTATGCTTTTATCGATGTAGGGTAGTGCTACCAATAGATGAACGTTTAAGCGGAATTCAATTTGTTGTTTTAGATCGAATTATTTTTATCTTGCTGTATCTGTCTAAATGAAATATAAAAAATGTATTTACCTTGCTCTAAACTGAATTGGGAACAGTTGAGACCTATGTCTGAACAAAACCAGTCATATTTATGAACTAGTTAATTAGATGCCAAAGTAGCAAAAGAAAGTTATTATTAGCAAAAGAAAAATACTACCCGTTGACTATAATTTTTCCAAGTTTTTACACACTAGTGGTAAAATTTAAAATGATTATTTTTGGGAAAGGAAGAGTACAGGGTTGACGCTATTATAAAAAAATATTCGACTTCGGTAGGTTCTTATGATTGGTTCCTAATTCTTATGATTAAATAAGACCTTGATTTCGTTCATTTATTGGTGTGACTACCCTAAACAAGTTTTGAGTAATTCCGTACTCTGGACCAGTGAGAGTTATTTTTAGCCCTATCAGTCGTGATAGTCCCATTCATCAGGTGACGTTTATACTGAACGTCCCTCAGTGTTGCTGGTGAATCAAATATGAACATAACATATTCCGTACGTAGCTTTTTTTACTTTCTTTTTTGAACTTTTAGATACCTACGTATACCTTGAATAATCATCGCCTTGACTTACACGAGGGTTAAGCTTAGCAGTATTCTGATCCGCTGTAGTTTGGTAGATTTGATACTTTCACTACACATAGGAGAGCTTAATTTTCCCCTTTTAACTTTGTAATATTAATTCTTTAGATATTTGTATTAATGTTTTTTAGGTTTTATTTGTTATTACTGCTGTTTGCTGAATTAGTTTGTTTTGAGCAAAACAAAGCAATCCTGTGATACCTATTTAATTTTGTAGTGATAGATATTAGGTGTAACACTTCGTACTAATATTTTCAAATATTAGTATGAAGTAGTCAAATATCTCACCCGGTCTCCACTTATTAAATCATAAATCATCATTTATGTCAGAGTAGAAGTTGATATTGATATTGGTTACTTAAGCAGTGCAGTGCATTACCTCACAGAGCAAGTCCAATGAGGACGTGCCCTGTAAGGCAATGCACTGCGTCCATCACTCTGAGACTTAAAAATCTTTATATAGAAGCTTTATAGATATTTCAGCCTACCAATTAGATTTACTTACCTAACTTATTGAAAGTTAGGTCATAAACTGGGCATAAATGTAGGCAGGTAACTAGAACTACCGAATTTAGCACACGTATTATGACTGCCCATAAAATCTCTCACATTAACCATTGGTCTAATTTCTCTGTAACTTTCTTAGTGGCGTAGTGTAATTACAGATAGGTACAGAGCCACGAGTCTGTGCATTTGTTTTGACTTTCGACTCGAGTGTAGTACACGCAAACGCATTCGCAAAGCGAGAAAATTTGTATCAAAACCGGATAAGCGCCTCTGGCGGGAGATTTAGAAAATGTGCAATTCCCAACAAAATTTCTCGCTTTGCGAATGCCATACTCGAGTCGAAAGTGAAAACCAATGCACTTCAAACTTTATTATTCTCCATGTTCCTCTAATATTAGTTTTGTTTGATCTAGGTACATTAGTAGTGTGCAAAGGTTTCTCTATACAAAACGCGTTTCCCTTTTCAAAATATTTATTTTGTTAGTGAAGTACCAACCTAGGTAGGTACTACGTTCATAGCTCTGTTTTAGTTTAGCCACAGAACAGGTTTTAGCAAAACGCATACTTTGGATAGTATGGAAAATGCCGACATTTTTTTGAAGATTATCAGAATCCACACTGGTGGGGACAACTTAGTGGGGATTATGACAATAAACGTCTAAAAATTAGTTTTTTAACGCTTCAATTTTCCTATAGGTACTTTTGTATTTTTAAATAAATTTACACGTTTATTTTTTTGTTTCAGCTTTACATGCTGATGGTTTTGTGCAGAAACAGTGATGTGCTTTGCGACCGGGTGTTCAGTATCAACGACGAAGTGTCGAGCTGCAGTGGCTGGCTCTCCACTATCATCTTCAACTTCTGCAATAACACCTATAAAATCGTCAAAAGGGATACTTCACTTATGTTAGGTGTGCTTGTATAAAAATGAATGTTTCACATCGTCGAACACTGCATGTATAGAAAAATGTGTAGTGGGGTATAAATATTTGTGCTTGGTCCGAGTTCGGTACATATTAGGTATGCACTTCTAGCGGTGTGTTAGGTAGGTACTCCTAGTTTTTGATAATTACCACGAAATAGGGAATCGTAACCTAGAATAAAACGTATTGATACTGAGTGGTTTGGTTACCGTAGCATAGAGCAGAGCTCGTAGAGTTTAGGTATGTTGATTAGAGAAATGCGAGAATCATGAAACTCGCAGCTTTTGTATGTAAATAAATGTTTTGCAAATCTCCCGCTAAAGGTGCTTATCGGAGTTTCATACAAAATATCTCGCGAGTCGCTTCTCGGTATTCGTTTTGATCGACAAAGCTCAGAATACGTGTAAGTGAAGTGTATTGTGTGGTAGGTATACCTATCAAAAATTAAATATAATAGACACTTATACCCTTTTCAATTATGAATTCGACCTCTCGCGTTAGCTTTACTTCTTCAAACTGAAATCAAACAACACATAATTTTTTTAAATTTTATCTCCACAGAAAAGTTGGCTCCGAAAAACATACAGCGAGATCTCACAAGAAGACGCATTTTGGCCGAAGGTCATTGGCGGCGGATCAGGAGGCAGGTAGCCACAGAGTGCTGCCTCCGACCATGCACTGTTGCTGACATCATCACGTACTGTCCTGATGATGCCAAGCTGTTGGTAGAAAATCCCGGCATCTTTGACTGAGAGGTTAAAGATGAGTGTGTATGGACCTCTCTGTCAAATGAACGAGATGTTTATATGAGATCAAGCCACTGCAACGCACGGCCGGTAAGGTGAATGCGAGCGACAAATTATTCAGCAGTGTGATTTTTTTTACGAAATATAAACGCGCCGTAAACAGCAAATTAACCTTCTTTTACAAAGTTCTTTCATAAAAGTTTTAATATACAGGGTGTTACCAGACCACTTCCGAAAACTTGGAGGTTCCAATCAGACCATGATACTGAAAACATTAAGCGAAAAAAATCGCGAAAAAAAAAATTGACTTGACTATCTCTTTTTAATTTTTTTTCTAGTTACATACACACAGTACAACATAATAAGACATATCTACCTAATTATCTCATTTAAAAAAGCAAAAAAACAAATAAAATAAATAAAGCAGCAATGTACACGCAGCACGCAGATTACGTCTACTACAGCATGAACAGCTGAGAGTTCATCGCGGGTCATTCAAGTACGCGACGTGCGAGCGACCTACGTTAGTACCTACCTACGTTAGTAGGCACTTACGACACAGAATAAATAATAGTACTACGCCTCGACCTTACCTACGTGAATGCGTACATTGCGGGCTGGCGAAATAAATACAAATCTTTAAACATTGTTTTCTCCGGCTATAATTATTTTTCAGGATAACTGTTTTTTTTTTTGGTTGGGTTTTGGTGTGCTGTAGCTCCCCCTTTCGTTTTCGGAAGTGGTCTGGTAACACCCTGTATTTTGTTAGGTACTTACCTAGGTACCTACTTAGATAGTTACATAACTGTTGCATACCTAAACTGTAGGTATATCTCAGTGTTAGTAGTACCTACTATAATTTGAATGTTCTGTCCGCCTAATATTGGCGTATGTATTAGCAGTCTAAAGACAACTTAACTTAATTTAAGTTGTGTATTGTGTTATCGAACTTATCGCTGCTGGCGAAATAAAATAAATAAAAAATTACCGTCCTTTTTATAACCGACCCTGTTATTTTTTCTATAGTAGTGGATACGTAGTGCACGCATATGTCTGTCAAAAATACCGGTTCAGACTGTAAGGTTATTCCTATGACATCTAGTGTACCGTACCAGCCATTGAAAAAGTAAAGGTATTGGAAACAGTACCTATTTGGTACAGAGAACGAGCTTACCTAACTGACGTGGATCTACGCGGCTAAAGAAGCTTAGGGCGCATTCCCACAGAAAAAAGGTTATTGGGCCCCGCAAACCAGTTAGTTGCTTGCATAAAAAGTAAATAGTTATGCGCAAGCTAAGCTCTACATTTGGTGTAACCACTGTGTTCGAGGATTGTTCGTGAAAGAAAGTAGTAGGTCGCGAGAAAATAATATAAAATGTTATCAAAAAAGGAAACACCCTCAAAATTATTTTGGCATTTGACAAAATCTCTCCGAATAGTGTCAGTACCTAATGTTGCGTTCACACTATGCCGCAGTAGGCAGGGACTTGGGCAGGGAAATGAGCACGAGCATAGTGTGAACACGAACATGCCTCTGTCCCGGCTCCCGGCCCAAATTCATGCCCTTGCTCTCTAATGAGAATAAAGGAGATGTTGCTGTGGCAATAAGTCCACGGCAATAATTCCGGCAGCGGCATGGGCATAGGTAGTGTGAACGCCGTAATGATGCTAGTGCTAATGGTGGGAGTATTATTATAGGATGCAAGGTTTTTCTCCTTATGTTATTCTACTGAGATTTAGTAAATCCCAAAATCCCTGGGCTATTATAGCACGCTGTTTTTTTTATAGCCAGTCTTCGTTCAAAACTCTGCGTAAAGAAGCTTAGATAGTACAAAATAGAGAGTCCCATTTATCCAGGTAGAGTACTACTCTTCACACGAAAAGCCTTTTACCGTGCACACTTGTTTCGTAATGGCTTCAGTATACAAACCTATAGTTCAGTCCTGTTGGAAATCCGATGCGAGCTGCAACGTGGCATTCGATATTTTTACCTAAACTTTTCAAAAGTAACGTAGTGTCGGCAGCTGTGGTGATGATACTTTTAAGCCGCTGGTGTTGTGCTATTTAGGACCGTAAGGTAATATGCTCAAAAATCATTTTATCAGATTTATATTGACAATGTGTGAAATCATCTGATTTACGCTAGGTACTTAGTCAGAGTTTTTTTAAACGTCCGAGCATTTCAGAATCAAAATTCAAGCTGCACTGAAGCATACGCTTTTTGACATCTTTTCAATAACATGTTACCAAATTCATGATTGAGTTTTGACTAGGTCTTGGAAATATAAGCTTTTCAAGAAGGTTGAAAAATAGGTAGAAAAATATTTGCTAAAACAAGCAACTTTATGACAAATTCGAGAGAGCGAAGATTGGAATTGAGGACACGAAATATGGCCCAAGAGAAATGAGATGTCAACCAATTGGCAAGTAGAACAGCTTCCGTCTCAATATTGAACCCTGATCGGTCATAAGTGGGATACGGTATGCGGCTGACGATTCATAATACATTATTTATCTACTCTCTGAAGGAACATAAACTGCGGAATGTACTTTGGTTAGTAGAAATGGCTTTGGCAAAGGAATGGCTGTGAAAATATTTGTGAAGGAAAACATTTCGTCCATTCATCTGTAGGGCGTCGCTCGTACTTTGATTTTTTGTTATACGAAAAATCACATACATTTGTGAGGTTTCTAAATGCCTTTGTTCATCGATAGTTTAGTTGAAAAAACAACAGGTAGTCTATCTATAGATTTGAAGGTTCGGGCAACCCAACTCCGAGAAATCTGAGATAAGATTTCTTGGATTTTTGATGTGTCGAAGCCTTCAACAAATTAACACACGTTGAAGTCTATTTATTCATTTTCAAGGTTTGACACATGATATCGAGAGCTGCTTGCTTGGGAAGCACTTCTCACTAATGGTAACTTAGCTAAATAGATCCTATCCATCATTGAGCTATTTCTCCACTTATTTGGTTTTAAAGTCATTAGCGTCCAAAATTCGAAACTTTGCTATTCAAATTGGAAACCGCAATGCATAACGTCAAAAGGTAAGTTAGTCTATACTCGGCGCCGCGAGCAAACGATCGCAAATATTGGAACTTTTGAAAAATGTTAATGCTTTGTGCAGAGATTTATGGTGCCATATTCTACGTTATGAAGGTAAAGTTGCATCTTAGAATAAAAATAGGACTGGTTTTGGAATGTCTAAGCACAGCCCTATCATATGACACCCCACTTGATATTTTGGTACCTACGACTTAATTTTTTTTGACTCCCTTTGCATAACTTTCCAACCCCGTGGCCAATTTACTTTATTTTCAAACCGGTAAAACATAAGAGTAGGTACTATCTGTTTACCTACCTACCAAATTCTGTGAAGATCGGATAAGCGGCTCAAAAGATCACGACGAAAAAACATAGAAACGTAAAAAGCATTTTTGCCCAAGTTGTCACTAAGATGTTCGTTCGCTTCGCTCAATCGATAAAAAATGGCTCACCAAATTCAGATCACGGGTGTTTATTGCTAGTTTAATGAGCCGTAAATAACACAAGGTAGGTACATGTCTCCAGCCACATCAGACTGAAAACACGACAGATGCGATTAGCGCCAAAAATCACTCACTTGAATTTGAATTAATAGGTGCGGTTAAGGGTGTTGTTACAGTGCCACAGGTAGCGAGGAGCGATCAGAAAACGGCAGCGAGCTTTCGACGAACGCTCTGGGAAACGATCGGATGTGGACCGTCGCCTGATACAATATAACTGATACACGTTATACACCTTTCTATATTAGTAGTGCCACAGATCATAATTATGTAGTGCTAAGTCGTGCTATTCAGATAAATTAGGAGGGTACTATCTATGAACGATAGAGGAGAATGGAAGAATAGAGCATGTTGTGTCGACGAGAGAGATACAAGTTGGAGAATTTTGTAGAAGTGAAAATGAAAACGAAAAAATAAAATAAAATAATTATTAAATAAACCAGTTGAGCTTTCTATATAAATCGTTTGCAACGGTTTGTAGATAGCTCAACTGCTTCATGTGTATTTTGTAGGTAAATATTGTAAATACTGTATTTCTTAGTTGTAGTTTTCTTTGTGAATAAACTTACATTGATTTGAGGCATCATAACGTCGCTTCTGCTAACATAAGCACAGCCTTCTTTTCTCAAAATACTATATAAGATGTCACCTTCCGTTTATATTTACATACATCTATAATCCTTCCGTTTGTTCACAAGAATCCGTATTTACTGGTAAGTTTAATCTTCAGTCCTTTTTGACTATTTTAGAAATCCAAAAATATATTTCTGAGGAGCTTTTGTTTTAGTAGAACGAGTTATACTCGTACAACGCGATTGTACCTATCTACTGTATCTAGGTATGTAGGTACATGCAATTATCTACGGAGTTCGTTTTGACAGGTAATTTTATGGGGCCAGAAAACATCGTGAGGCATCTCGCGGGCACCTTGGATAGGTTCTAATCTAATTCTAATTCGTTGTGGGGGAATGAGATCTGCACTGACGTCCCGCGTTGGGGTGTATTGGTGTATTTTGATACCTAGGTTCTATGGATAGACTGAAAATATTGATAATAGATCCTCTGCTGGTCGAGTCTATTTCATCATGTCTCATAGACACTGCAGTGTTCTATAGGTGAATAGAGAAAACGTTTCTTCCTCGTAAAAGCTCTTCTGTAGATTCAATGTAGAATTGTAATTTTTAAGAAGTGACCGTGATCATAATTGCAGTCTATTGCTAAATATAGATTCCTAAGGTTTCTAAGGCAACCGATCTTGGCCAGCAGCTGACGGGTCAGCCAGCCACTGTACAGGTCGTCTTCTTATCTAGTGGTCACAAACCGTACGCAGCTTTACGCAAAACCCAGCCTTTATTGTAATGTATGTTCGGAACTGTAATTTTCAGAATCAAAGATGAAATCCATTGTCGCTATGTTCCTGGTCTGCTTCGTGTGTGTGTCTGCAGATGCCGAGCAGATACCAGTTGTGCTGTGCGGCCGACAATTGGCTAATGCAAGAGTACTCCTCTGTTATGGGGCTGAATATGTGAACAAGCGGGGGCCTTCACACAACCACTTTGGTAAGTTCTATACTACCTCGAATGTTTTGAACATATCGGCCTTAATTACTAGTGCAAATTGATATTCCCTGGTAGGAGATTTGGACTGTCGTCGTAGTTTTTAGTCAGTAGGTACCTACTTAAATTCAAAGGTACTTGCAACGTTCAGCGACTAATTCATATGGGTGACAGTGACATTCTAACATTAGACCAGTAAAGTACACCACTAGACTGAAATAACAACCTTAGCACCAGGAAAAATGATTTAGAGTTTTCTCCATTTTACATTTTCTGTTTTACCACAATATAGAGGCTCTTCTAGAGACGGATTCAAGCGCTGCGATAGGCGAACGCTGGTTGAAACGGGCTAGGAGAATTCAAGCTCTGTGAATTCGGGGGTTATCGTTCAACTCGCCCATATCACTAACCCATGAGAGAGAGAGAGAGCTTTAGGCAATCAAATGCCTTTTAAATAAATCTCTATAACAGAGCTGGGCAAGATGGTTTAAAAAAAAATTGCCGAACGTAACATCTACCTAGGTAGGTAGGTACCTGTGCTTCCGTCTATTGCTCTGCTTATCTATATCTTCCGTCTTCCGTATATTCAGTTTGAAATGTGTCCGAACTTCACCAACATGCTCACCTCATTTGCACTATATCTTTGCTGTTCCAGACATCTTCTCCGAGGCTAAAGAAGAGATGGAATGGCCTTGGAACGGTCGTCGTGGCGCGCTCACTGCGAGTTGGTCTCGGTACAAGCGCGGTGGACTCGTCGACGAATGCTGTCTCAAGCCATGCACCACTGACGTCATCCTCAACTATTGTTAGACTACCCGCAAAATAACCGTAGTACAGCGAAGCGAGAACTGCCAGTGTAGCACAAATAACAATAAAGCTAGCATTTTAGCCTGTTAATGGTAGGTAAAAATCATAGTCATAGTGCATAGAAAATGTACCTAAGTGTATGATTATTGTATGTACGTCCTTATGTACTTACCTAGTAATTTATTACTCATAATGTATTTTGTGAATCCAATAATTGTTTTTTTATTGATTTACTCACCTACCTTCTCACACTAAAATTAAAAAGTATCTACCTACTTACCTATAGGTACCTTAGTGGTAATATACTAACCAACGTAAGCCAAGTAAGTGCCTATCACGTAGGTATTAACATTTATTCACGTACCTACTAAGTAAAATTGTTTGTTAATGAATTGCGTAGTTCATTATCTACGAAGTCAAATTAAGTAAATCCTTTGTGAGGAATACCTACATTAATATAACTGGTAGGGTTTTCATGTTATTTTGTTAGGGCCGTCTTACCTAAATAACGAGGGAACGAAAATATTTGATTTGTCTTCATAATAATACAAATAATTCTTTGTTTGTTCAGCCATCGTGGGCATATAAAGGCCCTTAGCTATCACATATTTAAACATCGGTACAGTCAATATCATAAGTCAACGATAAAACATTATGGGGTAAACTATTCTCTCGTATTTAGCAACTACATATAATAATATTATGGTCATTATATGGATGGGTAACCGTTAGTGGCATTTACATCTGAGTGCTTCCGTGCTTCGGAGGGCACGATAAACTGTCGGTCCCGGCTCTAGCAGCCGTTAAGCCATGACGGAGGTCTTAAGGCGGCCTAAAAACTCCGTCATTAGAGTTGGCCACTTATTCGAGCTTGCTTGCTAGCAACTCAACGTCTGTCAATACCGACGTCACCTACCAACACTTAAGATAAAATTATTTTACCTTTAATAGGGCCCATACCCCTTCAGATTTCAATAGCTGTCTCTTACACCCTGTACATCTTAATTTACAATCCGGATACCATAAATATTCCCCAAAGGTTGAACATAGTTTGATAGTAAAATATCTTCTATCATTGACCACAAATGAACCAAGAGGCTTCCATTTCAGGCTAAAATTTATTGTTCGTGAGGGTCGAGCTTGCTCTATAAATAAGAACACTGATTTACTTGCTGAGGAAGAGATTTCAATTGGCTGTACCATTTTTGCTAAGTTACGTCGTAATCAAGACCCGGGTCTTGATTACGACGTAACTTAGCAAAAATGGTACAAGCTGCCGAGTAACAGCTGTATGACGTATCAGAAAAAACATGAAAAAAAAACATTTGTATACGTTTCTATCAGCCAGAAACCCTGGTGAATAGAACAGTCGACATGATAAATGTATGCCTATACGACTGATCTAGACTAGACAATACCAAAGGAACCCTGTTGGATAATGCTAATAGCAAGCTCCCAAAACTTCTAGCTGACAGTATTAAAACTATATACAGGATGCTCGTGCTTAGCGCTATAAGTTTCAGTTGATGTACTATTTATCGATGACTTTTATCAGTGCTCCGGCACGGTTCATGTCTCAGGAGTTCTTTCAGAGCGGAATATGCTTACTTAGGTATTTAATATACAAGGTTCTGAGCGAGTACTCACAGTCTAACCCCTTTATTCATATTCAACTGTCATTTTAGCGCGGCTTTAAAAAAATGCTCTTTCATTAGTATATCAGTTAGGTAACAACATGACAACGAAAAGAGATAATAACAGATTTAGCAATCATTTTAGTTAGCTCAGCTTTAGAATACCAATATGAATAATAACCATTATCTTTTGAAAATTAATAATCCCACGGAAGCTGCATAAAATATAAAACTCCTAAACATCTCTACTTAGATACCAGTACCTCTATCACGAACAAATCTGACAGTCGCCGCGTTCGCGTATTCGAGTTATATTGCGCGTCAATGCCAGCTCGACTGCCAACCGTTGTAGTGTCACCGCGCAGTGTATCTCGGATACGCTCGCATTACGATACGTTTGCGATTGTCACATTTATTCGTGATCAAGGCACAGGGCACTTAACCGTTATTAAATCATCTAAAAAAAAACATTATTTAAACAGTAAGCACTTTATTAAAAACCGTTTAAGCGTAATGTATCTACAGTAAACATTAAGAGTGCCCGGATATTAAAGAAATATCTTCGAAAATTATCTTCCTCTTAAGATAGCCATGGTCAAGTTTGAGTAGAACTCTTGAGTTCCGTATCATTTACTCAACGGATCTAATGGAAAATCTATTGTGGTTGGAATTTTGACAATAGAGAGGGAATTTCATCATTTCTCAACATGTTGTTGTTGATGGGATCCTCCAAAATGAAAAGATGGAAATTTCGTGACATTTACTGTTGCAATTTACATAATATATTATATCCTATCACTATTAGATATACCTAGGTACTTAGGGAATGTTTAGATGTTTGTGTTTTAACGACGCTGCAACTACTGGTCCGATTTGGCTGAAACTTGGAATACTTACCTATATAATTATGTATAATACGAAACCTAGTTTAACGAACGGGACGCGGATGAAATCGCGGGCAAAAGTTAGTCTGGTATAAGTAAGATTTACGAGTACAACGCCTGAAAATTTAGGCCGTTTATATCTTAGATATGGTTGTGACGAATAGTTCAGAGTTCTCTGGACTTTATAATTACCTACTGAGACTATCAATTCGATGCTACGAAAAAAAAATATTTGTCAGCTATTTGAGCGATTAACCAAGGATTTTCTATTTTGGGGTTGGAGCCCTAAAAATAACTTGACTGAAATAATCAAAACTCGAGGTTTAATAACTTTATTTAATTAAATTACGTTTAATTTTAACAACAATAATATTTATTTGGTTATCGGTTAACAATAAATTTGTTCTAAACACAATTGTAATTAGATATTCGAATATTTCGATTTCAAAATTTACAAAAAGAAATACATAATTACGATTTGTTTCATCTAATATTAACAATTAAAACTTAACACTAAAATTAGTGATTACTTATATTTACAAGTTTAAAGGTTATATTTTTCTTTATATATTATTTTAATTTCGGGAATATACATTTTTATATACCATCTAATAACTAAATATATTTGAAGCTTCTTAAAAAATTCTACAATCAATTTATGTACACATCACGTAAATTAAATTGTCATGAAACTATTATACAGATATATTTAGCAAATATTACAAGTACAAAAGGGCATAGACAAACAAACAAACGGACACAACGCCGTTAATCATAATAACACCCCTTTAGTTTTTTTATACTGTTAAAAAACAGTTTTCATACGGGTTTGAGGGACTTTTGAGAAAATATAACACCCATAAAAACTTATCATAGGTCCTCATTGGACTTGCTATGCGAGTTAATGCATTGTTATAGGCAGAAGTTACTACTTAACATCAGGTGAGCTAATCCATTGCTTTTATCATAAAAAAAAAACCTAAATATGGTCCAAAATTATAGTTATGCTTACTAAAATACTAGAAGTACTTAAACTAAATTCAATAGTGCAATCGCGTAGACAGTTATCATAACAGTTGGATATATTCTATCGCCCGAAGACCACAGCGACCAGTGGTCAGGGCTGGACTCAGGTCACGAGCTCGCAGACAAATCTGTAAAGGAAGTACGTGTCATCTTTTTTTTGGAGTTGATTTATAGTCGTCTGATAACTCATATCGCGCTTAAGTTAAAACCAGTAATCTTAGGTTAAAGCGGGTAGTCTCATGTTAAAACCAGTACCTAGTCAAAAGTTAAAACCGGTAGTTTTAGGTAAAAACCGGTAATATTAGGTTAAAACCGGTAATGTTGGGATAAACTGGTAATATTAGGCTGAAACCGGTAATATTAGGTAGTAGGTACACGTCCCGATGTAATTTGACGCAAGAAGTTTTTCAATTACCTACAACATTTACAACAATTTATTCACAAGAAAAATTACAACTAATACAGTATTTACAAAATACAAATGAAACAGTTGAGCTATCTACAAACCGTTGCAAACGATTTATAGATAGCTCAATTGGTAGAACTGTATTTCTGTAAAAATATAAAACAAAGAATATATTGAAAGTTATTCAGGTTTTTTATATTTTTAATAAATTAAAACGAGTAAATTACCTACCTATCCTAACCAACAATATTTCTTCAAAAAGTCTATAAAAACTCACCAAGATTTTGCATTTGCTGTTGACTGAGTACAACCACGAAAGAATCTTCCGCAGAGAACTTTTCCTCTGCTTTATATTCCGTTATTTCTGCTTCGGTGCCTGTTGTTACAAACATTGTTAGTCGTTAAAACGCAAACTACTCTATTTTAAAAGTAAAAAGGAAAAGGAAAGAAGACACTTTCGTGCCGGACGAAAGCATTTGCACAAAACAAGAAAATTGTTCATATTCAGGCGTATTACAGTACCTACATAGTTCCGTAAGTAAGTAGAACTCTTTTTTAAAGACAGTAGACGTACGCTGTGAGGTAACCGCTCAACATCTGTGTGTTATACACGGTGTAACATAATTAATTAATACAATAATAATTACAGTAATTACAGGCACATGAGACTTCAAGATCTTTACGTCTCAGAGTGATAAACGCATTACAGGGCACGACCTCATTGGACTTGCTCTGTGAGGTAATGCATTGTTATAGGAAGAAGTTACTACTTAACATCAGGTGAGCTATCAGCTTGTTCCATTACTTATATCATAAAAAAAATAAAAATTACCCTATAAGTCCGAAAGGGGGGTATTTTACAGGTCATGGCGAACAGTGTTTGTTGTACGACTTCTGAGATTTCAAAGTTTTCATTCATGAAATGAGCTCGTAAGTTTTACTTAAAATGTACCTACACACAGCATGCATATGCGTGCGACGCGGTAGAAGGGTACCTACGTGTACGGGTTTACGCCAATAGGAAACAAACGCTTAGGGTTGTCACAAATTTTAAAAATAATAAAAGTTGTACTTTTGTACGGAAATTTCAATTACTATTTATTGACCCTTTGCACATGTCCAAGCACTCAGGTGGTCGGTCTGATTACGCCCCCTTCGGGCTTATAGGGTAATTATGTTACACCTTGTATATTTTTATCATGAAATTAATATCTCTAGGGCCCCGTATTCCCGTTTACTGCTCAGGCACTAATCCGGACTCAAGCACAGATAAATGTCTGCTTTATAGTAATGATTTATTAATCAGAATACAAGCCTAAGAATTTGTAATATTATAGAATACGGTTGTTTATGAAAATGACCCACCCGATTGTAAGCGGCTACCTCTTCTTATAACAATGTAAAACTCACCGAGCAGGTCGTAAATTCTGCTTATAACAATGTAAAACTCATAACAATATGTTACTAATAAACTCTATGTAAGCTTCGAATAGTTACACCGTGCGTTAACTATCCTAAGCTTATATCAAGTTTAATGACGGAGATAGAGCACTTCCCTTTACGACAGAGAAAACCATTTACAGATAGATCATGCTGCGAGAATCGAACCCCCACCTGGCATAATTAATAAAGTCGTTCACTACGTCAAAAAGGAGATAATTTAAATAAATTAAAGTTATTATTATTTGACTGCAAGACATTTTGAAATGATACTATTGACATTTTGAAATAATACTATTATTGTGATCGCTAACAACCACTTACTTGATTAGGCTTTTAGAGCGAAATGTACAAATAATGTCTAGACGTGAATAACGACTTACTTGACAAATAACTGCTTGTTTCAATTTCAGTTGTTGATTCTGTTGTGGTTGATGACGTTGTTGTTGCAAGAGCTGTAACAAATTGAAAGCTCTTAAAGCAAGCAAGCTCGTATGAGTTAGTGGTGACGGAGTTTTTATGCCGTCTAAAGGCCTCCGTTAACGGCTGCTAGAGCCGGGATCGACAGTTTAACGTGCCGTCCGAAGCGCGGAAACACTCAGATGTAAATGCTAACGGAATAAGCACTAACGGTCACCCATCGGAGTACTGACCGCACATAACGTCGCTTAACTAAGATAATCGGTGAAGATTGACTGAGCAAGACTAGCCACGAGCGCTTCGAAAGCTCTTATGAGGGCCGCGGAAGCATACAAACGAAATACCAAGATCACTTTTGATTCTAGCATATTTGTACAATACTGTGATGTTATTTAGGTTTCACTGTGTTCCTAGGTAGGCATGTTTTGTTTTAAATACATACTAACACCTTAAAATAAAATGTAACTTTGGTATTACAGAACGTGAATTTTATGTCGCAGGACCCTTAGGTTGCTTTTCCATCAAAGCTAAACTAAACTACGTTGCTTAGCAACGCAGTTTAGTTTAGCTTATTATTACGATGCCTAATTGATGGATTTCAAACATATCCTTAGGGATAGAATTCCAAACATATCCTTAGGGATATGTTTAAAATTCATCAATCAGGCATCGTTTAGATATGAAAACAAACGATCGCTATTGGTAGATTTCAAACACATCCTTAGTAATATAGCTTTACTTAGCTCTGGTAGAAAAGCCCCTTTATGCTAGAAACATTAAGGCATAGTGTCTAAATTAATGAGGCTTACTAAATATATTATTAAAATAACCTAGCTAAATGATTTTATAAAAAAAAAATATATGTTAATAAAAAACCTTTAAATTTTGACTAAAGATAATATCATATTTCATTTACTAATTACTTGCTTGTCAGAACAAACTTGCTACGTCTACGAATTCGCACTAGTATACCCTGAGTAAATACAAACAGCTGAAATTACAGTACGTACGTAAACACGCGCGGGTGACATTAACTGCATGTATAAATTCGGAATGTACGTATTTTACATGCAACAAAGGGTACAATATACGAATACGGGTGCGTAGCTGAACGTGGCTGTACGTACAATGTACATGTGTCAACGTATGCTTGGTTTCCCAACTACAACGCGGGATTCGTATCCATTCAGTAAACAATATACATGTTGTAAAACCACTCTCGAAAACGGACTGCTACAGTGCTATTCTGATTCATTCGGAAAGCCTTGTCGGATCGATATAGGAAACTTTCGAAGGAGATTCCAAATAAGTATACATAGAATTAGAAATCTTCTCCTATACTCTTCATCTCCTTCTCCTATATTCTGCTATTCTGTTTCATTCGGAAATATTTATCAGATTGATATCGGAAACTTTCAAAGGAGATTTCAAATATCGAATTCGAAATCTCTTCTTGTAGTGCTATTCTGCTTCATTCGGAAAGCCTTGTCGGAAACTTTTAAAGGAACCGGCTTCCGATATCGATCCGACAAAGTTTTCCGAATGAATCAGAATATAGTACGTGAAACGGTTTTTGTCTACCTCTCCAAATTTTATAATTTTAATACTAACTAATAAATCTATAGTAAGGTTTTTATGTTCGAAATAACAGAAAGTGTTCAAAGAAACACTGAAGTACTGAAAGTGATATGGGCTATACAGATTTTTATGCCTTTTGTTTGTACTTCAATAAATGTAAGACCGATTTGGATGAAACTTTGCATGAATATAGTTCGCAAAACCGCAAGCAGAACCTAGTACTACATATAAACTTAAACACCCTATATCACTTCAGTATTAGAATACTAGAACACCCCCAGCAATTTTCGCATTTCGAAGAAACTTTGGCCCCCTTTGGGGTGAAATTCTGAGTATTCCTTTATAATGCACGAATCAACCAACTACATCTAAGATTAGTTTGTTTCATTTTCAGTGAACCATCAACCACAGAGTTAAAATTGTGCTATTTATCATGAGAACACTCGCTCGTACATTCAGGTTAACGCAAGATTGCTTGTAACGCCACAGAGTGGTAACTTACAGAGTCCCAACATGATATACAATCTTAGGCCTGAGCCCTGAGTCTATCTCGGTGTTGTGTTTTCTTGCTATTTTTGGCATTCGGAAACGGATTCGCAAAGTGAAAAAAATAGCAAGAAAACACAACACCGAGATATACTCAGGGCTCTGCATGCTGATTTACTGCTCACGCACTGATTCCGACTCAAGTATACATTTCTGTATGAAAATCTCTACTCAAATCGATGCTTGAGTAACGATTTCTGTATCGGTATACGAGAATAGATTTATCTGGTTAGTTTTAGCCTTTTAGATACGCTTTCACTCACAACTCAATACAAGCAAACTTTGAAACTTGCTATTGGAAATATAACCACAAGTATGTGAAAAAACCTTATGAATAGTCAATTCACTTTTGCCAATTTACTATGCAAAGAAACACGAACGAAACCAAACTAGGCTGAAATCGTGTGCAGTAGAAAACTAACATAACATTTAGCTATTTATTCTAAATAAAGATTTAGTTAAATAAGAGATAGTTAGTAGTGCCCGCACCATGTTTTCTGTTGCAGCCCGACTACATACTTCAAGTCAAGTATTTTGCTTTGGAATAGTTTTATGTAACTTTCCCTCTGTGCGTTCTATACTCTGTGGTGTGGTACTTTTCCCCGAATAACAAGTAGGACTCGCTCGTAAAATGAGCAATTTAAAAAGTAATCTTCAGGGCAGACGTTAATTAGAACCGAGACACCTTTAATAAATTGGACCATTATTAATTTACCGAGGAACAAGATGAACTTATTTTTAAGAATTAATTTGGGTTTAGCCGAACAAGTTTTATAATTTCAATACCTTGGAAGTTGAAGCGAATGGGAAATTAATTATGTTAAAAGATAACGAGAGGTATTCTAAGTACGCACGAACCGGAAAGCGAAGCATAGGACGACCCCCCTAATGGACTAACGACATTAAGAGCACACTTTTCGTGCACGTTTTCAAATCATGGGTGGGCGCGACCAATTTACATCCTATTTCTTCGAGTGAGCTGGACTTAGCAATGAACTAACAGAAGTACAAATAAAACCCTCCCGTACCGATACCGGCGCTAATCGCCGCTAAAAAGCGTTGATGCTTGTTATTACTTTATAAAGAATCCACTGATAACATTAATACGGATTTTACGCCGGTTTTACGTAATTATAATCATTTGATTTCCGATTGGTATATTAACCCTAGGTACGTAGGGCTGTCGATAACAGTAAAATATAAGCAACATCTCAGAATAAAACTATGAATCCTGCTGTTTTATGAGTAAACTAGCTGGTACCCGCGACTACGTACGCATATTTAGTTCACCCATATTTTTCATTTCAGTTTTTGGCTTTTTTACAGTTTCATAATATTATGTAGTTTAGATAAAAACAACTTACTGTATAAAGTGAGGTCATCTTGCGCAATTCCGAGCGGATTTTCCACGTGGCAATAGTAAGCGCCGATATCTTGCCGAGACACATTGTTGATTTGCAGCGTTGCTGTGTGTTTGTAGCTCGCAGACTTTATGCTCTCCTGGTACTTTGAGCCTGAGATAGATCAAATTCAAAGTCAAAAAGCTTTTATTCAATAAAATCTTATTGATCACTTTGGATCGTCATTAGGTTTTGTATGATTAGGTATAATCATACCTAAATTTATTTTTATTGAATGAGTTAGCGCTAGTTCGTCCTAAGCTTGTTTGTCTTTTAAATAATCAGATATTTTATTGTAGCTTTTAAAAGAAGTCTTCGTTTTATTATAAAGATAAATTATATTGCGTTCGGTGTATTTAAATAAATAAATATTCTTGGACATATCACACAACACTCTCTAATCCCAAACTAAGCAAAGCTTGTACTATGGGAACTAGATTGCTGATGTAATACTTATATTATAATTTTTTTTGTTAAATTTATACTTATAATACATAGTAACACGTAGATTATCGATGTAGAATACATACAAATAACTATAGGTACTACAAGTTAAGGTCTTGAGATTTTATTATTCATTTCAATACTAGCTTATTAGCTCAGTTGGTAATGAAAATCTTGCTCAGAAAATCCAAAACCAACATATTATTTCCGGCTCTAATAATAATTCTATTTTAGGAGAGTATTTCCTTTGATCGAAAAAGAAAAAGTTAAATTGTGGGCTGATCGCCATAAAACATTTTGCAAAATTGGCTCATTACTATTCACTAATGATGTTGATTGTTAATCTCACAAAAATGTTGTTATAGTGAGGATCGAACCCACAACCTATAGCATACAAGGCAAGCTAGTACCAACTGAACTGTGAATCCAGTAAATCTGACTAGAATACATACCATTCAAAGGTTTCCCGGCAGTATGTGTCCAATACACCGAGGTCAAGGGATTAGCTTCGATCTTGCATCGTAAAACTACTGACTCGCCCAGATATCCTCCTATTAGTTTCTGTACCACGCTGACTGATGGTTTGCCTGTACAGATTTTATAAGTTTACTAGCTGTCGCCCGCGGCTTTGCTCGCGTGGTAGCACGTGTCAAGTCAATTTATTTGAGGAATCTATGTACAAATTTTGAAGGGTCTATGATGTACGGTATATTAAAGAAACGCATTATTTAGTTTAAATCTTTGACCCTAATATTGGACTCTAGGTGCGACTTTTCGAAATTCCTTTTTTAGTGCACCCCTATACTACATAAGGATACTACCCTCCAAATTTCATACCTCTATGGTTTAGGCCGTGCGTTGATTGTCAGTTTTATATGTATTGATTCCTCGAATAAAGTGACATGTGAAAACTTAAATGAAACATAGAAAATACTTAAAAATAAAACCAACAACTTATAATTGATCTTACTTAGAATCGCCTCTCAACTTAAACACTGCTGTGCCTTGATCACGAATAGATCTGACAGTCGCCGCGTTAACGTATTTGAGTTATATTGCGCGTCAATGCCAGCTCGACTGCCAACCGTTGTAGTGTCACCGAGCAGTGTATTTCGTATACGCTCGCATTACGATACGTTTGCGATTGTCACATTTATTCGTGATCAAGGCACTGAAGATATTTTGCTTGTCACTAAACAAAACGAGATGGCACTATTTTAATCGGTGATTAACTTTTCACGGAAGTTGAAAGGCGATTTTATTAAATTAATATGCGAGTAGAAAACAACAGGTACAAATTAGCTTCAAGTATTGAAATAAATATAAAATATTCAATAAATATTCACGGACACTTAACACAACGCCTTCTAGTCCCAAACTAAGCAAAGCTTGTACGATGGAAACTGGATGGCTGATAGAATACATAAATTCATTTTTTTTTTGTAAATAAATACTTATAATACATAGAAACACCCAGACACAGAACAAACATCTATGTTTACAATACACAAATGTTTGTTCTCGGTGGGGATCGAACCCACGACCCACAGCACGGAAGGCAGAGCTACTACCGACTGAGCCATGACGCCTGTCGAAATCCTTGAATATGAACTGATTTTAACCGCAGAAAGATCTAGAATATAATAATGAAATGGATTCTCGAACTAAAGGGCCTTACTAATTTGTATTTAAATCTACGGACTCGATTAATTGAGTTCTATGAAACCCGCGCCCATTTAATACTTACTTACCTACTTCTAGTTTAACTTTGCAAACTTTCAAACCGAGTACTTATGATACACCTACACGAGTACATGTTATTATGTATTCTGTGGTTATATTAAGCGTTGCTCTCAGTACCTCAATGTTAAACTGTTGATTAACAAAGTTATAGTATTTGTGGGATTATTGGTAAATTAGGTAGGCTTTTAGTTACTTTAGTAAGCTGGAATACACTGACCTCTTTATTCATATTTTACTATCACTTTAGCGCGGCTTTAAAAAATGCTCTGTTATTGTCACTTGCATGACAGCGAAAAGAGATGACAACAGATTTAGCAATCATTTTAGTTAGTTTCTTTGACATATTATAGGCGAACTTTTACCACAATCTCACCTGATGTTAAATGTTGATGCGGTCGACGTTTCAGCTTAAGAAGACTAATATGAATATACCCCTGGGAATAGTCTAAAATCACGTGACGTGACGTACGTCGCACTACATCGCAGGCAGAACTATATAGAACTGCATAAGCGAAGCGAGCAGAAGCTAGTTATTTCAATAAAAACATAAAGAAATTATATCCTGTATAGTATAAGTACATACACTACAGCGTACGAAGTTCTAACGCATTTCAAAGATTTCCCCTACTACCAGTTAATTGGTTAAAAACAAACTTGTTCTAACTACTCAAAGCCAGTTAGTTAAAGTTTTGTAGCGAGGTAAAGGTAGACCATTAGAAAATTCTTGTCTAGAAATAATTGCGCTCGAAATATTATTTCTATTTTGTAGGATTTGTGGTTTGTGGAAGGAAAATCGCAAAGAAAACAAATCTAACAAGCTGATAGAATGAGAATCGAACCCGTACGATATAGAGTTGTGTACCCCACTGCGCCATAAGTCTCAAATTAACGAATAACTCTTAGGAATATATTTTGACAATAATAAGCTACTCACACCATAAAAACTAATAGGAATAAAAATAAGGCTGGTACAGTAAGCGATAGAAGTCAATTAATTTCAGTTCCGTTATAAAGATATGTCTTAACAAAGTTTATCTACTTTTGTTACTGATATAGTATACTTGTTTGCACAAGTACTTAGGTAGGTCGTTTAGCTATGTCACAGATCATAAAATAGCTATGTCATCATCATAAACATCTTGAAAACTGCCACAGCGGAAGCTATACTCAGATTACAATAACAGGACCTCTCTTATACATTTCGAGGCAAAACGAAATCCATGTGTATTTTGTAAATATTGTAAATACTGTATTAGTTGTAATTTTCATTGTGTTATGATTATTCTTTAATAAACAGGCAGCTTAAAGCTGATACGTGTATATTACTTAATATTGTCTGTGCACTTGGTTCATCTAGTCTAATTGTAAAAGTGATAACTATCGGAGTACTTATTACTTATTTAATTATTCTTTATTCCAGACACGGTCTACAGATACAAATACAATGCAATTTTATTAACATAATAAAAAAAAATGTCTGTGGCAACTTTTTCCATTGTACTTCCTATGCAATATCTTAGGTCTATGTAAGTGGTGATACAAGGATGTAGGTAAGTACTCACATAAAATATGTAGCATTATTCTCTTGCTGACGGAAGGTGGCACTCCGTTTGTGGCGATGCAGAAATAGGCGCCGCTCATGGTTCGACTGACAGCTGTCATGTTCAGCCAAGCGCCACTCCATTTGCTCACTGCAAGATTACGACTTGTGTACGTGATTGTACATGGGGAAATGGGGAAAACGGACGAATCATAAAAATGAAAGTATTCATCGTAAAATAGAACTTCTTGACATACGATGTGCTTTAGTAAACTTAGGCTCGTTTTCCTGAACTCATAGGCAACGATTTTCAGCACACAGTATTTTCATCACAAAATTCCGAATTACGATTGAGTTTAGAATTGGAACTCGAACCTTATTTTGTTTAATTATAAGTAGTAAACAAAACAATCCTAAAACTGTCCATCCTTCTCTTTGCTACGAGATGCTACGCCGTAGCAAAGCCGTAGCTTGTCGTAGAGCCACTGCTCAACAATGCGACTCTAATTTGAATACTGTTGTTTTTTACTATTCAAAAAAAATACAAAAGCACGTAACAAAAAGTAGGCGAGCAACTGAACGTTTTCAGCAACTAAATAGAACAAAGCAACAAATAAACTGTGAAATTGTGAATGTTTTACTGCAAGTTCATTAGCAGTAAAGCCAGTAAAACGTATACTGTGACAGTGTGTGCAAATGAACGGGGCAGTTTTCAAACATTATTTTGAACGCGGTACAATTTCAACTTTCAGACACGTCATTTCAAGTCCTTACTCGTTATGCCTGCACATAATTGTTTCCTCAGAGTAGTAAACAATTTCTAGGGTCGATGTGAGCGGTACAATAAAATATAAAATTTGACACTAGTGGACCCGCTTATAGTGGATTAATTGAAGTGTATCGGACTGATGAGACTAAAAAGTCTCATCAGTCCGATCATCGGACTAAATCATCGGACTACTGATACTAGGCCAGTATTTTTGGGCATACGAGTCTTACACCCAAGGCTGAACAACCCGCCAAACTTGTTGAAACCAGCGTTTGCCTAGTGCAGCGTCCGAATCCTACTTTAGAGAAGCCTAAACATTGTATTTCATTTCATTTTTTTATCCATGCATTCATTTCTTATGTGTATTTCTGTAAATTTTTTTATAAACAGGGATCGCCAATAAATAGCACACTTACTGTGTCTTGTCTAGTATTTAATTTTAGTAGTTATATAAGTTTTTTTGTAATGTAGACTGAAATAAAGTTATTTGTATTTCAATAGGAACTAAATTATTTCCAATGCCACATACACGCATGACACGTATTTGACCTTTCGCTTTTGTAGACCGGTATTCATTGCAAAAGCAGATTTGTGAACTCCGTATGTTAGCGCCCTCAAAATGAATTGTACTAGAATACAGTTTACTCACTTGACAGCATGCAACGTCAGCAAGCTCTAACTTTTCACTGTCACTGTTCGCTGGGTATGTCATATGAATTTACATGTCCACAACTATTTAGTTGGACACGAGTTTTGACATTTTTTGAAACGACACATAGCACTTTTATTTTAATAGTTTTTCTTGTGTTATTGTGAGTATTGTTGTTTAATTTTGGTGGAATTTTAACCAATAATACTTAGATCGTAACATAAAGTGTGAGCCATTGGAATAAATGTGTGTAAAGTGGTTTTTCTGAATGTGAAAATTCGTGTTAGGTTTTGAAGAGAAAATCCACCATTTTCTTTTCAAAACAAACGACAGCCGACTTGACTTGACTTATTTATTACAATTTTAACACTTGACATTGGCAAAATTGTTTGTCGAAATGACGGACACAGGCCATTAATGAAGAGAAGAAGAAGAACTATTTAGTTGATCTATTTTTAGTTTTATCTAGTTGAAAACAGTTTTGTGGACATGCATTCGCCAAGATTTTTTCGTATGCTATTCTGCTTTATGCTGAATGTAATGTTATCGTAGCATTTTTGTTAACTCCATTTTAATTTAAGGTAAATATTAATATCATTGGAACTTAAACTCGGAAGTTTATATTTCAACGCCAATAGATTCGAAATGACTAGATACGTCCAATCGAATGGGTTTTTACGCAAACGTAGCACAAACGGGCTCCTATTAGTTTCGGAAAGCTTAAGGAAATTTAAAAACTATTTTGTATAATTTCAACAGCATACTTTGTGATGCAGACAAGAGATTGTGTTACAGAGACTGAGAAAGGTAAAAAAAAACAGATTACAGGCAGGAATAAAAAAAAATACACTAGGCAGGCACAACACAACCAAGTTAAAAAGCAACTCCTACTGCTGAAGGAAGAACAATTACTAACCAGGAAGAACAATTACTAACCAATCTCTCCTTCCACGAGCATCTGTGCCAAGTCCTCTCTTCTCCAAGCTATGGTCGGATGTGGAGTGCCAGAGGCGACGCAATGCAGAGTCACATTGTCACCTTCACGTACTATGACTTCGCCGCTGCTGTCAGAGTCCACGATATCAGGTGGCACTGTCAAGAATACACGTATTTATCAGAGATTCGATCAATAAATATGACAATCGTAAAGGTAATCCGAAATACACTGCGCGGTGACGCTACAACGTTCGGCAGTCAAGCTGGCGTTGACGCGCGATATGATTCAAATACGGTTTACGAACGTGATGGTTGTTAGATTTGTTCGTTCTCACCCCTCAGTATAAAAAAAGTCAGCGACTAGACAGAGATCTTTCCCATAGATTTTTTTTGAACAGCATTCATGCTCTAAGCGGATTTCTATCGCTTTGCATGAGCGTACTAGACTACGTTTCTTTCTGCCGAGATAATATAAACCATACTTTGAGCAAACCAACAGAATAAAATTTGGTGGCATCGTGGAATCAATCGGCGGGAACGACGTCATATCTCCAACAACATTCATCAAACGTTTTCTCGACGACTATAAACCTCTAGTATCGAGTTGGATAAAGTTGGACGAGATATACACCGGTATCGATAAACATCGCTGCCGGGCAAACCGGCTGCGATTACAAAAGTTCCTGCATTGATAAAAACTACAGCAATTGGAACTGGAAGTAGGTAATGCCGCTATCGGCTTTTTCTGGTTGTCTCATTCACATGCAGGGACCAGTCGGGAAAATGTTTGTTGTGAGAGTTGATATTGAAAACAACAGGACTTCAACTCGGTTTATTTCCGTTGTTGTTTGTAAAACAGAAAGTACTGTAGTGTCGTGCTTTCCCATTGTTATCGCTGTAAAAGGCTTCTCGAATATAATTATGTATTAGGGTCGTATTACACAGCCATAGTATCACATGTACAAAGGGATAGGCAGATGAATTTTCACTTTCGAATGATGATGATGCCGTGATTCCCCACTAAGAATAAACATTTGTGTGCGGCAAACATAGATGTTTGTTCTATGTCTGGTTGTTACTATGTATTATACGTAAGTATGTAATTTAAAAAAAATCTAAATATTCCATCAGCAATCTAGTTACCATAGTACAAGCTCTACTTAGTTTGGGACTAGACTAGAGGACGTTGTATGAAACGTCCAAGGATATTAATTTATTTAGTCCATATTTTGGTCTATTATTTGATGCCAGCTAACAGCTAAATAAACCCTGCTATAACTCTTATTATCGTAATCAGATTAACACTATAAAAACACTGCTAAAGTTAAAAAAATATGACTCACCAAACACATGAAGATGATGAGTCTGAGTAATCATCGGTTCAGTATTGATCTGACACATGTACCGACCTCCGTCAGCCAGCTTCACAAGCCGTAAGGTAAGCGTCCAAACCTGGTCCGCTTTGTTCACTGCTATTCTGTGGTTCTTGGTAATCACGTGAGATCCTATGGTTAGGATAGTCTGGGTGTCCACGCGTAGCCATGCGACCTGGAAGAGAAAATCTTCTAGAAAATGTTTCCAATAATTTGATAGAGTTGGTATTGGTATGCACAAAACGCATTGTTAGCGTCCAAGATTACTTAAAAATCTATAAAAATATATTCGTATGATTTACGCGGCTGGTCACTAAAACCAGAAAGTTGTAGCGGTTATTTGATAAAATAAATTGACGAAAATTAATTGACAATCATTATTTTGTACGCCCACACATGCCTTTACAAATACTATTTTAGAAGTAGCGAATATTAGGTACTTCAGCTTCTTGTAATATACTCGTAGGTGTATAAAGTTGGCCCTGACGCTGTATTTAGAACAGTTATAAAGACCTATCTATTCATATTATAAGCCTAAGTACCCACTAAGTACACTCATGATTTCCTAATCTAAAATGAAGAGACCAACTTCTGCGAAGCTGCAACCGGTTTGGCGATAGCATTTAGCGCTGTATTCAATATAACGACCTACGTGTAAGTACATAACACACTAGGCACTAGACACACTAGGCACGTAAGTGCTTTTGGTATCGCAGCTAGCTAAAAATGAATTCCTATTCCACACACGTTTTACAAAAAAGAATTAGCATCATTGAGAAAGGTTGCGGAACGGTCTAGGATCAAAATCAAGTATTCCCAACAAAGGGACTTGTTCAGAGAAAATTGCTTCCTTTGCGAGCTGAACCATGTTTTATGACTGTACTGTAGAGCAATTCATATTTTGCAGACTCTGGGACCTCGGAAACAAGGCCTCTTTTACAAACGCGGCCGCGGAAGCGGATTTCATGTACTTTTCTCTTATCTGTAATGGTACAATTATACGTTTTAATCGTTACCTAGAGGTTTCGGGCGCTTAAACATTTACAATTCATCTTGAATAATGTAGCGTAAAAATTCAACCCTAAATTTTAAAGCGTTGTACTTATGTATTAACTTTGTACATAAATACTATTCCAGATTTCGAAATATTATGTTTAAAAAACTTAACCAGGGTCGAGTTTATAGGTGAAGTGTGTTTAGGGCTGTATTCACCTGAAGTCCTGAAGTCTGATTTAAGTCGAGTCCGAATGAGTGTTGAATATTTAAGTAGAGTTCAGCTTAGTTTGAAACGATACTCAAGCATCGAAATTTGTGCTCGAGCATAGATTGAATATGCAATTAGGTGATAAATTAATTTGTCAACAAACGCTCTCTTTCTCGCTTCCGCTACTCTACAAAAAATGCGTCCGCCATTGCGGCGTGAAAATGTGATAAGTATTTCGATGTTTACTCCTGTTTTAACTCGTTTTTCAGCTCCCGTGAATAACGCTTATGTTTAGGTTTTGTTATTGCTGCGTCAGGAACGTGCTAAGAATTTATCACAGCTGTAAAATTTGGGGTGAGTAACGACGGAACTGAATTATTTTCTCCTCAAAATCCCTTTCATCTATTTACAAGAGGCGAGTTTATCGAGTTTGATACTTTAGTCTGTGATATTTTCAAATCGAATAGAATACAAACGTCTACCTAGATGACTAGCCGCAGCAATGTCTCAGTAATTTTGTGCCGGACGAAGTTCCAAACTTCGTTTATTGTAAAAGAACAGGACTATTACTTCGTTTGAGCCTGTACTTTCCCCGCTGCAATTCTTTTTACGGTTCAACTTTCAAATGAAACCCACCTTGTTTAGGAAAGTTTTCTTGAAGCGTCCCCAACTCCGTTGCGTTTAATTATGATTTCTGACCCTTTCGCTCCTGGCAGGAGCGCCGTAATTGTGAAAAACGGCTTAGTTACCCTATCCCTGTTTAGTCACACGGAGGACACTGACATATTTCAGCACAGCCGGTTGTGCCAAATGGTGTAACTTTACCGTCATAATTGCCGTAGAGCGCGGTTCAGTTTCAAAATTTACGACATATACCTACCTACAAACATTGTATTAAGCTGTGGTCTGGACCTTTTCTCAGAGACTATACAATATGAATGGAAACGCATTACTTGGGGAAATGACTAATGGCAACTATTAGCTTAACTAATGTATGTGTAAATGGAGGTACAGTACAGATCTAGCATCAAAGGCATCTTGTGCTTAGCTATAATTATAGATTGTTTGGAAAGCACTTGGATTAAGTAAATGAGGTAAAGTGTCAGCCAACCGCGGAATAATAGACGTGGTTTAATTACTTACCACGTAAGCTCTTACACGTGTAAGCTTTTACTCAGAGCTGTGAATGTGAACCCATGCTTATAACACGTGCATTAGAAATAGTTTGTTAATTGACTTTCATTGTATGGAATTAATAATCATCGACGCGGTTAAATGTTATATAGGTCGCCCTCGATAACCTTCAAGACAAAGCGAAAATACTAACACATAAAAGTGTACCTCAGTCTCATGGCACCACTCTTCAATCGGGGCAAAGCTAGCATTGCTGTTTAGTGCCAGAAATAGTACGGTGGTAGCACTTCTACGAACATACTCTTAAATAAAGAGCTATATACTACTACTGATATACAGACGAATCAGAGTGAATACTTGTCTTCTAGACCGTCTTGCACCATCATCGATTTCATCGTCACATACCATCAGGTGAGATTGAAGGGAAAAGATGAAACATAAAAAAAAACAAATACGCGATACAGATTCAGAGCGCAAAAAGTACAATTTCTTACCTTATAACTATCCAAATTTTCGACCATACAAGTAAGAGTGGCATCCCTTCCAACCACCACCGTCACATTCGTTTCAGACCCTAGAAATGTTGGCAGATCTGCAAAAATAAACACAGTTACGCACAGTCAGGGTCCGAACCAAAACCCATGAGACTTATCCAAGGGCAACCGTGACCAACTCCTCTTTAATTAGGGACTGACAAGGTGTGGTACTCCATAGATAAGATACGTTTGTATAATATTGAAAATGGTCGTATGTTAGTCTAGTAGCTTGCCAACCTTGGACCTTCTTCAGACCTTGATATCCCTTGAGATTCGGATAATAAATTACCTGCTAATTATCACGTGCTACCAATTCGTGTGTAAGCACTTTCGAATAACTCTTAGAAAAAGGACAAATTAGCGGAAAAACGAAGTATTAGTGTATGTAGATTGATGATACCGTAATGAAGTGTCCTACTAGCCTAGTTGAGAAAGGATAAGCGCGGTTCGATTTCCCTTCAAACATTTGTTTGCTTTTAAATAAAATTTTTCGGGGTTTTCACAGGCGTTGTTTCTGAAATTCATGACATCTGTAGATTAAATTAAATAGATGTGTGTTTTGAGTGTATTTTGTAAGGGTTTTTCGAATGCCTTTACCCAGTGATCCAACAAATTATAAAGAAGCGTAACGACCTTTTCGTCGTATCTTTATCAAATCAGCAAAATGATGAGTAAGAATATACTAATGTACCTACAAATTTTCGGTCCCAACTCATACAATTTCGTAATACTTTGCGTTAAAATGTGTTCCTCCTCTAAGCCGCTTACCTTTGATATTTCGTATGAAAACAAAATGATATAGCTTATAGACAGATACAAATTGCTTTTCCTCGTATTGGATTTTGAAAGAGCTTTTTGCAGTGGCGCATTTCACAATCAGATATCCATTTTCTTTAAGAAATAGGTATTGATTTCATTAGTATTTTATTTAGTATTTTATTTTATTTATATTCTTTTGACTTATTTATTTCTTGTTAAGACTAAGGAGTACCTACTCTAATTCCGTCCTCGTTCAGTGCACAAAAGTATTTCAGAAAATTGTGTAAAAATTATCTGAAAAATTCCTTATTCAAGAATTTTCTTTTTAAATACCCGTGCAAAGCCGGAATGGACAGCTAGTATTTTATAAGTAGCTTGTGAATGTGCTACAGACGGCTACGGCGTAGCACTTCGTAGACCTCAATTATGTGCTTTTAATGGAGGTTACTTTACTATGGATGGCCGTTCCCAAACTTGTTTTGTTAGGCACTTATAATGAACACACGGTTACCACACACGGTTAGAACTTACTTTGCAGAGAATGCCTTAAGTTCCGAATATTATATTGTAATAAAGAGATTGTTTTATGAATGAATGTTCAATAATAAAATGCGTCCATTCAAAAACCTCACATTGATGATTTGGTAAAACTACTTTCACCACGCCGCTTCGTTCGTTACAGGTTACAAGAGATACAAATTCACCTACATCGTTCCATCTTGTGATGTAAACGAAACCAATATCTAATGAACCAATAGGATAGATGAATTTTCATCACAATATAGGTAGGTACCTATTGTCAGCAAAGATAAATTGCCTCATGTACATCAATCATACAGATTACAGCAAATGGGATTACTAAACTAATATCAGGTAAAGCATAACACAATCAAAACCGAGCACACCTGTGCCCGCGCGAACCTTACCGGGATTTCATACGAATCCGCATTTACATAATATGATTTCGGCCAAATTGTGTAGAAAACTGTATAAATAAATAAATAGCAATAAACAAGAATAGGTATGAGGGGGAAACTACTCGTATGACTTAATTTTTTTAAGCTAACTTTCCTCCCTCGTCTTAAGACTTCAAGTTCTCCTTGACCTTCAACATGATATTACCAAATCAATCCATTTAGATACCTACTTATCTATCTAATCCATATTATTATAAAATAAGGTTCTCGTAAACTTTTTACCAAGACCTACTAAAACCCAGAACAGGAAATCCTTGGGCCTGAACTTAAAATTGACTAATGCGATGTGAAAAACACGGAAAATGTTATCACTAAACAAACCGCTTTTCGCCTGTAAAATATATGAATAACAAACAGTTTCAGGAAACGCGTAGTCAAACGAAATCAGAGGTAGACCTCGAAGCCTATTCGAATCATGACCGAGGCTGTCAGCGATTTTTGATAGTTGCTTAGCTTTCATTTTATTTTTGGTGTTCTTGCGTAACTTCGACGAGCCTACAAGATAAGCCTAGCCTTTACCTAACCGGTCCACATTAGATCCTAAAAGATACCGTCAACATCAGAAACTACAAGTACCTATAGTCATCATCATAAGTACATAAATGATGACAAAGTTTTTATTTTCTTTTATAAGCATAGAGTAAACAATTGCTAAATGCATTTTTACAATGTTTCCATCTGACACGTTTAACGTAGGTATACAATAATCCTGGGAACTATAAGCCCGGCTATACTGTGTTATCTTTCGCTTTCGATCGAAAGAGGCCGGTTAGGTATAACTATTCCAAGCTTACATCGAGTTTATTAATAATAGGGTACTAAGTGAATGGGTTCTATATTAGCACGTCTAATCTAAACTTTAATTTACATCTACTTAATAAAATGGTATTATACCTACCTACAATAATATTAAGATCGAATAATAAAAAGTGTACTTACTCTTGGCAGTTGCAAAATAGAGCTGCAGTACAAATACAAACACCTGAATCATGTTCATTTTACTGAAAGAAAGCACAATTTTTGTTTAGTTTTTCACCGTTTTTTCCATACAGATTTACAATAGGTTTGCAACGCCGAAACTAGAGCATCCAACGCATTCCTGTTCATCAGTCTACTGTTCATACGTGTACAGTCGCGAAAATAAGCGTTCCTTGTTTTATCACATAAGTTTCGCGGTTCTGAAAGAAATCGCGAAAAACTTTCACGCGCTCAGAGTAGGTACAGGCGAGAAGAATGTTACCTAGGGATCTCGCGCGCTCAACTGGCTCGGTCCCAAAATTTCGTAGAGGAAAATTGTAGTGAGACCACGCAGGCGCTAACCCGTAGGCATTTTCTTGAAGTACCAACATTATTTTCAGAAATATTTTAGCTCAAAGTTTTACAGGGTTTAATGAAGTAGGCTTAAGAATGTAATCCCCAGGTAAGGTAAATATCTCAGATTTATTAAAACTTTGTACGTAGGTCAAATTTAAGGGAGGTAGCTGAAACGTAGTAGGCAAGCAATTAATTAAAAAGGAAGTACATACCAGATACAGACAAAAACTCTAATTACTATAGCCCAGAATTACCCACCCTCCCCTTGTGCTTCCGCCTTTATTAAGCTTTTTTCGCGTACTAAGTATACTAAGTGATTTTATTTAGGTAGTAGGTACTTAATGAATTGCAAACAATAAAAAGGGGATAGATGTTAATGAATAAAGTAGTACTAGACTGGCCATGATCGTGACATTTTCAGGAGCTAGGTATATTTTATGGCTGATCTCATAGCTCAACCCTTTGCGCTGTAAGTTGCGGGCTCGATTCCCACCCAGGACAATCATTTGTGGGATGTATAATTAGATGTGCGTTCTGTTTCTAATTTAACGTGCATATTTAATAGACACTGGTGTCGACTCTGTTGTTGCATTTTTTTAAACTAACCTAATTTGACAGCACTAAAAATGTTGTGGTCTTTACTCATAGACTAATTCGACAAAGAAGGCTGTTGTGTTGCGTAATTTTAGCGTTGTCAGATTTGGTTAGTTTAGCAATGCAACAACATAATCGACAACACTACGTGGGAATTGTGCACCAGTATATATTTTACTTACGTCAATACGTAAGTTTACTTACCTACAGTAGTTTATTGCATATTATACAAAAATATAACAGCTTTCAAAGAGCAGTACTTAGTCGAAGTAATTAACTATTTGAACTGAACCTTCTTTGAGCTGGAAAGCATAATTAAATACTGACAAGCACTACAACATTATTTAGTTCCCTTCAGAGGAACAAAGAATCTTGAGAGGCATTATTCCTCGATAGCTTGGTGGGCGTATATTTACTATACAAGAAGTTCAGTGACTCCAGAATGACGCCATTTTGGCGACATGGTATTTAGTTTTGTCTATTGGCTTCTTCAACAATTTATTATCAGGTTCCAGTCCCAATCGTTATTGTAAACAAGAAATACTCATGTCTAATGAGATAGGCCTATCGAAAAAATTCTACCTAAATATAAAACGATATCCCAGTCAGTGACTTACCTACTTATACGCTTACTCGTAGGCTTTTTGCTACGACGTAGCACCTGTAGCACATGCGTAGCATGAAGAATGTAGTACCTACCTACCATGTATAGTAGGTAAGGTACCTACTCATTATAAAGCCGGTTCTGTTATTCAAATAACTGTCAGAAAACTGAACACCCCTGTACCTACCGCGTTTTCCAGACTCCCGAATTCATAAATATATGCAGAACAAACCGTTCCGCCTAGCGTCTTAATCTGCCTCTAGAGAAGCCTCTGCATCGTTTATGAATCCGAGGGTGTATTAAAATGATTGGCCTCTAGTTACCTTTCTTAGTAGGATTTCTTCTAGAGCAGTAATAAGCTTTTAGTGTAGTGTAAATTAATCCGATACCACTCACCTAAATATCTCGTGTCTAAGTAGGTACTTAGGAAACAATTCCAATTTGATTTCGATCTACAGAAATGTGAATAGCACAGACTCTCAGATTCAAATTAAGGAGTCCTACTTCAATCCTAGATTGGAAAATTAGTGTTTCAGGCGATTAGGTATTTAAACTAATTGAATTTGGTACGACAATTCACACAATAAATATAAATATTTTGAACTCTTGTCTAGGTACAGAACCTATACATACAGGGTGTACCTTAATTGAAAGAGCACTGGAAGTACTCTATGTATGCAACTAGTATAATTTTCAAAGAAATGGTAATGGCCATCAAAGTAGTTTTTACAAAAAAATAATATGTACAACTTTTTACTTGATAAGTTAAAACTTCTCGAATTTTTAGGTCAAAGCTCCATTGGGTAGAAAGATAAGTATCCATTCATCGACCGTCTCTAATTAGGTTGAATTGCAATCGGCATGATTTTCTTTTGATACGAATTTTGCAAGCTTGAATGGAGGCGGAGAAACGTAAAGAGAGCTCTCTGCAGTTGCCATCATGACTTTACAACTTTCATCAATACACCGCTTTACAACTTTGATCAACATACCGGTTTACTCTTGGGATGTAAAACCGTTTCTAATTTAGAATGAAAAAATAAATTCATTCAACAATTCAAAAATAGAAGCGTTATGATACATTTTTCGTTTATTGACATTTTATATGTTATTAACTCTATTTTTATGGACCATGATATACCGATAACAATTTTATGTTGTTTAATAAAATGAAATTTCGTAGATACAGGCGAGAGTGACTTACCTTAGCTATAACTATAATAGGTATTGCAAATCAACAAAGGGTTTAAAACAGAAAAATAAATACATCCATCGAATTATTTTAAAATACATTTTCAGTCTAATAAGTCATAGCATCGTCGCGTTGCAGTCAATTTTTTTCGGTACTTGTAGAGCCTGCTGCCAGAAGGTACTTTCAAGGTTTCGATACTCGAAAGCACTTTAGGTAAGAGTATAATTCCATATCCAAGTACCTACATATATGAACATTACTACCAAATTGAAGTCACCAGCGCACCTAAAACGCATCTTATCTTATCTACTACTTTCTATCGTGGTACCAAAGACCGCTGTGGTTTCGAAATTTTATCTTACAAGTAGCAGAAAAATATAAAAAAAAAAAAAAAAACATACTAAGACTTGAGAGATTGACAGCAACATAATTAAGTAGCTACCAGGGATAGAATAATCGCACGGCTTACCACAGGTGAGCTCACTTCAAAAGAGCTTTGCAAGGATTTACTTACTTTTATATGTACTTGGTTATATACGTTCGAGTAACTTAATAACAACTTAAGCTGTATACCTACTTTCAGAGTTTATGGCGCTCAGCGAAATTGTCTTTGAAATTTAATAACGTATATGATTATAAGCCTGTTGTTGCGAATAAAATATTAAAAGTAAACTAAAAATATAGAAATGTTATTCTTATGACAATTAAAGACCATCAGCTCAGAGCCCCCGAGTCTGTGCATTTGTTTTGACTTTCGACTCGAGTATAGCACACGCAAAAGCATCGCAATGCGAGAAATTTTATTGGGAATTGCACAATTCCCAAATCTCCCGCTAGAGGCGCTTATCCGGGTTTCATACAAAATTTATCACTTTGCGAATGCGTTTGCGTGTGCTATAATCGAGTCGAAAGTCAAAACAAATGCACAGACTCGGGGCTCAGACCCGTATGGTGATTTAAGGCTTAAGCACTGATCCGGACTCAAGCATAGGTTTTTATATGAAAAAATATCTGCTTAAATATTTGAGTAACGATTTTTTTCCAGCATACGGACATCAGACTCTGAATGGAGTATAGAGCGATACAAAGGGTTGAGTAAGGATAGTCTGTGTTGGTAAGATCTTCAGATTGGACAGCCACAAACACTGACAACCGAAGCAGGTATCATCAACTTCCTATCCTTATCCCACTAAGTAGAGTCGTTACAGCATATCCTAAGGCTCCTGTACTCCTGTATTTTTTTAATAAAGTAAACCTTTTAATGATGGGTTTAGGAGAGCGTGGCGACAACAATGAATAATCTCAGCAGAAGATTAATTTATCAAATGTCAAGTTTATTAACGAGTACCTACCTACTTACCTAATTGACATGCCCTAATTCCTGTTAAGTCAGCCTGACAAGGTCGATTTAGGTAAGCATCATTAATTATTCTAAAACGATAACACGATTTTAATAGTATCACTGAAAAGATGATTTCTAAATCTAAATATCTTTTACGCTTTTAAAAGGTTACTGTTGGACATATTACTCAGGTGGTAGAAGTCAAACCAATCCAGTGCTAGTAACTTGCGCACTAGGACTTCTACACTTTCACATGCTAGTAGTAGAGCTCTTTGTGAGAGCTCGTCCGGGGAAGTACTACCACCGTACCTATTTCTGCCGCCAAGCAGCGATGCTCGCATTGCTGTGTTCCGGTTTGAAGGGTAAGGGCGCCGGTGTAATTACAGTCATATGAGACTTCAAGATCTTTACGTCTCAGAGTGATGGACGCAGTGCGTTGCCTTACAGGGCACGTCCTCATTGGACTTGCTCTGTGAGGTAATGCATTGTTATAGGCAGAACTTACTACTTAACAACAGGTGAGCTATCAGCTTGTTCCATTACTATAAACATTATAAAAATTAAAAAAAAATATCACACAAACTGCCTTATGTATTATGTAATTATCAAGACACAATGCGATGGCAACATTGGCAATCTTTGTGAAAAGCACTCCATTTACTCGTGACAGACTGATATACCTAGGTAGATACTGCCACATGCACTTGGTAGTTTATCTAACTTATCGTTTCTCACACAGATAAAGCAGTATTGTTCATAACATAAAATTGCTTTATACAACTGGTATGTTATTAGGAGTCATTACGTATCAGTGTTTTCAGATCAGTAAAAAGCGCTACGGACATTAAAGTGACTAATTACATAATTCAACCACAGTGCTTTTCTACCTACTCGCCATCGGTAATTAAGGACTATCTACTTTTTAGAAGTTTTTTTATGCATTTTATGCAACAATATCTCTCCAACAAAGAATATAAACGATACGAGCCAGCCTGTGAGTAATACCACGTAACAGCTCGTATAATGTGTTAAATTGATTGGTTCTAAAGCATTTTCGGTATTGTTTTTCTTTGGAGTGCTACAATATATTTGCTTCAATTTGTCACAGAACCCCGATTCAATCAGCTTCACCAAAATGTTATTAACCGCCTTAGCAATCGGAGAGAATTTCTTAAAAAATATCACAGTTGGGCACGTTATAACCTTCTGCGGTAGTATGTGAACATTAAGCTTTTCCGTTGAAATTATGGTCTGTGCGGTTTCCATACTCATTGCTAGAACGAATTCCAAACCTTCGGAGACGTTTCTCATCATCGGTATAATATCATTCGTTTTTACATTCGTCCATTGATTATAAACCGCAGGATGTTCTATGAAATAATCCTTCAGAGCAGCTCCACCTCCGAAAGGATAACCAGCGACTATCACATCGTCTATTGTTTCAAACTCTCCGAAGTAATAGTTAGCTTTGAGTACGGTCATAAGAGAAACTTGATAAAAAGTCCTTATAAATATACAGAACCACATCCATAGAAGCATAACGTACACGAATGCGGCTTTTGTAGGCACCTTAGTAGACGGTAGTCCCATGCACATCATCCAAGAGTAGAAAAGAATACTGCTACGCGGTCTTCTTGTTTTACCTTGACATAGTCTACTTCTACTTATCATAGCGTAAATCACAACGAGCATGAAACACATAAGCACTGCAATTTGGGCACCTATTTGAAATGGACGTGTTAGTTTTAAGGATGAAGGCATCATTTTGGCAGGATGGGTGACCCACACGACACCAGCAGTATGATAACCAATAGACATGTGAAAGGTCGAGAATCTGGTGAGAGTGAGTGCTGCTGAGGTGATAGATAAGTTGGCGTAGTCGTAGTATATGTCAGCGAGTGATCCAGACCACGTTCCATTTTCCTCGAGCTTGCCCCAACCGTTACCGATCCGCGGTGTCATCACCTCAAGGCTAGCATTCAACCCTTTAGCCAAGATTACCAGAAGATCTCCGTTCGCGCCACTCGGCACTCCATTCTTGATTTTCATGTACGGTGTTTGTATAAACGAAGATGCGAGCAACGGGCAGTTATTCAAATTCTGCAATTTCGGTGAGAATATTTCATGGCAGATTTGAGTTTCGTTGAAACAAGAATTTAGATTAGTAATTTTTACTGGAACATCTGTTCTACAGTCCTTGTCTGTCAGAGGAAAGTATGTGTAACCGAGCACGATGCCTACATCACTTTTTAGAAAAACCACATTGGTCACTTTGTACGCCCATAAGGTTCTCACAGCCTTCGTCTCATCACAGTCTTCCAAGTCTTGGGACTGACAAACAACTACAAACTTTCGAGTGTTGTCAAATTCGTGGTTTTGCATCCAACTAAGCACCTGTGCAATGTCAGCAACGTTTAATCCGAAGATGACATACTGGTGTGTTATATCAGCGAATTTTGGGTAGAACGTGCCTTTTCCGACTATAGTGTTCTTTCCGTAAGACCGGAGAAAAAGGTCGACACCATACACCAAGGTAGAGTTGAAGAATACGAAAGTAACGTAATCCCATACAAAATTTTGTAGCGCTATTTGAGTGGCCGTTTGTGTTAGTTCTTCAATCGCGTTGAATCTTTCCGGGTAGAAGTTTACATATTGCCCGTTTGCAGTCATGTTGTTCGTGACAGTGTTAACTATGACAATGGTTAGTAACCATGCAAGCCGCATACCTACTATTGCTAATATGAATGTCGTGCCATGTAATACATTTCATATCAACAGTGATCTATCGGTTCATAATGTTAAACACCGTACAACTGCTAATAGATTAGTATTGATTCATAACGTTATCTAACTATCACAATTTTGCTAATACATTTCTGCAGGTATGTAAACTTAATAAAAGGTGAAAATGAAATGTGTAAGAAATGGGTCATAAAAGAAAACTACTCGTATAGCTGAAAAAAATTATATTTTATGAGAAATTATAATTTACAATATTTCATACAGGCATCCATCTTCAGTCGGAACTTAAGCTAAAATTCTCACAATCTCACGCAAAAGGTAAAGCAACTTTAGACTATAATATAGTTATAGCAATAATTTGTGTAATTTATTGCCCCACTGTAAATAAACAAGTAAGAACCACTTGCGTGGAGCTCAGTCCGTTCGTAGACAAATACGAAATGGCGGATCGAATGACGTCACGGAGCGCGCTGTTTCGCCTCGAAGGACCATTTTTAAAGCTAATTGCCAATAAAATTAGACATTGTGCTTTGTTCATTTTTTTCATACTACATTAATCCTTCGAACTATTATGTGCGTTGTTAAAATTGGATATAATAGTATAAAAGAAATTGAGCCTGTAAAGCATGTATATAAAATTTTAATAAATGCATGGTCTAAGATTAATATTTGTGCATAACCATGACTTGCGCGCTCGTGTGTTTCTTGCTGAGTTTTAATTCCGCTTAGGACGCGCAACTATTACACAAAATTACTGTAAAATCGCAGAACAAAATAGTCCTATGTACAGGGCATACACAGAGATTGCACAGAGGATTACATTACATCAGTAGATATTTTAATATTGTGCGCTAAGTTTCAAAACTCACATTATTTTGAGCATCAGACAGTAGTTTCTTATATAAAGCATAGAGTTTTGCTATTGACAGTGTCGCGTCATGCATAACCACTAGGGAATAAAACTCATCAATATCATACTCATCAAAGGAAAAGAAATAATAGACACAACAACAAATAAGTTAATAAGTTAAATACCTATGTTCAAAACAGAAACTTTGTTTCATGCTAAAGAGAACTAAATAATAACACGAAGCAACACTCTAAATTAGCATAGTAAAATCCTTTAATAATATGGAAAAACAATTATAAAATGTGTAAAATTTGTGCATTTTTCCATAATATTGGTGCCAATAGCAAAACTTGGCACTGTATGGTCACTGTCAGCTCGAATCATTCAGCACATTTAGACCCAAATGTACAATATATTACATTCATGTGGTACAAGCTTTCGTGCAAAAAACTTCGGTATCGGTTTTTACAATTCACATCTCGCTTTATTTTACGGGTTTCTAGTAAAAAAAGTTTATATCAAATGCATCAAAAATGTCCTTAAACAACTAACATAGTAACTTCCTATACTTGACGATCTAGCCGTATGGAATTCTCATACACGGTTAATATTAGGAAGAAACCAAATACACCATACCACTGCGTACACAAAGCATACAGTTAAACATAAAACATTTTGCGTGAAGTCAATTCGTGTAGAAAACACCATTTAAATATAAACAGCTTAAATAATAACATATAATATTTTATGTAACAAAAATCCAATGTACAAAAGTAACGAAATATTTATTTAAATAGGTACAATAATAAATCTTTGAAGCTAACAGAAACGGTAATGGTATATAAGTTACGTGTACATTACATCTATATCTTGCAATATTGGATTAGTGGTAGAGAGACGGTCGGCGAGGGAAGGTATCGCACTGACCGACGGGACCGGACCGGATCGGACCGAACCGGACAGAACGGGCGGACGTACGTACACGTACTGACAGCTACGTGCCGGTGCCGTCTCTACTCTACCCGCATCCCAACCGACAAAACTCGACTCACCCCGACTCACGAAAGCTCTGGGTCGACCTTAACGTTTACGAGACATCATTCATTATAACTTAAATAAATACGTAATAGTAACACGGAAGCATCCCGTTCGATACACCAGTAGGAAGTCCTGCCTCGACCCACGAGGATGTCACACCACACGCAACTTCATTGGACTAGTTTGTTCAAATCCATCCGTCTGGACACAATCAAATGTATACTAATGTAGAAAGATATTATGGCAACAAACTTTACAAAAATCCTAAAACAATGACTAAAAGCAGCTCACGGTAAGGCCAAGACTCACCATAACTTTTAAAATGCACAATTTAATATTCACCGATACAGACACATACATAAATTGTGAATAACTTCATCATAAAAAAACATGTCAAAAAACCTGTCACGGTTGAAGCGATCCGTCCGGACCCGGATCCGGCTCGGAACGGTCCGCGGATGCCGCGCGAGCGTTGCCCCATCTGACTCTAGTATTTGGATTAAATGACTTACAATCTATCCTTACTTTCTCATTAAACATTTTAAGTTGAAATAAGTTCGTACACCCGATCTCAGTTCGTGAATTTACATACACATTATGTCGTGAAGTAATGATGTTTACATTATGTGTTTTACACACAATCACAGATTTGTGTCAGGGACCTTTGATGTGAACGGTTAGACGAGGTTGTACTCCTTCAGGTTGGATTGTAGGATTGTGTCTTTCACAGCGGCGAACACGAATCTAATGTTCTCGGTGTCTGGAATAGAACAGCATATAAATAACATCATTGTTCTACTTTACATACTATCTAATACGACCAAACTAAATACATTATCTGATAAAAATAACTCACGTACAAACGGAAATGGCGCTCTCATTTAGCGCGATCCACTTTATTTTTGGCATTCAAAATTACTGCACTCGCAAACACGTCCATCTCAAATATTCTCAATACACGAATCTGCTGCGAAACACATTGAAAGTGTTTTTGAAATATTTTCAATCTTGTTTGCTAGTATAGTGACGACCTACGTTCAAAATACACTAAGTACGTACAGAGTTGATATTTAATCAGATCTTTAGATACTTTTACTTACCTAAGATTCTTGAGGCGATGAGTAAAGGTTAATGCTAAGAATGGTAGTCAAGAGCAAGTCTAACCACATGCACTGTTATACACAGTAAACCATGTATGCTATAGAATCTAAGTTATTTTATATAATTTACCCACGCAAAAAGCAATTTGGGTATTTTTTAAAGGGTTATGGATGATATAATAAAACATGCAAAGTATAAAAATAGACGTTTAATTACAATAACAAGAAAGGCAGCAAAAATAATCGAACAAACTTATGCCAAGTTAAATTCTTTTAGCGCAGATTGCATAATAGTATCCTTTACGGCGCAAAACACAAGTTTAATATTTTCGGTATCTTTAAAAATATCCAAGGCAGCATGCAGAAAATAAAAAATAAATAAAAGTAAAAGCAAAAATTATAAATATAATTAATTATGTAAAGTTGTGTGTAGTGTTACCACATACAAAAAGTGTGTGCAGAGGTCAAAAACTTTGATCGTAATCTTTTCAATATTACCAAAATGATTGGGCATCTCAAAGATTCAACCAATTTTTGTTACTTAGGAAATAAAGTGTAAGTATGTTGTACGGAGTAATTCATTCACCCGGTTTGAAATACTTATTACGTATTGGTGCTTGTATGTATTCCAAGCCAACAAGAAAAAGTTAAACTTCATCTGAGTTTTGGTTTAAATCGAGTTCTACTAATTAGCATCAAAAACCAAACCAAAGCATAGCAACATCCAACGCAATACTATTCTAAATACAACTATGTATTTATCTACATACAAAGCAAATAAAAAATAAACCCTTACCTTCAATTCCATGCACGCGACTTTGAAGAATTGCCTACATAATTAACTGATCGGTTCGTACTCACCAGTTTTCATCACAACATAAATACAAAAAATCTGAAATCTAGAAATGCAGTAATTTTGAGCCGTATTATTGAAACGTACTTGAGGTATTTTTATCGACATATTTTTACTGTGCCATTTTTACAGACGACCAAGATTAGGCTTTGTAATTGGTCGCCACACCGTCCAAAACTATCTTGTATTATTTTTATTCAAGTTAAGTTTTTGGGCATAATGTGTAAGCAAAACCATCCTTAGTACGTCTGGTTCATGAGACCACTAATAAAAAAAAACTCACCTGTCGCACAAGTAAAGTGCGAATAGATGATCTTCTCAGCGTCTGGGTTTAGGTCGACAAACATCCGCAGTATAAACTCGCGGGCTGTGTTCGCATCGCGCTGCGGACCTGTTCACACAATGTTCTAGCAATGCTACGGGAATACCTAACCTTCGTTGATATTTACAAACTATCGATTTGTATCGGCAGTACGATACCTTGCAATCGATAGAAACATCGGTATGTGCTCCACGATACAACGACTACGAATGAAACTATCGATTTGAATCGGCAGTACAATAGGAACAACGTAGTGTGCTCCACGCTACGATTACGAATAACGCTTTGTTGAATCGAGTCTTTTTATTAATAAAGAGTATCAAACAGAGCCAACATAAAAATACAAGGAAGAGAATCAAAGCTCAATGTTTCTCTAGCTATAGGATACCAATACGTCGGTATGTTTTTTATTGAGTAACAAACACAGCTTTTAGGTATAATAGAGAAATTTTAATTTTAAAACAGATGGCCAAAAACGTATGTGCTTATCGGCCAAAGATTTTGATTTATGTTGTAACGTGGTTGGTATTGTATTGCCGATTCTTAGAAAAATGCGAACTTTAGGATGGGCACAAAAATAAATATCAACAAAGGCAAAGTCTACTTTAGTTTACTTATTTACTGTGTAGAACACATTATAGCTTATAAAAAACACTCGGAACGTCAAATTTACTATAATATTCTGGCAACATTTCTTATCCGATCGGCTTTAAAAGGACATCTATAGAATTACACACATCATTTAACAAATGTTTCTAGAATACCGCCTTGTCATATATTCCAGAGCAATGTTCTAAGTCTCAGACTGTTCAAGTTTTGCAGTAATATGGTCTATCTTATAAAAAGTTAGAGTAGACATTATGTCTTGTTTAACATACGTAATCAGGACATAATGTTTACTCTAACTTTTTATAAGATAGGGGGTTAGTTTTTCATTGAGATCTGTCAAAGATGATTGATGCTCGAGTCTCATCAATTCATATCCGAACATTGTTCTAGAATATTATAGGCTTTAGAAGTCTAGCATATCATACAGACAATGTTGTAGCGAAGTTGTTAGATAGCCATCACACAATTAGATTCAAGGATCCAATAGATAGCAAATCCTAGCAATAATTCAGATGTTTCGATCATCAACCTGTCGCTGTTGTGAAATGCGAGTAGCAAGATCTGTCTGGATCTGGGTTCTCCTTCAGATATTTTTGTAGGATGTAGTTTAATGCTGGTGGAGCTTCCAGCTTAGGACCTGTTTGTTCAATAATTGTTCAAATAACTATCTATTTATTATTTGACATTTCAAGCGCTCGTGGCGTAGCTTGCTTAGTCAATCTTCACCGAGTATCTCTGCGTGGTCACTATTTTTATGTGTGACCGTTAGTGGCATTTACATCTATTCATCATCCGTGCTTCGGAGGGCACGTTAAACTGTCGGTCGCGGCTCTAGAAGTCTTTAAGCCACGACGGAGGCCTTAAGGCGGCCTAAAAACGGCGACAACTGAGTTTGCCACGAGCTTCCTTGCTTATTTGACCCTTCCGTTCTAAATTTTATCTATTTCAAATTGTTAAAAAATTTTGTTGCTGACCATACGGTCCATTTGTAAAACGGCAATTCCATAAAGATAGACTTATTACTAATTGTTCAGGATACATACCATCATACTCCGGGAAATAGTCCACGAGATGGGAATACATGATCTTCTCCTCGAGCAAATCCTTCTTGTTGAGAAAGAGAATGACCGAAGAGTGCTGGAACCACGGATACGTGATAATAGTCTTGAACAGCGCCTTTGACTCTTCCATTCGGTTCTGGAATAGACACAAAATCATCATCAATCAATATATATAAAACTCTTTTGAAGCTGACAGAGAATCAACGCACAGCCTAAACCATAAGTCCTAGAGTTACGAAATTTGGAGGGTAGTATCTTTATATAGTGTAAGGGTGCACTAAGAAAGGAACTTTGAAAAGTCGCACCCTAAAGGGTCTAGAACGCGAGCAACGCCGCGGGCGACGGCTAGTTAAAATAATAAACGGAAAGATATTTTTAGCTTTGGACGTCTTCCTGCTATAGTCAGAAATGTCGGAAACAAAACTATTTCTTGTAGCAATTAGTTTCACTGAGTTTAATATAGCTTATCAATGCCAAAAACAAGTTTAGCGTCCTTTCTACATAATTCATAAACTATCAGGGGAAAAAATAACCCAACTTTATTGACGCTGAAAAAATTGTATATGTGCTGGCTAAGCCTACTCCACCTAAATGCTCTTAAAACCGATAACAGAGTAATAAAGTTTCCAAATGGTACCAGTGTAACGTAAGACAGTCAATCCAAACTATGAACGAACGTTCTAAGAAATCGATGCATGAAGTAGGCTCAAATTAATTCGAACTGCAAATCTATTTTGTTGGACTCCTATTAATTACTTTTAAGAAGTGTATAAGTAAGACCTATGTTAATCTGGCACCGGTAGATACAAAAAATATTTTCTGTTCAGATAGGTGCAGAAGTTCGTGACATTGCATTCAAAATGCTTCAAAAACTAGGCCTAAGTTGACTAAGTCTGTAAAAACCCTGAAAAGGTATCAAACGGCTTCGATTTCATGGAAACCGGCAGCTCAACCTTAATTAGCAACCAGGGTCTGGGGGATTACAGATTATAATTATTACAATTCGTACCTTGACATCTGTAAGGCTTCTAATCCGAAGTTTGTCAGATAATACACGTGTACTGTATAGCTAGTAGCTACCAACTAGAGCGAAAAGCCCAAACCAGAAAACAGGTCACAGAAAATCTGTAGATGAACCTATTTCGGATGCAGACCTATGTCTAGAAATCTTTCGAATAATAGTGATGAATTTGTTTTTATGGTAAGTACTACAAAAAATTGTTAAGAAACTTACCTCATTTTCCGATTCGAATAAAATTTGATCATATTCACTAAGAGCTACTAAGAATATGATTGAGGTGACGTTTTCGAAACAGTGAATCCACTTCCTTCTCTCGGATCTTTGGCCCCCGACGTCCACCATTCTGTGGGTTATATGAGTGTTAGTGCGATCAACAGCCCTCATCTAAGGCCTATTTCACCACGCTTACATTGATTGCAAATCCGTGTAGCTAAGTTTTACATCCAATAAGTTTTTTATTCAGACTTCGTCGTACGTTTTCTACGTGAAAAAAGGCCATAGGACGAAATAGCGCTAAAAGTATGTCATATAGGAACAGTCGATTACCAATTTCCGTGAATTTTTCTCATTAATTAAACAAACATTTTGACTAGAATAAATGTGACAAAATGAGTTTCTTTGTCATACAATAGTGGCTGAGATTAAGACAGTTATATATTTCCAGATTCCTCACGATGTTTTCCTAATGAAAAAAATCACAAAACCAACCACTTTTGTTTATTAAACCAAATATAAAGTAACCTAGATCAAAAGTTTACAATAGACATAAAATAAATTTAACTAATAAACGGGGGTGTCTAGAAGCCGCATTCTCGGACATTTATATTTCTAATCAAATCGCTTTGGTATTCCACTTGCAAATTTTAAGATACTTCTATTAAGAAGAACCAAGAAGACGGCCCTAGACTATTTAGTATTAAGGAGCAAGAACAGCTTGATAGCTTCTTACTTCCGCGCCACAATACCAAATATGTTATAAGCCATTTTTAAAACAACAAATACTACTAATCTACAAGTGCATTCTCATCACAAGCACAATTCCAATGCCCAAGATACCAAGACAAGTGCAATAAATTGTTAAAAAGTGCAATGATGATACTTTACATCTTAGAGGACATCATCATTATTTTTTATATCTATGACTTATCTATATAAAATTGTTAAAAAAATGCAGTACTCTAGGATGCAACGTATTTTTCGATACTGACTTGAAAATCCGCGTTCCATTAATTCACACATCTTGAGAGCAGATTATTTTGATCCGTTAGCATCAAAATAAGCCTGCTTGCATTTTCAAATGATTGAATCTTCTATGACATGAGAATATCAACGCATTTTTATGGTGTCTTCGTCGTAAAAGTTCACAAAAAATTGGAACATTAATGGTACTGAATCGATACAGAATACAGATACATGTCGTAACAAAGAGAAACCTATATTAGACCCAATAGTAAAAGGTCTGGGAAATTAATTAATTTCACTTTCCAAATAAATACTAAATCTTTTACCTGTATCTAACGTTCTTAATAGTTGTCCAAATGCCAAACGGGTCTCTGTGTCATAAAAAAATAATGTTTGAATTAAATTCAATTATCAAAGAGCAAAAAGCCATCGAGAGGTACTTTTACTTTGAACTGTTAGACACTTTGAATTGGTTTCACAAAAATGCGTTTATTATAGACAATTTTGGGGGGACGAGGGTGATAGCAATTTTGACGAGTTATTAAAAAAAGCAAACAATTATGCCTACAAATAATATCATTGGAAAAAAAAACCAACGCTTTATAGATGTCATTCCACGTATTAAGAGTTTTGTCTTTTAAAATACGAGAAGACAAACACATTACAGCGAAGCTACAGTTAAAATGAAGATGTAGAAAGTTAGTAAGTTAAGCGTTTGAAAGCATGCAACAAATACCACTTAGTAATTACTAGTAAAAGCATCTACTTCTTATATTTTCAGTACCCAAGCTTCACACTTCCACCACGGGGATTTTAATTTACACTCAAGGGGAATTCAGTTGGGATATTTCTCACTCATAAAATGTACTTACCGATTCAATTAAAACTGTGAGAGTATAGAACTAGATTATGAGAGAGATAGTTGGAACTACACTGTTTAGCCAAAGTTTTCTTCTTGTATGCTGGCTTTAAGGGGACTAGCGCTCACCAACATTTACTTCGTTGGTAGAACATACCTAAATATAATCCCGTCAAGATCGAAAGGATACTCAAGTATTCCCGTGGTAGGTTGTCGAGCCCGAAGAATATCCTGCTCGGTCGGCAGGTAATCGTCCTTCTCAATTCTCGCCAAGTCACTTAAATAACTGAAATGCATGCACTAACAGCTAAAACGCACACATATAAACAGACACCGGTAAACGTAAAAGATACCCTCACACACGTAAAGCGAAGCATGCACGTTCATGCGATATCTTTACCGAAATCGGATCTCCTCCAAATCGAACGGGTATTCAATGATACCCGTTGTGGGAACCCTCACGCGGAGGATGTCTTGCTCAGTTGGTAAGTAATTTGGTGCCGCGACGCGGTCAATCTCTTGCAAGTAGCTATGGAAAAATGCCAGTCAATTTTAATTTAACAAAAAAAACCCTGAACCTGTAAATCACCTTAGATTCTCTGGTTTTAAAGAGATGATCTGATCTTCGACGTGACTGCATGCACTTACACATTATTAAAAGATTTATGAAAAAGTAAGGCAACTTAGAACACCCTTCTTTTTAGTGGGGGGGAATCTGCAATCTGCAACAACGTAGTGAGGTACTTTAACATTCAGCACTTTTGACTGACATTGGCATGAGCCAATTTCAGTTTGAATTCAACATGACCAATCGATAAAGTCTCCTTTGTTTTCCATTTGGATTCGAAACTCAGTCTAAACATAAAACTATTTTTAAAAACGAATCTTTGCAAGTTTCCTTACAATTTTATGACAGTCTTTGTAGATTGATAGCTCGATTTAATTGTAGCATGGGGAGGTTCATGTTGTAAAAAGATAAAGTACCTTCCATTACATTATTGGAATAGATTTTGCCGTTCACTTAGCATATTGATTTTTTTGAACACTGACATCACGATAGACATATTTAATTAAATTTAGGTATAATCCGTTATCCAGTGGGTTTCCTGTTCTGAGGTTTGGTTGTTAATTTTAGAGCTATACCTACAATAGTTTCAATGAGTAAATAGACTGCAAACAGTAGTACAGCTTGCAAATAAACATGCAAAGACGTCTGTGTCACAAGTATCATTGTTATTCGTGCACATCTTTTTCATGTGATGATACCTAATCTTTTTTCAATAAGAAATGATTCTGATTCTAGAAAGAAAGAAGAAAGAAAAACCATTTATTCAAACCACCACTTAAATAACATGAACAATTTTTTTTCATGTTATTTAAGTGGTTAAGATACTAATTTTATTAAATATCTGGTGGACACACTAAGTAAAAGGGCCACAGTCAAAATGTGACAGTAGAAATACTTAAATATACACCTAACACAGAAAAGTCCCTAGTCCACCCACTAAGAGCCTAAGTCCAGACTAAGTCCCTTAGTCCAGTCCCTAAGATAGCCTGTGCCATGTCCACTGTGCAAACAAAATATTAGCAGATATGTATTACACGCCCGGGAATTAAAGGGTGTCAAAAGAAAACAATAAAACATGAATCAAAAACTCACAAAGTTTCGATGAAAAAACTATAAAATAGAAAATAACAAGATAATAGTAACAAGTTTCTCTCGGTCAAACAAAATTCAGTAATTTATCGTATTTCATGTTACAATAAAACTTGTTTGAGATAAATGCATCCAGTTTACACTGATTTAGAACAAAGGTGTAGGTAATGTATTCTATAGAATGCGGGGTTCAACTTACATACTATCAACAAGTTATGATTAACGATGAAGTAATACGCATTGTCCATTTTGATTTATACATATCAATGTGTGAGTAAAACTTTGAATTCCTATATCCACCAAAGCGTATAAAATGGGGAAATATAATTGTCTCAGTAAAACAGTTGTATTATTGAATTTAATTCCATGATCAAATAGTTATTTGAGTTTACGCAACCTTCTGCTTTGGTCGATGATGGACTTCGTTTTGTTTAATGAGCTCAGTGTTTTTATATGTCATAGAACTGAAACACTCGAGCGAAATTGTTGGTTTTTATCCGTGACTGTCGCATATGTACTCCTGTGCCTTGATCACGAATAAATGTGACAATCGCAAACGTATCGTAATGCGAGCGTATCCGAAATACACTGCTCGGTGACACTACAACGGTTGGCAGTCGAGCTGGCATTGACGCGCAATATAACTCAAATACGTTAACGCGGCGACGGTCAGATTTATTCGTGATCAAGGCACTGATCGAAAACAGTTACATTCACTGACTGAAATTGCCTTTAGAATGATTTCAGTACAAGTAATTCATTTCGTAGTACCTACATAGCTACAACTCAAAAATAAAGATTTCTTTTGCAAATGTCTTGCTTCTCAAACATTTATTTGGGATGTGCGTTTAAATCAGTAACGTAAGGAGATTGGCGACTATAGCGAGGCGGCAGAATTAAAGTTAAATAAGATATGAGTTTATTTTGTTTCGCCTTTTTAAACGTATCGAGCGATTGTCTTTTGGACAATATCGCATATCGTTCTATTCGTCACCCTAAGGAAATTTAATGAAATTACATTCTTTTTATGCGAAAGGAATTAAATTCAATTTCAGAGTTCACTAAAGTACTTCATAATTATTTTTAACCATTCTTAAGTACCTACTTATGAGTGTGGGACATATGGTTGTAATTCAGCAGATTCAATGTTTCCTTTAGTTAGTCATAAGGTATATGGCAGGAAATTTTATGGTTCACTCATACATATCAAACAATGTTCAAAACAATTTGAAAAATCATCAATTTAGAAATCATCGATACAAAAAAATCGAACGTCACGTTGAACTGATTTTGATGTAACTTGAAAAAATATAGCCCGTGACAGGCATTTTGCTGTAATGACACACATTATAATGACGCACTGTAAAGTCGCCGGCTGGATAAAACTTGGACCTAGTCATGTGTGCTACTTTTTACCCGACCACGCGGAGCAGAAGCAGGATTATGAGTTTAACAATGTATTTTTCCAGCCTTTGTGTTATTTTCGATGATTTATACAACGTCAAGGGACACTATTAACCCATAGGATAGCATCACGAACGGGACGCTGCAATGACTGGGATATAAACTTTTTACTTAGGCTAGTTATTGTCCTAGTAATACTAAGGACGGAAGAAATAACTTACTATTTCGCTGAGTCAGTGAGCTGGTACTCCCGTCGGCGGTCATAGCACTCCTGAATCCCGGCATCAGACCATAGGCCCTTGATGGCCTCTACGTACGGACTCTCGAACGTTGTCACGCTCTCAAAGTCGATCGATGATATCAACTCCGCCTTTTCCTGTAAACCACATAAAGTAGTTATTAGTCACTTCCTTTGGAGTAAGGGTCATGATCAGGAAAATGAACGGGATAAATGTCACGATTTTCGATAAAAACGGCATTATTACCGTGATTTATTAACTTAAACCTTCCCGCGATTATGACGTATGCCGAAATATCCACCCCTATACGTCATCTTTGAAGTAAACGTGTTTTTTAAGTAAAATAAAAGAACTTCAAGCCAGCCCTGTTACATAGTGCTGAACAATTCTTCAACTTCAGCGGTCTTATTCCAGAACGGGGACTAAAGAAAGTCACCGTTTAAACGTCAAGGTTTATACAACCCGGGCGAATTAACATGACACCTGGCTCGGAACTCGATACTTCCCCCGCAACACCGCTTAATTCGCCCGGGTTGTATAAACCTTGACGTTTAAATCGTGACTTTCTTTAGTCCCCGTTCTGGAATAAGACCGCAGGTGTCCAACTGCAATAAAAAAGGCAAAGCTTAGGACGACCCTCTACCCAGTGAACGACGACATTGCTCGAAGATCACCCACAGTCGGTTGCAAATCTATAGAGATATAATATGTCCAACAGTGGACTTTTGCAGATCGATAAGTACTTACAGCATTGGACGGATTCCCGTATTGTATAGTGAGTAATTCCATAGCGCGTATCATACTCTGCATCGCCATGAAGATATTCTGGTAGACGAGCTTTATGAAGCCGCGCTTGTCATCGTCGCTGTATCCTGAACCGTGGATGATTCTCATCTGCTTGATGAAAGTCGACTTGCCTGACTCGCCAGTGCCTATAAAATAAACCATCATAATATCAATGGCTGTTTTCACACTGCCTACGAAACGATATCGCTGAAGAGCTGTCATACAAAATACTAACACAACGTGTCGGTCGGTGCCGACAACGAAAAACTAAAAGCGAGGACCCAATGCTTCTTACGACGCCTGAAGAGATGCGTTGGGCTCGATAAAACCAGAAGCATAAAAGAACCATGCTTTTTATTAGGACTTATTAGATGTTAACTACGTTACGACTTATGAAACTGAAATGTTGTCCCTATAAATAAGCTGCAACGCGCAACGCTATGGGGAGAATTAGTTAAGAGTTACACATTAAGTGATAAATTCCGAAACGAGGAAATACGTAGGAGAACCAAATCGAGCTAGCTGAGATTAAGTAAATCAAAGTGAACATGTTCAGGCTATAATAAAAATCGAGGAACCAATAAATGCTAAGTAGGTACGCTAAGAGTTTATAAAGATTACGGGATGTCGGTGAACTAAGTGGAGTAAGTCAAAGCCTTTATTCCTGGAAATCTAAAGGAGAGGCCCATGATGATGTATTTTTTTCCTTGTAAGATCTGTAATTGTTTCTGTATATATATATCTACTATTATTTCTCTTTTCCTGCGTCTTGCCGTAGAGTCAAAGGTAAAGGCGCATTCATGTTAAGTTATGAATGACGGAACAGAAAGGTTCACTTGTTGCATGGCTTGAACATGAAGCCACAAGGCTATCGTCTGTCATACCTGTGCAACAGTAGGTACAGTTTGTATATGAGTTAGTGTCTTTCCCTTCCACTTTTATCACGCTACTAGCCGTCGCCCACGGCGTTGCTCGCGTTCTACCCTTTAGAGTGTGACGTTTCAAAATTCCTTTCTTAGTGCACCCCTACACTATAAGGATACTACCCTCCAAATTTCATACCTCTAGGACTTAAAGTTTTGGCTGTGCGTGGATTCTAAGTCAGCTTCAAAAGAGTTTTATATTGATTTCTTGGTGGAATGAAGAATCACTCGCGGTGTAAAGGCGCCTTGTCACTTACGTATCAGCAAAAAGACATGGTAACTTTAACAGCCTTCAGGAACGACTAAAGACATCCCTACGTTTTTTAAGGCGTAACCTAGATTCGGCAATTTGCATGGAGACTTATTAACACTAGTGGAATCAATAACAGACGGCTAGTGTCCGACTACACCCCGCATTATGAATGTAGGTGTAAAATATGTCAGTGCCATAGGTAATTGAACTTGGCCTTCGAGTTAGAGCTGCTACCTACTTACTACCTATTAGACAGAACTCCTACCTACTTTAATGGGAAAGTTTTGATGATGGCATTGTTTTTGGTATTGATAATTTAATTATACACACAGTTAATTATTATGTAAGTAATTACTAGCTAATTATAAGAACATGAATTATTATCATTTAAGCTAAGCCTCCGTGGTAAAGCTGACTACTAACAAAGTAAGATGATAGAGGTATCGGTTTGATTCACAGTAGGACAAAATGTTTCTACGATCTGAAACCACATACCCGGGTCAGGGTGATGTGGCACCATGTTACTATAATAATAGTACCATAATACTCAATTCACAGAGAATTCACACAACCCGAGTGTGGCTGTGGGTGTTGCAAGGACAGGCAGGACTGTGTGATAATATTTTGAAATTATGACTTACACAACTCTTACTAGGTAAGTACTTAATATCAAAATCAAAATGATACAAGGTTGCAGACTCGATCATTCCAGTCTAGTCTAGGCCCAAACTAAGCAAAGCTTGTACTATGGAAACTACATTGCTAATAGAATACTTGTATAATTTATTTTTCTAAATACATACATAATAACACCCAGACACAGAACAAACATCTATGTTTGCCACACACAAATGTTAGTTTTCTGTGAGGATCGAACCCACAGCCCACAGCACAGAAGGCAGACCTCATACCAACTGAGCTGTGATGCCTGATATATACAGCAAAGCTTGTACTATGAAAACCAGACAGTTGATAGAAGACTTACCTATTTACTTTTTTTGTAAATTACTATCTACATAATAATTCTAGACGAAGAACAAAAGTCAAATATCTATGTTTATATTGTTTATCATACACAAAATGTGTTTACTTTGTGGTTATTGAAAAAACCACCTCCAGCACAGAAGGCAGAGATTTAACTGGTAAAGATGGTGGTGAGTCCAGTAGAAGTGATCTAAGGTAGTGTGTTTCAAACTTAGTGATGCTCCAATGCCATTTTCTTCAAAAAACTTATGCTCATGCTTTGAAACAAAGACGGAACAAAAACATAAAATGTATAAATTGTGCTAGTTAAACATTTAAATACCTATTTTGAATTAATTCCTAAATACTGATTTATTTTTGTAGATAAGAAATAAATTATACCTACATAGTTTTAGTTATCATTGCATGCAATCATTACATTAGATGCATAGGTACCTACAAAAGTTAAACATTTTCAATGATTTTTTTGTGATACTAGGTAGGTACTTATTTTATTATCTAAACTGCTATCAAGTAAGCTGCATGAAGTGTTGCTACAACAATATCAATCAGTAAGATAAAGTTTTGACAGAAGAATGTTAAAATTCTTAGTAATCAATACTCAAATAGGTAATACATATATCTGGGACATTTTTAATCGAGGGACTGAAGATTTTAGTTAGCTAGAATGATATTACATACCCAATATCCAACAGTGGGTGCTGATTAGATAGTCTATGACATTAGTTGTTTACATTCAGTTCATTTAGTGAACAAAGTTACTGCTAATGTGGGTAAATAAGTTATCCTATTTTTAAAACTAAGTAATTAAATTAAATGCTGATTAATTTAATATGTTATGGCACTTACTGTAATCACAGGCACATGAGACTTTATGATTTTTATGAACACAGAAGAGCTGGGAGCAGTTTAATGCATCGCAGGGCATAACAGTGGATGTGCTCAGTGAGAGTGTACTGTTATAGGTAGTGGCTACTAGGTAACATCAGGTGGGTCATCGGCTTGTTTTAATTAGTATATAGTTGTAAGTATAAAAAAAAAATATCGATAGTTTTTGTTGAGAAGAATAATGAACTCAATGGTTATCAGAATTTAAAGAAACCAGATTGTAATCTAATCTTGTTGGTGTGCAACTCAATATGACCCTGGTATCACAAATAAAGCAGAATGGATTTGATCCCTCAGTTTGGTGATAAAATGCACTTACCAAGCAGTAGCAATTTGAGTTCTCTTCTGGCATCTCGTTTGTCCTTTCGGAGTTGCCTCTCTATTTCCTGATTGATTCTCTTTTGTTCTTTGGCTTCTTCTGACATGCAGCACTCCATGATTCCTCAGAGCGGCGGGCCGCAGACTGTCCTCGCGCGCGGAGCCCTGTCCTTTCGGCAGGCCTTTCAACCGAGGCACACCACTCCTAAAATTACATCAATATTACACTCACATCACGAGAACACGACACAAATACACTATAGTCACGTACCGATGCGACGACGCGCGAACAACCATCCGAACTAGAAACTATCAAATACAAAAACCGACAATCCGGTCACTGGGTGTGGTGACTTATGATCGGTCATATACATAAACGCTTCTGTCAACTGCCGACATAAACACTTCGAAATCCGCTTTTATACGAGCGTGGAACCTTGCGAACCGACTCTATAATCTTGTTAATGTAACTAGATTCAAGAAACCTATGGCTATTCCCGACACGTGTGTATTAATAAGATTAAAACTGTGAGCAAACAGCGGATTGATGATACCTAGGTAATCTACTGATAACTAGAACGGCCTATGTCTAGGTTACGAAGAGACTTGTCACAGCCCTCTACGCGAATATGTACGCTTCTTGAACACACTTTTTCACAGGTTACATACCCGATCGTTTATCCATAGGGCACGATCAAATATTCCACTCCGAATTATTGCACTAACCACGATTTATCACTCAGTCATACAACGTCCGCCTCTCTCAATATGGCGCTGGGAGATTTTGGGCGATGGGTGTTTAGTGCGCGTGCGTTGTAAGAGTATTAGCAAATAAAAATGTAGACATAAAGTAAATAGATACTTTTAGCGTGAGTGAAATTATTTTAACTAGAAATTAGAAGCATCTAAATATTATAAATTAAAATCGAGCCTAATTTCCATACTCATCAACTTAGTGACTGACAGCAACGATTTCTAATCAATCTGTCAAACAAATGTCATAGAAAAAACTTTTTTTACTTTTTGTTTCACATTTTGTTTTTAGAAAAACTGATTGTATGTATGTACCTCTTCATGTACCTACATACTACCAGGATATAGGTGTTCGGTGATACTACCTGTACTTCATTATTATTTTCCATAATTTAAGATTTTATATTATTAAGCTTGTGTTTAAGCTGTGGCTAAACGTGGGATAAACAGACCACAGACTAAAAAAAAAACAAAAAAGATGCAGTATAGCAAAAAGCTAGCCAACTCTAGCAAAGCTTTAATGTGCCACAGATTATAACACCGAATACCATAAACAAACTCTCTTCATGAGAGTACCATCAATTCACAACCATGGAAAACACAACCCCGGTTTCTCATACAAACCATATTGTGTAATCGTGACTAGAATGCCCAGACGGGGCTAGTTACAAACAAGTCCATCCCTTACCTACCGGGATACTGATGAAAAATTCGCTGTTATGAACTTTAGGTTAGGTTGATCGAGTGAGCGAAGCAAACGAAGGTCTTAGGCCCTCAAGCACTGATTCGGACTCAAGCATAAATGTTAAGTACCTATGAATTCAAATCGTTTATTTTTGCACTTAGGTATGTTGTTTTATAGATGTACAAAAGGTAGTGTAGCAAACATAAACCCTGTTAGGGCACAGCAATTGGTTGAGGTGTACTTACATAGGCACTAGGTGGCATATTTAAGTATCTAAAATACAAGATGTTTATTTGCATAAATAAGTGTTACAGTTTGGTCATAACTGTAGAAGGCACTTTCCAGGTATCGCAAAACTTATACTTAATATTTTGTATGTCTATGTTTATCTTACTTAGGTATATAGGTAGGTACCTAATAATTTAATATTGCACTTTTTATAATATTATTTACCTATTATAAACTAAATACCTATTATATTATATATAATTATATAAAAAATTATATAGAAAAAATATTTTTATAAATTATTAAGTAGGTAGGTATATTGAAAATCTCTACCTAGGTGCCTGCTCAAATCTATTAAAAACCAGTAGTACCTAAGTATAATAACGTGAGCAGTATGAGCAGTTTCAATGACTGCTGTATGAAAAATGTACCTACCTAGGTAGGTAGGTACCTAATCTTAAAGTTTTAAGATTAGATGATCTGGGGTCCATACTCCAAGGTCTGATGATGTTAGGGAGACTTTCATGGCGGGTACCTAGGTATTTTATCTTCTGGGAACATCACGAGATATCGAATGACGTACGTAGGTACCTAGGTACTCCTGCTGGACTAGATCACTTTCTCAGCCCTTGAAAAATTCATCGTGTGATTGTAGTAGGTACTACCTAACTATGAAGCCATACGAGTCGAATGACTGCTGACCTAGGTAGGTACGCACAATGTCGCGTGTTTGTCCTAGACATGACTGCACTTCAACCTTGGCCTGAACTTGTTACTAGGGGTGACAAGGGTTTTCATCACAAGTTAGACGAGTGAACGTATAGAGCGTGTAGGCAAACTGGCGAAACTCTCGAACTAGACTCGTGCTTTCGAAAAACGAACAATGTATGAAACGGGGGTCAACATTTGAATCACGTTTTATACAAAACGAGATTTTCAGTATGTAATTTTTTATGTAATTTTGATAGAATGGGAGTCCCGCTTCTTCTTACGTAGGAACTAGGTAGTACGTATTACATAATCTTTGGTGTAGGTAAGTAGGTTTAGGTACCGCTACCTACCTCCTGGGTAGTAGTCCTCACCTGATAGTAGTGTAGTGATAGGTAGAAGTGTTACAACCTCCATATTCCGTCGTCAATAATACGAAATAGCGTAGTATAGTTAATCTTTTAATTTAAAGCTTTAATATCAAATCATTCATGTAATATTTATCTAGTTGTATTTTTATAATCAATCGAGTAGTTTTGATAATCTAATTAACCTTATCTATAATGATTGTGTAGTACAATTTATGGTTCTTGAGCTGGCAACTCGTTGGAAATGGTAGTATTGAAATTGTGAGGGTAGGGCTGAATAATTTTAATCAGAACAGAGATCTTGTGGAGGAATAAACACAATCTTGGAATTTATCTGCGTATTGCTCTTAATCACCACTGACTCCAATTCCCTCGTCGTTTCACCTCAGAAGTGGGATGAACCATTGAGAAAATGCTGGGTCCATATCGGCACGGATTAGGAGATAGAAGAAAAAGAACTTCAAGTGAATCGTCTGCAGGCGAAGAAACCCTCCAAAATGTCGAAGATTTTTTTTCTAAACCTGAAGAAGAAACTAAACCAACCAAAAAACGAAGAGTCACTCATCTCGATGCTGAAATCATTCCAAAATTCGATCCAGGGAAGAAAACAACAAATGTGAAGGGCTGGCTAAATAAAATAGATCAGCTAGGAGATATGTATGAATGGGACCAACGTGATCGTATTTTTATCATGCAAATTCGTCTTCGTGGTGCCGCTAGAGAATGGTACGATGACTTAGAAGATTATGCAGCTACTTGGACCCAGTGGAAAGAAGACCTGTCACGTGCATTTCCACGCTCCACAGATTACGTTGATCGACTGGAAGAAATGCTTGCTCGCAACAAAGGGAACGAAGAAACCATGACGAAATACTTCCACGATAAGATGTCACTTCTTAAAAAGTGCAACTTGGAAGGTGACGCTGCTATATCCTGTCTCATTCGAGGACTACCGGCTGAACTACGAGCGAATGCAAAGGCCTACAGCTGTCAAACTCCAGAAGAACTTTACTACGGATTTTTATCTTCGCTGGAAAACTATAAAAAAGTGAACGTTGAAGCTTCAGAAACGAAATCAACTTGGCACCGAGGATCATTTATGCCGAAAATATGCTTCAACTGCCGCAAGACCGGACATGAGGCTCGGGACTGCCGCCTCACACGCTGTCACATCTGCCAACGTCTGGGTCATGCTGCCACTGCCTGCTGGTTCGCTGCTACTACGTCCGGCACCGGATCCGGATCAAGAGAGGTCCAGACATCCCAACCGCAACGCAATATTCAACAGGTACGACAGGTTTCTTGCATCTCCTACGAAATTTTGACCGATAACTACATGAAACGTGTCACAATTAACGATATTGCAGCGATTGCTTATATTGACACTGGCAGTAAAGTAAATATCATTAGGTTAAGAACTGTTGAAGTCTTGCAACTAAAGATTTCTCATTCAAATGTACTAATGAGAGGTTTTGGTGGCTCTCAAATTGTGTCTCTCGGTAGAGTACAATTCCACCTACATATTGATGATGTACACCTTGAAAGCTACGCAGAGATAACTGAAGCGGATCTGAGGAATATCGATATAATCGTAGGTCAACCCGTTATCAATCATTCAAGTGTGACTCTTATTGCTAATTCTAAATTAGTTAAGTTAGTTGCTAGTATTGATGAGCAAAGCTTGATTCACGAATTATCAAATATAAAACTGACGAATGATGATTACTTAGAAAAGGTCCCACTTCTCTTGGCCAACGATTTGAATTTGCCACCGGGGGCTACCTGTGATATTTTTGCGCAAGTGACACAGGACATTGGCTTAGATAGTGTACTTATAACGCGGCCTATCGTTCATAGTCTCGGTAAAGAGTCATATTTCATACCACAGTCAATTTTGACAAACAAAAATCTATGTTTGCAAGTTACGAACCTGGGTGATTCTTGCTTGTGTTGGACTGCAGGTAGGCTTCTTACTCGAGCAGACTTTTACGAAAAGACGGAGGTTTTTAAGGTTTCGGATGAACGCGACTGTAATACATTGCGCGGTAATAAAATACAAAATAAGGTAATTGATTCTGCAGAAGTAGATATAGGAGATATCGAAGAGCATCATAGTAAACAATTATTGAATTTACTAAATCAATATAGAGAGTCGTTCGCCGAGTGTAGTAATGAGCTTGGGTGCACAAGTTTAATTGAAATGCACATATCAACAACAACTGATGTGCCTGTTTTCAGCAAACCCTACAGGCTGTCATATAAGGAAACTGAAATTGTTGAGCAAAAAGTAGATGAACTAATTTCTGCTGGCATAGTTAGAGAGTCAAACTCTGAATATGCCAGTCCTGTGATATTGGTTAGGAAAAAGGGAGGAGATTACCGACTGTGCATTGACTACCGTGCGCTCAATGCGCGCACAATTAAAGACCGTTTTCCTTTACCCCATATCGACGATCAAATCAACCGCCTGTCTGGAAAATTATATTTTACAGCGTTAGACTTGGCGCAAAGCTATTACCAAGTTAGAGTGTCAAACGAATCAATACCCAAGACTTCATTTATTACCCCAACTGGACAGTATGAGTTTATTAAAATGCCTTTTGGTCTGGCCAATGCCCCTGCTGTGTTTTCCCGTCTAATAAAAAGAGCACTGGGCCCTCTCAATAACAAATTGGCTATTTACCTCGATGATGTAATGATACCATCAGTGACTATTGAGGAAGGAATAGATCTTCTAGAGCAGGTCCTAAAATTACTTCAGGAGGCAAACTTAAAACTAAATTTGAAGAAATGCTCGTTTTTAAAAACTAGTGTCAGTTATCTAGGTCATGAAATATCTGCGGGATCCGTACGGCCTGGGCAAGACAAAATTAATAGCGTGTCACAATTCAGAAGGCCTAGAAATGTGCATGAGGTTAGACAGTTTGTTGGCCTGGCATCTTATTTCCGCAGGTATGTTCAAAGCTTTGCTGAAATAGCGCGTCCGCTTACTTATCTGACTAAGAAAGGGGTAGAATGGGTATGGGGATCAGAAGAAGAAGAAGCGTTCCAACATCTAAAAGATATTTTAACTGAAAGACCCGTGCTGGGAATTTATAACCCACATGCCAAAACCGAATTGCATACTGATGCTAGTAAGCTGGGGTTAGGTGGGATTCTTCTACAGTACCAAGAAGATAGTACTTTAAAACCGATCGCATATTTCAGTCGGGTAACTACCAAAGAAGAACAGTGTTATCATAGTTATGAGCTTGAAACCTTGGCTGTCGTAGAATCCTTAAAACGTTTTCGTATATACCTAACCGGGATTCCAGTTAAAGTAATCACCGACTGTTCCGCTCTGAGGAGTGCACTAACAAAAAAGGACTTGGTTCCTCGTATTGCTCGTTGGTGGCTCACTATACAAGATTTTGACATTGAAATTGAATATCGTCCCGGGAATCGCATGCGACACGTCGATGCCCTCAGTCGCAACCCTGTTGACTGCACCATGCAAGTGCTTATCATCGATGAAACAGATTGGCGCATTACTTTGCAACTTCAAGACGAACATACTCAAAGTATTATCAGGCAATTAGACGAGAAGACGAATAATCCAGACATCATAAATAATTATGAAGTAAGTGATGGATGCTTATTTCGCAAGACAATTCACGGTAATAGGTTTGTCATACCAAAACTATCAAAGTGGAGTTTGCTACAAAAATACCATGACCGTGTTGGTCACCTAGGGTTTGATAAGTGTGAAAAAGCCATAAAGGCACAATTTTGGTTCAAAGGTATGACTAGGTTTATTCGAAAATATATAAACGCTTGCTTACAATGTGCCTATGCCAAAGGTAATTACGGTAAACTGGAAGGCGAGTTACATCCCATTGAAAAACCGCAAATACCAATGCACACTATTCACGCAGACCATCTAGGGCCTTTCTTAAAAACACGCAAGGGTAACATGTACATATTGGTTGTAATTGACTCTTTTACCAAATTTGTTTTTGCGAGGCCTGTAAGAAGTGTAGGCTCATTAGAAACTGTTAGGAACCTAAAAGAAATAATATCAGTATTCGGTAATCCTTGTAGGCTAATAACTGACCGTGGTGTAGCGTTTACAAGCAGATATTTTAAAGAGTTTGTAGCGGAAAAACAAATTAAACACATCCTAAACGCGATTGCTTCTCCTCGTTCGAATGGTCAGGTAGAAAGAGTAAACCGATCAATTATAAACGGGCTCAACACTACTACTGAGAGTGAATGTACATGGGACGAAAAATTAGCTGACGTTGTATGGGGTTTAAATAACACTCCACATGCCATAACAGGTTACGCACCCTTTAATTTAATGTTCACACACAAAAACACGCTTTTACCTGCCTATCCTACTACAAGTAGTAGTGACAACCACCAAGACATGACAAACCAGTTAGAAGAACGTAGACAAAATGCTAAAGTGCGCATTGACAAATATATGACAGTTATGAAAAGTAGATACGACAAAAAACATAAAAGTTGTAGAAAGTATAAAGTTGGAGAATTAGTACTATGGAAGGGTGGCATGTCTCGCGATCATGCTACACGTGTAACAAAGAAACTAGGTAGTTGTTATACAGGACCATATAAGATAAGTAAAGCTGACCACTCCATAGATCGTTACACTGTTGATAGCATAAAGGGCATTAAGGGCTATAGAAAGTTTAGTGCAGTTGTCCCTGGCGAAGCCCTGCGCCCCTATAAGTCTTCAGTCTCAGATAGTTCTTCGGGCTCTGACAGAGATGTGGATAGAGATGATCTCATCGACCTACTAGAAAGTTAGAAGTAATGAACTATTGCGTAAGTACCCAAGTAACGAATTGTAGTTAACATACCTACGTACTTACTAATAATATAAACACATTACGTTAAAATAAAGATATTGTAAAAAAAAAAAAAATATATAATTTAAAGTAATTGATTAAGTTTGTAAAGTATATTATAGTAATAATAAAGTTGTATGATAATTACCTAAGACATTCAAGTATTATTTTAAAAAAAAACCACAACAACCAGGGTAGGTTTAATAATATCTAGTCAACTATGCTAGATCTGTGTGACATAGAAAGCTGCTGGTAAATAAGTTAACTTAATAATAAATATCTGGTTAACTACTAGATCTGTGTGCGACATGAATCTGCTGATAAACAAGTTAATAATATCATATAATATCTAGTCAACTGTGCTAGATCTGTGTGCGACATGAATCTGCTGATAAACAAATTAATAATATCATATAATATCTAGTCAACTGTGCTAGATCTGTGTGCGACATGAATTTGCTGATAAACAAGTTAATATCATATAATATCTAGTCAACTGTGCTAGATCTGTGTGCGATATAAATCTGCTGATAAATGTATAATCAATTAACTGTACTAGATCTGTCTGAATAACGAAATCTTTAGATCTGTGTGATGGTTGATGGTAATGAAAAAAGCTAGGAGAAAAACAAGTTATTTTATCATTAATTTTCTATTCGACGTGATAGATTTCTATGGTAATAGGTAGCTGCTTTGGCCAAATTAAGTAGGAAACCCAGTGATTTGTTCTAGAATCATGTCATCATCAATCAATCAAAATCACTTTAATTTAGTAATTAATATGTTTGACAAAAACAAGCTACCGCTTTGTATTATTTTGTTCCAGGCGTCAAGGGGTGCATCATTCAACTTTCAAGATCGGCGTGGGACACGGCCGATGCAGGATGGCCGAATGTTACAACCTCCATATTCCGTCGTCAATAATACGAAATAGCGTAGTATAGTTAATCTTTTAATTTAAAGCTTTAATATCAAATCATTCATGTAATATTTATCTAGTTGTATTTTTATAATCAATCGAGTAGTTTTGATAATCTAATTAACCTTATCTATAATGATTGTGTAGTACAATTTATGGTTCTTGAGCTGGCAACTCGTTGGAAATGGTAGTATTGAAATTGTGAGGGTAGGGCTGAATAATTTTAATCAGAACAGAGATCTTGTGGAGGAATAAACACAATCTTGGAATTTATCTGCGTATTGCTCTTAATCACCACTGACTCCAATTCCCTCGTCGTTTCAGAAGGAAGGTACCTACCTCTGACTACCAATTCTACCTACATGACGTCGTACCTAGATTTGTAACTATACCATTATAACGTTCTATCTACAAGACGTCAATTATAATCTAGACTAGGTAGGTAGGTATTTACCTACATATGGTACAAATCTAGGTACGACGTATAATGGTTATACCTACAGGTACGTCTACATGTACTAAGTAGGTATATCATTATACCTAACCTACCCTAGTAATAGTAATTCAATGTACCTACCTAATGTATAATGTCTTCATGTAGGCACAGATCATATAATACATGTAGGTAAGATTAGCTTGTCAATTTACAGAATAAAAAGCATTAAAGTTACCTAGGTACTTTATTTATTTTTATTCATGCCTGCCTGTCCTACTTATTTTAAGTAGGTAAAATAGCGTTAACTTTAATAAAATTCATATTTATACCTAAACTACAGCATGATACCTACCTACTTAGGTATATACGAAATATTTACAAATATATTAGGTAGGTAGGTACCTATACCTAGGTACTTAAAGCTATCTTTACCAATACCTACCTACTTTTTACATTATAGAAACACATCAGCTTGCTGGTCATAAACACTTTTCCTGAACCTATAGGTAGGTACCTATCTTATATATACCTACATTATATTTTTTTATAATGAGTGCTCTTTAAGTTATCTCCACCACCAACTTCTCGCGATCTCCACATTAGTGTGGGTCTATCCCTACACACACTGTCCTATCATAGCTAGCTACCTACCTATATAGGTACCTATACCTACTCATGGAAAAAAACGAAAGTACTTAACTCTAGTCCTAAATTACACCACGATAGAATTTATATTCAGTTTCTTGTGTTATTATATTCGAATTGCAGTCTTTTCATCAGCTCCCAGTATAATCTCAACATATAATATTATGCGTCTGGATTGGTTGTTGGGATAGATGCATTTTTCTCCATCCAATAAATAATCGGAGCACGCAAATTCTGTGATGGTTCGAGGGAACCCTCTGAGAGCTACATTTGGGTAGAGTTACGCATACGCAGTCTTGATGTTCTCCAACATTTCTTTATTCGGTGGGATCCATCCTCCAAAGGCTCTCTCAAACTCCTTCGCCACAGCAATCGTCAGATGATCATTGCATTTGTTTGCTGCGATCTGAATGCCCACTGGTAGACCTTTTCTTGTAAGGCCTATTGGGCAAGCAGTGACGGGGAATCCCAATGCGTTGAATATGGTGAGGAAGCCGCAGTCGAGGAATTTGTAGTAGACCCTGTAGTGGAGGTGTGCTGGGTTCGGGTACGTTGGGTACAGCAGCACCGCGTCGTCTGTTAAAACTTTCTGCAAATAAAAAACACTTTCGTGAAGACTATCGTATACCTACTATAATTTATTCTGTAGTGAAAGTAGGTAGTGGTTCCGCGAGTGATGGCAACCTTGAAATTGGCTTTCCAAAAGTATGCGTGGCATTTAGGCATCATGTTATTAACAGCCATCAATGATCTTTTATCATTGTCAGTAATGCATTTTAATTTTAAATTATTTCAGGTAATTATTTCTGATAAACTAACAGCCTAATAACATTACCTACCTAGGGAATTTTACAAATAACATTAACCTAATGCCTACTACCTTTTAAAACAGGGTTTGCATAACAGATCCTTGCTTAGAAGGATTGGTAGTAAGATTGGTAGGTTGTCTGTGTACCTCCGGCCTAAGTAGGTACCGATTTATCATAAAGAAATGAAATATATGCAGGTTTAAAAGTAAGTACTCAACTACTGCAGATTATCATAGCAGATGGTTAATTCTTACTTTGCTACATTAATAATATTTGAGTAGTGTTACCAACTCACATCAAAATCAGTCTTGATCTCATCAAAAATAGCCAGCAACTTTTCATAATAACTCTTTGGTAAAGCATCGAAGAACTTCTGCAGTGGTCCATAGCAAACACACAAGAAGTTGTGATTGGAGCATCCGAAGATCTTCTTTAAGACCTCAGGCCATGTGGAGACCCATTTGTCTCTTTGGTTCGGGTCTGTGTAGATGTTTTGGACGTTTCGTATGTTCATCATGACGCGGATGCTTATTTCCCACATGTGCTCTATGTTTTTGATTTTCAACTGGAACAGAAAGCCGAGGCTTAATATGGCTTATTAACTAGACAGTGCTATGCTAAGGAACCATACAGCAGACATAACACGTCTTGCTTATAACCAGAAATTAATAAACTCCTTTGTGACCTAAAAAAGAATAGTACCTAAAATAGAGTAGGTAAAACACCGGACGGACCAACGACATTGGTCACTCGTGAAAAACTTCTGAAGTGGAATTCTATGTGGGTCTGTTGAAGTCTCCTGTTAGACATAGGCCTGTCTGATAGTGGACTTCGACAGACTGATGTGATGATGATGAATCAGTAAAAAGAGCATCTGGGTGGAGCGCGCGTTGAAATCTTTTGTATGAAAAACTCTACATTGAAATATTGTAAAATTAGGGTGTTTTTTCTTCGCAATTTTTCTGTGAAAGTCTCTGTACAAGAATCTTACTGGTTTCACATCAATGTTGTAGGTTTTCCTGATGTGCTCTTTGGCCTTCTCCATAGCTGCTCTTACGTCTGGGCCGATTGAATTGGTTACTTTACTTGCATCTCCATCCATGTAGTAAAACTTTAACCTTGAGAGGTCCACCTAGAAAATATGGAAATTACAATTTCATCTACTTCACTCTAAAAATACGTAGGTACTGAATCAAGTGAAGATGTGCCCGTCGTATTCAATATTGCACCAACACCTTCAAACACAGCAACGCAAACATCACTGATTGGCGGCTGATGAGGGCTTGGTAGTAATTGAAGCTTCCTTTAAGTACCTACTACCTAGATGCTTTCACACTTTTTCGGCACTCACACCGATATATTTGTTCGAACCAAAGTCATGTTGGTTTGGTATCGGTCAGTGTGCAACGTCCTATATATACTACTATGGTAACATGTAATCTACGTACAGGCTTATCAAAAGGAATATCAGGGCTGCCTGGCTGCTTCAAAGTCTTCAACATCAAGGGTATATCCTCAGCGTACCGTGTGATTGGCCCAAGAGCGAAATACTCTTCGAAATCCGGGTCAAGGCAGTCTGGGACGTGACCTAAAATTTGTAATTATCTAAGATTATTTTTTCTGAACCGTGACTGCGTAAACCTATCAAGCTGACCTTCTATTCTTTTATCAATAGGATGCGTAGTGTGTTGACCTGACATAACCTGAATTGATCACCTTCAACAACCTCTACTGCGGCAGTTATGATTACCTTCAACGGACAGGAGTCTTGGTGAAGGTTTGTGACCGAAAATTCCAGTGAACATAGGAGGTAATCTCAGAGATCCTGCTATGTCGGAGCCAACTCCAATAATGGACGCTCCTGCGGATATCAGCGCCGACTGGAAAAAAACACCATATTAGTCAAGTCCAACCAACAAGTCCATAATGAGAGTAATCTACACATTGGTCTTTCCAGTGCGTAAAACACATCATATCTGGTATAATGTAGAGGTGCCTAGATAAAACATGAATGTAAACATTTAAAGAGATGAATACAACTCACCTCTCCCCCCGAAGAACCTCCAGTGGTCCTCTTCTGGTCATACGGATTCATAGTCAGTCCTGTCACATTGTTATATGTTTCCCAACTCATACACAGCTGTGGGGTGTTAGTGACCGCTATGGGAATGGCTCCCGCTGCTCTTGCTTGGCGGATAATATCCGCGTCTTTCTTGGCAGGGTTCCTGTATGGGTAGACGGTGCCACAGTCGTTGCTCATTCCTGGAAGTAGATTAAGGTTTGCCTTTGAAATAAATTCTATCTGGTTTTAGAATTCCCTAATAAAGAAAAGAAAGACCGGTAGATTGGGGAACCGGAATTATCGAAGATTTATGGCGAGCTGGAGTATACCGTATAGACTTCGTATACGACTTACACCATACCTGTAAGGTCAGTACAAGTATTTCTACTTATAGCTTCGAAAATGCTCGATGACTTATATGTATAATTTTTTTTGATCTATGACATAATGACATAATTATTTTGTTTTTTTTACGATTTTAATTGGGTCTCCCAAACAGGCTGTTTGGGAGACCCAATCACCAACATGTAGTACGTCAATACAATCACCAGTAATCTCAAAACCAGCATCTGGAACGGACTGTTAATTCGTATTAGAATCGTTTTGCGTCTTCGGTCAGATACTAGGTATACCTCCACCACAGAGGTTATCTAAAGTACTAAATGACTAGGTATTCGCATCCTGCAGTAGATTACGAAGTCAAAGGTGCAACCACTGTTTAAAACAATAGGTAGCTAGCGTCCTGCCGACTAATGAGAAACAATTACCCAAGTCTTATTACCAACACGCAAGAAAATGCAATCGTAGCACCTATTATCTAATGAGATAAAAAACAGGCTTAACAATACGACTGGTTATACCCCTGGCACGGTAAACACCTCAGATCTGATACAAAAGATCGGCATGATTATAGAGACAAGTCTGGCATATGCTCAGATTTTGCAGTAATAGTAGCAATAGCTAAAATTTATGGTAATAGGTAATATCACTGTGATACTGTTTTTAGAATAATATTTGATGATTTTTGTGTAGGTAGTTACTAGCCACTACTTGTATGATTAAATGACCTACAGGTCCGAGTAGGTCAGTAGGACCCTTGGTAGTAGGTAACTCAATTAAATATGCATTTGATGCTCAGACTGAATAACCACAAAGGTTAGTGCATACCTGCCTACGACTTTGGTATGTTATCGCTATGGAGTTTGTTTGGCCAAAACACGTTAAATCTTGTCCACATGTTTTGACCCGAAAAACTTCCTAACGATAACATACCTAGGTAACCTCTGAGGACCTAAGGACAAAAGATTTCTAACACAGCTTATGACGTCATTTATAGGATATCTCGATCATTGCTGTGGTTCTTATTTAATTTTAATGCATCTATTCTTATCTATCAGCCATAATTTACCTTCAACAGCAATGCTTTCCTTCACGGTAAGAGGCAATCCCAGTAGGGGATATTCATGCTGCAACTCTTCAGGACTTTTTTGTGATGATGCGATCATCTTGTCGATACTCCTAGCTTCCCTCAACGCTGCGTCGTATCTTGGTTCGACGATTGCATTGACGTATGGGTTGACCTCCTTGCATCTGTCTATGAAGGCTGCTACTACTGTCTCTGATGTGATCTGAAAATAGTGAAAGTGTCGTTTAGCTTGGCGGTTAGTGTAGCTAACGTAGACTCGCAGGTATCTTGCTTGATATATTGGTATACTTAGGCCCTGACACAGCTCTGGGCGAAAGTGGAAGGAATCTCTTTCACTGCGCAAAGCAAATATTGATTTACTAGCCGTCGCACGCGGCGTTGCTCGCGTTCTACCCTTTAGAGTGTGACGTTTCAAAATTCCTTTCTTAGTGCACCCCTTATAGTGTAGGGGTGTAGCCTAAACTATAAGTCCTAGAGGTATGACATTTGGAGGGTAGTATCCTTATAGTGTAGGATACTACCCTCCAAATGTCATACCTCTAGGACTTATAGTTTAGGCTGTGCGTTGATTCTCTGTCAGCTTCAAAAGAGTTTTATATTATTGATTGATGATGATAAAAAATAATGATGGTTGTTAATGACTTTCCCCACCATGAAGTTAGTACAGTCCCCCCCCCTTGTAGTTAGTACAGGGTGGGGACTATAGTGTAGTAGTACCAATCGGTGTTGTGTGATATGTCCAAGTCCATTATTTGTCCATATTTAATAATTTTTCAGATAACCGTGAAATATTATCTTAAATAAATGACAGTGAAATATTATTAAAAATTAAATATGACAATAATGTAAAATTAATGTTAATAGGGTTAACCTTATTATCTTTTTACATACTGACCTCTTTATTCCTAATCATTCTAGCCAAAGCTGTAGCAGACTTGAAAAGTATTGGGTTGGTGGGCGGAGGGCATTTCCTAGTTCTTCGGATGTTTAGCAAGTACGTCAGGGGAACCAATGGTATTGCCAGTAGAGACACCAGAAACCGCAGAAACCATTGCATGAAGCCGTTCATCATGATTGTCTGAAAAATACTTTTACATTAGGTACATAAGTAGGTGCCTATATATACGTAGGTAAGTCGGTAAAAACGACTTATTAACGAGATGCCTACTATCGGACTTAGTTAATTTTTTTTCTTTCTAAAAGTTAGAGTTGACATTATGTCCTGATTAATAGAACCTAATGACGACTGATGAAGTTACCTATGTTTGATGAAAAATATTATATTTTGAGGAAAAAAGGTGTGGAAATTCCTCGCATGGTGAGCAAATATAAATAACATACCTAATAGGTACCTACGTATTTCGTGGTAATTATAAAATACGAGTACATAAATAAATATGAAATATAGATCCCCTAATTATAAGTTTCTTTAGTCGAGATTATAATAATGAGTATCTAATGACAAAAACTAAAAAAAAAACCGATTTTTTATGGTTGTTGTAAGGAGCACAATTTTGTTGACTGTTCTATTCAAATTCAAATATATTTATTTCTCTCATGCTAATAACTGGGGTAATATATAGTGGTAACCTTATATCTAAAAAATAGACTAAGGTGGTTAAGTGAGAGCTGGCGCCCAAAAGGTTTAGTGACAAAACCTGTGTAGTGGGACACCAGGCCCACCTTCCGGCCTCGATGCATTCTATGGAAGCAAGTTATTTTATTTACCTTTTTGGCAGCTAAGCCCATAAAAAAGCAAAATATTTCCGAAACACTTTTCTGCAACCTAGCCACTAGTGTCTCCAACACCGGAGGGTACAACAAATTGTAACTATTAAAAAACAGTTCCACGAAAATAAAAATATGGTAAATCAGAGCACTAAAACATAATAAAGTCAGTCTTGTCAATATATTTACAGTTTTATTAAAACATGAACTGATTAATTGAATAATTAGTAAAACCATTTTATACGTGTATATCTCGCAATCAAAAGACAGTACTGGACACCACAACACGGTCACGATACATTTAGAATTAGATTAATTTATCGAAAGGGCGTGTTCACAACGCCACCGACTACGACACGACGCGACACCTACACGATATTTGGTAGAAACTAGACGCTTTTATAACGTGTCGGTGGCGACAACAATGTTATTGTTCGAGCTACTGATATGACATGTCAACTAGGACCTATCGGATAAGTACTTATCACAAAAGACCGTGATTTTAATGAACAAAGGTCGAAGACTTGCATAAAATATTGTTTACATTATTCAATGACCTCTATTAATGTTATATTTCATTGGATATACGTAGAATAATTAAAAGATTATAACATCGTACTGTTCTTCTTTAACAAACTTTTGAAAACCATTCTTTTTCACAAGATTTGCGCTGTTGATTAGCCTTCAGTAAACCACATTCGCCTCGTGTATTTAAAGTATTTATTAGTAGTATTTATTAGTAGGTATTTATTTTATTTTTTATTTATTTTAAGTAGGTAACTGAAACTTAAGTAACTTAAGTAGGTCATAACATAATTCTTCTGGAACATTTTGGAAACCAATGAGAGCCCTCGAGAACTATGCTTTGTTTTTTATGTATTAGTGCGGCCTCTGGGGACACATCTGTTTTGTCTGTGGTTTTGTCGAATCATTTTTTTTATTTATTTGCAGGGTTTGGTCGCTTAGCGACTATATAACCCTATTATAGCCACAACCTGTTGAATTTTATCCATGTTTGCTGTTTGTTCCAGATACTCCTCCGATTGTCAGATGACCCGTGTGTGGAGTTTATGGACAGTCTTATTTATAGAGAACTCTTTGGTTATCGTAACGAGTTCAAAGAGATCATTATTGTACTTATTCACTTCATTAGTATGCCTAGCTTCAGGTAAGCACAAAGACAGAAAGTACTTTAGTATATTATCAACACGTGCCACAGTAGCTGATAACGATTGCAACATTTGCAACATTATAGTAGACAAATTGATAATTTGTTTCATAGAAAAATTCATTATGCACTATCTTATTCAAAGACCGGAAATAACCTCAAATTGTCGTTTAATAAATTATTTAAATACTTGCCATCCGATAAATTTTACTGACCTTACTCATACACCGCTCGGTAGTAGCTTTGCATTCTACGCTGTGGGTAGTGGGTTCGATCCCCATTTAGACCAAATATTTATTTGTGTGATGAACTTGGATATATTTTGTTCAGTGTCTGCATGGATATCGATGGTATAGATATGGTGTAGTTAAATTTATAATTTATTAGTTTTATCTAGTTTCCAAAGTAAAAGTTTTGCTTAGTTTTGGGTTAGATGGTGGTTTAATTTGAAGCAATAATTATATTTTTTACAATCTGTCATGTTATTTTATTATTGAATAAATAATTTGAATTTGTCCATGCTACAGAACCGAGAGTGTGTTCTAATTACGAGGTATTGCAGATACGTTTGCCTTTAATATGCAAATAGAAAAATATCATCCCAATGTACTACTTACTAGGCACATAGGTACCTGATTCTATACCTAAGCCCAAGGATCTAGTCTATCGACAAAGTATGTAAGTCTGCTGTAACTATCGAGATCGTAAGTCGTTCTTGTAACTCAGATTTTGTAACAACAGTTTTTACGCTTCAACAAATTCATCTTGAGGTCTTGTGCAACTACTTTAATGTATTTGTAAGATTACATACAATTGTCACGTTAGTAATAAAACTAAGATCTTAATCACCGTGCGTGTGCGCTGTGTTCAAATGGTTCAAGAGTTTAGGTAGATAGGTAGGTACCTTCCTTCAGTCTTGTATTCCTATGCAAAATATATATTACTAGCCGTCACCCGCGGCGTTGCTCGCGTTCTAGACCCTATAGGGTGCGACTTTTCAAAATTCCTTTTTTAGTGCACCTGTACACTATATAAGGATACTACACTCCAAATTTCATACCTCTAGGACTTATGATTTAGGCTGTGCCTTGATTCTCTGTCAGCTTCAAAAGAGTTTTATATATATTGATATAAAATAAATATAAGATATAAGAAGATAAATAAATAAATAAATATTCACGGACACTTAACACAACTCTTTCTAGTCCCAAACTAAGCAAAGCTTGTACGATATGTTTACAAAACATAAATGTTTGTTCTCGGTGGGGATCGAACCCACGACCCACAGCACGGAAGGCAGAGCTACTACCGACTGAGCCATGACGCCTGTCTGTATGGTACTTAGATGTGATTTAAACTGTATAAAATACTAGCCGCGGGAGACGGCTAGTATTTTATACAGGTGGTTAGTGGTTGGTAGATACGGAATAATAATTAGCTTCGTCCTTTTCAGCACCGGAACCTTTAAACGGTACCTGCATAGAACGTTTCGCAGCATTGCCAGTGTGAGGCAACGCATAGCTGCTAGTTGGTCAAGCCTCTCGTTGCGAAACTGGCATTCTCAGTGAACCTCTCAATCTACTAAGACTACAAACGCATTACGGTGGCCAAGTCGGGCCCAGATGTCTCTGAATTTCCCTTTAAAATGTTAGTCGCCGTGACTGGGGTGATAACTGACTGACTGTGACTGGGGCCAAACATCAGGCGGCCATAACTGATCGAACCAATGGTCGCCACTGTGTTTAGCCAACCAGTAAAGTAAGTCAAAAGGTTTATTCGGGTGCGCCGACTGAAAATATGTACCTAAACCGAAGACCAAAGGGTCTTCGTGACCTTTGGGCTCGGCTGCGGCGACGAATATTTTGAAGAGAAAACAAAAGATCTCTCCGTCTGGCTTGCTGCCGCAACTTAGCCGCCAAGTGCGTAAACAGCCTAAACGTTAGCCAAACTGTGGTCAAAGTGAGTAGTCAAATAGAACTTTTTGAGAGCAAACACGGCTGAACAAGACGTAATGGGTTGATGGTCGGTTTAGATACCTACGGGCAAATATGTCAAAAGGTGCGTAGATCATAACTAGACACCATTTATCTTTTCCGCGCATTTGGTAACGTCAAAAAACTACTTGGATGCTCATTTCAATATTTTTGAAGATATAACTTTTCATTTGGATAACTTATTTGAATTAAAATTATATTATTGCTGAACTTTTGCATAGTTATTCTCTAGCTGAGCAGCTTTGGAATTTTGCATGATACATACCGATACAGTGATTTTATATTTTCAAAATATTATTGTGCAAGCGAGAAGTTGTTGGAGGTTACCCATTGCCATAAAAATGCCATTTTAACGACCAGAATATTAAATGTCTGCCTAAATAATTATATGAACGTGGAAGTCCTATTAATTATTCAACCAAAACGTAGTTCGTAACTATGTATGTAGATAATATTATCTAAATAGATCCTAAACCGACAATCAAGTTTTACAAGCTCACGGCTTAGATAACTTTTTAATTAGTATAGGTATCTATCTACAATAAGTGAAATTATGCATTCCAAAATTTGTCTTAATTTCTTTCTAAAAACGTTTGTGCATGACTATGTTCACATGAACAAAGTCAGGGGTAAAAGTACCTACTAGTATATATTCTCATAAAAACAAATGCCACTAAAACTTGTCTTCCACATCATGTAATAAGTTGCTCGTTTTTATTGTGGAACTAAGTAGTCTAGGTACCTATAACAATAGTATTATATGATCTGTGGTATAACATAAAGTTAACGCAAACATGACTACTAAGTAGTTACCAACTCCACAAGTTAGTTGACTCTATAAAGAAAAAAAAAATGTGCAAATAAATAAAAAAATCTGTTGAGTGCCACTCACAGTCTTTTTTTCAATTCTTTTTTCAGGTGTCGATATGTACAATTTACTTAAGTAAGAGTAGCAAGCCCGGTATGAACCGATCGAGTCTCAACAGTCGAGTTTTTGATAGTTTTCATGGAAAGTATGAGTGGAGTTTTCTGAAATTAATAAGTAAATATAGCATAGAAGAGGGAATTTCAGGAATATCATACTACCTTGAGATTGAACTGGTAAATGATCAAAAAAAGTTTTTATTCACTAGCTCTTAATATCCGTTTCGTATAGTTTGTTAAACACTAAACTATTAGGGTTGGCTTGCAGACAGTGCTTCCAGTATTAAGTCCACCCTTTGTAACAAATTTATAATTTTGTGCAATAAAGTATTAATAAATAAATAAACAACTCAGTGGAAAGAAATAATAATATAAGTAGTGAGTGAGTTTTTTTATAGATTTGTCATTGAACACAAAAAAAATCTTGAAACAGGATTCAGTCATGCATAAAATTAAAAATGCTGTTTAGAAATAGAAGCCTTACTTAATTTGTGTTTTCGCAACTGCGCTCGCGCCGGCCATTATAGAGTTTTCATTAAATCATTGACCATTGAAAGTGAAATCAACGGAAGCAGCAAACAATGATGATTCAATTTTAACTCGACTTTCTAATTTTCGTCGGGTAATGTTTTACAGTAAGAACCACCTGAATTACTTAGCGCAACTTAAGCAAAGACGTTTCGTAATAAGTACATCATATTCAAACTCCGAGAGTTCAAAATCTACCTTAATATTTGGGGAAACGATATTTCGAATTTTTATATTGGATAACGTGCTCTAAAAATGCGATTGCAGAAAATACCCTAAATAATATATTTTTTTGAAAAATACATGTTTTGCACTAATTTTTCTATTTATCTCAGGAACCACAAACAATTTTTGACAGGTTTTTGTTTTGCCAAGACACCTAGAATTTTATTATAACTTTAGTTACGTCTTTTATATTTTCCATTAGAAAAACCGATGTGGTAATCCTCACTCACGAGAAAATCATACCAGTATCTTCTCGTCATCACGTCCCACGCTCGGCGTTAAGTACCTATTTCTTAAAACTAGCATATCGCTGGTCAGCATTGGTGCGCAAAAGTAGAATAACATAGGTGCGGAAGTCTTGGTGGGCATCTTTTTGGTGCGCAAAAGTAGAATGCTTCGTACTCATTGGTAAGAGGTGTCAATAGACTAGCATTGATTATTTTTGAATGTACGTCTGAGTTACATTTCAAGGAGCTAATTTATACGTATGTATATTATTAACGAACTGGACGGCGAAGCAGACAGGCCACCAAGCACCGAACACCTCCCCCAACTGATATAGCGACGACATTGTCAAGGTCGCTGGAACTCGCAAAGTCGTTATCATAGGAATCTGCCAATATGTCTAACTAGCCGTCTCCCGCGGCGTTGCTCGCGTTAGAGTGTGACTTTTCAAAATTCTTTTCTTAGTGCGCCCCTACACTATATAAGGAACCTCCCTCCAAATTTCATACCTCTAAGACTTATAGTTTAGGCTGTGCGTTGATTCTCTGTCAGCTTCAAAAGAGTTTTATATATTACTAGCCGTCTCCCGCGGCGTTGCTCGCGTTAGTGTGACTTTTCAAAATTCCTTTCTTAGTGCGCCCCTACACTATATAAGGAACCTACCCTCCAAATTTCATACCTCTAAGACTTATGGTCTATCTTATAAAAAGTTAGGGTAGACATTATGTCTTGTTTAACATACGTAATCAGGACATAATGTCTACTCTAACTTTTTATAAGATAGGGGGTTATAGTTTAGGCTGTGCGTTGATTCTATGTCAGCTTCAAAAGAGTTTTTAAAAGATATATATAATGTGTATATATATATATATATGCCTGCTTACTATCTAACACATGTCGCGATACAGTCAAGCGAAAGAAGCTTTCACTGCTTTCGCTGTACAATTAGCAATAAAATTGAGCTAAAATTATTTATTGATGTTTTTATTCTATTCTTGACTTGGTAGACCGTACTATTATGTAAGTTTATTCACAAAGAAAATGACAGCTAATACATAATAATACTTTTAGTAACATAATTTTTTGTAGTGATTAAAGTCAATTTCGATAATTGGCCCAATTTATGAGTGTTATTTTAATAAGATTCAGTTGTAATAAAAGTTGCCCCTGACGCTGTATTTCGATAAAACGCGAAGGCCTACTTAATATTCTTCTTATATTTAATCAATATTTATTTTCATGGAAAAGGCTATAGATTATTTATAATTTCATCTAAAACTTACATTATTTTCCAGTAATTGCACCGAATACTCACTAGATTTGCGCACGGTAAAGTTATGATTTCATTTAGATATTTTGTTCACGCGTGCGCTCTACGCGGCACGCGATACCAACTTGATTTGATGGGCTTGAGTAGGCCAAGCCATCACCAACATAACTGCCTAGACTTTTTTCCGTAGGTCCGTTTGGTAGCCAGTAAAGAATAAACCCCTATCTTATAAAAGTTAGAGTAGACATAATGTCCTGATTATACGTATGGTAAACAAGATGTAATGTCTACTCTAACTTTTTATAAGATCATCATCATCATCATCATCATCTCAGCCCAGTATCACCCACTGCTGGGTATAGGTTTATAAGATATGTGGGTCAAATTACCGAGAATTTTCTATTGCGACTTCTTCATTTTATTCAAAATTTATACGTCAAGATTTATATTTCTTTTTCTTTTTGTTGTGGCTGTTCTGTGGCTAGTCCTATTTTATATTCGTTCTAATAAATGCAGTGGTATTTATTATGTTCAATGCGTTTTAAATTCGAGCTATAGATTACGAATTCATGTCAAAAACCTGCGTGTTACTTCGTAACAATGTTTGAACAACACTGAAAACTTTCCCATCAATGATTTTTGTCCGTATAGGTAGGTACACAGCTAATTAAGTTTTAGAAAAAAAAATCCGTAGATAGAGCATTGATTTACCTCAATGGGGTGGAGAAGGGTCCTAAAATATTCTACCATGCGAGAAGCTTTTTCCAACAAAATTTCAATATTCTTATAGGAATATTAATATACGGTTTGTAGATAGCTCAACTGTTTCATGTGTATTTTGTAAATATTGTAAATACTGTATTAGTTAATAATAATAAATATTTATAATAATAATATTTCAATATAATTAGCATTTTAAGAAAACTGATGCGGATACTAATAAAATCCGTTTATATATATCATTTGAATTCATGAATATCAACATTTAGTTAGGTTTGTAACCTACCTACTTGTTATTACCTAATATCGATTATAGGTATATTTAAAGCAGATCCCAAATTCTTCAATATTAATTAGATAAAAGCTTGTTGGTTCTAGAAATAATAATAATGATTTCAAACAATTGCATAGGTATTAAAAAGAGCAACTTGGTAGGTAAGTACTTAGATTATGAAAGAGAAAAGCTATTCATACCTAATAATTAAGCAACTATGTTGAATAGGAGCTATGTTATGTTAATTTAAATTTTAATGTTGTTAATAAGGCAACTAAGTTATCGTGCTCAATACTGAAAAAAAAATCATAAACTTAAGATTTTAAGACTAAAATAAATATTTCCATTTCTATGCTAAGACCGGCAAGGATAATTATAAATATAACATAATAAATTTTTCGTACAGTTTCACACAAAATAGGCTAGACACGGGAACCAAACCAACACTTCAGCGGATTGGTCAGCTGCTGTAACACATGGGTTGACAGATGTCCTATAGCCTAGCACAGTACAACACACACCTTGCTCGCGTTCTACCCTTTAGAGTGTGACGTTACAAAATTCCTTTATTAGTGCACCCCTACACTATATAGGGATACTACCCTCTAAATTACATACCTCTAAGACTTAGAGTTTAGGCTGTGCATTGGTTATAAGTCAGCTTCAAAAGAGTTTTATATAATATTGATGTATTGATGTAAATAAAAAGGTAACATTCAAATTTTGATAGATCCCATATAAGTAAAGTACCTAAGTCCTATACCTATTCCTATAAGAATGACATAGATAATAACTTTGTTTATACTTACTTATCTAAAATTAACTTTCAAAGAGCACATAGAAAACTATTGGTTACTTTATTGCACTGTTTGTTATACAATTTATTTTTAATTTTACCGCGCATGAATAACGTTCAACTTAGATTTCGCGCAATTTTGCTTAGGAATGAAAAGACGCGTGCGCAGTTCCCGGTGCGCAGTTACCGACTTCACTGGCGCCGGTTGTTGCCAGCAACTTCTAAAGTAAAGTGGCTAGATGTATCAGTTTGTGGTCAGACCTCTGCTAAAGTCGCCATACCTGACTTTAGACTTTCGTTAGATCCACATTTAGTATAATGTTATTTTGCTAAATAGTTTTTAATGTAGAAAAATAAGTAAACCATTTGGATATTTTTTTTATGTATTGCAATCAGGTTATAAAAGTACCTACTTAATTATAAATAAATACCTACTTTTTAGAGCTTATATTGTTTTTTTTTTTTGACATTATGGAAAAGACAGGTTTTTTTTGTAGATTTCTTAGAAATTAAAATAAATAATTTATTTATTGTCGTATTTCAATTTAAAAAAATATCTTTTAATTATCACTAAGTAGTTCTTGACTTTGTTAAAACATCGCTAGATCTATCAAATAGCTTTTGACTTTGTTAAAACATCGCTAGATCTATCAAATAGTTCTTAACTTTGTTTAAACATCGCTAGATCTATCAAATAGTACTTAACTTTGTTTAAACACCGCTAGATCTATCAAATAACGGTGCATGTTGGCAACATATTCCGGACTTGCAGTTGCACAAAGTAGTACACAGATCCAGTACCCCAGATCAAGTACGCTGAACTATACAACTATACAATGAACTATGCAATACATACGACCAGCGAATGGAAAAAAGCTAAGAATAGGAACTTTATTGTAAAACAGTCTGCAAAAAAACTTAGTAACTCGTAGTCGGTATAAATGAGTACCTACTAACAACAGTCCATATTTATTTATACTTCTTCTATAATATAAAATCATCATCAATATATATAAAACTCTTTTGAAGCTGACAGAGAATCAACGCACAGCCTAAACTATAAGTCCTAGAGGTATGAAATTTGGAGGGTAGTATCCTTATATAGTATAGAGGTGCACTAAGAAAGGAATTTTGAAAAGTCGCACCCTAAAGGGTCTAGAACGCGAGCAACGCCGCGGGCGACGGCTAGTACTCTATAGTACTTAGCTTTATTCTCACCAGTGACGACTATAGATATTTTAAATGAAACTTGAAAATACTTGATCGTTAGGTCTGTATGCCGATACCGAAATAGTTACTCAAGTATAGATTTGAGTAGAGGTTTATACAAAAATCTGTGCTTTAATCCGGATCTGTGCATAAGCAATAGATTAAGGCCGCTTTTGAGATTTTTTTAGAATAGGCTGTTATTTGACTGAGTTCGCGAAGCTTATCAATTTTTACCTCTTTAGTATGTCCGTTAAGTGTAGGCATAGCTCGCCTCCTGACGCTGTATAAATCAGCTTCAACAGATGTAAAGGCCTATTAATAGTATATGCACCATGCAAGCAACAAAAACACATATAGGTACATGTGAAATCAACTCTCATGACGGTATGTATAAAGGTCAGGAGTCATGGAGTCTCTGTTTTCGAAGAGTCTACTCCAAAAACCAATGAATGAAAATTTGTTGTACACTGGCGCTCCTTTTGTGTGTGGAGCTGCGGAGTGGCTGCGTCGCCGCTCGGTGTAACTCAAAATGATACGATATAACGTGTCGTTTTGCGTGGTAGACCCCCAGCGTGCCCTATGAAGTACGGAAGCGCAGACGAAATGCCACTAGCAGTCACTCATCAAAATCGTGACATAGCTCACATTATTTCCTTATCCATTGTCTTTTGCCAGCAATTAGCAAAACTCATGTTGTAAAATATTGTTTTTTTATTCGTGCTTCTGGCACTGAATAGATACACATAGCAAGATAGGATAGATAAGTATGGTATGGTGTATAAATATATGATGTGTGGTATGGTTATGATTATATATATATTAGCTATGGTTAATAACGCCTGCTATATGGCAATACTCATGTTTTTTTATACATATTTATATGTACTTAGAACAAACAGCTAGGTATGTTTGCCACATGGGGATCGAACCCACGACCCATAGCATGAAAGGCAGAGCTATTATCGGATGAGCTGTGGTGCCTGGGTTAGGAAGGCTAAATTAAAAATACATAATTAAATATTTGAGGCTCTAAAATTAGCATCTCATTATCAATGAGATGCTAGTTCCATCTTTTGCCTACTTTATAACTATTTTATTTATTCACAAAGAAAATTACAACTAATACAGTATTTACAATATTTACAATATTTACAAAATACACATGGAACAGTTGAGCTATCTATAAATCGTTTGCAACGGGTCCAAATCAGTACCAATCGGAAGCGTGCCCAAGACACTGGCTGCATTGCCGCGCTGAATAGCAATATAACTTGTTCTACAGATGGTATAAGTTAACTAGCCGTCGCCCGCGGCGTTGCTCGCGTTCTATACCCTTTAGGGTACGACTTTTCAAAATTCTTTTCTTAGTGCACCCCTACAATATATAAGGATACTACCTTCCAAATTTCATACCCCTAGGACTTATGGTTTAGGCTGTGCATTGATTATCAGTCAGCTTCAAAAGAGTTTTATAATATTAATGATGTAATAACAATAAAATAATAAGTGAGATAAAGAATAAAAAAAACTGAGAACGTAAGTATAGGTAAACAGTTTATTCTAATAATATAATGTTTGTATTGAGGAAAGTGATGGACTGTGGACCAGACGAGGGTAATCAGCTACTAGAGAGAACGAAAGGAAAGTGGTACCTTGCTACTTTCTTTGTTAGAACCTACTTTCCGATTCTATGGGTATGGGTCCAATCCAAGGAGTGGTACCAAAAAAGGGAGGCCTATATCCAGCAGTGGGTGAAGTCAGGCTGTGGATGATGATGATGATAGGTTCAATCCCTGAAACAACGTGATCCTGTAGAATTATTTTTATAAAAAACATTATATACAAAACTTTATACAACCGCAGATCCACAACTAAGTGCGCAAACATAGATGAATTGTTTAGTCTAAAAATTTATTTAAGTAGCTTATGATTTACACCCACAAACATCCACCTACTCAGTATCTCAGGGATGAAACAGTAATTAGGCTATTTCTATCCAAATTGTAGGTAGTGACAGAGACAAGCAATTTGTTTGTCTAGGGTAGTGGGTGTCAGAGTGTGGTAAATACTCAATGTATTATAAGAATAAGAATAATAAAAGAAAAGGTGGTTCTTATATCCAGTTGCCAACCGATAAAAATAGCCCTAGTGAGTGGCTAGATCTAGTAACCAATAAGTTAAAAGTTACAACTTTATTATTTCACAGCACAGACTCGCGAAAAGTTCAAGTCAGGAATGTTTTATTCATTTAGTTATGCTGTAGAGCAATGAGAGTGACATCTCCTGCGGTATGTGGAAACTAAATAGTTTACGCTACTTGACAACAGATGGCGGTACTTACCAACTGCCTTGAAAACTTATTTTTAATTTGTAGTTTTAAGTGGTAAAAACGCTGTTTTCATTTACTACGATAAAAAACTGCCTTAATGACTGCATTGAGCCAGTTTACTACATACCAGCTTTTGTAACAAATATATAATTTTGTGCAATAAAGTATTAAATAAATAAAATAAAAACAGCTAAGTTTACTTCCGAAGAAACCAGTTGTAATTATTTAGTTTTCGGTTTTCTTCCAATAGATGTCGCTACTAGTTTAAAACAACTACGAATTCTTCACATTTTTATTGCTATTATAATCATAGTTCTACGAATTCTTTCAAAAGTTTTATACTTTTTCATGTTTTAATTTTTATGCTGCTAGGAAAATAATTAGAAAGAAGCTGGTTAGATAAATTATTATTGTTAGAAAAAAAACACAAAACTTTCAAGAAAGTTTGACAAAATTAAATGTTCATTTTTGTTTTTTTTGTACATGTTTTAAAACTATTTTTACTCGTGAAAATCGTTCACAAGCAAAACGAATTTGTGAGATGAAATAGAATAAAAATCAGCAAATGACAAAAAAACGAGTTGCCCGTACGCGCCCTGCGACATGTTACACATAAATCAGAGGGGGCGCCACCCTCACCCACTCCGGTACGGCCAAGGATGATCTTTTCCCTGGATCCTACATTTTTATAACGACACACATACCTACACATGGCTTTTTGTGGAGTAATTTTGTAGAAACAGAACAAAATGTTAAATTGGTAGTAATATGTCCTCAGTGGATGCAGTGGACGTGCTCAGTGAGGTAATGAATTTTTAAACGCAGTGGTAACTCACATTAGGTGAGGTTAGAAAAATGTATAATAATTATATATTATATAGTTGTGAATTTTAATAAAAAATAATCTTTGCTTACTTAGCTGATATAATTACTGTTCCTAAAAAAAGCTAAGTATAACTAGTGACACAAAAAAAAAACTGGATTCCATAAAAAAGTAATTGCACGATTTCTTTGATTTACGACTTAGGATTCTATAATACTAGCTTTTTGAGTAAAATATATCAAACTAGAACAAGCTCAGCGAAACTGGAGCAAGTATCACCGCTACATTATTTGTTTGAGTTTTGAAGCTACGGTCCAATTCATAAGAGAGGGCGATTTGAACATTTTTCGAATTTAATATCAAAGTGCCACAAAATCCTGTAAAAAGTCAAAAAAACTGGAAGTGGTATTATGTAGCGATGTTAAGCAGTTTTTAAATTTTTCCATACAAAAGACTTCAACGCACTCGCATTGCTACGAAAACTATTGTTTTTTCTTTTTCGAACTAAGCTAGTGTAGACTAGTCTTTTCTTGTTTTTTTTGTATGGAAGAGAAAAGATCAATTTTAATGATATGACCACCCATAGTATCTCACGTTTTTATGTTTCTTAAAGCAAAATATGTGGTTTGCAAATTCTATTTTTCTATAACTAAGTAATAAGTAATAAGAAAGGTTTTTTTTTAAACTACATAGTAGGCAAACAAGCTTACGACCCGCCTGATGGAAAGCGGTTACCGTAGGCTATAGATGCCTGCAACGCCAGAGGTATCATATGCGCGTTGCCGACCCTTGAAGAATTTTAAAACACCCTTTTTGAAGTGCCCCATATTGTAGTCACTAGGGAAAGCCTCGATAGAAACTAGGAAGTTATGAATAAATATAAAGAAACATACCTACAATAGATATTATTTAAATAAGTATTATACGTACCTACCTATATCCTACATACTCTACTGTTACAAATTAGTATAACATCACAATTGTTACGCGAATACATCGGTATAACAAAATGTTATGTGAGCAAGAAGTTTTTAACCTAGACCAAAAAGTATTAGACCTTTTTTCCGTAATTGGTTTTTAATTAAGTTTAGGGACGCTATTGTGTAATCTTTATGTTCAATACGTTTGGTCACTTTATTTTACTAATGGAATTCAAATCACTAATAAAACCATTTTTTCCAGGAAACAAATTGAATTACCAAAATGTAATCAACATTATGGTTTATCAAAATTAAGTTTTTGCTAAATCAACATTTAATTTAACCTGAAACCAATTTCTTGAGGATCAATTCGACACCGAGTGTTTCTATTTAAGGCTGGTACAGTCAGCTGCATCACTCTATCATGTAAAAAGAGTGCTGAATTTTTTACATGATGCGAGTTTAGGTTTTAAATTGAGACCGTAAATATCCTCTATGTATTTCATGTTGATGAACTATAAAGAGGCTACCGATTGATAACGCTCACTGTACTTGCAAGCGTAGAACTTGTAGGCCGCTGCCACTACCAAGTTGTTAAGAAAGTAGATTTATTGTTACCAAAACTAGGTATCTATTTTTTTCGAAATATTGATACTTACAAGAGTATACTTACTAGTTCTAGAATTTCACGTAAATCAGAAAATTCATGACAGTTGTTAGTAGGGGTGCGGTTGACGAATATGCTAGCTTGAATCTTCGGCGTACCCTCCGAGGCGATCCTACCCTAAGTACCTGAAAAGGTGCCAATAAACAATCCCAACATAAGAGCCTAAATGCCTTACATTTTCAGGCAAAAATAAGTTTTATTGTGTTGCGATACAGTTGAGTTTGGTAACGTAGTAAGTAGTATTTTATTTGTACAAAGTTTAGTGTTTCGTGGAAGTTCTTCAAGAAACAACGGGTTTCTCTGGGTCACCCAGGGGAGAGGGCGGTTTCCATCTAAATCTCCCGAACGAGGGATTCCAAGGCGAATTACTGAAAAGATGTACCAAGTGAGACGAAAAATTTATCGCATTTACATGGATGTTGTGTGTTTTGCGATAAAATGAAAGAGTTAGGCTTAGTTGGAAGTAACTGCTGAATATTTATGACTTTTATTTTTTGTACGTATAATTTCTCTTTGATAATATACAAAAAGCTTTTTATTTCTCAGGGTTATGCTACTAGCTGCTCAAAACCACATTATATGGAGCTTAACATTTTCAGACTTGACTCTTATTGACGCGACGACGCCTTATTTCGGATGTAAACCTCGCAAAAGTAATACCGCAAAGCGCAGCGTAAATCAGTGGAGATGGAAACCACCACGAGATGGAAGGAAAGACGATGTGTGACGTAGTCCTAGCAACCTTTACGTAACACGTCGTCGGCCACAGGCCGCAAAAAATTTAGTGATCTAAAAATCAATGAAAAATACCTACCTATTCGTACAGTGGTCGTATTAGATCCATAGGCTGGAATACTCAAACGCCACTTAAATTAAGTTCACGATTAAATTATTGCCATCTCTTACAAATGAGCAATGTCAAACAGAGGCAGAGCAATTTTAAGTGGTGCTTAAATTTGAGTGACGTTTCAGTATTCCAGCCATAGTGACTTAACCATGATATCAATATTATTAGAATTGCCATTGTTTTTCATAGAAAAAAAAGTGATGGAGAACATGAAAACTTCATGAAAGTAGTACGATTTATTACTTTCAAAAGCAATAACCCCGTAAAAATATCAAACAATTCGTATAAGTATTTATATAAAAAAAAAAGGAATTTTCTTTATTTTGGACATACCTATCTATTATATATGCCAGCACAATAACAACATAGAATATTTATCATTCAAAAGGCCAAAAATGACAATGTGATGAGTTTTACCGGTTTTGTATTTAACCGCCTTTTTTCGCGCCAAACTTTTCCAACATGGCGGTCGGCGGGAGCCACGCGCTGCCACCATTAACCACCGACTCTTCACCGTTGCTATAAACTCACAAATCATGAAACGTGCCATCACTGAAACACAAACAATTCCACACTCAACTACGCAAGACACAAGGCACATTGTGAATCACAGGCCGGCTTTATCAGCGCGGATGGAACATCCCCCCAACAAATTATTTTGAACCTTGAAACCGCAATGAGGAAAACTTATTTTCAATTAATCCTCACGGAATATCGTGGAACGAACAAAGAGAGCGAGAAACGAGGCCAACATTCGTTAATAATGTAATGTATATTTATTCATCTACATTATTTTCATCGTGGCTGTCGGGCGCGTCAAATAGCATCGTTTTCATATTAAATACAGCACGAAAATAAAACTCAAGTGTGAAACGACGCTGTTTAATAATGAGCTTTCCAAATCATGCATGCATTTTGCTGTAAATATTGCAGTGAGAAATAATTAAAAGTTGATGTTACCGCAGTTTTTGGCGCGCTTTCGAGCTCCGTTTGAAAGTGGACGCACGTCTGAAGCTTGACGTTAAACTTCGTCGTCTGGCGCGCGTTGGAAATTAGTTTCTATCGATTGGTAGGACTTTGGAGGTTCGTATATTTTTTATAAGTATTTTTTTTTGCAAAATATATAAAATACTTTCTTTTTCTGCGGCCTAATTTAAATGGCATCGGGCGTTCCGCATCTAATCAATACACGGCTTGGTGCGGCGGTCGCGTCACTTCGCGCCACATCGGCGACCCTCGGGCGCGACGCGAGGGAGACCGCCTCGTCGACAGTCAAGCGTTCTCGCTTCAATCGTAATTCCATTTTCCGCCCGCCTTAGCAAATTGAAATGTCGTAACTCTTGGGGGAATATCGGCTTTCTGCCCAAGAAAATATTCTGCTAAGGCATTGTAACGACGCTTCAGATATTAAGGAATATTTCCAGTCCATCATACGGTTTAGGGGGCGTCCCCTAAGATGGCTGTAATCGTGAATCTGTCCGCCACTTGGCCGGCGGTAGGTGTCAGTCCCCTTCACTTTCGATTCCAAACTTTTGTTTGGGGATTATTGCTTTGTCGTGGAATAATAGCATTTTCATCCTATTGTTGGGCGTTCAATAGTAGCGTCTTTTTCACCAAGGTCGAAAACTGAAAACTGGATTGGGGTAGGTCACGAAAAAGTTTCGTCATAACCGTGTAAGTTTCTTACGCGTTACTTCACTGAAAGTTTACAACCAGTCACTTTATCAAAACAAACGTATACACTGTACTATACTATACTATAGTGTATACGTATAGTGACTAGTTTCTTGAAAGTTTCCGCGTACGACCGTCGGTTTGGTTCCGTCTCCACTTTTTGCGATGGTTTCGTATCACAGTTTGGCGCGTAACCAATCGTGTCTTCGAGCATTAAAAGTAAAGTTTAGAAATAATTTACTGCTAACATACCTACTAACTGGAAAATCCAGATTTCCGACAGCTATACAAGTATCTACCCTACCTACAGATCAGCAATCTGATCTTGCAAAAAAACGATCGCCTATTTATCGTATATCGAGAAAGATGTAAACTGGATGGATTCTGTAAAAGATGATATGAATAGATAAAGATTGAACACTTACATGACGGAGATTAGAAGAAAAGAACATGTGCTGTTCCCACTTAGTGGGTTAAGGCAGAGAGAATAAGACGAAGAAGAATAATAACGCAGGCGCACCACTAAGAGTACAAACCTCGACAAGAGTTGTTACTAAAGGGAAGGACGAACAATCCTTTGCTCAGAGAAGACGTACCCGACCCCGCCGGCGGGGCTGACATCTGCGTAGTCTTAACTATGTCCGCCCAGATTATATTATTATGTATCGTATCATCTGGTAACCCTAGGCTTAGTCAGCTCCGCACGTATTGACCTTGTTTTTCATGTGGGTATGGCTGACTATGCTGAGAGGATGTTATGACAAGCCTACTCCATCTAAAAATTGTCCCAGGCACTACAGTATCCCGTTAAGTGTAGGCATAGGTTGCCTCTTGACGCTGTATAAATCATCTTCAATAGATGTAAAGGCCTATTTATTATTATTATATCATCTGGTAACACTGGTAGAGTTCTTACTGTGAATAGGTTTGACATTCGTGAGCTTATTCACTTTTATTTACCAGAAAAAAAGACGAAATAACCACCCAGGAAAGTGACCTAGCAGGGGTACAAGCAATACCGAGCGTTATTAGTGGGAGGCCCAGTAGGTCAGATAAATTGAACCCTCCGCGTTGTGTTCACACGTAAATAACATGTTGGGTTGAGGGGGGTGGCTCTGACCCCGCACTCTCAAACCAACCAAATACCCCCAGAAATCAGCATTATCACCTTTATTTCAAAGCAGTAGAGCCGAGAACAGCAGCACGTCAAAACTTTGCTCAATCTGCTGGCAGTTTACCGTTTGTAAAACTTTTGCCATTGCGTTGTGAACCTTACTCCAACGACATATATGGGAATTGTGACATGTAAACGAAAATGGCCCATGATACGATGAGAATGGATTTCGTAAAACACGCAACAGGAGTAAACTTCTGTCATGGTTTGCTAATCTTGTGTTTAGTTTTAGTTAATTTGTTTCAAGGAATCAACACCTAGGCCAAACATTTTTTGTAAAGTAAATGATATCATCTGTGGTGATTCGCTTTTCTGGATGGCTGTAGATTATTTCATAGAATTGTAATGATATTAATACTGTTTTATATACTTTTAGTGTGAATTATGATTTGTTTAGGCATTGGTTCATTGACCTTTATCGCAAGTAAGTTGCGCATTGCGCATACGCACACGCGGAGCTGAATTTCTGTCTGTTAAATCCAAGAAGAAGAACTGGCTAACACGATGCTGGAAAACATATAGGTACCCTAATTATTTACTTGTTTTTATAGCATTTCCTGTAAATTAAGATTGGTTTATTTTTCAAAAAATTATAACAGATTGTCTGTTGAGATACTCTTATTTCAAATTGAATCAAATGGATAAGCTAAAGCAGAATACTTAACAAGATAAGAAAAGTATTGTAACGGTCCAAGGTCATCCACATTTTGAACCGTCAGCTCACAATTAATTGAGGTTTGAGTTGTAGGTGGATGTTTGATTGAATGGTTAAAGCGCCATCTTGTGGTTTACGAATGCAACATAGTACGCTATGCGGATCTATTAGCGGCTAGTCGTCTTGTTTGGGACCGTTGTTCAATTGAGGGAATTCAATGCCATCTGGTGGTTGGCAGGAATACTTTATGGAACGCCGGCAGTTTGTTTTATTAAAGCCAAGTCGATTTCAATGATTATCTGGCTGGCTACCTATTTAATATCATAATTGGGAGCTTATCTATGTAATATTGGTTTAAAGATACAATCATTTATTTAGTATACAAAGCTTCTATCTATTTAATTACTGAATATCTCGTCAAGAATTGCTAAAAGCCTACCTACTTGCTTGGTAAGCTTGGTACGCTGAGAACATCTAAGTGAGAGATTGACTACCTATGCTTGATGAAGAGAAAAATATTACCTACTTACTTTTGTCAGCTTACCTATCTAATTGTATAAAAGTAAGTACCCTTCAACTTTAGCCTAGAATGGAGATCTGAATTAAACATTTAGCTATGAAACAGTTTCGGGTCCAAGATTAGCAATCACTGTGTGCTTGCTCTCGTAAAAATGTCAGGCGATTTCTGCATTCAGAAAGTCAGAAATGGACTATCATATTACTAAAACTAGATATTTTTAAGAGTTGGAAATTAAATAATATAATAGTAAATGCTTTAAACTAACCATGTTCTGAGTTTCATCAAGTTTGACTACTTCATTACAACATAATAGAGAATTTAACGTGGATACACTAACTATTGGTTGGCAAAGAAACGAAATATTGCGTTGAACGGACTGTCAACAACAGGACCATTTGAATCTCGTAAACTGTCTATTTACTTATGTAAATAGTATCATATTTGTAGTTACCTATGTAATATCTGAATATTTTATTTCACTATCTATATAGCTATTTATTTAGTATCATATTTAGGAGCATAGCTACGTAAGACAGGTTTATCAAGCTCAACTACGTATCTACTTAGTGGCAAGCTTGTTTAGTACTATGTTGAGGTTTGGAATACCTATCTACTTGTTTGGAAGTATTTCCAAGAAAACCTAACTATTAAGCTATCTAGTTTGAGTTTGACCTTGTCTAAAAAAGAATACCTACTCATTTTAAGGCCAGATGAGAGAAAAATCCTACCTAGCTGTTGTCTACCTATCTATCTATTTATATGTAAGGAAGGAAGGATCTATCTACTTGAGATTAGGATGAAAAATTGAAGAAAAACACTGTTTATAAATATTTTATTAGAAAGAAAAATAAACAAAACAGAAAATTACATAAATCTAGGTAGCACTTGTTTCAAGGATGGGAAGGACGAATCTGGAACATTCTGGGCGCAAGCTGGAATGTGTCCTGGGACAAGGGCAGAGCGGTCATCATGGTAAGATCTGAAAAGAAACACGAATTAAAATCTATATACAAGTAGCAAAAATAATAATTAGCGGAAGTATGAAGGCAGGTAGACAGGATAAAAAGAGCGAGATAGGAAGAAGATATTTTTATTAGTGGCTCGCCGGGCTTCGTACGAATTTCATGTTGAAACAATCAGCCAGCATTTGCATGTAAAAACAACGCAATACATTTAGATTTGAAAAGGTCTTGAAAAATCGTTGAAACAAGGCTCAAAATGGCATGCATTTTGCCATAGCATTGGTGAGTGAAGCTATGGATATTTTTACATACGAGTGTATAAACCAACTCACGGGATTTTAGGAATAAAAAAAAGGTAGTACCTACCTACTAGATAACTATAGAAATACTACAGAATTAATAAAATAGTGAAATGACAATAAGACAAACTTGGTTATAAAATTACTTAGAATAAAATAAGGATTGCACAGAAGAAATGTTGGGAAATAACACTAGAATTATGTTCAAAAACTCACCTGTATTAATTACACATTTCCCAGGATAGTTGCTGATTTTGCTGGAGAACTCACAAAATTGTTTGAATAATTTTTAAAATATAATTTAATGAGACTAGGAAAAAGTTGGGATACGGCGTAGGTAAAACACAGAGGGGTCCGGGAGAAGGTGTACTGTCGATTCAACGATTGGCGAACGAAGACGAGACCGTTTGTTCGTTTAAACTAGGAAGGCTAAAGGGGAGAGGCGGGGGAATCGTAAATAGAGTTGGGACAAACATTATTTTGGTGATAATGGTAATTGTATTGTGTATTGTCTTCGAATTTCACTTGAAATGTTACAGTATTATTATTACTACTTGTGTTTTTGTTAAGAATAATAACAATTTGATAATCATTACATGAATAGTGAGATATAATATGATGGCGTTAAAGTTATAGAAATAATAAACTTGGTTTCTCGTTTGAATAAAATATAGAGATATATTTATCCGACTAAACACAGAACAGAGCAAGTCGCAGTAGAAGGAAGATATTAACCATGCATAATGAGATGTTTGGTTTGGTCGAGTAAAATGTAATGATATCTACAGTACGGGGTCGGATATCATTTCATGTAATGGGTCAATAGGACATCTCTATTTGAAATTCTTCTAGAAGTTTAGGGAGGGGTTGGTCGTGCATGGGTATAAAAGCTGGAACATTTCGTCAACAATTGAGTTTATTTTTGTTCCGGAAAAAAGTGAAAAAGTCGTAGGTACCATCAGGAAGAAATCTCGGTAAGAAAACCTTCCTTATTTCCTCTCATTACGGCCAAGACACCTTTAGCCTTAAACAGATATGTGAGCCTGCTTATCTGGTAATGAGAAAATCCCAGTACCTGCATACATTGCACGACGTATGCATACCCTATATCCTACCCAATTTCCGTCTGTTGTCTTAGGTCTCATGATAACAGATATCCTTATTTATCTATATATTTCACATTATATATTCATATAGATAGGGCTAGGATACACATTCATGTTAGGCATCACATCTTTAGGGTGTATTTCACGTCGGGTTCAGAACTGTAGATAAAATTAGGTAGATACGTCTGTTTGTACTCCCGAGCGCATAAAGAGTCACTCGGCGGGTCAAATACTTAGCACTAGGAATTCTACAGTAGGTATAATTAGTTAGATACGTATAGTTTTGGTATTCCTGTGCGCACGTTAAGACACACAGAGGGTCCAGAACTGTTAAGTAGAAATGGATAAATACGATTCCTTGTATTTCCGTGCGCATATAGTGTCACACGACGAATCAAGTACATAACATTAGGAATTTTTATAGGAGTAAATAAATAGGTATAGCTAGTTAGAAACGTTCAGATATTGTATTTCCGTGCGTATCTACATTGCGTCACACGCGTATTTAGTGCTGGCTCATTTTTATATTAGGTTTAGATATTCCGAAGAATAAACTAAAATCAAGATATAGAATCTTCGCTGTTTTCCCTAAATGAATTTGATCCAGAATGCGTATTATATTTTAAAGGAATAAGTACTTTATTAGCCTTCAGTTCTTATTGTTCATTTTCTATCGAACTCTATTGTATGTGGTTTTATCTTTTTACATTGGATAAACTATATTAGACTATATTTATTGATTACCTAAGCTTTCTAAATATCTTCTTTTACTTCGAGTAGGCAAGAGTAGGTAGTAGATAGGTAATTCTCCACTATTATACTTTGAGAAAATTAAATTATTAGGTTTCTTTTAGAAACTTACTTCACTAACTTGGTTAATTATTTTTCTTTATTTTTAGATTCAATAGTAGATAGGATCACTAGTTAATTACGGCTACCTTTTACCCTTTTTCAACGTATTTACTTATAAAGTGATTTGTCTATACGCAAATAGGTACCTACATTTTGTTATGTCCAATCATACATTCCTATGATAGTACATCTATTTATTTCCCTAAAAACTTATTCTGCTACCTAGGTTGTTTAATCTTTCTTGTTTAAATACACGAGTAAATAAGTCCGATATTTACTTAGAGATGGTTACTTTCATTTATATACTACATATTTAATTGCAAAGTAGGTTAAAGGTAGATAACTACTTACTACACTTTTACTTACATACTTACAACCTTGATAATTCTGTTAGTTACTTCCGATCTAGATTAAAAGATCTATTTACATTGATTTACTTCAACATAAATTAGTTTATTTTATTACCAAGTTTATTTATTCATTATAAGGCTTGGAACCTTAGCTTTGAACTTAAACCTTGAATTTTGAACTCTGAATCTTAGATCTAGTGTTTTACAAACCTAAGCTTTGACATTATAACTTTGAAACTTTTGAAGATCTAATAATTTTTATAACTTTCGGATATTGAGCTTGGATTGAACAAAATACTTACACAACATATAGGTAAACGTATTTCCATAGCAGATTAATTTTATCAAATGACTTTTAATAATCAACTTTGAATTAAATCATAATTGTTCAACTATAAAAAGGTTCCGGAAACACAACTAGATGGCGCCCCAAAAGTTGTACCGATTGTAGATCGCGCTGACGAAAACACGCGGTCTACGATGGGTTCAAATAGAGATAATTAGTTTTAACTGAACATTAAAACCGAACTGTATGTACCATTACACAGTCTCTGGGCAATAAATATATTTAGTATTGTGCCTCGGTATTTTTGATATCAGATTCCTATCCTCACTGGATCTATATCCTATGCGCAAGTCGTACAATAGTAAAGTCACTTAATAGATCTAATGGTAATATTTATTGTACTATCGAGACGCCCCGAGTAGCTCTCTCTTATATATTACAATTTCAGTAATTTAATTATTAAATTTAAATGGAACTTTTATTCTTTTTGTTTAAAGTCTTATATAGACTATTTGCTTTAAAAGTGATACTTAACTTCAACCTTTGTCTTTTGCGGACCTGTCTGAGTGTTTTCTTCAAACTATATATTAGAAGGAATAGCTATTAAGAAAAGTTGTAATTCTATTAAGGTCCGTATTTGATATAATTGATCTTACTCAAAGAGCGTATGTCTCGTAGTTAATCTAATCTTATGGAAAAGAGAAGTTAACTATCATCAATGAGTTATATAGATCTATTATATCTGGTCTGATGCCTGGTAATTATCATGACGTATGTTTGGTCTATCTAGCTAGACACTTCTAATGTCGAAGTATCCTAGGCTGATTCAAGCTAGGGTATCTTTATATAGCTATATTTATGACCTTATCTACTTCTTTGACTTTGTAGCTTTGAACTTGGCTATCTGGATAAATTAGATTGAGTAAACCATAAACTAAGAAGGTTGTTTAATATTAGATTCATGTTAGATGTGGTTCTAACAAGCTGCCTTTAAGAGCAGCATACTTTTAATTGCATGGGACTGCTTTGGCTTTGAGTAACTAAAGTTATTTAAAGAGAATTTAGTTTCATGATCTTTATATCCATAGTAACACTGATGTAGGATTGGATTTAGTGAAATGGTAAAATAGGTTTTATTCATTTTTCTATTTCGAATCACACATCCGATAAAGTAATGTGTGCTATGAAGAGGAGGTTATTACGATTACATGTGTATTACATGTATGCGTAGTTTGGTGACGATGACCACTGACTGGTGCGGATGGCGGGGCACATGAAGGAAGTCTTGATATAGCAATATCAACTTCATAAGTACACAATTTAGTATCCTTCTAGTAACAAACTTATAATAAATTAACATTCTATGGAACTTTAGAATCAATTAAATATATTCGTTGATAGTTCTTTTAAGTAGATTTCTTCAGAAGAAATATAGCATTATTATTTACACTATATTTAACTCCAACAAAATCAAATAGATTACAATTCTGATCATATTCCGCTGTCTAAAGTTTGTACTAGATAAAACAATTGACGTTTAGATCTTCAATTTATGGTTATTTACTATTAACAACGTTCGGATAGATAAAAGAATTAGGATAAATAGGAAAACATTAATTTAAGTATTAGGTAGATTTATGTATTAAATAAAAGAAGTCTCAACATAATTCCTTTAAAGTTTCTGCGTGTTACCATCGGATCACAAACGTAGGGCGTCCTAATCACAACCACTATACGATCTCAAGGCCATATTTATTTATAAGCATTAAGTAGTTTTAAGTTCTTAGATAGTTTATATTTTATATAGGTAGGGGGGGGGGTTGTTACGATTTAGTGTTGCCGTTACCAGGATTTAGAATTTGGATTATTACGGGTTTCTTTTAATTTTTCCTATTAGAATCTTTTTGTTTTTCGGTTTTTTTGGTAGATTCAGATTAGTTTAGTAGTGCGAGAAATCGCACAATTTGTTGTCGTAATAAAGGATGGGGATTTATGTTGAGATTTTAGCATTTTCTTGTAGGTTCATCAGTTAAATCAGTTTTATATAGCTATTTAAATTCACTATTAGAAATGTAGTTATTTTAATGAGACTGTATAAGTTCCAAACCAGGGTAGGTATGTGGTGGAACAGGTAGGTATAATAAAAGCAAGCAAATTTATTGTCACATACGGATAGACCCCTATAAAAGCCAAAACGCTTCGATAGCGCGTTCTAGGATGAGGACAATTTTAGCATCGCCATCTAGTTCTGATTTTAGGGAAACTTAAGCACGTAACCTTTTCTAATGAATAAGCACCGCATACTGGCTATGTACATGAAAATATACCACATAACATACATAAACTTAATTTCACATCAAACAGAGACTTATAGTTAGGGTGCGTAGAGGTAAAAATATATAATGCGGTCTGTAGTTGTACATGCGGGGGGTCGAAATGAAAATTCATTAAAATAATTTTATCTAATAATAATGTGGGCTGGGGGGGGTCGAAAGTAGATTTTTTATATTTAATATACTAGGGTTGTGATTAAGTCTAATGAAGGAAAAGCCCATCTGTGCGTATAGATTTCATTTCAGTAGTGTAACATTAAAATTTAAAGATAATTAAAATAATAATATGAGTAATGTAATAGTTATAAGCTGAGTTGAAGTTGTTACTCATAGATGGAGGGGGGTGTTGGCAGTTTAAAAAAAAAAAAAAAAAAAAAAATATTAGGCTTTCTTGTAAAATTTATCTAAACAGCTTTTAATTACATCCACATGTATCTATTTTATATTTTATTTTCTTGATTCACTGTCTTAAATTACTAATCTTACAGATTTTGGCCGGTTGGTGAAATTTATAATGTTGTAAAATTTGCATAGCATTGCGTAATTAATAGCATTTGGCGTAAAATTTAGATTTTGCATTCAGCGTAATTGAAGTTTATCATTCTGCATCACTATAAGTAAATAATTTTGCGTTTAAGCGTCATTAATATTATACAGTTTGTTTGAAAAATTGGTTTTTAGCGTAACTAGCATCTAGCATTATGCGTTTACTTGGCTTTAAGCGTCACTTTATTTCTAATATGCGTTCTGCGGTATGTTTATTTTAAGTTAAGTTAAGTTAGACTAAGTAAATTCACTGTTCTAACCACAATTATTTCTCTTTTGCTCAACATTTATTTTTGGGATTAAAAGGTCTGGGGTTAGTTAAATAGAAAATCAAGTAAATAAACTAAATTAATTAATATGGCACTAATTATTTACAAGTCTTAATTCTACACGGTCTATTGAGTTTGTGAGTATAATGAATCGGTGCGAAATATTATGATGTAGGTACCATGTGAAAGTGACGTATGATAAAGTATGAGAAATTTAATAAAGAAAGATTGAGATGAAAGTAAAAAGGAGTAGAATGAATATAAGGATGAAAGATAATAATATAATTAGTTGAGGGGCTCACAGATTTACTGGAATCTTGGAATAAGGCATTTGTTGGCTTGTAATCAAGACATACATCACACCATTTGCAATCAATTTATATGAAGGAGACTTGGTGCTAGGTTAGGTCAGATGACGTTCATCAGTATAATCTGATTTCATATAAATTCACACTTTACCTATTAGGCCAGAACTGAGCACACTACACACTCACCAATCTGTGAACGTGTTACTATTTTGAGGTCGATTTCGAACTGAATGTCGCTGTCATGGGGCACGTTTATACTTGGACGACTGTAACGGATTAATCTTGATTGTGAAGGGTGGTGTTGTCGTTCCCAGGACCAATTGCGGTAGTCAAAACGGACTGAAGGAATGTAACATTATACTATTAGAGTTGACTTGTCTCACAACCAAGTTTCTTTCTACAATTAAGATGGTCCCTGCGAAAGAGTGTATAACCTCATAAGAGCTTTCATTTATAGCTGAGAGATTGGAATCAGAATGGTGGCAATTTTACACATTGGTTTAAAATACACTTTCATTTATTTATCTATGATATTTATATACAACAGCAGGTTGCATACAGAGCTATGCTATTTATCACTAAATAATTTGTCTGAAATTACAAATCACCAATTAAATTTGTGCCATGATTTTGTTTAAGAGAGAAATAGTTGTTAATCTTATAGATTTATTGTTTTTAACATTCATGATAATTTTATAATTTCGGTGTTTTGTGAATTAATTGTGAATAAACTAATTTGGGGAAACTTTTACTCCGGTTCAGTAACAATTATTACTTTCACCTTGTAAAACTTTGGGGTCGATTGTAACGGTCCAAGGTCATCCACATTTTGAACCGTCAGCTCACAATTAATTGAGGTTTGAGTTGTAGGTGGATGTTTGATTGAATGGTTAAAGCGCCATCTTGTGGTTTACGAATGCAACATAGTACGCTATGCGGATCTATTAGCGGCTAGTCGTCTTGTTTGGGACCGTTGTTCAATTGAGGGAATTCAATGCCATCTGGTGGTTGGCAGGAATACTTTATGGAACGCCGGCAGTTTGTTTTATTAAAGCCAAGTCGATTTCAATGATTATCTGGCTGGCTACCTATTTAATATCATAATTGGGAGCTTATCTATGTAATATTGGTTTAAAGATACAATCATTTATTTAGTATACAAAGCTTCTATCTATTTAATTACTGAATATCTCGTCAAGAATTGCTAAAAGCCTACCTACTTGCTTGGTAAGCTTGGTACGCTGAGAACATCTAAGTGAGAGATTGACTACCTATGCTTGATGAAGAGAAAAATATTACCTACTTACTTTTGTCAGCTTACCTATCTAATTGTATAAAAGTAAGTACCCTTCAACTTTAGCCTAGAATGGAGATCTGAATTAAACATTTAGCTATGAAACAGTTTCGGGTCCAAGATTAGCAATCACTGTGTGCTTGCTCTCGTAAAAATGTCAGGCGATTTCTGCATTCAGAAAGTCAGAAATGGACTATCATATTACTAAAACTAGATATTTTTAAGAGTTGGAAATTAAATAATATAATAGTAAATGCTTTAAACTAACCATGTTCTGAGTTTCATCAAGTTTGACTACTTCATTACAACATAATAGAGAATTTAACGTGGATACACTAACTATTGGTTGGCAAAGAAACGAAATATTGCGTTGAACGGACTGTCAACAACAGGACCATTTGAATCTCGTAAACTGTCTATTTACTTATGTAAATAGTATCATATTTGTAGTTACCTATGTAATATCTGAATATTTTATTTCACTATCTATATAGCTATTTATTTAGTATCATATTTAGGAGCATAGCTACGTAAGACAGGTTTATCAAGCTCAACTACGTATCTACTTAGTGGCAAGCTTGTTTAGTACTATGTTGAGGTTTGGAATACCTATCTACTTGTTTGGAAGTATTTCCAAGAAAACCTAACTATTAAGCTATCTAGTTTGAGTTTGACCTTGTCTAAAAAAGAATACCTACTCATTTTAAGGCCAGATGAGAGAAAAATCCTACCTAGCTGTTGTCTACCTATCTATCTATTTATATGTAAGGAAGGAAGGATCTATCTACTTGAGATTAGGATGAAAAATTGAAGAAAAACACTGTTTATAAATATTTTATTAGAAAGAAAAATAAACAAAACAGAAAATTACATAAATCTAGGTAGCACTTGTTTCAAGGATGGGAAGGACGAATCTGGAACATTCTGGGCGCAAGCTGGAATGTGTCCTGGGACAAGGGCAGAGCGGTCATCATGGTAAGATCTGAAAAGAAACACGAATTAAAATCTATATACAAGTAGCAAAAATAATAATTAGCGGAAGTATGAAGGCAGGTAGACAGGATAAAAAGAGCGAGATAGGAAGAAGATATTTTTATTAGTGGCTCGCCGGGCTTCGTACGAATTTCATGTTGAAACAATCAGCCAGCATTTGCATGTAAAAACAACGCAATACATTTAGATTTGAAAAGGTCTTGAAAAATCGTTGAAACAAGGCTCAAAATGGCATGCATTTTGCCATAGCATTGGTGAGTGAAGCTATGGATATTTTTACATACGAGTGTATAAACCAACTCACGGGATTTTAGGAATAAAAAAAAGGTAGTACCTACCTACTAGATAACTATAGAAATACTACAGAATTAATAAAATAGTGAAATGACAATAAGACAAACTTGGTTATAAAATTACTTAGAATAAAATAAGGATTGCACAGAAGAAATGTTGGGAAATAACACTAGAATTATGTTCAAAAACTCACCTGTATTAATTACACATTTCCCAGGATAGTTGCTGATTTTGCTGGAGAACTCACAAAATTGTTTGAATAATTTTTAAAATATAATTTAATGAGACTAGGAAAAAGTTGGGATACGGCGTAGGTAAAACACAGAGGGGTCCGGGAGAAGGTGTACTGTCGATTCAACGATTGGCGAACGAAGACGAGACCGTTTGTTCGTTTAAACTAGGAAGGCTAAAGGGGAGAGGCGGGGGAATCGTAAATAGAGTTGGGACAAACATTATTTTGGTGATAATGGTAATTGTATTGTGTATTGTCTTCGAATTTCACTTGAAATGTTACAGTATTATTATTACTACTTGTGTTTTTGTTAAGAATAATAACAATTTGATAATCATTACATGAATAGTGAGATATAATATGATGGCGTTAAAGTTATAGAAATAATAAACTTGGTTTCTCGTTTGAATAAAATATAGAGATATATTTATCCGACTAAACACAGAACAGAGCAAGTCGCAGTAGAAGGAAGATATTAACCATGCATAATGAGATGTTTGGTTTGGTCGAGTAAAATGTAATGATATCTACAGTACGGGGTCGGATATCATTTCATGTAATGGGTCAATAGGACATCTCTATTTGAAATTCTTCTAGAAGTTTAGGGAGGGGTTGGTCGTGCATGGGTATAAAAGCTGGAACATTTCGTCAACAATTGAGTTTATTTTTGTTCCGGAAAAAAGTGAAAAAGTCGTAGGTACCATCAGGAAGAAATCTCGGTAAGAAAACCTTCCTTATTTCCTCTCATTACGGCCAAGACACCTTTAGCCTTAAACAGATATGTGAGCCTGCTTATCTGGTAATGAGAAAATCCCAGTACCTGCATACATTGCACGACGTATGCATACCCTATATCCTACCCAATTTCCGTCTGTTGTCTTAGGTCTCATGATAACAGATATCCTTATTTATCTATATATTTCACATTATATATTCATATAGATAGGGCTAGGATACACATTCATGTTAGGCATCACATCTTTAGGGTGTATTTCACGTCGGGTTCAGAACTGTAGATAAAATTAGGTAGATACGTCTGTTTGTACTCCCGAGCGCATAAAGAGTCACTCGGCGGGTCAAATACTTAGCACTAGGAATTCTACAGTAGGTATAATTAGTTAGATACGTATAGTTTTGGTATTCCTGTGCGCACGTTAAGACACACAGAGGGTCCAGAACTGTTAAGTAGAAATGGATAAATACGATTCCTTGTATTTCCGTGCGCATATAGTGTCACACGACGAATCAAGTACATAACATTAGGAATTTTTATAGGAGTAAATAAATAGGTATAGCTAGTTAGAAACGTTCAGATATTGTATTTCCGTGCGTATCTACATTGCGTCACACGCGTATTTAGTGCTGGCTCATTTTTATATTAGGTTTAGATATTCCGAAGAATAAACTAAAATCAAGATATAGAATCTTCGCTGTTTTCCCTAAATGAATTTGATCCAGAATGCGTATTATATTTTAAAGGAATAAGTACTTTATTAGCCTTCAGTTCTTATTGTTCATTTTCTATCGAACTCTATTGTATGTGGTTTTATCTTTTTACATTGGATAAACTATATTAGACTATATTTATTGATTACCTAAGCTTTCTAAATATCTTCTTTTACTTCGAGTAGGCAAGAGTAGGTAGTAGATAGGTAATTCTCCACTATTATACTTTGAGAAAATTAAATTATTAGGTTTCTTTTAGAAACTTACTTCACTAACTTGGTTAATTATTTTTCTTTATTTTTAGATTCAATAGTAGATAGGATCACTAGTTAATTACGGCTACCTTTTACCCTTTTTCAACGTATTTACTTATAAAGTGATTTGTCTATACGCAAATAGGTACCTACATTTTGTTATGTCCAATCATACATTCCTATGATAGTACATCTATTTATTTCCCTAAAAACTTATTCTGCTACCTAGGTTGTTTAATCTTTCTTGTTTAAATACACGAGTAAATAAGTCCGATATTTACTTAGAGATGGTTACTTTCATTTATATACTACATATTTAATTGCAAAGTAGGTTAAAGGTAGATAACTACTTACTACACTTTTACTTACATACTTACAACCTTGATAATTCTGTTAGTTACTTCCGATCTAGATTAAAAGATCTATTTACATTGATTTACTTCAACATAAATTAGTTTATTTTATTACCAAGTTTATTTATTCATTATAAGGCTTGGAACCTTAGCTTTGAACTTAAACCTTGAATTTTGAACTCTGAATCTTAGATCTAGTGTTTTACAAACCTAAGCTTTGACATTATAACTTTGAAACTTTTGAAGATCTAATAATTTTTATAACTTTCGGATATTGAGCTTGGATTGAACAAAATACTTACACAACATATAGGTAAACGTATTTCCATAGCAGATTAATTTTATCAAATGACTTTTAATAATCAACTTTGAATTAAATCATAATTGTTCAACTATAAAAAGGTTCCGGAAACACAACTAGATGGCGCCCCAAAAGTTGTACCGATTGTAGATCGCGCTGACGAAAACACGCGGTCTACGATGGGTTCAAATAGAGATAATTAGTTTTAACTGAACATTAAAACCGAACTGTATGTACCATTACACAGTCTCTGGGCAATAAATATATTTAGTATTGTGCCTCGGTATTTTTGATATCAGATTCCTATCCTCACTGGATCTATATCCTATGCGCAAGTCGTACAATAGTAAAGTCACTTAATAGATCTAATGGTAATATTTATTGTACTATCGAGACGCCCCGAGTAGCTCTCTCTTATATATTACAATTTCAGTAATTTAATTATTAAATTTAAATGGAACTTTTATTCTTTTTGTTTAAAGTCTTATATAGACTATTTGCTTTAAAAGTGATACTTAACTTCAACCTTTGTCTTTTGCGGACCTGTCTGAGTGTTTTCTTCAAACTATATATTAGAAGGAATAGCTATTAAGAAAAGTTGTAATTCTATTAAGGTCCGTATTTGATATAATTGATCTTACTCAAAGAGCGTATGTCTCGTAGTTAATCTAATCTTATGGAAAAGAGAAGTTAACTATCATCAATGAGTTATATAGATCTATTATATCTGGTCTGATGCCTGGTAATTATCATGACGTATGTTTGGTCTATCTAGCTAGACACTTCTAATGTCGAAGTATCCTAGGCTGATTCAAGCTAGGGTATCTTTATATAGCTATATTTATGACCTTATCTACTTCTTTGACTTTGTAGCTTTGAACTTGGCTATCTGGATAAATTAGATTGAGTAAACCATAAACTAAGAAGGTTGTTTAATATTAGATTCATGTTAGATGTGGTTCTAACAAGCTGCCTTTAAGAGCAGCATACTTTTAATTGCATGGGACTGCTTTGGCTTTGAGTAACTAAAGTTATTTAAAGAGAATTTAGTTTCATGATCTTTATATCCATAGTAACACTGATGTAGGATTGGATTTAGTGAAATGGTAAAATAGGTTTTATTCATTTTTCTATTTCGAATCACACATCCGATAAAGTAATGTGTGCTATGAAGAGGAGGTTATTACGATTACATGTGTATTACATGTATGCGTAGTTTGGTGACGATGACCACTGACTGGTGCGGATGGCGGGGCACATGAAGGAAGTCTTGATATAGCAATATCAACTTCATAAGTACACAATTTAGTATCCTTCTAGTAACAAACTTATAATAAATTAACATTCTATGGAACTTTAGAATCAATTAAATATATTCGTTGATAGTTCTTTTAAGTAGATTTCTTCAGAAGAAATATAGCATTATTATTTACACTATATTTAACTCCAACAAAATCAAATAGATTACAATTCTGATCATATTCCGCTGTCTAAAGTTTGTACTAGATAAAACAATTGACGTTTAGATCTTCAATTTATGGTTATTTACTATTAACAACGTTCGGATAGATAAAAGAATTAGGATAAATAGGAAAACATTAATTTAAGTATTAGGTAGATTTATGTATTAAATAAAAGAAGTCTCAACATAATTCCTTTAAAGTTTCTGCGTGTTACCATCGGATCACAAACGTAGGGCGTCCTAATCACAACCACTATACGATCTCAAGGCCATATTTATTTATAAGCATTAAGTAGTTTTAAGTTCTTAGATAGTTTATATTTTATATAGGTAGGGGGGGGGGTTGTTACAGTATCTTATAATTTTCGATAAAACCAGAGCCCCAGTAGCGTTCAGTCGGTTTTCTGAAAATCTTTTTCTTAGAAGATAGAGCTCCACGTTTAGGGTCAGGGGGTGGTTGGAGGGTTGAAGTAGAGGGAGGTTTGCATTAATAATGTAGGTATCGGGCCGCCTCGCGATTAATTTGATTATTTGCGTTAAACAAATGACTATTACGCACCTTTGCTTAATTGTGTTTTGATATTAAACGACCAATTGACTGGAAAAGGGTTTAGTGCTGGGTAATTAATATTTATTGCGGTTAGTCGATTTTTGCAAGTACAGAATTGTACGGACTGACCCCCGAAATCATAAACATAGGTGGAATAATGCACCAAATGTTTCAACCATGCAGGATGCCTGAATCCGCCTCTAGTGTAGCCTCATCATCGCTTATGAATTTGAGGGTAAGACAAAACTCGTATGCTGACAAAATAGACTGAATGGCTAGCTTAGTTTTTTGCCTGATTTTTATTAAAATATCAAAAAAATCTTTGGTTGAGTCGCTTAAGTTATTTTTGACTATACAAGCTCCTACATACAAACTTGCCATAGTTACATAGCCATAGGTAATGATAAACACACACAAACACATTAAAATCACAGTGAATAAGGAAACAAATAAGTGGTATTAATATTAGTTACTTTATATTCTGCAAGTGAGTGGCGAGACGTCGCGACGTTGGCTCGGCACTCTAGACGAAACTAAGGACTTATAGGAGACTTTAGCAATTACATCACGGCATTTATAAAAGCTACTTGATAACAATGATATTTATAAGCTACTAGCCGTCACCCGCGGCGTTGCTCGCGTTCTACCCTTTAGAGTGTGACGTTTCAAAATTCCTTTCTTAGTGCACCCCTAAACTATATAAGGATACTACCACCAAATTTCATATCTCTAGGACTTATAGTTTAGGCTGTGCGTTGATTCTCTGTCAGCTTCAAAAGAATTTTATATATATTGATGATTGAATATGAATATGAATATGCCCTCCGGGTTTTCAAAATTCTTTCAGGGCGTCTAGTCGAAGCGACGCGTGACCCGAGGGCTGGTGATTATCTAGGCCAGCGTATCAGCATTGCTATTCAGCGCGGCAATGCAGCCAGTGTCTTGGGCACGCTTCCGATTGGTACTGATTTGGACCAGTTGAGCTATCTATAAATCGTTTGCAACGGTTTGTAGATAGCTCAACTGTTTCATGTGTATTTTGTAAATATTGTAAATACTGTATTAGTTGTAATTTTCTTTGTGAATTAATTAATGAATATGAATATGAATATTATGTTTTTATAAAAAAAAATCGGACAAGAAGCTGCATGAAATTCGAAAACTTTTTCTTTCACGGCTTGTGTCGTATTTCTTTTAAACTTAGTTTCCCTATTGTAGTATGTGTAACGTTGTTCACCTTAGTGATGTTATTTGAACAACATTTGCCCTACAAGTTTTCAACGTTGCAAGAATAAGGAGAATTTACTTTATCGCAAGAACTATAAAAATATATTCTGCGGGTTTCTTAGAAGATTAATTCCCAGTAACATTCAGTTCTGTTGTAGATTCTATTTTTATATTTTCTAGGTATATAATCCGAAGTTACAAGAAGCGTAGGTTGGCGTAGGAGCGTAGCAAGCAGCGTAGGCGTGATTGTAGCAGCACTACGCCGTAGCAGACCTTATTGAAGAGAGAAAATAATAAAGATACGAGTGATACCTACTTGGAAATAAAAAAAGAAATACCTAATAAGTAAAAACGTGGGTTTCAAACGAACTGTCTGTCTATCTAGACCTCGGAAGAATCTAGATCAAAATTATGAAAAACAATGTCGCAGGCGCAAACTAGTAATTATAATAATAATTAAGATACTATACAGTCAGTGATATTTTCATAAAAGATGATTAAATCCAGTAGTGATCTTTTCTATAGTATCAGAAGCAGCTTCTCACTTTTTTTGCTAATTTTTTTATGTTGGACAAACGGGCTTTCTGAAAGTTATTTTATAAACACACTAGCTGATACCCGCAACTTCGTACGCGTGCGTAACTTTCGACCAAAAAATATCTGTCAACCAGCATACGATGAACCTCGTGTCAAAGGCTGCTTTTAGTTTAGAGAGGTCAAGCTGTATCTAAAAATCCACGTCCTTAATTTCAATAAAATATAGCCTATGTTTCAATCCGGAAAAAGGACCTATGAATGGTATAAGTTTCATTTAAATTGGTCCAGTAGTTAAGGCGTGATGCGCGAACAAACAAACAAACAGACAAACTCGTTTTTGGGAATCAATCGTTTATTTAGTAGATCTGTATATTTAGTGTATCCATATCTTTAATTTTAGTTTTTGACTTTTTTACAGTTTTATAATAGTATAGTAACACCCATAGAAATATACTAAATTGTATAGTAATGGTTTACCAGTTACACCATGCCTTAACCTTCCCTTAACTTCCACTTCCAAGTGAGATGGAGTACGTAAGTGTATAGAGCAAGTTTAATTAAGTCGCCGCTGTTCTGTTCCTGCATTGTTTATGAACACGAATAATTTGGTGTGATTTAGATCCTGTTATAATCGCGCTCAAGATGTATACTTATTAAACTGTTCATAAAGGGCCGAGTTGGTTTGGGACGAGTTGACGACAAACTTAGAAAATCTCTCTGGGATACTAGCGAAAGCACCCTAATACAGTGCTATTAAATTCACTTTAAAAAATGGGGTTTAAAGATATTTATAAAAAAAAGGAATTCCAACTCGTAGGTACCTAATTTTCATAAGAACAGGGTAGCTTAAAAAAAAACTTCTAGTCCCAAACTAAGCAAAGCTTGTAAGATGGAAATTAGATGGCTGATAGAATAAAATTTTTTTGTAGATACATACTTATAATACATAGAAACACCCAGACACAGAACAAACATCTATGTTTACAATACACAAATGTTTGTTCTCGGTGGGGATCGAACCCACGACCCACAGCACGGAAGACAGAGCTACTACCGACTGAGCCATGACGCCTGTCCATATTAATAAATATAAAATATCCATATTTTCATAAAAGTCACACTAAAATGATAAATTGTCACATATGATTCAGCTCTATGCGTATAATCCCAGATTCTCAGCTTGATTTAAGTTTGACTCCGGAAAGTTAAGTTTCCGATGAGACGCTGTAGACAAAGCGGATATACAGCGTGCGCTTCTAACATAAATTACAGGGTGTTTCAAATAATGAGAGATGATGATGAAAGCACGTTATGAGGCACAGAGGTACCTAACTATATGATGCTACGCAGGTCGCAGCGACATGTCGCAGCAGGATTGCCAGTTGAAAATATGCCGCAATCTTACCACAGCGTAAAAAAAGTCTTTCAGGTTCAGTTCAGGTTCGGTCCAGGTTCGGTTCAGGTTCAGTTCAGGTTCAGTTCAGGTTCAGTTCAGGTTCAGTTCAGGTTCAGTTCAGGTTCAGTTCAAATTCAGTTCATGTTCAATTCAGGTTCAGTTAGGTTCAGTTCAGGTTCAGTTCAGGTTCGGTTCCGGTTCGGTTCAGGTTCGGTTCAGGTTCAGTTTAGGTTCAGTTCAGGTTCAGTTCAAGTTCAGTTCAGGTTCAATTCAGGTTCGGTTCAGGTTCAATTCAGGTTCGGTTCAGGTTCACAAACACGATTAAAATCGTACAAATGGCAGCCCTGTGTCGCAGCCTGCTGCCTGAAATCAGTCGCCGATCGAAACACTGCTCAAGTCAGTACCATTTTATTACCCCGTATTTTTCCAAAACAAATTAAGTTCGCAACTTCACCGTCCCCGCTGCTATGCCGTGAATAAATTATAACGATAAGGCTTCGCAATATTGAGGCGTTTTGATCATTAAGCGGTCCCTACTCCTCCCAGTTCGGAGGTATTTTTCAGAGGCCCGTTTCAGAGTAAGGCCGTGCTCACTTTGGACACGAATTTGTTCGTACGTAAACGGACGAGTACTGTTCGTACGAATTGAGTACTCACACTGAATACGTTTTTCTCCGTCAAATAGGCATTCCACCGGTGATATCGCGTAACTGGTGAGCTATCAGCTTGTTCCATTACCTTTACCATAAAAAAAAAAAAAAACTGAACTGACTGCGTGATAAATCCCAACAAGTTCGGATTGTATTCGGACGTCATAAGTAAACGTACGTATACGTACGACTGATCGCATGCAGTGTGAGCACTCCCATAGTCCTTGGAAGGTCGGGATCATTCGTGCGTAGTCGTACGTTTACGCGCGAATCAAATTCGGATGAAATCGTATCCAAAGTGAGCACGGCCTAAGAACCGTAGAGCTTGGATTATTTCTAACCGACTTAGGGTTATAGGCTGATAAAGAAATTGTTACTCAAGCATCAGAGTCTATGTTTGTCTATGTTTTGAGTCTGGATCAGAGCCCGTAGTCTGTGCATTTGTTTTACTTTCGACTCGATTATAGCACACGCAAACGCATTCGGAAAGCGAGAAATTTTGTTGGGAATTGCATAATTCCAAAATCTTCCGCTAGAGGCGCTTATCCGGGTTTCATACAAAATTTCTCGCTTTGCGAATGCGTTTGCGTGTGCTATAATCGAGTCGAAAGTAAAACAAATGCACAGACTACGGGCTCAGTCCTTGAGCAGTAAATAAGCATACAAGCTTTAGATTATATAAGACTGGTGAAGTCTACTTGCAGTCCAAGTCCGAAAAAATCCGAAAGACCTCGTGCCTTTTCGGATTTGGATTAATGTAAGGTCTACGGGGTACACTGTACACTGTACAGTCCAATACAAACCGATAAAGTTAAGCATGGATCTCAGAGGGCACTATTCGAATTGGTGCATAAAAATGTGATTTGCAACAAAACATCTGTAAAACCTCACATATTATACAAATTATACAAGTTTGTACAAGAGTACTGCCTCTATCATCGCTAGGCTTTCTAAGCTCTGTGGACCGATGATTCTCCTTACCCTTACCCGTTCAGCTTCACCCCGGGAAGGCCGCCACTTCAAGTTCTTTCATCTTGGATCGGATGAAAATCGCCAGGATTTTGTATTTCAAGATTTTAGCGCAATCTAAAACAAAAGAAGAAACTACTGCAGCTGTCTTTTGTTTTTATTTCTAGCAGCTGGTTTATTTTGTCAACGAACGTACCAAAGTTTTTTCTTTTTAAAATTTTGACAGCTGTTTGACACATGAACAGTTTTGCTGCTAGGGTGACCGTACTGAATTATTTTTCTTTTGAATTTACGTCAAAAAAGAAGCATCTTACCTACTTACTTACATACAAAAAACTTAGAGTTAGTATAGGCATATACCTAAACATTATCTTAATGCGTAATGCTTGTGCAAAATATCTTGTAGCTACTTAATTCATTTTCCATTTGATTACACTTCTAAAACTATGTAATCTATTTTCTTGCGAATGTTTGCTAGAATATTTCATCTTGCCCAGGGTATTCACATTTGCGGATTTTAATGTCACCTTGGAATGACCACTTGCAGACGAGAGGGAGCAAACATTTTTCATTGAAACTCTGTTTTGTGGATGCGGCATATTTAGTTAGTACCAATAGTAAAATTGTCTCATTGCACATATTAATAATGTGGTAAAAATGAAGGTGTACCTACTAACACACAGTAATAACAAGTACAGTGTAATGTTTTAGTGAGTCGAGCGAGAGAAACCAGTTTAGATGGAGATATTGGTGTTGTATCGTTGGAAGATACCTATGGGTATGTCATGTGTGAATGGGGTTTTACGATAAAACATATATTGCTTGCCCATATCTTTTCACAGCTCCACTTAAGACCTTTTAGTTATCTGTAAGTATTTCATCTGCTGGCAAAAGCGTTGATTTTAAAGCTTGCTTTAGAAACCACTCAGTTTCAGGCGTGATATAGTTTAACGCCTGACTGAGTGTGAGTGTGACCCTGAGCCGTGACTAAGTTGCTTCAAAAGCGCTGCAAAAAGCAAAGTATAGCGCCAAGCTGTATAAAACCACCACATCCACCTCTCCCTAGTATTCGCAGCTTCTCACAGTTCGTCCAGCGGGGCGTCTACGGGGCGAGTACAACTGAGACAGAACGCGACTCGCAACCGATATTATAGCATTAGTTTACTAGCAACCGCCCACGGGTTGACTTGAATTTTACACATGAACCAACTACAGCATACTCCTCTCCTCAATGGTCTCCAGAGTGACCTATCTCGAGGACCCAACCGTCCTTAGCAACGTTTACTAGGTCACATTTTAGGTGCGGGGTCTGTACGTGGTGGTGAAACTACTGGAGAATATCAGTGGCTATTGGACTATCCACATGAAAAATATGGTCAAACACCGGTACACAGCTTAAAAAGAAGTTACCATCTAGAAGATTAGACATAATTATAACGAATTAAAAATATTTTTTATTATAAGCGTACTCTTTAGATTTTAAAACGAAATAGTACTTACTGTTCTTAGAATTATGTAAAAATATCAGCAAGGTTTTCACAACTAACTAAAATAGCTTAAGCACTTCAAAACTTATTTTTTCCAAGAGCCGGGTAAATAAAATGTTGTGGTAAGTTCAAATTTTAAAAATGCCTATCTATTAATTCATGTCATATAAAATTGTGGATTAAACGCAAGTACATCGCCACATCGCAAAACAGACTGAACTCTTTGTTCGTAAATCAACCTTGAACTATTTATGCGTCTGTGCACCTCTGAGTTCAACTGGGGTCAAACGAAAAATAATTTTCGTAACTTATCGAATATTCAGGGGCCTTAGTATTCATTTTTAGCGTTATTGTTGCGAAAGGGACAAGTTAATGTTAAAGTTTCATGTTTAAAGTGCTTCTAACCAAAATCTTTATTGACCTCAATGGCATGCAGATGCATGTAAAACTTAACTTAAAGTTTTGCTAGGCCACGAAATATTTAAAGTTTTTCCTGTCATAAGTCATAATTATACTCAAAGTACTGTAAAATCTAAGTAACTTTTCACGTTTTTTATACATACAGCGGTTTTGGGTCACAAACACCAAATACAAACTTACGCACGCACCTGTAAAATGGCCAATTATATCTAGAAAGAAAGAAAGAACGAAAGAAAAATATTTATATTGTTATTTTGAAAATTTACAATGTTATAGGTAAAAGTGAAACTTAAAATAAAATAACAAAAATGGCCACCACTCAGCATGGTGCCAGGGCAGGATATGCCCAGGCGCTGGTTTTCAGTGGCGCCAGTTGTGTGAATGCTGTTCTACCGCCCAATAGGTACCTAGTACTTATATTATTAGGATTTATTAGATGCATAAACGCCTAAAAAACGCTTCAACGCACTCAATCGTTCAACGATGCAATAATTTTCACTAAAGGATCAGTCACACTACTGCAATAGCAGATAACTAAAAAAAAGCACACGCATTTGTAATATCCCTATTTGTCTGAACTGTTTTGTAAGTGCTTCCACCTAGAAAAAAAAAAGTTATTAATTTTTTCAAAAATGATTAGCACCAGGTCCCTTCGTGGGACAAAAGGGAAATCTTTGTTTTCTTTTCTTATGTCAGTCAATTGACTAACAGTCTGTTGTTAGTCGATAGTTATGCTACTACTACGGTGCGACATTACGCTCTTGCTAATACCTCCATCAGATACCGTATCGATTGCCTATCGATTACCTATGCCTAAGTATTAGTAACTAAAGCTAGTGCGGACTACTAGCGCATCGATAAACGGGGTGCATACGTCACTAGCGATCGAACAATGAATAGTCTACAGTAAATTTTCACTATGACGTCCCAAACAGAGCGCGGCATTCATGCCGGCAGTGGCATGGGCATAGTGTGCACGCGCTAATAGGTTTGAGACAATTTTTTGTCAAAATATCAATCGAAATGGGTATTTTGTTTTTCAGAATGTAAATTACTAAAAAAAATAGCTCAAGGCAACAAGACTGCCTATTGTATTCGTTCAACTAAACTAACCATCAATTTTGCAGCCTTTCTGATTTACGTGTGTGTGTGATATTACACAAATTGAATCTAAACATTCCGTGCTAAAGCTCAGTTTAGAGTGGAAGTTGGTTATAGTGACGCAAGGGTGTGTGGTCGCACGATCCGCAGGTGACGGTTATGCATGTGTGCCAAACTGCGCATATGGTAGGGGGTGGGGGGGTTGGGAGTAAGCGGAGTAACTGTTCAGGCTTGGAGCGAGCTTCTGGCATTTCACCAACCCTTTTACTGCAGAGTACGCTTTATTGCAACAGCTTAGCGTAGATTATACCTTGTACGTTTGAAAGACTAATAAGGTTCCGATGCTGGGACTTCAGGTCGTCTCGTAAGAGAGTGAAAGAAGGTAAATCCATCGTGGTGTTTCAGTGCGGGTCGCTGAATGTCACATAAACACGATTTTGGTTACAGAGATCGGATTTTGCGTGGTGTGTTTCTGAGTTTATTTTTGTCGAAACTTTATCTTTGTACACTTAATATACTGATCGATTACTTGATTTACAACTTCCTTTAAATAAACTTGTAGACCTAATTTTATTTTATTTTTATTTTCTGAGATTAGAACTTTAATAGACTTTACTTTTTTGTCCAGTCGAGAGACTATCGAATGTGAAGAAAAAGATAGCAACTGACAAAATAGAAATTAATAAATAGCGTAATTTTGTCAACTGAAAATTGGTGGCATTGACAGTGCATAGTTTTAGTTTATTGTGGCATCGGAGTGAAACCTCTGCACGGAAGTAGTTATTATTTCTTCTGTGTCTAGGTCGGTACATTTTATTGTAGCTCGCCTCTCTAGATACTCCAGGCTAGAGTGGAGTGCTCCCGTTTTATCGATGTCGATATAAACTGTGTAATAGCGTTGTTATTTTTCTGGTCGCATGTTCTGTTACGGGATTTGGTAGCTTTTAATGGTTTATGGTTAAACGTTATGCTGCAATGTATTCTATTCATAGCGCTTGCTTTGTCCAACGGTCTTTAAAGTGTTGTAAAATGTCTTATTTAGGTTTTTATTTGTTTCTTTTAAGGTATAAGATAAAAAGAAACAACATTTTTATAACATTTAAATTTCTAAAAACACATTTCATTCATTCAGTCATTCACTAAATCTGTATGCTAATAATACAACTAAACTCTCTTTCTACCAAATATTTACATACCATTGTATAGATAGGTACTTAGACATACCTACGTATTAATTTTAAATCCAAACCAACTTTTTACCAAAAAAAAAATTGTTTCTAAAATGTTGTTGCGTTTCACCCCATAAATTCATCGATAAGCATAATCATACGATGACAACACTAGGCAGGTTAACTCGTTGCTGGGGCGTTGCCTGCCCTGTGTTAGGCCAATATTTTTTTCTACAAGTTCATTACGACGCCTGCTGCGACTCCTCATTCTTGTTTAGGTTTATTAGTTAGATCAAAATGTAATTCTGCTAGTTTGCGTGAGAAAGTGTCGTACGGGTCCTAAGTACTCAATGACATTAAATTGAAATCATTGTCAATGTCATAAAATGAACTACCTATTTATCTAGTTTTTTAAACACCATCTTGTTTGCGATCGTTAGTCATAATTATAGTTCACAAGCAAAGAGTCACACAACTGCATATTTTTACACAACTGTTGCTGTTTTAAAATAAAACAAAAAACAACAGCATTCTGCAGAGTAATTTATAATTGAAATAAAAAAAGAAACTAAAGCGGCAGTGAAAAGTATCACAGACCCCACAGGGCAATTAAAATTCCTAATAACTCGAAAGCAAAGTCAGCGTAAGTTGAACAAAGCTACAAAAATAATTAATCGTTGACACGCCGCGCCGCCGCCGTGAAATTCTTAAAAGTTACTGGACACGGCATGAAACTTGACGCGTAGCAAGTAATTGTACAACACGCTACTAATCTTTGGCGGTCTGAACTCTGAAGTTACCTGTCGCATCACACTATCTCGCTCGAACTCATCACAACTGGACATGTGCGACAGGGATGCAATCGTGCAGAGCCTAACTTCAGTGCCACAAAGATCCATTGACTCATTTGCTATAGAAGGACGTTTTCGCGCGGTCATTCATGTTTTATGTAAGTAGTGGCGTGGACTAAGAGTTACTTTTAGTCCGTGGTAGTAGGTAGGTATAAAAAACAAAAAAAATAACACTTAATATTATTAGAAACTAAACATAGTCCACAGATACATAACCGCTCGTGCTTACAAAGTAATAGCAGAAACATAATGTGAAAAAATTAGAACTCTCTTTAAAAATACGTAAAAGCTATGAAAGTTAATCAAACCCCAACCAAAAGCACAATGGAGTATCACTACCTGAATAAATGATAACCGTGGTGAATTTGATGTCAATATGTGTTAACACTAAGCTATTTAGTTCACGACTCGGCTTTACCACCCCCACCCTACACACACAATCACAAATCTCCCCGAAAAGGGGGGCGTTTTACCAGTGTGCCACTCACACATAGCCAAATGCAATTTTTCACAGGCACACGCAAACACACTACGATAGAAAGATGTATGTAGTGAGTCCCTTGCTCTACGAAGTTTTGTAGTACAGAATTTGTTCACTAGATGTGTCTAGACACGGCTGTCATGCTTTTAAGTTGGAGGTGAATCCTCGGAGACTTGTTTCATGAACTTTATGCGAATGAGTTTATTTTTAATGCTAAGGATTTGATAGTGTGATAACATTTTTATTGTAATAAAAGTTTTTTTTATCCTTCCTCTTTTAATTTAAATGAAAAATGGAGAATAATGTTGATCTGTGTTGCTGAAGGATTAGTTTGTTGAGTTGTTAAATAAAAAAAATCTTTTAGTAAGCACTTCATCGATATTTTTCAAATTGGTTCATTCAAACTCTAAGTGTGCACTAGTGTTGCCACTACCGCAAAATATGCCGAACTAGCGCGCCGTGCACGTTAGGTAGGTACTAAGTAATGCGACTGTACCCACCGATGGGGGGAAGTGGAGTGGTAAAAGCGTAGAAGGCTAACGGAGTTCCCACGGTTTCCGCATTCAAATTCTGTTGAAAATCGGAAAAGTAAATCATATCTCTAAAATAATTAAATGTTTTTCTTTTAGTAAATTATGTAGATAAGGAAAATGACAAAAAGTGATCGTTAGTAATGATGTTTAGGATGCAGAAAGAAAATGTTATACGCACCGTTTTATTAGTGATCTACGTAGCTAAGTGGATGCGCTGGCGCTTCTAGTAATAACTTAAATACTTAACAAAAATAACATAATATAACAAAATTTCTAGTAATAATCTTATAATAAAAACTCTGTGGTAGTAATAATTCGTTTTACGTTTTAGCAATGTTTGAAAATATTATTATGCACCAACGTAGTAATATTTTTTTTCAAGGTCACTTAATTCACCTCAGCAAACGCACAATTTAGGTACACAACCATCTGAAGGTAAAACATAGTTACAACTTTAAAATATCCATTTATAGAAATGTAAAAAAATGCGCCCTCGTTTACCAGCGCCAACATTGCACGGGGTGAATTCGGAAAATCGTATTCCAAGTGCTGCTGAAAATCATGGCACGAGAATGCATCGAAAATGATTATGAAATGTGCCTGAACGAGACGGAGCTATTGCAGTTACACGCCGCTCAGTCGGTTAGACAGAGATCAAATATTGAATATCTTCAGCACGCGATAAAGAGTTACAGTCCACAGGGTGAACAGGGAAAATTCACCCATTTCCCGTGCACTTAGAGTGGAAAATCGCACAGAGTCATTCAGAGATGGGCTGTATCGGGTCTTCGGTAAGAGGTGGCGGGGGACTAGGTGGCTCTCAACTGTGGCAGATAATCAATATCCGCTTGGCTTGTGGACACTATAGTAATATACGTTACTTTCCGCTCTCTTTTTCTATCTCCCCGCTTAGGTTATAAATCCATCCCTCTCGCACCATTATCTAAAATGGACAGTAGCGTAGATTTGGTAAATGATAACTGTGAGAAAGTATTTATTAGGACAATGAAGCGTGATGTGTAATTATATAACTTATTTATTGTGTTTGTGATATGTGGTGGTATTTGGGGATGTGGGGGGGGGGGGGGGTTTGGTAGTGATACATTTGTTTTATTGGATCGCTAGGCTGTCGTTCAGTGGTAGTTCTTCATTGAAACGTTCACTGTGTTGCTCAATTGACTAATCTAATCGAGGGCGCTCTAGTCAACACTGGTCTGCATGGACTGTATCATGCTAAATATACGGTTGAATTTTGGTTTAAGCACTTTTTAGTTTGCATTGTATACTTACCTAAGTTATGTAAAAATTACTAGGTACATATTATATAAAAAAAAATTCAGTGATAAATATGTAAAAAAATTGAGTCAGGGTCCGGTTTGCAACACTAGGCTTTATTGTAGGTACCTACTTAAGTACTATACTTTAGTAAATGTTTGCAAATAAATTTATTTTCTTTATTTTGATTTTCCAATGACAAGAAAATCTTTTTGAATCTTCACGGTATAGGTACGTAACTGTTTATGCGAAACTTTGCAAAGTTTGAGCAAGTTTGAGTAATACAAAACAAAAGAAAGCGTCTATTCAGGCTGCGCGCGCACTACTTAGCTAAACAAGCGGTTACAGCGCGCAGCGTCACTTATTTCCACTTTGACAAATTCAATGACTTTTATGGTGTCTCGGCGCCGCCACCGCCGCCGGTGGTTGGCGTGGCTGTGACTGCAAGTGCACCTGCAGCTTAAACTAAGGATGGGCAGCGTCTTCACTCAATATAACAAATATTTGAATTTGGAAAGCGTTTACGCATAAAGTATGTTTTAAACAATGCCCATGAATGGAATGGATGGAGGATGGACAGTGGTCAATATGGTCGATGGGTGAGGATACCCCAAAGTAGCTCTATCTGAAAATCTATGGGGGCTACGTTCAGTAGGGATCTTCTATGGACTGACATGATGATGATGATGAAAATTTTACCTAAAACCACAGATAAAACCCATTCCTTTAATATTATAAATGTCAAAGTTTAGATGTTTGGATGTTTGTGTTTCAATCCCGCTGCAACTACTAGTCCGATTTGGATGAAACTTGGAATATATATAGTTCGTAACTTGGATCAACACGCAAACTTTTTATCCCGGAAAATCAACAAGATCAACAAGATCAAACGGGACGCGAACGAAGTCGTGGGCGAAAGCTATGTACTAAGCCGTGACAAAAATATTTCGACGGTCAAAACTCAATTTAAATTACAGATTGGTGGAACGATTTACGTTTGAGTACATGTCACCCCTTGCTCATGTTATGACGCTGCAAACCTTCCCTAAATAATAATGGACTAGTAATTCGATTGGCTCCCGTCTGTCGACAGACGGGGAAGTACCTACCTAGTCAACTAGATGTGGCTTTGCTGAAAGCAGTTCTAGATATTATCATGCCTCTATGTAAATTACTCTGTGATCATGTGTATTGCGATTGTACTCAAAACAAAGAGACTTTGTAGGTAGGTAAGTATCAGAAATAAAAAACAAATAAAAAATCTTTCACTGACCAATTCATTGGAGAACTACAAGTAGGTAGGTACATATTTGATAAGCTAGAAAAAAATATGTGTTCGTTTTTCAAACCCGTATGTGGGAGGTAATAAAAAACGTGTTCTTATTTTTAAAATTTTTTTTTTGGTGTATGCACCTCTTTTCAAACTTTCAATTTTGACATCGAAGCGTTTATACTAGACGTAAGGAATTTGTTTCAAAAACAAATTCTGACACGAGTTTTGTCATTTTTTGAAACGACACATAGCACTTTTATTTTAATAGTTTTTCTTGTGTTATTGTGAGTGTTGTTGTTTAATTTTGGTGGAATTTTAACCAATAATACTTAGGTCGTTACATAAAGTGTGAGCCATTGGAATAAATGTGTGTAAAGTGGTTTTTCTGAATGTGAAAATTCGTGTTAGGTTTTGAAGAGAAAATCCACCATTTTCTTTTCAAAACAAACGACAGCCGACTTGACAAATGACTTGACTTGACTTATTTATTACAATTATATCACTTGACATTGGCAAAATTGTCTGTCGAAATGACGGACACAGGCCATTAATGAAGAGAAGAAGAAGAAAACAAATTCTTTTTTTTATTTTGAAACGGTCTAAGTAGATTACCTTTCAAACTTTCATTGCATTGCTATTTGACATGCATCGTCATCGACATTTACATAAGCGTCTTCATCGGTATGCAATCGATACTCACATACCTACACTGAATGCAGATTTCGCTAATATTGTTTGTGGATTAAGGACACAGCAAATACTGAACGGTTGGGTCACTATAAATTAAACTGAGATGACTTACTTTCTCTCCAATAGGTTTTTAGTTACAAATTTTTAGCTCTTTTTTTCAATTTATCTGCGATCGGCTACTTAGCCATAATCTCATATTTGAACGTTGCGGTGAGACTCCAGCGAGTGACACCATTTAGTATTAAGAACAGTCTACGTTTTCTTAGTCTATTTGCCATCTCTTAAGGCGTTTCACATTCTCTTGTGTGTTAAGTAGGTTTCTGGCCAGTTTATTTGAGTGATGTTCAAGTCTTTGTTTATATTTTATGTTGTATCTGTATTGTATGTGCAGTTGCAGTACGGAAGTGTTCAAGCTGTATCAAATCAGCTATGCAACACCCATGTCTGTGGTAGCGGTTACGTCTACGTATACGCGTCGGTGTGCGTGTCTAATCACACGTGAGTGCATGTGAGTTCACAGTCAGTACACTAATATGGGTTATTAATGCTTGCAAATTGGATGCCGATGGGATAATTCAGGTGGCTGGCTGAAATGTTAATGTACTGAAGAGATTAATTACAAAACTATGATTTTTATTTTACAAAAACCGTCCGAATGGGTTATTCTCATCTGGCCCACCAGTGGGCTCGATAGGAAAAAAAAGTGGTTGACTTAGAATCAAATCATAAACAAAAATCAATAATATTAAAACAGATTTGCGCAAAACTCTGTAATTTTCATGACACCAAATCAAAAAACTACTTTTTAATTTTTCTCTGAGAATTCGATGTTTTTCGTGTATATATGAGAAATGAATACCATTATTTAATTAACTTTTTAAATAATAATTTTAAAAGAATTCCGATGAAAATAAGCCATGAGCAGATTAAGCAGTGTCAAGAGAAACAAAATTTCTATAGCACTACTGGTAATACCAAGTAGTAGGTACCTGGTGTCACGGGAGATTTCTTTTTATAGATACCAACTCTGTTTTATTTTATTTATTCTTGACAGATCGTAATCTGTTTGACTAAAAATTCAAATGTAGTAGTACCTACGAAATCAGTTTCCAAAAGTAAATATTTCCACGCTATGTATTGCCAACGTCATGTCGTCAGCCTACAGGGGTGGAAAGCATCCCCATTGATTCAGCGTCATCGAGGCAGAATGAAAAGTAGTGGGTAATATCTTCATTTGCATATTTTAATTGTTATAGGGGGAGTCTCGGAGTGCGAATCAGTGATGTGACGAATTGAGTTTTTTCGACCTCGAGTTATTTTGAGTTGAACTTTACTGTCCATTGACTCGAGTCACAATTCGAGTTCAACTCGGTCCGTATGCAATGTAAGTGGTTAGTAACTTTTGTTTGATTGTTCTCGAACCTCACTCAACTCGACTCCCGAGTCCAAGGGCACGAACACCCAAACACAGATTCAAATCATATTGTATTGAAATTTCGTAACTGAATTGGCACCGAGATCTGTAGGTAAGCGAGTGGATTAAGTCAACTTGAGGTACAAACCAACTCGAGCTGACTCATTTGCAACTCAACTCGAGTTAAACGATTCATCTCGCACATCACTAGTGCGAATGTGGAGTAAGCAACCGATTTACATACATCGTCGCGACGGTACGAAACAAATTGCGCTATCTGTAAATACTGTTGGTAATTGAAATGTAAAGTGTTTGGGAGCTAGTTGGATGATACGTTTCTATCTAAGGCAGGCGTATATTTAATGAGAATGAATGCGGAAGAAATAAAGACATTGATGAGTGTCAGTGGTGTTTTGTGACGTGAGATAATAAGAGAGAGAGTTTCTTTTTTTTTTCTTTTTTTTTATGATAAAAGTAATGGATCAAGCTGATAGCTCACCTGATGTCAAGTAGTAACTTCTGCCTATAACAATGCATTAACTCACAGAGCAAGTCCGATGAGGACGTGCCCTGTAGGACAATGCACTGCGTCCATCACTCTGAGAGTGTAGGTATAGTTAATAACTTTTTTTTTTAATTACCATCTACAATAAATCTAATACCGCGTGCACACTATGCCCATGCCGCTGCCGGCATTAATGCCGCTTAGTGAGAATAAAGGCGATGTTGCTGTGGCAATAAGTCCACGGCATGAATACATACATGCCGGCAGCGGCATGGGCATAGTGTGCACGCGGTATAAGGACATTTTGACTATGTTTTAGAGAGTGATCTTTCACTGATGGATGTAGGTTTCTTCCAAGTTGTGCTACTAAGGCCAGCCTTCTCTTCATCCAGTGATTTGACTTGCCTTTCATATTTAGAATTTTTCTTCTAAGTAGACTTGAGATACGTACTAGTACATAGACCTCAAATAGTTGAGGTAAGAATAATCTTTTTGAATTATTATAATCACCTCTATTGAGAACACCTAGTTAATACTGTAAATCAATAAGTAAATCTGTTTTTTTTAAATTTACATACGAGTATGCTCTATTTTTTTAAAATGAATTTAAATAAATAAATATTCACGGACACTTAACACAACGCCTTCTAGTCCCAAACTAAGCAAAACTTGTACGATGGAAACTAGATGGCTGATAGAATACATACATACCTACATTTTTTTTTAAATCTATCCTTCAAAAACAAACCAGGGCATTTTGTTGATCGATTTAATAATTACTAGAGCAAACGCCAAAATACTGATTCATTCACTTTATTTATTTTAATAATCAGAATGTAAGCAAAATCCGGGTGCTTCGGTGTCACCGTCGAAGCCCCGAGGCGATCAATTACTGCAAATCGACTATGAATCAACTTTCATCTGCCACCCTCCAATGTCAAATATTGCACACTTGGTTGCGTGCTGTTCAACATTGAAAAACACACCTTATGCAGTAGTAATAACTCTCATTTTTAAATGGAAACTTTACATAGATATGTAAGTTTAGCACATTGCTAGTTTTAGGATTGAAAACGAAATTGGATGATTAAGGGTAGTTACAACATCGACGCAAATGTTTCAACTATTTTTTGAAGACTGATAGATTATATTTAAATACTCCCAAAGCACCTCTAATGGTTTTTTGTAGCCTAGGCTTATGTTTGTCTGTCTATACGTTTGACATAAAAAACTTCATTCTTCATGCTAGCCTTGCAAACCTGGTCCTGAAGCTTACTATGCAGCTCTGCTTCTACGCTGAAGGATGTAAGTTCAAACCTAAGAACATTCCTAAGTTTGAATCAAGCAAAACTCAAGCGTAACTTTTTGACAGTTTTCTCTACAAATATCTATTCAATTTTATTTTTTTATTTTTTTTATGATAAACGTAATGGAACAAGCTGATAGCTCACCTGATGTTAAGTGGTAACTTCTGCCTATAACAATGCATTACCTCACAGAGAAAGTCCAATGAGGACGTGCCCTGTAAGGCAATGCACTGCGTCCATCAATCTGAGACGTAAAGTTCTTGAAGTCTCATGTTCCTGTAATTACTTATTATGTATTATGCTTGAGCTCACAAAAAACTAAGCGTGACTAAGCTGTGAAGAATTTTGATGCAAATTCTGCTCAAAGATAGAGTTAGATTAATATTTTTATAACTACAGATTTAATCATTAGAGAAAAATAATTCTAGCAGAACCAGAGCAGGCTTGCAATTTAGCGGAGACAACGCTTAATTACACCCGCCTGGAGTGGACAGGAAGGATAGGGTTATTATAATAAAAAGCACCCAGCAGCCTTGTAACCTTGCTTTTTGATCATACGATTCGGGGCTTGAAAGTCGTGCAACTGTAAAAGAAACTAGCGTGTGTGTTCTGACCAATGACCACAAGATGAACTACTGTCGTCAAAAATACTTCTTAGTTATCAAACCGAGCACGCTTGATGTCGAGAGGAACCGAGTAAACCCGATTCAGCGTCACCGACCGAAGCGAGACGATACACTTTCGTTCACTTTTCACGTAAAACGAGAAAAAAGTTGTCATTTAAAAAAAATGTGTTTATTTATGTCGTAATCGCCACAATCTATAGTGGTTTGAGAAAAAGTTATAACTTTTAGAAGAATAAAGAGATCGGTTGGTTCTCAGGTCAGTACACCGAGGGTTGAGGGTGGATGCAATATGTCTGGAGGGTGCACATCAGAGGGTCATAAGCCGGTGAAAAAATACATTGTGTCGACCAACATGATTGAAAAAATAAGTTTGATTTAGCAGGCACGTGTCAATGGTCGACGGCCAGTAGATTGAAATAAGGATTTTCTAATTCTTATGTAGAACGACGTAACGCACTAACAACTTATCATATTGTAGCGCGAGTCACTGAAAAATACATTCATCATATTAATACTTTATCAGTGATTTGATATAAGACTGAGTGTAAACGGGCCACCGATCACAGCCACCGGTGGTCGACAACAGCCACTTTGGTTCCTTTTTCATACATTTTGTAGAGATTCCCGCACACGTGTAGCGGCCACTCGTTACAACACGTGAACTATAAAAAGTGGCTGTTGCGGGCCACCGGTGGTTGTGGTCAGAGGTCTGTTTTCGCGTAAAAGTTGACTGGTAGATAAAACCATACTGTAAAATCATTATTTTGAATTTTATTTTGAAGTACTACTATCATCTTCTACTTCAGTTGCGTTTGCGTGAACAGTGGACAAAACATAAAAATTAATGAAAACATAAGCATTCTTTCATTGATTTGGTTTTGGGTGTACCATTTAAAATACCTTCTATATGTATTAGGTAAGTACCTATTAACTTTTATTTTCCTCTATCTAACCATTTATATACGAGACAAATACTAAACACGCAAATTACACAGATTGGGAACAGTCGGGGGCTGTTGCCATGTAAATTAATAATATGTAAATTTCCACGCCCGTTTCGACGGTATACGGTTAGGTTCACGTTTACACGACACTCAATAGGTTTAACTGAGTTTTGAAATCAAATAAAGTGAGGTAAAATATCATTAATATCGTAAATTTTTCGCGCTTACACTATTCGTTTCATAATATATTACTTATAAGTTGAAAAACTAGAAAAACTGACTTTAATTTGACCACGGATTCATCATTATTATCATCTGTTGGGTCATTTAGATTGTTTTATCAATAGTAAACAACAAAGAATATGTAATGCGTAGTTCCTACGTAAGAAGAAGCGCGACTCTCATTCTACCAAAATTACACACTGAAAATCTCGTTTTGTATGAAATGTGATTCAAATTTTAAACCCCATTTCATACATTTTTAGTTTTTCGAAATCACGAGCCTAGTTCGACAGTTTCGCCAGTCTGGTAAACAACACTCAAAAGCAAAATACGCAATGTCGCGTTTTCGAATTCACTTCTCGCGTACAGTGTTGCCAGCTACATCTCGCAGATCTTTGCTTCATTTTTGCCTAAAAAAACTTACTTAAAAAAACTAAAAAATCCAACTACCTAGCTCAGTTTCTTTCTACGCAGTTTTGAAGGATTTTGTTGATATATTTATTACGTAGGTTATTTTAAGTCAACGAATGGCGTAAACAGATTTATTTCCTATTCCCAACATTGATCTATTCTCATAAATCCAAATGCTCTGGAAGCGTTGCTATAAATAGACAATTCGTAAACCGCGTCTGGCTACAAACTCTGCCGGGATATAAATAAAGTACCTATTCATGTTGCGGTCAAAGTTATCATTTATCTTTGGCTTTACATATAAAAAAATGAAACTAACACCGAACATTTAAATTTTGTAAATAGTATACTAAATAATAGTAATAGTAGACTGGTGAAGTATCAGGGCCGTAGATAGAGCCACGGTCGCTTAGATCGTTGAAAAAATAGGGTTATTCCCATCGAGCCCACTGCCTGACCCACTGGTGGGGCCGATGGGAAAAAAATTCCCAACGAGCCCACTATGCAAATCAGTGGGCTCGATGGTAAAAAAATTTACTACATTGGTTCGCTTACAGCTCGCGTATCTCTTCACCCTGGTTTATACCGCTAAAAATTACTTTAGCTCTCTTTTCCAAAAATGACATTTTTGGAAAAGAGATCTAAAGTAATAGCTAAAGTAAAGAAAGAAATAAGATTTTTTTTTGGTAACAAAATCTGTTTAGTAAATTCACATCTTGGTCCATAACATACATACAAAGTAGTTGCTCTATTTTAGATTATTGAAATGACGGACGGGAAGAGGGGAGACGTTGCAATGGGTAGCGATGACGTCATCTACATGTCAAATATGTATATACGTAGGTACGTAACCATTGTTTTATTTTATAAGTCATAAACGTATACCTACATATTAATACAAAATATAGATAAAAGCCAAGCAGAAGGTAAGAGTAACTTTTTCTTGTTATGTATTTCCTATAGGAATTTTCGTGGCCACAAGATGGCGCTTATCCCGACCTGATTTTAGATTTTTTTGTACTCTGAACTACTCAATTATCTTAAATCTATATTTTTTTTTAAATTTCGTACTTATTTTCAAAGTTGGAACGATACACAAACCAGAAAAGAGTTTGACCTACATTCCAATTTCGTACAGGTGGCGCCACCCTTCTGTAACCTCTTTACCAGCTGAGCTTTCCAAAGGAGATAAGAATTATATACTTGACTTAGGTAACTTTTTACTACATAAAAAGCCTTTTTTACTGCTTTATAAAGGTAAGGCCTCGAATACGTAAGAAATTCAAAAGATAACTTACCACCAATAATAAGTAGATTTACCATTATTGGTACAAGTTTAAAAAGCTCCTTAGATTAAACAAAATAGTAACTCATCGATTACTGTGCAGTTTTTAAACGTAAGCAAAACACAGTTGTTTGATTTGTTACTAGTTAATCTAGCATACATTTTTAAAGCCACCACGGAAGTAAAAGTAGGAAAGCTTTTAGTCTTTTTACTATATGAGCAAACAGCGACATCTAGCGTTGAGTAGTGGATTTACTGTCAAAGTACGAACCATAAAGTAACTTTTATAATGCACGAACCTCATTTAAAACCACAAGTTGGCATAGACTACCGTGAAAGGGTTTCAAATCATAAACTATTTAACTATACCATAGAACTAGTAAAAACAAGTTTCCTGACCAGAATATTCTAAGAAGTATGTATAGAAACTTGCCAAAATAAATAATTTGTGATAAAGAGATGGCTTTTTTAGGTATTCAAAAGTAAAAATAGCCGTTGATAACAATCACAGTCAAAGGATATTGATTGAAAGCTGGGATCACTTTCGAAGACATAATAGAAATTATGTCTAAATGAACGATCAACGAATGAATAAATGAAGTGCAGTTTGACTCCATCATATTTTCTTCATTCATTCAACCAAGCCTAGATAAACCCTAGCCATAATAACGGCAGTGAAAATACGTGAACTGCGTTTCAAAATACTAGATAACTACAAAAGTTTACGGCATTATACCCAAGGGCCTGTATCTTCGACCCTTGTACCCCAAGAATGTGCCAGAGACGTGCCCATTTTCATGTAATATTAAAGCTTAATAGCATGTTTATATCATAGTTGAAGTTCTCCTGAAGGATGGGGTTGGATAATTTGGATATATAACATTCGTTTTTAATTTGATGATGAGATTATCATTATCATCAGTATTTTGACTTGCTGCGCCTGCTTTCATGCTGTGGGTCGTGGGTTCGATCTCTACCGGAAACAAACGTATATTGTGTCGCAAACATGCATTTTTATTCCCATAGTACAAGATCTGCTTAGTTTGGGACTAGAAGGCGTTGTGTGAAATGTCCATGAATAGTTTTTATTAAGTAAGTTTTTTTATTTTTTTTTATTTATAGCAATGCAGTGCAGGCAAGTCAAATTCTTTCTGAAGATTTTTATTTAGGTTTAGGTTCAATCAGTTTTACAGTAAGTAGTAGGTCTTCATCAAAGCGTAAACCGAAACCAATTACTTAGTTATATGAAAGTTGTATAATTATTTATAGAAATGTAAGAGCTAACTTTAGAAAATCTAGCCTCGAACTAGGCTCATAACAACTCAATATCGTGACGTCATTTTCATTACGTCAACGTTGCCGTTCTTCGTAATGTACGGTAATAAAGGTTTGACGTCACTGTTAGATAAAGGTTACTACTGATATTGTTCGACTCCGATGTTCGTCTGGGTTTTATTTCTATTTTCCTTAGTGATACTATGGAAAAAACTAGGTAGCTATTTATAGCTACCAATTTTTTACAAACCAGAAGTTCAGATTACCAAGTAGGCCTAAGGATTGACCACAACTTCATTCGCGGCTTGTGTTTTCTTTAGAAGCATTTCAAGCCCTTTTAGCTAAGTTGACAAAATATCAATAGACAATAATTAAACAGTAATTTTTTTAATGAATGATTGAATTTTTGATTGATTTGCTGAATGATTGATTGAATGACTGAATAATTTTTAATCACACTGTCTTAAATTTGATTTTTCTATTTTCTACCAACTTTAGGATATCGATTGAATTATTCGTACAACAATTTTTAATGCATCGAAAGAAATAACACTACAAAATAATAGGTAAAAGATAATATTTGGAATACAAATAGGAATACTATTATCCTAAAGCCGGGTAAAGGTAGAAATTCTTGAAGATCTTGTAACGATTACCCGCATCAGTAATTAAGCCCACTTTGTGTACTTCCAGTCAGTTGCTGTTGGGCGGGTGGGCGATATTCTAAGGCTACGTGCGCACTAAGCGATCAGACAAGTAGCTAGCAAACGGAGTGAACATACTACACTCACTAGAGAGAAGAGAAAATGTATGACAGTGATATTTTCGCCCGAAAAGCCTAAAGGCCATTATATTCCTATACATAATATTCCTATATCGATATTCCTATATTCCTATATTCGATGTTTTCTGCGATTGTGCTACATAGCAGAGCTTGTATCGATTTGATTTTCCCGTTTAATTGATTCAATAACTCTTATGCCAGTAAGATTTCGGCTCGTTTTTATAATGTTGAATACGTACTACATTAAAAGATCTTAGTAGAGTCCTATAGCCTAAACTGATCACCGCGTCTGTGGTCGCCTAATGCGTTTAAGCTCTTAAGATCCCTGAGAAAAGGTTGTGATTCAGTAGTAAATAAATAAACATATCTTAGAATCAGGGTAAGCTTAGGTACCTTCTAGATCTAGTTCAACAATATTGAGCGCAAGTGGGTCGCAGAACTCGTAGATAAACCAAGTCAGCGTGACCTCTCAAAATGAACGATTTTCCTCAATTCCAGACGGTTTTCCTAATATAGAGATAGGTAGGAAGCTCATGTTAGGATGGTGCTTTACTTGGCGCGTGATTATAATTTATTCACAACATTGACTGAAATGCTGCCAGCTTCTAATTTTCGATTAGGGTGTCTCATATTTACGCAAAAATTGATACACTTCTTATCATAAGAAATGTGGTTAGAGGTTATTCTACTTGTTATACATCGATCGATACCTATTATTTCGGTTTCAATTAGTTGGTAACTTGAACACAGTTTTTTTTACCTGTACATGTTGGTATGGGGATGTCAAAGAAACGTATGACGAGGTCACAATGTTTACTCGATATGCGAGGTTTTCGTGTCACTATATCAAGGTGAAATATCAAGGTTTACCAAGGTTAGTTTATAAGGTTTATAAGCCTGAAAATGTACGGGTTTTCAAGCACTGAAAATATTTTTTTGTTATGTTCACATTCTTCATATTGGATTATAAATAACTTAGTTTCTGAGGGGCAGCCCCCGTATCGTAAGCTCTGAACTACTTTTGCTGCCCAGCATAATGTCAAGCGATGTTGCCACAGATATACGAAAACAAGAAGATTTTGACGGCAAGAAACGCGCTGAAACGCGCTAATGTCACTATTTAGTCACAGAATACCTATAATTTTGTATGAAATCAATTCAGAAAACTGCCAGGTTTGAGCGTGGCAGGTTTTTATGAGGCAACGATTGCCCCCCAGTTTCTCTAAATCAAATAAGTACGAATGACTTTAATGATATTCCAACTAAATCTAAATTTTATTTTTACTAGATTTTATCAACTCATCCCATTTTAAAAATCAGAGAATGAGGCAATCTTGGTATATACCTGTTTCAATTTCAATTTATTCAGAAATAAAATAAAATAACATATCAGAACCTTTTCTATGGCGTTATTCTATGTACTTAACATTAACTTAATACTAAAAACACGGTATTCAAACTTAATTTCTAAATAAAGTTTCAAGTAACTGCAGTATAAACGTTCTTTCAGCCTTACTTAAACAGTAGTATTGCTAAAGTGGAACAGTGGCATAAGTAAGGCTATAGTGGCATTCTATTAATTTACGGGACAAAATAAGCGTACCTACTTACTTACCTATGTATACCGCAATGAAACTTTTAATTCAAAGCTCGGTAGCAACGTAAACAATGTTCTATAGTTATACCACCCAAGTCGTATTATTGAGGTTTGTGGGTGTATTCTCAATCGGAACAGCTGGTTCAGTTAATTCCACTCAAATGAGATAAGTCGTTAAGCTACGATTGAGGCCTAAAGGCGCCCTACAATCTCCGTCACCAGAGTTTACCACTAACTCATACGAGCTTGCTTGCTTACTCAAATTAGATTTAAATGAATTTAGAAACAAATAGCTAACTATAAAAAATCTATTCACAAGCACGGTAGTCCTAGTTTTCCAAATCCTAACCCTTAATATTCAGAAAATACGGTTCAAATTGATACATGACATTTCAATTGACTGAAATTCTGTTGGTTTCATTCCGCGGTTTCTGCTTTTTACATCAATTTCGTCACTGACCTTAACTTGGCTTTAGTACAGATCATAATACGCTTTAGGTTTTTTTATCTGTATTAAGTGAGTCAGCTGCTTCATTAGTACAGCAAAGAATGATCACACGCCGATTTTATAACAGTAATAAATCTAAATCAACCATAGCATATCTAGTGTGGAAGTAGAACAGTGTAAGCTCATCTCTAAGAGGAAAAACCCCCATGTAAGCATCACCTTAAATTCCGTGCATTTTATATAGCCCCAAACTGAGCAAAGCTTAGCAAAGTGAAATAGTCTTAATTGATCTCGGTAGAGCTAAATATTGATATATAGAAATTACAAAGCTTTTTTTAGCATGCATCCAAAATCAGTAACACTCGTATCACACACAAAGTTGAAGCTTGCCTTTAGAATATTCAGAGTTACTGCATTGATCAAACAGCCTGCAGTGTATTATACCCGCTTAGTTTGTCTATTCCCACTCGATGTCTGTTTTATTACTCTTAGAGCCGTTCAGTAATTTTATATTCTTTGGTTTTCACCTCAATTTTTTTACGGCTTTCTGAATTTCTGTTTCTTGACGTTTATTGCTGGCCCAAATCTGTGGTATGCGATGGTTAAAAAATAACTTTTTTAGTTTTTTAGTTTATTTATACGATGAACAAAAGTAAAACAAATTTTACGTATATTACTGAAGTACCGAAGTACTATACTTCAAGGCGTTCGTAGTATCTTTTACAGTTTAACTTTAAGTGGTTTTAACAAGAGATTTATGCTGCAGCAACATGATGTCAACATCGTCTATATCGTCAATCATTATTGTAGGTACTAGTATAGTATTATATGGTCTGTATTATTGTCAACTGCATTGTTAGCATCATCATGGGAAAGCCGAAGACCATGGAGAAAAGCAAAAGCAATAAAGCAGAGGGGGTTTATCAGATGATGATGATTAAAACTGTCTGGTTCTCATCTCATTCATCATGTTCATTCATGAACTATGAACTACTATGAACATCACAAAAAAGATAAATATTTGCAAACAAAGAACTTTCGCAAGAAAAATCATCGTTTCATAACATTCGTTTACATTTCATTCAACAATACGCAGCGTAGAAAGTTGTATCAAACTATTTTTCTTAGGCAACTGATACCTATTTTAAAATCTATCTTATCTACTTGTGCAAGTTATCAATAACATGAAACACATGAATTAAATCAATACGTGCTTATTGCCCAGATCTTGCCAATACTAGTATATGAACGTGACTAAATGTTTTGAAGATCTCGTAATACTTTCTGCATTATCTAGATCACTTTATCATTGGAAGGTTTTTTGGAGAACAGTTCAGAGTTTCGTTAGTAAAACTTGTAGTTAAAAAAAGCTATTAAAAGTAATTCATGACGAACAAGACCGCTCCGCCAAGAGTGTAACGAATAAGAAGAAAACTTGTAGACCTAATAAAAGTTGTTGTGACTGGATGCCGAAGCAGATCGCTTGTTCTTATAGTTGAAGATAATGTATAGCATGGAAGTCTTTTGGTTGAAGTGATGATAATGAATCTTACAAGAAAATGCGTCGAGGTTTTTGCATAGTTTTGGATCATAGATTAGAGAATTTACAGATGTGACGTGCCTCGATGACCAAACTGTAATACAAACTTCGAGTAAATGATTTGCGAATTGAACTGTATTGAATAAAATATGTCGTTACGATAAAGGGTTAGGTATTTTGCTTTAGGGACCTATTGATAGTAAAGGATAAGGCATGAGTACGGTACTGTAAAGGGCTAGCTAAAAGATTATTTACTGGATCAATAATGAACGTATTCCAAGACCATTAAAATGTTTACAAAATCAACCAAAGCAGATGAAAAATCAATTAGAAAACGCACCTTCATCTAAAATTACTAAAATAAAAGAAAACAAATCGGAAACTAGAATAACACATGATTTTACGCCGCTTCGTTCAAGATAAACATCGCTCAACCAAAATAACGTTTCGGCGAAGTTAGTCATTGTAAAGGTGTGGCCACACTGGACTGGAAGATGATAGATAGATAGTTTATTTGATATACACACAGAAAATACAGAACCTACAGATACCTACAAGAAACAAACAAATAGTAACAGCTAATTAAGTAACCTAACATAACATGATCTTCCTCAGTCTCCTCGCGTTGTTCTCCGCATGGCTGAAGGTGTCTCGCCAGCTCGTTCTTTCTTTGGCGATCAAGATTTGAGATCACATCCACAGTAGTTATATGTAGAAGTTGAAATGGATTTACAGTCAGTCGTACAGAACAGAGGTTGAGCCTGGGCAAAGTTGCAAGATAATGTACCTAACTGAATATAAGTACGCCTTAAAAATTATTGACCTTTGTGGTGAGGTGGGCGGCTGACTGAAAATTGAAGCGTAGGTTAACTCGAGGTGTATGAAAAGATTTAAGAGGTAGGTTGAAGTACGTTCAAATATTTAACCAATAAAAGTTTCTTTTTAATTTCTTTTTTTTTTCGTTTAATTAATAAAAATTGTATTACTGTGGTTGTTGTGATTGCTTGTTTTGAAGAGCGCTTGCTCTTCAAAACAAGATATAGTAAAAAACAAAATATAGTAATAAATAAATAGTAAAAATAATAAATAATAAATAGTATACTATATATAACAAAATATAGTATAATTGCCAACAAAAGATAGTACTTATAAAGCTATAAGTAGGTACTATCTTCTGTTGACAATCGACTATAAATTAATTAATCAACTAGTTTGATGCAGTTTTTTACTTTATAGTCTGAAACAGTATTAAAAACTCGACACGACTGCACACGACTTTGCACTTGTGTGGCCGAGGCTCAAAATATCTGTAGTTTCCAAGAGGAATTCAGAATACACTACATATTTCTGTTTAATACCTGTTTCTCAGATAGGTATGTACCTAAAGCTAACCGTAATAATTTTATTGCGATGTTACCAGCTCTAAGCTCGCGCAAAATGAAATTTAGAACTACATTTATCATCTAACAGTTCAGGATGCGGTCATAGTGGAGTTACCCGTTTATTTATAAAAATATTTACAAATCGTTCGTTCTCAGTTAATATATTTAATTTACCTTAACATTTTGTTTCTATTTATTGTTATTTTCGTAAAGCCTGTAACAAAAATGTAGAGCTTTCGCTACTCGCCACTAGATGGTGTTACTGGTATTCACACGAGCACTGCGCGCTCACCCCACCCCATTTTACAAGTTGCTAGTTGCTACCAAGTTTTAGCACAACATTCGCTTGGCAAGTTGCCCCTGATGGGCTGAAAAGCTCGGATTCACTGCAAGAGTTACAGTTTCCACCAGCTAATTGAGTTTAAGGTGAATCGTTTCGGTAGAGATTTCTTTTTTTGTGAGTTGGTGCAAATTTGGTTGCGTAAGATTGTTACAATTATCTAAGATAATAAAAGTGATATGATAATTATTATTGAACTTAAGGTATAAAGTAAATTATTTAGTTAATTTGGGAGGTGGTAATTAAACATGAAAATAAAAACAAGTAAAGCAGTACCTACCTACTCTACATTTAATTTCATTCGATTATTCAGTTTAAAAAATATAAGGACCTAGGTAGCAATAATAAGAATTAAAAATGACAAGACGTTTATTTCCATCTACTTCAAGAGGTACCTCCAACAGGTGCACTTAAAGTTTACAGTTCATGTAGCAAGCACTAGCAATTATCCAATAATAAATCCCCTTTTTACTAACCGGCTTTAATTCAATTAGCAGCCGAATTATTAATATTCATCACGGGCATCTTTGAATAAAAGGCAGCGCTTACAAAATACCAATCAGCTGTTGATCGGACGAGAACGGCGGCGAGACGCCCGCCTGACGAGTCTTGCCCGTCTATTTAATGTCACCTGGCATGCATGCGTCATATTTCGACACCGCCTTGCGAATATATGCCGTCTATAAAAATATTCCTTACCACATTCAAGTTGCTGCTATAAAAAGCCAATATAAACCTAAACGCCGCCGAGATCGGCCGCATTATCTCGTGATTATCGCGTGTCAAAACATCGCCACGCTCGCGATACTTCGCATGTAATCTGATAAACGATGTATTCTGCACGCTTCGCGCTTCTGCACACTCTCCCTCCCACCTTGCTTGCTCACATCCGTCTGTCCCTCTCTTACGGTCATCCATTTCATTCATGCGCGGTGTACCTCGGCGGCCCGCTGTTTACAGACACAAACAAACAGTACAGCAAACCGCTTAGCTTTAAGTACGAGACCGTGAAAGTGATATTGTCAAGTGTTTCCGTCTCTTTCCAAAAGCCGAGCGCTTAGTTTTTGAAGAGGCGCTAGATGGCGTTAGCTGTTCTATTTTGCGGGGCTTATGGAATAAATGTCACAATAATTTGGGTGCGACGTTGCCGGACTTCGCCACCCGGTGTGGTGGCGGGCGCAGGTTATAAGCGGCCAACTCAGAGTTTGCGGGTATAATAAACCTTATTGGCTTGATTCATGAGCTATTTTGGCTTATGTTTATGTGTTGTGTAAGTTGGTGTTTGTATGTGAGCGTCACGTAAACGTAACGAGCGTGGTATACACACGTACGTGAGCTGTCAGTAGCTAATGCGATGCGCTGTGATCGCTATTGTGGCGAGCGCGCTCACGCGGCTTATAGCGTTTAATTCAATTTAGTAATTGATACATTTTGTTGGTCGGCTTTAGCGATTATGATTTTTATGACACTTTATGATATTACAGGAGCATAAATATGATTTGAATTGCTTTTATTTATGTTCTATGGATGTAGAGTAGGTACTCTAGGTTATTTGCATACCTAATTAATTATAAAAAAAAAAAAACTTTTTCTTCACCCTTCTTACTGAAGTAATAACTTTACTCAGTTATAAACCTTGATATTCTAAATAAAATAACAATTAATTAATTAGCTAATTGCTCTACCTCCCAAAATTTTTTTCACAGAGTTGCGTGTGGCTAATCCTTAAATTAATCTAAACAAAAGACAAAACCTTAAAAGAGCAAATTGTCAAAGTGACAAGTCCCTAAACATGGTAATTCAGGCTCGCATTCTTCGATACACTGCTTGAAGCACACACTTACAATACTGTTGCCTCCATACTCCAAGCCGAGACAAATCTGTTATACCGTAATCTCTTGCAAATAAGACTCAAATTGAACCTGGCGCTTACGGTGATTACGCATGTAGTGGTTTCACACACGCGTAACATTTATGAGCACAGTAGTAGAGTTGTATACAATATATCGTCGCGTATTGTACCTAGTATTATAAATGAAATGTGTAGCTTTCACGAGGGCACACAAGCGTAACGTGGTATTTCAACTTCGCTCATTGGATTTTTAACTTTATAGTACGATTGTTAGAGATTATTTTTGTTTGATGTTGTAAGTGGAGTTACGGAGTTTTGTGTGTATGAAAAAACACGGGTGTCGGTAAACGTGTGACCTGTTATTGTGTGTATTAGGTTGGTTTAATCACAATTTGGAGTGGGCCGCGATAGCTTTCCAACTGATGATTTAGAAATAACTGAATTGATTTTTGTTTGCTAGTCACTGAATTATTTAACAGCTGATGGATTAACTATCCAAGGTTAGGAGCACATAGACAGCACGTACCTTTTTAACCTAGATCTAGTTTTTTGTTTATATGCTCTAAAATTTTAGATACTTAAAAATACTCTAATACTTATTTAGGTACTAAAACTTTGAGCAAAATCTAAATTATCATCAATATTTGGAAATTGTAGAAAAATAGAAGACACTCGTACAGAAAGTAAACTTATTGAAAAACAGTTTTTTTCTAGTTTCGTCCCGCTGGGACGAAACCATAACTTTCAAATTTATTAATCTTTCTATTACTGTTTCGTGCCAAAATTTGTTTCAATACTAAACTGACTTATACATTTTTTTTCAGTCACCGCGCTTTTATCTTTCACTCATTCATTTTTAAAATCGAACGACTTTTTTCTGAATGTGAAAATTCGTGTTAGGTTTTGAAGAGAAAATCCACCATTTTCTTTTCTTCTTCTTCTCTTCATTAATGGCCTCTAAAACAAACGACAGCCGACTTGACAAATGACTTGACTTGACTTATTTAATACAATTTTAACAGTTGACATTGGCAAAATTGTCTGTCGAAATGACGGACACAGGTCATTATTGAAGAGAAGAAGAAGACTTTTTTAATCCTTCTACTTCACTGCTCTAAGAGACTTAATAGACCTTCAGTCTTCAGTGGTGTGATTATAATAAACTCAATTCACAAAGGTTTGAATTTCGAACTGGTATCCGGCTCGAAACTCGAAAGTTCAAGCGCGTAAAGTGTGCAGCGTTGTTATTGCGGTATCGAGTCCACTGGCGGCGGGCAAGTAAATTAGAGAGCGACCGGACTATAACTAAGAGGAGTTGAACTGACGCTACTGGGGAAAGAGTTGTGAGGATATACCTTGTACTGCAAAAAATATGTAATACGTAGTTCCTACGTAAGAAGAAGCACGACTCCCATTGTACCATAATTACACACTGAAAATCTCGTTTTGTATGAAACGTGATTCAAATTTTGACCCCCGTTTCATACATTGTTAGTTTTTCGAAAGCACGAGTCTAGTTTGAGAGTTTCGCTAGCCTGTCGTACTGCGTTCACACTCAGAGCTTCGAGTCTGTGTATTTGTTTTGACTTTCAACTCGAGTAGAGCATTCGCAAAACGAGAAATTTTGTTGGGAATTGCACAATTCCCAAATCTCCCGCTAGGGGCGCTTATCCGGGTTTCACACAAAATTTCTTGCTTTGCGAATGCGTGAGTGTGCAATGACTCGAGTTGAAAGTCAAAACAAGTGCACAGACTCGGGGCTCAGATCCCGTAGTCTGAGTTTAGTTTTGTTGATCAAAACGCATATCGAGAAGCGAGATGGGAGATATTATGTATTAAAATCCGATAAGCGCCTCTAGCTAGGAGATTTGCAAACTATTTTTCTTATACAAAAACTGAGTTTCTCGATTCTCGCTTGTCGCAAATCCACATAACAAAACTCAGACTACAGACTCTGTTCATGCCGCTGCCGGCATTATTGCCGCGATTAATTCCGGAATTATTACCCCAGCAACATCGCTTTTATTCTTATTATGAGGCATTATCGTGTATAGATTAGGCTCATGCCCACTTCCCTGCCCAGTTTTCTTCCCTAGAGTTCAAAAAGCTGGTAATACGTTTCAAAGAAAGTCGTATCCACACAATTCTAGCGGTCTCCAGCAAAAGGAATGCAGCCCTGCGACTGCAGTGATGCATATCGTTGTACGTATGGTGCATATGCCCCCCTCCCCCCACCTGCCTTTGTCTTCCTTCATTATGCCTAAGTACAAACTTAAAAGTGCCTTACCGTCTTTGCATTATACTTTAAACCAGACAAACCATTTTTAGCGAGCGCGTAGGTTTTAATACCGATTTAAAATGTAGGAGATTGTTTTAAAAGGTTATTCTTTAGAAGGTTGTTTTAGGCCCGTAGCTGATTTACTGCTTAAGCACTGATCCGGACTCAAGAATAGACTTTTGTATGAAAATCTTTACACACGCCAAAGGGCCAAATACTGAACCGTCACTCAAATTTAAACGCCACTTAAAATTGCTTTGCCTCTGTTTGACATTTTGTTCATTTGTATGAGATGGCAATAATTTAATCATGAACTTAATGTAAGTAGTGTTTGAGTATTCTTCCGTAAGTCTCTTAAAACAGATGCATGCTTGATTTTGCAGGACTTATTTTATTGATCTGCAACACATTCTTAACATTCCCTAACGTAGCTATAAAAACAGTTTGTGACCAAAAAGACATCTAATAGTTTTGCTTTTATTTTATTTGTATCCTACAGACTGCGCCAATGAAATTAGCCCCCAAACCATGTACCTAACAATAGCAAAAAAGTTGATGGATTTCTGAGATCGAAACGTCAAACGTCACTGTCAGAAACATCGATGGACGGGTAAGCCATGAATTTATGAAAAGGAAGAAGTGCGCTCATGATTTCATAGATGGCGCTGTGGTCGTCAACACTGTTTGTCATCCCAAGGTTTGAAACCAAGATGGACGATGTGTTATAAGTTAGTACAAAAAGTAGGTAGGTACCTACGTGTGGATCTTGCAATGTTATATCTATTGAGATTATAAGACTATTCACAACCTTATATTATAATCTGAAATACGAATAAAAGAAACGTCTCTATATGTTCTGCATTTGGATCTCTCGCAATCGGTTTTTATTGCACCACAACACATAACTGAAAACATCCTTCACGCAATACCATACTCTATAACACTGCTTTTAAAGTTTATAGTTGTGTAAAGACAAAGTTGCTTATGTCATGTAAGTGTGGGGATTTGGTTCTGTGTGAGTAAAATTAAAGGGTGTTTTTCTACGAGGGAAAATGTATCAGGTAATAATATAGCTCGGTTAGATGAGCATTTCAAGGGAGACGGGATTTGTGTTTACTCTTCGTACATATTCGTATGATTTGCTAATGCGTCCTTTTTGTTTGAGAACGCGACGCAAGTACTGAGGAATACTGAGGGGAGACTGGATTGACATTATTCGACTTGTCTGAAATTATTGAAGAAGAAGAAGAAGAAGAAGAATTATTATTTTCTAGACAGTCGTCGTCGATTCTGTTTTTTAATTTTCCTAATCTAATTTGACAGTAGTAAAATTGATGCCGTCCCTTTCTCACGTACTGGAATGGTAAAGACAGCTTTCAGTTTAGTGCTGTCAAATTAGTTTAGAAGATAATCAGGCCCATTGACTGCCTTTTAACCGACTTAAAACAAGAAGGAGGTTCTCAATTCGATTGTATTTTTTTGTTCATTACAGTTAAAATAATCCTGAGGATACTTTAGTGAGAATTTATTTTAGTAATGAATTCTAGTCAGTCAATAGCAAACATGGCAACAGCAACATGTTGCACTTAGCAAACATGGCAACAGCAACACGTTGCACGACATGTTGCGGATGACAAGAGTTAAAACTCTTCTTACGCTGATGTCGGTCGCTGACCGTTGGTCTGTCGGTACAAATAAATATTCTGTTCTATGAGACCCCGCACTGCGACACTGAAGTTAGTAAGACTGAATAACCGTACGTACTATACTGACGTCCGCGACTGACGTCAGTATAGGAAGAATTCAAGCCTAAGTAAGGCTCAGTACACACTTTGCCAATATAAAGGTGCTTTTTCTACAGAGATAAGCTAAGCTACGCACTGGCATTGCGCACATGAATCCAAGTAGAACAATTTGAAGTGGGTAAAAATTTTACCCACGACCTTAGGATCGGAAAGTGGGGATGCTACCACTAGACCACCGGTGCTCTAAAGTCTACCAATAAGAGACAGTATAGCTTCACTGATGAAATATCATACTATAGACTCAGATAGAACTTGCAGAACTTGCTAAAGGTGGAAAATGTACTATCATTATCCAACATGCCTCCGGGTGCGCACGCGCAGGTCCATCCATCAACGGTCAATGCTCACGCTCTAACGAGGACTCGGGTTTAATGTGCGGTTTCACACTGCTACCGACACGACATCTGCACGATATCGTCGGTAATCTAATGTCATAGATTTAGTAATAGTGTTGCGTCACTTAATTCCATGTAAGTACCAGGAGAGCAAGACTTATAAGAGGTAGCTTTAAAAGATTTGATTTCTTGTTTAATATCTGCTTATGAATATCGAAAGTTGCGGATGCGTATAAAGAAAAAAATCTTCTTAGTAATAATTGATTGCGAAACATGATTGCGATGACGGAATTAAAAACTATTATTGGTCCGCATGTCTGTTTCTTTTGTTGAGCAAAACAAATATCGAAAAGCGACTTATATTTGGTACGGTGAAATATTTTATATGAAAACTCGATAAGCGCATCTAACTGGAGATATTCAAACTATTTTTCTCACAAAACTGCGAGTTTCTCGATTCCCGCTTTTTGCAACTCAAAATAATAATAAACGTCAGAGGTTTTTTTAGGTTAAGTTTTTAAAGTTTTTTTTTCTGGTAAAACAATAATCTGGTAAAGCGAAGAAAAAAGATAATCTATCTTTTACAATTTTTATTACGAAAGGTAGTTATCAATGCGGCCGAAGAATAGACGCGAAAAACTGACGCATATCGGGTATTATTCTTTAATATCGGTATCGTGTCGGTGTCGGTACCGGGCAGTGTGACGTGCAATGTGGTTTAGCACTAACGGTAGGTACTTCTATACTCAGGTAATTAGGGTTCAAGGCTGTTTTAGTACTAAGCAGAACTAGATTCATATTGTAAGGAATTTTGATTGTATAATGATTTGAAAAGGAACTGGCTATGCAGGCGCACTTGTTTGCGGCCGTGACTCGGTCTTACCGCCAAGTGTAAACAGATAGATATCAATCGAGCATTTTGTCTATCACACCTTTTGTTGTAATTGCATTTTGATGCATTTTGATATGTGCACACGACCATGATAAATAAATAAATATTCACGGACACTTAACACAACGCCTTCTAGTCCCAAAATAAGCAAAGCTTGTGCGATGGAAACTAGGTGGCTGATAGAATACATACATAATTTAATTTTAATGATGATACTCGTATGTAGATTAATTATTGTACTTTTTGACGTTCGTACTTTTTGCCACATAGCAGGCCCGTATAGACTTCTTCTTCTTCTCTTCATTAATGTCCTCTGTCCGTCATTTCGACAGACAATTTAGCCAATGATTTTGACCTTTGCACTACCCGGTTCCGGAATCATACATAGAAACAGCCGACTTGACGAAAACTTGACTTGACTTATATTATTTCAAATTCATACTGGCAAAATTGTCTGTCGAAATGACGCAGACACAGTCCATATAGGTTTAAAAGAAGAAGAAGAACATTCTTTGTTGTACACCACGTAATCGAAATAGCATCTGAATCAAAGTGAAAAATCTTTCATAGAATAAAATCAAAAGGATCATTTAGAATCACTATCATCAGAGACATTGTCTAACTGTGGAGTATGTTTACGTTTTCAGGAGTGGGATTCTCCACTCTATTTTATCCTAGACTTGTAAACTAAAACAAAAACATCCATGTTGGCAGTTATGACTCTTAGGTCAAAGGCAATAGAGTTTATAGTAGCTTGTTTCGTTCGTGGAATTAAAAAGAAACGGGTACATTGTACTTACAAAAGATTCTTGATTACACGTCACTGGTTACAAGAGCCTTTTGTTTAAACCAGCTCCTTTATGTTTGTGATTTAGTTTTGCAAAAAGTATCCTGAATCCTGACTTAAAAATGCACCACTGACTTTTTTTAAGTTTAAAAAAAAAAGAAATGATTTAGATAATCGAATGCTTTTTGCAAATATTTGTCTAAAAGACAGATATTTATTTTTCATGCTTCGAGTGGTTTTTATGTTACATTTACATTTGCAAAATACATTCCATTATCTTACGTTTTTAACCTAAAAGATTATAAGAAGCGCTACGAGTGCTACGAAGTGCTACGCGGTGTAGCAATGTAGACAGCATTGGAGAGGCAAAATGAATTACTTCAAAGTAAGTTTGGATGTCTGGAACAGCTGTTTTAGGCCTCTTCTAGGACTCCACGGTAGCTTTGATAAAAACAGATCCTTAGAACATTTATTTGAGTTCTAAAGGTACATAAAATCTAAAAACAATTTTCGTAAAATAGAGTGCTTAAAATAAATAAATAATTTTATTATCACTTTCATGATTTTTATAAGAAAATTTTAAAGCATCCTAAAGGGATGTTTGTTAGTAAAGGCTTCTATAACCTTTGTAAAAAGTGTTCAAGAATGCCAAAGTTACTAAAACAACGACGTAGGCATTGATCCGCTCCCAAATATTGGACGCGAGTGGGAACCCTTAGATTTATTAGAGAGGGACCTGTCATGGGGTGTCTTTTAACCCCTTATTCATAAAGAATACGGTACAGTTTTATGACACCAAAGTTAAACTTGAGCGTATGATAAATAAAAATCAAAAGATTACTTTGAAACATAAAGAATATTATAATGGGGTCAACTGCGTTATTTTAGTTTAAGATTATCCGTTATTTGGCTTAGTGTTTGTATACATACATCTCGCATTGTAGGCTTAGGTACTTACGTACCTACTTAATTACCTGCCTATTTCCTCATAATTTTTTTTGTTTCTTATTGTGTAATTATTTTACTGTGTTGTGTCGTGTGACAAATACATTTCTCTCTATCTTTCTTAATTTTTTTTTTTTGGTATGGTTCGTACGAACGTGTTCAAAAACTTTTGTGTCACAACAGTCACATCGTTAGTTGTGTCATTATGACACTTATCACTATTTATCTTTTTGAATAAGGACGCAGGACGCGTCTTCTGAAAGTTACAATAGCGTTGTTTATAATGTTTATGTAAGAAATATTATTTATTTATGTAACAACTTTATTGTATTTCTATTAAGAAAAAGTAGTTATTTATCTAACCATCAGGTGAGCTATCAGCTTGTTCCATTACTTTTATCATTAAAAAAAAAAGATTATTATTATAATAATTTTTTTACAATGTTAAAATGGCCTCAAACCTCTGTTGGTAGTAGGTATAGTATTAATGATCTGTGGTAGTACCTTTGCGTTGTGGATCATGGATTTGACTCCAACTCTAAACTCGATGTAAGCATGGAATAGTTAGTTACTACAAGCAAACAAGCAAGCTGGTGTTGCAGGTGTCCATGGGCGGCGGTGACTACTTTCCATCAGGTGGCCCGCCTGCTTATCTGCTAGTTATAACATTAAAAAAAAAAAGCTTAATGTTAAAATTCAATCGAAAGGCACAAACACGGTGTAACTTTTATTGTACTCTTACTTGAGTTTATTAATAACTAGAATTATATAAATGCCTTCAAATATTTAGGCATTTATTTATAATCGCTCTTTCCAAAAGAACCAACTATTCTAAAGTAACAACTTTTTAAAGGGAATAAAAGAGGTTGTATTCTAAGCAAAGTTTCACTGAAATCCTAGCGAGAAGCACGCTCATATACACGGATATCTCTCTTTTAAAACTTTTATTACTTTTGCATTTTAACCGGAAAAATGGAAACAGATACTAAAAACTACTTCTTTTTTGAGTTAGGTACTAGAATTTGGGAAGTACAATTATGAAAGATTTACGTAAAAAATTGTATTTGAAATGTGTTTATCGGTAAAATTAATAATTACATCTTTGAAAGCTGTATCAAAACAACTAAAAATACCATAAAAAAGTTTAATCGGGGGAATCGAAGCTGCACTACTTGCGTCTCAATTGAAATGTCACAAGCGGGGGTTTGTGACTTTTCAATTCAACTAATAGTGAACATCAACCAATTAACCATTTCTCGCTGAATTTTATGAAAAGTATACAAAACTAAGAGTAAAAAAAATCTTTGTGAAACCTACAAACTAACTAACCCTAGAAAATACTAGCTACCTATGTGAAGGCAGTAAAAATCAGTAAAATAACTAGTCCAATTACTTCATATAACATGATTATAACGTTCATACGCTTCAAATAACACCACAATCACATGAACATCGTTTCGTAGCAGACGGAGACATTTTTTCCGCGAATTTCTCGCGCCAAATCATTACACACCCAAACAGAGTCAAAGAGGCAAACCGAAACACTCGGAACTTCCGAACGGCTTGCCTGTGTCGCTCGTGATCGATCTTCAATGAGAAATAGGTTCTATTAGAAAGTTTTAAGGTTCAAAACAGCTGGAAATAAAATTCAGAAGAATTCAATAACTTTAAGAGTTTGAATCAGCGGTTATGCTGTGGTATAGGTTTATTATTTTACTGGGCAAGCTTACTTAATCTAAAAAGTGCTCCACCGCAGCCTCCAGCTCATAAGGGCCACTTTTTACCCATGCTAATTATCTATCAATTATTATTTACCTGGGAACGCCAGGGGGCTCTGTGCTGGCTCCGGCAGGGGTTCCCCAGGACTTCTAGGTTGGTTTCGGCTTCTGGCCTGGCTTTGGCTTCCCTGGGTCTTCTAGGTTAGGTGGCGTGAAGATGAGTAAAACTGGATGACTGGTTGGTACTAAAATAAATAATTAGAAACTTTGTTAAATTTATTTTAAAAAGTGAACATTCTGTTAATAGTACTAAATCATATTCTGTGGTGGAACTTTCGAACGGTTTCCGGTGTGAGAGCGGGATGCAGGATTGGAAGCCTCACTACGGAAACTCGAAAGAAATCTAAGCGATGAGAAAATCAGTGATACGGGTTGAGTATTTTCCAAATGTCGCGCACTCTGCATAGGTACTGAAAAATCTGAAAGTTTGACAGATCAGCTCCGTTTGACAACTGATGACAGTTACGCAGACTTTTTTTTTTAATGTCGGTCTCGGACACGGGTTTTGACATTTTTTGAAACGACATAATATAGCACTTTTATTTTAATAGTTTTTCTTGTGTTATTGTGAGTATTGTTGTTTAATTTTGGTGGAATTTTAACCAATAATACTTGGGTCGTAACATAAAGTGTGAGCCATTGGAATAAATGTGTGTAAAGTGGTTTTTCTGAATGTGAAAATTCGTGTTAGGTTTTGAAGAGAAAATCCACCATTTTCTTTTCAAAACAAACGACAGCCGACTTGACAAATGACTTGACTTGACTTATTTATTACAATTTTATCACTTGACATTGGCAAAATTGTCTGTCGAAATGACGGACACAGGCCATTACTGAAGAGAAGAAGAAGAATGTCGGTCTCTGTGGCGCTTTGGATGACCGTCTTGGATGGCTTTAGATGGCTGTCCCAAAAAAAGTGACGGATTTGAATTCGGTTGCAGGACAAAATGTTTGCAAGATCTACTTTATTAGTTTAAGTTCCAGTGTAAAGGTAACATCAATAAAGGTCATCATCATCAAGGTCAGAACAACTTTTTGGTGATAATTTACGTAAAATATTATACGCAATCATCATTCCAGTGTTTAAATAATTCCACAGATGTAAAATAGTCCTCAAAAGTCCAAAGCGAATTTCAATAAGGTAATTTCCCAGATTTCCTTAAATACGCCGTCCCCGTCAACGTTCCAAAGAAAATGATCATTCTGCTCTTAATCGACAAGTTTACCAGAAGTACCTCTCAGTAAGGAGGATGAGGATGGGTGGGTCGAGAGGGGCAGAAAGTTATTAATTCTGGAAGCGAGAGGCGCCTACGGTCCCGACTGCAACAGAGGCTTACCTTAGACTCGTGTATCTTCAAATTATTGCGGTTAGATAGTTCAAATCGAGCGAAAGTAAATAAGAGAAACCAGAGCCTTTCTTTTGTAACACCCTTGTTTGCTCCACGTAGTTGGGTAAGTCGAAAAAAATAAACAACCATTTTCGAAAATCAATTTTTTTTTGGGACTCAAATTGATTTCTGCAACAAATACCAAAGTGTATTCGGTGGGTTCAATTGTAAGGACATCTTCATCACAATTTCATAGGAAACTGAATCAAAACTTATCTCGATTCACCGAAGACACAGATGTTTCCGGCCTCCTAATAGACCTAATAACCTAATAGACCGATGACTACATTTTTTAAATTAAATAGATGATAGATATTAAAATCGCGGGATATCAGAGCAGGTGGCTAAAATCGTTTGTTCTAAAAATTTTTAGGGAAGAGTATGTCCTGTTGTGGACTTCTTTAGACTGATAATGATGATGATCCTAGCTGAAATAGGTGACTTTCATACGTTGCTATTAATTTTCAGACGGTCCGTTCTCCGAGTATCCATCTGTCAATGAAACTGAAACCACCTTGGCATATAATTTTTTAGTCAATATGTAAGTACGTCATAATCAATTCGTCACTCTGGCAATTTCCAGCAATTTCAAAGCAAAGGGAGAGCGCAGCGAGCTCTCCGCGTGTTCGCAGCGAGCGCGTAACGTGTTCGCTGTCAGCGAGCAGCGAGGGTAGCGAGCCGTAATGAAATCCGTCTTTGGCTATCTGCTTTAAAATTAAGATTCACCATTATTCTTAAGAGCTGTCGATTTTATTACTCAATAAAATAAAAATAAAAATAAAATCCGCGTTTTGTATTGCGTTATTCGCGGCGATTACTTTGGGCACCCGCGGCAAGCCCGCTGCACTCTTGCTTTGCCTTGAACTCGCCAGCAAATAACCAGTATGATACAACACTAAGTACTTGTAAGCCATAGCCTGACCTCTAAGTAGAAATCGGGTAGAAGTTACTGAATATTATACTAGACTGGAATCACAATCTGATTAACTCGCGGTCCCGAGCCAGCGCAAGGCTTATATCGATCTTAGCATGAATATTTGAAGTCGATCCGCCCTTGCAAGCTGCTGCAGACTATTTTATGTATAGTATACGGCATTGGAAAACTGCTTGGAGTGTGTGAAATTGATTCTGATTTTAAGAACCACTACGAAACTTACCAGCAGCTCTAGTCCGCGTAAGCGTTTGCTACTGCGTTGCGCTCACGCTATCTTTTTCCCGAACTTTTTTTTTTATCGTTTTTTTTATCTTACGCTTTTTGGTTCGAACAGACACTTATCAGTCATTTAGCAAGTCGAAGCCTCAGTGACTGAATGGAGTTAAGTTTGTATAAGGTGACCTTAGATCTAAAGCCGCCCAAACATCTCCAATGCAGTATTACCACGTTCAAAATATCACAACGATTATGGTCACAGTTTTACTGTAAGCAAATCCATGAAAATATGCTATTTAGGTTACGACGCATATATCAAGGTTTTTCTTGTGTACTTAGAACAAGGCTGTGCATTAATTACGACTAAAACGCCATAAACCTTCATTGCAAATGACAGACGTATAAGGTGAACTTCTACAATACTTTAACAAATGACTCTTGAAGGACAGAACGTTTGACGGTTTTATCAAAACTGCCTCGATTTTCTTCAAAAGAATGACAGCTGCCTTCTTGACAGTGTTTTGTTTTAATTTATTCACTAATTTGATGTGACGTCTGCTTTATTCGTGTGTTTTGAATTTTGGTTCTCTAACCGGCAAAACTTAATGGCTGATGTACACATTCACTGAGAATGACCCTACATAAGTACAGTCAATATTCAATACGGACTAAGTAGATTTAGAGTTACACTCGGCGGTTACGCAGCGACGCTCCGCAGTCGAGTTATCATCGAGTGTAAATTGACAATTTAAATCACTATTTGTTATTGGCTACGTCGGTTTTCTATGAATATACCTTAGATAAATATTCTAAATATATAAAACTCCTTTGAAGCTGACTGACAATCAACGCAAAGCCTAAACTATAAGTCCTAGAGGTATGTTTGTATTCCTATATAGTGTAGGGGTGCACTAAGAAAGAAGTCACACTCTAAAGATCTAGAACGCGAGCAACGCCTAGGGCGACGGCTAGTGATGTTATAAAATAAAAGTAGTCAAGTGAAATCCATGTAGCTAGTTCTTGTTCTAGGCGTCTTAAATAAGCGAAAACGTCTTTGACGTTGTATAAATCATTTTAAAGATACAAAAGGTTCGTTTTTTTTTACCACAATCTATCCTTTTCTTTGTATACTTAGCTGGGTCTCGTAAACTAATGGTTCATTTTCATTGCGCCCCATACCTCCCGAGTATTTGTGATAATTGGATTGCTCTAGCTCAGAGAGTTACGATAAAAACTTTAGCGCTGTAGGATAGAGATGATAAAAATGCCTATAGTAAATTTTTATCGTTTTTTTAATAATAGTTTATATGTAAATAGATTTTAGCAAAAAGCATGGCAAAAATCGTATAAGTTCTCAAGTCAGTGCTTAAATACTTGAGAACTTATAGAGGATTTTTCAAAACCAAAAGGATCATCAAAACATTTTTTGCGTAATTTTATTAAAAGAAAATTGGAATACGAACTGTCAAATGAACTCTAAATTTACTTTTAAACATACCTACCAAAAAAAAAAGTAAGAATAGTTTACCTGCCTTGGTTCACAAATAAAAAATATTCCAGAATAGAATTCACAATAATTATGTGTTACAGTTTTCTCTACGAATGAGCAGCAAGAAAAATTAGAATGCTCTACGTCGTTCAGTATTTAGGTCGTCGTTTGCTGACCTTTTTGTGTGTATTTCACCTCCAGACTAGTTATTGAAGCCTCAGAGTTACTGAACTCGGTATTTCCTATGATATACTGTTATACGCTGGTTATAATTTACTTTATCTCAAAATATCTTTCGCAGTCACCCAGGGGTTGCATTTTAGTACAACTTTTAAGTGGTCGCTGTGTAAACGCTATTTTACTTTATTTTTACTTAATACATAGGAGTACTATGATTTTCTTGGAAGGTCACAGGTGGACTTTGCAGCCATGGTTGTTGCGACTGACCCAGTAAAATTATGGACTCATAAGACGGTATACGGAAAATGTCAACTGTAAATCCACCCTGAAGTTTGTTTAGGAGTCACCAATGCGTGTGACCCTGAAATGTAAAGCGTATAGTATTAATACGATCTGTGGTAAAGCGAAAATTTTTTTTTTTTTAAATTGACTGTCATATGCGCGAATACGTTATTTGTTAGGGTTTATTTATTTATTTATTTATTACACAGCTGCTTAAATAAAACTTACAGTCTAAGACCAAAACGTTATCAGGGTTAAAGGGATAAAGGGTTATCAGTGTCGATACTGTTGTTGCGTTTTTTTAACTACTTAATCTAATTTCACAGCTCTACTAATTTTGCTGTCCCTTTCTCATAGACTCAAACGACGAATACAGCAAAAATGTTTTCGGTGTCAAATTAGTTTAGTTTAGAAAAATGCAACAACAGAGTCGACACTAATTCTCCAAAGCCCGCGCGTAACGTGTTAAAAACGTGAACCGATGAAGCTTGACCAGACTATACCAAGTGGAAAACCGTCATCGACATACTACCATACTACACAGTAATTGGATGAAATTGAATTGGTGCGCTCGACTTTATTTGGGTCATAGTCTAACCTTTGCCTGTTTTATTGTTTCATACGTTAATCGCTAAAATGGTTTTCTAATGGTGATTGGATAGTAAGGGCGGTTTGCAGTGTTTATCGTGTATGTTGCAAATGGATTACAAAGTAAGCGCAGTTTTTCTTACGACCTAGTTTTTTCCTCTTTTATGCTATCAGCCCCCGTATCGTAAGCTCTGAACTGCTTTCGCTGCCCAGCATAATGTCAAGCGACGTGGCCACAGATATACAAAAACAAGAAGCTTTTGACCGATTTCTGAGATTTCTGGCATCAAAAATGTAAATAAAATGTATGTAATCTTGATCATACCTTTCATTTTGGTTAGGAACGAGCGCTTCATGTCAAGTAGGTATGTATATAGCAGAGTGAATCAGGTTCAGCGTCACCGACCCGAGCATGACGGTTCACTTTCGTTCACTCTTCATGGAAAACGCGCCTAAATTCTTCTTCTTCTCTTCTATATGGCCTCTGTCCATCATTTCGATCGAAATATTTGAAATAATATAAGTCAGGTCACTGTCAAGTCGGCTGTCGTTTGTTTTAAAGGAAAAATAAGTCATAAAATGAATTACAATGACAATTACGTGACTTTTCCCATACATTATTCGACGTGTCTTCTCTAGCAACTGTAAAACATCAACTGATACGAAATTACTTATCAAATAGCAAAATACCTATGCGTCACTGTTACTAACGTAATAAAGTCTAACAAAGGATTTAAGTTTTATAATTTTATAAACCACACGATAAGAGTTTGAACTTCAATAACCTTTCGCAATATTTTAATACAATTATAAGAAAGCATGTTACTTACCTATTTGCAGATTTATAAAAATTATCATTAATGCTACAACGTAGGGGAAGGTAGTGGGGATTTCTAAAAATAAGATTGAAATTTCTACAGGTGGGGATTTGGGGAATATGCCGATTCTATTGTTTTGACATGGATTGCTATAAAGAGAAATATGTGTCATCACTCGACATTATTATTAGTACATTTCAGTTTCTACGACAGAGTTTATTTTATAAGGTATTTTTATTATCGAATGGGGGTGACTTGCCCAGGATTTACTAAAATCTTCTTTTTGTTGTGACTCTTCACTAAAATCACTCTAACTTTTAGCGCATTCCTATGTCTAATATTATTTTTTGTAATAATACCCATGATATCTTACCGCAGAGCCCCGAGTCTGTGCATTTGTTTCGACTTTCGACTCGAGTATAGCACACGCTAGAGGCGCTTATCCCGTTTTCATACAAAAAAAATTCTAGCTTTGCGAATGCGTTTGCGTGTGCTATACTCGAGTCGAAAGTCAAAACAAATGCACAGACTCGGGGCTCAGGTTGAGTCGCCAAGTGCGCATGTAGCCTTAAACGATTGTTTTATTCGTAGACGGTTCGCATGTGAAATTATGTAGATGCTCAGACGTCTGCAAGATAAACGGCTCCAAATACAATGACATTCAAGCATTTTGCTACTTACATGTTTATTTACAGAGGTGGTAATTGAACTTTGAATAAATAATGTGTAAGTATAATCGATTAGTAGGTAGTTTTCAGTTTTTCTTTGAAGTGTACTTATACCAACTCACTTAAGAGCACTTTTAATGAGTGGTTGCAACATTATAAGTAGATCAACCTGTAAAAATGTATAGCTGGAGGTCCTCAAGCATTTTTAAATTTTAATGTTAAGTCAATTGACTTCCCAAAAAATTTTTATGGTTTGTATTCTTTAGCGATCATTATAATAAATAAGTAAATATTTTAAGTTGACAGAAGAGACATCAGTCTGTCACTATGATGGCTTTGGTTTCTGTTGATAAGGAGGTACCCACGTATTAAAAGTACTCTGCAGAAGTATGTACATAAACTGTGTATTAATACAAATATCGATATTTAGTACCAGTATGCCGCAAAGGCACGCCTGAAACGCACCTAATTTGTTTGAAAGCTTTTTATTAATACGCAGTAAAATAAGGCCAATCTGAATATGCCTTCCCTTTTTTATAACTTGACCGTAAAAATGTAATAGTTTGACTAATCGTTAACTTAATTAGAAATTATGTAGGAATATCGAAAATATTGACATTTGATATTATTAAAACGAACAGCAAAAAAAAAATTGAATACAAAATAGGGTATTGTTATAGGTTATGTCCAAAAATTTACCTGGACCTTGAATTTTTTTATGTATTGGAACGAGAATTCACTTCCACTCAAAGGTAATTTGAGACCATTTCAGGACCTACTTTTTAAGTGGTCATCAGCTGAAGTCATTCATCGGGACCTCCTTGTTTTGAAAGTCCAGGAACCCGATGCTGCAATAAAAAAATTGTGTCCTGTTTGTCCTACTCCAACCAAAAACTCAAATAGGCTAATAATAATTTGTATTTGTAAACAAAAAACATTTTCACGTCGATCATCACGTTTTGTAATATTTTTTGTTAACTTTGTGCGCTAATACTCTTGTTGAATGCTTTTGAAGGACTTCCAGCTTTACTGTAAAGGCGCAAGCTTTTTGTCAACTTTTTTACTTCAATTTGTTTTATATTATTTTCCTTGTTGTTATCGCACATTTTTATCTAATACCTTTCATAAATACTGTAATAGCAACTCAATGACATTTTTAAAATAGATTGGCAAAACAAACAACTGGCTTTTTTTAGCACAATTTTGATTGATCATCGAACACAATTATAGCTCATGCTCGCTTCTCTGATAATTATTGCTTCCTTAACCAAGTTGACATTTTTTGGTTATTTATTTAGCCCGTATGCACCCACTGCTGGGTATATTATATAGGCCTCCTCTTTAGCCAGTCTCTTCAATCCTACGAGTTTCTTAGCGGTTTTAAAACATCAGCTTCAAGGGTCCAATAAGTAAAAGTAAAAAATGCTACGTTTTAAATGTCACTGTAACAATCACAAACCTTGTATCAAATCCATTAGGTATATAAATCTATTAATTTTATAGTAAAATAGAATCATCACTTTAAATTCTCCACACGTTATAGGGTCACACTGAGTCGATAATCTCTATGACATTATGTTCTAAGAACGTCTACAGGTCGACAAAGGGCACCCAACTTATTGGCTGTAGTAAAAAATCTGTTACTTTATTCTTAAACAAGATGAAAGCAATTAAGTTGGCTTAAGATTATTAGACTTTTATTGTTGGAAAATTGTTTTAGAAATAATATGCTTTGCCGAAAAAATCTTGTCAAAGGTAACTTGAGTAAATTAATACAGTTTAGCTAAAATAGTGTCAACTAACCTTAAAATAAGAGACGTTGGTTGCTTGGGATGTGATTTTGATTATGGTGGGCAAATAAACTTAGACACTTTAGGCTGGTCACCAACAGACCAACTACACAATCGACTCTTATCGCCAGTCAAATTGTTAATTATAGTTTGTAAATTGACCCTAATTTACAAAAGCTTTAGGAGGTTTTCCTTCATTTGAAGGCCTCAAAGTGAATTAGCCTCTAAGCCTGCTTATAAAAACTTGTGCAGGGTTAAATTTGTACATTGGCATAGAATACACTATTAGTACAATCTTACAACGTACAAAATGTAGAAGTTTCCAACTCATTGATATAACGTCATCTCGATTGTAGTTAGTTGGTGGAGTGTGCTTGAGGATTTCGTGAGTAGCAACTAAAGATTCGAAGGCCTTTTGTAACGGTAGACCATCGTAATAAAACGTGGGTATATATCATTTTTAGAGTTAAAACACAACTAACAGAACTCGTAGTAGTGGCTTAGCTTTTCAATGAATATGGGCCGACTGGGGGTGCTAACCCCTCTTACGTGATTGCAAGAGAAATTGTTTTAAAAGTTTTTTAGGTAATTTCAATTGAGCTACCAGTTATCAGTGGTGAATGGCTATTGACGATATATTTGGTAGCTGTTGGGTTCGATTCCTGCGGTTGACGAAATATTTGTATGAACTGCAAATATTGGTTCTGAGTTTCTGATTAGCAAGAAATTTTAAGACTCTAACATTTTACAGAAAATATAGAAAATTGTTAACATGCATGGCAATTGGCAAGAAACGTCACCAATTCCATGCATTTTTGTCAATTTTTATCCTCTAGCGATTGTGATGTTATCTTGTATAAAGAGCATAATATTTTTAGGTTTATAATGAAAACTTAAGCCCTTGAGAATAGCTTTAGGATCGAAGGCGTCGGCCAGTGCTTGTGTTTAATTAAAAATAATGTCTAAGGCGGTGTTCCCGACAATAACCGAGTCCGGGGGAGATAGCTTGTTATATAAATTTCTCGTGGCTCCTGTGGGACGAGACGGGAGAATAAGGCGAGGAAGCGGTAGTGTGAGTATATTATACCCATTTTCTGGGTCGTCCTTCCTACAAATACGTTTTATGCGGAAGCTAGTCTGACTCTACCCCCTCATTGTAATGTAAACTTTAGGCCTCGGGTAGTAAAGCGTGTTTTGGACTGAGTGATTTCGGTTACGGTAAAAGGTACTTATTTGATTAGGGTGTCAGGCGTATCACCGTGAGAGTGTGAGCGTCGAGGCCCGAGGTTTCGGGTTTTGGATCAAATGGCGTATTTCGATTTTTTGCCAACCGCAAGTAGATATCATTCCATAATTTTTATTTTTGCGAAGGATAGGGTGAACGTTTTTATAGTTATCGCAAACATTAGAATTCATATCGGGTTCCATATAAGCTCTTTCGTCTTAGGAACCTCAATATATCATCGGAAGGACGTACGAGTAAATGGTGGTGGAATTTTCTGGAAATGCTGTCAAGTGCGTTAAGTATGAGTATCCCTCGAACCGATTTCAGAGGAAAAACTTCTGCGGCAACAAAACGAGTGTCCATGGAACCTCGAGGCTGAAACCTGTGCACCATGTATGGTGATTGGCGGGAACTAGTGGACTAGATGGACATTTTCGATTGTTAGTGCCAAACGTGTGCACTGTAAACTGACTGGTCAATATGAGTAAAAAAACAGCGAAATGAACGCTCGATCGATCTCCGCTGACGGGCTCACGGATTTTCCATTGGGAAATGAATTAGCCGAGAGCTGAAGCGGCAAATTTACATATTTATTGACAAGCAATCTATTTTCGAAGCAGATGGCAATTGGAGTAAGAAAATAATGTGAGCGCATTTGTGGGCAATACTTTCCTAGCAAGATGCATCTTCAGCATAGCTATAACTAAAATATCTCACACAGACAAATATCCCCTTTCTTAGTACATATCTCAAGTTTTTTGAAAAGTTTGGAGAAAGTAACAAAATCAAGGCTTGATATTTATATTTCACAAAACTATGTCATATTTTTAGCATCAACTTATTACAAAAATAAACTTTTGCCTCCAATGAACAGACTCATCTACAAATTGAGCCGAAAACGCGAAGTAATTATTTAAACCGTCATATAAATTACTGTTCAACTTTTCACGCCGTTATCTATGTGTGCGTGAAAGATGAGAGTGATACTGAACCAGCTTTGGTTCACAAAAGAACTTGAACTCCACAAATCGCTACTTTTCAGAAGGGTTCGCTAGTGAACTGGGGTGGGTTTAGTTCCATAGCTAGCAAACTCTACTCTGGTTTGGAGAGTGTATGTGTACGGACGTTTTATTAGTGTGGGTGCTTCACCGTAGACTGAAAATGGTTCTATCATTTCATTCCTCCATCCTTTTTCAGCATTGTGTACGTAACTTTTAGAAGTAGTATGTTGTACAATAACAGATGATTTTTATGCTGAAAAGTGATTGCTTTGAGATTTATTTGTAGTTCTATTATTTTAACGTTATGAAAATACAGTTTTATGACGGCTGAGCGTTTCAATACTGAAAGTTGAGTAGTTTACTTACTAAAAATAAAGTTTTTATTCAAAAATAAGGCAATTAAAAAAAAATTAATTATATTTTTTGCAAGATTGACCTAATTACTCTAATTACTTACCAATAATTAATAGTATATAGTTGGTACTCAATAATTATCAACTTTTTGTGACATTGTTATTAAATAACGCAACAAATTAGTACATTCTGCACATCTCAATTATACTATACTCAAAGTATCAGCCTGAAACATATTTAGCTTTGTTCCTTTCTACGGTTAATCTGTCCCGTTTCCTCCCGCGTCAAGTGCAGATAGACTTTTTGGGGCAGCGGGCGCGGGGTGGCAAGTGTGGCAACCCCCTGATGATGAAATATTGTACACGTGGTCTGATTTTGAATGACAACGTTTTCACCCAAGACGCTGGAAAGATTCTGTAACGATGATCGGTTTTAATGTTGCCACATTTTTGTTTTACCATGATTTTGCATTATAAATGTGTTTTTTCTGTCAAATTTGTACACTATATTATACTGTGTTTAGGTTTAGGTACGAGATATCCTTTTTTTCTAATATATTTTTGATTGGTTTTTTTTAAGTCCAGTAGCAATATACTTGTCTCAGAAATACCTACTACCTAGAAAGTTTGCTTTAATCTTTGTATTTTTTTTATCAACAGGTCCTAGCAAAACTGATGAAGTCTCTTGAGGTAGATTTTCCATAGTAACAGGTAAATAAACATAATCACTGTGCATGGAGGTACCCAAAGGTCGGCCGCCCGCGCCCTTGGCCGGCTTGTTTATTAATTTGTGCCCGATACCCGCCCGCCCAACCCGGCGCCCGCCCAAACCCTAATGGGCGGGAAACAACACAGCTTTTAAATTTGGGCCTTTCCTAAAATTTAATCAAGTGTTTTTTGCTTTATTGCTTGTGAAAATTAGCTTTATTTGTCATCATCATCGTACATACATGTTACATTGATCCACTGCTGATGTACGTCTCTCCCAGATCGTCTTTGTGTGTTGTGATTTTGGTCGTAACAATATTAAACCACTTTAATCTTCTGGAAGTGTATCGTAGGCCCTACTGCATTCTCGTTTCTTATTCACCTTGCTAGCAGTAAATAAGAGAGGAGAGTAGCTTTTGTCATTCTACATCGAGTGTCAAGGTAACATGAACTCTAACGCACAGGATTAGGGTAGTACGACAACGGTTGGATTTCAAAACCTGGAGGTCGCTAGTCTGATTGTCTGATATTTTAAAAGCGGATTGAGTTCTAATACACTGATAATAAGATCTGGAATCGGGCGCGAGCGTACCGCAAGTCTCGCAAAGTGTTGGTTTGTCGTGTCGGATTGATACTATTTCTTTGCGGTATCGTTTAAGAATGTACGAAGAAAACTCGACATAATTCCTAGTATGTTTAAGTTCATAATTCCTTGGAGAAAGGACCGGTCGCCGAACAAGTCGAGTGATTAATTCGCCCCTTACCTCGAGATGGGATTTATTGGTTCCGCCATACGCAAAACTGCGGGTAAAAAATCTCTATCGAAAATTGAATGGGAAAGCCATTTCAGGGGCTACTTTATTTGAGCGCAACCTTCATTCTATTTACATACTTCAGAGGATTAAAACAGCTCGTATAAGTTCAGAGGAGTTCATACGTAAAAAAAATGGCAGTGACTGCCATAAAAGGTGAATACGCGATGAGGTACACGGAGACTTTTAGTTGTACCAAATGAAAAAAAAAAACGAATTTATTTGAAGCAGAAAGATCTGAAAGATGAGAGAAAGAAGCGGAACATAGGTCAGCCACTAGATGGAAAACATATAGGCTCCGACACGGTTTAATAGCTCTCAGAGAAAATGGAGTGAAATATCTATATCGCTTTTCCTACAAAAAAACCACCATTTCCTCTCTAACGGTCAGAGCTATTAAACCGTGTCGGCACCTGTACCTTATATGTTAGTTACTGGCTGCAGTTCACACACGTTTAATCGTGCTTGAAATATTTGGGAGAGGACCTATAATGATGATGATAGTTTATTCTATTGCTACGTGTCTCTTGTAAATAAAAATGGCATGAGTGAGTAGGCCGAAGATTGAGAAGTGTGGAAAAAATGGAGGGAGGCCTTTGCCATGCAGTGGGATGATACAGGCTAAAGGCCGAATATTTAAACGCTACTTATATAAAGTTCAAGCTTAAATTATTGCCATCTCTTACAAATGAGTAATGTCAAACAGAGGCAGAGCAATTTTAAGCTATGTTTACATTTGAGTGACGTTTCAGTATTTGGCTCTAAAATAAATAAAAACGAGTATGCACTCAAATTGCTTACCTAGCATCAATTTACCTACCTACTCCAATTAATAGTCCTTTCTAGTTAATTTTCAGAAACTAAAAATAGTTGTAAAGGCGCAGTACAACGGTATGTAAACACATCGGATATTGTGCACGCATTGTTCGCTCGCTACGCCAGAACAAAGAGATGCTACTTCCTCATTCACAACCGACATAGAGCAGTGGACCGAAGACACAGTCAACATTTTTGAAAAAAAGTTACCTACATGCTACTATTTCTTACTAGGAATTTTCTTGAGGAATTCTTATTAAATAATGACGAGGTATACTAATATTTAAATAACAAAAGCAACTAAGAGGTAATTAAATACAAAATTAAGGTGATAAGGAATGGGATTCTATGTACTTTAAATAAATAATCTTCAACCACTTTATTGTCGATACAGCGTCCATCGTTTATAGGTATTTAACAAAATAAGCAATTTATTTAGTAAGATTTCTTTGTTTCATAGCTCTTTTTTGTAAAAAGACTAGACTGATAGTAGGTAGACTCTAATCTCAACCGTTCTCTGCACCTCGTTGCTCTATCTGTATCATCTAGTCTACTCTTTGCCGCAACCCTGACGCACCTAAGCCGCTGCGGCACGTATGTCCACGCGGGGTGGAAAGGAGAATCGAAAATAAAAACCGCCTCAGAGGGTGGATTCATCCCCAAACATATTACGGGAGTGTTGGCGCAGACCTGCCTCTGGGGTGGTGGAATCTGTTACACGAAAGTATCAAGATACTTAAATAATATAGTTACCTATATCAATTTAAAAAAAATATCTGGATAATTAATGTTAGAAATTAGGAAGACCTTGAGTGCGTAATTCGTCCCAACAGCGCCACTAGCTTCGATCAAACCATAGACGCTCAGAAATGTGGAGGAATATTCAACTGTCTCTCGTTCTGTAACACAACTAATATATAATAATATTTTCAACACACTTGCTCATAAAGTGGCTCTATGGTCACCGCAATTAGGCACATAATGATACCCATAATCAAACTGTGACTTTTTCATTGCTATAACTCACAAGTGAGTTATAGATTTTTTTTTTGAATTTTATTGGTTGAGTAGCTTTGTTACTAAAAAAGTTTTTATTCAAAAAAAAGATTGTGTTCAATAGAACAAATAAATTAATGTTCCTATTGCTTGCTCATTTCATGCAACTTCTTATTTAAATAGATAATTTTAACTCGTACGTGTTTAATAAATAAAACTTTCACTCAAATATAACTTTTGTTTTCTCTGTAATAAAAGAAAACTTTAAATTCCCCATTTTGTACGTGGCAGAATATACGCAAACCCTATGTGCGGAAAATAAAAAAAAAACCTCATCCCATTCTTTAGTCTGTGGCCGATCGCAATGCGCGCGCATAGGAATTTTTTCCCGCCATAGCGAAACATTTTGCACAACTCGTTTTCACTGTTGAAATTATAGTTATTTTATTCACAAGTGTGTTGAAAAACGTCGTATGATACACGTGTGTATTGGTGATTACCGTCCTCGGCTCTCTTAAGACCCTCGCCTACGGCTCGGGTCTCAATGGCACCTCGGCGGTAAGCACCAATGTACCACACTAGTACCATAATGTACTATTATAATATTTATTCTATGACGTCAGATCTGGTCTGCCTAAACGTACATGACCTGAAAAACCTATATCACAAATTCCATGCAAACCACGGTACAAAGTCACGAGTGTTGCAAGTAAAATTACGTAGAAATGCTTAGGTATATAATAACTTACTACAATTTACTCTAATCTCAGATTACACAAAAACAAACAAAAACATTTTTTTGTTTTTTTTTTTTATGATAAAAGTAATGGAACAAGCTGATAGCTCACCTGATGTTAAGTAATAACTTCTGCCTATAACAATGCATTACCTTACAGAGCAAGTCCAATGAGGACGTGCCCTGTAAGGCAATGCACTGCGTCCATCACTCTGAGACATAAAGATCTTGAAAACTACAGTTTTTATTCCAACAGTGATGGGGTTATGTAATGAGTTTGAATGGTAATCATAACCTTCAGGCGAGTCCGTGAACTATTACATAATAATAATTGTTACCTATAGGTAATCGAAGTTTGTTATGCCAAATCTATTTTGTACAGTCACCGGCAAAAGTGGCCCACTCTTATGAGATGTTGGTAAACGGAGCAATTTCAAAAAATTATAAACAAATGAGTACGAAAGGTTATCTATCTATAGCGCTGTAAAATAAAGTACCTTAAATAGTACTTGGACGTGGCGATGAAAATAGAGGATTAAAAAAAAAAACTACCTTAGAGTACAGTAGAAAACTTGTAACCTGAAAATGGCGCTGTAACTACACCAACCACACATATTAAGTACACATACCTACTACTTTTTACTCCAAAAAAATAACAGGAAAAATAGGACGCGGACGAAGTCGCGGGCAGAAACTAGTGAGAAAACAAAATTAAAGTCGTATAGGCAGTGTCGAAACAGTAAAATATTGTAGGCGACAGTACTTTGTACAACAAAATAGTGGTTCTAAAAGCTGGTTGAGTGCGTAACTATGACAATGGTTTCATAATAATAATTGGTAAGAAAGTAGAAGGTATGGATAGGTGAAACTTGTAAGTCTGACGTAAATGAGAAGGTTTGTTATGTAAATAGGAAAAGAGGCCGACTATACCGTACTATTGTAACATTAAATTGGTTGATAGGCAATGAGGAAATATTCATACGCCCCATGCAATGTAATTATTTATTTGACAAAATCTAATTACTATTGGAAATCGACCAGTAAATGCATTAGACATTAGAATAGAACCGATTCAAAAAACGCTGAGGGGTCTGTGCCTTGATCACGAATAAATGTGACAATCGCAAACGTATCGTAACGCTAGCGTATCCGAGATACACTGCGCGGTGACACTACAGCGGTTGGCAGTCGAGCTGGCATTGACGCGCAATATAACTCGAATACGTTAACGCGGCGACTGTCAGATTTGTTCGTGATATAGGTACTGGTATCCGTAGAAGCACAGTTAGTATTCCTTTAGAACAACAAAGACTTGTAAGATAAGCTTGAAGGAAGTTCACTTCGCAATGTGAAGAGACCATAAATTTATTTTGGTTGCAAAACTTCATGATATGCATACAAAACGAACTTACAACCATACTTCATACTCTATGATAAAACTCCTATACTACCAACTACATACGATAAGGCACAATGTCGTTGTTATCCTTGAAGTGAAGTTAAATTAACAAAGAATGCCGTAAACCATACAAAAAGGTCAAGTTAGGTCAGAAGGGAAATGTTAAATATAGGATTGCATGACTATACCCACTGACGTCAAAATGCAAACTTTAGTTCCGCCACCGAAAGTCTCTTTGCTGTATATTTTATAGTCCTTGTCTAAGTTTTTGATATTTCACGATATTTTGAGGGCTGAGTAGGGTTTTGTATTATTGACAGCATAAGTTCTATTCTTCTTCGTTTTAAAAGGGTTTGTTAACTTCTAGCGCAATTAGTGTAATTACAGGCACACGAGACAAACCATAGAGTGATGGACGCACTAAAATTACAAGGATAATTTACAATCGTTTTATAAATTAGGTGATTCTAGGCAACAGTTCAGAAGAACAAGCAAGAAACTACGGTTTTTTTGTATACAGAAATTGAAAGTTTTAATAAAACAAATAACAAAGCCGGCGATACACTAGGGGACAAATGTCCTGCGACACGTGTCGCCAGCGACGTTGGGTGAGGTAGCACGACGTTGCCGGACTTTGGTCGACATGTCTTCTTCTTCTTCTTTACCCTATATGGCCTGTGTCCGTCATTTCGACAGACAATTTTGCCAGTGTCAAGTGGTGAATTTTAAATAATATAAGTCTTTGTCAAGTCGGCTGTCCTTTGTTTTGAAGAGAAAATGGTGTATTTTCTCTTCAAAACAATAACACAAGAAAAACTCAAGAAAAACTGTTAAAATAAAAATGCTATGACATGACAATGTGTTGTTTCAAAAAATGTGAAAACTCGAATCGAAACGCCGTCGACATGTCTGGCAACATCGCATCTTCGTCTGACGTCGCTGCGGACATAAGTCGCCATATATGTCAGGCAAAATCGGCCGGCTTCGCTTGACATTTCGCCGATACAATGTCGTGGGACATTTGTCCCCTAGTGTATCCCCGGCTTAAGAGGCGCGTTGATCTTATACTGCAGTGTTCTGAAACAAAAGCTAAACTGAATTGTAACAGAGTTAATCTACAATCGCTTCGCACGCAACAGTGAATATAAAATATTTACTCGGATCGATCACTGGCGCAGATGACGGCAAAATATGGCATTGTTAGAATAGGCGTTGCTTTTCTCACGTATCCAGCCTTTCACTTAAACTATTACCAAACGTCACACCAACTTATCTTCTACAGCTGACGAACCATCTTCTATTCAACAATCAATCTTATCCCCCCGATTTAGAATCGAATACCAGACTAATTTGATGAGTGGATTAGCTGGCGAAGCAGTGGAATTATTGTTGTTGTCCATGCGTGGAAGTCATTTGTATGTATGTAGATTAGAGGTCATCATACCGTTCTATAGAGAGTTCTTACGTTTTAGACGGTTGACACATGAATATTGTTGCACTACTTTTGAATTGTAAGAGCTGGTTTTGAAGAGAAAGCATTATTAATGAATTTGCGCATTTGCTATGACTTTCTGGAAAAAGAAAGTATAAGACAAAAAATAATATCAACAACTCACTACCTACATGCACATTGCACAGATAAATATTTCTTAGATCTTCTTTTCTAAGACAAGATCTAGAATTGCTAAAGGGGTAGTCAGAGGGACTTTCGAAATTTATAATATGGTACATGCTCACTTTTAGATACGAGATAGGTTGCAAGCCTAGTGACGCTGCTAAAACTGCATGTTATATACAACGTGTACTTAATACTACTACTTACTAAGTACCTATGTAAAAAAAATAACTTAAGCACGTGAATAAGTTAGAATGAAGAAAGAAAACGTGAAATAAAGATATACTCACAAAGAAATATACAGAGTATTAACAAAACCCACAGTTGAGGTATCTGCAAACCGTTGCAAAAGATTATACTAAAAAGGTCAGTAGAGTTTCTAACTTCACCTAATAAGCTAAATCATTCCGGAAATGACTCTTGCTATTATTCACATCTTTTTTCGTCTTTCCTAAACAATCCTAAAAATAGAGCATCCTAAACTGAACAAAAGTGACATTGACGGATTCAAAAGTGCAAGGAATCGAACCACGGTTACCTGCGATTGCGAACCTATGGCAAACTTGTGTCACTTTAGTGAGCTCTTTAGTAAAATGAACTTTAAAGACTGGAGTTAAGCCTTGAAATCCACTGAGCAGTACTCACTCAGTCGTATAAGTTAAAAAGATGGTGTAAAATCGAATTTTGTGATACAATCTCCCACTTTTTTACTGATTCTGATACATATACGTTTTCAGGTATTTTTTCCTGGTTAAATAGCGTCGATGAACGGTCATCATTGGCTTAGAAAGTACTGCGCGTTGAGGATCCTATGAATAGGCTTTTTAAAGCCAAGTACTAGCCGATTCAGCGAGTAGCTAGTAGCTAGTATACGGTTTCGGTTTGAATAATTTTAATACCAGTCCTTAGAAAATAGGCTGCCTGCGGTGCAATCGTTGTCTCATGAAAATCTGCTAGGTTGCTTATGTATAATCCAAAATTCAAACGTAATCCGTATAAACGACGCAGTGAACTTTTGCATCACTTACTATTATTTACACTGTGTTTATAGGACGTTAACAAATGATGGTTTTTATTCTGCGCCCGCGCACCGGATGCGCAGTGGTTCCTGTGAGAATGTCGAACTCGATTTTTTCAACCACCAAAAAGCGGATGTCCTTCGTTCGACCGGTTTATGAAAGGTGTTGAGCATATGTCTGTATTGTTTAAAACGATTATGTCTTCAATATTGGTTTTTTGTTCATCAGCTGGCTGGTACACCTCACTTTTTAGATGTTAAACAAATCCCTAGAGAAGTACGACCGCTACGAAGAGTCTCCCAGCAACTTTTCTAGTAGTCTTTAATCTCTGGTGAGCTTACATTTCAGGCGATTCTAGAATCGGTGCGAAGAAACAGAAAAATAGAGTGATAATCGAGATAGTCACGTGGCTTATTTCTAAATAAAGAAGAGTTGTACAATCATGACGAGGGAGGTTATAATAAAGGCAACCAGCCTTAAAACTCCGTCACAAAAGTTGGCCACTAACTAATCCTACTTTAAGAGAATGATTGATACGTTGACGATTATCACATTAAAATAAGCTTCTAAAAATGACGATACTTCCATACAAATTTTCATCCCCCCCTTTCAACCTCTTACAACTTTTTTTCGCATTAAACAGTAGCTTATGTCCTATCTCAGGCTCTAGACCATCTGTGTACCAAATTTCATTTAAATCGGTAGTTTTTGCGTGAAAGCGCGACAGACAGACAGATCGAGTTACTTTCGCATTTATAATATTAGTTAAGATTTTTACACACTATTGATTCACCTAGTAATCCACATACCTAAGAACAACCGCGTAATTCTCGTACGACTTTGATAAGGTCTTAATTTAGTATAAACACCTGTCGGATATCACCTGCTGATTTGCTATGAGGCGTGCGCTCTGTGACTCTTCATTTGCCAAGTAAATATGATACGTAGGATGTTGTTGGAACTTGGGGTGGTTAATTCAAATATTTAAATGCCTTAAAGGCTATATTGCTGTGCATTTCTGTACACTAGTTATTTAAATGGTACTAATAAAAATAGATAAAACCACAGTTAAGATATTTTTGAATCTCAATGACGTCACAGGCATTCGTCAACTATTATTATTTTTCAAGTACCTAGAGCCTTTGTAAAAAATGGAGAAAATTATAATACAGTCAACAGCAAAAATCCAGATCATTTATAAAAGCCTGAATATCGTGGAAACCGCATGAATCTAGTATAGCTTATATCATTTCAATAAGCTATCTAAAAGATATTTAAGCTTTTATAGATAACCCGAAATTTTTGCTCTCGAGTGTGGTTACATTTTTTAATCATCTATTTAAGTTTCATTGCTCTCCTTGAAATAAAGTTCGTAACATCGTTTTTGCGTTCAAATATTGAAATGTCAAAGTACAATATTGTATTATAGTACAGAAGCAAAGTTTTTTGAACTACTGGCGGCTAAAAAGAGTATTGGTACCTACCTAGGCTATATTTAATTCATAACAGTATGAAAGAGCCACTGTAGCACGCACAGGCGTGCTACAGTGGCTCTTGGTTACTTATGTATTCTTCTATTTGTACATTGCTGGATTATTATGATCATAAGTCCTTGTTCCTGAGTTCCCGTAGCCGCAATAATGAGGAATAATACCGATTCTGAAGAAACTGATCAAGTTTGGTCCTCTGCATTCACAACATCATCAGGGATGCCCTCATCCCAAAGAGTTGGACTAGCTGCTGGAGTGAGGTTTTTTTTTATGATAAAAGTAATGGAACAAGCTTATAGCTCATCTGATGTTAAGTGGTAACTTCTGCCTATAACAATGCATTACCTCACAGAGCAAGTCCAATGAGGACGTGCCCTGTAAGGCAATGCACTGCGTCCATCACTCTGAGACGTAAAGATCTTGAAGTCTCATGTGCCTGTAATTACACCGGCGCCCTTACCCTTCAAACCGGAACACAGCAATGCGAGCATCGCTGCTTGGCGGCAGAAATAGGTACGTAATAGGAGGTTAGCAGGGGATAATATTTTATTTCGAACAATTCCCTCGAGTTCAAAACTAAACTAAGCTAAGGTTACACTATGACAACTATATGGCTAATAAAATAAAATTGCTAGTACACTTAGTTATTTTTTTTAATAATTTGATTAGTCAAAAGATAGTATTAATAACTAGCATGCCATCATCAAGCTGTTATGAAAAGGTATAAATGCTCAGCCCTAGTAGTCACCTCAAGCCTTACTTATTTAACTGTGTCAGTTTATAAGTGGAATGATAAAAAGGTGGGTGCACACGGCCGGTAGACAAAAGGTGTTCTGACACGTGCCCCCGCAGATGTCGCTATGAGGTTCCATCGTACACATCCGCATGCAATCGTATCCTATCTTACTAATATTATAAACGTGGAAGTTTGTATGGATGTATAGATGTTTGTTATTCTTTCATGATGAAACTCGGAATACCTATATATTGTCCGTGACCTGGATTAACACATTGGCTACTTTTTATCCCGAAAAATCAACGGGATCCAACGGGACGCGATGTCTTCAGAAACGCCTAGAAGATTTCGCATAGCAAATTGCACTTCTAATCCTGCGCAGACGAAGTCGCGGGCACCAGCTCGTTTCGGCATATTTTCAGTTTACCATCGTTAAAAATTGTGAAATATGCATTTGAATATGCCATTAGACATTTTCAAAGGATCTTCAAGATCCTGAGAAACTAAGCTATGAAGATGATAGTTTACAATTAAATTTTAGATCCAAACTGGAATAAAAATATTCATAATATTGAAAGGTGGTGTTTCGGTTCAGTGGCATGAGATAAGCGCTTCGTTCGAGATCATTACTGGCGCATAACAACTGTCATTGATTGACGGAAGATGACAGCTACATAACGTGAATGAATACCTCATACTAAAGGCTGACCCGCAACCACTGGTGCCAGTCAAATCGATAGTGTGCGCTTGACCTTATTATTGATACGGTTGTAATTTAATTTGTGGTAGTCCTAGTCGATTTTGGTAACCCAGGGGACACATTTCACAATCTAGGTCACTACACTAAACCCCGCCGGCGGGGTTGAACACATTACTCTGCTATCATATTTTCTGGGTGAGAATTTCTGGGCTTTAAGCAACCAACTGGTCGTGGTGCACTCGTGAGAAATCACGAGTTAAAGAAATTTAAAAGCCAAACATTTTTAATGACGGTTTCGCACTCATTCCCTGAAAACCCAAAAAATGTTGTAAACAATTAACGGATCCACCAACATTAGCCAACTTGAAAAAGTATTGCTGGGGACATCAAGTAAAAATTTTTACGAGAATAAAATGTAGTTAAAATATCAATGTGATTTAGATGGGATAACAAAAGCTGCTATTTGGAGACTTTTATGAACACCCAACAAAATCACAATTTTATTATGAAACTAGCTGATACTCGCGACTTCGTACGCGTGGGAAACTTTCCACCAAAATATCTGTCAACCAGCATACGATGAATCTCGTGCCAAAGGCGGCATTTGGTTTAAAGAGGTCAAGCTGTATCTAAGAATCCACGTCTTTCATTTCAATAAAATATAGCCTATATTTCAATCCGGAAAAAAGGCTTCTGAATGGTATAAGTTTCATTGAAATTGGTCCAGTAGTTTAGGCGTGATCGGCGAACAAACTAACACAGACAAACTCGATTTTTGGAATCAGAATCGTTTATTTAGTAGATCTGCATATTTAGTTTATCCATATCTTTAATTTTAGTTTTTGGCTTTTTACAGTTTTGTAATAGTATAGATTTTACCCTCTGAGCTCTACATCGCTTTATACAGGTGTGATGTGTAAACACAATTCGGCTTTCTCATCATAATTAACTGGAACTAGGCGCCTAGTTTATGACTGCATCAATTATGCCCAAGCATATCCTAATTACTGTAATGGCATTAGCTTGATGCGGTGGGGGGTGCGTTAGGGCTGCCAAACTAAAAGATCAAGACTCGGTTTTTCTTACACAGTGTATGAACGTCCCTAAGACATGCCTATTAACATAGGTCTAAAGTTACAATAAATATATCATGGTACAAGTATTATTAATCTAAAACCCAGGATTTAAACTCCATGCCAAAAATTGTGCCGCTCTAGTAGTTAATATAAACTAAGGCTGTTTCTTAGTTGGTTAGTCGCCAGCAAGAGTTAATATTCTCACAACTGCACCCTTCACTGATATCGGTAGGTGTATCTTATTATGAGGAATTGGAATGAAATCGAATGAAAACGAAGTATTTTTTATTTATGAAATACCTTTCTGCCTCTGACAACCCTACCCGTGGGTCAAGGGGGATCGCCCACGTGCCCTGAAACGCTGATGTGAGCGCGGCATGTAATTATTATGTGAGTAAACAATAATGTACGCAAAGCGATTTCCCATTGTGCTAATTAGCATTGATTGCGCAAAGATGTTCTGCAATACCTATTGATACCTTCTGATTGCTGACCGAGCAAAGGTTAACCCCAAAATGATCTACTTTTCATGATCGTCATCAATTTTTAATTGAACCATCTTTTAAACAGCGAGATCATCTCGCAAACCTCTTTTTGAGCAACCACGTCTTCGTCTTCCGTTCTCTAGCACACAAATTTACTCCTGACTCTATTGGTAAGGCAATTGTTTGTAGGTATACAAACAAACTGTTACACTGATAGCTTAAGTCAAAAGTGGCTTAGTTCATCGCTTTTCTTAGCAGCAGCATCAGCTCCGATCTAAACCAAAATACTAGTTCTACAAAAGTTAGAGGCAAATGCGTTTGCTTGTTTATGTGTTTGAAAATGCACCACCCAAAGGCAAAACTTCTGCGAAAGAACTTCTGCTACCAATCCACAAACACTGATTTCCACTAAAAAACACGTTAGCAGTTTAATTATGTAGCGAGTAAAACCTCACAATGTGTCTCGTAATTAAGCGAAGAAGGCGTCGGGCTTCGAGAATGTTCGGATCTCATTTCCATGCAAATGAGGGTAGTTGTTACACATGCCGTGATGGCTGATTCATATTGATCCTGCTTGGATCCAGCCACGTCGTTGCTTATGCAATTTTACAAGTACGTACCTATATATACATCTTGTTTTAGTTTAGCTTTCACCCTCTTCACGTCTGGGAATCACTCTAAAAAATTTTTAAGCCAAAAATATGTTCCGAACCATTTCCGGTCTTTTCCATGTTCTGTGACGACGTACCTATATCTTATGTGGTATGTTTTAGGTATGGATATGTTTATATAAACTACCATGGAATATTAGAACTACTCATAGTAGTTCACTCTGGTGAAGGAGTTTTAAGTCCACTCGCCTTTGTCATTTCAAAATGCAAACAAATACTACGCAGAGAATACTTTAACAAAGTGGCGGATCCAGGGTGTCTGTTTGGGGGTGGGCTTGATCGAGCTTATAAAGGGTTTCCCGGACAAAACCTGGTCCATTCTCGGGTAGACCCAGAGCTTTTATGAGGGGCTTGAGCTCTCGAAATTTCTCTTGAATTTGCTCTAGGCTTCAACTAGGTATACCAAAGAAGAAGATTTAACATATTACGCAGAAATAAGAAATAACATTTAAAAATCCTCTGAACTGTTGTACGAGTAGGTTGTAGAGGGCGTTGACCAACCAGCGGGTGGCTAAAACGTTAATCTAGTTCTATGCACGTTCTATTATAATGCCGGCCAAATTGCTTCTGTATTTTATAAATAAGAATAAAACTGCGTGCGTACTTTCACATTGAGGCAAACTACCCGTGGCCTACCATCATTATGAATTGAAAAACAGACCCTAACTTTTAGAGCAGCATTAAAGTCATTGAATTTGTCACAGGAAAATGTTTATTTCAGACTCGACTGGTGCGTGTTTGGCTACCAAATGTGCGAACAGCCTTTTTAAGTAAGATTATGCCACTAAACCTCGTTTCTTAGGCATATTGAGACTCCTTTGGTCGTTCATCTCGTTACTATTGTTTGAGAACGAGTCGCCTTACTCTCTTGAGGTAGGACCTGTTAAAGGTTGACAGTTTTGCTACTAGGGTTAGTTTTACACATGGCAACAAACTTGACCGATACCTATACGATATTGTAAGGAGCTAGTGTCATACATTTAGTAGGTACAAACGCTTTAAAACCGCATCGGTACTGATACCAATGTTTTTGTTCAAGCAGCCGACAGTATTGAGATCGTGGATGTAGTATCGGATGGCGGTATCGTGTCGGTGTCGTGCCATCATGTTTTAATGACACTTGCAACCTTAATGCCTTTGCTCTCTAGAGTGCGAAAAAGAAACAAACATGCATAGGTACATAAAGCTAATAAAAACATTAATCTCTCTTTGCATCGCACAGTCGAGTAAAAATCAATTGCGCGGGAATAAAACCAATAGAATAACATAATTGGGTATGAAATCTACTAACTAGCAGAAAGCGGGTTATGTGGGATCATGGGAACCGGTCTCGGACGATGTCCCGACATTCCTGGATGCGCGCACGCAGCCAATTGCGCTATTTCGCTAAGGAATTTTGGTTGCATTTAGAAATTGTATGCGCAATGTTTTATTAGCTGAATTACCTCTGCACACTGACACCGCCTTTTGAAGTACAAACACGTTAGTAATTAGGATCGATACTTATTTATAGAGGCATCAAAGGTGTGACCAAATGCAGATAAAATGATAAATAGAGCAAATGAAAAGCATTTAGTCATAAGGGTCTGTTAAAGTAAACTCTTACTCGTAGCACAAAATATGGTACAGGGCACTCATATATTTCAAAAACGAGTAGGTATTTATAGCCGTTGATATTTAATTTGTAAATATAATTGGCTTCATAAACGACGGTATTAATAAGTTTGCGCATTTTCATAAAGTGTCTACTGTAATCGCTTTACTTGGTCCAGATGATTTTAGATAAACCTGGCCACAACGGGCCGGCAACAAGGATAGAGGATTTCTACTGCAACTGGTTCGAAAAAGACAACATTTTCCTCTCACACACTTAGAGTGTCTTAAATTTTTACACAGCGCCCACTGAAAGAGAATCTTAAGGACATACTTCGCAAAGCTTACTTTGAAATACTCCAAGGAAATGGATATCGCAATTTCTATTTGAACATTGAGGTGGCTACACATTTTTATTTGTGGGAAGAGAGGGATGGTTTGCTGCTTTTTGTGGTGAGAAAGTGAGATGGGGATAGTCGGCATTTATATTCTGGGTACGTGTAAGTTTCAGGCAACGGTCGCCGTGAAACTCGTAAATGGGAAAAAAGCAACAACGGAGAACACAACCGTCTCTAGGGAGGGGAATAACTGGTTTAAATCGAATTAACATTAAGTTTAATACTTTTTACTAACTTGTAACTCAGTATTGATTTCAGAATTTGCGTAAAATTCTAGAATAATAACTATGTATCGATACTTTTGGGTTATGTTTATCCAGCTAGAGGTTGGTGAAGTTGATTTTGATTTTGTGTGAAATCGTTTGTTGTGACAAGTCATCGTAATACGGTCTATATTTTCAGGCTATTATTTTATTGTTTATTTATTTTGTTAATATTTTAGGTCAGCTAATTTTATTTTACGCAATGCCATAAAGAGATTTTACACGAGCTAGAACGTACTCACGGGACAATAATAATAAACAATGAACTTCAAATTTGAAGGTTAAAAAAGATTATTAATAAATCGAAGCACGTAAGATCATTCACATGAATGAGGTAAGAATTATAATCATCACAATGACATGTCATTGTCGTCGTTTGGAACAATGGTACTAACTGCTTAATTATTTTAATCTGCTTAGAATTAGATTTTGGAGCCAGTAGGACATGATTTTTGTAATTTTTGAAAATGATTAATTCTCTTTTAATTTAATATCAATGTTCGTTACGGTGTTTGGAATGTTTTTTTCTGAAAGTTTCACATTTAAAATTGTTGATTAGCTTCAGGTGTCATGTAAAATTATTTCACTTAAAATTTTTATAAGTATCGAAAAAAATTATCGATACTTCCACATCACTAGCTACTAGTCATCAGAGAGAGCACAAGCCGCGTTGATATTTCCACGTAGATTTCACTACGTAAAACCTTTGCTGGTTTTTGTATACTTTTTGGTTTGCGCGTCTTTTTTATTTACGGCCATTTCGGTATTGCACCAAGTTTCACCCATTAGAATTTTGCTGTCACTTAAAACTAAAACCACTAATTAAACTTATGAAACTTTACGTGAATATTTAAGATACAAATTAAGGACCAAAACATAGAAGTCTAGATCGAGTACTTGTATTAGGTAACAGATTGACGTGTACGCTTTCCACACGCTTGCTTACCCAATGATTTTCTATAAAAGATTCACCGTCATAATTTCAATTAATTAGCTACAGGCAACACTAAAATTTTTGTAATTGACGTCAATAAAGACTTTAGTGCAAAACTAGTCTAATATCGGACCTTTACTATTTGAAATAACCAGTTCAAAAGGAAGAATGGATAGGTATATAAATAACCATTTTTCATCTTGACCCCAGTCAAAACATCAATGAAAAAACGTTTGAAGCTTTCAAACTAAGTGTTTACTGAAAAACTGTTTAGTGGCAAACTATGATTTTTTTTACAATTAGCAAAATACTTTTGTCCTTTGTGTGACGTTTGCCCAGAGACATATTGGTATCGATTCGCTTGATACATTTTTTAAACTAACCTAATTTGACGGCAACATTTTTAGTGCTGTCAAAATAGGTTAGTTTAGAAAAATCATCATCATCATCATCCATAGCCTGACTTCACCCACGGCTGGATATAGATAGACCTCTCTTTAAAAATGCAACTAGCCAATTGATACCATTGTCATAATAATATTATTATACTCGTGAGCTTTGCCTTATAGTTTGGTTATTTCTTTTCACAGTTTATAGGCCAATGCACACAGAGGGGCGCAGGGCTAAGAAAACCGGACGCAGGTCGGTCGCGTGTCATTCACTTGAATTTACTGTAAGATAGCCTCAGGAATAGTACGGTAGAATAGTATGTCGGCTGCCATAATACGGATGTTGTTTATTCAAAAACCCTGGTAACCCGCCAGTTGCACAAGAAGATGTCAGCGAGTGCACTGATTTCGTCAAGCGAATGGAAGCCACCATTATGTAAAGAGAAAGCTCCTAATAAAATTTATTATGCGTAGCATTCCAAGTACCTTCCCAGTGAGCATTGTGATTTGTTTTGTTACGTTGGTACTGTATGGTGTCATGTGTTCTGAATTTAAATTTTAATTATTTTTCAAGGTCAGGAGTTAAGCCAAGCATGTCAAATCGCTGCGTCACAGAATAAGACTATCGTCGGCAATATGCCTAACATTGCCTCGCACGATAGTCATCAGTGGATATGCTCTGGATATAAACAGAGGTAACCGAGTAACATCACGATGGTTCCGATACTTATTCTCAACCATAGTGTAAGCTTATTTAGACTCGATACTAAACCATACTCAAAAGCTCGAGTTATAATGACGCATGGGCAATATAGAAATGGGCATGACTGCCAATTTTAAAAATTTCTTTCTGTCATAGGTTTTTCGTGAACCCTTATTCAGTCTGAAGAATCTAAGTGGATTTGTTACATGAAAAATTGCCTTTACAGATAACTTTTATAAGAAAAGCACTCGTAGATGTAAATAAGTAATGTGTGTTTATTGCTTTGCCAGCCGTGAGTAAATATTTGAGCATCTTAAAGATTCATTTCTCACGCCAAATAGCAGTGTATTGTATGAAATAAGGTTTTCTAGCTACTAGAAAGTCGTATTTCGTTCAAAAATATCATCATTTCCTATAGGCTCTAGGACTAAGTCTAGTTAGGTTAAGGCTAAAACTACAGTAACTATGTATGCTTCTATCCATCGTAAATTACATAGTCTTCTAAATATATAAAACTCTTTTGAAACTGACTTAGAATCAACGCACAGCCTAAACTATAAGTCCTAGAGCTATGAAATTTGGAGGGTAGTATCCTTATATAGTGGTAGGGGTGCACTAAGAAAGGAATTTTGAAAAGTCATACTCTAAAGGGTCTCGAACGCGAGCAACGCCGCGGGCGACGGCTAGTAATCTATATAACTATGTAATGTACGATCCAAATCCTTACAAGAAATGAGAATTACCAATCTTATTTTTGCGTCGAGCAATAATTGAGATCTACTTAACACTTTTTTTACCATAGGAGAGACAATTCTCTTATTAGATACTACGTGTTATGGGGTAGGTACCTAACTCTCTAAAACCGAGTAAAAATATACTCGGTTTTAGAGAATTAGGTACCTCATTATTTTTATGAATGAACTAGCCGTCGCCCGCGGCGTTGCTCGCGTTCAAGACCCTTTAGGGTGCGACTTTTCAAAATTCGTTTCTTAGTGCACCCCTACACTATATAAGGATACTACCCTCCAAATTTCATATCTCTTAGGACTTATGATTTAGGCTGTGCGTTGATTCTCTGTCAGCTTCAAAAGAGTTTTATATATATTGATGATGATGATGATGATGAATGAATGAATAAATGATTTATTTATTTATTATAGTCCCAATTCTGGTTTAAATAATGTATATAATAAATATAAAAGGACACGCTCACGAGTACGATTGACAGGTTTCTCGATTAGCAGAACGGCAATGGCACTCTTTAGTGTGAATTTAAAAATAGGTTTCGACCACCTGCCTTACATCTGCGGTAATTTGTCACAATAAGTCCAGCTTTAGTTAAAATACCAAAGAGGTTGTTAGTTCACAGTAGTGCGTGTGGAAAATATAATTTATTTGTGGTTATATCCAAACACTATTTGGATGCATACCTATGGAAAATTATTAGTTTTTCACGGGTAGACTAAATAACTGAATGGCGTAACAATGGTGGTAACGGCGAGGGTCACTGCAATTCGCTGTGGATTATGAGTGGATGTCCTCAGTGAGGCAATACTCAATACAAATGATGACGAATGATGAATATCAGTATCCATCGTAATACTACACCTCAACGGGCAGTGGTTACCGCACTTAACATCGGGTGGGCTATCTCGGCTTGTTCCATCATTGAGATGTATAAAAAAACGGTCTTAGACTCCTCTTGTCAACTTCAACTTCATGGTAAAGGCTTTTGCAACTTAAAAAAAAAAAGATCTAACGGTGATTAACTTTTAACATTTAAGGGGCGATTCTAAGTACAAGTGTGTTGCTATTACGGACGCTCGCACAATATAGAAAGCAGTATTTAGTTGCCAATTGCATTACAGAGGTAGTCAAAATCTATTCATGCAAGAATCCTCCCACACACAGCCTCATTTCTACTTTATACATGTGTTAGTAACACTTTATTAATACGGAACTCACGGTTTCCTAGATATAAAGCGGGTTATAGACTAGAGAAGTATCCACTGCTCAGAATCTAGAATCTTCGTTGGCCGGCGCACGATACGACAAGCCTCGTAAACTCTACCATAGAACTAATAGCATGTACCATTGGAAGTTAGTTTCACTTGGAATAACTAGCTTAGTTAATTTGTGAAATGAGGTTTGTGTTCTTGTATATAAGATGCAAATTAGTTTGTATGATAAACAAAATTATTACAAAAAAATTTATAGACTAAATACTAATAGAAACTCTAGTAGTGATTACGGTTTAGTTATCCCAGATGCGACTGTTATAGAAAAAAAAATGTATGACACCTTCTTTCCTCTCACATGTTATTCTTATAGTAGGTATCTAGTACTTCTAGTAGTATCAATACTTTTCCAAAGCACTTTTCACATCACTTTCGATATACAAAGCCTGAAATAGAAACAAGGCAAAGTTATTACACCTCTACTTTTCTATCCGATTCTTGACACTTATCACAAGACGAACTAGATCATACCTAAGTGGAATAAGGTTCAATTTAATTGTAAGCTGATTCAAAGTGACACATAATTTCACGTAGAAACGCAAGCACAAATGGTTTTACCGAACTTGGATTCTAGCAGAACAGTCGTTAAATAACTTTGTAGAATGCAGACTAATATAGGAATGCAGAATTTCAGAGGGTGATATTATGAGACTGCATTTTTCGCTTCTGTCCTGGCAATGAGTGGGTAAAGTAGATTACAACTCAGTTTATTGTTGAAAATTAAGAGTTAATGCTTATTGATAAGGTCCACATCTATAAGTTTTTCTTATAAATTAACTTCGTTCCAAATATTATGGAATGGAGTATAGACTTCTGAAAAATGTGAATTAGTCAATTGTTTGGACATGCTTGCTTTTGACTATCTTTGATCTTTCATTCTCAAGGAAGAAAAAAAGAAATAAAGAAGAAAGAAAGATGATGATGATGACTGTCTACATAGTAGTCAAATTGAGCACACTAACGAACCCCTGCTATAGATATGTAAAACAGAAGCCGAAACCAGCCTAGACGAAGTTTTTATCAATATAACTTACATCAAGGATAGTTTCGTTGCAAAAAGTGCTAAATTCCATACCAGGTGGTATGGAATTTACAGGCTAGTCAGAGTTTACAATTGAGTTAATGACTGATCAAATACCAAAAAACAAATGAAAATTCGAGATTCAAATAATAATTATGTTGATTGTGATTGTAGCAAAGTTTCATAGGTCTATGGAAGTCCGCTTGGTCACCCAAAGGTAGAGATGGCCGGTTTGCCGCTCGCCACTAAACGTACATATAGAAAGGCTTTCTGTCTGTATGTAATGTGAACTCAGGCTCCACGATTGGCAGTATCGGAATAATCAACAGGTTCTAATGCTGTGAGAAGATTCTCTTTGTTCCGTTTGTTCAGCTTTTGTACTATATTTGGTAGTTATTAGTGCTCATATCTGACGAAGTATCTCATGATGTAGTTACCTATATTTTTTTCTTCTTCTTCTTGTTGTTATTCGTTTCGTTATTAACTCTATGGGTATCATGCCTGAAATACAAACTTTTTTTTAATTTTTTTTATTCTAGTTTCATTCTCTTTTTTAAAACACAAACTTATTTTTTTTCACACTTATAATTATTAGTAGCAGTAATTCGCGAACCATGCCTTGGAAGATTTTATTGTAAGATTTTTGTGCTTAACTTTTTCTGAAATAAAAACCTGCAAAGTGTCCACCGTCTGAGTAACTTTCATAAAAAGAATGCCCATCTATATTACGTACGTTGTCGGACAGAGAAACAATAAGCGCACCCAGAGAGTACGTTGCGACGCCCACGAAGACCGAGATAAATTTCCTCCTTGTTTCTACCTCTCCTTTTTACATTGAGGCATTTTATACGCAGTAGGCTCTCGGGTGAGCTAAGGCTGGACAAAGGTGTAAGCGAATGCCGTTTTCAAAATCATTATCACTATCACAGATCCTCTAATACTTCAGTAAAATGTAATCGTTATCTGCTTACTTTAATAAAAAAAAACTTCAATACGTCACTATCTCGTTAAGTGTAGGCATAGGTTGCCTCCTGATGCTGTATAAATCATCTTCAATAGATGTAAAGATCTATTATTATTATACGTCACTAAAAGTATTTCTCCAGCGATTTTTTGTAAGGTACTTTCATCTTTAGGAGGGTATTTCAGTAGCACCATTTTAGTTTTAGGATGTCCATTGCTTTCCACGAAAATTTCCAAAGCGACTAATTTTATATGCCTCAACGGCTTCTACAAACCTACACTTGACTATCGCTTTTCTATCTTTAAAAATTGATCCATTATAAGCATGCTTATAACATTGTTAAAGAAAAAAATAGCTCCTGAAAGTTCTCTAGGAACTGTCCTTCATTTTTTACTGGTTTAAGTCGGTTGCAATCACTATTGTACTTTCTCCTTTTAAGGTAACATCGGAAGGCTTAAAACACAAAACCTCTTTAATTTTATATTTTATGTGAACACTTTTAAGTTTCTATTCCTTTCTCAGCCTCAAAAGACATAAATCGCTGCATCTCATGACTTGCCCTACACACCATGCTAGACATACGCACGTCTATGCAGGCCACAGCTCCACAGTCAATGAACTGGCAGAGGTCAGGTGAAATTATCTCGTACGGGCGCCTTACGCGACATCTGACTCACAATGGCCGGATACTCTAATCTCTAGTTCTGATGCTCGGGTATTTGGGATTCAGTGGGAAACGGGATTTTTTGGGGGTTTTATTCCCATTGTTTTTTCAACTTTGGTTCAGAGGCTGGCTGTTTTCACACTGCTACTGACACGACGCGACGCCTACACGATATTGGTGGAGACAAAATCTCATGCATTTTGTAGGAGACGCTTTCACGCCGTGTCGGCGCCGTCACTAATATTTTGCTCAAACCACTACGACTACTACGTCTAGCCCTTTTCAATGTCGATATCGGTTTGGTGTTGGCCAGTGTGCAGTATGCAGTTTTCAGAGAGTGGTAAGCGTCAATGGTGCCTACTAAGCAGCGGAGATTCAGAAGGTAGGTAATCCATTTGTCACAAGGTTGATAATCGCGTGCAATGCATTATTCAAGCACATTTCATGACAAATACAGTACCTAGACCCACTTATTCTTGATAGTCAGTGAGGTAGACCATAATACCTAACTACAGTCAAAAGATAGGCAACTTAATAGTTATCTCTACAATTCTAAATACATTGTACAAGCTATTTCATTGCGACCTTCAGTAAGAGATAAAAACCTTCCGTCTTACTTCTGTTTTGCACACCGTTTAACTTCTTCTTACCAGCAGCGTGTCAGCTGTAACATCAAGAGTTTAAATTCATTCATACTAGCAAAGCATGCTCGTATGAGTTAGTCTGGTGACGGAGTTTTTGGGAGGCCTTAAGGAGTTGACGGAGGCCCCAAAGTAAGGCAACGCTCAGATGTAAATGCCAGTAACGGTCACCCATTCTTACTTTAATTATAAGAATGCCTGGGATGTGAAAGCTGGTAGACGATGGTGCGGGGTTTTTAGATTTACTTACTGACAATACTTAGATGAGTCATCTGCACCACAACAGTTGAACAGGTACGCCTTCTTACCTAAGTACTTGTTTTTAAAACAAAACACAGACCTAATAAGATGAGCAAAAGCTGGGACGTGGAGGCTGGTGGTGCGGTAGTGCTGCGTTTATCGACGCAGCCGCGCCGCGAGACGTGCCTTCGGATACGCCGATTAAGTGCTATTTCTATAGAGCTGAAAATACCACCTCAGGTACATAACCTACTCCTTCTTATTTAATTGGCCCATCAGATACTTAATTTTAAGTAGCTTAATCAGTATCACGGCTGTTTGGTCTTCTTGTATGGATGGATGTTTGTTTTACGCAATAACTACTTATCCAATTTGGATGAAACTTGGAATATATATTGTCCGTGACCTGGATTAATACACAGGCTACTTTTTATCCCGGAAAATTAACAGGATCCAAAGGGACGCGAATGTAGTAACGGGCGGATGCTAGTAGTAAGATATGTCCCGTCTTTTTTTAAACTTGTCCAAAGGCTGGGTTACAGGAAAAAAACCAGAGTAACAACAAATATTCAAAAACGCGGTAGTTATTTATAACTTACCAAGAATTCAATTAATGATGTAGGTAGGTACATTTATTTGAAGTTTCAACAATCCAAAATTAAATCTTTATTGTCAGTCCGAAGAAGTCCACTAGTAGATAAAAGCTTTCCAGGAAGAACAATTTCGAGATTTTTTCATCATGAAAAGTCCCGCTGTCGCGTCGGCCCATCATCGTCAGGTGATCGACTATCCTATGCTGTCTCAAGAATTTCCGTTCCCAGCAGGACTTTGTGAGCTCAAAGCCACTGAGAGCTAATATGTGATAGCGGTGATCTTAGTTTTTTTAAGAACTCATCTGCAATTCCTCGACTAGTCTTCTAGTTATTAGAAGTACTACTCACTACATAACATATGTCACACTACAGTGATACCTGTCTCACTACATCCAGCTCTATACACAAAGCTCATGTGGACAGATCTCGAGACGATAGCGAGATGTCGACTGCAAGAACCCTGCGATGTCATTGAACGTCTTCAGACCGGCTCATTTTAACGAATGCAAAACACAATGTGAACCCAAGGACGCGGTAATGTGTCTCGTGCCTCTACGTTTGACTGATTAAATAATATGAAGATTGTTTTCAATGGAAATTGTTTTTGCCATGAAAATACAGTGAAAAATATCTGTTAATATCTGATGCTTGTATTCAAAGAATGTTTATCGTACCAGATTAAAATATAATTGGAACCTATTACAACAAATCTCAAAAAAAGTGGTATTAAGACTAGTTTTTTTTTTTGTGATAAAAGTAATGGAACAAGCTGATAGCTCACCTGATGTTAAGTGGTAACTTCTGCCTATAACAATGCATTACCTCACAGAGCAAGTCCAATGAGGACGTGCCCTGTAAGTCAATGCACTGCGTCCAGCACTCTGAGACGTAAAGATGTTGAAGTCTCATGTGCCTGTAATTACACCGGCGCCCTAATTATAATTAGTACCTATTTTTCTACAATATTTTTACCAAACACACTAATTATTATTTTATTTGTGATATTAAATTGTGTTGAACTAACCTGAATTAATTCAGATTTGATAAAATTATTTATCTCTAACTGAAAACATGAAAATGAATTTTGCTGCAACAAACGGTACAGCCTGCATTGTACTACAGCCTTCATTCTTCGTTAAGATCCCAACAGATGGCGTTAGTAGTCATTTCATGAAGTGTTCATCCATGTTTTTGCCTCTCAACCAGATATTAATAAATTAATTGGTTTTTCTGGTTGTTCAAAATTTCTACCAATAGTTATTTGTTTGTATTGACGCTTTTACTACCTTCAATAACTATTTAGTAATGTGAAGGTATCATGTTTGCGTAAAGAATTTTTTTTTTTTTTTGCCGACTGGTAAAATGTTAATTAAGGTGTACACAGGATTCGATTACGATATTATTATTTAGATCTTTATTTACTTGAATATTGTCTGTTTTATTTAATAAAAGGTACAAATTACAAGTATTTATCATACCTAGTAAGAGCAGGTATTTGCTTCATATCAATAAATAACAGCAGGTTATTGACATAATTTGAATGTGTTTCCGATCTTTTGTATAAAAAAAAACAATTGTGTTCATGTTTGAATGTTATTTACAAAAACACAAGAAAATCATCGTCGCCAGCCAGAAGGTTTTTAGTTACTAAAAATACCTACCTAATACTTAGTACTTATAATTTTTATAATTTCATAAGTAAATGTAACTTCCGAGGATTTTTTTTTGCCGCTTTAAGGCCTCCGTTGTGGCCCCGGGCGTGCCCTCCAAAGCACGGAAGCGTTCAGATGTAAATGACACTAGCAATCACCCATCGAAATATGACCGCGCAGAGCGTCTATCTTATTAATTTACATAAAAAATTATCACGTATATATTATTTAGTGTAGGCATAGGTAGATGAAAACTGTTGACCATTGTGGGCAACCTGTTTGTACATCGTCACAGTGATGGCTTCATTTTCCATTGGAGGCCGATCCGTAGGTGTCACTACTGTAATATGCATAATTTTATATCCCTATTAGTCGGAACTGATGTTTTTAGTGATATTTTGCATTTTTATGTGAGAATCAATAAATCTATCAGTATCAAAGAGAGCGCCAGCTTACAGTCCGGAAAATCAATTTGTCTATTTCAATATTTATAAGGTCAATGACCATAGTGGTTCTGAGTTAGTCGACTCTGTATAAAAAAGTAATAGGTAAGTAGCATTTAAATTAATCATCATCACCATAATCAGCTTTAGAAGACCAAGCTGCACAAGGCCTCGTATATTTACAGAAAGACCGTTTTTGGACATTCTAAATTCTTGCGATCTAAACCAATAAGGTTGTTTCATTGGGTGGCGCTATTCTTCTCTGCGCCTTCTGGTTTATAGTCGCCATTCGTAAACCCTGGGGGTCAATCGCGCTAAGTTGTAACAGCTCACCAGTTACTGTTACTGTTACGTTATGGCCGATTTACACTATGAATCAATCTAGTTGAAAGAACTCCTGGGAGTCAATCTCTCTGAAACACTGTGTAAATCGGCCATAACGTAACAGTAACAGTAACACAGTAACTGGGTGAGCTGTTACAACTTAGCGCGATTGACCCCCTGGTTCTTTAGTGGCTGTCAGTTGTGTGAGCTACTACTGTCATAAAGCTAACCGTAGCCGTGTGTCATTTAAATGATTAAGTTAAATTAACGCTGATAACTTAAGATGAATAACTTAAACCACTATAAATCATGTTAAACTTGTATAAAACATATGTTAAACATTATACAATCATAACTAATCATGATGTTATTTATATCAAAATCCGCTTATAGCTAAGTTCAATTAACCAGAATCATGCTTTACATAAATGCAGTGTGGTTAACAGAATAATAATTCATAATAATAATTCATAAGTTGACAGCACACGAATAAGCGAGTCAAGTGCTTATCAGGCTTGTGTTATTATCACTCAGAACAAACTTGCATTGTAAACTGAACTTTATTACGTGAGCTTTAGAATCATAATGGAGAAAAAAGTAAGTCGAGTTCAAATAGCTCTAATAATACTGGCGATTGTCGTTTGGTTAAAATGAAATTTCATAGTTTATACAGGTTTGAACTAATAAGTAGATAACGATGAAAATTCTAGATGAGCTTGAAGTTACTATGAGATAAGACATGTTAGCCTTTTTTAGTGAAACTCGTGAGCGGTAGAACTGTTATTTATTCTATGCTGTTATCAGTCGCACTTGCGCAGTGTGACCGTCCTAGCGCGTGCCGACTCCAACGGTCCACCACTAAGGCTTTGCACTGAATTCACAGCTACGATACCGCTGTGTACGCTAACCATTGCCGGTTCAGACTTATAATATCCAATAACCCAGCATTCGACGCGATTTGATACAAAATTCCCATAGTTCAACGATAGTTTTAACTTATAGAATGAACATACATTTTTAAAAACACTAAAAACTATAGCAAATTATATTCGAATTAGCGGAACCAAAACAAGAGCTTAGAATGAAATGAAGAACAAGCCAAGCGGCATTGTCAAAAACTTTTTTCTGTAACCGAGATAAATAGTTATCAATGTACGCTACTCAGGATTCCTTCACGCAGCAATATCTGACGTGAGCCACGACTAATTGCCCGATAAGTCGTCGATTCGCGTCTCGTTTTAATAAGGTGCGCTGTAGACATGTGTGTGTGGATGCCGATGGAATGCCACGGTCATGTAGTCTTGTGAGTGTAAGTAACAATGTGTGCGAGTGACGTCTGCCGAGCGAGACTCCAGCCGACGAAGCCAGACCTTCCTCTCTCCCCGGAGTAAGCAGCGTTAGACACTAAACCGGTGCAAACAGACGGTATTCCAAAGCTCAGTTCTACCAAGTCAGGTTACAGTACGTTGTTGCCACGTGAAGGCATAACGTTGTTGTGTGCCTGTGTGTAACCTCGATTCGGACTTCGGACACACTACGATCCCAGGCATTATGGTTATAAACACGGAGTAATTCGCAGAATATCATTATCCAAATGAATATCTACCTCGAGAGCAACGGTCATCGCTTCGCGCCGGCTTGGTTTTGTTTTTAGTAACTTTGAGGACTTAAAGATCACATGTGTTTATTCATTGTTAGAGTCATCAGAATGTTTGTTCAGTTTTTGTAAAAACATGTTGTTCAGTTTATTGTCACGAACAAAAGACGGGTGTTATCAATGCACCCATCACTGAATGCTGGAATTCGCATCAAAATAACAAATGAATGTTTTATGTTATACTGTTCACACCGTATAAGCTGGCTTTCCCACGGTGAGGTGCCTGTGTGCTTCCCCCTACTCACACATATCCGCGTTGGCCTGTGTTTGTAGTTCAGTACGGGTTCAGCATTCAAAGCGGTATCATGCTCCTCCACATTATACTTTCATACTTATTGCTAAAACGCCTCTTTGTATACCATTTAGGTAGCGCTCGTCTATTGTCATGAAGCTTAGCGGTAGAACAACTTTACAGATTTGCGTTTCTGACGAGTTTTGACTTTTGACACTCTTTTATAAAACTTGTAAAAGTTACGTGGTATAATGTCACGCTGAAATTACAACAATAAAAATATAAAATTCTAGGATAAAACAACTATCACATCAACTTTCCTTCCTAAGTCTGTAAAAACAGTTTTCAGCCGACTCATCGGATCCTATGACACTAAACAAATAAGGCAATTAATCAATACACAAATAAAGCGGTTTGTAACAGAGCGTGGGCAAAGTCTCTCGGTTATTCTCGTCGTCACCTTACCCGTCGACAATTATTCGGGAATTTAGACGTGGTCACATGTAAAACAGGTTAAAGTCAGCATCTACACAGTTCAATAAAATGAATTCATAGACATTTCACGCAATAATAGTTGCAACAAATCTTCAAATCTGCATCCCAGTTGCACTTTACAGTTTGATAAGTATCATAATAAGGAATAAATTAAACCTACTGCAACACCAGTCTACCAGTCTACCAGCCAGCAGTAGATGTAATGGCGCTAAGAAGATCTAACACAACGATTTGGCTAATAATAATAAACAAAAAAATTACTCGAAATCATCTCAATTGAACTCGCAGCTATAACATTGGTACTATGTTTGTTTTGAACAAACTTCACTTTTGAGATGTTTATAAAAAGTAAACGGCATTGGCAGGCGTCTGAAAATAGGCGCTGACAATCTGCTTTCTTCGTGAGTGTAACCTTTCAAAAGATCACCCCGCACCGGTCGTTGGCTTTTCTGAGTCATTCTTTTGTTTTTACTTACTCTTCACATTGATTCGAGGATAAAGTGGATACTTTGAAATGATATTGTTAAGTATTCAAAACAATTATGTGGTCACTGTACAACAGTATTCCAAATTATTGCTTAGGTATACATTTTAACAAAACAATATAAAGGCAAATCATCTAAAATTCAGTTGAAATTACCGACGCAAAACGAAAGGTTGTTTATCGCTGAAGATCTAATATAAAAAAAACAATGATATTCTAAAGAACGGATGCTAAACCTAATAAAACGCTTGACCGTGCAATCTCGCATGCGATACCGAAAAATTTGCAAGATTACCAAAATCTAATCCGATAATGATACGTTCGCAAATCGATTCCTCGATCGAATAGAATCGAATGGTAGCCACGTAACATCAATCTGGCGCAACATACACACGAGTAATTCGAATGCTGCTAATTATAGGTGCTATTGCGGTTATATTAAGATTCTCCCAACTTCCCAGAAACGAGGCCGACCTGCTTTATTAATATTTATCCGATACACGCCGGTCGACTGAACTGACGCAGTCAAAGAAAACATTTCCACCGAAAATAAAGTCATAAGGTAGCGGAACGATTTCAATCGATGCTCTCGTGTTTATATCGAGCAAAGTATGACTATATGACCTGTGTAAGTATCGATTGAAGAAAACGTTTATCAGTTCAGTTCGATACTTAGCTAACAATCGATTATTTTGAAGGCACGTGTGTGGACTTTTATAGAAATAAATGGCGGGCATGCTCACTGCGAGACTGAGAATCCATTCAATATATATGGGTAAACTAAGAAACGTAAAACGAGAATTTATCCAAAAATAAACTTTATTAGCACTGCAGCAGGAGCCACTCCTACAATAGCGCTATTGGTGCCAAACAACTCTAGTATGCACTAATCTAGTCAGCCAAATCAACCTACATACTGCTATCATTTCGCTGTGTTACATTATGTAGCCCTAAGTAAAGACAAATAATGGCAAGGCGTGGTGACGATAGGTAGAGTAGGGCAGATACAGAATGGAAACCAAGGAATTGAAAGAGAAATATTGGGGGCCCAGCAGCGAGGTGGGCTGACGACATTACTAGCGTTGTGGGTCGCACGTGGATAGGACAAGCAAAAAGAAACTTATGCTTGGTAGTGGGTGAAGTTGGATGAGTGAGTGAAGTCTGGCTGTCAATGATGATGATGAACTAAAGACCGCCAACCCATAAATCACAATTGATACCATTGGTACCAAACAGATCAAGAACGTAATCGATACAGGGCATCCATTTATCCTGCCACAAGACGCAAATTCACACTCTCGTCTGAGCTGGATAAACAAACATCCACTGCGCCACAATGGTCACTATAGATTCCAAGACGTATTCCACTTTTGACACGTGCTTCAATGTAATATACCGTGGAAGAGAATACCTACTAAACATGTGCCAGAAGATTCAAGGTTTTACGCGTTCTTAAAATCCTTGAAATTCTATTCCCACATTTCAAATTCACACAAAACCAATTTGATGTGCATGATTTTACCCAAAACTGCAACATGATTGACTTCTACAGAAGCATTTTGAAGCACGCGTATCTCACTAGCACGCATGCGCATGCATAGGTTTGAATGACAGACATGCCTTTTGGGAAAGTGAGATACTTCAAAAATTGCTTTTACCTTTAAAATTTATTGGGGTATCGTTTTTATTTTATAAATGGTTGGAACATTAGGTACGTACCTACACAGTTCTGATAGACTTTTTGTTGAAATAATATTGAACCTAAATTTTTTGGAAAAAAAAATGGATATGCCATATCCTTCTCGAGAAGACTGTGTAAATAAAGTACCAACTCTCTTGTGTAAAAGCTCACTTCAGTGTGATCGGATACTAAAAGCACTGAAAATATCAGTTACAACATTGCAAATTTAATGAATACACCTAATGCATGCGAGCAAAGAGTTGTACCAGTAGGAAAATCAATTTCAGTAACTATTGGCCAGAGTCCAGCGTCCGGTGTGGCGACCACGCGGCACATACTATAACAATTTGTATCAACCAGAAATCATAAAACTGTGTTATGAACAAATAAGAGCGATAAACAGTTTGATAATAATTTGTGCCAAGAATAAGAAACACAGATTCGAACTTCTTGGAAAGACTTTGCAAACTTTTTAGTTTACTTCTAGCTGGTAGAGATTTGCATCTCATAGAATTAGTGAGGATAAACTGGGCGTCAATAAAATGTCTGGAGGTAGTCTAGTCCTTGTCTAGTCTTCGAGTGAAATATAACCTCAAAGTTTCAGTAGTGTGACAGAAAAGCGCGAGAAAAATTGCGACATGAACAATATGAACATGCTTTCCTTCAAAGCTTTGAGTGTTTACGGTAGCTATCGTGTGCAGGTGTACTTACCTAATTAAATGATGCAGACATCAAACCATGATCATATTACTCATTAAACTTTTGAAGATCTCAAGCGTAAGCTGAGGGTGGAAGCAATTTGAACCAAAGTAACCTGGCAATAAGCCAGCCCCTGGTCTGGGGCTAGGCGTCGCAGATAAGAGACTATCATCTCATAAACTTTAAACATCCTCTTCCGTTTGATCTTCGACTATTCGCAGGTTCTTTTGGATGTTTTTGTTGCGGTTTTGGTAGCAACGTGTTTATTTATCAGATATGTCTGTCTAATTTTATGTAACTCTATGTGCTGATTCTTAATAGATTTCAATCAGACACGGCTAATGTTTTTGCGTCTGTCTAAATTGTAACCAAATTGATATTTTTCATGTATATCTTGACGAAGAGGTCATTGAAATTGACTAAAAATAAAAGAAGCATCTGCTTGTGAGAAAATAAAATAACCCGTAGCAGATTTTGTTCATTTAAATAAACACTAATTTAATAGCTATTTTTTTTGTCTGCGTTGAACGAATAGTATTAAAAAAAAAATGCTTCAATTCTCAAAAATTCCTATAAGTTTATGACTTAGACCCATTTAACTCGAGTGGCGGGGAAGCAAACCTTATCTGCGATAGGTACTGACTTTTCACTCTACCAATTTTTGTTATGATGTTTTCCTTCACCATTTCAAGCGCGTAGTTTATCGCTCATATATTTTCAAGTGGAAAAACTTCGCAACCGAGAATCCTCGCGTTGTTTCACTTACGAGGGTTCGTTTGTAGTTGACGAGACCTAATGACGCTAATGAAAAGTATGAGGACGGAGTTGAGAGGGTTACTCTATCCTTTTGATTATATCGTGCTGAGACTAACGGGGATTGGCTAATGAATATGATATAGATATATGAGTGTACTTACTGTATTAGATCACAAACTGAAGGGTACCTTGAACAGCTACATGAGCATTTTCATCACATTTTCGTCCATCGCTGGGCAATAAGCATAGTTGTCTTCTTTAGAGCATCTTAGAGCATCAATGTAAAGTCACGTGGCAGTCTTCAGTCAAGTCTGTTTACCAAAAATGGTGAAAGTATTATGAGCCCATAAATTCGCTGTCTTTGATTTTGAGGTAAAAGTCATTCTGATCAACCTAATTTCACCTTTATATACCCTACATAAGCTTCTCTTTGTCTGCCACCCCTCACGGTTCTGTGCTAATTTTATCCAGGTCTTGCCACCTATGTCCGCATCGTCAGCTCATCTTGGGTCTACCCGCCATGTTCGCATCGTCTGCTCATCTCACTGCTGGTCCACCGTTTTTATATCTGGGATGCCGATAGTTAGCGCCTTACTCCTATCATCACCTCGCTTCGAGATGAAACTACCTACTTACCTTCTAAGTTCTACCACGTGCCGCCAAGCAGAGAGGTTCACTGTGTTCCGGTTTGAATGGTAGGGTGCCAGTGCAATTACAAGCACGGTGATGGATGCAGTGCGATGCTTCACAAGGCACGTTCTCAGTGGACCTGACAGGCTACCACAGAATATCAGTTGGATTTAAAAAAATCTAATTCTATACAAAATAAAAAACATTCTATGTATCAAGTAGGTAGCTTGATATTCTTACAAAATCCAGGCAACGCAGATACTTTGCTATAAATTAAGTGTGTAAGTGCAGGCTGCATGTATTGGTGCTCTCCGGGTGTCGTGGCAAGCTTATTTCAACTGGCCAGATGCCAGGACTCCAGAAATTGCCTTCACCGAATACAGTTGCTATGATACCTCTACTCTCTACATTGTCGGTAGGCATTACTATTGATGGCTAGATATGAAACTTTTGGTGAGTTCTTGTAATCATGGAGTGAATAAAACTCAGTGATAGTTAGAGCGGGTGATTGTTTGTTTTATTCTATTTCTTCTTCAATTATTTTATTTGGCAAAACTGTCAAATTTTGTTTGACAAGCAGACTGAATCTTCGTCAAAAGTCCACTGCGTACACGTTTGAAAATTTGCAGGGAGTGAACTGACTTACGTGGTTTGCATTTTGTGTAGTCGAGTGCGGTCAATGTGCACACACAAAGTGAAAATCGCGTCTTACTAACTCTACTTAAAAGTTCAAAAGCAAAAACAAAAATTAAGGTTTTGAGAACGGACGATGACGATTTACAAGAGTAATTTAATACCTGAGAGTTTTAAAATACTAATATAACAAACAAAACTGGCGATGCGCACGATCATTACCGACCCGAATTCTAATGACCGATTCGGATCAACTTCTTTTCTTATTCGGCTCATATGAATGATTATAATGTACATAAAAAGCAGGTTGGACACTTTGAACAGTCGATTGTACAGGCGGGTACTCATTATTTTGTCCTGGGATTATCACAGATTCAGTAGTAAAATCATGTCACGTCATATTGTTTTATTCTAAAGTGATGCATTAAGTACTATTAGAATATTCAGGAAAAGCGGAGAATGATGCTGCCCTTTGAGTTCAGTAGTCTTGAAACCTTGCTAGTTGATAGAACGTTATACACAAACAGATTGGGTGCGGAAGCGCAGTTTAGTAGACAGGATGCTTCTTTCAGTGTAAAAGAGCCTTTATATTCGGCAGCAATCTGTTTTATACGCAAATACGTCCATATTCTCAAATTTAATCAAATTATAGGTTCAGAGTGTTTTATAATATTTCAATACATACGGATATCGTTGTGGAATTTAGCTTTTTATTGTTTGATTCGGTTTCGTCTCGTAATTTGGAGGGTCTAGACGGGCTTAAAAGCGATGCTGGGGTTCTTGTTAAGCATTTAATCGGCACCATTTACTTTATTTTTCTTTGGCTGGAGGAAAATTTAATTTTAAATGCAGATAGTGAATGATTGACTGATTTTAAGTTTTTTTACAAAAAAAAATGTTATGTGGTCGTAATGTGGAAAACATAGTATTTTCTACGTTGAATTTATTAACTTCTCACGATTAATAAAAAAAATCCGATTTATTTAAGTAGAGATTGCAATCATGTTTAGCAATATAGAAATAAGTTTGAAAGTCGTTACAGTTGAAGCAACGATCGTCTGGACTCTTGAAGGTGAACAAAAATTCAACTAGATTTATACGAAAATTCCAGTGCTAAAACCTTCTACGGCAAACAAAGTAAATGGTAGCAATACGTACTCTCCGCAGTGACTTAATGTAATACCACACCCTCTCTTTTCAATCTCATCAGGGTAAGAGGGACAGAATTTTCATGGCATTTTCATCTCGGCACAGACGTGATGGAACAAATACATGAATATAATACTAAAATCTAGAATTCCCTCCCACACTTATACACAAAAAACGACTCAATCACACGTGAAACAAAGTGCAGATTGTGTTGATCGAATAAATCTTTTTTGAATTCCAAAGGTAAAAAATTCAGGTTGCGAGTCAATAGGGACCTAATTTGTTTGTAAATAGAGACTAAGCGAGGGAAACCCTTCAGTTTGGATAGAGCCTTTTGGAAGTAGATTGGGATAGGCTGTCCCTTTCAGTTTCGGTGTTGGCGGAGAGAGAGGTAACGAGGGGTGATACTCAACCTCCTGGCATTGCGGGAGGTAAAAGATTAACCCAGTTTTGTTATTTGTCCACTGTCAGTTGAGTACCTATTCACAATGCGGCGGGAGTCGGCTCTACTGGGTCCTTGGGCCGTTTAACGTAATTGTAAATGATTAATGTGTCTGTACCTCGATGTAATAGCAACAAGAGATTGGGAAGCGATGCTCTCATTTTGATTTATGACCCGCAACCTTTCTTAAGTTAAAGGTTCCATTGGAATTTCTTCAAGGGTAAAAAGGAGTTGGCAAGAGTTTGACCAATAAAGATATTATACGTATCTATAGTGATTAATGTAGCCTCTTGGCAACTTATTCTACTTACAAAATAACAAATAGGGCGCTCTAAGTTTACATTTTGATTGTTTTTCAAAAGGCAAAAGTATTTATAATTAACCATTGTTTATTTTATCTATTTTATTTTAAAACTTTTGTACAGACCTTTACTCACCACACTGTAACCAATTTTCAAATGACAGAATTGAAAATTCTCGCATACGACATAAGCCCATAAATTCTAGAGTAGGTAGAGACATGTCGGGGTACCTAATTACAAAACTGTACCCTGTCATTTCCTAGAAAAGTATATTTTATGCATAGCACTGAATGGATCAAGACTAGGTCTATGTCAAGGTCACCACTGTCGATACTGTCAACTCATGCACGAAGCCGAGGTCTACTCAGCAAAACGGTAAATGAAGATTCATATTGACATTTTGCAGTCACATGGCGCGTTGAAACGATGAATGTCACGGTCAAGTTTTTGTTTGCACGCATATCGTGCAATGTATTTCAAAGTGTTATGAATCATTGTTTATCGTTTTGTGGAGTAGACCCTTAAAACTACCTTCGCCTGTACCTACCTTATACCTTAAACTAGTACTCATATTATGAAGCTCATGTTGATGAAAGCTATTGCGGTCGGCTTGGACAGGGATATGTATTTAGAGAAATACAATGATGTTACGCTATGCCTAGTGCACGTCGAGACGGATTAGACAAGCCACAAGTTAATATATGCATAGTAATCCAAGTCGGGTGCAATCACGAAGTCAAATGGCATAGACTAATTTTATTGTGGCCTAATCATTAGATCAGACTTTGGTTTAAAAAAAAGAAAGTTATAAAGATAACTGGATAAACTTCCTCTTGTTGTGAAGTTGGTTAAAAAATGAGAGCAATACACTCTTATTTATAGAGTTCTAACATCGTAATTCGGCGCTATAGTTGCATTTAGGGAGTGAATGCTTTTATACGATCCTACGAGTTAACCCGTCTGGATTTTAAAAATCAGAAGGAGAGGGGTAGGGTGACCCTCCCCCCCGCGTGAGGGGTTAAGGGTATTCTCCAAGGGGTGGAAGACAACTGTTATTAAAATACAAAAGATTACTTATGAGGTTTTTCGTATTCGAGCATTAGAGTGCTTTACTGCTAATAAGGTGTCTGCGAAGCAGTTTCTGTTATTTATGCCTGTGGATATATGTAATAAATATTACCTATTACTATTCTGTCTGCTATTTAATTTTGTTGGAGTCAAAATAGCGAATGGTGCCAACTATGGGTAGCAAAGTTATTATTACGAAATTAAGCTTGGCTGTGTGATATAGCAATGTCATGATGACACGTGAACGCAGTCATCTAAACAAATAAATATTACGCTGAAGGTCGTCATGGTCCAACAATTTTTCCAAGATCAATACCCACACTTACTTTCTCGTGTTGTCGTTGCCGAAACTGGGTGGAAGCGTCTAGTACTAATTGTAGTACTAGTACTAATTGACATTTGTCTAGTACTAGTACTAATTGACATTTGCTTCTCGACGATATCGTCCATGCGTCGTGTCAGCAGTGTGAAAACAACCATCCTCTTCACACCAGAAAATGCGAGCATCACTGCTTCGAGACTTCCTTGAATGAGCTCTAGAGCTTTCAAAAAGATTTCTACCGTTACGAAATTAGTACTTGATATAAACCGTATTGAGTAGTTGAATCCCTGTATTCAGCCAGAAGCGAGGCAAAAGTTCACTCGACCAGTAAAAAAGATACAAGGAAGAAGAAACTCTTTACTAACATGACTGTCAACTCACCAGTTGTAAACAGAACACTAGATTTGAATATCGAACGTGTTACAAGAGAAGTAGCGATTAAAAAAGTTTCGAAAACTAAAGAGGTTGAACTAGTGTATTTGTACCAGTGCACAACGTCTGGATACAAAGAGACAGCGATTTAAAGCGAACAGTCCGTCAATAAGTCTCGCCCCGGATCGGTCAGGGTTGGTAATTGACGGGGGTGGGAGGAATCGAGTTAGGGCTGGCTGGAGCTTCTTGTTTTGATTTTTAAGACTAGCAACAGTTAATAAATGAGCGAATAGTGAGTGAAGGCATAATCACGTTTTAACTGTCTGATATATAAGATAACGTTAAAAAACACCTTCGAAAAGTTTTTTTGAGAAATAGTTTTTATCGACATCCAGTAATTATACATACAAATTATGACTGAAATGATATTTTAAAATAAGTTATGGGTTTCTACTTTAGTTTTCTATACAAATAACGCAGCTCAAAAAGTTATGGGTGGGTGTTCAGGCCCATGGTGTTGCGGATGCGCGCACGCGCCTGTCAGCGCCGGATGGAGTGTCAACGTCAATGTCTGACACATTGACCCCTTTTTTTATATAGATAACCTGTCCTACGCAGCCAACACGGCTCATGTAATGTTCTTGAAAATAAAACAAAAAATGTAAAATATCTCTTCATAATTATCCACCCCATTGGGAACATTTGGTGACTCCGACGTGATTTCGATCGCAATCCATCCCAACGAGGTATCCATCGTCGACATCGATATTGCCACGCCGCGCCGGCGCATGGTTATCGTGTCGCAACGCTTTTAACCCTCACGAAAAGGATTGAGAGGAAGGCGATTCCACCTCAGCTTCAGCCAGCCGGATCACCGCAGCCATAGCAAGCAAGGGAAGTGCCCCATCCTTATTCTCATCCAAATTCCAAACATTTTCCTCATCTTCATTTGGTCTGAGTGGCATTGCCATCTTCTCAAAGTCAAAATATTTGCAACTATTCAACCAAAATATACCGTTACCGTGCAGCCCTATTGATTTAACAAACATCCACAATTACAATCAGCTTCACAGGTTAACTTCTTCTCTAATCCGGTACATTCCAGTACATACAAAATATTTACCTACGTGTTTGTTTTACATTCCAGCGCATTTACACTCTGCACCCTGTCAGGTGACGCCTACTGGTCAGTCACTAACCTATTGAGATTCGGGAGCATAGGCAGTACAGCACTGGGATTTATAAGTTACGTATACTATTCTATTGTTAAGTTTTCCTCATATCAAAATGTCTCACACATCAGAGAAAGCAGTGGCACAAAGTAAGCTAGCCGTACCTGCTATATCATATGAAGTTAACTTAAAGGAGCTTAACATCAAAAGAAGCTCAATAAAAGGCCGCATAACTAAGTTTAAGAACTTAATCAATAAATTCACTGATGTAGATTCAATACAACAAGTTGATCTGAACATGTTGGTACAGAGACTGGAATTGTTCAAAGACCTAGCAACACTTTTTCAAGAAGTTCAATCAGAGATTGAAGTATCCGATCCCACCAACATGGCCAGAGAACTGGATATTAGGGAGGAAATGGAGACAGATTTGTCTCGCTATATCGCCCAAGCTCAGATAATCATTGATAAAACAGCTGGTAAACATCCTGAATTTCGGTCATTGAATTCTAGTGCATCAGGTTGTGGCTCTTGTGATCACCATAGTAACAAAGCTGTTGGTTTTAAATTGCCTGTGCTTCAAATTGCTAAGTTTGATGGAACACCATCAAAATGGTTAGAGTTCAGGGATACCTTCTCAGCGCTTATACACAAAAATGATAAAATTGATTCTATTCACAAGTTTCACTATCTCAATTCATATTTACAAGGCGAAGCGTCCTTAGTAATCAGCAACCTTGAAATCAGCGCTGCCACCTACAAGGAAGCATGGCGTCTTCTCTGTGAGCGATACAACAATGAGAAACAACTAATAGCAAACCATCTAAATTCATTATGCACCATTCAACCTGTGTCTCGTGACTCTCCAAAGAGTTTGAGATCTCTCATAGACAACATATCCAAAAACTTACGAGCTCTAAAAACACTGGGTGAACCAACGGAATCATGGGACACTTTGATCATCCATCTGGTCTCAGCAAAGCTCGACAGCAGTACAAGCTTTAAATGGCAAGAACTGAAAAGCAATTTAGAAAAATCCCCCTCTCTTAAAGAATTTTTTAGCTTCCTCAATGGAAGGGCTAACATTTTAGAGTCTGTTCAAGGCAATAGAGTCGAAAGACAAACCAATCAAAACCCCAATTATAAGAATGAAAAAACTCACACAAAAACATTGTCAGTTTCAGCTGAACCATCACCATCTTCTTCTTCACCTGTGTGCGTCCTGTGCAAGGGCAGCCACAGATTGTACGATTGTGCAACCTTCCTGGGCAAATCTGTGGACGAGAGAGCTTCAGAGGCGCAGAATTTGAGGCTTTGTCTCAACTGCTTGAGGAAGGGACATTCATCAAGTCATTGCAGGTTGGGACCATGTCTGAAATGTAAGAGACGTCACAATACTTTACTGCATAAGGACTCAGGGACTCAGGCTGCAAATATAACCGAAATAGTACAACAAACATCAGAAGTAGATCAGGACTCTGAACCTGAATGTGAGCCTCATGACGGCGAAGCTGTCGTCATGTCGGTAGGCACCAGCCAAGGCGTGTTGCTCTCCACCGCATTGGTTGAAGTATACAACCCAATATCTAGAACCCATATCACGGCCCGCACTCTTCTTGATAGCGGCAGCCAAGGCTCCATAATCAGCCAAAATCTAAGCGACAAATTGCAGTTGGCTTCTCAGCTGACGCAAATAAACATAATAGGTATAGGTAATCAAACCACCGCCTACGAAACAATAAAAAGATGCAGTATTGAAATCAAATCAAAATGTAGTGCATTCACTGCAAGTCTTTCGTGCCTCGTTTTGCCTCAAATAACTAGCAATATGCCATCTAAAACTATCGACATTGGGCATGTTAAGTTACCGCCCCACGTTAAACTGGCTGATCCCACATTCAATGAATCCGCGCCGGTAGATCTATTGTTAGGTGCCGATATTTTCTGGCAACTTATAGAATCGCAACAGATCACACTAGGGCCAGGCCAACCTATAATGCATAAGTCAAAATTAGGTTGGGTATTAGCAGGGCCACTTTACACTAGTAGTGTCACTAATTATTTGCAATGCAATCATGTTTTTGTTGAAGGAAACGAGAAGGATCTGACCAATAAGGCGTTGAATGAGCAGTTAGCTAAGTTTTGGGAAATCGAGCAAGTACCTCAGCCTGCCAGTCAGCGGACAGCAGAGGAAATCGAATGTGAAAATCACTTTGTTGAAACTTCTTACAGAAATAGTGATGGTCGATTCTGTTTAAAATTGCCATTGGTTTCTGATCCTGATTGCTTAGGAGATTCATTTAAATCAGCTAAAAGACAATTTTTGTCATTGGAAAAACGATTGAATAATAATTCAGAATTAAAAAATTCATATACTCAGTTCATGCAAGAATATAAAACACTAGGTCACCTGACTGAATCAAATGTTTTGATTCCGAATGTGTGCTATTTTATTCCTCACCATGCAGTACTAAAGCCAACTAGCGAATCAACCAAACTTCGTGTCGTATTCAATGGCAGTGCTAAAACAACATCAGGATTTTCAATCAATGATTTACAAATGGTAGGACCACACATACAGGACTCTTTGTTTAATATATTAATTAGATTCCGCCAACATGCATACGTGTTGTCTGGCGATGTTGAAAAATTATACAGAATGTTTAATATACAAGAGGCAGATCAAACTCTGCAAATGATATTATGGCGTGACCATAACAATGATACATTAAAATCTTATAAGTTAAGTACTGTGACCTACGGTCTATCCAGCTCTAGCTTTCTCAGCACACGCTGTCTATGGCAGTTAGGTCAGGATTGCCCTGATCCCAAAATAAAAAATATAATTCAAAATGACTTCCTGGTTGATGATTTGTTGACAGGAAGCGATAGCCAAGCGGAACTAGCCTACATTAAGGAAGCAGTGGAAAGTGCCCTATCTGCCGGTTGCTTAAATTTGCGCAAGTATCGATCAAATCTACCATCGTTACTTGTCGAGCTACAAACTCATCAGAAAGAGCTAATCATTAGTTCTTCATCCCACACTTTAGGTGTAGGCTGGGATCCAAACAAAGATATCATAAACTTTCCTACTAGCTACAGTAATTGTAAAGAAAATGCCAAGATGACAAAAAGATCTATCTTATCTGAATCATGCCGGATATTTGATCCACTAGGATTGTTGTCTTTGATAACCATAAAACCAAAAATTTTAATCCAACAATTATGGTTAACGGGTGTAGGTTGGGATGAGCGAGTTCCCACAGATATCGGTAGGCTATGGCAATCTTATATTGATAGCATGTTGCACATACAGAGTTTACAAATACCTAGACATAGTTTGTGTAGGTCACCCATCCATATAGAGCTACATTGCTTCTGCGACGCCTCACAGCTGGCGTACGCGGCGTGTATTTATTTAAAGTCATCTAATGAACAAGGTGAAAATGTTGTAAATCTTTTGTGCGCAAAGGCTAGAGTAGCCCCCATAAAACACACTACAATTCCTCGACTAGAGTTGTGCGCATGCCTGCTAGGTGCGCAACTCGCGGGCGCCGTATGTCGCGCTCTGCGATGTATAATTACTCGCAAGGTTTATTGGACTGACTCATCCATCGCACTGTCCTGGCTAGGAATGAGATACGATAAACTCAAAACGTTCGTAGCAAATAGGGTAAGTAGCATTCGGGAAATAACCGACGGCTCTGAATGGCGTCACGTTCCCACGGCGCTCAATCCTGCCGACTTAGGCTCACGCGGTGTCGATGCTAAAAACCTAAACAATTTAGACTTGTGGTGGAAGGGACCCGCATTCTTGAACCAATGCGAAAGCGCGTGGCCTGTCTTCAACAAGACGCACTGCGAAGAGGAAATACCTGAAATAAAAATAAATATTAGTAAATCTAGTGATAAACTAAATGAAACTTTCATAAATTTTGATCGCTTCTCGAAACTAAATACATTAAAGCGTTCAGTCGCATACTTACTACGGTTTGTACATAATTGTAGGCACCCATTACATAAAACAAAGGGTATATTGCAGCCTGAGGAACTAGCAGCTTCCTTTCAAGTATTGGTGAAACTGTCTCAGCATGGAAGTTTTCCCAATGAGTTAGCTATTCTTCGAGCCAAAAGGGCCCTCAATTCTAAAAATCCACTGATATCTCTTTCCCCGTATATCGATGCAGAAGGCATTTTACGTGTAGGTGGGCGACTGGATAATTCATGCTATGCATTTGAAAAGCGTCATCCTATCTTATTACATGCGAAGCATATACTCACCAAATTGATTTTCAGACATGAACACCTTCGCCTTCTTCATGCTGGTCCTCAGCTTCTCTTGTCCTCTGTGAGAGAGCAAATCTGGCCTATATCTGGTAGAGATCTAGCGCGCACTACGTCAAGACAATGTGTCGTATGCAGAAAGGCAAGCGGCAAGACGCTTACTCCCCTGATGGGAGCACTTCCGAATCAGCGCGTAAATCCTGGGTTCCCGTTCATAAGTACTGCAGTCGATTTTGCCGGACCATTTTTGATAACCGATAGAAAGGGAAGAGGGTGTAAAATCACTAAGTGCTATTTATGTATATTTGTCTGTCTTAGGTTCAAATGTTTGCATTTAGAGGCCGTCAGTGAGCTATCTGCGGATTCGTTTATATTGTCTCTGCGTCGTTTTATCGCTCGCAGAGGAAAGCCTCAGGATATGTTCTGCGATAATGGGAGGAACTTCGTAGGCGCATCTAGAGAAATAGGAGAATTTCTTACATCTAAAGCAAATGACATTGGTGGCTTTTCCACAGAAGAAGGTATTAAATTCAAGTTTCAGCCTGCTTATGCTCCTAATTTTAATGGGTTGGTAGAGGCTAGTGTAAAATCAGCTAAATTTCATCTAAAAAGAATTTTAGGAACTACTCATTTGACCTTTGAGGAGTTGTCGACCTTATTCAGCCAAATTGAAGCTATCCTTAACAGTAGACCCCTATCTCCTCTGTCATCCTGTCCTAATGACCTTAGTCCTCTAACCCCCGGGCACTTCCTAATTGGAAGACCTATAACGGCTCTGCCTTCACCAGATCTATCCGACCATAACAGCCATCGTCTAGATCGGTTCCAGCGACTGGAGCAACTTCGCCAGCACTTTTGGAGCCGCTGGCAGCTAGAATACATTTCGGAGCTGCAACAAAGACACAAATGGCGCGTTCCTGTTCGACCGCTGCAGCTGGGAGAACTAGTCCTGTTAAAGGAGGAGAACGCACCACCCATGCGTTGGAGATTGGGTCGCATTATCTCACTATTCCCAGGAAGGGACGGAATAGTCAGGGTAGCAGAGGTGAAGACCACTACTGGGACTACACGTCGTGGCGTCCAGTATCTTTGTCCCCTGTTGGATCCCGTGGAGGACAGCACATTGGAAGCATCTTCCAAGGGCCCCGAGCATGTTCAGGCCCATGGTGTTGCGGATGCGCGCACGCGCCTGTCAGCGCCGGATGGAGTGTCAACGTCAATGTCTGACACATTGACCCCTTTTTTTATATAGATAACCTGTCCTACGCAGCCAACACGGCTCATGTAATGTTCTTGAAAATAAAACAAAAAATGTAAAATATCTCTTCATAATTATCCACCCCATTGGGAACAGTGGGTACCTATCAGAACACCTAAATAGCAAAAAGATTTACTCAAATTAGTTCAGAGCATCAACGAATTGGCATCCGTCAAATTTTCCACTCCACGTGGTTTCCACACGCGCCAGCCCTACAGCGGGCAGTTACAGGCGCCTTCCCCTAAAACATTGTCATCTGAATTTGTGCCCGAAGTAAATAAGAGTCCTGGGGAGACCTCCGGTCTAATGGCGGCAGATTTATAGATTTCCCCAGCATCCCCGCTGCGCGGGATTAAATTACGCCTGGCGTATTGGCCGGGCGGAGTATTAGCACCTCCATTTGTTTTCGCACTTCGGTTTCAACTGATTTGAATGGTCACTTTGCCTAAAAGACTTGGTTGAATAACTTAGTTTAGCTTTTACTTCATTTGGTAGTGGAGTTTGGATAGATGTTCAAAGAGTTCAAGTAAAATCAAGAGTTGGCAACACAGGAGTAATTTTCTAAATAAATATTATGTGATTGGAATTTTGTTGGAATGTCCTACGCATTGAAATGACAAAGTAGGTCTATGGAAATTTAGATGTAACCCAGGTTCCACATTTTTTTTTTAATTGCAATAAAGATTTTTTTTGTTAGAATGCATTTACAATATACTTTTTAGAAAAGTGCGGCTTCATTAAAATGCAGACAAAATCATTATTAAACATTTTGTTTTGAAAAATGCCGCTGTGTTTACATTAAAATAATTAATCCTGTGTTTTTACGATTCCTATTGCATAATAGATTTTGCAAAACTTTATAATGTTGCTACCATTTACAAATCACACGAGCCTGTAAGCTAATCAAACACTTGAAGTGATTATGTGAGCAAAAGTAAACAAGTGTAATTTGATAAATACTCATCGTGAATCAATTTGATCACAGCATACTTTCAATCCACATTTCGGCAAACAAGTAGAAAAGCCCGCAAACATACGCATTCACCCTCGTCATGGGGTGCACTCGACAACGGGGAAAATTTTAAGACTATGAAACTTCTGGACGTAGGTTAATTTTTAAAGTAAGGATAGGGACAATCATTTTAAATTTCACAACCTAATTTTAGAATTTTTATGCAGTGTTTAGCTAAAAGCAAAAAGAAACCATTTCTTAGTAAGTACTAAGGAGTTATAATAAAAAAGTGTAGCTAAAACATTCTTATTTACATAGCTATAGAACTGTGAGTTTCTGGTTTCGCAGAGGTTGTCGATATTAAGATAAAAAAAAGTAAACGTAGGATCAACAAAAATACAATACAAAGTTTACAATATTCGAAAATAATATTATAGTGAAGAGTATATAGTCGCCTAAGTAATTTTTTTTTCAAAAAGTTACGGTCTCGTGGACTAATGCCCCTAGACGAATCATTCCGCGAATGATACACCAAAAGCTCAATCGAAAAGATATATTACTATACGCGCACTTCCCGCGCTAATCCAGTTATTGCGGCAAAGAATAGTTTGGACAGAAGGTGTGAAAGGTAGTTTCTATACGCATACAATACAAATGTAAAAAAAATGGAATAGCTATTAATAGTTTAGGAGTATAAAACTGCTTTCATTCGAATAGAGTTGCACTGGAGCGCTCTTGTTATATTATATTATATAATATTTTCTTATCTAATAGTACACCCTAGCCGACCTTCCCATTTATACGCTCCACTCCATCCAAAGGTTGTCTGGAAGAAATCGCTCCCTAGCGATAAGACCGCCCATTGTACGTAACATAATGTAATTTAATCTGTCTCGCATATTAGTTATAAGGTGTACCTACGTACAATAAAGCATTTTCATTCATTCATTCATTCATTCATTCATTCATGTTATTGAGCTTTTTTTTCTATGCTGGTGCGGCAACAAAGCCGCCCTACATTTTAGAGTCGTTGTCACGCAATGTAACAACTACACTTCCATATTGCTAAATTTTATTATAAGTACTTGTTTTTTTTTTTTTTTTAAACTTACAACCTAAATTATTTAATTGTAACATAATTAAAATTATTTTTGAAAAAGTTTGGGAGAATCCAACCTTGATAAAAGCTAATAAATCATCGACTATAATTTGACAGACTATAAAATGACAGTCAAGGATTATAAGCAAACATTCAAAATTTAGATAAAAAGTTTGAAAAAGAAGTTTGATATTCTATATTCTGTAGACAAAGTGTCAGAATTGATGTATAAAAAAACAAAGCACGTTTATACTCTGTGGCCGATCGCTTTTATATTTCATCCAGACAGAAATATTGGCATTTGGAGCTTGAATCCTTCGTATGGAGTTATCGAACACAAACAATATAGATGTCTGCCAACGTGTAGGTGTAACCGTTTCTGCGTAAATTACCTATTAGTCTTGTATCGAAATGTCATTGACCGTACACAGTAGGTACGTACTACCATTTGGCATGTCTATTTATCTACCTTGATAAAAAAATAACTTGTTTTTTTGCAAATTTATATTTGTTTTGGTGATCTTTTTGTTTCAATTAATTTGCTAATATTTTTCTATCAAATTAAATTAAAAATTATCCAATTTTGTAGGTAAGTTTTTCAACATCTACAATTATTTTTGTATGAAAGCTAAGTAACTACCTATTCTCGCTTTCGGGCTGTGAATGAACAAGATAGATTTAAAATTATATTCAGTAGCTTTCACAAAACTTTCAAATGCTATTTATTTGATAGCGGTGCTGATGTGCCAACCGTATACTCGATTGACCAAAACAGGCGATTCGAGAGGTGCTAATTTGATTCCTGTGGGATCCATGTTTGCATAATCTACGGATCTAAACGTTTAGATTGCAAAATACCAATTCAAATTTTACATTGAAAAAATCCTTTTTCAATATTAGAGGTTGTTTTAGGTCCATTTAAAAGTCTGAATATGCTTCTTCTTCTTTTAAACCTATATGGCCTGCGTCCGTCATTTCGACAGACAATTTAGCCAGTGTCAAGTGGTGAATTTTAATAATATAAGTCAAGTCAAGTCTACGTCAAGTCGGCTGTCGTTTGTTTTGAAGAGAAAATGGTGGATTTTCTCTTCAAAACCTGAAACAATTTTTACATTCAGAAAACCACTTTACACACTTTTGTTCCAATGGCTCACACTTTATGTTACGACCTAAGTATTATTGGTTAAAATTCCACCAAAATTAAACAATAATACTCACAATAACACAAGAAAAACTATTAAAATAAAAATGCTGTGTTGTTTAAAAAAATGTGACAACTCGAATCCCAAGTCTTAATTATAATATACATAGTTTGGAATATAATGGTTGACATAATGTTTCAAATCCCAGAACAAAAACAAAGTCCAGTATTCTGAGCTTATGTCATAGGTTTATTGGCTACAGCTATGTGTATTATAAATGATCTGTGCTACAGCATAGATCTATATCGATGGTCCACAGAGTACATCAAAATGAACGGTTTTAGCAAAATCTTGTAGCAAATACCACAAGTACTTACGCATAGTTCCCGTTAGCTGATACGATACCGAACGCGAGTAATCATTGCGGTTCAATAACAGGTTTCAATTCAGTTGTTTGGTAAATTGTTTGTTGGTTTAGATTCCAAACGCCAAATTGTTTGAGTTTATAATAACTCATTTTCAATTTTTGCCCTGCTTTATATTTGTATGAGCAGGCGCTAGAATTACACCTTCACGCTGCTTTTTTCTGGTGTGAAAGTTAGGAATAAAATTAAGTAAAAAGTAATGTGTTTCCACTGCGTCATTTAGAGTCTTATTTGAGCATAATTTTCAATACAAAAGCAGCGCTCGTAGACCTCAGATTTATATGAAATCTTGCGACATCCTGACATCCTTGGTAAAATGGTGCGTTACTGATCATTTGATTTTAATTTATCATAAGATTTGTTTAGCTGTACTATAAAATCACACTACACTGAATCATTATAAACAGTGGTTACCACTTACGAGTAATTATCAGGTACGTCATTGGCATGTTTTTTTTATTTAGAAGTAAAAAAAATGATTAATTTATTTGTAATCTGCATAACGTGCATAGTAAGCACGTTAAGCACCGTTTGTGGATTTTGTGGTACCATCAAAACCATCAATATTTCATAGCTGCAATATCGGGTTAAACTGGCCGGCATTCGTAATGGCGTATGGACTTTATGGGGAGACACCCTTGTACATAAATCGCGAATATGCCTAGTTTAGGCGCTAGTGATGATACTATGTTAACAAAACTCATTGGTCTGAACTGTATAGTAGTAAGTGTAAAGTACATAAAGTAAGTGTTAAGCCCTTATAGTAAGTGTAAAGTACATAAAGTAAGTGTTAAGTTTTAATAGTAAATTTAAAGTCCTTAAAGTTAGTCGAAAGTCCTACTAGTAAGGTGTAAACTCTCAGTACTATATACTTGGCTCACTGTTACACCAAGCGTCTCCATCGGTACCTCTGTCGTTCACCGTGTCCCTCGTGTCTCCGATCCTGTCGTCTTCTTCTTCTCTTAATTGTTTATGGCCTCTGTCCGTCATTTCGGATTCCGTCGTCTTACCGCCTGAACGTACGGGTGACATTGACAGGTCAGGAGTTTGACACTGACAGTTACCTAACACTTTATTTTCAGACATACTGCTATTTTTTGTACGAGATCTTCCTGTAAACATATTTACTAAATCATTTTAGGAATATCCATCGTTTTATTTTTAATTTTCCTGTCCGATTGAAACGTAAAGTCCTAAAATCATTGAGTAAAAAATGCCTTTTGATCGCAAAAGTTCGAAGCTCTCCAAACTTTGACGGTTAACCCCTGCTCTGTCAGAATTGACCATGTTCACTATTTTGTGTGCAGTTAACGTGTTTTGCGACCCGGCACGTACTCATAGGGACGCAATCATCTCATCCGTCCCCTTTCAATCTTCAGTCTAATAAATAAGGGAGCAATAAAAAATGTAGACGACTATGGCTCCCTCTGACGACTAATCAACGCTATGGAAAGTTTTATTTTTCTTTTCTGTTGACTGGCTAACGGGGTATTTTTATCTAATCGGACCGTTAATTGCTTAATTTGAATGAGTTGTGTATTATTTTAATTATTAATTTTTGTGCCTCAGTTCTTTTTTTGAAGACTGCTTCAACCGCTATACAAAAAGTTCTTTGACAACTGTGTCAAAGAAGATTTCGTATATCGGTCTTTGTCCTCCAAAATTATTAAAAAGGTAGGTACAAACTGTGATGATTCACATCCTAATAATTTCCATTGTTTAACAAAAGAATAAGTTCAAAAGACCCATAAAATTACGCAGAATGGCCAAGTACCTAACCACCTATGTACCCCACCCTCGATGGAAGACAGATATTATGTAAAACCTAACGGAGTCTCTTCAATCAATACACGTTACTAGATGATGTAAAAGCTTTCTTCCTTACACCAAGCGGAAAATTGAACTCTATAACTGGAAGAGAAAATGTATTTTCCCGTGCAGAAAATTGAGTGATTTTTTCTGCTCACGTTCTGAACAACAAACATCCTGTCAAAGCATTAGCATCTAAAACCCTACAGCCTCAAAGTTGACAATCGGCTAGCTGTATTTAAGAGGGCCCGCGGAAGAGTTAGTTTTTTTGTGAATATCAAAATATGAGCCCCCTTTTACAATCCCATTGTATCCGATATTGATCCCCATAATAGTTTGAGTTGCTGGTCCAGGGTGTCTTAATAAAAGGGATAGGATGATGCATGCGATTTACAAGCTGCGCTTAGGGATGCTTGCAGTTATTAGACGGTTTAAGTTTTTATTACATTCTGATTTATTTATTGCTTATAAGTAACACTCTCTCTTATGAAGAAAAAACATTTCGGCTGTGATCTTAGAAAATCAACTCCGGTCGGCTAAGGTAATCTTTCTACTGTGTTGGTAGATTTCTAAAAATAATTACAGTATCGTATTTCTATAACTACAGGAATAAAATCAGTAGTAAATTTAAAAGAAGCATAAATAAATCTTTCACATCCATTACTTTTGATTGACAGGTCTAAAACAAACACTTACCGATAAGAATAGTACTATAAAACAACCATTTAAATCAACAAACGTTTTGCACTAAAATTAGCATAGACAAAGGCAAATTTAAATTAGATTCGTATCATGCGAACATAAAGTGTTTATAATTAAGTTAGTAACAGTTGTAGTAACAATGCACAGCTCATTTTGATGCAGCTGCTACAACTGAACTACAGGCGAGTAACTTACATTACGTAGCGATGCAATAACCTGCGGACGCGCTAAAAATGGCCGCGCAGTGTATTTCAAATGCCATTCTCACTCATTATCGTTTACAAGTTCCTGGCAATCGACTCAAACATGAAAAGTGTGATGTAAAATTCACCGTATTGCTAAGGAATAAATGCTATCTTTGAGTAACGATTTCATTATAAGGATCGCCTTAGAATCGCCTGAATTGCACGTTGACGCGATGACTGTCTTTCAGTACTCGTATTTTCCAGTCTAGACTGAAGCAGCTGTTCTGCTGTATCTGCAACAAAGTAAGTAGGTAAACCATAAATCATGTTTATAATCAAGTTGTTTCATCTTAAAGGTTTCAATGTGAGACCGTTTTTTGTGTATTGTTTGTTCTAAATGCTTAGCGAACTAATTAGTTAAATTATAAGTTAATTTTGTAGCTATGTTAATGTAGATCATTTAGTAGTTAAGTGTAAATACGTTACGTGTATTTTTAACTAGTAAAAAGAAGTGGAAAGACACCTTCTTCTGCCTAGAAAAAATGAGTGCATCTACTACATAGTTAGAATAGTCTAAGTAATAAATAATTTAAAAAAAAAACTTGCGTTTAGATCTAAGTATATCTGTGATATTTATATCTAGTGCGTACAAGTAGTACAATGCCTAATAGATACCTAACTAAAATATTTCAGCTTTCGCAATACAAAAAGCTTACCCCACCTGAGGGGCTAGTACGAGTTTTCAGTGTATGGTGTGGGTGTGAAACGTCTGACGCCCAGCACACCAGTGGGCGCTGATTTGTATGGAGACAATGAGCGGATTCTTTGAGAAGCTCGACATGCGAGTATGGGCTTAGGTGTAGACCAAGCTTCTCAAAAAATCCGCTCAGTGTCTCCATACAAATCAGCGCCCACTGGTGTGCTGGGCGTCAGACGTTTCACACCAGATTTACACACCAAAACTCGTACTAGGCCCTCTGTTCAACTAAAAGCAAACGTAGATGATTTCTGATAAAAAAGAACACCAACTGTTTCATGTCCGCTAATATTTCAGTTTTCGCAATAGATACGAAAACATGGGTACGTTTTGTTGAGCTATTTTGATTGATAAAGAAATATTGATGTCAGCTTTCACAACGTTGAGGCTATCCAGCTCCTCGACAACACAAAATTGTAAGAAGGCTCAAAAGGCAAAAACCTTTTGAGCTAGTGTAATGTGAACCAAACAGTGATATGTAGTGTGAGTGCAAACTAGTGCCACCTAATAAGAACACAATAACAAAGTGTCTTCGCCTTAAGTAATTAGAGACAATAAGAAAAGTGCCATTGGACACAATCTTAGATTAGTTTATATTATGCAAAAAAATTATGTCAATGTCAAATTACTAATTAGCCAGCGTCGTGGCTAGATCGTAATATAATTAGGATATTATTATTATTATTAAGTATTATTTAAGTATTATCTAAGTATTATTTAAGTATTATTCAAGAAAGCGTTGGCGCGACGAACTGGATGCCTTCGAGAGAGGATGGTGGGAGGAGGCTCGGGACAGAGAACTTTGGAAGTCTATGGGGGAGACCTTTGCCCAGCAGTGGGACGATATAGGTTAATAAAAAATAAAAAAAAATTAAGTGTTATTTATTAGTACAGGTACGCTAACAAAATTAAAAAAAAAGCTTTCACAATACAGCAAAGGACTTTAAAAATAAACACTAAGTAAAACGATGTCCAACGCAATTTTAGTTTTCGCAATACAGTTGCAAAAGTATCGCGGTCGTGCTACGGCGCAACCCCGCTCGTAGCCGTGAGCTACGTGGTTACGTAACTCGTAACGGGCCGGTCGTTGACCTGTGACCTGCGCTTGCGTCTATTGTGACTGACAAGCTGAGCGGTTTGCAAATGTGGTGCCTAATAATGCCAAATAGTGTCAATTTGAAAAATAAATAAAAATTATTGCGTTTATTTTAAAGAAATTTATGAGAAAAAGTTTTTAAACAAGTGTATTACCCACCTGATGTTAAGTGGCAAAAAAAACAACGCATCATACTGAGGGCGTCTCACTGCATTCATCACTCTGAAACGTCTCATGTACTTACTTATTCACCTGTTTTGCACCGCCCTTCATACCACTTTTTGTTGGTTCAGAAGAATCCCGTCTTTCCTCTCTTTTCCAACTATCTCTAGGGAACATCCTCAAGTAGGTACTTATAATATCTGAGGGCCTAAGAATGTAAGAGGATTGCATAATCATGGCTTTTTCAAGTTTTTTTAATTAGTTACCAATATCACCAATACTAAAGAATGCATACGAGATGAAATCTTGTGATCATAAAAACTACGATATAATCTGTGGAGCTCCATGGGTTGCCACATGGCGCGACATTTATAACCTTTATTATATCCATTGTGGGGCTAGCGGTGCCTTAAAAGCGATTCTCATTAATATTTTATTGGAATTACCTACAAATCGCTGATATAAACTTAATAAAATACCGCTTGTTTGATTCCATTTGACAGATCGTTAGTTACGTAATAAGTTGTCTAACTGGTTCTCGTTCTTATTTTGGTAATCATTTCTTTATTTTGATATATAATAAGTTAGAATTTAGATGCCTCATACTGTTTAATAATTTATTTGGATATTTTAAAGTTAGACCAAAGCTCTATAGCCTAATAGCTAATGTTAGAACCCTATGCACATGAGACTTCAAGAGCTTTACGTCTCAGAGTGATGGAGTGCATTGCCTTACAGAGCACGTCCTCATTGAACTTGCTCTGTGAGGTAATGCGTTGTTATAGGCAGAAGTTACCACTTAACATCAGATGAGCTATCAGCTTGTTCCATTACTTTACCTAAAAAAAAAAAAACCTTAACTATACTAAAATTCCCTAAAACTTAATTCTCGAGCCAATAATTATTAATTTCTTTCAGTAATAGTGATAGTCAAAAAGAAAGATATTACGCTAAAGGCGACACTGAATAGTGCCGACAAATACTGGTAGCGATTTGCTTGTTGCAATTTTCTAAACTAATCTAATTTGACAGCACTAAAAATGTTGCCATCCCTTTCTCGTAAACTGAAACGAAAAGGACGGCTATAATTTTAGAGCTGTCAAATAAAATGCAACAAGAAAATTGCTCTGACTGTGATACTGTCACTGACTAATAGTGTCGCTGAAAATATTGAAAAACCGGGTGATCGTCATATTTACCACAATTTTAGGGAGTTTTTTTAAAACCTTTTTATTTTATCTTACGTTGTTTTTTTTACTACAAAGCAGTAAACTGTAAACAGCAGTATGTCAAAGATAGTGTTAGCAAACGTCTGTAATTGGCAGCTAAACACTAAACACCCAGTTCCGAGCGTGATGCCCAAGGGCTTTGATCCGATACCCGCACCAATTGATTTCCGCGTTTTCTGCGCGCGCGCAGACGTCATCTGATTACACTTACCGTTACTATTGTATAAAAAAAATACGTGTAAATTCAACAGTATAAGAGTCAAACTCAAAGTGTACTTATTTGTTGTATTACATGTGGTAGAGGTCTCATAAGTATCATTGAATCAATGTTGTCTCCTCAATGACATGTTTATTTCAACCCACGACCTTTAATTAGGAAGAACGTTTGTTACCTTTAGACCACCGGCGTCCAATTTACTTAGTATAGGTAAATAAACCTAATGAATATTCATAGTATAAAATAACCCAAATCAGTCGATAGAAAATGATAGTTGATTAACAAATTAAGAATTAAAACACCATAAACAAGAAAAACCCAGCAACTAACAACTCAATTTATTAAAAAATACAATTCTTGACTTGGAGCGGCAATTACAAAGTATCATAAAGCATTTAGTTCTGCTAATATTGTTCACTTCGATTAGTTACTGATCGATTCCACGTTCATCGATCCTTATAAGATAGCTATCAATAGACCTTGATAACATCAGTACAGTGCGCGGCACATAACACGTTGCAAAGCGCAAAGTAAGATCGGAGATGTGCACAACGTTACAATAAATATGGGTAAACTGTCAGTCAACTGTTGCCTAGTAACTTATTACGGGCTTACAAACATTTTGTCTAGCCACAAAAATCGAGTGTATAAGTTACAATAAAAAAAATTGTACAATTGACTCTACTTTTCAAAATTAGGTAGGTAAAAAACTTTATTTAATTTCATTTAATTTTTAGATATAAGTATATATAGGTACATATATAGGTATATACATTAAAAAAATTGTGACTATTAGCAATAGGTAGTGAAAAAGTCCTAAGAAAATGTTTAATAAGATAAATTTCAATAGGGTTATAAACTATGATCGATATTTAATAAAAAAAATAATCACAATGTCGAAACTAAACAAAACTTCTTATTTAAAATTAATTTAACAAAAAATAGCGATATGACAGGGTCTGAGGATAACGTCCGTCTATCTCTGGCGTTCAAGCAAAAGTGTGCTCCGACTGACGCTCGCGCCGCTCGAAGCCTCGGCCGCCCCTCCAAGCTGGCTCGCACCACTCTCTGCGTGACGTCACAGGCCACGCCCTCCATCTAGTCGTTTCCACGCTTATTCGGCTTCTCCTGACGGCGGTGCGTCCTCGCCCGCAGGACCATCAGGGTAGCAGGGTGGCTGCAGCTGCATATCCTCCGTCTCATGGGATGGTGATGCAGGAACATGCACGTCCACCTCAACGATCTGGCGCTCAGCACCACATGGCTGACTTTCGTCATCATTGTCATCTGAAAAGATATGATCTGCCTTAGTTTCCTATTCGAATCGGAAAAGCTAAGAGTAGGAAACTCGTTAAACTCAAAACTTTAAAATGATTGGACAGAGCCCTCGGGTATGTCCACTAAGAAAAACTTTCGAGTGAAGCTCTTTAGCTACAAGTAGGTTATTAAGTAAAAATTTACACGGCAGAGCCCTCGGGATGCACGACAAAATAAACGGACAAAGCGACAGAGCCCTCAGGATGTCCACAGTTCATGGAAGTGAACAGTTCACGAACCTCGCCATCATCGCAGAGCCCTCAGGATGCGAATTGTTCAGAGCCCTCAGGGTGAACAATAAGTACCAGGAGACGTACCATGTAGGATGTTCTCCATCATTGCAGAGCCCTCAGGATGCGCATTGTTCAGAGCCCTCAGGGTGAACAATAAGTACCAGGAGACGTACCATGCAGGATGTTCTCCATCATTGCAGAGCCCTCAGGGTGCGATAGCAAAGAGTAGAGCCCTCAGGGTACTCAACACAAATGCAGAGCCCTCAGGATGCAACAGCCAAGAGTAGAGCCCTCAGGGTACTCAACACAAATGCAGAGCCCTCAGGATGCAACAGCCAAGAGTAGAGCCCTCAGGGTACTCAACACAAATGCAGAGCCCTCAGGATGCAACAGCCATGAGTAGAGCCCTCAGGGTACTCACCACAAGTACAGAGCCCTCGGGTTGTACGTACTGATATACATAACGAGTACTGAGACCAATGATGTGATGGATTAACAAAGCAGAGCCCTCGGGATGCGTCTCGTACAAGTGCAGAGCTCTCGAGGTGCACAGGTACATACATCACAGTTACACAGTGCATACTCACTATCAAAAAATGTGATGCACACCTCGGGGGTCCATTCCCCGCGCCAAAGCGTTATGTATTCTGCAGCCGCTTGCGTGGTTTTACCATAAGAGCCAGCAATGAGCTTCAGCTCATAACGACCATGGGGCAGCACCCGCGTGACAACATATGGACCGCGCATGCCAGAGTCTAACTTGCCCGTAGCCTGACTCGTCTTACGCACAAAAACCATGTCACCCTTATTGAACGTGCGTGGTGCTTTGCGTCGTTCATTAACACGAGCGTCTTGACGAGTGCGATTCTCGTCCAGTAGCTCAGAGGCACGTTGGCGGGCGAGCTCGCGCAGTGACTCGCGATTTGGACTGGTTGCCTCTAAAGCAACATCGCGTACCAGAGATCGAATGACAGGCGTTACACCCTCATTACCTGTTAACAAATTGATTGGAGAACATTTAGTTGATTTTTGAGTAGTCATGTTCAAGGTGAGCTGTAATTTCCATAAAATGTCTGACCAACGTTCTTGTCTAAAATTGGATTCGACCCGAATCATATTCATTACAGTGCGACAATACCGCTCAACTTGACCATTACTACGATGCATCTCAGGAGTTATGAAATGTATGTTACAGCCCAATTCTTTGACCCAGTTAACAAAGGAAGCACTCTCATACATACGACCACGATCAGCAACTAACAGCTTTGGACAACCAAAGAGTGAAATAGCGCTTTCAAAAATATGTTTCAACTCATTTGCATCTTGCTTACGTATCGGATACAGAAGGCAGTACTTGGTAAATGCGTCCACAATAAGAACCACATACTTGAAACCGTTCGACTCGGGGAGAGGCCCCAAAACATCACTATGTACAGTTTCAAACGGCGCAGTAGGCTTGATCCATGACTCTATAGGTTGAGAAGGCTGGCACGGTACCTTCTTGTGAGAAAGACACACAACGCAATGTTGTATGTACTTCCGCACAAACTGTCTCAACTTGGGAAACCAAAAATGTTTCAGCACGAGGTCGGTAGTTTTATCGATACCGATATGTTGGTGTTCATCGTGAAAAACACGCAGCAAGCTAAGGCGGTGACCCTTAGGCACATAACACAGAAAACGCGACTGCTCGCCAACCACGTCCATTTTATAGTATAGGACGTCGTTACGCACTATGTACCTAGAACCATCTAACTCACCATCTTTGTGCTTTTGAAGCAGGGTTTGCGTCTCCTCGTCAGCGGCCTGCGCTATCTGAGCCCAGTTTAGTGGCTTCCGAATTTCGCAAATATTTACCGGGTTACGGCTCAGATAATCAGCATGAGATAGCGCAGTCCCCTTTCGATACTCGAGATCAAAGTCGTAGTCTTGCAGATACATCCACCACCGAGCTACTCTCGGTAGTAGATCCTTCTTGCGCTGTGTCAGTTTCAAGGCGTTACAATCGGTCACAACTTTGAACTTTGTACCAATGAGATAATGCCTAAAATGTTGCAGCGCCTTGACAACTGCCAGCGTCTCCAACTCGTAGGAGTGATAACGCGATTCAGCCCCTTGAGTTACCTTGCTGAAATAAGCAACAGGCTGCTTGTGCCCACCATCGTGAGTTTGCAGTAAAACAGCTCCATAACCTAGCGCTGACGCATCGGTGTGCACTTCAGTGGGGAGAGAGGGGTCAAAGATAGCTAATACCGGCTCAGTAGTTAGCCGCTCGATGATGTCTTTACGGACCTTCTCTTGTTCCTCACCCCACCTGAACTGGACACCTTTGCGGGTTAGATTCGCTATACACGCTGTTTTCAAAGAGTAGCCTGGAATATAACGCCTAAAGTAACCAGCTAGGCCTAAAAACTGTCTCACTTCTTTTACACTGCTCGGAACTCGAGCAGCAACTAAAGCCTCGACCTTATGCTTGCTCGGTCTCACCTGACCATTGCTAATTGTTCTTCCTAGGTACTCAACCTCTGTCGTGAGAAACTTACATTTCTTCAGATTGATGGAGAAACCTGCCTTGGTCAGTGTACCTAGTACCTCACGAAGCGTTTGCAAACCTTCCTCAATCGTATCGCTAGGCAACAAAACATCGTCGATGTAAACGCAAGCCCGACCAGCATCGATGTATGAACGCAACGTGTTAGATATGATGCGCTGGTAAACGACAGGAGAATTCGCGAGTCCATAGGGCATTTTTATATACTCCCAGTGCCCTTCAGGAGTCACGAATCCCGTACGATGAACAGACTCGCTATCTAGCTTGATCTGGTGGAATCCAGTCGCCATATCCAAGCTCGTAAAATATTTAGCTTTGCCTAAACGATCGATGTGATCGTCGATCAGTGGTAGTGGATAGTGATCCTTAATGGTGTTCGCATTCAACGCCCTAAAATCTACACACAGCCTATCACTACCGTCTTTCTTTTTGACAAGCAAAACTGGACTCGCAAACTCAGACTCAGACTCACGTATAATATTTTTGTCTAACAGGTCCTGAATAATATTCCTAACGCGCAATTTTTCGTCATGGGACATCTTATACGGTCGGTAAACTACTGGGGTTTCGTTATGCAATCGAATGTGCATGGTGCCAGTTTGCACGGTTGTAGTGGCAGTACCTACGACTAGATATTCCGCGAACTCATCTATGACACTCATTAATCGCTCCCTATCTTGACCTACTAACGGTGTATTAATCGGTATACAAGGATCTGACAATACCTTACAAACGTTCTCAGCTCGTGTGAGTCGTTGCACGCCCCGCGTTCGGGTATAGATCACACCATCCCTATTTAGCACATCGGTGCCGATGATGACAGGCGTGTTCATGTACTTATCCGGAACGACATGGAAATCGACTTCGAGGGTAATCTCGAAAAACTCGACCGACAAAGTGGTGCAGTACGAGGTATGCACCTCCTGGCTACCTATGCCGCGCAGAACACGAAACGACGGCGTCTGGGTGCACTGCAGGTGTTTGGCTACAGACTCTGAAATCAAAGAAATAGTTGAACCACTATCTATAAGCACATCAACTGGTACCCCTTGAATAACTGCAGCAGCAATGTCATTCTCTTTGTAGGTGTCCACGGTTTCGCGGCAAAAATTGACGTGGGACTTGCCACGCGAATCCGCACGCTGTTTCGCAAAACAATCCTCAATTTTATGACCTATTTTTTTGCAAAAAGAGCATGGCTCAGATCTAGGCGGTTTGGAAGTTGATGCACTTGTAGGTAGACTGTCCTTGGTAGGTACATCTGATCTCATGCGCTTGGCAGAGGTGCACGAGATCTGTTTGTGACCATAACCTCCACAGGAAAAACACTTCACCCTCGCATCAACGTGCTCTCGTTTACGTGAGCTCGACTGTGACTCGTGTTTACGAAAAGAGCCACGTGCACGAACAGATGTCACCTGAGCTGGTTTTGTGTATGTCGACAAAAAGTTTACTAAGCCATCGGGTAATAGCTTTGCGTTGGTGGCAGATGCACGAATCTGAGCGTCTGTGATACCACGTATCACTATGGCAGCAATCAACTCGTCACTCATACCTTTGACAATACGTAATCTTAGTAAAGAACGTCTAGCATATTCCGCATACGTAGAGTAGTTGTCTGAATCGGTTTTCATGACATCGAATAAAATATTCGCGATATCGATATTAAGGGGGCACAATGATTTAAACTCCCGCTTGAAATTTGACCAGCTGCGGTCGTTGCTAATCCATTCATTGAGCCATACTTTTGCGTCCCCTTTTAGGCAATTACCTATACGTGCTAAGCACTCGCGGTCATCCCACCGATTCAAACTACGTACATGATCTACTTCACTACACCACGCATCGAAATCATGCAGAGACGGATCAAAGTTCGATATAAAAACATGGTTCGATCTAACCGGAATAGCACTGATCGCACTTACCAGCTTTTCGGTTACCTCACTCATAACAACCTCGGTAGCGGTTGTACTGGATTTTACCACACTTAAACATGGCACGGAAATGTCGATGCTACCAGCGCACGACTCGGCGACAGACGGTGCGGGTAGGAGCGCGTTGCTCGGCTCGCCAGCCGTAGGTGCAGACGGCGGTAGCAACTGCTCGACCGGTTCGGGCGGCGGCGCCGACGTGGCGTGTGACGCAGCCCCATTGTCTGCACTCGAACTGCGTTGCCTGGAACTATCTTCCAAAGAATTTAAACGCTCTAAAATAGTTTGAAGCGTCTGCTCCAAGCCAGGGATAGGCGAACTGTCATTACAAGTTTTACGATTACTTTTACTTTTACCGGACATTTTTGCAACAAAGTTTGCCCAAGTAAAAACTCATAGATTCTCTAAAATTTAAATCAAAAATAAGCCACAGCGGTACAGAACAGGATAGGAATCCCACTTCTGAGGTTATAAACTATGATCGATATTTAATAAAAAAAATAATCACAATGTCGAAACTAAACAAAACTTCTTATTTAAAATTAATTTAACAAAAAATAGCGATATGACAGGGTCTGAGGATAACGTCCGTCTATCTCTGGCGTTCAAGCAAAAGTGTGCTCCGACTGACGCTCGCGCCGCTCGAAGCCTCGGCCGCCCCTCCAAGCTGGCTCGCACCACTCTCTGCGTGACGTCACAGGCCACGCCCTCCATCTAGTCGTTTCCACGCTTATTATAGTGATATTATTGTGTCAAACTAATGTTGTAGTATCTAGCGTTATCACCACTCTAACGTGAATTAGAACATTTTGTATAACTAACCGCCACTATATACTGCGCATACTGTAATAGTTTTAATAGAAGCAAACTGGAGAAAAAAGTGTTACGGAACCAATAACCGGCAATATCGGACTAACTAAGCTGTATACAATGTCAACTAACACGTTAACACTTGCAAGAAAAGCTAGATAGGTGGTTTTATTAGTCGGCCATAACGCGCGTGATGAAAAAAAGACATTCATCGGGGTATGGGTAAAAAGTGGCTCCTGATACTGTAGAAATCATCTACTAAGATTAGTGTGATATGATAAAGCACTTCACCGAATACATACATGTATCATCATTATTTTCTAGCCTTTTGCACACTTGATTGCACATTTTTAGCACATTTATCTACAAGATGTATTATACAGATTACTTAGTTACGTATGTAAAAACTTAGCATTTTTGATGACGCTTCCGGACAGTGTTTTTTTTTTTTGTACAACTAACAGGTATTTTACATATCCGACAGTAATTTAACTTCAGAGAGCCAATTGGTTTAATTTAGTTGTCAATAATCTTGAATAAGTTCACTGCTAGAACCCTTCCCTATACATTCAAAGAAAAGAGGCATTGACTATAGTCAAATTGGTGACCACAGAGTATTAATACTCCATGTTTGCTACCCATCTGATAATGTTTTTGTAATCTCTTACTCTTACGGTATCTAGAGGAGATGACGAGATCCTTTCTATGCCATAATTCCACCTCAACTCCTTGTTCATTTTGAACGCCATTTTTTCTCTCTCTTCTTTAATTTATCTTTCTTGTTTATATTTATCTCATTTACGCAATTTTTTTTCTTTCTCTCTTCCTTAATTTATCTTTCTTGTTTATATTTTAACTCATTAATTTGCATTTTTGTGTTCGATAGATCACTAAATAGTTAATGATCTCGCATGGGTTATGTTGCGACAATTAATGCTATACCTGGCAAGGAGAACTAAAGTATGACCGCAACATAAATAGTCTTTGGCAAAGGAAGTAGATGGCGTTGGTTCACGCTTTCACGATTATAATAAATTTTATGACACTGCAGTTACACGTAAAACAGGTAAAGTATATATGAACGTGTGGCTTAGTTTTAAGTAGGTACGACTTCTGCGATATTATCCGTTTGCTCTAATAAAGTTTCAAAGATCATACCCAAACAAGTTTTTTTTTTTTTAAATATTACTAAGTAGGTTATAAAACATGTCAATTCTGCCACTTTATTCTGACTTTATCACCCTGCAAAATGTCCCAAAAGGATCGAATCTACTTGATTACTGCAGTGCCAAACGATTCACTAGACTTGAAATCAATTAACTTTTTAAATTTTTTAGCTTCGTCTTCGTGACTCTTCCACTCATATCAGGTTTTATAGTTGTCTAAGACCTGGGATTTTGACGTCATTTAATTTTCCTACTTTACTCTAATAATAATAACGTCAAAATGACATCGAAAATTAGTTTTAGTTTGAGATTATGATGTTATCTCTATTGAATTAAAATCTCTGCCGAAATGGGCATAGGCCTTTGTGGTTTTTTACTGTTTTCTATGTAAATACGGTCAAGATCGTATCGTACGTACGAGTGCGGAACTATTGAATTATTTCAGGTTTCAGTTTCCAAGTGACTACATAAACAGGTTTGTTCAAAGATAAGAATAAGTTATAGATTGCAGCTTACTTTTGAAGATGGTGACCTTTTATTCTTTGATTTTTGATAAGAATAACACAGCTGGAATCTTGTGAAGCTGGATTTAGCTGGCGCTTTTATAAATGCTTAATAAACCTATGATTAGCTTTCAGGTGCAAACTAAATACCTACACTTAGCTTTTTTTTATGACTGACTCAGACTCTTGCAGTTTCTAGTTAGATGATTAATACCATTTTTCCAAATTGTCTTGAACACGTAAAAGAAGCTTTGGCAGACCAACAGCCAGGTTGGTGGATGATATCGTTGTCGTGCAGGGAGATCGGTTCCAAAGAGATCAACATAGACACGAGTGGCGTTTGACAAAGGAGGCTTATGCCCAGCTGTAGGTCACTATAAGCTGCCTATGATGATAATGATGATGACGGGAAGCGCTAAGAAAAAAACACAATAACTGCTTTCGAAATTACAGAATAACCCGCCAGTGTACAGCTAGTTACGAATATATATGTATAATAGACAATCAGTCAATGACTACATCGATACCTACTTAACGGTAACAAATAATTGATGGCATCTGAAAAAACCTACCTAATGGTTACAATACCGTAGTTACAAAATTTGATTAGCGGGATGGTCACGTTGGAATTCGTCTATGAGAAGCACTGGTGATAGTGTCATTGTTTATTTGGATGCGGTATCCTACTAATATTATAAACTAACCGTCACCCGCGGCGTTGCTCGCGTTCTACCCTTTAGAGTGTGACGTTTCAAGATTCCTTTCTTAGTGCACCCCTACACTATATAAGGATACTACCCTCTAAATTTCATACCTCTAGGACTATTGGTTTAGGCTGTGCGTTGGTTCTCTGTCAGCTTCAAAAGAGTTTTATATATATTGATGATGATTGATGATGATATTGATGATGATGTGAATGTAAGTTTGCTTGTTACGCTTTCACGCAAAAACTACTTAACCGATCATCATGAAACTTTGTACATATATTTTTGGAGGTATTAGAAGTAACATAGGATACTGTTTATCGCGGAAAATTAACGGGATTTAATGGGACGCGAACGAAGTCGCGGATGGAAGCTAGTATTTAATAAAACTAAAATGGTAGTCATGAATAAGTACTAGGTCCTAAAGTAATGAATATGTAGTAGTACTTTAGCCTAATAAACCAGAAGTGAATTTAAATTTGAAGAAAATGAATTAATGATGAAATTATTAATGATAATTATTTTGTATGAAATAGTGAAGAACCAATCAGATTTCTCATTTTTTTTAAGCGGTTACCTTTCCCTTTTGCAATACAAACCTCAGAGAACAAGTCTACTGAAGGCATGCCCTGTGAGGTATTGTATTGCGTCCATCATATTTTATCACCGGTTAAAGTAAAGATGATACTGCTAGGAGTAAAAGTGTCGCCAACTCTCTTGTTTGGCCACCTATAGGATGTAAAGGTATAAATACTTTCGTTTCCACATTGAAACTAAAGTGGTCCATTATGAGTGAGCTTTAAGGGCTGGTCTTTTTTAACCAGTCAACTCCCAAAAGCTTTCAAGTTCTGCAATATAGGATACAGTTTTGCCATTGTACATAAATATTGATTAAATCATTCGCAAATCTAGGTACGTGTTATTAATTTGGTATGCTAAGTTATCATCACCGTCACTCGTGACAAATAGCTAAGTCAGGCATAGCAACATAATATCAAATGCCTTCTCCAAACCCAACTGTGCTCACTAGATTCATCATCCGCGGCATAGTTTCGTCGCGTTCAGGGGCAAGAACGGTACCGGGGCCGACGACCCGAGATCCCGCCGATAACTCATCGCGGTGTTTATTCACTATTATCGAATAGAACGCGCATCCATTGTAATTTGTGGCTCTTTAAATTTGTCATTGGATGTTGACGAATCGGCTAGTGTAACAATGCCTATATTTTTTTATTGTGAAGTATCAGATTGCCGTTTTTTTTGAACTTAGTATGATTTACGGCACTAACATAGATTTTTCAGTAAAAAGAATTGATCGTCAAATAGTGTAAGTACATACCTGCTGCCTACTAAGAAGATGCTTCTTTTATTGTAAAAAAGCAGATGAATGATAATAAAAGCGTGGGAAAGGTCAAGCCAGAGGGTCTCATAAAACATTGAGCATTCTTTATAGTGGTGACAGTTTATTTGTGTTTATTTCCTCTTCACCTGAGAAAGCTACTCAATGCGTTAAGTTCTACATTCAAACTAGTTCTTCACAATAAGGTCAACATCAGGGGTGGGGAGGAAACACCAGTTATTTTAATGAGAGAGTACTCGCTGGTGACAGAATAGCCAGAGCTTCTGTTGCGTCAAAATATGGTAATGCGAAATGTGAAAATTGCAACGATAAGGCTGCATACGCACTCCTAGCTAAACGGATGTCTTTTGTTTTCCCTTCAAAGTATCAGTGGCCGCGGCTGAGTGAGTAGCCAAAGTCCCCCCAAAACTAAACCCCTATAAACCCCTATAGTGCGTTTGCAGCCTCAGAATATCGTTTCTAACAGTTACTAAAAGGTTAAGGGTTTTTCAGGTCAATCCTCATCATAAACATCATGAAAGTGTCTACAGTTGAACATTATTTTACCTCTCCACCTCTTCCACCTTCTTCATTCCCTGACTTCTTTAGATCTTTACAATATCGTTGCTTCATCAAATGGAGTCTTATATCCTTCCACTTTTCCAGCATGGTTATGCCTAGCGGCTGGTGCTTCTGCAAAATATATACCCTGATGGTTAAGTGCAATGGGCTCATGCTTGTCATCTACAGGTTACTGAGACATCCTCTCAAATCTCTTGCTCCTCACTATCCAGATCTTGGTCTCGTCCTCAACATTAAGGATGTTAAACTGTCAAAAAGGTCCAAAGAGCGTTCTAAACTTCAGCACGGGTTAGGAGCTTTACGACTACATCTCTATTTGACTAGGCAGCAGATATGACTAGATCGCTTTAAGACTAAATCGCGATATGACTATATCGCGTTGGGGTTAAATACGAGTAGCTGTTCGACCATATTATGCTTACGTCCTATTATCAGTTCGACGTAATATCGATATGACGTACAAGGGTTTTGCGCAATAGAGTAAAGCTTGTCATCTCTGGGTTACTATCATCCTCTCAAATCACTTGCTCCTAAATATCGAGGTTTTTTTCTCGTCCTCAATACTAAAGATGTCAAAAAACCGTTTAAAAATTCAGCACGTGCCCATCAATTTATTCAATTTCTTCTCCATAATGCTATATTCTGCTAAACTGAATAAATCTGTCGATGTAAACAATTGGATCGCAGTAATGGGAACGCGGCGCTATGGACTAACGGTAACAAGGTTATGGTCATAGAGGTCGTGAGTACGCATCGACTCAAAATCAGTTATTCACGACATTTTGTGGTAAGCAAACGTTTTTCCTGTGAACTTAAAAGCGTCTTTTAAAATAAGTATCACGATTGGTGAACGATATCGTTGCCGTACAGGGGAAAAACTGACTGCAAAAGTCCCAAAATATACAAGGATGGCGTTTGAGGGGGGAGGCTTATACTCAGCAGTGGGTAAGTATAAGCCTATGACGACAATAACAAAAGCAAGCTCGTATGAGTTAGTAGCCAACTCTGTTGACGAAGTTTTTAGGCAGCCTTGAGGCCTCCATCATGGCTTAACGACTGGTAGCGCCGAGACCGACAGTTTAACGTGCCCTCCGAAGCCCGAAAACACTCAGATGTAAATGCCACTAATGGTTACCCATCCAAATAGTGACCGCGCAGACCGTCGCTTAACTTTTAAGCAAGCTAAGCCACTAGCGCTTCATTGTAGATGGATGAATGATATCGTTGCCGTACAGGGACAGACCTGGATGCAAAAGGCCCAAAATAGACAAGGGTGGCGTTTGAAGGCTGCCTATGATGATGATGATGATTATTGCAGTTCAAACTTATTTTTGCTAATAGACTAAACTCTAGGAGGAAAACGCTGCGGTGTTTCTCTAGTAATTTATAAGACTCATTTAGTATTAATCATTGAGACAAGTGTTGGTGCAGATAAAGATTAGAAAGCTCTTAAATCAGTAACGTTGGTACTTATACCGGATAAATACTATTAGTAACGCTATGAAAAGAAAGTGATGAGGTATGGATGAGAATTACGGCTTTATTACACTATGATTTGTAGAGCGTGGAGGTCGATTCAATACTCAAAAATATGCAGGAGTAGTTTTCAAATCCTCCTCAAATCCTCCTCAAATTTGATATCATCAGACAAGTGGACTTTATTCGGTGCATAAAACGAGAGAAAGCCGAATAATTCTGCATTCTTTTGTTTTTTTTTCGTGAGCGTGAAAAAATATTGTTGTAAACTTTATTCCAATCGGGGGAAAACGGACCGGGTGAGTACGGGACCGGATGAGAAACGGCCTGACAGTTTCTTTTGTTTTATACCATTGCATATAAAAAATTTAAGCGATTAAAATGATTATAACAGCTACACATTCTACACTATATTAGGTAGTGGGTTCGATCCTCACCGGGAACTTTTGTGTGATACAAATATTGATTCTGTTATATACTTACAAAAATATAAACTGTACATAAGTATTTTATCAGCAGTTTTATCGTTTCACTGTCTCATTATTATTTAAACTGTTCTGTAAAAAACTGCTTCGTTATTTCGCAGCTCGATACTGACCACTCTGACCAGTAACAAAAAAGAAATGCAAAAATCCAACCCAAGTGAAGATCATTAGAGGGCACACTCACTTGATACATATCAAGACGAGATGGTCAAACAAATAACATTAAATAAATTTGAGGAGCGCAGTTTATACGTAGTGGTGTGATATTGAAATGTTGAAACTGGTTTGCCTCCCAGTGGTCAGGGAACGCGCGCTTGGGAATACTGAATCGAGGATCAAGGTATCTGGAGGTACTCTGAAAATAAACAAGTTTGCATTATTATTTGTTATGGCTTACTAAAACTTAAACTAATTAAATGTCCAGCAGCAGCAAGGTTTGTAACATAAAAAAAAAATAGGTAAGTATACAGTAATATGAAAACACAAGATGGCAAGTAATAGCTTCTTTGTCGCTTTATTATACTAGCCGTCTCCCGTGGCGTTGCTCGCGTTCTACCCTTTAGAGTGTGACGTTTCAAAATTCCTTTCTTAGTGCACCCCTACAATATATAAGGATACTACCCTCCAAACTTCATACCTCTAGGACTTATAGTTTAGGCTGTGCGTTGATTCTCAGTCAGCTTCAAAAGAGTTTTATATATTTAGAAGATGATTAAGATCTTAATTTTTGGGGATAGAAGTTTTCCTTGGACTTAATCACGCATCCATGTTTTATCTTATAAAGAGTACTTGAAGTTTCACAGTAGCATCACATCGGGTTGTGCTTTGAGAATAGTGAATTAGAACTGGCGCTGACTGAGGTATTTATTGTCGTCGATAGGTATGTATTGTCTTGTCGGGTTTACCAGGGTGCATGGAGATTCTGCTTGAGTTCTTCAATGCATTATAACAGACCTTTTACCTACCTTTTTTACATAGTCAGTGTTTTTGCGCTAGTCTATATTTCATTTTGAAAACGATACTTAATAATGTCAATGCATTTTTATATAAGCAAAAAGTGTGGTTCATAACTTGACTGATTGTTCATAAGTGATGAACTGTGTTGTATTTTTTTTCTGGAAAATAGGCTATGTTTTATCTATTTTTACATACAGAATAATCGGCGTAATGAGAACGCATATTGTACTGAACATACTCAACATACCTCGTCCATTCAATAAGAAACAATAATCAAAAACCTAATAAAAATAACCTTCAATTTCAAAAGAGGTCGTTATCCACAATACAGAACGGGTGACAAGCTTCTTAGCAAAATCTTCCTCACGAGTTAAGTTACAAAAAAATGACAGGAGGGACCTTTGATGTGTTTAAATGGCGATGTGTGTCCTCAAATGAGACAAAAAAGTCAACTGGCCGCAAGCAAGGTTAACGAGCCCGTACCTCTACATCAAATACATTGCTGCATTACTTACGATAGCAATTAAAGTAGTAGGTGCTACTGTGGCAGTGTAATATGTTGCAAATATAAATTATCGTATGTTACTTGAGTAAAATCGCGATCGCGTTTGCCATATGCCACAAAAAAAACTGTGATTGTGTTGAGTGCTCTTGGTACAAGTATTTTATAATTAGGGATTTGTGCAGGCTAGTAAATCACAGTAATTAATCACTCATTAAAAATGTGATTCGACCATTAAAACAAAATGTATACTTACTGTACAGAGCCTACACTTTGTATTAGCCAGTAAAAATGGCAATTTAAGCATATCAATGAAATCCTTTCTGAGGACCATGCTAACGATTATCTGAGGATCTTCTTGAGGACCTACTTCAAGATCTTTGAGGGTGTTTCTTTCCCAGGACCAACTTAGGCAAAAAAATTAGGGTTAAATTGCACCATATGAAAGAACTTCTTTTTGAGGATCATCTGATGACCTTCCTCAAGATCGGAGGGTAATTTTTTGGACCCAAATCAAGCATTTTTTGCTTAGTATCTTGACGGCGATTTGATTTAGGTATACTGTCGATAGTATCACGGAAAAAAAATATTATCCTATGACACCACAGATTGAGCCAATCAGTTGTGTCACGGGCGATATATTATGCATTTGAACACGGAAATCACAATACTATGCTATGTAAGACGTTAAACTTTAATTGCCAGTTCCATTCAAGCAACATCGTTAACTCGGTGCCAAAGAGAAATGGCTTTCTCGTTCAAATTAATTAAAGGACGAGATTCACAAGTTTATAACGTATAAATAAACCATTAGCTAAATTACTCAATCATTTACATTTTATATAGTTTAACAATCAGCGATAGAAATAGTAATGTACCTACTTCTTGACGTCAAAGTATCCACTCTAAAATGAGCAGCATATATCAAAGAAGTGTATGCGGGGATTGGATACCGCATCAGCTTTTCGCTCGTGGCGTAGCTTGCTTAGCCAATTTTCACTGATTATCTAAGTTAAGCAACGTTCTGTGCGGTCACTACTTGGATGGGTGACCGTTAGTGGCATTTACATCTGAGCGCTTCCGTGCTTCGGAGGGCACGTTAAACTGTCGTTAAGCCACGACAGAGGCCTTAAGGCAGCCTAAAAACTCTGTCACCAGAGCTGGCCACTAACTCATACGAGCTCGCTTGCTTATCAGCTTTTCAGCATCAGATTTTTTTTATAGAAAACTAATCCTTAGCGACTCTTTTAGATAACGCTTTGTAAACCTTTGTATATTCAACAAACTGACCTATCTATAAAACAGTTTAACTAGAAGTAATTGAGTTTTGTGCTCCGAAACATAAGAATAAATATAGCACAAGCCCACGCACATGATAAAGCCAGGGTATCTAAACCATCGCAAATTTTCCTTTATCCTACAAAACGAAACGCGTAAGGATTAAATGTGGTGCTCGCATTTCTCCTGATAGCCAAGATAGCTGTCCCACTCCAACTAACCAGTACCATGTCTACCTTCTCTTTTCCTCCAGGCTGCACAGCCTCATCTCCACGGCACCTCGCCGTCGCCTTCAAGTCACATATTTTATTTGTGGAACCTTCCTGCATCTAGAGGGGCTAAAGCCCGCTATGCATGAAACGACTGGAATCACCGTCGAGAAAGTTCTGTTTACGAGGGAGCGGGGACATCTTAGTAAGTTTCGAAAGGTGGTCGATCCATGAATGGGATGCACATTTGTTTACCGTGTCGGAGACCTGCCAATAATATTCACCCACACATTTACTTGAATGCAATAATCGTAGAGGATTTTATGCTTATAGTGAGACGCACGTCGATAGGTGGCGATACGAGCGAAGGTTGTAAATTGTGATGCAATAGAATCTGGAATGCTGTCACGTCTTCAGCTGCATTTAAATGCTAATTCACTGCATTATTAGTTATTTTGTGCAAGAGCCTACTACTTTAGTTCATAATAAAATAGACGTCGTGTCGTTAAGGAATAAAAGAATTTAGTTTTAGTTATAATGTGGAGTAACCAATGAGTCTTAAATTATAAATTGAAGCGAGTTAGGGACCTTTTTCACACAGTCACCGATACCATAACTACACGATATCGGCAGCTACGAGAGCTGTACTAGACGCTTTCACAGCGCTTCGTCACCAACATCGATATTTTTGTTCAAGCAACTGATTATCGGTCGGTATATAAAAGCAACTGATATTATTTTGTCGGTCGGTGTCGTGTAAGTAGGTCAAGTATCGGCAAGACCACAAACGTTTATTATGATGAAGCCGAAGTACCATCCAAAAAATTAAATCTACCAAAATCTAACATGACAATGGTCAAATAAAACTGTAGGTACGCTATATGAAGATTGCGGGTTTTGACCCGGACATAGATCACAAGCTTGAATCACGTGCCGAGCAAAAAACAAAGGACTTCATCAGCATCATGGCTATTACTCCAGTTATTTTATGTGGCTTCTCGTGTTTGTTTCTTTTATCGTTTTCTTGCGACTCATTGAACTCTTTGTCATTATGACTCTAGGAGTGATTGATAGTTTTATTACGCATACTTTGAACCCCCAATTGCTTGATGGTCTTGAAGATTTTCATTGAGCCAATCTCAATCATTGAGCTACTGAGATGACATGTCGATTGTCGGTAGTGTGTTGATGTCGTGGTCGTGTGCAAACGTCCAATCTTGGCAAGTTAGTCACATCTCAATTTAAGAGTTTGGAGTTGGTCAGTTCAACACCACAAAGCTCAATATTCATTAATTTACGCGACGGTTCTGTAGAAACCATAACAGCATATCTCGAACGTGAGTATTACCAATATTGCTAAGAAAGTACAAAGACAACGTTAAAATTTGCAGCTCGAAATCCCCACCCCTTATTGTCGATCATTAAAATGCAAAGCATTCTACGCTTTACAGACTTGATTTAAAGGCTATAAAAACCGGCGGCAAGATTTTTGCTAATTTGTTTCGTGCTCATAATATTGGTCCTTCGAGCCTTATTTTATTTCAGGTATGCAGAACATTTTATGGTTAACTGTGTGAGGCTTGCGTGTCTCACATTTATTGTGTTCGGAATCATTCCTCGAATGCCGCGCTTCAAAATTGGTATTTACCTTTGATTTTCGAATACTTCCTTAATTGGGTTTATAAAATGCGAAAGTTATGGTTAGCCTTTAGTGGTTGTAACACTTGTAACCAAGTAAGATATTTAGCATTGCTTAAATAACTACAAAATCGAGTCGATAGCGTTTGGTAACGCTTCTAAGTATCAAAGAAAAGGTATGGAGTTCAAATACTGCTCGACTCATAACTTTTGGAATGTTTAAAAATCTCGCGTAAAAAGTAGAAAAAAATCAACTTGTTTCTAGTAATATTGACTTTTTGTCACTTTTTGTCATTAAATTGTATTTTAATCTAATTGGCACGTTTATTGAATAGTTTCTTTTTAAATAGCTATCAACGTCCAAATCAATATATTTAAATACAGAAAATACACTGAGACGAGTAGGAAGCTAGCCGTATTAGCAACACAATGCTGAGACAAAGGAGCTCTGCCCAGCGAAGTTCACGCATATTTATTTAAATGCAGTTAGAACGTACTGTAGTTTACCGAGGAACAAACTTGCTTTCAAGTTGCGCGGGATATGGTTTTATGAATAAATCTTTGAAGAAAATAATAGAAGGAGTATTTAAATAATCTGCAAAATAATAGGTTACTAATAAAGACTTATGTCCCCCTATCTTATAAGCCTACTCCATCTACACATTGTCCCAGACACTACAGTGTCCCGTTAAGTGTAGGCATAGGTTGCCTCCTGACGCTGTATAAATCATCTTCAATAGATGTAAAGGCCTATTTATCATATAAAAAGTTAGACTTGACATTAGGTACGTATCAGTGCCTTGATCACGAATAAATGTGACAATTGCAAACGTATAGTAACGCTAGCGTATCCGAGATACACTGCGCGGTGACACTACAACGGTTGGCAGTCGAGCTGGCATTGACGCGCAACATAACTCGAATACGTTAACTCGCAGACTGTCAGATTTGTTCGTGATGGAGGTACTTGACTTGATTGGTAATCGAGACATTATCGTCCTCACAAGCATACTCTGATATTTTAACATACAGGTTAGAAAAATCTAAATAGGTACTTACGGAAATCACATAGTTAAACGATAAGTAACGTGACGGTTTCCATACATTTATATTTGCTATTCTTTTGACCAGAAAAAAAATCGGTAAACTCATTCATTATTCTTTATTGTACACAGAGAAACTTAACTTAAAACATGTACATATAGGCGAGCTTAACCCTAAAAAGAGTTCTCTTCCAGCAGAAACATCAACTTTCTTCTCAACTTAGCTAATAGAAAACTAAGGCTAAGCTTGACTGTGAACTACAACTTGATATTGTTTTATATCACTCATAATCCCAATTTGTAGTTAAACAATAAAGTAACTCCACAAATCACATTGTTCTAACAAATGACCACGACTTCCAACGGCCGTGGGAGTCCGATGCTCTGAACTGAGAAAGTAGGTACTTATTCTGTGACTGAGACACAGTTAGACATGACACTGGGAAGGTCGCAAACGCACTTGGCGGTCACGTCGCGGTGTTTAGCTCGGCGGCTACAGATCCTCGTTCTCGTTTCAAAGTGTTGGTCGCCGCGACCTGACAGGCAAGCGTCAGGCGACCAGATCAAGCGACTGATTAGGACTTCTTAATCTTTGACAGTATTTTGAAAGAGGACGGCAACCTCTGCCCGTCGAGCTGGCCTACGCGACTTGGTTGGCCAAATGCATTTGCATATCATTTGTGGTTTTAGCTGTAAATCAAATATCTCCTGTTAATTATATTTGATAAAGTCCAACGCACTCTACAGCTACTTCATACTCATTTTATTATACCAATTAATTTAGTTTACCCATACAAGCACAGACAGATTACCTAGGTATTCCTGATTGATCATCAATGATAAATACGTATAAACGTTTTACAAGAAAACAGTGACTTCTAAAAACATTACTGGGTCTCTATATATTCGGACAGTTTCCCAAACCTTGACCATAAACGAGATCAGTAAAATTCTAGATCAATCTTCTAGATTTATAAACCTACCTTTCTATGCTAAATTCATCACCATCACCCTATTTCAGTCCACTGCTGGACGTAGGTCTCTCCCAAAACGCGCCACTGAACTCGGTCTTCGGTTCTTCTCATCCAGTGTTTGCCAGCTACATTTCTCAGATCGTCGCCCCACCTAGTCGGATGTTAAATTCATGACGACAGAAAGCTCTCGTGGCTAGGCTTGCTTAATCAATCTTCACCGATTATCTAACTTAAGCAACATTCTGCGCGGTCACTTTTTGGATGGGTGACCGTTAGTGGCATTTATATTTGAGCGCTTCCGTGCTTCGGAGGGCACGTTAAACTGTCGGTCCTGGCTCTAGCAGTCGTTAAGCCATGACGGAGGCCTTAAGGCAGCCTAAAAACTCCGTCACCAGAGTTGGCCACTAACACAATACTAGCTTGCTTGTTTACGACGACAGAAATCTAAGAGAAAGACTCAGATTTTATATCAGATGGAAAGATACGAGGATAAAACAATGACATTGTTATAAAAACCTTGCGTTCCGGTTTTCCACAATGAGAAAAAATGTGTATGAACTTCTCTGGTACGAATCTATTTTATTCCGTTAGCTATTACAATCGGACTGCCGACCTTATGACCACAACTTTCCAGTGAAGAATTCGAGTAACTTTACTCTATTAGTTAATAACCATATAGTTTTTATGACTATCTTAAAATTGTTGAATAAAACAGTAATCAATTTGACTTGGAACTGTGTAACGATGTATTTGGGATTGGATCAATGGTAGTTCATTTAGAGGCGTATTTTTACTGTTATCTCATTAGATAATAAGTGGTAATTAAGTCTTAATTCTCAATATAAAAAATTAGAGTAGAAAGAACTCAGTACTTAGCTCTACCAACTTGTTTTTGCCTTAGCATAACACAAAACACAAAATTATGTTAATAAAAAAATAAAGTCATTCACAAGGAATAGGTACTTATTTGGAATCACGATGAAAAAAATACTATTTTCTAAACGATTCTTATAATATTTCTAAATAAATAAGTATTGATTATGACTATTTTTTACAGTTCAAAACAGCACGGTAGGTACCAACCCCTTTTCAAAAGATAATTATTTGAAAATGAGATAAGTCACTTGTTTTACGCTTTCACAGATTACATGAGGATTTTTAGTTATTCCGATCGTCTTTTGTCTTTTGAAAGTTTTTATCCAACTCAATATGAGGTCAACGACATATAAAACACTTTTAATTCTGAATTTTATGGCTTGGAAAATGCTCAGAAGTTTGGTAAATACTCCGCGTCTCTATGTTGCCGGGTGATCTTAAAGTCTACTCTATAAAACGATGAGTAATATTCACAAGTAATATTTTATTTACATTGCCCGATCGCCTTGCACGTTGTGCTGGGGCTTTAGCAAAGTGGCCGTATCGCTGCGCAGTGCAACTTAACATTAAAAAAAAAAACGCTGTTAATCGTTTTGAAGTGTAGATAGAAACTCTTATCTGTGTTGATTACGTTTTAGTGCCAGGTTGGCCGAATTAGGTCTGAATTTAAGTATCTTTTAAGTAATTAAATCATATAAGATACCTATAAAGAAGGATATTTTGAATTTTACTTTTTATTTATTTGTTTAGGTAGGTATTTAAAAAAAAACAACATGTAACGGTAACATAGTGTCCTACTTTAGATAAAAAACATTAACTTTTTAGTTCTAAGAAAAGTGCGAAGTGCAAACGCACATACATAATATAAGATTGTTTTTTTCCAAGTTAATTTAACCTAAAAAACTTAGTTGATGAAGAAACAACCAAACATTTCGTAATTTAATTTTTTTTTGAGATGGTTTATTTTTTGGCCACAATCTCATCTAGTGATGATGAAGCCGACAAAAAGCAAGCGTATGAGCTAGTGGCCAACTCTGTTGACGGAGTTTTTAGGCCGCCTTAAGGCCTCCGTCGTGGCTTAACGAACTGCTAGAGCCGGGACCGACAGTTTGACGTGCCCTCCGAAGCACGGAAGCGCTCTGTAAATGGCACTAACGGTCACCCATCCAAATAGTGACCGCACAGAACGTTGCTTAACTTAGATTATCCTTAGATTAACTTAGATTAAGCCGACGATGAAGTAGGACAGTCTAAGACACGATGTCACATATTGCAACTATTTGCAAGTGTCCATTGTCACTGCAAGGCTGCGTCGGCAACAATTGCACATCTTTCCTTCTTCCTGTTGTGGAGGAAAAGCCTTGCGCAGAGGTCACAACCCAAATAAACAATTTGCCGTCAGTATCGTCATGCCAATGAAATAAGTGAACAACGCGTAGAACGGAAACTTGTTTGGAGTTTTTCCCTATGAGGCGAATGTGCAAACTGTCCATAAAATAAATAAATAAAATAAATATTCACGGACACTTAACACAACGCCTTTTAGTCCAAACTAAGCAAAGCTTGTACGATGGAAACTAGATGGCTGATAGAATACATACATACATTTTTTTGTAAATACATACTTATAATACATAGAAACACCCAGACACAGAACAAACATCTATGTTTACAGCACACAAATGTTTGTTCTCGGTGGGGGTCGAACCCACGACCCACAGCACGTAAGGCAAAGCTACTTTCGACTGAGCCATGACGCCTGTCCATGAAGTTTTATAATTTATTCAATTATAGAGGTAGCTGTAGGATAATTTGCATTTATTATTATAATTTCTTCTTCTTCTTCTTCTCTTCAATAATGGCCTGTGTCCGTCATTTCGACAGACAATTTTGCCAATGTCAAGTGTTAAAATTGTAATAAATAAGTCAAGTCAAGTCATTTGTCAAGTCGGCTGTCGTTTTCGACGTGTCATCGAAAAAAAACTTCTTTTTTGACTTGACTAAATGACGGCTCTTACCGCTACCAATACTACTTAATAATGAGCACTACAAAACAATGTAAACGAAACCCTTGAAAATAGTATGCTATAAAAACTGTAGAGTTGTATGTTGTTACAAGAGCAAGAGGTAAACCATTGCCTCAATCATAATAACAGTTTTCACTTGGCCTCTTTTTGCTCTACGAAGTTTGTTTTTAATAAAACTTTGGAGGTTTGTACTACTTGCTCTTATGTATCTATTTTAAAATGTTATTGAAATTCAATTGAACCAACTTTTGAATAAATTAAAGGAATAACAGTTTCACTACTATCAGTTACTGTAATTAAGTCACGACATGACACAGACACCATGTCAAAGTGACATAAATTATGTTTAACAGGGACCAAATGTAACCTCTCGTTTAATTAGGTAGGTAGGATTAGAGTTTTCACATTTTTTGAAACGACACATAGCATTTTTATTTTAATAGTTTTTCTTGTGTTATTGTGAGTATTGTTGTTTAATTTTGGTGGAATTTTAACCAATAATACTTAGGTCGTAACATAAAGTGTGAGCCATTGGAATAAATGTGTGTAAAGTGGTTTTTCTGAATATGAAAAATGGTTTCAGGTTTTGAAGAGAAAATCCACCATTTTCTCTTCAAAACCAACGACAGCCGACTTGACGAAGACTTGACATAAATTATTTAAAATTCACCACTTGACACTGGCAAAATTGTCTGTCGAAATGACGGACACAGGTCATGTAGGTTTAAAAGAAGAAGAAGAATTAGGTAGGTAGTAAAGACGCCTTACTTTGACAGTATAGTATTATATGATCTGTGCTTTGACGTATTAACAGGACGTTGTATTTCTCAATATTTCATGAGTGTTAATATTATGATTCCAAGTCAACTAATAATCTAATTAAATAAAAAATATTTTTATTTAATTATATAATAATAATAATAATAAATAAATAATAAATATTCACGGACACTTAACACAACGCCTTCTAGTCCTAAACTAAGCAAAGCTTGTACGATGGAAACTAGATGGCTGATAGAATACATACATAAATATTTTTTTTTGGAAATATATACTTATTATACATAGAAACACCCAGACACAGAACAAAAATCTATGTTTGCCACACACAAATGTTTGTTCTCGGTGGGGATCGAACCCACGACCCACAGCACGGAAGGCAGAGCTACTACCGACTGAGCCATGACGCCTGTCAATTAAAATCAATCACAATTGATTTCCCTAAACTATCATTCATGGTTTCCGTAATATTAAAACATTAGTGACCCGTAATTGTTGCTCTTGACTGTATCTATAGAAGAACTTCGTATAGATAAGTTGATGAATGCTTGTTTAGCTCAGTGAAAACAGTGTTTACGTCCTCAAAGGGGACATTACACACTTTCTTATTTCCCCGACTTCGCAAGGTAATCTAGTAATAGGCAATCTGAGGCTCTCTCTTTAACGCACGGTGAAAGTGCGTTATCTAACAACCCTATGTCTACCGCAGTCCGCAAATCGAAATTGACAGCCCTACTTCCGATTCTAGATAACACGATTCGGTTAAAATTATTATATACTAGCTTCCGCCCGCGACTTCTTTCGCGTCCCATTGGATCTTGTTAATTTTCCGGGATAAAAAGTATCCTATGTTACTTTTTATACATCCAAGAATATGACAATGTGTACAAAGTTTCATGGTGATCGGTTAAGTAGTTTTCGCGTGATAGTGTAACAAACAAACTAACATTCACATTTATAATAATTAGTATGATTTGTATCTTGGATATACTTCCACTTTTAAAAGATTTTTTTAAACTACATATTTGAAGGGAGGCGTTGGTATCTGTGACTCAGTTTCACACTTCAGGTCATCGGCTCACTGGCAACGTTTTCTTTCAATTGAGTCGGACGTGCGGTCTTGTATCGGGGTTTACTCAGTTTTGATTACAAAAATGATACTTAGCTTACACACGCGAAATCATGCTTACTAAGTAACACCACACTAACACTAACTAGCTAGAATCTACCATGCTCTTTACTTTCCATTCTACGGTGACTTGGAATAAATTACTAGCAGCGATAAGGCTGCTTTTCCTACTGGCATTGTGCTAGTACTAAGCTAGTCTTAACATTTCAACGTATGTACCTACTAGCCGTTGCCCGCGGCGTTGCTCGCGTTCTACCCTTTAGAGTGTGACGTTTCAAAATTCCTTTCTTAGTGCACCCCTACACTATATAAGGATACTACGCTCCAAATTTCATACCTCTAGGACTTATAGTTTAGGCTGTGCGTGGATTCTAAGTCAGCTTCAAAAGAGTTATATATATTTAGAAGATTCCTGGTGTTGTCTATTAATCCAAATTATCATCTTGATTAAAATCATCTTTTTAATCAAATTACCTACTTATTTAAGTTTATTTATTCTTATCCATGCCATGTTTGTTTTCGTCCTTTGCTCGTCCTAAGCCGACACTGGCCGTCAGTAACACAGGTAATATTCCGGATACGCTTGGGTCGCCAACATTTGAAGCACAACAATACTTAGGGTCCTTACAAACGGTCTGCATTTGAACTTAATAAATTCGTATTAATTAGTGGCCAACTTTGGAGACGGAGTTTTTAAGACACTTTAAGGCCTCGGTCGTGGCTTAACGATTACTAGAGCCGGGACCGATAGTATAACGTGCCCTCTGAAGCACGGAATTTGAACTGCAAGTCAAAAACTGGTGCAAAACAACAGGTACATATGGATTTTGGTCAAAGGTTACTCAGTCTTTTATTTTATGATACGCTGTCATGAAACAGTTGTCATGTTGTGAAGTCTACTATTGTAGCTAAGATGCAGTCAGCGTTCTCAGACACTTTTGACATCTAGTTGTCAAAAGTGTATAAAAAAGCTGACGCTGTCTTTTCTGTAAAACGATATTATATAAAAGCTCGTTATTGTCAATTATATTATACTGCGCTGCGTGATGCAGTCTGCATGCAGTCCGTCTGCGAAGGCCCTTAGTAAACCAAAAGTGACTGTAAAAGTAGCTGCTATTATTAAACACCACGTAAGGAGTGAGTCAATGGGACGAGCGACACGTCGGGACGGATGCTTCTTGGAATCTCTTTGTTGTATATCATCCTCATTGCCCAATAAGACAAAAATGTTGACACTGGAGCGTCAAAAACGCTTGAAAAACGCTGATTATGTTTAGTCAGTATTAGTAAAATAATTTAGTCTTCTAAGTAACTTGCGAACAATAAAATATACGTATATTATGATCATAAAGACATCATCATTATCAATCAGTCTGTGGAAGTCCACGGCTGGACGTAAAGGTCTTCTATCTGGCCCACTAGTGGGCCGGCCGGTGGGTGGGCTCGATGGGAAAACCCCTCGATTTTGAACCTGCTCTATTTTTCAACTTCCCGAAATCTTAACAATACAGTTCATCGGGTAAGATCCAGATCAAAGCCACAATTCAAAAACTTTGTAGACATAAATAAGCTAATATTTTAGCTTACGGAACCCTAAAAAATCTGTAATTGCTTACAGGAACAGACAGGGTGGTGGGGTAGGTAGGTTATTTTCCTGGAAAACCCTAATTGGTAGAATAATTGCCGTGCATAGGGGCGGGTGCAAATCCGGCCTGAGATTTATAATAAAATATGGTCTAAGTAAGTAAAATTACTAAAATAAATCGAGTTAAAGCCGATTAATAGTGTGATATTTGCAACTGACTCGATAGCGATTCAGAAACATTGAAACTAATGCAAGGTTCCCTGATTTAGAAGCACGCCTTTTGCGTACGCGTCGATGCTGGATTTATGTACGAGGTATCACGAAGTGTCTATTGCGTGCTTGATAAATAGCTACACTTCAAATGAGAGAGTTCCGTTGGTAGATACCAACATGGAGAAATGTAGTCTGATTGTGAATCAGAGTTTATAAACCACGGAGTTTCAAGATGCAATCCTTCTAAAGGCGGGTTATCTCCTCTTAAAAGGCCGGCAGCGCACTAGCATCACCTCTGGTGTTGCAGGTGTCCATGGGCGGCGGTGACTACCTTCCATCAGTTGGCCCGCCTGCTCGTCTGCCAGTTATGACATAAAAAAAAACAAGCTTTTTTTGTGCAGATACTGTCTAATCTAAAGCTAAATGTCCCCTAATTTTGGGTCATACAAAGCTTGCTTAGTCAATCTTAACCGATTATCTAGGTGACCGGTAGTGGCATTTATATCTGAGCGCTTCCGTGCTTCGGAGGGCACGTTAAACTGTCGGATCCGGATCAAGCAGTCCTTAAGCCTAAAAACTCCGTCAACAGAGTTGGCCACTAACTCATACGAGCCTGCTTGCTTTATGTGCTCTTTTGTAAGTGCCACTAAGTAGTAATAGTCAGTAATCCAAATATTGACCGTACTCACCACTGCAGTAACTTGCTACGTATTCATATAGTTATGAGTTGAAATTAGGTGAGCTACTCAAGTAATTTATGAAATGCTGTTCCCACTCAAGAGTAATTATAATATCTGCATTAATTGTAAGGTAATTGATTTGACCATCTGTTAGCGGGTTTGCCAAAATCATCTTGCAAAACACGTTTACCTTCGTCCAAGTATTCAACGACGTAATAAGTAATGTAAAACGTAGGTTATACCTATAAAAGACATATTTTATGCCCACTGACTAATTTGATTCCGTGTGTGGTGGAAGAGCCAGGCTGTGAGTTCAAAACGTGGTCAAAAGTGACCAAGGAGTAAGTCAATTCGTATGAGTAACTAGCCGTCGCCCGCGGCGTTGCTCGCGTTCTAGACCCTTAGAGTGCGACTTTTCAAAATTCCTTTCTTAGTGCGCCACTACACTATATAAGAAACCTACCCACCAAATTTGATACCTACCTCTAGGACTTATAGTTTAGGCTGTGCGTTGATTCTCTGTCAGCTTCAAAAGAGTTTTATATATATTGATGATGATTGATGATGATTGATGGCCAACTCCGGTGACGGAGTTTTTAGGATGCCTTAAGGCCTCGGACGTGTCTTTATGATAATTCGAAGACATGGCATTCTTCGCCGTTGCATCTATAGAGATGAAGGCCTTGTAAAAAAACATTAAAATTGATGCTAACACTTCTGTAATATTCTGTATCATAGATTTTGCTTGATAATTACGCTTGACTGAATGGTTATTTTGCATTACTCGACCTTAGAACACAGTCCAGATAGAACACACTGCTCTTTCCACACTCGTATATCCTTGGCTACAAGGGCCATATTATTGTATAATCAAAAACACCCTGTCATATTCCTAAAAATAATAACACAAACTAAGCTAAAGTATGCTCATGTTTTCTCTAAAAAAACTTACTATGATTATATGCAGCAAAAAGTGTAGTAGCTATTTTATTTGAGCTGTGTATATTGGCTATGCAATTATGCAGTGACTTCACATAAGTTATCAATCACACATACAAAGGATCTATGCAAATATGCTGCGCTGAGTACGGAGTAGGTTATCTAAATAAGGTAAATATATTGAATTTACTGTCTGACTGACTATAACAAGAACCATAAAAACAGCGTCAAAAATACCGTAGGTACTAAATAATTAAAAAAACACGAGTATTTTGTAGAGGACAGGGTTGGTACGCGAGCAAAGCCACTGGCATGTCATAAGTTTACGCATTAATATCTAATACTAAATAAGAATGCTTACCTACTTACTAAGTTAGATACTAAAATAATTGAGTAGTAAGAATAAAACTTGATATGACATGTGACAAATAGTAAAGATCAGTGGTCATATAATTTTCACGCTTCCGATTGGTACTGATTTGGACCAGTTGAGCTATCTATAAATCGTTTGCAACGGTTTGTAGATAGCTCAACTGTTTCATGTGTATTTTGTAAATATTGTAAATATTGTAAATACTGTATTAGTTGTAATTTTCATATAATTAGTATCTGTTTATATTTTATAGCTTCTTAGTATAAATACAGTACCAAGTAAATGTCCCTGTTACTAACAAGCCTCAACAAGTTACCTTCAAACACATCCTTTGTCATTCCAGCTAGCTTTGTAGATCAGCGTTTGTGTCATTATAATTTTGTTGGAAGACAGTGAAATTCTGATGCAGAGTCAAGAACTTCCTTATGTTATTGATGCGATGCGTCCAATTGTTTATAACAGTTTTTCACTACGCTTTGTTAGCAATTGCAGCTATTTAGGTAATTGCAAATCGATTGTAAATAAATTGCAACAAAGTTACGTGATTCATTCACTGGTGCGTCATTCAACCCCTAATGAATCACACTAAAAATGCTCTTGTTTAAGAAAAAATATTGTAACCCTTTAGGAACTTATTACGTACCTTTAATTATCTATTTGAAAGATTACTAATAGTACATAATTGCAATCCGGTTGAGTTGACTATGTCCATATTGTGCACTCAAAAAAGTGTTCATTTTAACACGTTAGCACAAGATCTGAGAGATCCTACTTAGATTGCTTAACTAAATAACTTAATTATTACTGGCGTATTTAAGGCAGCATTTAGATGGCAGTGTAATTACAGCCTCTTAGAAGGTAAGCGGCTTTTTAACCCCCGCCGTGCCATCAAAATAAACACTTACCTTGTGCAAAAACTCTATAACTTAGTAAACTTTATTAGCTTGTATCTTTCAAAGAATACACTGTAAATCTCGAGACAAAAATTCAGTTTTTGTTTTTTTTTCAAATTGCAGTCTTGTGTTGGGTACGGATGTGTTAAAAGGAGGGGTGAAATAAAAAAAAAGAAATTGCATATTTTGATTTTTTGTCTGATAACAAACAAATACTGCACAGTAATTGGATAATTGCACCAACTGCATAAAACTACATGTTTTTACTTAACTGTGGCTATCATTGATCGCAAAGATAATAAATAACCGTGGCTGCCGTGGCTCGGTAGCCACGTGGGTGGATCGCTCGGACAATTCTTAATACGATCGCAATTATGTACCTACTTACATTAAAACAACCAATGTTAGGCATTGGTTCCGAGCGTAGGCGCCAAGGACCAACACCATATTAGGTGAAATTGTGTCTTGCACGGGTCAGCCCGCACTACAAAGCACCCGTTCACTCTTATGGTACGTCCAACGTCCGTCGAGTTGAGTCTCTTATCCGCACTTGAACTTACCTGTGATCGGTTTTAAGTAATTTTTATGTACAAAATATTCATCAAGTAAAATGGCACCTGTTGTACAATAAATCTTCTATTTGTTCTAAAGTCATAGTATACTAGCATAATCATAGCGATTCTGTGCTTCAGAGGGCACGTAAAACTGTCGGTCGCGGCTCTAGCAGTCGACGCTGACGAACACCGTAAGACAACCTTAACTTACGGGTTGGTCTCATAATCCCCTTTGAGCCGTCCCCTTCAAAGGGATTATGAGAATTTTAGTCTCACAATCCCCTTGATTTCAAAATTATAAAATCAAATTTTAAATTAAGGGGATTATGAGATTGAAGTGTCAAATTATTACGGCTATTACGGTGTAAATGGTCCTCAAAGGGGATTTTGAGACACTTCAGTCTCATAATCCCCTTTGAGGATAATTTACACCGTAATATCTATACCTACCGACCTCAAAAATTGCGTGCGTGCATATGGGGTTATATTATTACTACTCCACATATTAATACCTCTTTACCGTCCGATAAAATCGACGTTTGCTGTTTAAACGTCTCGACAAAATGAGAGATAAAGATCTTATTACAAAGAACTAGTCTTTTAGTCACAAAAGATAAGATGACTAAGCGACGTGTAGTGTTAATACTAACAAGTAAAACATCTCTAAAAACTTAGATAGTAACTTTAGATCATTCAATAAACTCACCCCAATTACCTATCCTTGTTGCAATTACGTTTCTTTGAAAGAAGTAAAACAATTAAGGTGGTTTTTGTAAATATTGTGAATTATGTAAATACTGTATTAGTTGTAATTTTCTTTGTGAATTAAAAAAAAAAAGACAGCTATTAATGTGGTTTAAAATTATTTTCAAATATAACATGACATTTCAAGAATCTGTGTGTGTAAACTCGCTAGCTATATTTGGGTACATGGTCTGATAGTGTCAAACGCATGTACTTTGGCTCAATTTACTAATATAAGTTGGCTTCTGAATAAAACTTTGACCAAAAATGACAGACACTTCGCACCATACGTATCCGCCCACGTGGCGAATGTACAGACACGAAAAAACCTGGTATCGCCATTTAAAGTAATAAATGTAGTTCATTAGGTTGGCTACCACCCACAAGTTCCTAGTCTTGTGCTAATGGTGACAAAATTATGGGTGGTTACAATACTTTACTTTATCAGATACCGCTGGACAACTGCTGGACATTGCAGACCATTTTAGATCGTACAATTTTGTACTCCAATCAAAACTTTCTAAAAATATATAACACTTCGCGATTACCTATTAGCTGGTTTTTTTTTTTTTTTTTTTTATTATGGCAATCGTCCTATTAGCTGGTTATCGCCAAGCTAGTTCTTTCATGATTTAAATTATTTTGAATTGTGTTTTATATGTTTATCCGACATGTCTAACATCATAATTGTTTTACAATCTGTAGGTAGAACCACAAATCAAGCTACCCACTAAACAATGCGTAGGTTTTTATAATTATTTTTCAAATCAATCAAACATAACTTGATTGAATAATGACTTAATTTTGTTATGTGAAGTACCGTAAAGTGGTTAAAAATGTGCGAGTTTGCATACGCACTAGGTGAGGGGGGGCTCTGGGTATACCCAAGGGGATCAAGATATGTCAAGGAAACCATAATATAGCTGGGTCAAGCTTATAAAACGAAACCTTGAGTCGAGCCCCTTCCAACCCGAAATCCTGAACCCACCACTGCCAACTTTGTAACATCATCATAGTGTTTACTATTTTACCTCCTGGAATTATAAAGACGTTTTTGAGAAATTGTCTCCTCTACATTGCGCCATTTGTTGAACTAATAGTGAGCACCTGCAGTATAAAATCAGCAATGACATTAGCGTTCGTTTTGTATCAAAAGATAGGACATTTTTTGAAAATGTCATAACCACACGCACCACGCCTCTTTTAGCTCTCTTGTTTTATTCCGTGTCTACCTGTCTTTACCTCCTTTCATACAGAAAATATTTGCTACACAAAATCAATAGAGTTACATCATCGAATGACAGATGTAGGTTTCAGAAATATAATCTTATTCTTGAGCTATTCATCAAATGCAATTGACCAACACTAGATTGTCAGAAATGTCAGTCGCAATGCAACACCCCGTACGGTTAAATGCCATTAGTAGTGCTATTAGGTGTACTTTAATAATAGCACGTAGTAAGACGAGTAAACTGACCGGCTTGCATAATGAATCTGATAGGGGGAGTGCACATGAGCAATGACACTCTACTAATATTATAAGTGCAAAAGTTTAGATGTTTGGATATTTTTGTTTCAATCACGTCAAAACTACTGAGCCATTGGATTTAACTTGGTATAATTATATAGTTCGTAACCTGGAATAAGACATAGGATATTTTTATCCGAAAAAAATCACGGGACCTATAGATTAAAAAAATAAACGAGATTAGTGGCGCCACATTTCCCGACACGAGACGGCGACATCAGTTACGTCAGAAAGGAACTAGATGTCACTGCTAAATGATACAAAAGCTTTGTATAGTAATTAACTGTTAAGAAGTGAGAAGTCATTTGAGTAAGTTGAGTTCATTGCTTACTACAGAATATTCTACTTTATTTTTGTGTTTGTGTGCGCGTGCACATTAGATAGTTGAAACCTTGATACTAGTCTTGAAACTTGATTGATATGAATTAGTCGATGTATTCATACCTTTAAAATAGCACATTGTTCAGACCTTCACGCCTCTTGCTATGTTTATCGTATTCGACATACTAAAGTGATAGGTACCTACCTTTGCATGTGTGCGTTAGTAGGTAGGTACCTATTGATATTATTAGCAAAAACTACGAGTAAATAGCTTATTTGGGTACCGTTATTAGATGATATGGTACACTAGCTTAAGCCTGCCACTTCGTTGAACTCTATATATTCCAAGTTTCAACAAAATCGGTCCAGCAGTTGCGGCGTGAGTGGGATAGTATTTACAGATATTTGTTTATGTATTATAAACATGGTAATAATATTTTTTTAAATAAGTCAGACCTCTTTTTGCTCATATAGAATCACTAGTAGGACCCATGACGCTGTCATCCAACGTTTTGTTAAACAACGTTTCAGTAGTAGTAGAGCTCTTTGTGAGAGCTCGTCCGGGGAAGTACTACCACCGTACCTATTTCTGCCGCCAAGCAGTGATGCTTGCATTCCTGTGTTCCGGTTTGAAGGGTAAGGGCGCCGGTGTAATTACAGGCACATGAGACTTCAATATCTTTACGTCTCAGAGTGATGGACGCAGTGCATTGCCTTACAGGGCACGTCCTCATTGGACTTGCTCTGTGAAGTAATGCATTGTTATAGGCAGAAGTTACCACTTAATATCAGGTGAGCTATCAGCTTGTTCCATTACTTTGATCATAAAAAAAAAAAGCGTGTTTGATTGTTTGATGGGTAACCGATAGCATTTTCATCTGAACAGTTCCGTGTATTGTTATACACTACATATTGTGCTTATATACCGTGACAGAACGTCGGACGTAAGAACTCAATATACTGTTTTGAAAATAACGCAGTAAATTGGCGCAATGTTCAAACTTCCCTAGTTAGTATTGAAAAGGCAACTTTAAAACAATGAAATCTAAACTAATAGAAGTTTTAAAGTAAATACGTAATGAGCTGGGAACGTAGCGGTGTTCGCCGGCCATTGTCCGGGCTCCGGCGCCTTCCGCTTCTAAACACCACCCAGCGAAGACCCCCTACTTTACATACCTCCGCTCTTCATTACCTTCATTAATACTTGTTCAGGCGAGGCAGGGAAGGTCAGGTTACGCTAGTCTAGCACAAGTATAGGAAAGTATTGAAAGGCGGAACGACTCGATTGAAAAATAGAGAAAACGTGCCACGATGATCTATATATTATGTTAATAATGACTGTTAATCTATTAATACGGAAGTTTTATAATTGACCATACTTAAACAATTGCAATTGTTTAAGTATCTTATTCTATTTTCCAACGCATCACGCATGTATCCAAACAAAAATAAGCAACCTTTGGACGAATTAAGACACATTCGTCCAAGAAGCAATCCCCCGGAACACCTGAGAAGAGATAATACATATTAATAACACTTAACTACTCGCAAAATGTATGAAACAGCTAATATTTTTCGCGCTTTCACTAAAGTACCCCCCGAATATTTTGAAAGTAGCCTTATTACACCTTGTGTTTTTAACAAAACAAAATCTACGAACTATGCATCTTTGGAAGTTTGAAGTTTTCAAGAGTAGAGTGAATAGGTATCTTCTATGTTCCGTGCTACATCGTCGACCACATCATCACATAACATCAAGTGAGATTGTGCTCAAACGTATAATAACGTAACTAGGTACATATATTGTACTAGCCGTCGCCCGCGGCGTTGCTCGCGTTCTGGACCCTTTAGGGTGCGACTTTTTAAAATTCCTTCCTTAGTGCACCTCTACACTAATAAGGATACTACCCTCCAAATTTCATACCTCTAGGACTTATGGTTTAAGCTGTGCGTTGATTCTCTGTCAGCTTCAAAAGAGTTTTATATTATGTTGAGGATGATTGATGATGACAAAAAAAATCTAAGACACATAAAACTTATGTAATGTAAGGAGACTAGGAAACAAGAAAAAGAAGTTTATGATACCAGTTTCCCAGATCACGAACTTATATCCAAGTTTCATCCACGGTCTGATTGAGTCTCATACATCCATCATATAAACTTTCGTATTTATAATATTACTAAGATAATAACGCATTGGCTGTGTGGAATGTAGCGTGAGGGTATGGAGAGACATGGCGATATCGCCCTCGCATACGCCTGTGAGAGCGAATCGGACGATCCATATCCACGGTAACTATGAACTTGACCACATTGTACTTCATTTTTCTTTTTCTTCTTGTTCTTCTATACCTATATGGCCTCTGTCAGTAATTTTGACAGACAATTTTGCCAGTGTCAAGTGAATTTTTTTGAAATAATAATCATTCGTCAAGTCGGCTATCGTTTGTGGATTTTCTCTTCAAAACCGGAAAACGAATTTTCACATTCAGAGAAACCACTTACACACATTTATTCCAATGGTTCACACTTTATGTTACGACCTAAGTATTATTGGTTAATATTCCACCAAAATTAAACAACAATACTCACAATAACTCAAGAAAAACTATTAAAATAAAAGTGCTAGGTGCTGTTTCAAAAAATTACGAAACTCGAGTCCTACTTCTAAAAGTTACTTAGTGCTAAAGTTAGTATATATGAACAGAATGAAATTAAATCTTTTATATGCAACTACTTATCGTACAAAAACATAGAAAAACACACATAATTATCTAGAATATATTGTAAGTTTAGGGTATCTGTCTCAGAGCCCGTAGTGTGAGTTTTGTTTTGTTGATCGAAACGCATATCGAGAAGCGACTTGCGATATATTTTGTTTGAAAACCTGATAACCTGATAAACTATTTTTCTCCATACAAAAACTGCGAGTTTCTCGATTATCTATTGTCGGAAATCAACATAACAAAACTCAGGCTACAGACAGGTTCAAACTCTCGAGATAGCGATACAAAAGTTATCTAACACGCAGATATTTCTTTACGCTCACTACCTTGATACAAATAAAGGTACAATAGAGGAGACTTGTATAGGAAATCGCCGCTCCACTGGCTCGAATAATTCACTAAGAACCTCAGTTTCACATCAAAATTGTAATTTTATATGCAAATTGAATTTACTGATGTGACGTGAAGATCCACCTTTGTTTATTTTAATGTTGAATCTTGTAACAGTTTCGTGAGAATTAATTTTGTGTTGATTTTTGTAAGATAAGCTTTATCTTTGTGGTTTACAGAATAATAACATCTTTGTTGTTTGTAATTGCTAACTTAACAACACCTCCGGAAAGTAGTTGGTTGTTTTTACATATTATAGGCAAGCGTTTGACCACAATCTCATGATGTTATGATGCGCTCGACGGTGTAGCACGTTTGCCTAAAAGATACCTATTCACTTTCCTCTTGAAAACACTCAAGAGTATATACGTATAGTAGGTATACCATTTTGACTTGACCTTGGCTAAGTACAAAGCAAAGGAACCTAGATTGAGTTTTTACAATGTGACAAACTCATTAAATGAAGTAGTTAATTACACGGAAGATACAAACGAGCGCGCATACGACAATACTATTAAAAGTTACCCTTTACACACATCCGGGCAGTAAGGACGAGTCATAGAAATGCTTAGCTATAGCTCACAAAAAAAAAAAAAAAGACGACGCTTCGTGATCTGGGATTATCGCCGGTAGAGTTGACGAAATTCGTTTCAACTCTACTTTTCCCAAAGCTCATCTACATAATTCATACTCATGAGTCGGGAGTCGGGAGCGTGATCCAAGACTTTTGTATTTAGTTGTTGAGAGTTGAAGTTGAGATCGATGAGGTGCATTACAAACACGCTCTAAGATTTTGATCTCTGTTCTCTTACGACTCAGGAACGAACACTTCTAGGTTGTATAAGATAATAAGTGTCAAATTACCTTTAGGAGCCAAAAAAATTCAAATTGACCAAAACTGTACATATTATGTGAGTTTTCTTCTAGGTAAGAAGATTTTTTTTTAAAAACAACAAGGGTGTTAATCTGACCCTCTTCTCTTTTTTAATTTTTTTATAATGTTTCAATATTCTCCGTCAACGTGACTGACGCGTCACGGTAGTGTTTAACGGCTGTAATTTACAACAGTTCATTTAAACATTCAAGTCATGTCCATGGATGTACTATAAACGTCGTGATTGGTCATAATATAACAATAATTGTTGTGTTGATTTGCTTAGTTTCAACTGCGCAAATTGTTTTAACAATATTCCTGAGGTGGTGGATCTTGACCTGCTCTTTGTCATGTGTAAACATTGCTCTGATATCTTACGATGTTATTCATATTGGTCGTTAAGGTTCTATGGATCCAGTGATCAATTAACTGAAATCACCACCAAATCTGTACTCTACCGCGAAAAATAATAATAGTGGAGTAAAAATATTGGACATTAACACGTTCCCTGCAATGGCGCTGGATCCTAGACACGCTACTGCGTAGATTTTCGTAGTTGGCAGGGAACGTGTTAATTGTATCAACTTAAGTATTACACAAATAATTTAAAATTGCAATAAAAGATATACAGTATACAGTAGTGTAGTTAACTAGTGTCTGGTTTTTAACTTATCAAGTTAAAAACATTGATCACTAATATTATAAAAATGACAACCAAAATTTGTAACTTCCAATTTTACCATTTCGTTTCGTAGGTAACTCTTTTCATCAGCATGTACCTACCTAATTTTTTTTCATTTTGGCCCATTATGTTAGCAATTTAGCGCTAAATACTTAAGCAATATGTACTAGTTTTGGTTATTACTTGATATTTTTACATGTTTTTTGTACAATTAATTGTCATCTCTAGGCAGACATATTCCAAAGTCCAAAGTATTTTACGATGCAGTCTATCAAATTTGAAGCTAAAAACTATTTATCAAAAACACGTAACAAATAATTTATTTACTTATGGATCAATGCGACAAATATAAGGCATAACAAATGTCAATAAATGATCTACTGACTTGCAATAGTGATACCAACATGATGTTAGACATTTGATATCTCAGTTTCGCTGGTAGTGCAAGCGATAAACGTTTCTAAGGAAAAAACTAAATAGTAATGCAAATAGGAAGACTTACTTCTGTTATTCTGAGATAATTTTTAATTCAAGCACTATCACATACAATATTTATTTAGATTTTTGTTTTTAAATACTCACCTTAAAATGAAATATAATATAAGAGTTGTGCGCATTTTTACATACATATTGTTGACATGGGAATATAGATTAAATCACCAAGTTACAAATTACAGAATATCATCACACTGTGAAAAACCAGTGTTCATTCATCATTTTTGAGATTACGGAAAAAGAATTTTACGGTAAATAAAAAAAAACGGCGTAGTTCACTGGTATCTTGAGGTAATATGGTTGAAAAAAGAAAAAGAGTAACTTTCCTCGTCATCTTAGAACTTGGACAGTGCAAGGTAGCGGTTAGAACTCCATCACAGCCGCCGTCCTTCACGGTCGAGCAGGCACCACGAAACAACTGCACTTAGCAACTCGATACGTATCGCTTATTCCGTAATCCATTGCTTATTAACTATTAGTTCGCCCGAACTGAGATCTCGCGATGTTACCAAAAAAACAGAGAGAAACATTCGATACGTATCACTTATTCCGTAATCTATTGCTTATTAACTATTAGTTCGCCCGAACTGAGATCTCGCGATGTTTCCAAAAAAAAGAGAGAGAAACATTTTTTCAGCTACAGCTGAGCTGTTGCAAACTACATTGAGCCCACGATCTAGTATTAGGTGCCAGTCTTAACTACAAAACCATTGAAACTCTAAGAAATGAAAGTTCACGTTATAATTGTTTTATTGACCTTACAATTTTCACTATTGCCCTAGGGCAAAACTAAAAACGAATTTTGAATGTCTAAACAACGTTTTTTTATTCCGCTTGTAAAGTAGATCTTTCGAACCTCGCATATTTGAGGAGCTTTAGGGATGTAGGGCAAATCATTATCATCAATCATCATCAATATATATAAAACTCTTTTGAAGCTGACAGAGAATCAACGCACAGCCTAAACTATAAGTCCTGGAGGTATGAAATTTGGAAGGTAGTATCCTTTATATAGTGTAGGGGTGCACTAAGAAAGGAATTTTGAAACGTCACACTCTAAAGGGTAGAACGCGAGCAACGCCGCCTGCGACGGCTAGTAAACACATATTTTTGTAAATAAAATACCTATGTATTTACTTTCTGAACTGTACGCTAACCACTTTTTGCAGTAAGCTTTTATTAGTATCTCGATATGTTCCACTTATTTTGTAATCTATTACTTATGAACAGGTACTATCTAATTAATAAATTAAATTTATTTCTTGGTAGAAAGTACCTACCATGCAACTCAGTCGTCAGTTTCCTTAATTTACAAACACAAAGCATTCGCAACTTGTTCGAGCGCACACTAACAACAAGCAACAAGTTTAGAAAAGCCAAAGACCTTAATCTTGATATCAGTTTTATTCACCAATAAAACACCCAAGCTCAAATACGTAACAAGCAAGAAAACAATCCTGTTTTCTAAATCTATTCATCTGTGTGTTTATATAAAAAACACGGCTCGTTTTGTCTGTACGAAACGTTACCTAAGTATTTGATATAAAACCATACATTGTTATAGGCAGAGGCTACAACATAATATCAGGTAGGCAATCTGCTTGTTCCATCACACATTTTCATTAAAAAAAAAAAGCTATAGGTACTACAAACTTACAAATTAAAATACTGATTGGTACTTTTGCTAATAGAGGAATAGAGCTTTAGACCCCGCCGGCGGGGTCACTATATTTAGGCAATGTGAACCATTATTTTCAGCAATTATTATTGTACGTTTAGCAAATAAAAAAACTAATATTGGAATTTTTCACACTCTTTTTTTAAACCTTTCAGTCAAAACTATGTGAGGTGTTATTGTCAAAAAGAATAGTATTGTCGCTGAACAAGTAAAGCCGGATAACAACCTAGTATCAAACCTCTTCGGTTGTGTGCGATCCAGGAAGCGAGAGGTCTTTGGCTCCCGTTGGAATGTTGTATGTGGGTGTAAAACGAGCGATGCACACGAAGCGGCTTTCTATTGATTTAATGAACACTATCTTATCTTGCCCAATACACTTATTACGATCAATTTAGGCCGTACCGTGGAAACTAGAGATAGAGATGGCCCGTCTAATCATGAGAAGCAAATGTGTTAATTGAACGGAAAATGTATCTTCATAAAACACCTAGGAGACCCAGATATAATTGGTTTAAAACTGCAACTTTGATGCAAAGACAATCCCCTCAATTCTTCTTATCATTAGAAGCATATTCAAATTCAAAAAAAAACGTACAGAAGCTTCATAAAAAGTCTTAGAAGATGCCTTAATATTAGGATCACGACTCCGATGCATAGAGGATTCCCTGTTTTCTTGTCATTTTGGTAGAAATGAAAACTATTGATACATGGCCTACCTAATCATAATAATATCATTCTATCGATTGTACCAAAAAGCTTGCTCAATTCTTCACAGTGTTTTCCGTCAGCATTTCAAAGTAGGTACCAATATTGCACCAGGTCTTTTAGTTGAGCTTCTAGTTAATCAGATAAACTGGACAGAAATAGAGAACTATAGAATACAACAGAACCTATATCACGAACAAATTTGACAGTCGCCGCGTTAGCATGTTCGAGTTGTATTGCGCGTCAATGCCAGCTCGACTGCCAACCGTTGTAGTGTCACCGCGCAGTGTATCACGGATACGCTAGCGTTACGATACGTTCGCGATTGTCACATTTACTCGTGATCAAGGCACAAAATACAAACGAGAAGGCATAAGGATGATGATAATGGTTGGTGTATCGATTCTTGATTGCAAACTTAGTAGTTAAACTGTTACAAAGTAAAGGTACTTGCTCGATATATATTATACCTCATTACCTCTTAATTCCCGACGATTTTAATGTTTCCATAAATTTCCTCAGTTCAGAACATCGGTTTGATCACCGATAAAAACCCCACATTATTGACTGGATCGTATTAAAACGCTATTAATATAATTTCGCACCTTTTTACGACTGTTAAGCTTATGACATCGTGAATATGGTAATGCTTTCGAGTTGTGAATGAGTGTTCATTCAGGCCGATTCTCTCAATTAAAAATACATAATGTTTTAATGCCCTTTCAATGATTTTGCGCGTTCATTTGCTACTGGGGTTTTCGCGGACGGCCGGATATGAAGAGGAAATTCTAAAATTGTGTATTAATTGACACAGGGTGGTCGTACACTGGGCGCTACCGACTTGTACTTAATACATTTGATTTCAAATGGTAATTTGGTTTGTTACACTTTAGGTATGTCAGTAGCTTGAGCAAAATTATTGCTGCACTGAGAAAAATGGAAATATCGTGAATTCACCTTAAAGTAAGATGAATTCACTAAAAGTAGGGACTGTGGTATATTTTTATATTACGCCAAAATGTAATTTTTCTCAGTGTGTTTGCACCGACACAGTGTGAAAGTGTCTAGTGCTAAATGTATAAGATTAGCTCCCGCCGAGTGCCGCCGATATCGTGTAGTAGTCGTGTCGGTGGCAATGTGAAAACAGCGCAGTGAGTGAGTGCGATTACTTACATATTTTCCAAACGCAAATAAACGCACTGATATCTCAGGGATTTCGTGAATGCCTGCGCGTTTTGATAAAAATTTGATAGTCAGGAAATTATTTTACTAGATTGTTTAGCTTTTAGTAAGAACCGTTGCATTTTCATGACAAAATAAAATTTCCCTTTTTTGTGTTTATTATTTTGCTAAGTCATTCATTGTAGCACTGAAAAACGTTAGCAAAATTTCATTTCTACAATCTAGAAACATGTTTGATACTTTAAGATAACCGAAGAAACTGTGGCAAAACCCGAGATAACTTCTTGATTTTGACTACATACAATAGATAATATTGATATTTAGGCAATTGTCTCAGTTACCAAACAATCATTGCTAGGTGATACTGATTCTATATAAGATGATGTTTTTTGGGCAAATATTATTTTTTGGTAAGTTTATTCTCTCAACTGTTTATTTTATAATGTTACGTAGATGACAAATAAATAAAAAAAAAATACTGTACAAAATAAACCAATACTATTGCCACTATGGCTTGTATTACTAAAGCTAAATGAATCAAATCAATAAATAAGTTCATTTCGTTTATCTATATAGACATAAAAATTGTTAAAAACAGACATCCTATAAAATCCCTGACTCCTGACTGAGAGAGCTAAGAACAAAATGATAAGTATATGATAAAAGTGATGCGTCAAACTATTTAGTCTTTTTGTTTTTAACAGTTGGCCTTGGCTTTACCACCTCATCAATAACACCACAAGAAACTGCAGAAACATCTGCTAGAATAGTAAACGGATATGAAGTACACATCGAAGAAGTACCTTACCAAGCCTCTTTGAGAAGAAAAGTGATCAATGGCTGGGTGCATACGTGTGGAGCAATCATTGTGAAGGACAGGGTAATATTAACAGCTGCTCACTGTGCTGACTCGTAAGTAACTGTATACACCTCTTGAAAGGCTGGTGGCAGATCAGCATCACCTCTAATGTTGCAAGTGTAGACAGCCCGCCTACTCGTTAGTCAGCTATGGTGTAAAAAAATTAAGTAAAAGCCTCATTTGCTCTTCAGCCATAGGGTTATGGACTAGCCTGATACATCAATGATATTGAATGAATAAGTGTCACAAGTATTTTTCCAAATACATTAAAACACATTAAAACTATAGAAGGTCCAGGCAAAAACCTATCAGTTATAACATAAATAACTGATTCAGAGAAATTAAACAAAGTGACAGAATTTTTAATAAATTAAATACTTTTCAGATACGTCTTAGATCCATCATTTCTCAGAACAGTAGTTGGAACTAACTCACGTACCTCCGGAGGGACAGAACACAAGATATCTCAAATCTTTGTCCACGAGTTGTATTTCCCTAGCACTTTGGACAACGATATTGCTGTTTTAGAAACGGCAGAGGACATCTCATTTAGCTCCAGTGTCTATCCAATAAATTTTGCACCATCATATTTTGTTGTACCTGATGGAACTGAAGCTGTGGTTTCAGGATTTGGAACTACTTCTGTAAGTCTTATAACATATTATTATATATCAATTGTACCTTTTATTTTACTTATAAAAGAACCTTTTTTTGTTATTATTATTGTAAATTATTTGATTCATATTAGATTTTGTTACTACTTAACAATCATTTGAATTTCAAACTAGGAATCATGCTAAGTATCTTCATTCAATTCACCATTTCCTTTTTCAGTATGAAGGGTTTTCATCAGACGTCTTACTAGCAGCAAAAGTAAAAATAGCGAACCAAGATCAATGCTTGCGAGCGTACATCGGAATGGCGACTATTACGCCAAAGATGATCTGCGCGGGTGCCACTGACCCAGCCAGAGATGCGTGTCAGGGAGATTCTGGTGGACCTCTCGTTGCTTACAACCACTTAGTTGGCATCGTCTCTTGGGGCGAGGGCTGTGCGAATAATGATTACCCTGGCGTGTATACAAGAGTGTCGAAGTATAGTGAGTGGATTTCAAGCAAACTTTACGAGATATACAATAAATGAAAGCTCTTTGAGATGCGGGAAAATGATGGTGTGACTAGTTAAAGAAGTGAAGGAGTGGTATCAAGAAAATACTATAAGCATTCGGTCCTATAACTAATATGATTAATTTATTAATTTTGTTTCTTTAAAAAATACATTAAAGTTTATAAGGTAGGTAATAAACAAACATATAGGTATGTAATACCAATTTGCTGAAACTAACAATTGTGAATTTTGAGATAACAAAAAAAAAAAAAAATAACGACTTCGAAAAGCAGAGCCTAAATCAACACAATGACAAAAAAACTAAGATAATCTAGTTTATGGGTAATTTATTAGTAAAATAGTATAAAAACTAACCAATTACACGCCATCCGGGCAATAACGTTCGATTGAATCACTTTATCTACCCTTTGTTCAGATAACGGAGAGTATTTTCAAAATCAATCGATAAGCGGTGACTCATAGATGTGAGATTATGGTTGTTTATCTAAAGTATTTGTTATTGGACATATCAATTGGTTTAGTTTTGTAAATTCGATCCAGTAATGTTTATATCACTGTAGTGTAAGTAGGTATTAAATATTTATTTAGTTCAAGTTTACTTATAAAAACCCTAAAATTTTAATTGCTCTATTAAAACTCTGTTTTGCTCTTATCGGTCAGAAGCTATTTGCGTTTAAGTCCAAGAGCATTGGACTTGTGACTCTGTCCATCTAGCCAAGTTGGTATTCTACAGTAGTGGAAATAGCATATCTAAACCAAAATAACGTCATGTTCCAAAACACTTTTGACGTGTTTCATTCTCTAGCAAATTGCATAATGACGTAACCCCCTTCCCAGCAGTGCTGTCAGCTCCGGTTTGAACCAAAACCGGCTCAATATTATGTGGAAGATGAAGAAAAAACTAGTATTTAGCACTAAGAAGGGCATATTACAAAAAAGTCGTATACGACATTACATTTAGAAAATTTAGCAAGTCTCCAGCGAGTTCTTGTTTTCAGTCGACAAACGGGCGCTGCGTGATAGTGTCAACTGTTGTTTACTTTCGTGCGCTACATTATACGCTCCGTTCGTCAAATATGTACTCATTAGCCGTTGTCAGCAATGAATACGTTTTCGGATTAACTGTTTTCGCTTAAAAATGACGAGAATTTTAAATAGTGCATAATTGATTTGCTTATCCTTTTTAAGTTGGAATTATACAATGCTTCAGTAGAAAATAAATCAAAATGTAGGGATTGTATGGAAATGACAGGTTCTGAGCAAATAAGCGATAAATCATGTGACCATTCTCACACATTTGTGACATTTTCTATTCTAGCGTTTGTGAAATGTCGACTTAGCTAAGTAAGTGGGGTTTTTCGAAACAACAGAAAATAATTTTCCTAGGCTTGAAACATTTTGAGCCAACAATGATTTAAATCATAAATGGTTTTCTTGATACTTAGTGAGCTTAATAAAATTGTAAGTAGGTACTATGTAGCGCGTTTAAATAATTATAAAGAGGTGTACCTATATATTTTTTCAAACGGATTAAAATGCTCAAGTAATTTAAGCAATGTTAGAAGCGCTGTAATTAGTGGACTTATTCATAATCTATGCAAAACACTCACTAGAGCCCGGAACTTTAATAACATGAAACCAACACTGTTCCAACCTGAGCACCTCTGTCCCAGGGTTCGATTCTCCAAGATAGCTGCTAATCATAATCGAATCTCGACAGATTCAAATGAGACGATCAATCAGCCGGCAGCTCGCGGTGACAGGGCTCCTTGAGGACTTTTGTTGCACCCCTGGGTTGAGGGTGATATTAGTTTAGAGTAGAACAGGTGTTTTGTAGTATCAGCTTTTTTTGAAAATGTATGCTGACAAATAACACCGCAATGTGTAAAGCCGAGGTATCTTTATTAATATGTCGGGCATAACTCGGCTTAATCAGTGGCCAGGATAAAATTTTACACAATGATCTATTAAAAAGATGGTTGGCTAGACAATAGAAAGCTAAGAAAAATTAATGGAAATGACATTTCTGAACGAAAGGACACGAGATCATTCCCATACATTTAGACGCTTTCTATGGCTAGAATTATCTTGACGATGATTGTTGTGACGGGTAACAGAATTAAATCTGATTTTATCCAGGTTAGAGTTACTACCAAGTTGAAAACAACGATGTACTTACTCCGATGTAAAAGCGCTATAGTTTCCATCTTAGAAAACTAACTCAGCTGAATACTTTGAAACCCTTATATTATTATTAATATAAGGAGTATTGTGATTAATTTCTTGTTGAAAGTGTTGTTCATCAGTGATTTGTAAAGAAGCTTATTTATTAACAAGCTTGACGTATTTTGTTAGTAGAATATCTATATTTTGAAACTATAACACTGAAGTTCCTAACCTAAAGATCAAAGAGGAGTTTTTTGTAATGTGTTAGTAGTGCATTAAATTAAAAATGTGCTCAGTGAGGCAATGTATCAGCAGGGGTTGTGGTAACATCAGATGGGCAGTTGGCTAGTTCTATCATAGTGATATTGCAGTTCCAACTGCATTGTATAATTGTATAAAATGTGTCTGAATTATAACTCCCAGATTTTAGTAAAATACTACGGATACACAGCCATCTAAAGGTAGTCGTCTGATGAATCTTACAACGCTCCCAAACTGTAAACGCCCTTCAATGTCCTAGAAAGAGGTTTCCTTGATGGTTTCTTAAAAATGTTTTCGTCTATATTCTGCCCCTTTTTCGTTCCTAATTCCTTTATCTTTGCTTACAGCTGTATCGATTAAACGCAAATAATAATCTACTGTAAATACTGCGAAGGCTTCCGACACTTCGTAATCCGTTTCCTTATTCGAGTCCACCACATTGTTCTTCTATTACCGCCACAACACGCAATTTTGAGACTTACGCACCCCACATTACAGCATCTTTTTCTTACTCTAGTCTTTATTATTAAGGATATTGTCGATGTAAGTGCAGAAATTTATTTACGACACCCCCTCATTTAGACTTTGCCCGTCCTTTGCAGTCACGTTTTGCTTGGGTATTTTGTCTCCCTCTAAGACTCATAATAAATTGTGGGGTGATCCTGAATTAACAATACTATAGTCATAATACCCTGGCTTGTTTCGACACTTATCGCGATGTTTGATGATTGTGTTAAACATTCATAAAAAGTAATTTGTTTACACGGTTTGAGCTTCGCAAGTATTAAGTTTTGAGCAAATTCTATTTAATATTATAACGAGTATGACAGTTATTTATTAATAATTAAAACACTTGTGTCAATTTTTACTCCTTACTTTTGCCATTTACTGAGTATTTATTTACTCTATCCGAGAATATTTATTTATTTACTTAAGTATATTTTGTTATTTTAATCGAAATGATGAATACATGTTTATATTTAGTAGAGTATTTAGAAAAAATAGAAATATCGATATCGACAAAACAATTCTAACCCCATCTCTTTTCCTGCGAAGCGTACGCCACTCAATTTAGGGGTGGCACTGCTCAGACGGCTATAACGAATACACGAATAGGTTTCGCCCTGACTATGGTCGCATTTAGATAGAAAGCAAGTATGTAATAGCAACCTAAAAGAAATAAAAAAAAATTAATAGAATTTCTAATAAAAAATTGTAGCCCATACAAAAAAAACTTAAAAAGGATTTAAAATAAAGAGTAAGCCGATGAACTTCGATGAACTGATATTGTAATGGATTGATAAGGCTCCTGCTTTCTACGAGAAATCGCTTAGCGTCTTACTTGGATCAATTCAAATCTGTGTCGTCACCGCCCGTGGCGCGTTATGACACTTCTAAACATGTCAACAGGAGGAAATATTTACGTTATTCAAGTTATTCAATAATAACGTAGCTCTTCTTTGTCAGTGGTTGAAACAGTTACCAGAGTGCGACAACTGAGGCGATGCGCTATCGAGTGGGTTGTCATTTTGCAGTGCAAGCATGGTAATCCGTCAAGTCTTGGCACATTGCGCATCCACCTAGCCGCGGGGAGTAATCTTCGTACTCAGCATGTTCCGTCAGGCTGTTAGTGTATTATCGCTATTTATCTTAGCCAATTCATGCTTGCAAAATTGGTGCTTTCTAAATTTTTCTGGGTACAGCGTTTACATACAAATGTCATATATAATTTTTTAGTGCCACTAGAAAATGTCACAAAAAAATTATACATTTTGAAATGACGCTGAAGTATAAACTATAATTTTTAGCATGATACATTTTAAAGCAATAATGCAAAAACAAAACAAAAAATTTACTCTGTTTGAAAGCTTTCAAGTGTCATCAATGAGGTAATCTGATAGGCATTGAATTTGTTAGAGCATTGAGCAGCTAAACCCACCAATAAGTAAGTGTAATACTATAGTCCCACGGCCTATTACCTGGCAATTTCACAGAACAATCTACGTCCTCTCGTGTCGACAGCACACAGTGATGTGACTCACACGAGTGAGTTTTGTAACCGAGAGGGACGGGTGCCCTGCGATTTGTTTACAGAGTGTAGCTTTCCCTTTCATAGCGTGAGTGTGTGCGTGACCATCTGGCGGGCGGCCGAGCGGTGCCAACCCTACGCTTGTATTAGTGCGGGGGCACAACCAAGCGCACCCCGTTTCGGGGTAGTCTTACGCGTGTATGGGTGACCCAGTCGAATAAATCTAATGCACACTAATACACACAAGCATATTGGTGGCGCGTCGTGTCATTTTTACGCTTGTGTTGTCGCTACTAAGGGTTCTTTATGTGACGCGATGTTATTATTATTCTGACGATTACGGCATCCTTTATGCTTACAATAAAATAATTAATAAGGGATGAAGTGTGTTGTAGCGCGGCAGTTTGTGATCGGTATCTGGCCACTTAATTTCATTCAGGCTTTGAAAACGTAACGATCGAGTTCATTATGATCTTTAGTTTTATTGAGCGTTAATTTACTTGAGTACTTTAGTCCTTTGGTTTTTTTAGGCGGATATATATCAAAGGTAGACGTTTTAATATAAAACATACAGTTGTAATTTTTTGAATCTTTACAAAAATGAGCAGCATATTTCTGTTGTGGTGACAAATACTAGTTTTATTTTTTATCATAGTTTTATTGGTTCTTAAATCAATGACTGCATGTGTATGTACCTGGTATATTAAAAATTAACTACCAGTAACGGTTAAATCTATTAGCAAAATAGGTTATCGATGCAAAATGCCCAATTATTCAGTCAATGACGGAACAGTTGACATGACTCTGAACCCTGGTTCAGTATAACAATTACCCGGCTACCCGCGGCAGGGCACATTGTGATGGGACCCTGCCATAGAACAACGAAGTACTACTCCACTTATGTTCCACTGCGAGACCACTATGATCAATATTACTACAGTATAATATAATCAGTATCATCATCATCATCATCATCATCATCATCATCATATACTCACTCACTCACACTCACTGATTGGGCACGTGGATATTTTTTTGTTATACATACTTAGACGAATGGTTAGAACCCAAGTTATGTTTTTGATATTAGTTATATATTTGCAAACAAGCGTTTTACGTAGCTAAATAAATAATTGCAACAACACACTTTGTTTTTTTTTTTCACAATTTTTTATCGAGTATCTGTTTAAACTGAACTAAACCTAAATTTGCGTGAGTTAAAGCTCATTTTACAGTAAATATAAATTGAAGTGACGCAAACCAGACCCTACCTCTCGACCATTGTGGAAAACACTATACCATAGCCACCATAACGCGACCCGTGGCTCAACATCCTAATAGTGGAGTGTATTCCAACCAAAAAAGCGCGGCAGGTCTTGTTTAAATGGTTAAATATACAAATATTATTATCCAGCCTGTTCACAAATATCAATAACGTATTACCGACTCAGATTTAAAAGTTAACGATGTTTTTTTAATATTATGGCTTTATTCGGTGTAAGTATTCAAATATGTTTGTTTATAAGTTTGAATCAGATTATTTTAATGAAGATTTTGTCGAAATATCGTAGCATATAAATAGAACAAAAAAGTTATATTGTGGTTTACGTTAAAGATTAAACTATTAAGTGTTGTTTTTATTGCTTTTTGTAATTCATTGGTGTGTAAAAATAAAAATAAAAAGTTAGCACAGTAAATATTTAAGAAAAAAAAATTAGGTTTGCCTATACATACAAGCAAACCCAATTTTTTTTTTATTATTTTATTATAACTACCTAGTGAAAGCCCGAAAGACTTGTAACTTTGGTCACGTGGTGTTATTCTTACTATTGTTTTACGGCAAACTGTTATTCGGGAGTTTCTATTTTATTTACCTTTACAATAAACTAAAACTAAAGTAAAATAAAAAAAACCAAAGCCAAGCTTAGGTGTTTTTTTAAAAACTATGTTTTACTTCACATAGATTGTCATTCTAAATCATTCGAAAATTCTATCAAATCAGTTTATTCTTCTTGTCGTTATACTCTAGCAAACACAGATCTAACTTAAGAGACAATATCTCCGGCGTTAAAAGGCCAGCCTGAGAAGAGCAGGGGTGGGTAAGGGTGGCACCCTCCCTGCAAAATTACTACATTTTCAAGGGAACAACTTTTTATGAGAATAAGCCGCTATGAATCTCGAATTATAAGAATCGAGAGCCATGAGTACCTTTCTGAGGCTTGTTACTTTTATGAATTGGTACATTCCATTAATATTTAATATATTGTTATTCTACTGAGACTCTAAAAAAGTTACTTCTATACTTTAGTTATTTCGTCTTACTTTTAAAATTTATGTACAAAAATTAATACAAAAATTTTCAGAGCTTGATAAATTAAAAACTACACTGAAGGATGTCTGAAACCATTTAAAGAGTCACTCAACACCCAAAAATTATAACGAAAAATATTTTTTTAAAAGCATATAAAATTATATGTATTATTATCTCAATTGACAAAACTTATCCCAGTTAATTAGTAATCCCTACTTCCGAACAAAGTTGCCAGATAAACTTCAAACATTTGTTGTGACAACCTTACGGGCTCGGCAATGCTCGGGTGGGGTCGGGTTAGGTCGGCTGCGGTCGGTCTCAGTCAATAAGGTGCATTGCCCGTCCTAAGTTGCCTACTCGACGTTCTGGACTAGGGATGCCACATAATAAAAGCTCCCTAATTCTGGGCAAAATCTAAATCAAAATGTTAAAAATACAAGCAGCATTTTTACGATTAAGCTCAAAGACCCAGGCAATAAAAAAACCATTCTCAACTGTTTGTTGTAAATACCAAACAATAACTTCTAGTAAAATGTTAACGAAACGATATTTTTTTTGTAAATTGCTACTGATTATACTGATTAATAAGCAAAATTTTTTGAAGTTCACTACTGATTATTTACTACCAGATAAAACACCTAGTTCAAAACTGTTAAATTGGGATGCGTCCTTGTTCTAAAAATAGGTAATTTTCGGCCTACGCTGGCAACCCAGTAGACACGAGATGGGATTCTCCACGGGTCGGAGGGTGTGAAGAGGCGCGCTCGCAAATACCGTTAGGGGTAATTGTCTCTTTTATTTACACCGCAGCCGATTGGATACGATTACACTTTGACTATTTCATTTACTTTTCGATAATCGATTCTATAATTCGCATGAATAATTAAAAAAATGTTCTAGAATTAAATTTAAAAATAAAAGTGTGGCAAACCTTGTTTCTTTAATGTAGTCCGTCCCTCATATTTGACTCTATAATAATGTCTTAGGCCCGCATACGGGCATATGCTTAAGATAATATTGTCTCGGTACGAAACGGTAATGATTCTGTAGCAAAAAAACAAAAAAAATATTAAAACAGTTTATTCTTTAACTAAAATAGGGTACATTCTTCAAACGAAATTTCAGAATTCTTGTTTCAAAATCTAATGTCTTATGCGAAGACAATAAAACTGAGACAATAATTTTCTCTGTTCAAGAATATATAGTGTTCCCCATATATGAGTCTACATTTGTCTTGACCAAGTCGATATTGTCTTCATCTAAGACATCTTTTTTTTCCGTGTAAGTATTTGAGTAGAGATATTCATACAAAAATCTATGCTTGAATCCGGATCAGTGCTTGAACAGTGAATCAGCATGCTGGCCATAGTAGGCTACTTAGTTATTTATCACTATATTATTCACACTTCTACATCTAAATACATTTTTGTATCGATTGAGAAATCACCCAATTTAACCCTAATCAAAATATCAATGTTGCCCAATAACGGGAAACGTACGATTTATGATGTCAATCGCATCGAAATCTATCGTGTTACATAACACGAGTGTGAGATATCCCGGTGGGCGTGGAGAATGCTGGAGGAAAGCGGACGACCTTGACACGACAATTATTTGGTTTCGACGATGTTACGGTTGATGTCCAAAGTCAGTGGAGGTTCTTCTTCTTCTTTACCCTATATGGCCTGTGTCCGTCATTTCGACAGACACATTTGCCAGTGTCAAGTGTTGAATTTGTACGTATAAGTCAAGTCAAGTCATTCGTGAAGTCGGCTGTCGTTTGTTTTGAAGAGAAAATGGTGGATTTTGTCTTCAAAACCGGAAACGACTTTTCACATTCAGAGAAACCACTTTACACACATTTATTCCAATGGCTCACACTTTATGTTACGACTTAAGTATTATTGGTTAAAATTCAACCAAAATTAAACAATAATATTCACAATAACACGAGTAAAACTATTAAAATAAAAATGCTATGTGTTGTTTAACTTTCAAAAAATTTGAAATCTCGAATCCTAGTGGAGGTCAACACTGACGGTAGATTTGTGTCTTATCAATCAAATAAGCAAGTCAAAATAAACGACCAAAATTAATATTATTTATTTAATCTTCTTCTTATATCATTAACTCCAAAACTGGACAGAAACCATAAAAGTATGAACTGAAACAGTTTGTGTCAGGACGGTGATATTTAAAAGTGGATTATCAAATTGTGGATCATTATCAGTGTTTTTTTGTAATTTTTCTTAGCTTAGACAGCTTAGATTGGATATATAAATTTCTAATTTTTTGTAGGTACAACGTTTTCTCAATCCAGAGGCGGGACTCAAAGTCCTAAAAAAACCCGGTGATTGTTATTTAAAAAATAAATAATTAACTAAATAAAATAAAATAAAATAAAATAAATAAATATTCTCGGACACTTAACACAACGCCTTCTAGTCCCAAACTAAGCAAAGCTTGTACGATGGAAACTAGATGGCTGATAGAATACATACATAATATATTTTTTTTTTTTTTTGTAAATACATACTTATTATACATAGAAACACCCAGACACAGAACAAACATCTATGTTATCTATGTACAAACACCGAGAACAAACACACAAATGTTTGTTCTCGGTGGGGATCGAACCCACGACCCACAGCATGGAAGGCAGAGCTACTACCGACTGAGCCATGACGCCTGTCTGTTGATGAACTGTTGTCTCTTTTTAATAAGTTATGTCAAACAGTGACAATACTAGTTTTATTTAAACGCTTATAGCTTAGTCATCGTGCCACTATAAGGTTGTCAAAAAAATAATAGATTACTCACCGGTAAATGTGAACATTGTCCGTATTACCACATCCACCGTAACATCTATATAGCAAACAAACATGCACGAGAGTCGGAAACGCTTCAAGTAGTTTATTGAGCTTTCACTGTAGTAACTATAACATTATCTGTGGCTTCACGCTGGATGCGCCTGCGCTGATGAGAGGTAATTATAACACAGTGCGCGTGAACCGTAGTATTTGATTGGAATTCTTCAACTGTTATGATTTTACAGCGTTACACGCCTGTGGTTTTACCGAGGTTATTTTTAAATAATTTGTTGAGCTCTACCAATCACTTTGTACTTTTGTTGGCTTTTGTTTGAGATTGACAAATTGTTATTGTTGAAAGTGTTGATTAACAATTACACCTTTGTTATTATTTATTAGGAGATGTGAATGCAAAAAGTTTGAAAATTGTCTATGTTTTATAATTAGAAAAATCACAAGTAGGTAAATTACTAGTATCGCAATGAATGCAACTGCATATTTTTTGTAGCATATTATAAGACTGACCATTTACTTAAATTTCATTAGAATAATCTAATGGTTAAGTTAGTCAGTTGATTAGAACGTTTAATTTAATTTAGTATCCATGTTTTTTATTCAAAAAGTGCCCACAGACAGTTATCTGTTGGGTCTATTAACAAGATAGCAAAACAAAACAAAACATAAAAATAGTTTGAAAAAACAGTCTGTATTCACAATATGATGGAATAAAAAAAGCAAATCAAATGGAAACGTTAGCAGTAACGGAATAAAAATGAAAAAGCAGAGGCACGATTAAAAATGATCCACGTGAATGTATTCGCGCGGACAATATTTTAAAACAAAATGTCACATCCTTTCCACGGGATTCTACCCCACCCCTACCGGGACACATGGAATACACACACTTGTATGTACAGACGAATCACTCGAAAACCACACATGCTTGGATCTGAGGCAAAAAATAAAGAGAGAAATGAAATTGACCATCTATGTTGAAACGCGATGGATACAAAAATATCCATTAAATCTCAATCTCGTTTAGTGGCAGAAAAATATTCAAAGTTTATAATATTCATAGCCTTAACCGTATTGAATCCTAAATACTCGCGATAAAGCCCATTTTTCACTGCAAACCCACTTGAAGTGACAAGCTCCCACTGCTGTAGGGGGTGAAAAAGGGTGCTGTGGGGTGAAGCCACCCCCAGCCCCCACCAACTGGCGGGTGTCATTGTGGACTGTGGTGTCGTAACTCCGCGAACTTTTTAATTTACAATTAGGTAGCTTCCCATTTCTCTGCCCTATTTAGCTTTCGTTTTTCCGGTAGCCATAGCGGCGTTTTATAATTAAAATTTATTTATCGCATTACTGGCCCTTAAATCTCTCTAATATTTACTGTAGAAACGTGCCTTGAGCTAACCCATTTTTACAAAGTCGTCCTAAATTATGAGTTAAAATATAACAGTAATTATTTAATTTACTAGAACAATTTCTTTTTAAATTAAAATATGAACCGTCATCATTATAAAAATACCACTTATTTTTTTAAATAGAAGAGTTACTTACTCAAAGCCTTCGTATTTTTTCAAACACTAACACATCAATCGAATCGAACCAAGGACCTCCCAGCAGGCTGTCAACATCTTATTTCAAAAGCCGTAAGCAATAGCAAACAGGGCAACTAAATTGTTGACAGTACTGTTTTTGTAATAGTTATTGTTTTGGATACACTCGAATGCAAAACATCCGCCCTTGACTGCAGGGTGCAGTGATTACGAACTCTGACAATAACTCAAGCCTAATAATTAACTTGTTTGTACATGTCCGAGCAAGATATTTGCTGTACTGGTTACGGTTTTTGATATAAGCGAGGAGCGATACTAGAAATTGGAAATGTAAATTGGCGACCTATACTATTATACGGTGAAGGAAAACATCGAGAGGAAACCCGCGGCTTAGTCAGCTCCCCACGTATTGACTTTGTCTTTCCTGTGGATATGGCTGACTAGGCTGAGAGGATGGTATTAGGTGCTGGGCAAGCCTACTCCATTTAGACATTGTCCCAGGCACTACAGTGTCCCGTTAAGTGTAGGCATAGGTTGCCTCCTGACGCTGTATAAATCATCTTCAATAGATGTGAAGGCCTAATATTATTATTACTATTGACAATAAACACACCCCACAAGAAACTACATTGTGTAAATAATAATCTTTTGTATTAATCTATTCAAAAGACTTGGCACTTTCGTATAATTATGATAAAACTTCACGTACAGGTTAGTTCGTTTAATCATTCATTAAAACGTTATTTAGTTATTTACATACTCGGAAGATTATGAATCAAATAGGTATTTATGTTTAAAATAATTATATACTCACAGTAACAGTAACACGACGATATAAAAATCATTAAAGTCAAATAAAACATCATCGACTGTTACGTTATCCTACGAATAACGCAACAGTCGCTATAGTGGCTTTTTATTCTTATTGCAGATTTGGAATCTTCATTGTTATGTATGGACTACATAATCGGCCTTGCTGCTGGCTATTTGTTTGGTCATCAAGTGCGTGTATGTGTAGCCTTACTCGCGTTCTCTCATAACTTGAACTGATGGAAAGTTGCAACCATCCACTGAATTTACCCTGACACCCGCGGAGCATGTTTGTGCATCGTCTAAGCGGCTCTCCTTTTTTTCTGTTAGTAAACAAAGATGTTTGTATGTTTGTCGGTAGATACGTTTCCTCAGTTGTTGAATTATTGCTATTTGCCAGTGCCACTTTACAAGGGCTTCCCGACACGCTTTACACCTTTTTTTATGGAATGCAACTTGTACGTGATCCTTTGTCTTGCATTTAAGTTTTAGGAAACAAGTAAGTATGTTTAATATCTACGTCATTGTCTAGCAAATATCGATGGGTTTTATTTTTTGTATTTCATTGCTTTCGGCCACCCTAGAGAGATTCCAGAAATAAATGAACAAATTATCACGCATGCACCAGAGAAAATAATCTTGTTGCTTTGGGTAGAATAGGAACAGATGTATCAGAATCATAACGCCATATTTTTCAACAAAGAAGTAATTTGTTTAACAAAATGTAATAAAAATAACTTGAGGATTTTTTTAAATTTTTTATTTAATATTTTTATTAGATTTTGCTGAGAGAATTTTCCCACAGACGTCGATGTTTTCATTCTAAATCTGAATATATGTAGTAAAGAGGGCGATCACTCTGTCTATTCGTAGACCAATAAAGCTATTTCAGTCCTTCCGATCTGTGGGCTTGTGGCAGAACGCCTTTTGTGGGTTTCCTGGAGAAAAACTACATTGAAAACAGATTTCTAATAATAACTATTGTTTTTCTCGTCACGCTTCGTCGAATTGCTCAAATGCTTGTGTCTTTCATATTTTTACTGAGTTTTTGATGATTGTGAGACCACAACAGATAAAGATAATGTTTTTTTTAAAGCAATAAATTGAAAACTACTCAGTACATATACTTAGTCAAATAATAGCAACCTAAAAATCTATAAAAATAAATAACTTTATGATTTTTTCAGTGTAAGAGTTGTATTTTAATAGAAATATTTTATAAATCAGCAGTATTTGCAAATGTGTTTTTTACTTTCTTAAAAAAAATACATAGAAAGTTAAGTTTTATCTCACTATTATTTATTTATTTTCAGGATCATCGATTTCATATTTTTTGTTTAACAAATTTTAATATGTATGTAGGTAGGTATATCTCTCCTAAGCACAATGTATTTCACAATATCCCAGTAGTCAATACCCGATTGACTGGTTGTAGGTACTCGGTATGTAGAATCAGTCGTTCGACGTCTAGACTCCATTCGTGGGAGCCGGGACAGATCGAATACCCTGAAGGTAAATAAATTAATCCCAGCGCGTTTTATTTTTACACATTGACTAAGTATTTGTTTTTGTGTTTTAATATCATAGTTATAAATAAAGAAATCTAATAGGTTTTGGTGGTTGTTGGTGGGAGCAGGCCCAGGAGAGAGAAAAGTGGAAGATGTTGGGGGAGACCTTTGCCCAGCAGTGGGACGAAATAGGTTAGGGAAAAAATAGGCTTTTACATCTATTAAAGACGAATTTATACAGTTTCAGGTGGCAACCTATGCCTACACTTAACACTTTAAATAAAGATAAGTACCTTTGAATACAATGGTGTGTGTAATAACAAGATATTTTAATTAACTAAGTACTTTATTGCTTTACCAATTTTCACAGCTTACCAGATTTGAACTCTGAAAGGTTATAATGATTTCAATTGATTATTCCATCCAAGTTTAAGAGAAAGAAGTGATGGAAATGAATCAGAGCATAACGTCTGCTCCTTTTCAAGTTGAATTAGAAAAGTTCCATCGTCCAAGGTTCGTTACAAAATTGTCCCAGACTTACAGTGAATAACAAAAAAATACAGAATTTATGAAGGAAATAGCAAACTATGAATATATAAAGGTACCTACACCGGATAACCCTATTAAACTAACCCATACTAAAACTACTGATATATCGTTTTCAAATATTAATACGTGATAAACAGAACATAAACTACCAACAATCACATAAAATCAGGACCGTCGCAGGAGCAGCCCTCAAAAGGTCCCGTTAGGGCGGTCTTTTGTGTATGCAGCAAAAAGGTCTTTTGCCGCCACCCTCGACCGGCAAAAAACATAAAACAGAAAGAAAGGACCACAAATTAAGGCGCAGGCATCGGAATGTTGCACCCGTAACTCGTCCGAGCATTTATAAATCGGCCAAATTACACATCTCCAGTTCTGATGCATCCCTTTTGTCCTTGGTATCTAAAATCACTCGTTTAATTTTTATTGTCTGTGATATCTTTCGACGAGAGTTGCCGAATGGAACTGGGGCCAATCACCGATCGTGCTATTTTATAATCGTTTCAAAATTCGAATGTTTTTTTTATTTGGCTTTTGAATTTGAGAATAGACATTTGCATTGATGTGTAGTTAATTTTTGACATTAAAATCAATATCAGCATGAATAATCTTTTGATTTTTATAACTTCAACATAATAAAGCTGAAACTATTCTAAATATATAAAGCTCTTTTGAAGCTGACTGATAATCAACGCACAGCCTAAACTACGAGTATAAGTCCTAGAGGTATGAAATTTGGAGGGTAGTATCCTTATATAGTGTAAGGGTGCACTAAGAAAGGAATTTTGAAAAGTCACACTCTAAAGGGTCTAGAACGCGAGCAACGCTGCGGGCGAAGGCTAGTGAAACTATAAAAATACAAAATAGCTGTTATCGTTATAACAGGTTTATGCAATATTATGCATGTTTTTTGGTCTAGCAAAGATAAGAGGCTACAAAGTTCTACGTTTATTAGCCTTATATCCATCAACAGTCAATCTGAAACCATAGATACAATCTTTGCTACCTGTTTGTGGAGATTCTTGTAATTTATTCGAAATTTTATAGAGCCTTTGATATTTACGAATGCTACTGAAATGCTTTTATCTAAACACTGCGGCTACATCTGTGATCATAAACACAAAATGACAAATATAAGCGATTTAGATGGATTGAATTAATTTAAAGACCATATTAATATATTTAACTCAAAATATTTGGATATTTATAATCTCATTTTAATGATTATCGAAACGTATTTGGTTCTATCAATAAATAAAAAATGCAAAAATTTGTATGCAAATGTTACCGATAAATATATTTGAACTAGCAACTTTGGCTGCAACTTTGACTGCGGTTCTCCGACTTGATTCAAATATTAAGATTATGCACTCGAAATCAATATTTCTTACAATATAACATACCCTATGACACTGAGGAACAATGTAGCTATCTACTTACTAGCTAAAGATTATTGCAATCGGTTCAGTAGTTTCAAATATTACAAACCCCTACTATAGTGAAATTTTTACAATACTAGTAGGCATAGAAAACAAAGTTTAGAGTGGACTAATTAGCATTCACTTTTAATTTTCTTCTTACTCTTGCACTACCAAGATACTCCCAACCTTACTCCCAACCCAATCTAAGATGATGCAATGGTAAAATTTTACCGACTCCAATAACTTTTTTTACAAAGTGTCATCTCATATAGTGGAAGAAAACAACTCAAACAGATCAATACTCCGGAATATTCCTTAACTAATTTAATAAAAAAAATGTTTACCTGCAGTTAAACGGCGGGAAGGACCGATGCCACGTGCGAGCTCGTCTGCAGCTTGCGCTCAAGTTTTTGTCTGAACAAACCATAAATAAGGCATAGAATACATCTTCATAACTTGCATTTTTGTGTTTCTGACCGCTTTTGCTAAATCACGACAATCACGATCTTCAATTATTTCAGGGCTTTGCTTCAGGGATGGATGCAACGTTAGACGAGTTCAGGAAGTTATATGGAACAAAAGAGTGAAGAAAATTTATGACAGACGAAGACAAGAAGGTCATGATAGTAACCTATCACTAAAGTAGTATAACGAGTTCCTCATGGACCAACTTATAAAATTCTGACCTGCTTTTCCGTTCTTGAGAGCATCAAAATTTGATAGCCATCAAACCTAATAAACTTGCCTTTGTTCGTGCCTTCTATGACTTATTTATAGTAATTGATTCACACAGAATTTATTGTTTCTAAACCAAAATATTCTGTAAATCAGACACTGGCATGAAGATCTACTTGAAATGTTATTTATATTTGTTTTAACAAGTTTATTATTAGGTAGGTACTCGGCGAGCTATTGTGAAGGGAGGGACTGACCTCGTGATTCATACGAGAAGCAGTTGGATTGTCTTTTGTGGTTTTAACTTTGTCTTGTTCTTGTGCTTGTTATGATCTGTACAATAAGTAAGTACTTTTTTCAGGCTTTATGTATCATTTCGACGAAAGTAAACGTAAGCTACAGATAAAAGAAGAAGACTTGGAAGTAGTGAGTATAAGTGATCAAGATATACTTGATTCCTTTCTTCATCAACGTTCAGCAAACCCGTGAACTAAAATAAAAATTGTAAGGGAAGGTAGCCGTTACCTATCCTCGTGAATAGCCATAGTCGACTTTTTCAACAATAGAATTACAAAGAAAAATATCTTTAAGCGAGATAGTACTGAACCGAGCGTCGAAATGAGTTGCCCTTAGCTGGCAGGGGTGTGAGGCGCGTTGAGATTGTGGGCTGGTGCAAGTCACAAACTTTCCACTCAGTGTCAGTAGTACTACTGGTAGTACAAAATGCCATTGTAACTATACAGGTGGGAATAGTTACACTGGATATTTTGTAGATCCTTTTACTCCTTTAACTTTTATTTTACAGTTCTAAAATAATAAATAATAATAATAATAGTGTAATAAATAAAGTGTTCATAATCTTGGAAAAAAATAACATCAATGTATGACAACAATCACTAAGAAATAGGGGTTTTCAAAGAATTATCACGATCTGAAAGTTGTATATAGTACCGATCCTTCACATAATACGAGTAGACCATTGACGTTGTAAACATCACGGAAAATAGGCGAACGATGAAGATTTAGAATCGTTATCCCTAGAAAAGTAACCAACTCTACCATCGGATTTAGGAATCTTGGACTCATTGGACTTGCTCTGTAAGGTAATGCATTGTTATAGGCAGAAGTTACTACTTAACATCAGGTGAGCTATAAGCTTGTTCCATTACTTTTATCATAAAAAAAATAATCTTGGGATGACATTTACTTATTTAGGTATTTCAACAATTAGTGCACAACACTTCTTTAACTAAGAGCTAGTGGTTTTAATCTAGGTATCAATATATATAAAACTCTTTTGAAGCTGACAGAGAATCAACGGACAGCCTAAACTATAAGTCCTAGAGGTATGAAATTTGGAGTGTAGTATCCTTACATAGTGTAGAGGTGCACTAAGAAAGGAATTTTGAAACGTCACACTCTAAAGGGTAGAACGCGAGCAACGCCGCGGGCGACGGCTAGTTACTCATAAGATTGTTTCATAAAAAAAAGATTATAAGTACAAGCACATGACTACGTTTATCCTGTTACTTACCAGCAACACCCTCTATCGATTTTTACCGTAACTCGCTCCCGCTTCCGCTTATCCCCGACACCACAGATCCCGAAGATCCCTGTTGGATGGGACTCTCCCGTTTGCCATAAATCTTGGGACCCTCGACCGCCACCCGGATTCTCGCCGAAAATATCTATAAATACCTTCCTACGTACATATTTCAAATATTAACAGGGAGGCTACGAAGTTACTGAGTACTTGGTAAGACATAGGACACCGCGTAGCTTATGCCATTGTAAATCATAAAAAAATAAACTTAGGTAGGTGACTAAAATAGCTGATTATCTACTGATTATCAATTCACTGCCATAGGATAAGTTTACTGCTAAGCTAACTTACTTAATAACATTTTGTGCGTAGATTTTTTACACCGAGAATGGGACATTATCATTTTTTTTTAATGATAAAAGTAATGGAACAAGCTGATAGCTCACCTGATGTTAAGTGGTAACTTCTGCCTATAAATTGTTATAGGCAGAAGTTACCACTGTTAATGCATTGGCCTCACAGAGCAAGTCATTACTTCAAGGTTGTTGTTAAGGGTTTTAGTTTAGAAAAAAAATATGCTACACGAATACAATTTACCTACTATTCCTTAATTATCATAATACCTACGTAGGCTTCAAATTATTTACCTAAGTAGGTTAGGTACCAAATAATAATGATTTATCTTGGTTCAACTCCGATTCATCGGACTACAGCGAAAAAAGTTCTCGTCACCCGATAGAAAGGAAAACGCTAATGGACCACGCGTGGAATAAATAAATAGTTGCTAGTTAAATAAGAAATAGTTGAAAAACATTTATTCAGTAGTTAATTGTGCCCTAAACAGCATTTTAAGAAAACAACAAGCTAATCCATATCAATAGTGGAAATAAAGATGGCGCTGTGCCTCGATCACAAATGACAACTGCTAACAAATCGTAACACTGGCGTATCCGAGTTACACTGCGCCGTGTATCTACAACGTTTGGCAGTTGAGGTGGTGCTGACGCGCAATATGACTCGAACACGTTACGAACACGTAACACAGCGACTGTCAGATTCTTTCGTGTTCACCCCTCAGGTGTACTACGTACGATCCATATCGCAGCCTTGATTCTATTCTGCGACGGTCGCGCTGACACGGTTACTCTGCACACTAGGCTTGTATCACTCTGGAAATACTAACATTGTCATTATCATCATAATACTAGCCTTGTAGAAGTCCGCAGTTGATAGTTACCCAGACTTCCAGAAAGAACCGTTCTGAACCATCGCTTACCGTTTCCAGCGATCTTTGAAATGAAGATTGTCTATCATGCTACCAGCTCCATACAACCACCATTTGGACGTATACGAGGAATCTAAGGATCCATAAACCAAGTACTGAAGGGCAACTCGATTTGTTTTGAATTTTTCAAAACTAAACTACAGGCTGTAAATGGGAGAGGCTAGCTCAGGACCGCAGTGGATGGCACAAACTTGGAAGGCTTATGCCCAGCAGTGGGTAAATTCAGGCTATGGATGATGATGATGATGATGAAACTACAGACAAAAACCTACCAAGAATCTTGGTCCAAGATAATGAATACTCTGTGGTCAATTTGACTCGAAAACAAAAAAAAAATTAGCGTAAAAGTTTTACACTATTTAAGTACCTTCTCTGTAACTGTTTTGTGACTGACTACGCATAGTAAGAACTATTATTTATTCCATGTTTCTTTACTCGCAATGACTCAACCCGTCACGTGACGAAAGCACCATCCTTGATACAACCGTACGACCACTGTTTATCGACGTAGTAATTTTAGTTTTACACACGCAGCCAAAGATCCAATAAGCGTGGTTTGATGCTTATCAAAACATCAAACAATACGACGATACGCGAGAAGCACGAGTTCAATTCCCAGTAAAGTGAAATATCTTTTTGCATGATGTAATTTTTTTTTCTGATTTTGGTTATTGTGGCCTTTTGGATTCTCAAAAGTTTTAGTAGAACAAACATCTATGATAATATGACAGTTCTACGTTGCGCATTTTCGGTGCGTGGACTACACTAGACATTCTATGTCCCAGTGAACACCTATCGATAGTTCTAGGCCCGGGCCAGTGATCGTGGCTGCAAAGTGCGCTTGCAGCCTTAGTCCAACAGCTTAGTCTTTTAATATTCCAGATTTCCATGTCAAGGAAAACAAACATCACTTATCAACATAACTGACGGATTGTATGTTATCAGAAAAATCGTTTATTACCGATTCAAGGAAAACCGTTTGTGTTATTTCAAAATGATTATGTGCTTCAGTAAAACTAGAAATGCTGCAAAAATATTAGTTGTATGGTGTATGGATATTGGTAATTCCATAAGTTACTAAGTACAGCTATTTATAAGGATGTTTTTACATTGATAACGATACGACACTCGCACGGTATCGTGAAGAGCTAATCTCACGCTTCTACCCTCTGTCACACTGTCGTTGACAACAGCGGAGTGGATTAGATAACTATTTTTTTTAATCAGCAATAAATAACTTATTTATTTATAAGTAGTGTAAAAAACCAGTATTGAATTGATGTGCTAAATGTTGCATAACAACTTAGCAAATTGCTGATAACAATCAAGTACAAGTGTTTGAGAAATACGTCATCAATGACGCTAGTGCATCTGACGTCAAAAGAAGCAAAAACGTAATAGTAGAGCCCTTTCTGTTCAGGCTACATCAGCACTATTTTTAGATCAGTTTCATTGCCTCAATAATAAGATTATACTGCGTTGGACTAATATTCCTTCTGTGTTATCTACCTACTTCTTAAATACGATCCCATCCCTATAATATATCCATAATATTTGGACGAATTAATTCGTCCAAGCCATAAAAGTTTATATTATGTTTAGATGGTTGGATGTTTGTGTTTCAATCCCACTGCAACTACTGGTCCGATTTGGGTGAAACTTAGAATATATATAGTTCAAATCAAATGAAAAGAGTTTATTTGCAACTACTTAGGTATACTTAATATAATGTTAACAAAAATAAATAAGGCTAGGTCTAACATACTATATAATAATTCATAGGACATAGTTCGTTACCTGAATTAACAGATACTTTACTTTTTATAGTATTTTATACTTATATCCCAGAAAATCAACAGGATCAAATGGGACGCGGATGAAGCCGCGGGCGGAATCTAGTATTTTTTTAATAAAAACTATGTTCTTTTATTTCTAGTAATTGTACTCATAGAATATCAACAAGGATTAAGACCTCTAGTACTGCAAGCATTCATAGATTACGATATTTACTCTTTCTCGGGATAATAGGATAAAAGCAATTATTTTTACATTTATTACAATATTTTTTTATAGAAATGCAGTCATATTAAAAATTATTTAGTCGACTGCAAAAAATAGCAACACCGTTATCGTGCCTACCTCTCAAAGAACGCGACAAAAATAGGTTTTTCGAATGCCAAATGCCTTTATCGACAGTTGACATTACTTGTTCTCTCGCCTAGAAATATAACAAGAGCTTGGATTCATTTTCTTTCATCATTACCCCGAAGAAAAATAGTAAATGAAACGAAAATATTGAGTTATTTAAAATTGACGTCAATGTCGTATTCTTCTTGGTTAGCATTCGATCTTCTTTGCCTCGTTCTATTCTAATTTAACTACAAGTTCTTAGTTTTAACTGCAACTTTTGCTAATTGTTATCACAATTCTGTCAGTGTCAGTAGCGTGGTCGTCCGAAACCGTGGCCGCCCGTGATGAAGCCAGTTAACTCTAGTGTCATAAACGATAAAGGTAAGGAAAAATAAGAATATGGTCAGTACCTACCAATTTCTAATCTATGCTTGAGTCCGCCGGATCAGTGCTTGAGCAGTAAATAGGCATCCGGGCTTTAATGCTCTACCAAATTCTGCATAACCATAAAGTATGAAGTAAAATAACCGTCACGAGCTACTAGGCTAACGGTTTGTTGTAGGTAAGCAATATTTTACCGCGAATGCGGTATAAGTAGTTATGTATTGATTGTTTCCGTTATCGCTATTTTAATTTGTCTTATCAGTTCTGATATGAAACCGCATGACATTGGGTTTTTACAATTCCAGTGTTACATGCCAAGGACTAATACATACCTAAAAACCTTGGCAATTCTATGAATCCTCTGAACATCAATAAGTGCATAACAATTTCAGAAAAGTTTTCTTTTGTTTCGTCTTTTTTGAAGCGTGGTTTGTAGTCATATTTTAGTTTTCGAACTTACTTTTTTTACAACATCATAGTGATTAGCCCTTGGTGTTCGTTGGCTAATCACTATGGCTAACGATCATCAAGGGCCAACGAGCTCTTGAGAAAGATAAACCATGACAGCGCCAGTACTCCAAGTCAGCCGACAGAACAAGTCATCCTTTTCGCAGTATGCAAATGCAATAAATTATCATTTTTATTTTCCAAGGACACATACCTCGAAATTGAATCATACATCAGCGCAAGCGCAGATTCCCAAATGAGTCATTGGTTTACTGAGAATGATGGACAATCCGGGATCCAAGATGGTCACGATTAAGATTATCATTAATACGCTTATTTTATAAAGAAACATTTGAAATTGATTTGGATATTGGATCTTCAATACTGCTTGTCATAATCTATTTTTTTTTTTTTTTTTATGATAGAAGTAATGGAACAAGCTACTACTTTGTTATAGGTAACTACGTGACAAGTTGCCTAATTCATCACTACCTCATGAATACTAACTGGTTTCTTCACTATGATTTATTTTCTACCATTGGTTTGACAGCACTGACTATGACATGCCTAAATAAAAATAAAGTAAAATATTGTTTGATCAGATTCGAACCCGTGACCTTCGGATCAGAAGGCCACCCCATGCCTCGAGACCAGAGTATTCTAGATCATGCTTCTATTACTAGATCAACACACAAGTTGTGAATCCGCGTGGTGTGTGTCTTCCTGCAAAGATTGCTTCTCATCAGACCTGTCCTACCTGTTCTGATTGTAATCAAAACCGCATTTACACAGAAATCAGGACAAAGGCTTATTGGCGCGGCTTTAGATACTCTAGTGTAGGTCCCGACACGGATTATGGCTCTAATCTTGAATGAAAAGAAGTGGAAGGATACTTTGCGAAGCTACGGAGATATTAAATTCGACTTCTGCATATTTAAGATCAGAGTTATTAGGGTCAGAGCTATTAAACCGTGTCGGGTATAGTATAGTACTTTTCTATATTACATTTGGTTGGATTATTCAGTTTTACTAGTTTATTATTTCTTGTTACTTGGAATAATTCTCGTCTCGAGTCGACCTCGAAATCCATGCTTTGAGAGTTTTGGTTGTCATTAAAGGTAGCTGCACCAAAGCACAGGTCGAGTCGAGCCTTGGTTCGAAGTAATAACTAAGAATATGGGCATCAGTGTTAATAATAAGTTTTCTGTGTGAATGTGGCGAGAGTTATAATCGTAACGCGGAAAATGATGTGTAAATAAATGTTATGTGAAATTATAACTAATATAAATATACGTTATCTACTAATTTTAAAGATTGTGAAAACTTCGTGAATATGTTTTATTCTTATACCTGTGAGCTACACTAGATCAATAATGTAAATATCGTTTACATGCGAAAATTTAAATGACTTATAACAGATAGATTAAAAGGATTTTTTACTTTGAGAATTTCAAAAAACTGAATAACTAAATAACAAAATGATGTCTCAAGCAAAATAATTTTAATTCATACCATTTATCTTCACTCCTTAAAACACACTTTATCTACCGCAAAACACGTAACCATTATCTATAGAAAATTTACAACCACGTCCCAGTTTCTTATCAGCCGATGACGAGCACCGGAAGTGATCTCGCCACCGGAAGTGAATCGGTCATGGAACCTAATACGTGGTTACGAAGATGTCACTTTGCAAGTCGTCGCTGTAAAGTCGGTTTGGTTAACCTACTGAATAATAAGCAACTAACTAAACGTAACAAATACAAATACACACGTATTTGTTCATCATCATGGTTCTGAAGAAGTCCATTGTTTCTGTTGGATGAGTCTTCGCGCAATAAGTTTTCAGAATGAATGATATCAGTACATTGCAAGGAATACATGTTTTTGGTGAAAAAGGGATAAAATACTATTGAGATGAAAGTCTTGGAATTAAAAGAAAAACACTCCGCGTTAGGGTCAACTTGCTGCGCTGCTCCAGTGTTATACGTTATGAAGTTTTGGCTTCCAATTTGTCAATTTATTTCCAAGTGGCTGTCAGCTACGTCCATGCTGTACAGATAATTTTTAGGTCAAAAGATAGAGCTTGTTCAAGGCTTGTAAGAATTAATCAACGATTTTCAACAGATCTTCAGTGGACCATTATTTTTTAAAGAAAATGATACCTCATAATCAACCCTTGAAAAATACTTTATTTAGGCTTATTTGGAGTAGCACATTTTAATAAATAGTCCGAAGAAACAGGATAAATACTTTGTATCCAGTACCCAGTATTCTAGGCCACCCTGTACCCTTCACTGAAAACAATCGCGGTGCGTAAGCGATATAATTCAGTTAGGTAGGGCGTCGACCGGCGGCGGCGGCGCCGCGCGGCCGCGTCCCCGACCTTATTACTTGTGCCCACGGGCCGTAACCTCATTGTCCACCATCGATTCTTCCAATCCGTTCTATATACATACATTTAAACATATATTAAATACATTAAATCAACCCAATTAACAGTATTTTACAATCGTTGCAAACGAATACTTGAGTGGAGACCGCAGGTGTAGGACGCCCTCCGGCAAAGTGGGGCGACGATCGAATGTAGCAGGCAAACACTGGATGTGAAGAGCCGAAGACGTTATATGTTGATGATGATGATTGATGACTGTTTTTGTTCCTAAGCTAGCTCGTATGCCTCCGTCATGGCTTAACGACTGCTAGAGCCCGGACCGACAGTTTAACGTGCCCTCCTAAACACGGAAGCGAAGAAGAATTACACAAGACAGAGGAGGTTGGCATAACATGGAGGAGACGTATTCCCAGCAGTGGGTAATACCGGGTTAAGGTGATGATGATGACTAAACTGAGATCGTGAAACCTCTTCGTATTTGTCTCTAAGCAATGGGAATGAAAAGAAAGGCCCAAAGTATTTTACTCCTGCACTTTAGCCTTGTAGAACTAGAAGACGAGGCGTGGAAAGTCGTAGAAAATCAGTAGATGGAATATACGCTCATTTTATGAATTATAATTCTTATACAGATGCAGATGCCTTATCTTTAAACAACTGTATAAAATAAAAAGAAAACTGTTGATCATTCAAGTGTAAATGCCCTAAATTTAGTTTTTGAAGTTACTGCCATAGACTAGAACAAAAACGTTAATACCGCGTTCACGCTATGCCATTGCTGCTGCCGACATTCATGCCGCGGACTTATTGCCACAGCAACATCGCCTTTATTCTCACCAAGGAGCTAGAGCATGAACTTGGCGATGTTGCTGTGGTAATAATTCCGGAATTAATCGCGGCAAGAATGTAAGTCGGCTTGAAACGACCATGCAAACACTCCTCCATACCACAGATCATATAATACGTCCATACATTAGCTATACGGCTAATATCTTGTCAATTAGATCGTGTGAAAAGTAAAATAACGTCTTCACTTTCCAGTCAATTGTTTCTTGATGTATACTTACACCATCTTTTCTCATAGTTTTCTATTTCTGTTGATGTTTACTTCATAGAACACTGCGTACTTGCTTTGGGTTGGGCGATTTGTCACAATTTTGACTAGCCTGTGCAGAGATTTGTTATGAGGCGCACCTAGGAATATCACTTAAATATACTTAAGTATTACGTAAAACTAGAAATGCTTTTGTATATCATTAAAAATAAATATGTCCAAGATTTTATTTTTATTTCTAAATTAGTATGTATTCATGGATATTCACACAAGACCAAACCTTATAGGCCCGAACTAAACAAAGCCATTTATGGGCACTATAAATTGTTGATATGCTTTGTAAATACGCACGTACGTATAATGCATAGTAGCACACAAACACAAAAAAATCTGCGATCACAATTTTTTTTTGTTGTTGGTCGGAATCGAACCCACAACCAACTTATGACATAACGTTGTAACAATTTTTAAAATTTTCAATTTTCCTTTGATTGAAATTTCAGCTGGGCTGAAGCTGGAAGAATTTGAAGAAGTGACCACTCTAATTTAGTCTGACATCGAATTACAGTCAGGCAGGTAAATATTTAGTGCATTGTGCGTACTTGAATACTTGCCAATGATTGTTGGACTTCAATCGAAAACAGTTAGCTAATTTATTATTTAAAGAATTTACTGGATCGCTGCTATTTTGGGTGAGGACATCTTTTCTGGTGCAAGTTCGATGGATTGCAACCTTGAATTTATTCGTATTCTTTACACCTTCCACTTTTCTTGTGCTAGAAACCGTCTGATATTCTTTCATTATAAAGTAATGAGGCTATGCATCGTTATAGACAGTGATTACCACTTAACATCAGGTAGGCCATCGGCTTATTCCATCATTTACCTAATCATCATCATCATCATCATCATTTCAGCCCGTTTGCACCCACTGCTGAGTATAGGCCTCCTCTTTATTACACCATTCTTTTCGGTCCCTTGCGAGTCTTGTCCAGTGATTCCCAGCCAGTTCTACTATGTCATTTGACCATCGGGCGGTTTATACTATTTACCTAATAGTATAAAAAAATTTATTCACAATAAAATTTACGTATTATTAAAACACTTATACTTACTATTTATTTTTCGTTGCAAAATCACCCGTAAGTGTAATCACTTCTCTGTAAACTTCTGTAAACTAGACTAAAATTTTAGATTTAGATTCCAAGAAAAAAATGGATCCTGTTGAACCTAGAGACATCTTACTACACCTGACATTCTCACACATCTTTCTAATTTAGTTAAAACTCAAGGCATGCAAGTGAAACCGAATGCTCTTGGCAGACGAAAAATAGCTCTAGCAAACGATAGAGATTCAAATTAGTGGGTCAACAAACGTGCAATTAACCATTCAATGGACGAGGCATAAGAAAGTGACAATACATTAACCTAGCTGTAGGGAAAACGCTATACGAGTTTTGTCTGACTGTACGTACAGAGACATAGACGTAAAGATACATAAATGTTTCTTTGGGAAGCGTTGAAACGAGTCTCTTCTAAAGGAGGTTACTTTAGACCACTGAGTTACAAATTCTATCATAAGTAAAACATTGGTTTTATATTCCCTCATTCTGTTTTTTTTTTATATACAATATAAGCAACCGTTTGACCACAATCTCACCTGATGTGAAGCAATGACGTGGTCGACGATGTAGCACGGTTACCTAGAAGATACCTATCTCGTAAAACAGGGAGATCTATTTATCTATGGACTTATTCTTCTTTCGACAGTGACACAGAAAATGATAGTGAACAGAGCCCGTAGTCTGAGATTTGTTTTGATCGAAACGCATATCGAGAAGCGACTTGCGAGATATTTTGTATGAAAATCCGATAAGCGCCTCTTGTACGAGATACATACAAAAACTGCGAGTTTCTCGATTCTCGCTTGTCGCAAATCAACATAAAAAAATCAGACTACGGGTTCGAACAGGTTGAGACGTTTCCACTCCAGCCTCTAGGGCAATCTTATGATGATGGTTTTTTTTAAGAATAAGTGCTGAATCCAATACACTTCTAAACATCATTAAATATTTCAAACCGATGTTAGAAAGCTAAAAACACGTATTTCTGATATCAATTTCATTCCAACTAAAACAGTGTCACTTCCATAAAGCCACCATAATTTCTACAGTCACAGAAAGTGGACTTTCACTGTAAGCCGATGCCTGCTCTTCAGTCTATCACACCTCGTTCTGTTCTGAGGGTTTATGGTGGTGTTAACAAATAAGATTTACAACTTAACTCCAAACAACACAGTGATATTGTAACATGTGGTACGTTACTGCTTGTTCTAATTTCCAAGAGCTTTCTTTTCGTGCTAATGTCCTTTTCGTAGCACAATTTTATCGTTCCATTTTTAACCGAATTTAAAATAAAAGGTTCTCGGTTCGGTTGTATTTTATTATGTTTGTTACTTCGTAACTCTGTTATGTACGAACCAATTTGAAAAAAAAATATTATCACTATTAAATTACATTTTTATCTGAAAATATTATACTTCCAGATTGGTCCCATAATTTTTTATCAAAATCGGTTCAGTAGTTTGGAAGTGAAATAGAAATAACTAAAAAAAACACGTCATTCACATACACGACATTGCGTATTTTGCTTTCCTGACCTATCAATGGTGTTTATGGTCAATAGAAAAGAATCCAATGAACTACTACCATCATCATGATCATCTGGTCATGAAGCTGTATCAAATTAAAGTCGGTTTTTTCAAGTTTTTAAACTTGTAAATTATTATAGAGCTAATGCAGGGTGTGTAAAATGACATTGCTATTGATGGTAAACAAAACAACAGCCTTAAGACGTCACAAAACAAAACAAACTCATTTTCCACTTGTCCTATTTATCCTTTGACTGAGACCTCGCGTCAATGCTTCGACCTTGGTCAATGATTTCCACGCGTGAGATCTGCCTACGCGAATTTCCAACTAATCGAGTCATATTCCGACAGTGACGTGCAGCCACTGCCGAGTTCATTTAGCTGGTCCACAACGTTGAAAAGGTAGAGCAAAGTATCAAATTTAATGCTGTTTCTGATCAAGGTTTTGTTCCAAATGTTGAGTCAAGTAAGTATAACATGCGCACCAAGTTGCAGGTAACAGCTATTAGTTAAATTATTTGACAACGCTAAATTTAAAGTGTTGTTTAGTTTACAGAGAGTAAATGCATAAAATAATAGCTACAATTATTAGACTTCATTGTATTACTAATCTAACAAATTTTTAAGGTCTATCTTATCCACTAGAACTGAGTATATTTTTGCAAAGGCATTAATTAGCAATAAATTCAAAACTCGGGGAGGAGGTGAGATTATTGAAATGGGTGAAAACACTCTGGTAAAAGGAATGTTTTTATATTATGCGAGTGCAAATGTGCATGTGTGCTTTGATATTATCTTGATAACTAATTCGATTATAATATCAACGTGCAAAATACTAAGTAATCTTATCAGTTAGCAATAGTAACATACCGCGCGGAACCTTTGAGTCTCATAAAATTATCCGTAGTTTCAAACATTTGAAGGTACTTAGCTGCTTTAAATAAGCTTCTTATCATTCTTAGAACTGTGTTACTTTACAATTGAATTCTACTACCTGAAAATAGAGTCTAGAATAAAATGATCTAGGTATATTGATTAATAAATTGTCAATGTGGTTTTCATTACTAAAACATGATCGTTAATTTGTCAATAGTTTGCTACTAATCGAGCCCACTGGTGGGCCAGATGGGAAAAAAAATCCCATCGAGCGCACTCATTTGCATAGTGGGCTCGATGTGAATAAGCCTTACTAACGACTGTATAGAATGGCACAAAGTACTGGAATCTCAAACATTGATATTTTCAGATCCTGCAAATTGGTACTCTTGTATAACAACATCAACTTTAGGAGATGAACATTTATTTTTATTTCAGTGATGTTTTCTTTGATTTTGATCTAGTAAATACGACGTTTAATAATTATTTGAAATGTGTTATTTGAAGATACAACCCTATAGTATCAAGTAGTCTTTTCAGTTACTGTCTACTTGTTCTAGTTATCGAGATTATAGCATTTTTACATAGGGAAAAACAGCTTGATAAAGATAAAGATAAAGATAATTTATTTGCAAAAACATGTGTAAGGATGTTGTAGGTACATAATTTGGTGACACAACATGTCTTACCGATTTTGGCGTGCAAATAGAGATGACTCAAAATGTCGAAGTAATCGGAAAAGAGAAATACATATTATAACTACCTACCTATATCTTAGTCAACAGTTAAATTACAAATTAACATAATCAAATAAAAAAAAAAACTTGGGTCGAAAACTGCCTTAACTAAGCCGTAGTAAGCACTATAGTTTATACCGAGTTACTTAGCATAACGCACGCAGTCTAGAGGTGAAAGGCGTATCACTTTCGAATTAGATCGCGGTGAATCGACAACAGTGAAAACTATCGCTCTCCAATGTTTGTATTATCAAAGAATCGGATTGTAGACCTATTCGTGTCACCGTTATTAGTATTACTTCTAATGAGAGAAATACCGAGAAATGAAACAATACTTAGAAAGAATTTTCCTGTGAAATGACGCGCTCATTAGCAATTGTTATATTTTCATTGAATATACGAATTTAGTGGAGTTGATCAAACTAGTTCCACTTTCCAACTCCAAAGTTTTTTACACCACCGTCTATTTCATTTTTTATATACTGTCCATCCAAAGGTTGTCCGTAAAACATCACTTTTAGCGATAAGGCCGCCGGTTGTATTCAATAGCTTAAATTGTTTCTCATTCTCTCTGTTTCTTCTTTCTGCAGGTACTAAAAAGAGTTTATTTATCTATCTTCCCAATCCCTGAAGAGAAATTCAATCTGTAAACTTTCAATGACGGATATAAAATTTTTTGGTTTGTCTTTGTTTCGCTTTGTCCGTCTGTCTGTCTGTCTGTCTGTCTTCAATCAGAATCGTTTTACTCGTAGAACATTAAAACGATCATACATAAGTTTTTCATGCAACTATATGGTGGAACAAGCCTGATGTTAAGTGGTAACCGCTGCCTATAGCGATGCATTGCCTCACTGAGCACGTCCACTGAAAAACATATCGGGTACGCTCAATAAGTCGTAAAGGAAACTTACGGCCACGGGAAATCAATGGAAGGAAAAAGCCCAACATCGTTCTTTCTTGAAATTTTAAGGGGAAACTCCTCAGTGGACTTCTACCAGGCTGATAAACCTATGACGTCACAATACCAAGATAAGAAGGTACCTTGTACTACATAAAAACTCCTACGTCACCACTGTGACGATAATATTCTGACCAATGAGCAATAAAAAGGAACTCAAGGCTTTGTCGGAAAATTACTGGTCTGCTATGCATATGGGGCCAGTCATGAGCATATTTTTGTCAAAATAATAAATAAATATCCTTGGACATTACACACAACGCTTTTTAGTTCCAAACTAAGCAGATTTTGTACTATAGAAACTAGATAACTACATTGCTCATATAATACTTACTTAATTTTTTTTTTTAATCAAAAAACTTGAAAAAAAGCAATATTTTTTTTCACGTTTATATCTAGTGCAGTATATGCCCTTATTACATAAACAGCTTATATTTACATAACTGTTATCAAACTGTGTGCGTGCACTATGCACCTATTTCATGCCTTACTAACGAAATTATAAATGCCTGTTTACGATGACGTAGACAGATTTACCTATTTAGTACATAATATGTATATTTTTTTTGAATTTCAAGATCAAAACGATTACTCGCCTTATTACAAGCGCAGTTAAGATACTTATTCTTCGGCAAAATCATTATAATATTTGCATGGTGACATACAAATGCGCGTGGGCATACGTATGATATTGCACGCATCGTCACTGTCTAACAAGGCGAGCCTATTTGATAGCTGTAAACCTTAGCCTACATACGCAAACTATGCACAGCTGAGGTTATAGGCAGAGATACATTATGCCTGTGAAACGGAACAGTAGCATGTATGTAGAAGTAACTAGCTAAACACACGTGACAGGTAGGTGGCACATACACGTGTGTGAGCTACAGTCATGTATGTTCCAGCCTTTATACGCCACTGCAGTGTAAAACTTACATGTTATACGGTTTTTTTTTTTTTTTCGAAGGGACTAAAATGCTGTTGAAATCGTCTGACGATTGCTGACAGCGTTACCGGACTACTGGTGAGTGCTAAAGGCTCTCGACCATATCAACAAAATGGTTTAGTTGGCAACAAACGGCGGCTACGCAGGAAAACAAACATGTTTATAAGAAATACCCTAACCCCGCCGGCGGGTGTCGGTAAGAGTGCCAGCCAGTCGGAGCCTTAACTGGCAATAAGCCCTCTGACAAAAGCTAATTAATACCCTTCTGTTAGGTAACCTAACATCGACCGACCTTTGAACTCCAGTACTATCGAATAACAAAGAGCGGATTATCCAGTCGAAAGATTATTTTGTCACTTCGAAAATATAAACTTCTCATGTCCTTGAGATCTTAGGTAGAAATTTTGTTACAATCATGGTCCTTGGTATTTTTTAAAAAAGATAGTCTGAGAGACATTCAAACAAACAAGGTAAAAAACATAGAATAGATAAGAACACTGTTACTTAATAGTAAATATTCATTACTTACAGTGTAAAATTCCTATTAGGAAAGACTTTGCACGCGTAAGGTGATAAGAGGTTGTAGTACTTTTAAGTACGTACAAGAAATACCTATACCTACTCGAGTACGTAGGTACGATAAAGAAATAGCAATCTTCTTTGCTGACTTGTTTCCTTTGGTCACTAGGTATTACTTAGATTAAGGGGGGTCAATAATCTTTATTCCCACGTGACTTGTGAATGGTGTCTTCCGGGAATGTCTGATGCTCTAATAAGATAAATAAAATATATTATATAACATGTTTAATTTAAGAGTTTTGTAACATTAAGATGGTGTGGCTGAACCAATGAGAATGAAGTTGGACCAGGTATCGTTTGAGGATGCTGGGTACTGTTACCGCCAAAAGAGCGGTCATAACCCTGTATAAAACTATTTCAGTAGGTAATTTAAAGTAAAATGATATTAATGGTGCAAACAGTACGTTTTTACTACTTACAAGGATAATTATAAATTGGTGTGTCTAGTTTAGACCGGATTATGTCTACCGTGTTATTGAATTGGCAAGCGGAAGCTGTATACATCCACAATTATCAATGCTGGCGCATTATTTTATATTAACGTAGCATGCATTATAGGTAAATAGGTAACTCTTCCGCATACCTATCTACAACTCGTAAAATGGTTTTTGTGGACGGACTGCATAAACTTCAGACTTCAAATTAGCGAAGAATTCGCACTTGTAAATTGAACGGATTTTCTGTAAAGACCACAATTTTATTTGTATTTACATACAGGTTGATTAAGTTTTGATTAAAACTAACTAATCACTAGCTTAAGGTGGGTCCACATCTGATCTTTTGTCCGTACCGTAACTCCGTATCGTATCAGCGTCGCGATCAAAGAACGCTAGTTTGGACGCCCGTTCGGTTACGGTACGGTGGTACGGCGGCGTTCAAACTAGCGTTCTTCGATCGCGACGCTGATACGACACGGAGCTACGGTACGGACAAAAGATCAGATGTGGACCCACCTTTATACAAACGACGACGACGACTTCAAACTTCAAAATGGCGGTTTGGTTGCAATTGGACAGTATGTATTCACGTAGTTCTGAAAAAGGAGGCAGTAAAAATCTTTTAACTGAATGAAAATTGTCAACAGTCTGCGGAGTTCCGCATGCAGTTTGCGTTTTTCTTATGAAGAATTAACTGCACATCCCGAACTGCAAGTGAGCTATAATTACATTCAATGCAGGCCAGTGCAGTCCATCTGCACAGACTCTAATGCGTCCGGTGTCGATCTCCTTACACGCTATATGTCAGCTTTGTCGTTAAACTATAACTGTTCGGGTTTGAGGATGTGGTATGGAAAGGAGAAGGTATTTTCCAAACCTTTTCAATTCTATAAAATTATAATGATTATGAAACGTTTTATTAGTAGGCGAATCTCAACCAGCTTCACGCGGTTGACTAAACAGCATTCTTACGAGAAAAAAATAGCTTTTAATTCAAAGCTCTACTTTCAGAGCGAGGGCACAGACAAACCGACTGACACACAACGCTGTCAAACTTATAACGACACTTTTGTTTTTCGGTCAGTTTCCTAAAACTTTTCTATGATTCTTTAGCAACATGTCGTATTCCTAGCACAAGTTGTTGAATGGGCTAACTAAAAGGTTTACCTAAATGCTCTATAGATAAAAATCATCGGAGTAGGCAACGCAATACCTCTTTAGTGTCAATTTCGATACATATAAGATAATTATGGGAACTATGTACGAAATAAAAAAAGAATTCTACTGCACTACAGTCAAGACGCATTGTTTATCGAGGAATTAGGATAAATAAGCTTTAGATTGACGCTTCGCCTTGACGTCTCTCGTCCACTATGTTTTCGATATTGAGCATAATGTCGCATCTACTCAGAATGTGCATCCTCGCCATTTATCCTTCTGCGAACGGCGCGTTGGCACGCCACTTCAAAATAATCATAAATTTATTTCAAGTGACCGAACTACTACCTATAGTGCTCATTTTCTCAATGTCATTTCATACAATGAAGTAATGCTGATATATTACTGCAAGGTAAATTGTACTTTGAACTTGTCTTTTTTTGTTTCATTTTACACTGTTATACCTACTGTGTTATCAGGCTAAGGTTTTTCTGTCTGAGTGTACAAAATGTTGACGACGGAATAGATTTTCTTTTTACAATTTTTTTTATTAAATCCCTTTTCATAGCCATTTCAGATTTGTGTAAATTTCTATACAAAGTTGCATATAAGTAGGTACCTACTTTTATTGTAAATTGTACGTAAGTACCTACTTTCATTGCATTGAGTAAAGACACATTGCAATATGCATCTACTACGATATTTGAATACACAACATTATCTTGCATGTACTCGTAAGTAGGTAGTTTAGATTACAAAATTTGCAAATAAGGAGATAGTCTTGAAGTAACCTTTTGTTATTTACGGCATATAATGTGTAGGTAAGAAAAAGCTTATCTAAGGAAAGTTGTATTTTTTTATCTAAATACAGGTGGTACAAAAAATCTAAAGTTTTACATTTTGGATTTGTATCTTTTCAGTTAACAAATGTCAAATAATAAATTATTATTTATTCAGGCAAGTATGATTTAACTTTTGTTCTGAACTTTGAAAACGTTTTTGTGATCAAAACTATAGATACTTCTTCTTCTTCTTCTTTTAACCTATATGGCTTGTGTCCGTCATTTCGACAGACAATTTTGCCAGTGTCAAGTGAGTTATTTTAAATAATATAGATACTGTACCTGACCTTTTTAAGATCTGACAGGGTTTTTGTGACACATTGTATAAGGCACCTTAGTGTTTGATACTTTCATATTTTTGCAAGAAATCTGTCTAACTGATTGCTTTAATTAAGATATTTTGTAGCAAAACTGATAAGTATTTAAAAAATTATTTTAATAGCAACTTATAAAACATGATTCTATTTATAAACTTGAATACGTTTTCTACTCTTCTCAGAAGCAACGTCCCAATCGGCAAGCCAGACACTGCGTCATATCGATACGATACCTACCTTTAACCAAAGACGTTTTATAACTAGAAACGTTACTTCAACATCATTGCACCAAAATTGGTTATTTACCACACTAGTAGTAACAATAAAATGGTTGATATACTACGTTCATCCAATTCCTTTTTCGTCGTGGCCGTTGGAATCATCTGTAAATACCTAGCGCTCGTGGCGTACTTCTTCACTGATTTTCTAAGTTAAGCGACGTTCAGCGCGATCGCTATTTGGATGAGTGACAGTTAGTGGCATTTATATCTGAGCGCTTCCGTGGAGGGCACGTTAAACTGAGCGGTGGCCTAAAGGCGGCCCAAAAACTCCGTCACCAGAGTTGGCCACTAACTCATACGAGCTTCCTATCTGTAAATAGAAATACCTAATTTACGTTAGATACATATACATTGGTGCCTTAGTTACTAAACAGGATGACTGTGGTGAACTATAAACGTCCTTGTACGACTTAGCATCGATAACAGAGTGAGCTGATAACACATTGGAATTCACTTTAGCGTTTACGTAACTGTTTTTACATGACATTGTTGTGTAGACACAATACTATGAAAACTTCCCGATTACAATTTCATCTTACCATGGTGAGTGGTGGGGATGCAGTCATTGACAGAGAAGCGCCTAAGAAGACTCATTCGTGAATTGAAGAAATACTTACAGATTATTAGTGTACTTAATTGCTATCGAAACGTCAAAACCTGAATCTACCGTTATAATTAACCATTCAAATAAGAATCTTACATTAATATTATACAGAAATCACGCTATTAAAATTTATTGTTTTCAATTCAAATGGAAACGGTTGAGATGAACGGCGCAGGCGCGTGGCCTGAAGACAGCGGACACTCTGCACGCCAATTAACGCGGCGCGTTCACACGGCCAGCCACTCCTGGTAGAGCCGACCAGCCTACCCCGCGTTAACCTGTCTCACCACTTCTAAACCCAACAGGCAGCCGAACGCAAACGCACGCGTTCACCTCAAAACCCGATCGAGACTACGGAAAACTCGATTTGAAAATAGAGAAACTCAAACATTTGCCCGATTATCGGGATCGCTGTCGATGGTCGGTCAGTGCGCCGCGCTCGACTCGCCTCGCACTATTTATATCGAAAAGAGAGAACCGCGTTTCGACACTTCACGTGTATGTATATGTACCTTTATTTTATTACCATTTGTAGCCGGTTTTAACATGCAGCGGTTAGTAAGCGTGGTTTATTTTATTGTGGCGTATGATGCGCCTCTTGGAATTTAGACATTTTATTTGTATTCAAGTTTAGTTGAGGTCCATAGACGAGATTACAGTAGATAAGGTTTCTAAACGGATAATTGCATCAAAGTAGGCGTCTACTAGGCGCCCACAACGTGAGTAATTGAGATATCGATTTGTTAAGTAATTTACAGAAAGTATTCGAATGGAAGTGGCTTAAGAATTTCGCAGCCTTCAAGCACGAGGCCGACAGTTGAAGTCTAGAGACGAAACACATTGCATTGTACAAATCTGTTTATCGAGTCAAAAGCTCATTGCAGAGCAAATCCTTTTACCATTCTCAGAGACCAAACAAAGCATAAAAATACCGAGCACATGCGTACCTACAACACAAAAGAGTTACGTACCATCTTAAAAAATTACTGGATATTTTTAAAATACTGTCGTGGGAGCATCTTATGGAACTTTGATGGTTGCCGACGCCTGAGTGAACGAGTAAGACAATTTTTTACAATCTACCTGCTCCCTTTATACAAAAATTAAAACTTTATAGATGAGTGTGGGATTCATCAAAGACACCGCTTTTCATTGGAATGGTTTCTTTTTTGGTTGGTAGATGAAACAAGGATTTAGCAATGTTGATAAATAAAACTCTAACAAGCACACTCATTTTGTTTACACAAAATTGAGCATAAATTTTTTTAGGTGCCGGAAAAAAAAGTAAGCATTAATATTATTAAAATTGAGCATGCAACTTTAAGCTCGTATCCTTTTATTTTAGTTATATAATTTTAAGTAAACATTATAATGAACTTAAAATATAACGATAAACTCTCGAAGTTAAGCAAAAAATAAATACATTATTTTAGTTAGTTTTTATCAGAAATATTAGAAAATTTATAGTACGTCGCTAGATGGCGCTATGCTGCCTAAAGTGACGAATGATGGGCGCTTACCAGTGGACCACACAGGCTGCGTGGGCGCAGGTAACCGTGTCTAAAACCTACAGACCGCCCTTTACGCTGTAGGCAAAATACTTTAATCTAATCGATCATCTAACGCGAATGAAAACAACACTACGACATGTATTCTGTTAATTAATTGTGACAAAATTAAAATAATTTATGCTAAGTAACCGATTACAATTCAATTAGTTCTTATGTTGACAAATAAAGACGGATTTAAGTGTCGAACAGTATTATTATTCAAATCTTATTACAACTATACATTAGTCAAATATGATTATGAATATTTTTTCGTTTTTTTTTTATGCCAAAGTTTGCAGAAAAAAGGATTCCTATTCTTATACTTTAAAATTCATATGTAAATATAGCTTAGAAACGTTAAATAAAAACACATTAAATAAGTACATATACTCGTACTTACCTATTTAAAAGAAATGAAATATGTACATCAATAAATACCAAACAACCTGTGTTTTTTTTTTAAATTAATTTATTTTACTTTTAGATAGATAAACTCCTTATTGTACACAAATACATAAAATACAAGAAGAAACAATTTAGGCTATTTAGTACAATGGGCGGCCTTATCCCTAAAAACTATTTCTTCCAGACAATCTTTGGATAGAGAGGATAGACAAAATCAGAAAGATATACCTATACTATAACACGCAACTAAATGTTTGTTTATTTTTTATGTCTGCAATAAATTTATTGAATTAACTGCATATTTGCGACTTCGTTCGCGTCCCGTTGGATCCTGTTGATTTTCCGGGATCAAAAGTAGCCTATGTGTTAATCCAGATCACGAGCAATCAATATATATAAAACTCTTTTGAAGCTGACTTAGAATCAACGCACAGCTTAAACTATAAGTCCTAGAGGTATGAAATTCGGAGGGTAGTATCCTTATATAGTGTAAGGGTGCACTAAGAAATGAATTTTGAAACATCACACTCTAAAGGGTAGAACGCGAGCAACGCCGCGGGCGACGGCTAGTATAATAAATTCCAAGTTTCATCCCAATCGGATCAGTAGTTTTTGCGTGAAAGATGACTAAACATACATCCTTACATCCATATATAGGATTGGATAATATTTTCATGTGCTCTCTCTGTTGGATATTTTTATTTTACAAAAATTCTAATTATTTGTAAAAGAGTTTTATACCAAGGCGATAGCAATCCGATATTTGATAAAAGTGCTATCATTTAATTATCACTGTGGTCAAAACTATCATCAGTCTGACCATGCAGATAGGCAGTGATAGCATAGATAGGTGAATGATATCATCAATCAACATTGTTCTTGGTACCGTCAGTAGCGTTAACAATAATGATGATAAGACTTTGAAAAAATATTGAAATGAGTTCTGATGCTCTACCAAAAGTAATAAGTCAGTATTATAATGACAATAAAGAATTTTAGAAATTCGAGTTAGGTGGTTTTTGGTAAATCATCATCATCCATGGCCCGACTTCAAACCACTGCTGGGTATTTTTTTTAATTAGCTTTTTCCGGCCTATTGTGGCCTATTGTGATCACCACTTGTGTAGATGTCGCCCCTACTCAGGGCGTTCACAGTTCACCACTAAACCCTGCAGTTGCTAGAAACTGAAGGATTGAACTGATAGGTATATAGGCCTCTTTCTGTCCGTACCACTCCTTACAGTCCTGTGCTAATCTCATCTAGGTCTTCCAAACGAGGCTGATATTTAGATATTCATCTCTTTTTATATTCTAAATTAAAATATCTACAAATTCAATAACACGCCTTCAAGTAGAAACGGTTGCGATAAATTACAGTTTAAATACACAATACGATAGGTATACCTACTTATAGGTAGTTTAGGTTAGATACCTGCCCAAGCCTTCACTAACATTCGAAAGATGCAAACGTGACCACGATGCTCAAAATGATATCATGCCGGTAGACGATTACGTAGTAATCAAACCATGCGACGCGGTTATTCATCACCATATTCTGACCAAATAATCGTTTATCACCGCATCCAATGCGCGTTTAAAACTGAGATTAAACAGAAATTAATAAAGAGGTAGAACAAAAGCAGCAATGAACGATAACACGAGAGATGCTTTCGTGTTTGTAATAGCAACTGTTACAAAGATCGCGGTCTACTGATAATTGTTGTCTAAATATTTACCGTTTCGTACGTAGACCATTCCAGTGTCTAAATACATACTTTTAAAATATAACTGTAATATAATGGTTTCATTGGTTTGAGAATTTAATTAATTTTGATGGAATTCTATTGAAAAACTGTTACTGATTGGCTAACAACAAATTCATGGTTTTGTAATCTTTATTAAAATCAGTCTAGAAAAAAGATTGAAAAGCCAAACTCTGTAACGATTTTATTGTAAAAGAGAATAATCAGAAAGTATATTTTTCTAAAACAAATAAAAAAAGTTCAAATCGGTTAATAAATAACGGATTTCTGATGTAACAAACTTGAATTTTTATTCGAGTATCTCAATGAACAATCGCGAATTTTACTTATGGACAAAAATTCTGTAATTATTATTTATAGGTTGTGGTTACAGACTGTAGTAATTACATCGAATACCTACTGGTGTCAAAATTATTTACATACCTACTAGCAAAAACGTTCGATTTCGACTAATTACTTACCTAATTATGGCTGTATTTAATTTGTACGTGCTGTGAAGTTTAAATAAGACTAATTACGCATTTTGGTAAAATTAACTAGGTACAAAGTAGGTATTCGGTCAAGAAGACAAAATTTATTGAAAAATTTTTAGGAAAAATCTTGTTTTTTTCAAACCAGTTTACATTCTACAATCACTATAGGGAATAGAAAACTAATCAAAATTGTATAGAAATCACATTTTCGAACGAAAAATCTCGTGATCAATAATATGTCAACTGGTCGCTGTCCGTTTATCTAGTCGCCTAGTGCGCGTGCTGCCTTAAATGGAAAATCAAGAGCAAAGATATACTACAAGTAGATACCTAGCTGTTGTGCACCTCATCGTTCAGAAATAGATTGCGAATCTTCGCAACTTGTATATCAAACAACAGTCACGTGGTTCGTTATGTAAGTAATTTGCTCATAAACTATAATTTTACTTCGTATTTGAGGTGAGACTGGAGACGGGCACGTGTATGGTTGCTTCCACACTGCCACCGATACGAAATCTATGCGATATCGGTAGAGCTAATCTCATACCCGGTTTCTAAAACCGTAATCAAATCTGGAAAATGTGTTGAAACAATACTTCTAACCTCTGATCCAAAAAATCTAAATCTTAATCTTGATTGCAAACAAAAATTGTAAACTGCAAGATTTGTGTGTCAAATCACTATTTGACATATAACCATTTGATGATGGTCTTTCAGCAGGCTGATTCGTTGATCAGAGGTTTGATCAACTGATCGTTAGTACGTTATTTCTCATCGAGCCTACTGACTACCCCAATCATATTGTCATTCTCAAACTTCGTTAGTTTATTCAAATAAATATTTATTATTTTTACTGCAAATGTAACCTGTACATAAATATATAGACAATTGGTAAATTTTTAATGCAAATGTAACCTGTACATAAATATACAGACAATTGTATTACCAGTAGGGCCAGTTAGTGGGCTCGATGGGAACAGGCCGACGCATTCACACCGTGTTGGCATTACACATTTTTGTTCAGGCTAATGACATGTCGGTATGTAGTATCGGTATCGGTCAGTGTGCCAACACCCTATAAGTCACGCGCTAGACATGTTACGCTGCCTCTGTACTGTACTTGTGTTCAAGTAATTGAAGGTTGAAAAAAATTGCGTCTCTTTATTCATTTTGATGACATTTGCATAAACATAAACTTATAAATAACTAGCTGTCGCCCATGGCTTTGCGCGCGTGGTAGCAGCATACGCATTATTTATATCTTAATTTTAGACCCTTTAGGGTGCAACTTTTCAAAATTTCTTTTTAGTGCATACCTACACTATATAAGGACCCTCCAAATTTCATAACTCTAAGACTTATAGTTTAGGCTGTGAGTTGATTGTCAGTCAGCTTCAAAAGAGTTTTATATACATATTTATATATAAGAAGGCAACTCAGGCTCTAAATGACACGACCTGTCTCGCACACACATTCATACATATTAGTGACGTTTTAGCTGATAAGTTTTTTCTTAGTAGAATTACCCTGTAATCGAATGCATCACTAAAACGTGCAATAATGTCACATTTTACTTTCGCTTCTCCATCATAAGCATACCTTACATCTGTAACCTTGTGTATACGCATAATGAAGTAACGATAACTGATTGTTCAAACACAGACCGGTGTCAAAGACCGATACGTTCAACTTGTTCAATTAGTAAACGAAACGGCGAAAAGGCGCCATAGTAACATCACAGGTATATAGGAAACAGCTGGATCATTACAAGCTGGGTATGACGGAACTTTTAAAACTGATCACCACAGTATCATCAGTGGTACTATTAAACGCACGCAAAGAGTTGCCATTTTAATTGTTCAAATTCAAAACTTGAAATGTTAGTTTTTTTTATTCCTGGACAGTTTATTTCTTTTTCGAATTATACACCGCAAGCTAAAACTGGGATATTTTGTGAGTTTTAACGTACCGAGAACATGGCGTTTTAGTACTCTCGGCCGACAGTTCAGAGTAGGTATACTGGTATCAACTGTCTTGTTGCATTTTTTTCTAAACTAACCTAATTTGACCGTTTTAAAATTATAGCCGTCTTTGCCGTTTCAGTTTATGAGAAAGAGACAGCAACATTTTTAGTGCTGTCAAATTAGGTTGGTTTATATAAAAATGCAACAAGACAATCGATACCACTGTGTCAAACTGTCACAGTGGTGATATCGTTGGGTTGGTTCCACTCAATGCCAGCTTTCTTCCCAGAGAATCCCACGGAATATTTTCATACCCAATCGGCAAAGTGGCATTTTCCTGACTTACCTACATCTGCACTCGGTATGTGTAACTAGACTATAAAGCTTTTTGCAAATGTGAAGTGTTCTAGCTCTCCCATATATAAGCTGGGGTAAAGTTGACGACGCAGTGTAGGCGATAAGACCTCAATATTGGCCAGTTAAACGAGACCCTTTCTGTACATGTTTTTGTATGCAATTTATAGGTGACGTAGGGCCACGGCGGTGTCAACTAGAATGGTGGGACGCTAGCGTAGGCGACTTCAGTCTATGCGATGGTCACGGCCACAAAACTCGCATGGGGAGTAAAAATGTTGCTTTTGCTAATTTTGCTAACAATCGTAGGGGTAGATGATGTAAAAAAAAATCAAGACAATGATGTGGGAGGGAACTAGTAATTCAGCGTCATTAAATACATAAAGTACAATTTAAATAATTTAATTTACATAATTCGCTAGGCGTAGATAGCTCAACTGTTTCATGTGTATTTTGTGAATAGATACTTATTAGTCGTAATTTTCTATGTGAATAAATATTGTTATTTAATAATCGAAACAATCATATTATTATTCCAAGTTATCCCACAACTCCTGAAACTTTTTTTATAACTTACATATTTTTTAACATTTAAAATAAATACAAAGCAGCATTTTACTTGCCTTCATTTTAGCCCATACAGTACTATTTATCTATTCTGTGTCCATGCATAAAGGTTCGACGGGTTCGACCAATTCTTACGACAAATTGAAGAGTAAAGTTCATGCAATAAACCGGTTTTCTATTAAAATAAGTAAAAAATAAGTAAATAATTGATATTAAAAATATGGCCTTGGCTCGAAATTAAATGGCACATGGCTTCCGGGAAGGCTGTAGGTATTTAAAACTGCGCGTATGTTTATATACAAGGTGTAATAAATAGGACTAAGTATACAAGTACTCTAGTTCAGGGGGTCGAATATACATATTGCATTAATATGAATAACTAGCCGTCGTCCGTGGCGTTGCTCGCGTTATACCCTTTAGAGTGTGACGTTTCAAAATTCCTTTCTTAGTGCGCCCCTACACTATATAAGGATACTACCCTCCAAATTTCATACCTCTAGGACTTATAGTTTAGGCTGTGCGTTGATTCTCTGTCAGCTTCAAAAGAGTTTTATATATATTGATGATGATGATGATGATGATGATTTATATAGAACAGTGTAAACGCAAAAAAAATTTGCTACTGCATACAATTTTATTTTTCCGATGTTGTAAACAGAAGTACAAGTAATTACTTAATATCAGATGAGCATCTGCTTGTTCTGCTTGTTCTATCACCTTATACCAAAAAATACTTCTGGAATGAATTCGTAATCAACATCGGGAACCAGCCAGCATGGGGTCAATCAATACTAACCCGAATCGATACTGGACCCTTAATTTTTTTACTTTTTATTTTCGTGATGTATTTTTCCAGTTATTTCGAGCTGTTGGTCCCATATAAAAAGTGGTCTGTAAATATTTTATATAAGGTTTTCAGGAATAATTTTATTACACCCTGTATCTATAGATATCCATATCAAACACACGCATGCACAGTTGCACGTGCTCATTCCGTGAAGATATCAAATCGTTATCAAATAATCGATGCACTATAGCCAGTTGGTAGATTACCGATAACGCGTAGTTGTATTTGCGAATTATCGATACATCGATAGTATCAGAATCGTTCTTTACGGAAATCCATAAAGTTATCGATGGAAACAGCTTAGTTTTAGTAATTGCACGATCAACACCACCTAGCCAGATTATTTCGTTTGACGAGAAGTTTTTGAAATTATTCAGCGCAGCGGTAATAGCTTTGTGTTCCATGCAGCGGGTCGTGGGTTTGATTCCCACCAAGAACAAACAGTTTTGTGTGATGGGAAACATGGATGACTGTTTTGTGTCTGGGTGTTAAAGTATTTATTTACAAATAGGGGTTGCGTTACCAATAAATCCACTAACTATATTTTTTTGAGGTTTGGTTAGTATATTCACATTACAAAAACCACAAAAACCACTGCCTATTCCAAGAATTCTACTCATCACAACATCGCGATCCTACACAAACTGCATACCAGGAAAATGAACTACCTAGTATAAACTTGAGAGCTCATATTTTCCAGACAGACAAACTATAAAACGAACTCCGATAAGTCAAAGTGCGAAGTGCAAACTATTTTGAAGTCGCACCACAAACAACTTTCACTGCTCTATATTAGTTGCACCAGCAAATCATGTTCAGGAAACATGGATTCGGACCACCCAAGTTTACAATAGACGAAATTAATCTATTAAGACTTCGGGTGTTATTCAGATGTGGAGCGTTTGATAGCGTCAAAGTATTTAGCGTAAAAGTAAATCGCAGAGTCAGTCAGTACCTATAATATTATGTACAAAGCTATTTTTTTTTTAAACTAAAATCTTTTAGCAGGTCAGAAAAAACTTATTTTGTATGGTCAGCACAGATGGTATATAACTTAGACTAACTACTTACGTATTCAAGGAGAGTTTGATCATTACAAAAATATTTCAAACTACTCGAAATCGGGCATTTTAAAAGAAAATCTTACTTACAATACTTTTCGCTAAACTACAAAGTACTTACCTGAGTAAAACTGTAAAAATTGCATTTAATTTAATAAAAAGATCAATTATGTTGTTGGTATTAGCTCTACACGTCATCTTTGCTATATTTTTTTTTTTTTTTTTTTTTTATGAGCTATAGCTAAGCATTTGGCTGCCAGCACACCTGGTGGTAAGTGTAGCTGCAGCCTAGGATGGAGCACGCTTAGCTATAATCCACCTATTCACTCTTTTCTTGAAAATTCCTAGTTTGTATCTTTCAGGAAATACTGAAGATGGCAGAGAGTTCCACTCCTTGGCAGTTCGCATTATGAAGGTAGAAGCAAAGCGCTTTGTGCGAAGATAAGGGATATCTACCATGTAGGGATGGCATTTATCAGTGCGTCTAGTAGTATTAGAGAGACTATTGACATACAGGATGTGTGTGTATCTGCTTACTGAATAAATAAAAAAGAATGTAGTATTAAAAGACATTTTACAATAAATTTCAAATCTACCTACAAAAAAATGCCATAAGTATACAAGTGTAATCAAACCGCTATCACTCAAACCAGTACTCAAACAATAAGAATATTTAAAAGACGTGGGAAACGGCGCTCAACGCGTGAAGATCGCTTGGAATTAGCAGCCAAGGTAGCTCGTGGTCGGTGCAGCCTTGCAAATTAGAAGGAACCACTAATCAGCGGTGGTATGACGAATGTAGGACAGATTTGTATGGCAAAGTACGCCGCAAAATATTTCTACTCCAACTTACTTAATGTAGAAGTTACTAGCAGAACAAGGTCAATATGTGATAGAAACCTCTTAATATTATATGATTTAGTGGTTTCCTCTGCAATAATACATAATATGGTTTAGTGGTTAATAATGCAAACCTCATAGAGCATTGAGAGGTTGTGTCCTTTATTAATTACTAAAATTAATATGTATTAAAATTACACATTCTTTTATTGATTTACCATCTCCAACACAGACCAAAAATTCCCACATAGTTATGAATAATAATACTACGGGCTTGAAACTAAATAATTTAAATGTTTAAAATTCGGTAAAAACAGACTTAAATATATGCCTTTGTCATCAAATGATGATGATGAGGATGATTCCACTTTATTGGGACTGTTTTATTAATGGTAAACACCACATAAAAGTCACAGGAAATGCAAAATACGCAATGTCGTGTACGTGTATGGAGTATTTTTTCCAGTTATTCTTATTTAACTGCCAAACTACTGGACCGATTTTGATAAAAAAAGTATGAGATTCATCTGAGAACATAACCTTTCAGATAAAAAAGTATATTTTCAAGTTGGTTCATAAATATTAGAGTTCTGAGGTTACAAATATTAAAAGATACAACCAAATTTAGAATCTCCTATTTTGAAGTCGGTAAAAAAGTGCAGTACCACGCCTTACATTCTTAGTTAAAACATCATAAAACATTACTTGCGCGGCACAATAGGTCTGCATTGATTATAATTCATTTATCTCCAACACAATTAGGGCAGTTCTCCCTTCAATTGATTCCACAATCAACTATGACCTCATGTGCGGGCGCACTACAGAACAATGCACGGTTCTCACGCACAATCACAGATCAACTAATAGTACCGTTTCGCTAAGGGTTACCATAGCATGACGTCATGGGATACATTCAGAGTTTAGGGGAGAAATAGACTTCAGTAACTCTGTGCTGGTCGGCTGAAAATAGAGTTTGGTTAAAAAAAAATCCATGGCAGGGTAGGTGCTGTAGTGTCATTGTAGAGGTTTAGATTAGACAGTCTACGAGTACAATTGTAGATAATAGTGCAATGCATCACAAGGCACGTCTTTAGTGGATGTGCTCAGGAAGGCACAACTTAACATCAGGTGGGCAATCGGCTTGTTCCATCATTAAGTTGTATGAAAAAAACAACAAATACAAAACAAAGCAAATTGTACAGAAATGATAGTTTTGGATCAGAATGAAAAATTCCCTGACCAATCCGAATTTTAGACGTTTTCTATTCTATAAGAATATTGTAAAAATGTCAACTTTTCCAGGGAAACAAATGAAAAACAGAATAACAACATGTAACAATGATACAGCATTAATTCATACCATCGGCAGGACAGCCTTGCGAACTAGCACACGTAGTGATTACCTGCCGCGACTCCCTGACCTATATCCCAGTTTCAAAATGAGAACATCGTTCAGTGGTACTGCAGCGTGAAAATCATTTTCATCTAGTCTTTTGTCCAGCTCGCTACTATATAGCTAACTTGATTTAGCTATAGGTTATACAAGTATGTTTTTATGAGACTACAGAAAAAAATATTTCTGCTAACACAGATTAGAAAATCTTAAAAGAAGAGATCCCAAGCCAAATAGTTAGCAATCAAGCTCGTATGAGTTAGTGGCCACGTCTGATGACGGAGTTTTTAGGCCGTCTTAAGGCCCCCGTCATGGCTTAACGACTGATAAAGTAGAGAACGACAGTTTAACGTGCCCTTCGAAGCATGCGGAAGCGCCAGATGTAAATGTCACTAACGGTCACCCATCCAATTAGTTAAAAACTTTAGTAATATTTTTTTTGTAGTGGCCACTGCCTATATTTGTAAGCCACCGCCTATATAGCGATGTTTTGCCTCACGCACGTCCATTGAGGACGTACCCTGTGCTCATTGCACAGCGCCAATGACTCTGAGACTTAGAGGCATTCACGGTGTTGTCTCATGTGTCTGTAATTGCATCGGTTCGGTACCCATACTCTTCAAACCGGAACACAGCAATGCGAGCATCACGTAATATTCACAATCAGTAACACCGAAAGACCACGGAAAAGCGTTTTTTAAATTTTTGCTGTTGGCTTGGTTTTTGTATTGGTGCACAAAGCAGAATAAAATTATAAGTGACTCTACTTACGATCGTCTAGTAAATAAATATTCGTGGACATTTCACACCACTCCCAAACTAAGCAAAGCTTGTATTATAGGAACTAAATTGTTGAGAGAATACTTATATTCCCTTCTTTTATTGTAAGTTTAAATACTTACTAAAAAAAAGTAAGTGTGCCTACTTAGAGGCAATACATAGTAGGTGAGCCCTTGCATCACAGTACAGTACCATGGTAGCTATTGTTCGTAACGATGAACCTACGGTAATCCATCATTCGGCACCACAAAACATTCTTGTAAACCTACTTACCTACTGCGATGTCCTTTAAACCAACTGCTAGCCTTTTGTTCGTGTTGACTTTGTATCTGCCCATCTTTAATATTTCGACCTCATCACAAAAGGTCGACCGGTTGAGAAATCTTTACAGTAGCAGATACATTCTCCTTCATAGAGTACTTGTTATTATCATTCATATCGTATTAACCTTTAGTGAGAAGAAATATGCAAGTGTATTAAGAATTTGTTTAATACACCATGGTTTGTTTACGAATGACCGCAGTGGGATGCGTACGTGCGCGTGATCTGGTAATATATTTGCCTACACAGTGTTCGTTTTTAAACCGTAATTTATGTCATTACAACGAATGTAATTATTTTAAAATGTAGTTGATTTTTGCCGGAAGGTAGAGCGTAAGACGGCCCCCGATGATGTGGTGACGACATTGTTTTTTCTGGATATTTATGGAGCAGGCTTATGTCCAACAGTGGACTTTAACAAAATAGTAATGATAATGATAATTTATTTTGTATAAGAATAAACAAAAAAGACAGAAAGTTTCTGAAAACCATCAGTTCAATTGATAAAATAAAATCAGATCTAAGAGCGTCAGTGATTTTGAGCTACATAAATTTAGGATATTATTATTAGTAGATAATGATGGTTCGATCCAAATATCTAAAGCCAAAGCGTGGAGTACGTCTAGTCTTAAATACATACTGCCTGGAGTGTATTGTAATTCACCCCTCGACTACGCAACGCAAATCAATAAACGCCTTCCCAGCCTAGAAACTTCAGAACTAACCAACCTACGTAATGAATAAAGACGTTGTGACCTAACTGTAACCAGCAGTTGGTAAACCAAGTTTGAAGACAAATTGGTAGCCTCGACGCTCAATAAAAGGGACAGACGGTTGCAAAATCAAGTGCTCAAGGCACTTAAATTGCACTAGCTCAGTGAATGGATCCAGATGCAGTGACATACCGTCACATAATTCTTTCTAGCACCATTATTTATGTCCTACATTATAGCCGGCAGTGGTTCTCATTGCGCGTTAAGTTGGTTATCGGTGATAATGGATAGCAGTTACGCAGTAATGTAAATAGTGTGACTACACGTGATCGTATCGATTAGGAGGGTGTGCTGCCGACTGGCCGAGATTATGGCGTAAGCGTACTCAATTAATTGTATGAACTACTTTCATTTCATCCTCTAATAATGAAGATTCGATAAAAAATCAACCCAGTCAAATATCTAATTGCGTAATAATTAAAAAAGTCGCGCACTCATTTAACTTCCTGATGAATTGGATGACCTTATTGGAACTGAAAATAAAAGAGCGAGCAGTAATATCGATATAAATGATGTAGGTGAAAAACCTCAAAGGAAAACATGAACGAAACGGACAAGGTCACAATTTTTATGTTTTTCTGATGCTGTTTGTAAACGTTTAGCGGTTTTCCGCTTATTTAATCAATTAGCAGTTTCCAATAATTATATCAATCGTAATACATCAACGGATCAGGTAAAGCAGTGATTTCTAAATGTATAAAAATGTCTGCTTGACCCGAGCGCATTGTACTTGATTTCATAAAGGGCGTTCCCCTCTAGCACGCAATCTTTTGAGGCACAAGTGGACAGCGGATATCAACGGCATAGACTAGTGTTATTGGATTATTGCTCTTGATAGTTTTGTTATTGTGTAGCTGTGAACGATATCTTTTAAGATTGTTTGTTTATAGTTCCCACCGCAAAATCTGTCGACTATAAATGTCGCATCTTTTCATTTCTTCTTTCCTTTGCTGAACCAAGTTAACTGAAACGAATAGTAAGATTATCATAGTTTCTAATAATGGAACATGTTACGTTATTTGTAAACTATACCTAGTCGAAATACTATAGCACTACTACATCGACGAACTTCCGCTTGCACGCCGCGTCTGAGCCACACAAACATCACGACGACGTAACAATTACATAAAAATGGAGTTCACATCGGTCCGTCGCCGGCCGCGTTTCCTCGTCGATCGTGTAAACTTTCACGAAATCAAACAAAGAAATAGCGAAGGCTCATTTACATCGTTCCCACGCGGACAAAAGAATGACCCAATCTCTTTGGCAACTACAAATGTGTTGCCCGAAATCCTACGGTCACAGAGGATAACTCTTTCAATAGGTTCGAACATGAACACACGGCAGGCGTGGCAGGGCGTATCTCACTTCAAGCTTCAAACACTCAATTATTTACCACAACTCACAGTGTTTGGACTCTATTTTGAAGGCACCTAATGTTCATTCACCAGCTCTATATGAGAATCTTTGATCTACGATGCACTCATCTGCTTATAGGCTTTTATCATACTTTTCCGAAAAGAACGATGTTTTCTCTATCTTCTCTATCTTATGTCATTATGGTGATCTTGCCGTGGTAATTTGTCGGTCCTACCATTGCTAGATTTGCTAGTGCTACTTCAGCTTGCTTAGATTTGCTAGTGCTACTTCAGCTTGCTTAAGGTACCTACTAGAGTAAGATTTTTGTAGGTACTAACCGTTGAGAATCCACGAATTCGACACGGATGGTGGATATCACAGCATATCTATTTTTTTACCGCTACGAGTAGAACAGAATAAGAGACATAAGAGAATGCCGCACTTAATTCAATAAGCTCTTTACGGCCAAAAAGAGGCAGCAGTGTAGAGTTTGTATGCAAATTGCAAAGAGAACTTACTACCTCAACTGTATTGATAAGAACCAAATAAATGCGTTGCTTGAATGGGTTCCCAACTTCTTCTTCTTCTCTTCAATAATGGCCTGTGTCCGTCATTTCGACACACAATTTTGCCAATGTCAAGTGTTAAAATTGTAATAAATAAGTCAAGTCAAGTCATTTGTCAAGTAGGCTGTCGTTTGTTTTGAAAAAAAAAATGGTAGATTTTCTCTTCTAAACCTAACACGAATTTTCACATTCAGAAAAACCACTTTACACACATTTATTCCAATGGCTCTCACTTTATGTTTTAACCTATTATTGGTTAAAATTCCACCAAAATTAAACAACAATACTCACAATAACACAAGAAAAACTATTTAAATAAAAGTGCTATGTGTCGTTTCAAAAAATGTCAAAACTCGGCGTTCCCAACTTCCTACCGGAAAGAAGATCTGACAATGACGGTCAATGATGTTCAAATTATCTTAATTCTTATTCATTGTCTACGTGTGACAGAACAAACGAGTGAGCATCTAACCACAGTGTTTAGAACAGTCTTTTTATTTCAATTGTTTCCCATAGCTGAAGCAATCTTCGTACAACGGGGTATACGGATATATATAATATACTAGCCATCGCCCGCGGCGTTGCTCGCGTTCCCTTTAGAGTGTGACTTTTCAAAATTCCTTCTTAGTGCACCCCTACACTATATAAGGATACTAACCTCCAAATTTCATACCTCTAGGACTTATGGTTAAGGCTGTGCGTTGATTCTCTGTCAGCTTCAAAAGAGTTTTATATATATTGATGATATACGGATCTCGGTCACCTGGTTTTTTGTTGTCAAATCGTGTAGCTTTTTGTCGTACAAAACAATAAGTAGTAATAACTCCTCGCTTCTGACTTGCTTGTTTTTTTTTATGGATATCGGTATCGGCTGATGTACAAACGCCCTATGACTTGACGACTATCTTCAAGCACTCTGCAAACTCCGTTAAACAACCCTACGAATGTGCAATATCTACATAAGTAGGTACCTAGTCTACGGCGACAAAGAATACGATTATGAATAATAACCATCGCTCTATATTTAATCCGACAAAAACTCATTCCTCAGGCATCACATTTGCATATAAATCGCAATAAGAGAACGTGAATTGACAGCTGATAAATATGTGGTAATGAAGAAAACAATGAGAACTTTCTAGTGCCTCCCCTCTACCCCCACCTCCCCTCCGGACTGTCCACAGAGAAAGCCTTTGACCTCCACTTATAGGGCTTGTTTTCTAGAGCTGCAGACGTGGAACAGCTTGGTTACTTTGTTTTTTTTTTTGTTGACTGGAGAAATCTGCGCACAGATACCGCATTTGTGGGATGCAGCAAGGTAGTGTGAGAATGATGAACTCATCGACTCCGATGACCGGCCTCGACGCTTGAGAAGGGACTCTAGGTCCTTGAATGAACACAGCAGAGCCATCACCGCATAACTTTGCACGTACTTTAGTTATGGTTCCACTGGACGATGAATATGCCAACCTGAAAAAATAGTCATAAAGTGTGAATGAGTTTGTCAAAAATGATCGCGATATTTCAAAAAGCGTAAAAGCTCTACAAGTTTCTTGAATTAACCAGCTATTTTATTTTACCTAGTGCTATATTTGTGGCAGTTTTTGCATGTCGATACGCTGCGCAGTGGCTGGAATATATTGTTCTATTTTTGTCTTAGTATAAACTCTACGCACCTCAAATGTTATTTTAGTAAGGATGCTTTCAATAAATTATTTTATTGCATACTTTTAAAATTCTTTCATCTATTACTTAGTACTCAAATTCCAGTTTGACCTAAAGTAGTGTTTGTTCCTGTATTAAGTCGCTCTAGTGCGAAGTATTTAGATTTGTTCAAACGCGACGAAAAAATATAGATCAGTGAGATAGTGAGTTTCGGTTTAACTCTTGGTGTTCGTAGGTATCATTATTTAGTAACTCGTATCCTCAATATAAATTGTAATAGTAGGAAGATACCTAAACATTGTGTAGCCCTACAGTGCTTAGTTTTTTATTTCTCTAAATAGTTTCCTACCAGTTACAATTTCTTGCATTTCGATTATACCATCTTCGAAAATAATTAAATCTTTTTCTATTACATTCTCATTTCAAATTGTAGTAAGCAGCTAGTTCTGTGTTTGTGGACCCTGCCAGTAACTAATTTTCTAGTTCTTTAAATTATCAGCAATTACTATTTCCAGCAGCTTTAAATTCAAATCTTTAAAATAATTAGATCCACTCACAGCATTCTTAATCCCAATTATTGTGTAGTTGCCAGTGCATAGTTTTTTTCTTCTTCAAATATCACCAGTTATTTCCTGCAATTCTAAATTCAAATTGTAACTAAACAGGCGTACGATCCCGTTGTGCGCGGGAGTCAGGTCGGAGTAACGGACGCTGGCTAATGAGAACGATGCCGCTCAGTTATGCAGATGCCAACTCTAAAGGTTGTGAGCTACACTGAATACTTACAACTGTTATTTGTTTTGGTAGGCTGGTGATATTCAACTGTATTTGCGTATAACCACGGAATAGTTTCATCTATGAGGCAAATAGTAAATAATATTGAACGGTACTTTTAGAAAATCTTAGCCTCGAACTGTAGCGAGGTTTGCACCGTTTTATAGAGATAATTACCTATAACCATACCTTACTTATAGCCTGCAGATCATTCGCATACATTTTTCCCGTTTTCCTTTGTTCTAGCAATTGTGAATACCAACTTGGCTAGAAGAATTATTCAGTTTGTACCAAGAGCCAGTAAGGATATTGTATCATTGGCCACGTAAGTACAGATTTCCACACCAATGATCTTTTATGTAGTTGTTAGCTTACTCTTACTCTTATGGTCTATCTTATAAAAAGTTAGAGTAGACTTTATGTCTCGTTTACCATACGTAATCAGGACATTATGTCTACTCTAACTTTTTATAAGATAGGGGGTTAGTCTTTAGCTTACTGACAGCACAATGCAACTCAAACTGTCAAAACCTCATATAAGTAAATCAGAAATCATCAGAAACCAAATTCACGTTCTGACAACTAATTTGTATGTTGACCGAAAATGAACTGAATTGTAAATTGACTAAAAATTTATAAACTCTCAGCTTTATTAGGTGCTGTAATTTTTTTAACAACTTTTAAACTTATTTTTGACGTTACGCAATAAATTATCTCTGCCATCACGTTAGGTTAGCATAATTTAGCAAGCTTTCTTCTCTTATTTGTTGGCTATGAATCAAAAAGGAGAAGCTCAACTACCACATTTCAGTAGTTTTGAAAATATCTTTTGTAGGTAGCTAAAATAAATTAATCTAAATAAATTATGATACATCAAGTGCATACCACTTTTCAGTGTCAACTTTTTTACATGCCATTCTCTTTTTTTATATTTTTCCTACTTTTATTTTGTATTGCTATATATATGGTGTCAAATTAAGATTTTTCTTTATGGCAGTAGCACTTTTGGTAAAGCACAATATCGCGCATCGCAGAGTATCACGGTTGCGCCGGCGCCGCGCGGTCGGCTATGCAATGCAACCACGCGCGTCGCTTGGCCAACTGTCATGTTACTGTGTCACCTTCACGGCTGCTGACGTCTGCTGATGATCATCTGTCAAATATTTATGTGAAAATACTGTACCTAGGCCCGTATGCCGATACAGAAATCGTTACGCAAGCGTGCATAGAATGTCATACAAAAATCTATTCTGAGTCCGGATCAGGTGCTTGAGCAGTAAATCGGGCCTAATACGGGCCCTATGTTGTATTACATTAACTTCTTGGACTTAAATGTTTCAGGCCGGTTTGTTGATAAGAAAACTAACTGTAAGATCAAATGTTTCACCAATACTATTAATATAAGTGACCATGAACGAACATATTTTTATATAAGTACATAGCTGTGTTTTTTCATAAGACTTAAATAGGGTAAGAGAGTAAATAGCTCTAGGAGTATATATTTAAAAAATGTGTAACTTAAGCATCGATTTCCATACGATTCAGCAATAAATACCGACAAAGTAACCCCGCCCATTTCAATCCACAGCTCTCAGATCAGTACCGCACCGGCATTCGAAGAATGCTTGGTGACTAATCGACTGACCATTCGCTACTCAACGATTACGAGTAGTTCAGACAGCCCTTAGGACAGTGAACTTACAATAAATCTGACTAATGAGAGCAGTGATTTAATACAGATAGCATTGTTAGGATCTGCAACAGTTGGTTGTCTAGAAGTGATGGATTTTAGTGATAAGACCGCAAATTGTATATGAGACTGTATTTTTTCTGTTAGTTTCATTTGTAAAATTTTATGTTTTCTATGTAACTGTTTTTCAATCATCAATCATCATCAATATATATAAAACTCTTTTGAAGCTGACATAGAATCAACGCACAGCTTAAACTATAAGTCCTAGAGGTATGAAATTTGGAGGGTAGGTTCCTTATATAGTGTAGGGGCGCACTAAGAAAGGAATTTTGAAAAGTCACACTCTAACGCGAGCAACGCCGCGGGAGACGGCTAGTTAATAATAATTTGTTAGTCTCTAAATAAATAACCATTAGGTACGGTCATTTTTTTTCAAAACCTTTAATTTTTGCATTGTATAAAAGATTTGCATTCAAAATAAAAAAAAAATCTGTTTACTCGTGGATAATTTATGTACCTACTTCTGTCAAAAAGTCAAGATATGTGAGATCTGCGTGGTTTCAAATATTTTTCTTAAGAGTGATACAAAAATATATAATAATAATATGGTTAAATTATTCAAACTGAATACAGGAAAATACTTTAATAAGCACATTTTGTGTGTGGCCTTGAAACTAACGCTCCAATATAATATTGGCATGCATGACGAATGACGAAACGTAGTACGAGTAAGTACCTATAAACAATAGAATGTATGACCGACAATCGACATATTATAGCAAATGTTTACAGATACACATTCTGTGAGCTTGAAAATTTTGAGCTGCACTGCGCGGCAACGAAGCAAAACTTTGCGCAGTCGCACAAAACGGCTAAGCCAACGCGCAGTGTTAGTGATAATGTTCATATTTTTTTCATAAGTACGCCAACCTAAGTGATCTGTCAATATAGTATGGAGTCGTTCATCAAAATGATATTATCAGGTTCGAGTATATTTGGTTATTCAATAAACCAGATTTAGTAAACGTTGATAGATTGAGTGAACAAGTTGTACATTGCTTTTCAACCATTTCAAACATTGGCAATACCTTACCGGTCAGTGGAGCTACGGTTCACCTAGTTTGTGAGATATTTCGAAGTCTTCCTGGTGAATTAATTGAATATAGATTTTCAATGAAAATCAATGGTTTTTTCACTTTTAAGACACCTTCAGTAATAAAATATCAAAGACATAAAGAATCTAAGGTAAAATAAACAGAAACACATATAAATAAAAAAATATTGTTGGACATATTACACTCAACGCCCTCTCAGTCCAAATTAACCAAAGCTTGTACTATAGGAACTAGATTGCTGATAGCATACCATATTTTTTTGTAAATACATACTTATAATACACGTAGCACCCAGATATAGAACAAACAATGTTGGTAAATGTTTGTTCATGGTGGGGGATCGAACCCACGACACGCAGAGCTATTACTGACTGAACTGTCAATTCAATGTCGCACATAGAAACATATTTCACCAACACCTTGATATACTCACATAATAAGCCGAACAATAAATACCAAGGCCCACGGTATTACCATACCATAGTCCAGTAGAATGTAGTTATTGTCGATTGCATAGCCATAATGAAAGTAACAATCACTTCGAAACGGCTGAGGGACGTAACCTAATCAAGTTACACAATAACTAAGCTAAATTATGAAACATGTTGTATCTGTCTCATCACGATAGTCCGGTTGATCGGACCATGGGGAAAAAATAACTCGTGGTCGGACAGAACTGTGTCACGGAAAACGCATGTAAAATACCAAAAATTTGGGTATATGCATTGAGGAAGTATTACTAGCGTATAGAGAAGCTATACCAAACCAAAAACGTGTCGCAACTTGAGGCGAGCGCGCCCCGCCCAAAGACAAGTATTTGCTGCAGCGCTAAAAGATTAGATGTCGTCTAACCATACTATCAAAACATGCAGCGCTAGATCGCTAATAGAGTATAGTTTTCTCGCGACCAAAACGTCGTAAGCGCCATGAATTTCGGGGCGCTTACGCGTTTCGTTCAACATAGTGTAACAAAATGTCGCTCTCATAGATTTTTTCACCGCAGAAGGGACACTTCAGACAGCTTTTGTACATACAAAACTGAATTTTAATGCAGTACCTATGAATATTATATTTCAAAACGTGAAAAAATGTACAGTAAATTAAAATGAATTAAATATTTATAATATAATATAGTTTTAAAATAAATTGGTATTTTATACAAAAAGTAGGTACATACCTACATAGGTACCTATTTGCACTAACTAGACCCCACACCTTATCTCACTCTGCCATAGCATTAAAGAAATATAGGTATAGTAAAGCTTTATATAATGACGATTTCAAAAGATAGCTACAGTACCTACTACATATTACTGATCAGACAGAAGGCATAGGCCGAGTAATATGAGTTCAAAATAATTAGTTAAACTTTAGTCACCAACCCTTAGTAGGTATCCTAAACATCCCATCTGTACGATGCACTTTTCATAATCTATGATTTTCAAACAAAATGTCCGTACAATAGAAAATAATCTACAAAAATTAATTTTGGTTAGTTCTAGTTAATATTCTGTTTACTTACCGATGATAAGTCACGCCACTATCTTTTTTTTTCACAGTCGATTGGTTTTTACACGTTTTTAAAACGCAAGACGGCATTTTGAATTACTTTTTATTCGCATGCGGTCACGATGGTTGTTGGCGAGCGACTAAATGAGTTGTTGCCGACCGGCAACAACTCATGGCGCAAACTTGTTGTTCGCGGCGTCTGTTCCATACGCTAGTAATATTAATTCAATGGGTATATGCTGGGTACTATGGGTTTATGTCAGGATGTTTTTCGAAAATTATTACCTACTTTATTATTACGATAGGTGGAGTAAGGCAGTATGAGAATGGAGACCAAGGACGGGAATGAGAAGTGTTGGTCGCCCAGCAGCAAAGTGATGACCTGCTGTCGCACCTGGATGAGACTAGCGTAGGACTGATGACGATTACCTACCACTTTTTATTAACCTCCAGTATGCCTTAGTTCCAGATTCACATAGATCTGATTTCTAGCAACCCATAGGTGAAATAATAATTAAATAAATTATAAATAAATAATTTTTACGTATTCAAATTTTTATTTAAGTACCTTCTTAAAATATACAAAATGGTCGTTAGTAACACATAAAAACTTCCTAATTTACGCAAAGTGAAATTTAATCCGCTAATTTGCTATTCAGCTAAAATTATTAGTGGTTCTATGTGGAAATAGGAAATAGTGCGAATCGTAGGTAGAAATAATACAGGGTGTATGTATTTTTGTGAAAACTGAATAAGTATATGAGAGCCATGAACAGTTAATCAGACATAGAGGTAAACGCGTCCGTAGATGGGGGCCTATGCCACAAAAGTGAGACTGTTTAATAGTTTGTAGATTAAAAACAATACAGGTGATTAAGGAACCTCCACCTTTTTGAAGTTGGTTCAAAATAAAGATAGAAACCCAAAAAATTGTATCGAAAGTCATTTACAATAAATTTTTTTATAATCTGATGATACGAAATCCCCGTTTTTGTCCACACTGTATAGTGAAACTTTCTCCGTTTGTTTGGATGTAGGCACGCGCGGGCGCATTCACAATGACACGCGTTACTGGATAGAAAGAGCAGTCTGTACATCTACTCGTACCTATATCATCCAGTGGCTTTGCATGCAACGCTGAACATGGGGAGCCTGTATGTGCGACATGTCAATTCAAAATGAGAGAATCCAACAGTTCGGTATCGGGTTCAAAAATCAGAATGTTAAAGCCACTATCCACTTTTTTTATATTGAATAGACCAACTTTTAGAAAAGAGTTACAAGTAAAAGTCTAGCAATCAATCAAATTACCTATTCAAGAGCAACAGTCAGCTTACAACTCCCGATTCAGCTTGAAGAAGATGCAAAAGTGTCCCAAGACCATTTATCATCCCGGAACAAAAGACGAAGAATGTGCGGTGAGTACCAAACCGAGCACCGTTACGTAAACTCTACGTATTGTCGAAATGTCGCAAGCGCAGATCACGTAGCACTCCTTGTCGGACGCAACCGACAAATCGCTGGGAAAGCACCACGGTTCCGACAATCACACGGGAATCCGAACTATTCGATGCAAAATTGCTGTGTAAACGGTGTACGGGCAATTTCATAGTTTGGTATTGCGATGTTGCATTTTATTAGGACACAATCTTGTTCATTTAAATGAGATCCCCTTCTCATTTAAATGAAAGAATATTTGAAGCTTTTTTATTACAGAAATAAGTAATTACTAACCTAGGATACTTCGAAATCACGACGTAGGTAGTCTTAACTGTAGCACCCAAAAAAGATTATCTTGATTTCGAAAATACTTAAATCTAGCTGAATCGATATTTACCTAATTTATTAGTTACGTGCTACGAATATAAAACAAATAATAAACACTCATTATAACCTAGACAGCTATAGGATGATTTACTCGTATAAAAAGAAGCTTACGCGTCTCGAAACTGAATCGATACTTTCAAACCTTTGTTTTAGTAGTCTCACCACGTACTCGAATCGATTGACGACCTTTACTCTGACATTTATAGACGTATATCCATCAAACCTCTTCATTTTGACCATGTAGTAAGTAGACTACGTACTTACTAGACAATACGGTTAAATAAGTCCCCAATAAGAACGGTAAATGACCTTGTTACAGTTATAAAATGTCACGCTCGTGTTTGAGCAACCAAAACTGGTTAGTGCTATCATACGCAGGATTTACTTTGGGTAATACACACCTTTAAAACAAGTGATTACATCATCAGATAGGCTGAGCCCGTAGCGACCAAACATCCTCTGTTACGCAATGACTCAAAAACGAATTTTTGAGGACACTGAAAAAGACAAGAGCAAAAAAATCGTTGGCATAAACTCAAAAACTAAGCATTGCAAAAGGTATCGGCCATTTTTTCGTGACGAGCAGGTGTTTAATTACTGAATTAAGTTGAAATGGACCTATATTTTCGCAGTATTTAAGGAAACGTTTTTGTAGGTGTTTTCTTTGAAAGAACTACTAAATTATTACGAATGACATCAAAAAGTTGTCCGTGAGAGGTCACCTATACCCCAAAATAACACCACACTTGATTGGTAGTAGTCAGACTGTCAGTGACCGCGAGCTACATAAATTAAACCGGGTAAAAAACTATGAAACAGACGCCAAGATACATCCCAGACACATCATAAAAAATCTTTCCACATATCAGACACATTAGATAAGAGACGGTTATTGTTCGGCAAACAAGTTTAAAAATTACTTTCTAGATAAATTCTGTGTCACATGACACAAACCAAAATTGGAGTCACATTGAACAATGAGTGTCACAGAAAAGAAAATTAATTTAGGTATTGGTGTCGGCCGTCGAACCCGCGGTTGTGAAACTGAGCGATTGCGAGTACCTGTTTGTGTAATACGAGCACAATGCTCTACCAAATCGGCTGGCCCTCGAAAATGTTCATATGTCGAAACCCGCCGTCAATAACGCTCATGAGAATCCTTCCACCTGAGAAGCTTGTTTCATAACGATCGAAAAGCTATTGTTCGGATGGATCAACATTAGCTGCAACAATTGCTCTTTCTATTTTATGTACTTACATTTTGTCTGTCTATCGTGCTTTAGAAATTGAATCTAAACTCTTTTGTGAAAACATTTTAACTAGAAAAAATAACTAATAGCTTTTTATCTCATGGAATTTAGCTGAATAAACTTTATACAAAAGCGCTTTTAACAAACTATATTAACAAAGTAGGTATTCGAAACCAAAATGGCCCGACGACAGTGACAGAAATCGCAGCAGCACACGAACAGCCAGCAGTAATTGGAAGATGAGATCTCGCGTGGAACGTGGCTCGAGGCGGTATGAATGAAAGCCACTCACCGACAACGTACTACACCCAATCGGTGGCATACATCCACTAAATAAGCACCGTACTTCACAACAAACCGCGCAACCACTGCTCGATTTCATTGCGATGATCTGAACCTGTTCGAGTGTAACAAGCAGTGGTGGGGTAACAAAAGCAGTTGGTAGGTTGGTGGTGTGTTTTGCTCGTGGGCCTATAAGGATATCGACATCCGCCGAACGAGTTTTTCCAGTCCGTATCATCGCAATATCACGGTTATTATTGAAGCGCGTTGTGGTCGCGACAGGTAAGTAAGGTATTTATCACAGGTTATATTTACCTAGTAGGCGTTATCTTGCGCTTACCACACGCATTCGGGGGAGATTGGGCGCTTATCGTAATCGCAGTTGACGCTGGTTTTACAGGCGTTTCGCAATGCTTAATTGTTTTGTTTTTAATAATAGCTCGTTCATTAAAAATCAGTCAATCAATAAATACTTTTTAAAATAATTAATTCGGGTTATCCATCATTATCCACAGCCCGACTTTAGTCACTGCTGGTCATAGCCCTTATTAATTTGTGCTATCCACTGCTGTTTATTTTTTATACTTAGTAATGGATATCCATCATCATACCCGACTTCACCCACTGCTGGTAGGTCTCTCAAACTTGGTGCTATCCAATGCGGTCATGAGCTAATTGCTCCCATTTACGGCTTGCGACTTTGACGATATCGTCTGCCCATCTCGCTGCTGGGCGTCTCGCGTTTTTATAGGCGCATTTTGGATACGTTTATTGAGGAGAATATTTGAACTAAATTTAATTGTTTGTCCATGTACTAGATCAAACGAGATGCCGCACGAAGTAAACTACACGGCTATTATGCAATCACCATCATAAAGTGACTACGGAAGCATAAATCAAATAAAATTTAATGTTTGCACGTTGAAATTTTAAGAGCACATAATTATAACACTTTATTAACAGGTCCAAGTGAAATTATGCAGGCAATATTCATTGCCGGATTCACATTCGGTGAAAATAATGATCTAGAAAGTTTGGTGCAGCAAACTTGTATTTAACTCTATCTTACCGCTGGTGATGGAACTGTGCCACTGAGATTGTTCAATGTTCAGTTAGAAGGTTTGGATGTTTGAAATTTTAGTTTTTTTATTTAATAAAAAATTTAAAAAAATATGTTTTCCATAATATTATGCTAAAAGTAACTCTTTCTGGTTTGGTGGAGAGTTCTAGGCGATTTTTTTCTGGTTAAAGTAGGAATTAAACATTAAAACAACTATTAAAACAATATTGATAAAAAATTCTAAAAGTAAAACAACTAAATTTTTATTTTATTGAAAATATTTCTCAGGTTGAATTGGATGAATGTTTCATTCACAAAACCAATAATTACCTTAATAATTTTACACCAATTGCAAAGTATCAATATAAATCGATACATAAACATCGTATCGTAATACATAGTTCCAATCACTCAATAGACAGACTTACTTCCAATTCCAAGAAGGACCGTAGCTTCGTAGCGCGTAGGGCTGTGACGTCACCGTGACGCGCCCGCCTACGCCGGGCCTACGATTGCTACGGTGCGTAGGCATTCACCCCACGGAAGTTTCAACATAAAGAGTTGTTGATCTAGAATAAGAGTACCTATAAGCTTATTAATCAAGGTTGTGTGTTTGCAAAGTTATTTTTAATCATCTTGTTTGTATTAAAAATGGTTTATGATTAATTATCTTTGAATAAAATTATCTAATGTTCACAACTTTTTGATGAAATGTACAAAAAAGCAGGAAACTTCTTTGCACAAGTTAACAAAATAATTATCTTAGTTAAATCAAACTTTCAATGTAATATTTAAGGGCAAACGGTACCAAATTGACAGGTTCGATAAAGCATAAATTGTTTTACAGAGAGCGTTTTTATTTACGGCCACAAAAAGCAATAAAGTAGCAAGTGTGTGCGCTTTATTAACCCTGTACGTACGTAGGGTTGTCGGGTGGGTCAAAAAAGAAATGTTTACAAAAACCGGAAAACCAGACATAGTGTAACAGCATTATGTAACTACAGTATTTGCTGGCAAACTAAAATAAGTGTCATCTCAACTCAACAAAGTATGATCACTCAATTTACTCTGAATTTCTAAGTTCTCAGTTTTCAACTGGGATAGACATATATATGATATATGAAATGGATATGAGATGACGGCTGATAGAGGAGAGTGGAAGACGAAGACATGTTGTACCGACCCCACTTAGCGTGGGACAAGGGTAGGAAGATGATGATGAGTTTTCAACTGGGAGACATTTACAAGCACATAAGAATTAACACTAGCTTGATTTAAAGTCAGTCATTCGTATCGATGGTTTTTCTCTTAAAAAATACCAAAGTTACAAGCCACCATATTTCTGTTAGACTTTTGCAGCAACTTCTTCTATGTCGTCGTCTCAAAGCAAAAATGTTAAAACCCGTATTTCAAAACCATTCTCAAGCGACTCAATCAATTAACTCACTCAATGATAGTTAATGTGCCCAAAAAATTTATACGATGAATCTTGATTCAAACTTCAGAGCGAAGCCTGTTTAACGTTTGCCCGGACAAAAACAATTATTTTAAAAGTTGGATTTGTAACAGCTCTAATTCCAGATAGCATTCCGTTCTCAAAACCTGTCTCCGTATAACCTGAACGGATTGAAGAGCGCAGAATCTTCTAGAGATTGTTCGCGGAAAGGTACGACTGAAGTTGGTCGAGTTTGTTTGTATCTGAGCAAAAATCGCAGTACGGTGGGCGCGATCTATGTAAATGCCTACACGCTCAGTCGGTACGCTTTCGAGATGATCGTCAAAGATAAAGTAGAATAGAAGGGACATTAATGCTCACAGTTTATCGGTTTTTATAAATGAACTATTAAATATTTATCTTGCTTTTAACACAGTTTCCAAAGTCTATCGACAATATTAATATTTGTACCACAAAAGCTGAAATGTAAAGCTTTTTAAATTTCAAGCAATTTCAATACTTACAAGAAAAAGATATATGTCATTTAAGATACTCCTGTCGCAAATATTCTGAGTAGTAGAAATACATAAGTAGTGCTGAGCGTAGGTTACAAAATAGAGTGTAAGTAATAACAGCAGCAAAGCATAATGTAAACCCTAGGTAGTAAAATAATAGAGCTGTAAGCAAGTCCATACTGTGGCCTGAATAACAAAGAGCTTCACTAAACGATCATAATTATTTGGGTGAAAAAAAAAACAAAAACATATTGTTAAACCAGTGTGTCGCTTCTATCCGATTTCTCTTAGCTTTCAATTTGATGTCGACTAACGATTTGCAGGCCATACTATCATCTAACTGGACAATGATCTCTACTGCCAAGTAAATAGAGCATATGTTTGCATATTATAAACTGTGGTATAATATTGTATTCTTATTAAGCTGCATAATGTCTGGCAGTAAACGTATGGTAGGTAGTAATCTAGATTATAATGTTTTGTATTTTCGTTGGTAGCAGTGTTTAGAAATTAATAGGTGTTTCGGCTAGAATTATTCAACTAATTTCTTTTCTTTACTTTTCATTAGTAAAATATGTTAAATTGTGAAAAAGAAATTTAATTTTTTTTTGTACATTTTAGTACCTAATGCACAAAAATGTGTTTATTTGTAATTTTTATCTAACTCCTTTGTTTTGACCTTTACAAGCAAAGACTATCGACTTTATAAGTAGGTACATAAGAAGGAAATATACACGCACACATTGCACGAAATTCTTATATTTACATAACTAAACTATAGTCAAACCACTAAAATTACAAACATCATCATCATAATCAGCCTGTACAGATTTCCAGAAAAAACTATTTTGAACCTCCGTCCACCAGTTTTCGCAAACTTCTGAAACAAAAAATACCTAAAACAATGGAACTACGTAATAAATTAAACATTACTATGTATTATGAAACTCATTTATCGTGCATCGTGCTAATGTAAACACGATCAACCGCTTTGATAACATAAACATAAAAAATTTAACTTTATTGATGAATATAATTTGCATTATTATGTGCAATAAAATAACAAAAGCTTTTATAAAACAGTAAATTATTGACATTAGTATTCTACTAAATTTTATAAAAATCTGTTATGTTCAATCAACAGACAAAATGTACTGTTATGTACCTACTGGTAATATATTTAATTTAAATGATCAAGTTTGAGAAATAGAATATTTAAATTAAATTTAAGTTAATTATCAAAAAATAATAATCTTGGCTAAAGTTATCTAGAATTCTAGACTTTAGTATAGTTTAAGTGATAGTAAAACTCGGAATATTTTTGTAAAAAACTGCGATGTAAATAACCAACTAAGTAGTAGGTAACTGTCTCTTGAGTCACTAGCTACGTTTTGTGTAGCAAATGCTAAGTTTTTTCTATTATTGAGTAGCGAACTACAGTTTAAGCTATCAGATTTATCGCTAGTAAAAAACATAATGAGTGCGCTTCAGCGCTAACGTGTGAGAATTTATACAGTTGGGGGCGGACCATACATAAAATTAACATAAAACATCTCCACAAGTATATAAATTGTTAGCGGATTAATTTATTAACAGATTCTGTTTACCGAGGAACTGATAGATGGCTCTATTGATAGTTAAAGTATCAGTTTTGGTTATTTACTGTGACATGTGAATATAGAATTTGCAAGTTTAATAAGTTCTGGTCAAGTTATTCCAGTTTCCGATTAGCTGGTGTTGACCACATCGGACCAGTTTCAAGTTTTATGATTTATTCGTTCAAATATGACCCTAATTGTCTGTCAAAGTGCAGTCAATACCATAAATTAGTGACGAGACAAGATTTCAGAATGTTATTCGTTTCAAAAAGACCAAATTTTAAATTTTCTTTTCTCTTTTACGGTTAATAACTAAGAATTCTTTCTACAAATCTCTATAAATACTTAAAACTAAAAATTCTAAACATATCAACAAAAAAAGAGGATCAAAGAGAACTTATAAAAATCAAATCTTCAACTTTTGCGTCTCAAAGAGGTCGTTTAGATGTTCAATGGCGTATAAATAACCAGTGTAAACAGTTTTATCCGTAAATATTGTTACGAAATAACATCTTTCCTTCAATTGAAGGTTGAAACGGAACCAACTACTCGAATAAGATCACTGGTTCCGTACCGACCAAGCCAACAACACTGTAGACGGCTGCAGTATCACAACTTTAGGTATAAACAGTGAAAGCTTCCAGACATAAAAATTTATTATTCATAAGTTGATGTTAATTTCTTTTTAATTGGTTTACTGGCAATTTTGATCATCTTTTTTACATATTGAGATGAAAAATATAGAGCAAATGAAATACCTTATGTTCGTTTATGCAGTTTCTTTGTTTAGGAGTTGGAGAGGTGTACGTAAATTCATATTTTGTACCTTCCATTACTAACATATATACCCGTGAGTAAAAACATTTAAATTTTGTAATATTACTAACCGTTGCCCGCGGATTTGCTCGCGTTCTAGACCCTTTAGAGTGTGACTTTTCAAAATTCCTTTCTTAGTGCACCCCTACGCTATATAAGGATAATAACCTCTGAATTTCATACCTCGATTACTTATAGTTTAGACTGTGCGTTGATTGTCAGTCAGCTTCAAAAGAGTTTTATACATTTAGAAGATTAGATGAATGACGTCAAAATGACATGTGGTTTTACATTGTTTAGGAAATAATGACTGGACGTCAAAGCTTCTTTCAACATGAGTTACTGGACTACCCCTGTACTGTGTACCAACAATCAAATCGGAGCCGATGTAACTGTGAACTGGGCATTTGTCGAGCTTGCCGTGTCAATAAACTTGATTCGAAAGTGGAAGACGTTCCGACTTACATAAGCTGCAGTCGACAATGTGGGCACAGAATAATACAAAGCTTCTATGGCGTCAAGTTAGGTATAAGTACATATTACGCATTGATTAGCAAGATGGTGATGCAAGGTGGAAGCTTCAAGTTGGTATGATAAAATGGTTTAAGCTTCAAGTGTTACGTATACACCTAAAGCTTTTTGCAGTATTGCGAAGTAGAAGTGCACGAAATATATTCTTTACTAGCCGGCGCCCGCGGTGTTGCTCGCGTTCTACCCTTTAGAGTGTGATGTTTCAAAATTCCTTTCTTAGTGCACCCCTACACTATATAAGGATACTACCCTCCAAATGTCATACCTCTAGGACTTATAGTTTAGGCTGTGCGTTGATTCTCAGTCAGCTTCAAAAGAGTTTTATATATTATTGATTTTCAGTTTTAAAATTAATAATTGATATTTTATTTTGCTCGACAGTGAACCTTATAACAATTTACGAACAATTTCTTAGTCATAGTACCGTAAACCGTAGTTAAGAGACGCGTCGACACGGTTGGATCTCAGCAGTCCAGTTATTTGCAAACCGCTATTTACATCAATCCCATAAGCGCCAACATCTACCGAGCAAATCTATTTTAATTTGTAGCGAAACTTTTTAGGTAACCGTTTTTGAGATTATAGTCGCACGAAATAAGCAAATATTAATCACTAGCTTCCGCTCGCGACTTCGTTCGCGTCCTGTTTGATTCGAGTTAAAAGGAACTAGATATATTCCAAGTTTCATCCAAATCGGATCACCAATTGCAGTGTGATTGAAACACAAACACCCAAACATCTAAACTTTAACCTGTGAGATACGGTTTGTTCAGTCTCGTGGGAGATTACAATGCAAAAGCTCAGAAATATGACGCTTTATGTATTGAGTAGGTACCGCAAATAGCTGCTATTGCGTTTTTTAGTTCCTGAATTGCACAAGGAGTGACATAAGTTTAAAGCCTTAGTACCTGTGTGACCTCATATCTCCAGAGCTAAAAATAAATGGATTTCAATGGCGTATTGTAAGAAAGCTCATGGTTGTTATTTATTTATTTATTTAATAACTAGCACGGGATTAACCAATATATAATATATAGTTATATAATTCTCATTATTAATTGATAGGTTTTTTAGTTGTTTTTAAGATATGAGAATATTCATCAGCTCTGAACCCCTGTTTTCAAGAAACTTTTGGAGATAAATCTTGTGATTCTTGGAGATTGTCTTGATTTTTTTGTACAATTTACTTGCTAAATGAAGTAAAGGAGTAGACAGTTGCTTTTATTTACAGGAAAAACCCATCACTAAGTGCTGACCCGGTAAAAACCTTGTAAAGGAGACGATGGTTTTATTCACAATTGAGAAGCATAAATGATTTCTGAATATAATAAAAAATAATCTGTAACATATTAATCTGCTCCGTAAATATTCAATTTACTCAAGACACAAGGTATCATTGAACCGTCACAAGCTACCGATTTTACACTCAGGTGTAAGTTAATTGCCACTGGAGCTGTCAACTCCATGGGAGGTGATTAACATAATCAATCAGAGGCTGTCAGCGCAGCCTGATAGATAACAGATCTACGACACGGTTCCGTTTAGCCGGACCCCAAAATATAAACCAACTGTTGCGTTAAAACTAAATCTGCGTTTAAGTTAGTGACCGAAACTTCAACGAAGATTTTTAGTACTCATGTTAAGAATAGTTAAATATAAATATATTATAATAGAGTTTCAAACTGTCAACCCTTAAGAGCTCTATCACACTTGCGATTTTTGGCCGAGTTCAAAGCGAGCGTGCATCGTGTTTGCCGCTGACAACTTTTACAACAGGAATGTACTTTTGAAGTTTCATACAGTGGTATTTGTTTTATAGTATACAGTGGCCCTGTTTTAAGCTTTGCTAATATTTTTTACATTTCTCAATAGAAGACGTAAAACAGTAGGGCCACAAGATTTTCTTCCAAGATAATTTTTTATTGACCCTACGTACTGCGATGAAAAAAAAGTTGTAAATACTTACCTAAAAATCCTTTTTTTTTTACTATTTAGGTAGGTATAGATTACCATAGATTACCATCGGTTACGCATAAAACTCTTTATATAACCACGAGGTAATGTAACACAAACCTTAACCTCTTACCTAAATCAAGTAACTTATCAACTCAGCGTGAATTAAAGTTGGCATTTCAAAAAGGATCGTTCAAAAGCTGTTTTGCTTGAAGGCGGATCCCTTTATTGATGTTCGGGGATTAGTCAAATAAAAAAGCTTTTATCTCCCCGACACGGTGGGTCAATAACTAGACAAAGGCTTGAGCCTGCTTGTAGGTAGTCGACTCTGATCGGCCTCAAATACTTTACGGTGAGTTTATTAATTAAGGCGGCCGACCTTGCGGGCCGCGCATCCAAGGAGGTCGGTCGAGCACGCGAGAGAGAGGGAGCGCGCTATCCACGCACCTGCTTTTATTTTCCGAACTGTTCACAGTGCGCGCGACCTGCCGAAGAGCTGACGCGCGCCATTTCAATCTGACAGCTCCTCATTGACCTTCTGTTATCTGCATTCAGTGCATTGTCATCAAGGTATCGATGACTCGCGCTTCACACTTACACGAGTTTTTTAATAGATCTGAAGAGCCACTTCTCTTGTAAAAACCGTGTTTGTTTTCATTTGATTACAAGACAATTATATTAACATCTTAATTTTGTATTATATGCAAGTCGTTTTATTATTTAAATCTGCTTTCCTAAGACTTACTTGCTTTAGAGTAAAAATAAATTAATAAAGATGCGTAGAAATAAACATTGTCTTACAATAATTTTACCTGAAAACCAAATAAAACTAATCAACGAAGAGCATTAAGCTGCTCAGTCGTCAAGCAATTATGGATGCTAAAAGGCAAATCCACAGTAAGCTGGTGTACATGACGTATCATACACAAACACATTCTCACACCGAGTAGCCGAGAACAATCACAGAGGAGCGCGATCCGTGAGATCACTCGAAACCGCACCTTAAGCTCATTGTCAAACCGATTACAATAAACAAACAGGACAGATGCGGTTGGAATCTTGTCAAACAGGCGAGTTCGAGCGTTGACTTATTGCCGGTAGGGCATTTCTGAGTCTGCCTGCTTCAGCAGAAACCCAACCTTATCCTAAAGATATAAAGCCCAGAGTTTATTAGCGTAAGTGTGGCACAGGTAAAACACGGCTACAGTCGGGCCGCACACAGACGCAAGTCAGCGTTGCCATAAATAAAAGATTCCTACAGAAACAATTGTTGCGTAGAGGTGAGTCGCGGCCTCGGTGAATGTAGTCGGCTAATCGCCTCAGCTCGATCGCGAAAGTAGGTGACCGCCTGTGATTGACGCTTGCAAAACCCCGTTCGATGACATTTACCTACACTGGACGGACAATACTAACTCACAACAATTATGAAACTTTATTATTAAAATGTATTCTCATAAATGTTGTAGTATTCGTTTAGCAAAATTTAGTTTATATACTTAAGTGTATAAGATTGTAATCAGGGTAATAATAGTTTTAGTTGTATTACGGCACTTAACATTTTATCAAGTGCAGCTACTGTTTAACATCATCATCAACTTCGCACCTTATTGCTTTGATCGTTAGGTGCATTAAGATTGTTAAATAAAATCAATGTCAATAATTTTTATTCAGTAAAATCACAAAGATCATTTACATTAGTCTAAACTAGGCGATTCTATGTGCCACTTCCTTGAACCAAAGCCTAGAAGAATGGGCAAGAAACTACTTTCTGGATTCATTTTGTATGATTCATTTCACACAGAAGACATCTTACATCTAACGTATTAGTAAAATTTGCATTATCCAATACATTTTAGCTAAAAGCTTCCTTGTATCGAGTACATCATTGATATATTATCTAATACTACATATAATCTGTTGTGTAAAATAGTTTTTAATCTCATTAATATAATTAACTTGTTTTATTTTATAATTATATAAATTTAATTGTTTTCTGAGTAATCCGATCTCCATAGAATTCCTGTTCCGAGATAACGCCGCTCTACTTAACCTCGCCACACAGAGACGCCACGCGTAAACGAAACAATACGGTATAGTAACACAAGTTTATCAACACACTTCACTAATAAACCCACAATCTATTCTCAACCTTATCTCTACCGAATAAAGCTTTCCATTCGTGAAGTTGATTTAACCGAAGTTGCTAATACCTACACAGGCGCAATGGCCATCTGCGTAGGTACATAAATGTACTGGTGTGAGCACTAGGGAAATTTTATACCCACTGTGTATCTCACTGTACCTAATTCACGGTTTTGTATAATTTTTAAGCAAACACTTCTGTATACGATTATCTATTTAATTTATCTTTAGTTTTCTTAGAGATATCATTATCAGGAAGCGTTCTAGCGTCTTGTCGGTAAACAATACACTTGTGATCTCTACCCGGTATTATGTCACATATTAAAAGTGAACCATTTTTTATGTTGGTAGGGTACTTGTTACATTCGGTTTAAAAATATATAAACCCAGATTCAATCACACGATCAAACAGATTTTATTTCAAAATTATAAATAAATAAATATTCACGGACACTTAACACAACGCCTTCTAGTCCCAAACTAAGCAAAGCTTGTACGATGGAAACTAGGTGGCTGATAGAATACATACATACATTTTTTTTTGTAAATACATACTTATAATACATAGAAACACCCAGACACAGAACAAACATCTATGTTTACAACACACAAATGTTTGTTCTCGGTGGGGATCGAACCCACGACCCACAGCACGGAAGGCAGAGCTACTACCGACTGAGCCATGACGCCTGTCAATTAACAACAAATAACACTTAAAACAGCTATAAATTTCTCGCCATTTCTAATTTGATTACGCGAAATAATTTTAAGCAATGCAACTCAATAAAATGAAGAAAGTGAAGTATCAAGAGAAAACATGAAACTCGTTCATAAATTCATAACAAATTGAAAGTTTAAGCAAATGAACACGAGTCAGTAGATACTTTCTAGAAATTACTATAAACATTACATACGTACAGACGAAATGGGGAAGTTAGGCCCAGAATTTACATCTACAAGTAGACTAGCGCCTTAAAAAACAAATTTTATCAAAATATTGTTATCTTATCTACATACATTTCATCTAGTTTCCATCGTACAAGCTTTGCTTAGTTTGGGACTAGAAGGCGTTGTGTTAAGTGTTCGTGAATATGTATTTATTTATTATTTCAACAACTTCTTTATTTTCTATTCTTTCTACTCCGCTCTGTTTAGGTGGAAACTGAGCCTTACGATTTAAGTATCTATACGCATCGACCGAAGCGATTTGGTTTGCTATTTGTACTTAGTAGACCGAGCACGCCCACCCACGGAAATACAAACAGCTTGGTTCTACAAGAGTGGATGCGGTATTTTGGTGAGCAGAAGTCACTATAAGTACGATTAAGTCAGCTGTCTTGGGTGTAGCAGTTGAAATGATGAAGAGTATTAAAAAGACAGCTACAAACTTTCTGTGGTGAAAAACGTAGAAGTGTTGAAAATATTATGGTAGAGAATGCTAAACCTACCTCTGGGAGTGGATGGCGTAGTTTACTTCATACATGCTTAACATTTTTTTACCTGACTGTACTCAATGGCTTCCTTAATTTGATGTTGTCCGAATCGTCACAACAAAAATGATTAAAATCAAAAGTGACAATTGGGACAATTTTGTCTGTATATTTTGTCCGAATCGTCACTAAGTCACTAGTTTAAACTAAAGCTGAAATCGGATATTTTAAAATAAATGTGAACATTAGCTGACATCTATTATCCTACGCCGAGATATTTCATAAGTGGGAGAGCAATAGTCATCATCATCATCAATATATATAAAACTCTTTTGAAGCTGACTGGTAATCAACGCACAGCCTAAACCATGAGTCCTAGAGTTATGAAATTTGGAGGGTACTATCCTTATAGTGTAGAGGTGCACTAAGAAAGGAATTTAGAAAAGTCACACTCTAAAGGAAACGCGAGCAAAGCCGCGGGCGACGGCTAGTTTTAAAATAAATGTAAACATTAGCCGGCATCTATTATCCTACGCCGAGATATTTCATAAGTGGGAGAGCAATAATAAAAAAATAAAGCACACGAAACCTCATTGGTAATAAATATTAATTAGGCAATTTTTATGTACTTTTAAGTGTCAGTCACCACATCAATTCATTCGTAGATTCACTTGATGCAACTCCAACGGGATGTTAATAGTAACATCAAATGGGCGCCATTTTTATTACAAAATGCCTACACCCACGCCACTGTGATATACTATTTGAATTAATTACTAATCACATATAAACGCCTACACTTCAATAAGAAAGTGTATGATTGTAAACAGGTTTACACTTTACGTACGAAGATACAAAGTAAAAGTTCCCAAGGGTCATTGGTATTAAAATGTATTGTTATTCGACGAGTGTAAATGAACACATAATCAATAAACAAGTAGACAAAACAGACACATTAGGTGTTAAACTGTGTTGTTTCTTATCACACTATCAGTTGAACAATAGCAATGTCACGGTTCTTTTATATTTTAAGGGTAAGGAAGAAGAAGGATCATTCTAATTGGAGATTAAGCACACTTTTAAGTACATTTCTAAGTGTATGCGACATAAACAGAAACAGTAAATAAAAATCTGTATCCACATTAAATTGGTGCTACAAAACTATGTTCTAAGGTGCTTCTTAACAACAGGTTTTTTTGGTTTTCTCGTAACTAACATGACTATGATCCATTATGTTTAAAAACTTTTTTAAGAATCGGAAAATGAATATGGTTACATATACCTGTTTCCGTACCTAGTTTTTTAATATACAATAAACGATCCACTCTGTTCTCTAATTTAATAGTTCTGCAATATTGTTGCAAATTGTCTATGACGTCATAATTGAGGGTCAGTATGCGACAAACACGTGATATGTCATACCTGAACAACAATAGCTTATTTCATCAACTAGAGTTCTTTAAAATAACATTAAAATTAAATGATGTGCAGGGACGTGTGACCCTGTAATAATATAAGAGAATGTCATTTGGTCACGCGGCTTTCTTTTTTGGTTTTTATGTAGTGTTTTATAGAAACACTCCTTTGGTAAAACCATATCTTTGGTAAAACCATATCTTAGAACTATAAGACTTTTGGTACAGTCATTCTATTTCACGAAGAAGGTTTGGACTTGTTTGTGTGCGTAAGCTCCAGACCACGCCGACATACCGAGGTAGAAAGAGAGGGAGCGTAGGATCGGTGTACGTGCATGCACCACCACAAACATAGATAAACCGCCTTCGTGAGATTGAAAAGACTCTACGCAGAATTTTCCATTACACCTAGCTAGCTCACAGGAAATCACTTACGTCTATCTCAAATTCAAATTGAATCTACAGCCAAATTGTACACTACTTTTTGTCTCACAAAATTAAACTTTGCTCCTATGTTTATACTTAATTTTGCAAAACAATTTGACAGAAACGCGTAACAAAGCAAATGAGAACACAAAAAATTCATAAGACCAGTTTATTATATAACTAGCTGCGATTATGACATCAAGCTATCAAGCGACGGGCGTAAATACTACAAGTTGGCTGTAGCGGGGATAGTATTAAAACTTTGACACGAATTTTGTTGTAAGTAAACTAAAGATTGAATAACTTTGAAATGACATATACTTAACTTTGAAGCGGCAAAGCCAACCTTTTGGAGCAATCGATAGAATAACTAATTAAGGTACTATTATTGATCTTCATGACTATTTACTACAACCAATAATTATCACGACTGTTTAGTAGATAATTAGCTAGTCCATTCCAGTGCCGTTCATATTTTTAAGTCTTGCACATTTTGTATCATGCTGATGAATTTCAGATTTTTGTAATCACTGTTAAATTGTGAACATTGTAAACCACGTAAGTCAGTCCACGCCCAGGAAAACAGGGGTGAGGAATGTGTACGTAGTGGATCGCGCGGCGAGCGATCAGCTGGTGCGTTTTTGATGAAGATTCAGTCTGTTTGACAAACTATGTCAGTTTTATCAAACAAATTCACGCGACCGTGCTCCTGTAAACTTCGTAGAAAGAGGTCTCATTGAAATGGTTTACCTCTAGCTTCTGGTATTTTTGCCTGACGTTCGATAATATAACTGTTGCGCGCATTTTCATAACTAAAAGCAATGATACCATAGCTACACACCTATGCATAATATCACTGCCTATGACAGGGAGGCCTCGACCACGCTCGTTGTGACATCATGCTCTGACGGTCAGATCACAATCGAGACGATTTACATTAAACTGGTATTGATTTACACGCAGACAAAGTACTGTTCTATTTCGGCGTGTTGAGAATTAATCGGCCACCCATCGCGTCTGTCACTTCCTCACCGATTGACTGATAGACAAGACACCTTTGTTTACCGCCTCCTTGGTTTTTGACAGTATTTCTATTATTCTATTCTTTTGATATTGTATCATCGTCTGATTGATGAGGTATGACTATGTCAGGTAGTTATTATTTAATTATTACAATACTGCCATTTATCCTTTAGATATTGTAGAATAACTTGTTCAGAACTTTGATTATAGTTGTACCAAAGCCAGGGCTGAATGATGATATCAAAACTTGTCATAGTTTAGATCTGGACTTAAATCAGTACATTATTTTAGGTAAGCTTAAGATTAAAAACATCCATAACTAAGATAGTGATGATAGCTTCATGATTAAAGTAGATATTTTTAAAGATTATCTTTTTGTGGTTAAATTAATCGTATCATTGACTTGTTATGTCACTTCATTGGACAATATTTTGACACATACAAGTAGCATGACAAATTGAACTACAAACAAGATACCAAGCTGATTATGTCAGCAGTCGACACTGAATTTATTAATTCGACGAAAATGATTTATTTTGGTATCGAAATGATTAATCTCGTGCCAATAAACTGTCTTATTTTAAAACACGTAATGAACTCACCGTACATCAATTACCAGATTTCATCCATAATTTTTAGCGATACCTTATACATTTCTCAGTTTGAAAATTTAAAAACTTGATGAAGTATTCTTAGAGACAAGGCAAAAAAACCAGAAGATGACATTGATAAAAATACAGTCATGGTCTTTTGCAAGAAGATGATTTTATACAGTCAAAGCTTCCGTTTAAAACAAAACGCTGGAAGCGCCAATCCAAAGAAAGGGTTCCGTCGAGGAACCTTTACCTGTCGGGTCACATATCACATGAAATTCTGTTCTGATAACGTATGCGTAAAATAAATCTTCCCTATAAGGGCAGGGAGGAGATTCGCGTATTCGCACAGTAGCATTTTGATTTCGTAATGTCGAGTCTACGGGACAAGCGGTAGCTTTTTTACTAGTGTGAGCTTAGTACTATTTATTTAGAAATTATTTATTTATACGCAAAGAAAATTACAACTAAGACAGTATTTACAATATTTACAAAATACAAATGAAACAGTTGAGCTATCTACAAACCGTTGCAAACGATTTATAGATAGCTCAACTGGTCTAAATCAGTACCAATCGGAAGCGTGCCCAAGACACTAGCTGCTTACTTACTTACTCATTTGTATTAGTCAACACCGTACCCCTTAATTATAATAACTAGTTTTCATAACAATTTTCAGGTCTTACACTAAGTATTCCAAATTCCGCATTTCCCAATCCGTAATAGCTGCTAATGGTTTTTTAGTTGATCAATCCAATACTTTTCACAGCTCTGGCTTCTATCCTTATAATCACAGTTTTTTTTATATATACACCTTGACTTGGATTGATTACTTTAGTAACTTGTCAGTTAGTTCATCATGATCCTATGACATGATCCATACCCAATGACCGACAACGAAGGCTATCAGAAATGGTGCGAGTTGAACCGGTGTCGCCGGTTCCACTTGGTCGCGTGCTGGCGAGCTCACCCTTCGACACCTCAATTCCACTTGACTATTATTAAATTCAGGCATAATTTTGCAGGCATCAAAAAATTACAGCTGAACCGCCGTCAAGTTGACATCGACAGTGTGTCAACTAGAAAAGAGAAAAGGTTGGTGTGTGGGACGTGATTTAGGCGTTCAGAATCTTCAATTTGGCTATAACCCTAATGTAAGATTGGAATAGTTATTTATGTCTTTCGATCGTACTTGAATCTGCTTCTTATTGTAAAAGACAAAACAGATGAATAACTAATCTACCGCCTTACCACTACCTTACATATTCATTGCATTTGACCCACTCCTCCTAGTATGTTGTGCTGTATAATTTCACCATTTTTAGGAAGGTTTTGGGCAACTTCTCTTCTATTTTTGCTTGACTATACTACATAATATATATATTTGTTCACGCAAAATGTATAGAATTAAATAAACAATAGTAATTATGCAATAATTGTATATGAGTTATTATGCAATGCCTACTACTAATAACACAAGGTCACATAAACCTGTAACAATTACACATATGCTAATAAGCTATCTTTTTGTTAAAACAAACTCGTTAGAAAAAATTTTACGCTTCAAAAAGTTTCTTTATAGCTTTTGAAACTATCAATAATTTCCGTTTTTATTTATAGTTTCTTTCTGCGTATGCTTTGATTTTGAAGCAGAATCCTCGACGCACGAATTTGACCCACACTTGGTTTTATTAAGTTGTGTAACTAGGTAGGTATAACAATTAGCAATGAGAATTATTGAACAATGCAACGGACAGCGGTGCGCGGCCTCGCGAGTCGTCTGCTTGTGTAGAATCGGGTCGAGCGTTCAATGTCAACCACGTGGAGCCCAAGTCTTAAACTGATACTGAAGCTACTTCATCGATTTACTGCTTCTTGCTACTAGCATTGTGATATATTATCTGTCTCATTGGCTTACTGATTTTATAACATAAACGATGGGCCAACTGCATCACAGCCTGGTTCCCTGACGAGCGTCGGTCTCGCGGTCGCCCTAAAAATCGTTAGCAGGACGACGTGGACGCCTTTGACAGGAGTTGGTGGGAGGAGGCGTGGGATAGAGAAAAGTGGAAGATTTTGGGGAGACCTTTGCCCAGCAGTGGGACGAAACAGGTAAAAAAAATTATGGAACGCCCAGCGCAGATATTATTAGATGGCTAGTAACTAAACTATGTGTTCTGACAACAGTCGTCATTATAACGTTATTTTTCGGTAGAATTAGAAACTTGTCTCATTAATGTGCTTCGTTTCATAAATAATCGATATCGCAAAATTTTTAGGCATCTTCTATGCAATTATTATCAAAGGAAAACTTCAGAAAGAAACGACCATAGCCAAAAACTCAACGACATGATTATCAAAGGAAACCAATGATATTCAGCACGCTGGTTCCTTCGCCATCGATTACTGAGTTACTATATAAGTAACCAAGTGTCGCTGACAAGAGTCAGTTGCTGATTCTATCGATAATACAAAAGTGACGTCAACGAGCACTGTCGTAAAGTAGACACGATATTAGTGTAATCTTTTTAGTGGTTTATGTGATTTCCAGTTCGAACCGGTGACGGTACGGTTTCCTAGGAAGCGGCAAACGTTGGACGAAATACAAGCGGAGGTGTCAAGCACGCATGCCACTTTTCCCTTTTTTACCCAACTATGCGGAGTAACATGGTTATGACTTTAACAGTCTATGTATATGTTTATATGGGATGTTCATTTGTTCCTTCGTAGCGAAGATGGTGGAAACACTGGTCAAGTTTAAAAACAACAGTCTTGTTAATATGGCTATCGTTAAAAATTTGAGCCTGACAAATCATTGACAGGAGATGAAAATGCCTGGTTACTAAAGTAGTTGATTTCTCGCTGTGGTGTGTCCTGTCTAGCCATGACGGAGCCATATTTAAGCGATCTATAGTAGCTCTAGCTATGATGGAGATATTTATGCGATTTAGTCCAAATTTAAGCTTAGTATTCATAATACTAAGTGACTTAATCGGAATCTAGGAAAGCAGATTGTAAAGTTTAGGACCTATGAATAAACCTGCGTTGATTGTACCTTAATCATGCTTGCACTAGCAAGAAAATAAATCTATTGAAAAGAAAAACAGTTGCATGTATAAATGAGGTGTCAACATAACCAATAGTCGCGGAAGCGGTTCATTTATGCTACGGAAACCTTTGTTCCGTTAACGCAGTAAATTGAATTCTATCATCAAGTGCCAACTAACAATGAATGAACCAAACTAGACACAAATGGTTGCTAATTTGTTGTGGTCATTTATCAACAATTCCGAAAGAGTAAACGTGAGTAGCCACACCTTACTGTTAGCATTCATTTTAAAGCGTTATAGAACTGCTAAAATGACAGCTTCTTTTAGCACTAGAGTAATTTGATTTGTGAATGATTCCAAAGAGCGTCGATATAAATCTGTAACGTTTTCGAACTGTTAAAATGACTGAAAAACCTTTTTTCCAACAACGTATTTTATAGAGACCTCAACACCAGACTTCAGAGTACCTCGATAATGTAAAAAATTGGTGCCAAAGAAAAGTTTTTGTAACAACTTGTTGACAAACGACCGTAAACATACTAAACGTCACAGCGATAATAGATTTTTTCCTGTTGTAGATTACAATCAGTGGTCCGGTTGTTAGTAAGCGGCTACGTAAACTCATAATAACTAGGTTCTTATAATAACTAAGTAAGCGGGTAAGTACCTAATTATAATTGTTTTTTTTACAATATTAAAACTACTGTTTCTTTAATCGCGTTGATGCAGTAGACTAGAAAACATATCAAAATGTATAGACGTATATTTTTTTAGGCAAATGATAATCATCATCAATATTTTTATTATATAAAACTCTTTTGAAGCTGACTGATAATGAACGCACAGCCTAAACCATAAGTCCTAGAGGTATGAAATTTGGAGGGTAGTATCCTTATATAGTGTAGGGGTGCACTAAGTAAGGAATTTTGAAACGTCACACTCTAAAGGGTAGAACGCGAGCAACGCCGCGGGCGACGGCTAGTATTCTATAAACAACAATTTTAAGACCATTTTATGTCACCTAGAACATAAAATTATCTCAAAATTGTTGTTTAGTTTTTCTAATCTAACCTTTTACCAGGCTGTTAAAATTTCAACTTCGCGAGACTGTATACCACATTAATCTAATAGTTTTTTTTTACAAAAGCTTATATTAAAAGCGTAATATTATTATTCACCTACTGTATTTTATAAACGGAAAAATTTGAGCCAACTAAACAACCTACCTCTAATGAGGTGAAACAATTTAGGGCTAGGTACTAATTACCTCTCAGATTCCACTAAATGGGCACAAATATAAGTGATTGCCCGAGGCCGTCGAAACACGAGTAGAGCCTTAAAGCGAGTAAACACTATTTACGCAAACGAAATACTGAGAAATTGTAAGAAAACTATTAAACTGGACAAACTACAGTCGAGAGCGAAAATTCCAGGTCATCTATAAAAACTTGAATATCTTAGAAACCATGCATGCTATCTTAATGAAACAAATTGTGTTTGATGGTCAAATAAATACTCAAGAGTTCTAAAACGGAATGATCATTATTTACCTATTTACAATTTGACTATAATACTATGTATTTTAAAATTTAATCTTTCTACCCTTATCCTACGTGGGGTTGGTACAACACCGCTGTACCAACTCTTCGACTATTGTCTGTCAGCTCATTTCAGTAAAAAAACACTTTTTTCTTTAGACTAATTTTGGCTTTAGACCAGTTAATATCAAAAAATATTCGTCTATTCACCTAAAACTTTAGATCGAATCCTAACCCAAAGTTTTATTTGTACTTGATACTATCACCAATAAACAACGTACTTCCTACTATCGGCGTAATTTGCCTATTCATGACGGTTTCATCTTTCATTGTTTGTCGAGTTAAGGAACAAAATCTTGGCTGTGCAGAAAAGTAAACAGTGTTTTCAGCTCAAGGTTGTATTTCCTTGACCGTCAGTCTTTGTAAACAATTCATCTGCGTCATATGCTAGGTCAGTTGGTTATTGCGATACGTTTCCCGGATCAGAGACATAAATAAAAATGCGTTTTCTTAAATTAAGGGTCTGGGGCAAATTGGATGGATGTTTTTTAAACTTGCATTCATGGAACTTTGTTTGTTACAATACACTTACAATGTAGTTTTAAAAAAATGTAACAATATCATTATAAAGCAGCGGGAATCATTAGTTATTATACATTTTACTTCGAAAAAGGAGTCTTTTTCAATGTTGTTTATCGTATTTACAAGTTGTGTTTTGTTTACGTTAAAATAAATACTTTATTTTGTGTTTTCTTGACTGCTACTGTATAATATATTATGATTATCAACAAAAGTTATAAATAACAAAATTAATCTAAAAATTAACTAAAAGTATGCAAATTGGGACCTAAAATAGCCCTAACGCCTTTGTGTGAGTTCATTGGTCCAAAAACGGAAATACAAACATGCAAAATATGATTTAAGTGTTGATGCAGTCAAAAAGAGACCCTTAAAACTTACTTAAGACACCTATTTAATTCAGACATTTCCCAATTTACTACATCTATACTTGAAGAAGATGTAACCTTTCCGTTCTTTCGGCTAAAAGTAACATTCACTAAAATATTAAAGAGATTTCTAATGTTTTATTGTACCAGCACCAAAACACGTATTACCAACCTCATTAATTATTTATCTTATTCATAATAATGAATAGATCATGGTATATACTAATATGAGAGACATTAGCACAGATCACATACTTATTAACTCAAGAATTACGTATGAGACCAAGTACCTACCAAGTGATTTAAATGTACGTCATATGAGTACGTTACACACGGTAAATCAGATTTTATGAACTAAAGACAGTATAATCAAGTAAATGCCGTCCGACTTTAACATTCACGCCAATTGAGCACATACACTTATTGCACAAAAGTGACTAAACCAATCTGGCATACCATGCATCGTAATAAATCTTCTAGTATTGAGGACAAATCCTAAGAAAGGTAAATACTTTAGTGCAAATCAACTGCGCGTCTACGATAGCTCGACTACTGAACGCTGCAGCGTTACCACGCAGTGTATCTCTAATATGTTTCACGTAACGTCAAGTGTCAAATTTGTGGTTGGTTACCCCCCTGGTTTAGAGTAGCGAGTGTAGAGGCGTGAGGTTGACCGTTCTAACGTGTCGGCCGCGAAATAAATGCACACTTGTCTTATTTGCTAATACACTGATTGTTCAGCACAATGATCAGTGCTTTCTGTTGGCAACCTTAGCGATTAAATTCAAAAAGAAAAAAAAAAACAGTATAAAATTAAAAAGCGATGTCTGCAAGTTCCGACTATTCTTCAGATGCTGCAGCTAAAAAAAAGTTTTGATGGTAGCATTAATAGGTTTTTAGAGTCTACATAACTGTGCTGTCTGCAGTGAGATAAATTTTTGATACAGTCGAGGACCACCAGGTAATCAGACAGCCAACGGTATAAAATTCGACCACATTCCAATCAAAGTGAAGATATATCTATTAAAATTAGCTACGCAATGCCTCGATAGCAACACGTCTTTAGTTTCTTTTAATTTTAAGTTCAAGTCACTTCAGTATTGTGAAGTAATAAGAAAGATTACGATGGTATACTTTTAAAATACGAAAGAAAAGAAAACCGCTAATCATCCCTAAAAAACCCCGTGACAGAGGTAGGCTACCACTGTGGTGGATGTTGAGAAAGAAATAGATATGGTATACAAGTTAATAATTTTTTTTTTGTTTTTTTTTTGCGCTGGGAAAATGCATGACGCATCCCCCCTCCACTAGAGAGCATGAAGGGGGGTATGTGGGACTCCCCGGCCTGGGTCAAAGGCCGGTATACCCACTAAAAACCCAACGGCGCTCCTGCGTCGTCTTAGTGGAGGGGGACTGGGAAACCGGCAGAGCCTTTACGTCCAGTCCCCCGCCGACGAAGCCCGCCATTACAGCGGGGCCCGCACGCCCCTCCCCTTGCAGGGTGGGGCCTGGGAACGGCAAGCGGCTCGGCCGTTCCCGTCCGCTGGTGGCGAATGTGTGCAATGCGGGGCCGGTGCTCTAATGCGGTCCCGCCATTCGCCACCATGCGTCAGAGCGGCGCGGGACAGTTCCGCGTCGTCCCGCGCGCTCTCCCCCGCTCGGGGGCCTAAGGCCCCCGTCGTCCGGGCCACCAAACAAGGGGGGCCCGGACCCACCTGGGTAGACCGAAGTCTACCCTGCCTCATCACGCAGTGCCCTCTGCTTATCAGAGGGGCACGCGGAGAGGCCCACCGTGCCGGGTTACTGGCCACCATGAAACACGTCCACAGGACTCTGCGGGCGTGTTTCATGGTGTTTCCAGGGTGCACCGCGTGGAGGTTACCCGGCCTAGCACCCCTACAAGTTAATATTGCATCAACTTAACTAACTGTTAAGTAACTGTTTCATGTGTATTTTGTAAATATTGTAAATACTGTATTAGTTGTAATTTTCTTTGTGAATAAGCTTTATTTATTTGTAACCTTTAATTGCAAAAAAAATATTACATCAACGATAAATAGGGCAAAAGCAGAAGTAGGTATTAAAGGACCGGTCCCATATAAAATGAAAAAGGGACAAGAAGATGAAAAAGAGTAGAGTATACAAAATACCTAAGCAATGTTCGGTTAGTCAGTCTAACAATTTGGAATATTTTTGTCCAAACAGTTAGATAATCGAACTACTAGTAGGACTGGACGGAATAAACCAAGCAATGCATTTAATGCTATAATTTCAGTGTCATCCAACAAACACACACACACAAAACTACAACACAGAAAACTAAACTCATAAACTACAGTTGTGGTTAACAAGTTAAGATACATCATCTCATAATAAAAGACGATGATGCATTCGCAAAACCAAATAAGGATACTAATAATTAATTTATTAGTAGCATAAAATAATAACGAGTCCTCAAAGGTGTCAATGTAAACATGTGATTCGATTATTCACTCGATATTTCAATTTGCTGATCAAGATACTAAAATATCAATAAAATTAACAGATCAATATCATGCTGTAAATATTTTATAATTTACAACCAGTTGCATTGGAATGGTCGTTTATGTTATTGCGGAATCACTTACCAAAATGCAATCAAATATGCAGTTTTATGCGAAATAATATCGTTTTTGATGTGGAAATTGAAAAGAAAGTTATAAGGTATGAATCTTACCTTTTATGAAATAAGGTGAATGCTGATTTGCTGAAGCAGGTATTTGATGATAATATATGATGGTATTCCATTCACTAAAATATGAAAGTGAAAAAAGGAAACAGGCTTACAGCCCACCACAAGCATTGTCAATGCGTTACCTACCCTGCAAAATTCTTATCAAACCTTTTTTTGAAAATATGTACATATTTTATAATTTTCATTGAATTTCCAAAGGCGTGTTACGCTAACGTTTATTTTCTCTTGTTCACGATAGCACGTGACTTCTGCACACGCTCAGCGCAATTACAACAATAACAACTAAATAACAAGCATGTGCAAGGTGTGTCGCAAACTCTCCACAGCAACGTTGCAAATGTTTAGCTTTTAGAACATAGGTAAGTATGGAGAGACTAGTTCGTTCGCGTATTACTATTAGTGTTTCCAGGGTGTCTCTCTACCGACAAAACTGATAGGATGGTTTAGGTTCTGCATCTAAAACCATGTCCCAGGCACTGCAGTGTAATTGTTCATCGAGGAATGCATAAAAAGTAACTCTTGATCTTCTAGATTAGGAAGCCTGATGATTATTGTGACACTGCCTCTTCTAGTAATATTGATATTCTATAAAACATTTTTTTAGACCATTGCATTCTATACAAAACATTTTAGATGTATCGAACGAGTCACATGATTGTTTGACTTTTTTTTTTCATTATAAATGTCATTTCCACACATATTAATTAGTTTTCCATTATTTAATGATCGTATAATTAATAGTCATGAATTTGGCTTCAAGAAAGTATATATTTTAAAATAATAAAATATGCTAATGAACTGTTCAAATGTAAACAACTATTTTGTATAATTAATTTAACTGTCTTATCTCTTTACATTAAAAAGATCTACGTCCTCAGTCATTTTACAGTAGTATAAGTAAGTAAACTAATTTCATTTGTACCGAATCATTTTTCATTAAATAATCATCAGGTGCTTACTAAGTCACCATGTGGAAAAATAAGTAAAAAGTGTGTCAGCTTGCGACGCAAGTGTCAGGTGATGCCGCATCTGCAAGCCAATGCATTTCATTCATTTTTCCTTTTTGCATGCCCTAGTCGCTGGCTAGTGACCTACAACTGGTATTATCTATTCTGTGGCACAAATACCTTCGTATTTTAAGGTTTTACTCATATAATTCAACAAATCGCTATCTAGATAGTTCATATATATAATTCTAACTGTGAGCCCTTACTTCTAAATCCAGCAAACCTTAACGGGGTAGTTTCAAGAATAGTTTGTTGAACAATTGGTTTTTCTCCAAGTTTTATTTTTGTGTTCAATATTTTTGACAAAGATTTAAAAATAAAATAAATAAATATAAATAAATATTCACGGACACTTAACACAACGCCTTCTAGTCCCAAACTAAGCAAAGCTTGTACGATGGAACCTAGATGGCTGATGGAATACATACATACATTTTTTTTTGTAAATACATACTTATAATACATAGAAACACCCAGACACAGAACAAACATCTATGTGTTTACAACACACAAATGTTTGTTCTCGGTGGGGATCGAACCCACCACGAAAAATAAATTAAGGAATTTAAAAAATCTTTTTGATTTTCCTTAGAGCACTACCTACATAAATAGAAATGTGTAAGTACTCTGTTTTTTTCCCTAGATCCATTTTAATAAAACAATCATCTGATTCTACAATAAGACAACATTTTAAAGATAGTCTTCTTCTTTCTTTTGCTTAGTTACTAGACTAGCCTGTTCACTGCCCACTCATTTCAAATGAGGACTCGTTTCATGGTATTTACAAATAGTAAAATACTCTATTAATCTTTTTTTTGCGTTTCATTAAGAAATACATGAGAAGTTCTAGCACAATAAATTTTTGCAGATAAAAATAACTTTACTTACACAGGTTTTGAAAAACAGAAGAGTTTGGTCCTACCTTACTAACGAAGTCAACATTCTACAGTCACAAATAAATGTAAACTTCTAAATGTATAAGAATAACATAGCAGGATATATGAAAATATTATTTCTTCGTGTCTGATGATCATTTTCATCAAAAAGATAAAAAAAATTATGAAGACACAGTCCAAATTGTTTAAAAAAGTGAACATTTTAACATACATTTATTGTTACTAACAAGCCATTATAAATGAAAACCACACAAGTTTTGTTCTATAAATAATTTAATTAAGTAAAAATAAATGCAAGAATATGTTTAATGCACTTATCTTTTGTTAAACAGGCTGTACTGTGCAGTCCATGCAGATAAATATGAAAGATAACAGCATAGAACTGAAACTGTTTAACGAAATCAACATCTACAGTCAAAGAAATTTCATCTTAGTTTTACATTGCTGAGCTTCTGAATTTTTGAGTTTTTCGTGTATGATTATGGCAGTTAGAATCATTTATAATTTAACTACTTCTATCTATTTAGCCTGTATGCACCCACTCCTGGGTATTGGCCTCCCCTTTAGTACGCCAGTCTCTCCGGTCCTGCGCGAGTCTTCTCCACTGAGCTGCCCAACTACAGCCACAATATCATCGGATGATCGGGTGGGTGGTCTGCCTCGTGGCCTTTGAGCGTCCCTTGGCCACCATTCCGTAATCGCTGTCGTCCATCTTCCACTATAACTTCTTGTCACTACTACTACTTCTTGTCTAAACTTCTAATTATTATTGACTTTACATCATTAAAATTAACTGAATTTGTTCAATCAACATCAACTCAAACATGAATTCCAAAAACATCTTGCAGTTTCGACTCTACGCAAAACATACTTCAGTTGCCTAAGAAGTCAGAACCTGGTTCCTTAATGCGTCCACAATTAAATAAAGCACGTGTGGTCAGTCCGGCATATTGGCTATGGAGACGAGAGCAAAAAGATGTTCAAGGTAATTGGTGCAATGCATATCGGGTGATGCGTCGGCCGGGCTGTGCCTATATGGCAAGGTCGGTAGCGCACGCGACATCAGCGCAATCACTTTCACTTGCACTTTTTAAACGATCACAAATGATCACACAAGTGACTAAATGTAAAAAAAGCTATAGAACGGCGATCACGGTTTAGCAGACGCCACATCTCAGTTGGTATAGATCTTCCGCGCTATAGGTTATGGGTTCGATCCCTGCCAAGATCAAATATTTGTGGGGTGGAAAATATAGATTTTTATTCTGTGTCTAGGTGTTTTACTGTAGCTTTTTTTTCTAAAAACAACACGACTGAAATTAAAACCTTTTCGCCTAGATACTTAAAAAAAATTAAAACTGGTTTTATCAATCATCTCTCCTATTATTTGTTTGGTAGTCTTTCAGTTTTAACTTTAAATCAATATTTAAACGCGGTGAGGTTGTAGCCAAAGGTTCGCCTAAAGTTTGTAAAAAAAACAGCATCAATTATTGTTTCATTTATAGTTAAGAAGCAGAAACACATAATTCTTAGTTGCAAGTATGACGTTGCATGAACAGATTGCAATAGCATGTAAAACGGTTACCACCTATAGTAGGAGGTCTTTGATATCATCAGAATGAGATCACGACTGAGCTGCACTTGGCATAGCCTCAGGTTTGATCAAATGTAGGTGTTTATTAGTAAAGATTGCGACGTGAATGGGACACAGCCCTAAAAAGTGTTGCCAGTAAGTAAACTTTGGAAAATAGAACTTTGATCTTCAAAAATGTAATTTATTTATTTTTATTTACACAACCTTCAGTTTACTAGTGTTATTTACACGGTTTCAATGAAAATTTTATGTTGATTTCTATGTGGGTGGGTAAAATATTTTTTATTCAGCATTTTTTACATACGAATGCAAAAACTTTTACATACTCTGGTTTTCGATCATCGCTATGTATGTATGTATGCATGAGTGTGAGTACTTTTAACGTTTATTGCAACGTCACGTAAAGTATAATTTTGTATGAAGTGGAAATCATCAATTTTGTAAACTTCCCTATAAGGACGCTGCTCAATCTCTATACGAAAATATAGTTTACGTCAACCTTGTAGTATACGTATCACAAACGCATTAAAGCATGCGAATTCATCGTTTCCTTTTTGGCATACCAACTACTTTGTTACCATTCCAATAGTGTTATCATGACCAGGAAAATCCCAACATGTAATTGTTAATTCAATGAATGATGAGTCATTGGAAAAACTGGGTATGATTTGATAACACCCATGGGTTTCATTAGTTTTATAACTCAAATACAATTTATATTAGAAAGCTTTGATCTCGTGATCGTTACGCACAACGCTGCGGTATGCGACATGCGGCGCCGGACACATAATCGTAGGGAAAACGTCTAGAATGGTCTCTTGTTCCGTCGCAGTCTGCGTCAGCGGCGAAGAGCAAACGCGGTACGCTGCGTTGAATCGCATACCGCAGCGTTGTGCGTTACGTTCGCGGAGACGCTGCTTTACACGTAACCAGCAGTATTTTTTAAAAAGATTGTTCAATTGAATTTTCTTCGTCCTTGTATATTATGTAAAGAAAACCTGGATAGCCAGTTTTCGATATGTAAAAGCTCGATCCCTTAACCAAGATGCCATCCTACAGTCAACTTCAACTGCTTGTGTTATGGCTTTTGCGACTAGTCCCAATCCTACCATTCTACAGGATAGAGAATATTAATATCAATAGTGTATCTGGCATTCTATCGTCATTTGGTTTTTTGTTTGGAGATCACCTTGACGAAACTCGAACATGACGAAAACGGAACTTGACGTTCTAAATATTTATATCAACTCGGTTAGAGCCCCAGGTAAAGTCGCAAGAAGGTATTAGTTAGACAATAAATTAAAATTCAGACTTGGAGCAGTCTACAAGCGTCGGTTACGTTGGCCGGTATTTGCTTACCGATATCTTTATTCTTGAAATATGACCGTATGAGGTCATTCTGTTTTGAAACATTTGGGTTTGCGTCGTCCCAAGTCATAGCGTTTTAAAGTCAGCTGGCACAGTTATACGCACCTTTTTTACTGTGAGTAAATCCTCGTGATGCCTTTGTGCCGAAGAAGGCAAAAGGTGATGTCAGACTTCGGCTGACTAAAACCCCATGGTATTTTACAGGTTCTGTTTGCCCAGGATTGGATTGTGCGATGTCATTTTTATGTGACCTTCGTGGACAAATTTTAGAAATACGCGGAAAATTCAACATCTTTCTATCCTCCTCCGTCTCTAGTCTTAAAGCTTCAATATTTACTCATTTTCTTCTCTCTATGCTGTTTAAATAACATCCCAAGGTTTTTTATGATTTGGGTTGACCTGTCTTTTCTTATAAAATTAGAGGGCAATCTATAGCAAGAGAAAACGGCTTACGATTGATGTTATGTTATCATACTGATACACCACGTGGCAAAATTAGGCAGAAATATCTTTCAAGACATTCCCAGCTGCTTTCAAATCTGTATTGATGAGTCAGTGGATCCTTGGAAGATATAAAACCATCTGTGACTTCCAAGGTGCAGACATCAAAACACACCGCCACGGACGACAACCGCGGTCGCCGGATAAACTTATTGATTCAATGACTGAGCTAATTACATAAAAGCGGTCATACGCTTTGTTGCTAGGTTACGTAAGACTAGTTTTGCTATGACCCTATTTCATAGGCTCGTCGTCATAGATTGTACATAATTGCTTTTGGTTCTCATAATTTTCTATGAGCCAGTGGCCGTATCTCTGGTGGGGGAGTTTTTAGGCCATTCGCAGGCCTTTTTCATTGCACGCTATTAAACTCGGCCTAACTTTTAAGCATGTTAGCTCAGATGAAAATACCAATAACGGTCAACTGGTAGCCGATAAGAAATAGTGGAGACGCCAAACTTTGCTTACTTAGTTGACGTAGGTACTTATTACAAACAATGGATGAGCGTCGCTACGAAAGCTTTCTTTATGGTTTACTTTCGTAATTTTCTAAAGTTGCTGACAAAAATTACTTCTAATAGTAATAAAAGAGTAGTCAATACTCTGTAGTACAACTTTTGTTCGTCACAGAGCCGCTTGCCCCTGCGAAACGTATCAAATTATCACGTTTTATTTCGTAATCAAACTGTCTTTGATTTATAACTATCATTGCAATATTTGATTCGGTGGAACTGACTTATCACCGAGCAGTTTCGTATGTCTTCAGTAAGCAAGGATTCTTACATCTCAGCCCGTCAGTCGCCAGCTGCGTAGAGGCAGTCAGTTGGTAGGTATAGTTATTGGGGGTAATTAAAGACGCGCGGAACTGTCACATAATGGGGTGGTCATAAACGGCTTCGGTCGTTGACCGGCTTATTTATCGATAGTTAATTAGATAACCTTTGTGGAAGAAATAGATCAATCCTGTATGGAATGTCTTGGACTCACTGATCAGATCTCTAGACCACCCAAACTCTCTCAACTTCAACTTCTTGTTTTAAGGTTTTTGCAACTTGTTGTGTTTGACAATTCTGTCAGTGTTTGGTTCCTCTAGTGGCATGAACGAGATGGAGGTAAAAAAAAAACAAGAATATGGCCAGTTCTTATTTTGAGAGGATCAAGCGACTAATACACACTTATTTTGATTAAATCTATGGAACTGAGTTCGTGAGCAAGTAGTGCAATTTGCAAATAAAATTACTGATGGCCTTAAACAGGATAAGGGATCCTATTAATAACCATCGTGAGATCATATTGGTGTGAAAATTTTTCTAATGTATAAATTTACGCACTGCAGAGATAACAATAAAGATAGTGATGATCAGATTATCATTCATCATCGGCTAACAGCCCAACTTGACCTGCTTGTGGGTAATGCCCCTATTTGTCTGTGCCACTACGATTCTGTGCTAAATATATCCAGGTCTTGTCCGCGATGTTAACATGATCATTATTAATAGATAGTAACTGATTAATAAGTTACTCGAACATAATATTGAATCTTAAATCTTATCAATAGGAATCTCGAAACCTAATCGTGTTACTCGCATTCAATGCCACATATCGCTGTATGACTCGACTGTGTTTACACATACTTCACAATAACAATTCAACGTTGCGTCGTTGTCGGTTCATATACCTATCGCAAAGAAAAAACAACAGCCTTTATAAATGGTATGATTAAACATTCAATTTTATTTGTTCAAAATACACCTTCGTAATATTGAATATGCAAGAATCTCCACGCGTTTTTCTCCAAATATATCCAATTCACTTTTATAGAGCTAAATCATAGCACAAAATATTTGAACAAAATAAGATCAATTTTATTCCCATGCACCTGTGTAAACGTCGGAGGAAGTCGAGAGAGAAGGTCAAAAATTTGTTCATTTTGGAAGGCCTATGTCACCGGTGGCCTTCTACAAACTGATATGATAGAGATGACTGTATACAGTATAAAACTTAGTTACTTCTATACGAAGATGTACTTACTTACTTACGAAGATGTATACTTAAATTTTGGACCAGTGAATCTGACCCGATGTTAAACCAATGAATAACAAAACTTGTTTCTAAGATTGTATAATTTTGTCGACTTGATGTACATTATTATCACATTCCTAAACGGTGATCAACTCATAACTTATTGACTACTTAGTATGTTTGTTTTAGCATTTATCTATCAGCTATTATATATTTTACGATTTAGATATCAGCTTCAGCCGTTTTAGATTATCTACAAATCTACATTATATCTTTTATCCAGCTCTCATCTTACGCTTAATGTTTTGCGATAGATTTTGCTGCGAATAAGCTACAAAAATGTATCGTTATGTTAAAGTAATTTAGTACCTACTTATTTGTAAAATTTTCGAATAATAAACTATTTTTTGTGCCGAATTTGTCTGTTCACCTGTTAACATGTTTATTTCTTCAACTCTCTTCTATCAGCCTTAACACAACCAGTCATTTCTATCATTAGATAGATAGATAGATAGAAAATACTTTATTGCACACCTTAACCTAGGAATTACAGTAAAATAAAAAACAAAACTTAAATTAATTGTACAATGGGCGGTCTTATCGCTATGCAGCGATCTCTTCCAGACAACCTTGGACGGAATGGACTTTAAGATATAAAATAAGGGGTGCTGTATAAAAATAAAGATATTGGAAGAAAAAAATATTTTACACACACATAGTTATCATTATTATTTTTTTATCAAAGCCATCTTTCGCCCCGTCGGCTAACTTTTCGAAGAGAATATTTTGACCATCAGTGACAAAACAATTTCTAAAAATTTACAGATTTCATTCTATAAGAAATGTAGATTCTAGAGAATCAAATCTGAATTTGATCACTGGTTGACAAAGAAACAACCAGTGACAAGAGAAACAATCGATCCACAAATAGAATCAGGTCATGATTTTCAGGTTTCAAAGTGACTGCAGTTCTGACGAGACTTTTATTTTTATTAGTACACGGATAAAGGTTACCAGCTGCCAAAACATTAGCAGAGCAATGATCGACAAAAATGTAAATTAGCGCGCATCAAGGTGACCGATTTTGGGACAGTGTTGTTATGAAGATAAAAAAGCCGTGTTGGTCGAGTGGGATTGCATCTCGACTTTTGATCCGAAGGTCGTGGGTTCGAATCCCGGCCGTGCATCAATGGATTTTTCTTTTCGTAAAATTTATATGCGAATTATCACAAGCTTAACGGTGACGGAAAACATCGTGAGGAAACCCTTAGCTTAGTTAGCTCCGCATGTATTGACCTTGTCTTTCCTGTGGATATGGCTAACTAGGCTGAGAGGATGGTATATTATAGGTGCTGGGCAAGCCTACTCCATCTAAACATTGTCCCAGGCACTACTGTATAAATCACCTTCAATAGATATAAAGGCCTATTATTATAATGTAGATGGGCGATTGCACACTGGCTGGTACCGACTTGAACAAAAAATCTGCTTCGGTACCGATACAGTGCGACAGCATTTTAGCACTAAACGTTTTATCACTCACCGCACGATATCGTGTAAGTGTCGTATCGATGGCAGTGTAAATCCACCCGATTGTTTGAAGTTTTAGCACTGGTTCAGATGGTTCTGAACGCGTTCTTCGTTCGCAAACCTCAATAAACAAATAGTAAAGTTTGAGGCATGTAAATTGTTGGTCAATATTTGAATTCGCTTACTTCGTTTCAAAGTACCTGTATGAGCCTTTATATATTGGCTTCTTTTACAACATGTTCTAGTATATTTCTTAAATTTATATAATTAATGTTTATTCACAAAGAAAATTACAACTAATACAGTATTTACAATATTCACAATATTTACAAAATACACATGAAACAGTTGAGCCATCTACAAACCGTTGCAAACGATTTATAGATAGCTCAACTGGTCCAAATCAGTACCAATCGGAAGCGTGCCCAAGACACTGGCTGCATTGCCGCGCTGAATAGCAATTTTCTTAAAAGCTTATTTGTTATTTTTTCTGTAAAAGATTTCTTCAAGACTTCAAGAATGATCGAATCGTAAAAAGCTTCTTACAAACAGTAGGTAAGGTACCTTGGCTTTAGTAGCATCGACATTTTGCATCCGACACAAGGTCTTCCTGAGTCAAGGTAAGATCTGAAAAACAAGAATGTATTGCAAATAATTTGTAGGCGATATTAGATTAAGTGCATGAATAATTGATCAGATAAATTTAAAACAAAAATAGCCCTAAACAAATCCGCAGGCAGAGTTGATGCGAGTTTCGTGAATAATCGAATGATTCGATGGTCTTATCGATATTCGATTATTTCTGTTTATATCCAAAGATGTACAAATAGGTTTAGATGCGTTTCCTACCGATTTTGGCAAGAAAAGTAAGGTAATTGCCTAACTTTCACGCACCGAGCATCGTGGCTGCACCTCACTACAACTGTCTGAATGTGTATTTATCTCTTTCTAGCAACAGGTGTGGCGTATGATATACTCGTATGGGCTTGCTATCATCTAAGAAGATTAACCATTATTTAAGCTTGTCTAAACTAGATGAGTAGTTTATTCACTAATTGGGTTATGATATAAAAATGATAATATATTTTTTATCCGGAATTTATATTATTTCCTGTAATTTCTACGTTGTATTGCTTTGAAAAAGTATAAAGTATAACCGGGAAATGATCTATCTGTCGCATGCGATCATGAAAACGATAGGTATAATGGTATCTACCGCGTACTAACGTGCCTTGATGACGGAAGACAAGGCAAATAACATCATTATCCGGGTTTAGTGTTTGCGGTGCGAGCGACATCCATTCATAACAATTTACTGACATCATACTAACTGCTAGTATTCTGCTACATACAAGTAGGTATTCTGTGTACTGTGCAATATACTGTGCCTTGTTCAATGTCGCGCAAAGTACGCGTAAGCGGATTTCAATTGTTCGTCTCAGTTAAGTTGACTGATGTTTATATGGGTTTGTTTTTTTATACCTTTTGTATTAATAAACAATTATTTGAATCTAATTTCATCATAATCATCATCATCCACAGTCCAACTTCACCCTCTGCTGGGTATAGGCCTCTCTCTGTATGTGCCACTCCACACGGTCCTTTGCTAATCTCACCAGAATCTAATCTAAATGATTTGTACAGCGTCAGGTAAGATTTGCGTTGTGTAAAATTACGCAAACTACTCACAAAAATGTCTGCCGATTCCAATCGCGATTATTTTTTCAATCTACAAAATAAAACATTTATAACTCATACGAACTTACTATAAGTGACTAAATATATGAATATTAAACATAATATCAAATCACTTTAGCTGAAGGTTTTACAAACTATAAGTCAGTTTAAATCGTACTAAGTTATATCATGTTTCAGACCGCCTTCACTTTATGCTGTTAAAAATATTAAAAATATATCGTGTCAGAGGTCGCACGCGGCGATAGAAGCTACCGATACAAAACAAAGAACTCAAACAATAGCTCGAACCAAAAACTCATTATACATAGAATGTATATTAATAACCATAGGCATTTTCTTTCGGTTTACTTAGCACACTTGTAGGTATGTTGATGATAATGCTTGATAAAGAAAAACTATACACGGAACAGAGAGAGCGTTTTGCTAGTTAAATGGTGACAAAAAACAAAAAAAAACAAAGTTAATCTAGGAAAAGACCTAAAGACATCACCGTAAGCCTTATTTTACATTGATGGCTGGTTTACAGTGACAAAAGCCGGCAAGCACTAGCTAAGTGACCGGGTTGCGACGTACTCGCACAACGGGGTTAACATCCAGCTGAGTTGTAAATAAAGCCTCGCAAATCTCTCGATAGCGCACGACACGCTTTCCAAATCGGCTGGGTTATAACAGAAATCGTTCCAAGGCGCATGTGCAAAGACCGAATGGGGTTACCTCACCCACATTCCAACCTTCCGGAATTTCACTCATGTTGACAGTCGCAATGTGATACAATGATCAGATTTACCAATTCTCAAAGCATAGTGCCCAAGGAAACTTGAGAAAAAAAGCAAGCACTGTAGTGCAAAGGGTTAAGAAGTGTCATTTATGTTATAGAGAACAATTTTAAGGTCTACATCTACAAGATAGTCTTTGACTGCGTCAAATAATAAATCAATTAATTAATAAATAAACAATGTAACACTACACTGAGAATGTAGCTAATAAAATATCAGTAAAGATAAACAAACATGAGATCAAATTGCTGACCCGCCTGATAATAATAGTTTTGTTGTAGAGTTGACTTGACCTAAACAGTTAATTAGATGACGCACTTACCTTAACAAAACAAGTTATAAATACATTGATACTGCCTGATTGAAAAAGCCGCAATCAATGTTGTTATCAACACTTATTACCTTCAAATCAATGTTACATTTCTGATCATCACATGATTTTATTAATATCAATCAATGTAGCTTGATAATATAATTAGCAAGCAACTAATTATAAATTGATTTGATATCTAATCGCTTGCAATTGCAAGTTTTAAGTTTTTTGTAAAATAAGACGTAATTGAGAGATATTTAATGTTGGTAGGTCTTGAGCTTGGTTGAGACAAAGAATCGCCAATTATTCCACCTGCCCCTCCACACCTGGACCGGCTGCTTCTTATTTATTTCAATTCTTGATATTTTTATTGTTCACCTTCGTCGGTGACTACACAAATGAAAATATGCAAGTGTGTGCACCTTTTTATACGAATCGTCAACTGAATAACCACAGTTTTATCTCGTGATAAGATTATGGTAAGGCATTAAAAATGAGGGCGTCGTCTCAGAAACATGATTAAGGATTTTGGGTGTGTTCCTTTGCTCAAGGTGGCACTAAAACCCAAACGAACAAACAAACATTTAGTAAAGCTACTGCATATATACTTGTAGTTTTTATATGCTATGAAAAGTCCTTGTCGCTTAGTAGAAGTAAGTAATAAGATAAAATTCCTTGAAAACAAGTTTTTGAAGTGAAGTGCCAAGTGAATACGAACATAAGTGTCACAAATCCACGGCAGATGATATTTTCAACTGAATCGGTAATTTATTTTCTCCATTCCGGTTATATCAGATGGAGTTAAAGCTACTGAGAATCGATCAAGCCTGACCTGACTCTCTCGGCGAATGCAAAAAATTCAACTTCTTATATTTACCGACTGGATAAAATACCTAGCAATTTTTTTTATATTGAACAGATAGTAGGTGCTATTGTATACTAGCCGTCTCCCGCGGCGTTGCTCGCGTTAGAGTGTGACTTTTCAAAATTCCTTTCTTAGTGCGCCCCTACACTATATAAGGAACCTACCCTCCAAATTTCATACCTCTAGGACTTATAGTTTAGGCTGTGCGTTGATTCTCTGTCAGCTTCAAAAGAGTTTTATATATATTGATTAATTATTAATATTGGATACCCGCCCGATGGTCCGATGATATTGTAGCAGCAGTGGAGAAGACTCGCGCAGGACCGGAGAGACTGGCGTACTAAAGCGGAGGCCTATACCTGCTGTGGGTGCATACACGCTAAATAGATAAATATATATTGAATAGACTATTCTTTGATTTCAATTTCACCTGATGGTAAGTTTTGATGGAGCAAGACGGTCTAGAAGACACCTATTCAAACTCGTGCCTTGAATACATACAGATTATACTGATCAGAAAAGACAGACGCCGGTAATGTGTTCCATTCTTTAGCGGTTCGCATGGCGCAAGTACTTAGATAAGTAGGTATATAAATATTGTTGTATTTATGATCCATAAATTGTTATTTAAAAACATCCAACATATATATTAATCTTTAGCCTTTTAAGAGCAGATCGAAAGGTTTACGAATTTAATGTTTGTAACTTTGTGAGAAGAGAATAATGATCCTCGCGTGTATAAAAATATAACAATCTCATATAAAATTAAAAAATGTTATGTTTGTACATTTCTTACAATGTGCGTCGACACGTTAGTAATCTATAAATAGAACTCTATACTTATCACGTTAAGGAAAATGTAAAACTTGTTCATCTTTATAAAAGCATGAGTCGTATTTGCCTTATGCAAATCCTCAACTTCGAGCGCTTATAGGCCGGTGGGCAAGAAAATGTAAAATTTAGAACCACGGTGACTGAATTGCAGTAGAACTTCCTTTAGTAGTCTTAGTTATTTTTAAATCACGCGCCCAGCGGTCATTGCGTAAAGCACATCATCAATAAAAATCTCGTCCAAAATTGTCCGTATAATAATAAAATGTAAAAAAAATCGAGCGAGACGCGGACACGATGCGTCGACACGGTTCGTTGACCCGTCGATATTTCTTGAAATTCGCCGTGGAATCCACGCTCTTTTCGCTTTTTAATTGTATGTAACCAGCTACCCAACGACAAGGTGATATGTTTCCAGAGAAAAATGTATGGCCGCTGTGCCTCACACTGGAATTACTGTAACGGAACGCACGAATTAAGATTTACAAGGAAACGCGCGACAGATTATAAAATTCGCGCTCATTTCAGTTGTAATTGGTGTTTTTTATACTCTCTTCGATAACTTGACCATCTATAACCTACATTGCTTCCAATAAATTATTATTTATTCACAGTTGTAAAAAATCGTGCCGTCTGCTCCTTGACCTCTCTGTTTATACAAACAGAACCAGCCATTAGAATGGATAGAAAATAATAATACTTAGATGCTCTGTTGTTTGTTATAACTATAATCGCAACACGGAAGTTTGATTTTCACGCTACAAACTGAACAATGGATTCACACGACACGGCTCGAACGTATGCGATTCGCCCCGAATTTGATTTACCTTTCTACTTTTTGTATTTTTTGTATCAGACGATATAGTTATAACTGAACGAGACCACGTATGGTATTTAGAATACCTGGCACCATCCCAAAACTATTTTAAATAGAGCACGAGTAGGTAGATTAATTATTATGACACATGACTTTGTTTTATTCGCGTATTTATATAAACGAGATCTTTATCATGTTGTCACCGTTGTTCGTAATTAGTAAAATTAGACTTGAGTCATGAGTTTTGAATATTAGATTTCAACAATTAAAAATTGATAACTTTTACATTTAGATAAAGCTCCCACCAAAAGACGTTTTCCGCGTGCAAAATTAACACACATAAAAAAACAAGAGTTCATTGGTCGTTCTTCAAGCGTTAAAAGACAAAAACACTGGAGCAAATTTAGATAAATAATAAACAATTATACACGCCTCTGCCGATGATACTCGTATGTAGAAACGCTGTGAGCTATAGGAGCTGCATATTCAATAAGACGATGATTCAGTGAGCTACACTAACAAAAGTATATACTACCATTTTAGGGTTGGAACCCATTACTTTGTTTAGCATTTTGCCCTGAGCTTTGACCTCGAAATTGCCTAAACAATAATGATTGTGAATGCACAATAAAAATTATAAAGAGACTAGCCGTCGCCCGCGGCGTTGCTCGCGTTCTACCCTTTAGGATGCGATTTTTCAAAATTCCTTTCTTAGTGCACCCTTACACTATATTTATAAGGATACTACCCTCCAAATTTCATACCTCTAGGACTTATAGTTTAGGCTGTGCGTTGATTCTCTGTCAGCTTCAAAAGAGTTTTATATAATAATATATATTGATGATTATCGAGCATAGGCCAAAAAAGTCGTAGCATCGCAACGGTGCATCAAAAGCAACTGAGCTTTCTGCTCGATACGTAAAGATCCACCATAACCGAGTGACTTTTTATTACTTTCCACGTGACTTTGTTGTATAAATAGCTGACTGACAGTTACAATACGCATAGTGAGACGAGACGGTCAGACGGATGAACCATGCAATGCCCATATTAGCAGCTGCACTATGTAATGGCACTAGGTATGCTTCTTGAGTTTATGCTATTTTTTATTTATTTAATCTAACCTGGTTTCTGGTCGCAGGCGTCACAGCTTTGGTGTCACACAAAGTACTACCTCACCTCTATTATAATATATAGTTAACCTTACCAGAAAACGAATACTTAGGCACTTATAAGTTTGTAAAATATTATATAGGCTTTGTGAAAATAAACACATTTTTACTTTACTTTTACTCAAAATCTGTGTTTTGGTAAACGTAGATGTTTGCGAACAAGTATTAAAAAATCTATTTGTATATATAATAATCTTGTTCCTATGCGCATGATGGGTACCACCCTATAACTATGGGAGCACCTTGTTTTATTTCCTTTTATATGTACTTTGATTTGTAATTCTTTTAAAAATAAAAAATAAGTATTTATTAGCAATCGACTTCATATTATTATGAACTCGATTGCTAATAAATACGCGCGTCAGATCATATAATTGCATATTGGTGTGCACATGCACACCAATATGAAATTATATGATCTGACGCGAGAATGGAACCCACACATCTTGTGACTCGATAAGACTGTTGCTATCCGTGCTATTAGAAGTAGCTGTAAAGATGATAATGATTTATAGCAAAAAGTTAAAACCTCAGAAAATTACGAAGCATTACTATAAACAACGTACAAAACGTATAATTCAGAATAAATCATTCACAGAATTAGATTATTCAACACGTGTAAGCAGTGCCTTTATCTAAATCGGTACTCGACGGTAAGAAGTAAACGTTGAAAAAGTGCATTCAAAAATACATGAGGAACCCTAACGAACACTCGATGATGTTTAGTAGATTATAATTAGCCGCGGTGCTAACCCATATTGCTTGGTCCAAGTGATAAGTAAACTGCGATTTGGTTGAGAAAGAATATGTCTGTTTTCACACTATTGCCAATATTAGTGCTAAATGATATCTACGGAGATATATTAAAATGTAAGTACTTGACGGTTTCAATTCTTTATCTCCGATACCGATATTATGCCGGTATTGACTCACCCAAAATTACTTCTCTACCAATCGAAATTATACTCTTTCATTTTATGTGCAAAATTTTTATTTGCAAATTCAAGTACATATTAATTAAGTATGAGCCCATATAAAAAATATACTAAGTTGTAGAAAAAGGTTAAAATAAAAATATTCAGGTTTTTTATATAAAAGCAATTTATTCACAAAGAAAATTACGACTAATACAGTATTTACAAAATAATTTGTAATAATAATATAATTTCAGGTTTTAGAAATCATGATGAACAGGAAAGTTTGGATAGACAGGAAAATAGGCTTGAATACAAATTTGGTCAGTCGCTGTGTTCTACGTCATAGACCCGTCATATGACGGGTGCCACGCGCTGCGCAGCCGCACCAGCAGATGCGCGCGCGCACGACGCCCGTCACACTCACACGGCAGCCTCCGCAACTAGGCAACACATTGCGCGATATTCTAGTTATCATACAAGACTTTAATTTAGCAATGAGTTCCCTAAAATTACATTTAATTATTTAACTTACAATACTGCGTCTCGTTAAAACAATATTCAAATATTGAAACTCTTTCTCGTTAATTTGAGGTTTGAGAGTTTTTTTACTTTTGATTCTGACTGTACCCTAGAAAATATAGAGCGATAGAAAAGTCATCATGATGCGTCTTTTGTGGCAAGTAAATTATAGCGTAGTGGGCCGTGTTGGTGCGGAATGAAGCCGACTAGACACCTTACTGCTTGCCAGTACCTACTGCGTGCATGTGCATCGTACGCGCTGTTTACACAGTCGATACTTGACGCCCTTCAGTTAATAAGCCTCTAACTAAACAATAGTTTAAAACTTTATGGTAATAGTAATTAATGAAGCTTATAATTGTTTTTTTTTTTTTTTATGGCAATCGTCAAATTTATATAAAAATAAATTATATTATTATATATATATAAATTTATATATACATATTTATAATTGTATATATTTTACAAACGTATAAAACAAACATCGATCAATAGTTGCTAAATGAATTTCAAAACGCAGTAAGAATTTTCAAAACGTAATGGCTATAAATGTACCTACGAAAGCGGAACTGAGTCAGTCGCGAGAAATAATAGGGAATAGCTACTATATTTAGTAGATTAGTGCTACTATGAATAGACGCGCCCACGATACGCAGCCGTGTAAATCAACGCCCGACTAATGTATTACAAACCCAATACGATACATGGCGTCTCAGGCGTGAAACTAAAAACAGCTAAACCTCACTTATTTTATTATTCTTTTGAGCGGTCAGGGACCCGTTCGATGAACAAGTCTACAGTAATTTAGTATGCGTTTATTCTTCCATATTCGAATGAAGGCAGACACGAATTGTACTTATAATAATAATAATTGTTTGCGTATTTTGACTGACATTTGAAACTGTTTTGCTGCAGTGATGGTTGAGCAGTTTGACGGACTTTCAGTCGTTCATCGAAAGAGGCAGAGGTTAGCGGACGTGTGTGAAGTCACACCGCGGAACAATGTTACCTGACCCGGAAACAGCCCTTGATAACGTCTGGCTAACCAAGTTACAATTTGAGTGGTAACATAATCTATCAAGCTTTGATGCGCTTTGTTTTAATTTAGGTAGGTACATATTAAAAAAAAATAAACGGTCAAAAGAGTATATCGTCCTTCAGTTTCAACATACCTAGGTACTTCCTAATATTTTGGCCCAATAAAAGTGTATGTAAGTACATAATGAAATATAGGTTTTTATATGTCTCATGAATAAACTGTCCTGTCACATTTAGATGCCAATTTTGTTAGGGTATCGTAAAAATCACAAAAGCTACCACTTTGAGACTATTATGAAATCCCAGAACTTACTAAGTTTTTTCTAGATCTTATTAACAGAAATAGACTGCGGATTCAAATCTTATTATTTGCAATTACCCATTACACCACAACTCATAGAAATTATACACTTAACATATAACCAGTAATAGAGTTCTCACACATAGAGTAAGATAGAGTTGAGACGACGTTGCTACTACATACCTACAGTAAGTCCATTTCACACTCAATCGGGTATCAATTGAATCCAAGTTTGTGGTCAGACTGAGCACGGTTTGATAGTCCGATTTCGAATTTGATTATTGATACTGCAGACGTATCAACATACGCAATGTGATTGAATATAAATTGCTGACTTGTGTTTGTTTGATATCTAAGCAATACTTGAAAAAACAATAAAAACTTCAGAATAGAACTTCTGAAATAGAAATAGTATAGAAAGGTCACAAAAAATAAACGTTATCATTATTATCACAAAAGGTTATCGAAATTATGTTGTAATTATTATTTATTTAGCCAATTAAATGTTCCTTTCTTTTACTGATATACCTACCTACCGTTACGGACCAAAACTTTATGTAGGTAGCAGCTGATCTTGGATTAAATAATTCTGTCAATGTGATTTAAGAATTGAACTTAGCTGTATGTATTCTGCCTAGAATAGGGTCACAAAAACACAATAACTGTTTTTGGTTCTAAGAAAAATAATGTCAAAAAACGTATGCATCAATGACAACCTTTTTTTCTTGTTGGTTAGAGCGAGATACGTGTTGATTACATGTCGTGAGATCTAAGCTTGCTTAAGTTGTGACCTGTTATAAGGCTTAATCTAAAAGGTACGTATTCGAAAAGGGCAGAAGTGATATGTCGACATATGGCTGGCCACCGCATTGCGCCAATGTTATTCCTATGTACACACACGTTATGTACCGCTCTCTGCTATCGTAGCTAATACCGACGCTTACCCGTAAACCGTAGTTGAGTTTTATTTTGTTGCGAAAAGTGACTCGCTCTATGAAATTAAGTACTCTACCTTAAAAAAAAAACATAAAACATAAAGATACAACCTGGGAATTTTCAAATGCCAAATGCTTAGCTGTAGCTCATAAAAAAAAAAACCTTGAGAGGCGTCATGGCTCAGTCGGTAGCAGCTCTGCCTTCCGTGCTGTGGGTCGTGGGTTCTATCCCCACCGAGAACCAACAGTTGTCCGTTGTTAACATAGATGTTTGTTCTGTGTCTGGGTGTTTCTATGTATTATAAGTATGTATTTACAAAAAAAATGTATGTATGTATTCTATCAGCCACCTAGTTTCCATCGTACAAGCTTTGCTTAGTTTGGGACTAGAAGGCGTAGTGTTAAGTGTCCGTGAATATTTATTATTATTTATTATTTACCTATGTGCTGATTTATTGTGAAAAAATTACAATTTGGGTTTGGAAATTCCAAACGTCATTTGAATTAAATGGAACGGAAATACTAATTCTTTTGTTAAAAAAACTAAGGAATCCAACGGCCTACTTATCAGGCCCATCAAACAATTTTAATTTAAACAATGCAAATGATCTTTATACTGACCCCTGTCAATGCTGTTTAGTTATGTAAATTGCATTACCGTTGCATTGAGTTTACTATCCTGATATTAATAAGTTGCCATGTGGAAATAATCTAGTACCCAAGTACCTGCGTAGATTTATTATCATCTTGTCCAATGCTAGATATAGGCCTCTTCTACAGACTTTTAGAATAAATATTCTTGGACATTTCCCACAACGCCCTCTAGTCCCAAACTAAGCAAAGATACTATGAGAACCAGATTATTTACATTTATTACTATTCCACATAATAAATAAATAAATTTCACAAAATATTTTGTTAATTAAATTCAAATCAATTAATGATAAATTAATGCCAACTGCATTCATAACTGTCCCAATATCACAATTAAGATAACTATCGAACGTTTAAATTTTACTAATAAATCAGTTCACATAATAATTATTAGAATTTTGAGTAGTCCGTTGCGGTTCATTCGTAACGTTAGCGTCTGATTGAGGTGGTCGACGGATGCGTACAATTATAATTAGGATTGTATTTCTGATTCTGTCGGAGTATGGCGGCTGGATTCCATCTGAGTCATTGTGCTCGTTCCTTTCCCTTTATTTTAGTGAAACACTTGAAAACGCACATCATTGTTTCATTTATGTTAGCGGTAATTGCGTCTGTGGTTCCTTTTTTTGATCCATGTTGACAGAGAGGTGAATATGAGGTCTGTGCATCAGATGATTCATATAATTTTAACGCTGGTATATTTAAAAAACTAATGAAATGAAATACATTTATTTAACCCATTGGGTAGAAGCACACAGATACAACAGAGAGAAAAAAAGTAAATCAGACAGGAAGAAACAAAACAAGGACAATATAAGATTAGAAGTTCATAAAAAAACTTTTTTGTTTTACTGTACTATTAGTGACTTGACGAGAAAGCTTGACAAATAACTTAGACAAAAGAAGAACGTAATGAAAAAAAAACATGACGAAACAGTAACTTGACGATCGTAATAATACAAAACCAACCAGTAAAATAACTGTTATTTGCAACTCTCTAATTCATAAAGTACTTGCTGGATATTATGCCGATATAAAAAAAAAACATTATTAATTTCAAATAAGTCACATGTTTGTGTATGATAATTGATAAAACATACTTTATCAATATTCTTACGAGTCAAGGAAATTTTATTTCAAATACGTAAAAACCATTATTACAAAGCCTACCTTTAAATTTAAGCTCTAATCTACAAAACAATAGTACTCAAATTTAATTAGATTATTCATCATTCTGATCGGCTATTATCGTATTTCCGAAACAGAAGTATCAGTTTTGGTGAGTGCGAACGTGACAGCCAACACGCAGTAATATCTGACATAGATTTACCTACCGAATTATTAAAATCACCTATAGAGTTATTTATATCAAATACGAAGCTCAACATTAAAAAATATTTATAGAAAATGAAGACTGTTTTCATGTTCTGTCTGGCTTTCTCATTCTGTAGACGAGACGTGAAGCGCGAAGAATGGAAATCATCGCCCGCCTCTAAATAATTGTAAATATAGACACGCGCAAAGTATAGATAGATTTATGTAGAGCCAACGAGAGTAGAGCTAGAGCGTGAATGTGTAGAAGCGGATTATTAAAAATTCACGCCAATTTATTTTTTAAATCATATTAAATTAGGTAACAAACGCTAATGCAAATCTAGTAATTATTTTACGCATTGTATTCACATTGCAACCGATGACACACTTTATACTAACCTTCCTCAACAAATAGCGCCACTTGAGTCCATATTGCTCTGTTTGACATTGGCATCAATTCACCTGACCTGCCTTTACTAAAAATCGATACATAATTCATGTGGAGCATAGAAAAAAATAATTTTATAGAAATATGTTTATATAGTGTAAAGAAGAGCGGTTGGAACAGGCTGGCCGGCACGCGTCGGCATATTTCCAGTTGCAGCCAAACTGGTTTCTGTAATAGGCTCTGCAAGACCACTGTGTACTATAGAACGGTAGTCCACCAATGGCCGAATCTTCATCTCGATTCACGCACACATAGACGTAAAAAACCAATGACCCTCTAACTATGACAGAATTTTCATTTTGATTCATACACACAATCGACGTAATCACACGTAATCAGTGGCTAAAAAGAATAGGTATTTTCAGATTAAAGAAAAACTTTGCAGCGTGTGGCAAACTATTTTAGCTTTTATGTAAAACTGCGTCAGACTATCCTCTTCTTGAATAATGTTTAGACGTTCCTCATTGTAGCATGTTTCTTCAAATAGAAAAAAACTCTTAGAAGTCTTTTTAATAGCTGGGCGTAAGCATGATTCGGATGGTTTTGAAGCGGTAGCAAATTAGGACGTCAAATCAGCATGCTTAGTGTGTTCGTTCCACTTATACTACAATGTTTACGTGAACTATAATTTTGTATAGAGATTGAGCAGCGCCCCTAGCGGGTGGTATACAAAACTGATAATTCTCCATACAAAATTATAGTTTCCGTGAATTTGCAGTAAACTTCAAACGTACGACGAATTTTGGCAACGCCTCACCACCGTAATTTGCCAGCATTTTGACAATGAGTTTCCTTGCAATTCAAACAGGTTCCAGCTCATCATTATGTGGATTGTATAATTGCGCTACTGGGTTTTACTTTGACTATGGTTCCACATGACCTGTGCCTTGATCACGAATAAATGTGACAATCGCAAACGTATCGTAACTCGAGCGTATCCGAGATACACTGCGCGGTGACACTACAACGGTTGCCAGTCGTGCTGGCATTGACGCGCAATATAACTCGAATACGTTAACGCGGCGACTGTCAGATTTGTTCGTGATATAGGTACTGATCGTTATCACAGAGCCGCGCACTGCTCGCAGGGTGGACAATCATCACCTTGTAATTATTCTCTGCATCGTTTGACTACGTTATCTGTGCAATTGTTATCAGTTTGTATTTTATCGTTTGATAAAATCGCTCATCATTTAGGTAAAATAACATTGTACTCATTGGTGTTATTTATTTTTGGTAATATTTATTTTATTTTTGTATTTGAAGTACTTTTCTTAAAGTTCTTTATTTTGTGTTACTCATAATTAATCACTTGTCATGTTTGGTAAGTGGCAAATTTGTTCATTAGTAATTTCTTGTGATAAAAAAATCATCTGATGACAAGTATGGTATGTAAAAAACTACTGAAAAATTGCCTATTTATTTATTGAATTCAGCTGCTTACTGCACTTACAGTTTTCACCAACGCGCGCAGTAAGGCTTTTAAATACACTATGTTTTATTCACTAAGAAAACCAATTAAGTTGTAGTTTTTCTCCTAAGATGCCTGTGTAATTTTAGTTCAATGACGATCTATTCATAATCTAATAACCTTAACTACTCATAGTTGACGGTATTGGCATTTGAGGTCCTTTATATTCTGACCGATTGCCACACGTTACAAATTATAATGTACGTTCTAAATATAATTTGCTGTGCCTTATTTCAACAGTAATAAGAAAATGTCCTGCATACTTATGCGGTTGCGACAGCTAGTTCTCAAGATTATGATCAAATCACAGTTTAATTTGGAACTAGTTTGAACTCGCGAATACCGGCCAACATGCGCATAAAATACGCCTTGAATATTAAAAGATAAATATTCCATAGATACTTAGGTGAACAGTGATTTATTTTGAAATATATTAAATGCAGTAAGTTCAAATATCTAGGTAGACGTACTTAAGTATAAAATGCACAAAGTGAAGGTAATTCATGACTTTTTATCTTAGATATTTATGACCGTAGTGAAATTTGATTAAAATTCACATTTTTATTTCACTATCACCGCTGTTTGATTATCTTATCTAAAACATCGAGACAGGAAGGTTTGCTACAGTAATTTCTACAATTATGAAATACATGAAAATATTCTTTCTTGTCTTTTTCTTTGCTTTACCTTGAATCCACTTTATAGCTACTTTAGGTATAAGGTGTTTATCACAATATTGCGGTTTGTCACAAACTGTTTTTGTCACGCTGATAACATTCCGCTCGTGGATAATTTAAAACAAAACTGTTGGTCGGTAAAAAATATACAATGACTAATTTATACAAGTTATCAACATGACTGTTGTTTGAAAGAGAAAATGAGGATCTGTGCCTAAATTATGTTAAGGTTCTTGGGTAAAAATAAATGTAAATAACAAAGATTTTACAAAAAAGATTATTGAATCATAAATGAAAATTGAATAAAATTGGGGTGTTCAATATTTTTTTTTATTGTTTTTTTAAACACATTTTTTTTTTAAACCCAAGCAACATACAGCGCAAAATACAACATTAACCAGTAAACAACAGACAATTAATACGTACAGTAGAAAGTAATAACCCTTTATTGGTAGCCCACCTTAAGGCCAGTCAACAACTTAATGTAATTCAGGCACGTCAAAGACCAAACAGATTTACGTAATTTTCCGCTGGGAAAATTATCTGAAAAGTAGATTTTGCTTTTGCCAAGCAGTTGAAGCAAACAATAGCCAGTTTCAATATTACCTACACAAAACAAATTGGTTACCTACGTACTAGTAAATAAGCGACGCCATCGATAGAGTGCTGCAAGGCGATACAGAAATAGCTGATGTGCATGTTCCACTATATCTGCTTTTTACGACTTCTATGTATAGGGTTGGCTAATGTGATGTTTTCAGACACATCGCTCAGTCTGAGGACGATGTTGCAAGACTTGCAAGCTTGTTCAAGTCTGTATCGAGATTCCGGCATATTGGAACAAGTAGCTCAATTTGGCAGATATACCAAGAGTTTGAAGACCACTTATGGTGATGATGTCTAGGTCTATTTCTTTAGACCATGCTAATAATAGTCTGTTTCCGTCACATTAACTAGAGCTGACTGGCTATTTTAATTTCACAAATATTGGTATCAGACTGATTTAAAAAATATTATTTTCCTATTTTAAGTCAGCAGACCGCAACAGCTTTATCAGTAACATAATTGCTATTGATAAACATAACAATATGTTCAGATAAATAATTCCATTGGCAAAAGGAAAAAGACGACAAAATATATTATTCGCACAACACTTTCCAACGATTTTGACTTTTATGTAAAATTCCATGTAACAGACCGCCAAAGAAGAAATTGATTTAATACAAACATATCACATAAATAAATAGGTAAGTATAGCTATGTAGCCGATATGAGCGTGGAGTGGTGAAAGGGGTCGTGGGGTTTTTTAAAACACTATTTTTTGAGGAGTATTCGACACGCGCGATTGTGCGTAGATACGGCCGAGTCCGTTCGCGGTTTGCAATCAAACTGATCCGGCCTTGTATCTACTCACAAACGCGGGTAGTCTTCACTTTATTAATGAAAGCAAGGTAGGTACAAACATTTCTATTTTTTAGTATTTCACATTCGCGAGGCGCGTCGTCTACAAGCTAATTGGTGGAAGTTTTAAACAGCACCATCTACCCCCAAACAAAACCTAACTCGCGTGTATTTACTGCAGGGAGATAATTATCAATATTCTTACAATTAATACAGTAAGTAAGTAATGCTAAATGCAGCTCATTTAGTTTAATTTAGACCAAAAACATAATAATAACCAGTTAATGATATGACAAAACACGAGAGTTGCATAAGACAACGCAAAATGATAAATACTCGTTTTGTAGAGTTTGTCTCTAGCAGAATCTAATCATCGAGTTACGCAGATTAGACTCTTCTGCCACTTAAGTTTCTGGTGATTAGAGCATGAAAATAGGATTTTCCTAGAAGGGCTCTTTACGAATTGAAATTCCTCTTTACATGATGGAATAAGAATTATTTCGTTTTCGACGTAAACATTTTAACTTATCAAAGCTTGTTTCTATTTTGAAAAGTTGATATATTTTGTGGGCCTAGATTTTTTTAAATGTGTTTAACTGTTTGGGCTATCAAGAGTGAGTCCAGTTACTCTCGATAGTTAACACAGAGTTTGTTCAAAATCCCTTCTGATATAATTTCGGTCTACTTATGTGTATTTGAGCTAAGTAGTTGCATTACCGCGGTCGAATCCAACCGGGAGCCCGTGACCTTGTCAAGTACTGGTGCGGAGTTAACGTGTCGTCTGATGACGAGTGGTTTGACGACGCACTAGCGCTGAGGTGATTGAGGGAAGATCGATGGGTTTTTAGTCGGTAGGACGCCACTAGCTATTGTCTCATTAGCATTAGTTAGTAAGTGAGGAGTCCGACATACCCCTCCGGCTCTCCTCGGGTCGCAGGGGATGCGGAAAGCATTTTCCCATCGTAAAAAAAAAAAAAAAAAATTAGTTTCATTAGAAGCCCGGCAACCCTACTACGCATCAGGCCGTGCGCGCGAGTTGCAAAACCACCAGTTGACGATAATAGCCAGATCGTAAAATAAACACTGCGCTGTGATTTATACCTCTTGTCAACGTTTGAGGAAAAACTCACTTTTTAATTCTCCCCTTTCAGCGCTTTGATGATGAGCTAGAGGTGAAGTGTGGTCGTGATCTCTGTCCTGTCAAAAATGACAGCGTTTGCACACGGATGGTTTAGTTTGTCGTAATATTAGATCACATCTTTGAGGATTCGAGTTTTCACATTTTTTGAAACAACACATAGCGTTTTTATTTTACTAGTTTTTCTTGTGTTCACGTGAGTATTATTGCTTAATTTTGGTGGAATTTGAACCAATAATACTTAGGTCGTAACATAAAGTGTGAGCCATTGGAATAAATGTGTGTAAAGTGGTTTTTCAGAATGTGAAAAATCGTTTCAGGTTTTGAAGAGAAAATCCACCATTTTCTCTTCAAAACTAACGACAGCCGACTTGACAATAACTTGACTTGACTTATATTATTTAAAATTCACCACTTGACACTGGCAAAATTGTGTGTCAAAATGACGGACACAGGCCATATAGGTTTAAAAAAAGAAGATCACACACATCATTCCCAATGTAGGTAAATAAAAAAATAAAAACAGTCGAGTTGTTTTTTGTGCACAAATTATGATAAAAGTAACAGAACAGACTTGACTTGAACAAGCTTGACTTTACTTGACTTGACTGGACTATGTTCTTATGTATATCTTTGTTCCTATGTGTATAGATTCCATACATAAGGAGTATTCTACATTCACATATGTAGAAGTGTGAAATTCAAATCCAAAGAAGGCATAATAAAAAGAAAAAAAAAAGCGTGTCATCTTTCGTCATACTGAGCCTTGCGTCTGAGTTTCATTTGGATAATTCGCGAGCGAGTCTTAGTTTTTGTATGTAGAGAATGCTCTATGTGAACTGTACCCTTATCAACTAGTGGGTCTACGAGAAATGAGTTTCATGGTCCCACCAGTGGGTCAAATTAGTGGGTCCATGAGAAAACAGCGGTAATTTTTCTCCAAACCAAACTATTTCAATCACTTTTTGCAATTCGATAAAATAAACTCAGACCTTACAGTCTTAGTTTACTAATACCTTAACTTCTACGCACTGATATCTATTCTACTTCAAAACTAAAACCATGGCTATAGTACGACCGATTTCATGATGCCTAAAACTAGCAAAATATCTTCTGAAAATTATAAACACCTTTTCAATTTATAAATTTAAACTCGAATGTTTTCAGTTTATTCAACTTTATATTACATTTACGCATGGTCATTTCACCGCCCGCCCGCCCTGCCACTCGCCCACCGTAGGCGGGCTGGTAAATAAGAATACAACACGTTGAAACTTACTCATAGAACAATTGTTTATTTCTCGTAATTTTTATATTTTAATAATAAAACACTTCACGTACTTCCATAAAATATTATTTTTTGTCTTAAATAAATAAATACATAAATATTTATGAACATGCAACGCTCTCTAGTCCCAAACTAAGCAAAACTTGTACTATGAGAACTAGAGTGCTAATAAAATACAAACACCGAACAAACATCCATGTTTTGCCATCACGCAAAATGTTTGTTCTTATTGGGGATCGAACTCACAATCTACAGCGCGGAAGGCAGAGCTAAACTAACTGAGCTGTGATGCCTGTCACAAACGCAGAGTTATCTAGATTTTTAAAAAGTTAAAATTTTATTTTCTTTTAATTATTGTACAAAAATATTTCATTTGGCTATAGTACAGCAGATATAGAGTGGATTCATTCATCTAGTTAAAATATTTCATTTGCGGTTTTTTTTTTCATGAATATGTATTATATTTTGAGGGTAGGTAAGTGTAAGTAGCTAATAAGTATTTATTGTTTGTTCCTACAATGATAGAGATAATTTTTCTAAGAATTTGTCAAGAAACTTTACCTGACAATCAAGCTGAAGTCTTGATTGAACAACAATTTTTCAGAATATGACAGTCATCGTATGACATTCAAATATTCACATACGTTTTAACTTATTTCTCTGTTCATCCTTCTATAGTAGGCTACGTGCTTTTGTGTACTTACCATATTGTTATCAGATGACGTCATAAGCATTATCTGTGTGATAAGATTTTATTAAGCAGTTAGATGGGAGACTAAACACGTTTTAATCAGTAGTTGTTTTGAATAAAAATGTAGCTCTTGTTTAGTTATTTTAGTTTAAGTTTTAAAATTCGGTATGTTTTGTTGGACACTGTACCTACAGTATAAGCTGTTATTATTTTTCAAAGCAGAGCTCTACCAATTTCTAGAATACCCACACTTCATGTTTACCCAGAAATACTAGGTAATTATTATGTAGATAGGGTATATCCCACAAAAATGACCGATTATGAAATCCATAAGTAAATTTTCTCTATTTTGGTCTTGTTAAAAATGCCTGTGCTTAGATTAAATAAACTGTATTTAAACTGAAGTTTCTGATTGTGTTTTCCATGTCCTTACCAAAATAGTTTGTTTTATTTTTATGAATGGGCTGAAAGAGGGTGGACAGATTGAAACGCAAGCGCACAGATTAACATATAACTACAGTGAGAACGAGATACTGCATTACTAACTGTAGAATACTGTACTTTTTATCCCTGGCTCACTGATACACCGAGCTGGTCTTCCACCGGCCTCCGTCCGTGGCTGTCCCCGTCAGCTAACTCCCCCTCCGTCTCCCGCCCTCACGTCGGGAGACATTGACACTTGACAGGTCGGGAGTTTGACACTGACAGTTACCTAACCACTCGTGCATGTGAGATAGGGTTTACACACCTACTGAATAGATGCAAACACTACAACCCCTTTCTTATTGAAATATTTTTTATCAACAAAGCCTTTTAGTTGTCCCGTATAGAATCATACTATGGTGTAAACGCACACCTCCGCACAAAGCCCTAGATTACAATATAGTTGTTATTAGCCTCATGCAATTCAGTACCTACTGATCAAAACACGGACCCATAAAGACAGCTTCATCATGTATAGGTAGGTACATACATTTTATTACACGCTGGCACAAATACCAAATGTGACCACATTACCTACAATACCATTGAATCGAATGTGGATAGCTTTTGGGCTTGGGCGTGACCGCTTTCTGTTGGCCTTCCACTTTATACTTAAAGACAAATAGCTTTGTTTCTTCTTAAGTATCTTCTAGCCAGTTTCCTTATTACATGCTATCGTCTTTCTGCCTAAAACATTCACAAATATATACGGCACTGGATAGCAATTTCGGGACGAGCTTAATTCAATTCATTTACCTAAACCATAGGATTTTATAGAGAACACTTATTTATCTGTTTCCTCCCCATAGCCTTATAAACTATCTTTTTCTATTAAGTACGCCAGCACTTCAGCTCTTTATATCCAGCCTCCATACTCCTTCCCCTTTTTCATCTGTCACTTATGGTGATCTCTTACTTTGAAATCTTACTAATAGACATTTATGTCTACATAGGCTTCTAAGTACAGAAATCTTACGTTTATCCGCCTTACTTGCAAAGAATAGTCTGAAATCGTGGTTCACGTCACAAACCAAACCGCTATATACTTACAGGCATATACTTACCTACTATACTTATCCAGTATTTACATAAAGTATGTTAATATCGTTTTTTTCCTAAAATTTTCTGTTTTAGTGTTCGACTAATCTATTTATCAGTCAGTGGTCAATATAGAGCCAAGATATATAGATGATGAGACTGTTGCGCAACTATCCGAACAAACACTGAACTGCCCAGTCACGTGCTGTCGACCATTATAACTTAAACACTGCTATAGAGGATGGATAGCTCAAACGACTAATACATTTTTTTACAAACTGAGAACTTGTAATAAGTATCTTTGTATGTCAATTCCCTTTTAGATATAGTCGTACTTCATGATTAGGAGTAGATGCCTACTGATAAAAATTCTGGTACTTGTAACGGTTTTTTGCACTAGATTCGAACCTAAACTCACAGGACTTTCATCCACTATAACTGTATAGTATATTCTACATAAGCACAGTTCCACGCAAGATAGAGGATACTGTCGCTCGTCGAAACCTACCAACGACATTAATATACCACCAGCCCGACCTGCATTGGTTCTGCATTTCGCAAGGGCAGAGTTCAAGCATAAGACAAATGATATTTTAGAATATCTCCGAGCACTCTAAAAGGTCACACAGTGTAAGATCTTCTCTTCTCTTAGCTATGCCTACACGATTGAAAACTATGCGATTGTCCTACACGTTGTTGATTCATCAACATTGTATACCCTGGCGTGTCCATATTAAACAGGGTTTCTTTTGATATCATAAAAGCTTCGTTTTGTCTAGGTAGTAGTTCAATAGCATGGAAGACTCCTCCGTTTCAGTCTGACAACCTGACTGGCAATGATATTTCTTGTTGTTCCCACTGATAATCTGAATCTTTTACACCAAACAATTTTTTTTTTTTTTACAATTTACTGGAAACGTTTAGGCGCGCACGTTACATCAAGCCTTTCTATTCGTATCATTTGATGTTATAATTCTAGATGAACTGCATCCGGTTGCCATTTTATTTATTTATTTAAAAATTTCACACAACAAGTAGTGCTAGGCCATTTTATTGCCACTCTATTTAATTGAAAGCAGGTTTGAACTCAAGACATAAACAAATAAGTACATTATAATTTGTGGATATCACACAACGTTATTTTAGTCCTAAACTGACCAGAAATATATCTTTGGTAACACTATTCCATATTTTTTCTTTGAACATCGCAGCGTTACATACTGTGTTTTACGTCTACCTACCTACTCATAAAATTATACATCACCATTGTATTTAGGAATAGAAAGATCGAAAGTCGATTAAATCCATTGAATGCATGAATGTATGAACATACAACTCCTTAAAACCGTCATTACAGTTCAAAACTTCTTATTTCCCTGTTATTTGGTCTGATTTAGTTTACGCTGATTTCAAGTTAAAATACGTCTAATCTCAACCTGTCATTTCCTTATTTCAAAGGTAAGGAACCATCTCAACTAATTTTATTCGGTTATTTTTTACGTGTAGCACACAGCTTTCACTAGTTATGCCTAATTTTCTTTTTTAAAGTCAGCACTGTCACAACACAGCACCATTGAACGTGAACAAAAGGTTGATCAATCATCAGGAACCCCTTTAATGGTAAGTCTTGTCCTTTGTGCAACCAATTTAATGGTAAGCCTTGTCCTTTGTGCAACCAATTTAATGGTAAGCCTGTGCAACCAATTTAATGGTAAGCCTGTGCTACCCATTCAATGGTAACCCGGTGCAACCAATTTAATAGTAAGCCATGTCCTTCGTGCAACCAATTTAATGGTAAGCCTGTGCAACCAATTTAATGGTAAGCCTGTGCAACCAATTTAATGGTAAGCCTGTCCTTGCAACCAATTTAATGGTAAGCCTGGACCTCTGTGCAACCAATTTAATGGTAAGCCTGGACCCCCGTGCAACCAATTGAATGGTAAGCCTGGACTTCTGTGCAACCAATTTAATGGTAAGCCTGAATCTCTGTCTGTACGACAAATTTAATGGTAACCCTTGATCAACAACCACGTGTACAGTTCAATGGTACCTAAGTAAAGCTTAACTAGTAACCAAATAGTTAACAACGCACACAATAATTTCATAATTAAACTAACATTGCTTAATAATACTATTATAATTTGGTGAACTCTCCCATCGCCTAGCGCCTGTTCAATTAATAGAAGGTACCTAGATAAAATTTAAATATTTATTTTACCTAATGAATTCATTAGTAACAGTTTACTAGTAGTAGGCCATTGATAGTAGGACTAAACCAGAAGTGAATACTTAGATAGACCCAATTTAAAATTATATGAAGTGCTACTAACAGCTTGGTATACCGCAGGCTTAATGTTACGAGTTGTACCTACTAGGAACGCATTTCCTATGCGCGCGCATTCCCGCGACATACTAGCGCCACCTTCCGGCAAAACTTTCAGGACTCGGTTGTCAACAAAAGTTAACAATTCTAGTACATTCTACTTTATATTTCTGAGCTATAAGAATCGTGCATCGAACACATTTGCCTCAAAACTTTATTCTAAAACTTCCACATAAGTAAGTAGGTAGGTACCTACATTAGTAAAATCTCGGTGAAATAAATACACCTAGATAGGTAGGTACGGTAGGTATCCTTGTGTAGATTAGTACAATGCAAGCAACAACTTTTACATGAACTAAACAAAATCAATCTACTAATCACATTACAAATCCGCCACTGAACATCACTAGCAGACCGAATGTGGCAACATTATTGCAAGTCCTACGATGGTCCTGCCTGATGTCAGCGAACTGTTCAACATTGAATCTAGGTCATTTATGTACTTACTGAAAATCACCGAAGATTTTCTCCTTCTTCTTCTTCTTTTTTTTTTTTTAACTCTTTTTTGTATTGTGAGGTATGCAGGTATAATATTTTTCTCAGTATAATAAAGTACCTACCTAGGTATTAATAATTTTTATACAATTTAGTACTATGTACCTAATTAGGTACTTGTATCAGGCAAATCACCATTTCACCACTTTTCCACATATCGTTCCAAATCACGTCTCAAATCAATCACAGCATAATAGGTAGGTATGATACCTACTACCCACATCGATCAAGACGGGTGACCAAACCAACCAATGAGCCATGTATAACTAGTAAAACGCTCTATTATGTTTTATACAGATATACTCAATTCATTATAAACACTGCGCTGGGCTGGATAAAAAACCCAAAACGCAACGATAGCGCGCGATAATCCTACCTATGGCGCACTCTAGTTAGGTTCTGGTAAACAATGTAAAGTGGAAAGTGTATTTTGTGTGATCAATCAATGTTGAGTGAACTTCAAACCACGCGTATTATGGTTTATCGATAGAAGTAAGTCCCGCTTTAGTCTCCTTATAAAGAGTCTTTTTTTTTTTTTTCTTCACAAAATATAATCAAACACATGACGACACGCAGCACTACACGTCATGCTTCAGCACGGCGCCGCCGTCTGATACAACATGTAGCAAACAACCCTTTTTTTTTTTTTTTTTTTACGTATTCCTACTGCCGGATTAACGGGCCAATTCTACAAACAAACTTTTTAGCCGAAACGCAGCAGAATCGAAGCTCTTGTACTCCCCAGGTCATTTCACTCTCTAATACTTATTACATAAGCTTTTACAGCTGAAACGCAGCTGAAATATAGTTGTTATCTGTCTTTAGACTATTTTGATTAATCCAATCATACAGCAACGCTTCAGCCAGCTGCAGATCAATCGAACCATAGTTAGAACGAAAAAACATTGTGTGGAATTGAACCGCTGATCTCAACTTTTTCTAGATCCGTTGTCATCGAGTTGAATAAGGCATACAAATTAGACAACACAGGTAATGTATGTTGTATTACATAAACAAATGAACCAGTAGATACTAATTTATTGGCAGTGAAAAATCATGCAGTATCAACGGGGCTCGCACGCTTCCAATGGCCAAAACACTAATTTCAACAAAGAAAAACAGACATACCCGACTCTTTTCCTCCTTTTTTGAAAATTATAGTTTCTACAGACCTTTATCCTCGTCGCCATTGTAGAATACTGTACTTTTTATCCCTGGCTCACTGATACACCGAGCTGGTCTTCCACCGGCCTCCGTCCGTGGCTGTCCCCGTCAGCTAACTCCCCCTCCGTCTCCCGCCCTCACGTCGGGAGACATTGACACTTGACAGGTCGGGAGTTTGACACTGACAGTTACCTAACCACTCGTGCATGTGAGATAGGGTTTACACACCTACTGAATAGATGCAAACACTACACTAACTAATGTATATTCTGTGATAGGAAGAACAACTGATGCATTCCGCGTTTACTTTATTAAACGAACTTCCTTTGAAGTTTGATTTTATACTTTTTTTTTATACTTGCGAATTTTACTTCCTTAGCATATTTACTCAATTTTATTGTGTTGGTAAAGCACTTGTATTGTATTGATTCCTGTTGTGCTACCTTGACAAGGAGAGGTACAGCTACCGATGTAATTAAGGAAAATCAAATACTCGTTAACATTTCAAGGGCATCTCGATTAAAAATGCGAGTGTATGCGAATGTCGAGAAAACTATTTTAATGTTTACCTTTAACATGGTTTATTTCTATAAATAAAAAAGAATTCCTATTTGTGAATAACGGCACATTTCGTATTAGGACCTTATCATTATAGAAATATTTATGTAAGTAGGTATGTTACTTAAATTGTGTTAAAATATAACGGACCGTTAAACTTAACAAGCCCACTTACTCGTTGAGAAAATTATATAGGTGTGACAAGAAATTAAAATTTTTTTACTAACTAGGTAAACACATTTTGGTTTAGACCTTGTGTGCAAAAAGCGTGCAATCGCAAGTCGCGTCGCCGTCGCAAGGACAGGGGACAAGTCGGCCGTCCTCTATCGTCATGCGCAGGTAGCGACCAGAGGACGACATGCCCATTGTTTATCGTTGCTAATTATTATGCTCCAACGCAGACGCTCACCGACCACCGTCACCGTACCGCGCTCGACCCGAACACGCAAAAACCCATGATTCAAATATCTACCTGACAACAAGAGAAAAAATACTCTGATTCCAATCCTTCGTTTATTTTACTGTGCTTCATTAGGCTCTCAATGTCACCGAAATGTGATCTAAATGTTCTCAGAACACTCATCATATTTCATCGACGAGCGCTCTACTTTAATCGCTGGACCAATAATCTCATAGAGGCTGTGTGAGAGAGCGTCGCAACTAGCGCGATGCGATCGCAGTATAGCGCTCAATTGAGGACCGTTACGTGAAAACGTCAAGCATGCCGCCGCTTGCGGGGTGGGGCAGGCGGCAAACCGGAGAGCCGATAGCGCGACGGTGGCGCCCAGGCTCGGCCGATTGCCGAGTGCCGAGACGACGACTTACGAGCGAGGGACGCGGGGGTGCGCCACTTATCGCGGCGAGCTGGCAACGTCGCGCGGGGTGGGAGCACCCCGCGCCGCAACCTCTCACTCACCGTCGCCGTCGCCGGCTCACCATCGCCATCGCCATCATCCAGTGTTACCTTTGACGGTCGAATGCGCGGTCGTTCGCCGCCGCTGTCAGTGACGTCGGTGTCGACACTCGTGCAACACGTCTATGATGTTTCGGTGAATTCAAAGTCGGACTTGTGAATGATAACTTACTCGCTGACAAATATTGGAACACAGTGTCAAGTTTTGATCTCAATACCCTGGATTTGGATGATTTATGTGAATAATTGTGAAAAGTGACATTTAAAATTCAAGAACACAAAACTAGTGAAGTGAACCCCCATAAAAGGATTGCAAAGTGACACAATAATTGGATTATGAACAAAATATTGCAGTGAACGTGGATTTGTTTAGTGACAGTGCTTCCAAAAGTAATTATCAGTAATTTTACCTAGGGGTTATTTTAAATTTAAATGTTTTAAACTAAACAAGATTTTTTTTTGTAATTTTTTTAAATTAATGAAAAAAGCAGATCTGTACTGAAATTTTAAAGTACCATCTGGCGTTGAAATTGCTAATACTGAACAATCTCCAGCTGATAAGATTGGAAATTAAATATTAGCACGATCTGTGCACAAAAAAATAATAAATGGCTAAATTGATGTCAGTAAAGAGATTATTTTTTATAAGACCAAAGAAAATTTTATAAGACAAAATTGCTCAGTTGACTTGTAAAAGTGGCGAAGCTACGTAAAACCTACCTATTTCAACGACTGTTGACGTTCACTAAAGTGAAATTTACGCGCGGCATGCGATAACAGAAATTACTGCATTCAGTAAAAGTTGATAAAAAATGTTTCAAAAGAAACTATATTTTCATTGAAGTTTTGGATGAGAAAATAAACAGTGGTGCTAAAATCAAGGACGTGGTGAATCTGCATGGCTACAACGTAGTGCATCCTGTTTCAGGGGGTGCTCAAGCCAACAGGACGGCGAACTCTGGTGGTTCGGTTGGTTACGTGGGATACTCTGATCACTACACGGGAGCCCACGCTCCCGACAGTATCAAACACCACCCTCAGCAAGGGACCATTGGATACAGAGTCAACGCCCCTAGGTAAGAATATATTTAAGAGAGTGAAAACAACTGCATGTGAATAAAATTAAATGAATCTGAAGAATACACTCGTGAAATAAATGGATGTCAAAGTGCCAAAAATTTCGTCTAAAAATATAATCAGTATGTCGTCGATATAAACAAAGACGATCAATCGCAGTCTTGAGAATAACCGGATTTTTACTTTTTACCTGAGTTCAAACAAAGATTTTAATCGTATCTCATAACTATAAATTTCGTTCGAGAGCTTTGGACATTTTCTTAAATCTAAAGTTTATGCATAATTAACTTTGTCGTTGCGATTTGCTGGTAAGTAACCTTTGAATAAGTCAATGATCGAAAGAGTTTATAATGTAAAATAAAACAATTCTTAGTGTTTTATCGTCTACCGAAACGCGAACATACGCCTATTGCCTATACTCAAATGTTTTATCTTATCCGGAACAAGTTTGTTTATATTTTCAACAAAACGCTAGAACGTGACTAGGCTTACCTGTGCCACCTTATCGCTGTTAACAAGCAATAAAATTGCAAAAATATAACGCGTACGTAAATAAGCGATAAATAAAATACGTACATCTCCAGGCTATACAAAATGTAAATGCAAATCCTATGCATAAATAAAATCAATGACAAAGTGAAACGACATAAATCAATAATGCTAACCCAATGGAAGCCCTAATAAACGAAGGGTAAACTAAAAGTACACAACTAAGTGTGACATTGTCGACCGCGCATCGCTGCAATTATAAATGAAATGTGCTCCTCCATCCATTCACACGCACAAACGCTTAGGGCGCACAGTACAGCACCCACACAAACGTAAGCTACCACACTCACACAGCCTCATTCACGCACACAAACGAGCCTCACTCACACAGGTCCGCTCTGGGAATGCACGCGGTGACTGCACTTTAGCGCTTACAATAAACACAAACAAACAAAACATTAAACTAGCAACACAACTGAGCATATCGAATAGTTCAGGCTCTCTTTTAATAAACTGGTATAGTTACTACATATATGTAAGTACTACATACTATTTTTAAATAACTTAATGATATTAAAAATATTAACATTAAATAAATTAAAAAGGATAAGTTTAATAATGATATTGATGCTATTGTTAATAATAATATAAAATAAACAAGCAGGCAGGTGCTGAGCTCGAACGCTCAACGGCTTTGTTTTGTAGTCACCTTTACAAACGACATATTGTCGATGGCTGCTTGCCTTTATACAAAACCAATAAGTATTAATAATAAAATGGGGACCGAGCGGCAGAAGCAGAAAGATTGTGTGAACAGTGAACAGGAAGTCTACCTCCATCAATGGCAACGGCTGAGAAATCTTAACCACTACTGTTGCTAACTAAACTTAAACAATAAAATAATTGTAATAACGAAACAGTAAATACAGTTGACTTGAACTCGAAATACCAACACTAAATAAAGAGGCATCCCAAGTAGTTACAGATTAGTAATAATAACAGATTTGTAGCAGTAAGTTATCGTGGGAAAAAACGTCAGTTTTCAACGGGCGAGGCGGCTGGGGGCGGATACTGGCCAAACATGCATTACACCACGTGCTCAATAGGGTCGAACAGAAGCCTTTTTTGTAGAGAAACCGCTTTTAACGTCAAATAGCTTACCTAATTGTTACGTTTGAAGATTGTAGCTAATTGTTTGAAGATACATACATTTAAACTAACAACAATTAATATTAAGAAACCGCATGCACCAAAACTATAGACAAATCTGCTTTATGATTTAGTTTCAATATCAGCCAAGCCAAACAAATTATTGTCGGGAGCGTCGCCGTAATAAAGCCCCATATTGACGTGACCGGCCCCACTTACCCTAAGCGGGCGAGCGGTCGACCCTTCCCCGCTCATTGTACCGTATTTACCCCGGAACGCTCGCCTTCATTTGTAAACCCCCGGAATCCGCTCCTTGAAGCATGATTCATTCTCTCCCGACCTCGACGTCAATTGACGAGAATGAGATAGATATCGAAATACTTAATTAAAGTTATTGCTTCAAGACCAAATTGCTTTTATTGATTGGGTTAGCGAAACCCACCGAGATATCCTCAATAATTAACTAACAATTTAAGATAAGCAATAATGGATGCATGCTACATATGTAAATATTGAAACAGAAGCTCGCCAATATTGAAAAGCGATAGACGCTGATAACAGCCGAGAAATCCATAAAACACTACCGATACAACATCAAAATACTAACACTATTATATGGCAATGTGCGCACAAGCCACAATGTGAAGTGGCATTTAAATGGGGGTGACCAACTGTCGCCGAAACACAGGGGTTGAGCATGCCACGGCTTCACGCTACTTCGATAGTAATCTATACGAGACTCACAATTAACGCTATACCTCAATTACGTGATTCGAGATCAAATCCTAAAGACAAAGAAAGACACGCGGGTAAAGCCCAGAGTTATAACCTAAATATCGATCATGTGACAAGAGCTGCACCGATATTGTATAATTCTTAAGCCGTTCGACTCAATACGCGATCTCCATTGCCAATTAACCAGGAATCCGACACGTCTGCGCACCAATCTAAATTTAACTGCAGCCTATGTATCAAAATACCTACGCGTTACTCGCACATCTCTCAATACTATGCCAAACACCTTACAGCTTCTTGAAATAGCTGCTTACCTACTCATTCATATTGATTTATATAGGAGTTTCGCATGTCGAAATAGTGAAACTTGTACACGAACAGACCGTGTCATATTCTGTACACAACGATGAAGTCGAGTGCAATTCAGAGTAATTGTTTAGTTAGGTAGACGTTTGGTCTGTCGACGGGCATTTGCCGCAAGATAAGCCCCTAAAAAGGTGTGTTCCAAGAACGGCTCAAAAGAAATGCCGGAGACGAACGTTCGTATTCAAGATCCCAAATATTTTGAACAGGCCGTAAGTGATTATTCGGATGTGGTACCACTTCTACAAAAAAATGTACCAGGATACAGAACACAGATTTTTTGTTGGACACACATTTCGGTCGGCAAAAAGGAAAAAAGGCTCAGACAAAACTATAAAAAGAAGTGCAGATCGGGCCGAGTTTACCTAAGGAAGGACCCTTGTAAATCATCTACTGGAAATGAATAGAGCGATGTCGACTCAAGCGTTGTTGACTCGTCTGTTTATTGGCTGTCGACGCTACTAAGTATCTGTTAAGCTATTATGAGAATACTTAAGGAGCTGTGAAAAACCATTGATCTATTACTGCAACAAATATTTACATAATATTAAGAAACAACAATATTTACATCAATATTTTTTTAAAAGAACACAGTCATGGTTTGCTGTTTTAGCACACAGCAAATTTTTACAAATATTTTCTACGTGAGCTACAAAACTATGAAGGCAGTGTATGTGTGAGTTTGTATTCATTAAAATAATTTCATATGGTACACAAAGGGCCAATATTGTAGCACTACTACAGAGACGCTGTAACAATAGCTAGCCCGCGCGAGTGTTTGTCGTGCATTTGTCGAGCGGGAATTATTAGGAAGGGCTCCGGGAAGGCTCGGGAATTCGCCCCAAAAGCAGTTCACATGAATCGGTCTCCCACTCCGGCGTCGTACAAAAAATCAAACATCCCGAGAGAAACACAGGGGTAACAACGCGTCACTATACATCCATATTGATTTTTTCTTTCATTGTTAGTAAAATAATAAAATCTCCGTGAGCTATAAAAAAAGATCTTGCGTCTATAGGATTTGGGTTGATTATTGAGTTAAGAGTTTATTAATAATCAAAGCGTTAACGTGTGGAATGTTCGACTCTGCAAGGCCGCTTGCAATAGAAACTGCTCGTATCGTGAGTGAAATAACATTAACTAGACCGATTTCACATTTAATAATATGTATGTACTTACCTGCTGCATAACTAGATGGTTAATGAATGCTATCGATTTCTGTTAGCAAGGATAACCAGCCTCTACCCATATCACTATTCAGATATAATGGGGCTTGCAGCTGAATTTGCAAATTGGTTTGCTGTATTCATAACTAGAACCGACCTAGCTTTCATTGGATTGAGAGAATCAAATGAAAGTTTCCGATCCCGTATTACTTACCTGTTATTACTATGTTCATCATCTTCTGTGAGCTCTTCTTGTCGAAATTGCTTAGGTACTCTTTAGCCCGGTCGGAGCTCATGGTTTCAGAGCCTGTCACATCAATCATGTGGCATTCTGTTTGAATATCTATTATTTGTGCTCTGGTAATTTTTTATTGCACTGGATTTATTAATATTAGTGTTTTTTGTTGCAGCGGCTATGGGTGCGCCGGCGGTTCGGGCGCGATGAGCGGCGGCGGCGAGAGCGCGCAGTTCGGCGCCACCGCCGCTATGGTCGCCGCGGCCACCACGGCTGCGATGCAGGACTCGCAGCCTTTCTCCCAGGTATGCATTATTATAATTATTTATCATACCCTACGAGCACACCTTTTTGAGATCTACTTAAATGTACACTTACACCAGCCTACAATGTAGAGTGTATAACAAAACATGATGTAAAACCTTTCTCATGCTGCCACATCAAAAATCGAACTTGAGATCCAATATGCCTGTTTAATTTTCTCTACATTAAGAGTTATCAATTTTAATTTCACTTTGCAGATGCAAAATAACATGGCTATGGGAAATCCCCAATACGGCGCGATGAACGGCTATGGCCAACAACGCAGCCACAACCCAGCCATGACGGGGATGGGGATGGGAGGCAATGGTGCCATGAATGGCATGACCGGGATGGGGCAGATGGGAAACGGAGCCATGAACGGCATGAACCCCATGGCGCAGATGGCTAACATGGGCATGCATCCGAACATGATGACCTCGCAGATGGGCCCTGGTCAAATGGCAGGCTCGGCGAAAATGGGACCAGGATACCAGAGGCGGCACACGCCTTACCCATCTGGTCAGATGCTGATGGGCCAGCGGAAACCGCAATACATTGGCCAACAGCCTGGATTTGGCCCAAGTCAATACCCTGCGGGATATGGAGGTCGGCCCAGTTTCCAAGGTCAATATCCTCCTCAGCAACCTCTAGGGCCGAGTGGAAACTTTGGGGCAGCTATGAGAGGAACGATGAGACAGACAACGCCTCCCTACTCAAACCAGGGGCAATATTTCAATGGTGGTGTACCTAGTCAGTTTCCGCAGCACCAGGGTGGAAATGGACAGTATGGAGGGCAATACGGTGGACAATTTGCGCAGGAGGTAGCCATGAGAACGAATATGAATTACCAGCATAGTCCTGTGCCTGGCAATCCTACACCACCTCTTACTCCAGCAAGTAGTATGCCACCTTACACCAGCCCTAATGCTGATGTGAAACCCCACTTTAATGAGCTCAAGCCACCGATGGGTATGCAAAGTAAGTTTTCCGATGTTTGTAAATGAGTTAGTTCGCTAGAACTAGGTAGCATAATGTGGAATTGATAATACAATTATTACGCTGTAGACTTGGTTTCTCAAAACATGTTTTTCTTCTTTCAGATGATGAGCTCCGGTTAACATTCCCTGTAAGAGATGGTATTATCCTACCACCATTTAGATTAGAACATAATTTAGCTGTTAGCAATCATGTATTCCAATTAAAACCCACGGTCCATTCAACGTTAATATGGAGGTAATTATTCCATTTGTATTCAAGTACTTACAAATATTTGAGAGACAACGTGACCTAAATGATTCATTTATGAACTGTGTGTCCATTGCGCAGGTCGGACCTTGAGTTACAACTGAAATGCTTCCACCACGAGGATCGGCAAATGAACACGAATTGGCCAGCAAGCGTTCAGGTGTCAGTTAATGCGACACCGCTAATGATTGACAGAGGAGAACCTAAAACGTCACACAAACCGTTGTACCTGAAAGAAGTCTGCCAGCCGGGCAGAAACACGATACAGATAACCGTCTCCGCCTGTTGTTGTGTAAGTCTCTATTATGTTATTCAATGTACATCAAACAGTCTTCATTGTTCCAAAACACTTGTGCTAATAAAAAAAGATTAAATATGCTCACCACTGTCAACCCATGCGCAGTAATCCTTCCCTCCTTAAACATACATGTTTAAAGTTATCTAAGGAGGCTAAGAAGATGCGTGTCCAAACATTATATTTTAGCATTTACATGCCCACTTTTCTGAGACGAGATTTATTTATTTACGTGAGGAAGCCGAACGTTTCCATTAAAATATTAACCACAGTTTGATTAATATTTCATTTGAGAACACGCATTGTTAAACGTGCAAATACAATAATTTAAACCACTTTATTGTTATTTTCAAATGTGATATTTCGTAGTCACGTGAACAATAACAATGAAACTGATATTTACCTTTCTTTTCAGTCACATCTGTTCGTATTACAACTAGTTCATCGGCCGAGCGTCCGTAGCGTACTACAAGGTTTACTAAGAAAGCGATTGCTTACTGCGGATCATTGCATCGCAAAGATAAAGATGAACTTCAACCAAACACCAACAAACGGAAGTAACGGTTCCAATACAGCCAACGACAGGGACAGCATCGAACAAACCGCCTTAAAAGTATCATTAAAATGTCCAATCACGTTCAAGAAGATCACACTTCCAGCGCGCGGTCACGAATGCAAACACATACAGTGCTTTGACTTAGAATCGTACTTGCAGCTAAATTGCGAACGGGGAGCGTGGAGGTGTCCGGTTTGCAAGTGAGTGTTTGTGAATATTTATGAGCACATTCCAATTTCATCCTCACCTGACTCTGACCCGGGAAAAATCTAACTGATCGTTTAATTTACAGTAAACCAGCACAATTAGAAGGCCTAGAGGTGGATCAGTACATGTGGGGCATACTAAACACGCTAAACGGTTCCGACGTCGACGAAGTCACTATCGACAGTGGAGCCAACTGGAAGGCAGCTAAGAGTTCTTCAGTTCCTGGTATTAAGGTAAAGTAATTTTTTTAACTAAGCTAATCTAAATGTGCAAATTTGAAAGACCTCTATGAAAGTATACATTTCTAGCTTATTCCTAATATTTATTTTTATTTACAGCAAGAGCAAGATGACAGTAATGACAACAGCAGCGTCGGAAAGAGAGGCAAAGCTATGTCACCAGGCTCTATGAATATGCCAACAATGAACAACTGGGATATGAACCAAGCTCTGTCTCCATACCTTCCTCCCGACATGAATACAATCGCAAGCGGATCAATGATCTCGACCTATAATCAAAGCTCTCAGAACAGAAATGCCAACTCCAACAACCACAACTACGATTTCGGGATGAACAATGGTTCAGGCAACAATGAGTTTGCTGGAAATGGTCCGTTGTCACATCTGAATGAAAGTGTTAACTCGTTGGATCCCCTCAACGCGATGGAAAAGAGTTTGAACGATCAGGTAAGCAAAGTCACTGACTTAGTTTTTTCTTTTTATTTGTTAGGGAATTCTAAACTTGAAATTATCAAAATCAATCAAAAAAAAAAATCAAAATTGTTTTTATTGTTACATACCTACAAGGTTTTAACTATTTGGGTTGGGATCTCTTTTTTTAAGTTGTTCGAACCTGTGTAAGAAGAGATGAGTTGAATCATGAGTTGTTTTGAAAAATAAATGCGCAGCACCGCCACCGTTGCCTCATAGCTTTAAATCACTTGAGTGTTTATAAGTTCAAAACCTTAGTAATTGTAGTCAGAAAATGTATATTTTTGGTTTCCTAACAAAAGTCCAAAAAGCTCTTGTTTCCTTGTCATGTTTCTATAATCATTCTTGACTTCCCAATTCCAGATGCCACATACCCCTCATACGCCGCACACGCCAGGCTCGGCACACACGCCAGGTGGTGGCGGAGGTGCCCACACCCCCGGTTCCTCACACACACCAGGCCCACCGTCAGTTGACCACCACTCCCTAACTGACGTCGACATCCCCGCTGATCTCAACTTCGACCCTGCGGCAGTCATCGATGGTGAAGGCACTGATAATCTCAATGTGAGTTTCTTTTAATGATAAGGGTAAACTAGCTACTGAGCAATTCAGGAACATAAAAGGGGTTTTGTATTCGTTCCAAATATTCAGCTTCTATCTGTTTTGATGTATACAAGCGAGAAAGCAGGACCAATATGACCATTGTTTAGTTTAAAAAAACTTTTTTGTTCTATTCAATGCTTGGTTTTACAGTTTTACAAGTGACAATTAATCTAGTTTATTCTACTGTCAGCAGCAACAGTAACACCGTGGTGTTTTCTTTACAGCTTTTACCAGAAACGAGTGTGGATCCAATGGAATTGCTATCGTACTTAGACGCGCCAGCCTTGGGAGAACTCCTAGCGACCCCGCCATCTTCCTCATCATCAGCAGGGTCGCACCCTCCCCGCGCTCCGTCTTCTGACGATTTGCTAGCGCTGTTTGAGTGAGCCATGGACTAGTCTAAGTTCGTGTAACGACATTGGAGACACCAGACATCACTAACTACAAATTCAGCCAAGCCAGTGATAGCGACAGGAAACTCAGTGACGATTATCAAGCGTATTCTTCAGTTGTAGTCTTTTGGATTTCAAACAGATGAAATGCTGCTTATTGATTTTAGAATCTGGTCTCCGAGAATCGTTACATTGCTTGGATGCGCGAGATGTTTGGTCTTGCATTCGAGCCTGGGAAGCCCGACATTGTGATACTAGATTTTAGTTCCTTCTCCGCTCAGGGTCACATTGAACATTGCGAGATCACAGCCAGTAGATGACAGAATCTCTCCACCTTATAAAGGTGCTCACGCCGCGGGTGACGTCTGCAATGTTCAACGTGGAGTCATAACATCGATCGTTGAAACATCGATGTGGGAGAACATTTATTAGTTGTATAAGTAAAGTATTGGAGGCGAACGGCCATAGACACTGCGGTGTTGTGCATGTATAGTTCCTCGCACCGCCGCACACGGTGGCGCCACTGAGCTCCTTTATATTCTAAACTCTAGCATAAACCTTTAACACAAATTCATTCAACTTCTTATCTATAATCGATTTAGAGTTTTTTGTGTCCATAATTGTGAATAGTTTACCGGGTGTAAATAGAGGTGTTATTTTATTTGTGCTAGTTGTTTTGGTATTAGCGTCGCGCGCCGCGTTCCCGTGTACATAGTCGGAGCGGCGGCGAGTGCGCGATTCGAGGCATTATGAATTTTATAGTTCCTATTGGATGCGAGCGAACTATAATGTTCAATTGCCATTAACTGTAAAGAATTCCTTAAACCTTTCGCATATTTGCATTTTTAATTAAGATACGATAAGATTGGTGAGTAACGCTACTCGCTTAATGGGTGATATAATTCTAAATGAGTTGCTCGTCAACTACTGTAGCGGATGTAACACAATTATGATGTAAATGTGAGTGCAAATAAGAACTCTGTTAAATTATTTTGCGTTATGTGAAACGAAGAATGATAGAAATATATTTTAATTTCTATATAAATAGTAATTAACTGTATTATTTGTAAATATGAATTTAGATAAGAATATTATATTACCTTGTTATTATAGGAAACATGGCAGATACTTATATGACGGCCAGTTTAGTATAGTATTACTAAATTAAAAATCTACACATGGTTTTACATGTACATACAAATACCATACATTGCAAGAGTTTTGCGTTCAGAGTGCAGTAGATTCAGTTCACAAATTGTTTTTTTCTTAAAAATAGTAAGTACTTAATTATTCTTATATTTAAACAAAGCAACCCACCTATATTTGGTTAAACTACTATGTAGGTATATTCTGAAGTTCTGATTGAGCGCTAAAGTTAGTTTGAGCTAGATATGTGGTGCTCTATCAGTGGTTTCGACTACTATTACCCAATTTAAGTTATGTCAATAAAAAATGTTATAAGTATCTACAACATACCTTGTAGATTTGCCATTTCAAACGGATCTTGCAAAGTGACAGGTACCCTATGAAATTTAATATCCTTATTAAGAGAATGAGCGAGTATATTCGGTTTTAATTGAATATATCTATAAATTGTGTTCCTGTACTCTGACACGCTAGTTTGCACACAAAATACATTCTAAGAACCAAATTTTATTCTAAATCTGTGCTCATTTTGATTTCTTAAATCAACTCACCGAAACACCAACAAGCAATAATGAAGTGCTTATAATAATATATATATTAAAATTTATTTACAATAGAATCTACTATAATAATGTGTTATGTAATATAGTACTAAAATAATTGTGATGAGCATTGATTCGTAATCTTGTTTCACATATTTTCAAATGTTTGGTTCTAGTTTAATCAGTGCGTAACCTCATAATTATTTTCATAAACAGTTTTGATACTATATAAGTTAAAACGCAGCGCAAATTGTTAACAAACAACAATTCTAAATGGAATTAAGTTCCCGTAAAATTGAACCTCATCGTTCCATTATTCACCTAGGTGTTTTTAATTTAAAAAGTCTACTGACTTGACTAAGCCACAATGGAGAAGCCAATTGCGCTATATATTTTTAGAAATTGTCTACGAGCATCCAGTTAGTTATTAACTTCAGACAGACTTCATTTCATTGGCAAAACTCTACTAAAGTTTTCTTCTAGAGTTTTCTTCGGTTATGTGGATTCCACATCGTGTGATTTGGTGATTTGCGCGTCTTACTAACTTCATGCTATGAATAAGAACGCCTATTTAGAGTAACTTTACGGAAAACAATAAAATTAGTATTATGGAAAAGCCGTGGTCAATTATTTAAACAAATATTTGAGATTTATAGCAAAATTGTTACTGATAGTCAAATTGAATGAGCGTCGTGTGTCTAGTTGGCCACAGCTTTTATATAACTTACATAATTCTAAGGGACCTTATAATTCCACTTAGCTAGATCTATTTATTGTAGTGGATATTGCTGTTGGGTGGATCATAGCGATTTTTGTTTGACCAAATAGTAATTTTTACAAACCTATTTTAGGTAATTTAAATCACATATTTGTTTATAATAAAAAAAAGAAAAATATGACAAAAAATTATTAGCATATCACATTTAACAAAATTCAAAAACCTAATCGTGTGATTCATCCAAATAAGTATTATTATTACAATATTCTGTTGATTACTGTAATGAACTGCTGTGAAGATTTTGTGCTCGTACAAATGTAAGATAGCATTTGGAAATAAGTGAAAGAAGATATCTGAGTAAAGTAACGCGACCCATGACTCAAGAGTTATGCAACGCCAAACTGTACTGTAGCATATAATTTAATATTTTGAACAATATGTAAACATTTTTAGCAATCAGATTGATACCCACTGAATTTCATTTCAAGATGTGTAAAATGAAAATAATAACATTTTTATGTTATTGAAAATAAAATGAATCTAAAAATTATGACTGACTTTCATTGTATTCAATTTGATCCCTTTCCAAATTCTGCATAGAAAAGACATAAACGCGCTCGCCGTGAATATCTAGCCTAAATAATAATAGTCTACCCAATAATTCACTTACTTGTACTATGGATAGAAGACAAAATATACTCTACGATTTTACATATTAGGTACATAAGTAGGTAGTAGGTACTAAACTATAGGGTGCCATAAACGCAGTGTTGTATACCTAAATAAACTTACAGTAGACATTTATCTTATGGGAACTAAAAAAAAAAAAAATCCTTGTTACAGTCTTATGTATGACATAATACTAGTGCTCTAGTAAATAGGAAAGTATGTATACTTATCTTTGATTCAAAAGGTTGAAATTCTAGGTGGTAGGTAAGTAAATACTGAAAAAAATAGGTTGTAGTCATATTGGTCGGTGTAGTGTCTTTGTAGTATACCTACATATACATAGGCGCAGTATATTGAAGGTAATCTGAGAATATTGAATAGGTACAATTCAAGTATGTGGGTACACAAAAACAATAAAACTTACCTTTGCGAGCTCTTGCACCGCAAGAAGTAGGTCCACTTACAACAATGTCTCCTAATCTAACTGCCATGTACCTATATAAGTACAAATTGAAATAAAGTATACTTTCCGATGTAATTTACTTTTAGTCAATCAATTTCCTAAATTTTGCTAAATTTGTTTGGCTTGACTGACCACAGAGTTTACAGAATATTTGACACAACAAATGACAAGACAAACAATGCAAAATTGAACGAAAAGAGGAGTTGAACACGAGTTTTGACATTTTTTGAAACGACACATAGCACTTTTATTTTAATAGTTTTTCTTGTGTTATTTTGAGTATTGTTGTTTAATTTTGGTGGAATTTTAACCAATAATACTTAGGTCGTAACATAAAGTGTGAGCCATTGGAATAAATGTGTGTAAAGTGGTTTTTCTAAGTGTGAAAATTCGTGTTAGGTTTTGAAGAGAAAATCCACCATTTTCTTTTCAAAACAAACGACAGCCGACTTGACAAATGACTTGACTTGACTTATTTATTACAATTTTAACACTTGACATTGGCAAAATTGTCTGTCGAAATGACGGACACAGGCCATTACTGAAGAGAAGAAGAAGAAGAGACACGAGTTTTGACATTTTTTGAAACGACACGTTGCATTTTTATTTCAATAGTTTTTCTTGTGTTATTGTGAGTATTGTTGTTTAATTTTGGTGGAATTTTAACCAATAATACTTAGGTCGTAACATAAAGTGTGAGCCATTGGAATAAATGTGTGTAAAGTGGTTTTTCTGAATGTGAAAATTCGTGTTAGGTTTTGAAGAGAAAATCCACCATTTTCTTTTCAAAACAAACGACAGCCGACTTGACAAATGACTTGACTTGACTTATTTATTACAATTTTAACACTTGACATTGGCATAATTGTCTGTCGAAATGACGGACACAGGCCATTATTGAAGAGAAGAAGAAGAACGAAAAGAGTGTTTCACCGGTCATTTTTCTTAACGTACCTACTCAGATCTCCGCCTTTTGTTAAAAGATTAGTAAACCAGTAAACGCCAAAAAACACTGACATTGGCAAATTCGTGGCAGCCCTAGCCACCGAACAGCCATAGCAACAAAAGAAGAAGAAGACGAAAAGAGTGAATGAATAAGTGTCATAGATAAAAGCTCTAGTAAAACGAAACTGTAGAAAATATGAACTAGATGGCGCGATTGACAAAACATGTAGAGTATTTTTCAGTGCGTGAATTTTCAATCGTGCTCATGGATTTACAGTGAAAACTCAAATATTCACGATACTCCACAAGTACTAGTCCATAAGCTCAAACAAAAAACCTAAATCAGTTCTCCAAGAGATAAATCAGCACAAGTTAAGAACAATTATGGAAAACCATCGTCAAAACCACAAACTGGATTAACCGGTTCTAAGCTACCTAATTACCTACGTAGGTATATGCATCCCATATAGTAGGTTACAGACATACAATGCCACCAATCTATTTATACCTACTTTACCTACCTATCTGTTTAGTTGACCAAAGAGGAAAATAATAAAGTTCTTCATTTGCTGTTCATTGCTCTCTTTTGTTTCACAATTTGTGACGGCACCCCTTTCGACTGGACAGTGAACATAATAAAATACTCTCGGCCGGCACTACTTATGTACACGGTTTTATTTGTGAAATTGGCGAGGACTTGATAAGGGTACCCAACTGCATGGCTATTTATAAACTAAAATAAAGAATGTCCTGGATTTTATTGGTGAAGCTTTTACACGAATAATGGTTGCTCTGTTGTAGGTAAGGGTTGCCAGGTGTTATATTATATTAATTTTCAAAGTCAAAATTAAAAAGCTTACCTACATAATGTATTTTTTCTTTTTTAAATGCTCTACCTACAAACCTAAAGATGATCAAATACTTCACTGTTGTAATGCTTTTTCAAACTGTGAGTTTGTTAGTTTAGTAATCTACCAACAATTATAATTTTATAAATGAATCTGCTGTAAGAAAAATACATTTTGATATCTATTATAACGCTACGCATTATGTATCTACTTCCAATCGTCTTTTACGGTGATTTTGATTATGTTGGCAACACAGCACACTCGCACGCGCATCAAAGCCTTCTCACGCACACAAGCTCACTGCCAGCCGTGTTTACACACGCCCTACAACGCAGCAACGCTTTGCTTATAGATAGCTCTTTAGTCGACGGACCCAGCCGAGGCAGGTATCCCGTGATACCGGTCTACGAACGAACGAACGAACTATACCGTATTCTAAGCCTAAACAAAGTTTAAAGTTTTGAACTTGGGAGTGCGAAAGAGATATGCGTGAACTCAAGTGCATAGCGGTATCGAAGACGCCGAAGAACCAGATTCCTAGTTGTATCTGTTTATTTGTTTAATTTGTATCTGATGGCTTCGACGCAACGGATTCAGCTTCAAGCTAGAGGTAAGCTATTTTATGTCTTTTATTGGATCAGATAAACATTAAAATAATCAGTAGTTTGGTTATTTCGTCACCTTCTTCAATGTGTTAAGATTTTTTCAAGTCTCTACCTTTTGTTTTATTCTCTTTAAAACATTCCATAGATAGTTTCTCCTCAATAATTCAACTAAGCAATCTTTTTATCATCATCATCATCATCCACAGCCCGACTTCACCCACTGCTGAGTATAGGCCTCCCTTTGTTTGTGCCACTCCTCACGGTCCTGTGCAATCTTTTTATATCTAAACCCTATTAAAATTCTTCATAATTTTCAACACTGCGTGCGAAAATATGCGACGTTGCTTATTTTTTGATTTGCAATGCTTTTGTCATGCTGCTGTGGTGAGTCCACGAATCAAATTCCAAGAATTATTATTGTTCTTTGGATAAGTGGTGCTAAGTCCATTTTGAGAAGGGTACTGAGGTACCGACCGGCTTACCTACCTACAGCAACAGGTTTCAAAAGGCTTACTTATTATAACCACCTAAATTATTCGGCATTAATAATAATATGTAGGTAGTAATTGGCGAATATCTTTTTCACTACTTTCTTATTTTTTTTACGATTTTTTGTGCGCAGGAAAATAGGTAATTTTTTATTATGTAAGTATCATAAACTAATCTTATTTTAATTCGTTTGAAAGCTACCCTTAGATCGCCTTAAATCGGTTACATAAAGAGTAACATACCTATTTTACTGTGTGTTCTATACAATTAGATTTTTAGAAACAAGAACTTCTATATTATTATTATTATTATGTCGTAGGTTCTATCTATTGGACGATCAAAGAGAAGCAAACACTAATGTACTCAGCATTACCTGATAAGGTCATAAGAAGACAAAAAGACTGAACAAAATTATCCATTCAGTTTGCATCGATAAATGCATACATGATTAGTTGTACATACTTTTCTTACTGCTAGTAGAGTGAATCACAGTTTGAGTGATTATTTTTCCTCGAAGTCAGGACATCGATTATGGCTGTACCGTTAGCATTTATGAAAGCTATAGTTTTCTATTGGATGTGACAAAACACGTATTAAAATATACTAGAGGTATTTTTCGTAACTTTTATTATGTATATAAAATACAGCCTTAAATATATCCCGAATTAAGGAGTTAAAAAAAAGAGCTTTTACGAGTATAAGTTCAGATTTTAATTTCTTCGATCCCATAATTTCGTAAGCGCTAAGAAGAAATATTACAAGTTACAAGTAAAATATTGTAATAGCTGGGTTGTGCTGGTCAACTTTACACCTTTCTCGCTCATTTTACATTGCTTGATGTGTATGACGCAACTTGTATACATGATTGTTAATGAATGCATAGAAAGGGGGAGTCGATAGGGCATGAGAGTACAAAAATAAAACAGTTTCGTCCGAGTAAGATTTTTATTCAAAGGCAATCCAAACACTGAAACATTGTTCAGAAACATCATAGTTAAACTCTCTAATTCTGTACGACGCGATTAAAAAATGTGGAACTTATAAAATCTAGAATGAAACAGACAAAAGCTCGACAGTTAGGTATAAATCAGACATACGAAACAAAATCATAAGAGTTATGATTTTACTGAATTGATGTCTCTTTTCTCAGTCAGAATTTTCAAATTAAAAGTTAAAAACTCAAATTGTTATTAAAAATGAATTGTGAATTGGATGGTGAGTTATCTAGTAAAACAAGTTTATAGAGCAAGCTGTGGTCTATTTTATTACTCCATGTCACTAAGTAATATAGAAAGGAGGAATAGATAAAGCTTTACATTAGAAAGTGTTGAATAGATTAAGTTTCAGTTGACGACAGTGGGTGTACCAGTTACTTGGAGTGAACAGTCTCATATTTGTGTTAGAACTTCTTTTAAAGAGAACCAAAGTACTGTATTAGGGTCTGTGCCTGTACAAAGTATTATATTATCTGTGCTCTTACGTACAGACAGGTAGTTAAAAGGTAGGAAACAAAGGACGCTCAACCAAAGACCACAGAGCAGTGGAAGATCTTTTTTTTTCTACCAGAGAACACATAATCTCGCAGACTTTAAATAACACTGTACTAATATTCTTTGATAAGATGTAACATCTCTCAAACAGTGATGGAAAACATCGTGATAAGACTCGCTAAAAGCTTAGTCAGCTCCGCATATTGTTTTTACCTCTGGATAAGGCTGACGAAGGGAGGATTCTACAGGTGCTAGGCAAGCCTACTCCATCAAAAAAATGTTCCAGGTAGTACCAACCTTCTACAGCATCCCGTTCATCGGGGCATTCAATGATATTCTATGTAAACAATCTGGGTGAAAAGTTGCCCCTACCACCCTCTAGATTAAATGTTAGCTTTCTTAGTAACATGTCATTTGTTTATCCCCTACTTAGGAAAATAACCGTATTAAGCATTTACCAGTAGATTAACAAGCAGTTTTAAACGATTATAGTATCAATTAAGAGTGATTATGCCCACTAAACATTGAGTTCTGGTTCTAAATGTCTGTTTCTAATCAAGTTCCAATTAACAAATTGTTGCGTTTATGTGAAGTCATCGTGTTTGATGAATAAATCCTACTTCTCTCTTTATATGATTTTAGTTACAAAATTAACGTATCAGCATTGCTATTCAGCGTAGCAATGCAGTGAGTGTTTTGGTCATGCATCCGATTGGTTATTTTTGATTTGGGTTATAAGTATAAGTACTTACTTATTTAATATCGTTTGCAACAGTCTGCAAATTGTAGCTGAATTGTTACATGTGTAACATGTAAATATGAGTAGTATGTACCGACTGATTTATTTTATTAGAAGAATTCCACTTTTTTGCACCAATCGATTTTAAGCTTGGTGCGCAAAAGTGGAATATTTTTAAATATTTAAAACTATTCCACTTTTTCGCAAGGATCGCAAATAGCGTCTAGTTAGTCCTAATTTTCTGAGAATTATTTCGTATATGTTTTCATCACGTTTTTTCTTAATTTTGACTGCGTGAAATCGGACTAGAAAACATAAGGAATCGTGAGGCATAATCCAATCTTCTGCCAGATTACGAAAGCGCATAATTGCATCCCATCAGGTAGATCCTTTACGCAATGCAATTTCAAAAACTGTTGCCAAGTACTGCCTTGATACACGTTGTAGACAGAGCTTTTAGATAAAGAAATTCACTGAAGTGTGGCGTAACTACTTAGCATTGTATTTTTTCTCTGTTCTAAATAAGTGGTTTAAAAAAAACATTTTTGCTTCCTAACTTCTGGTATAGTGCTCAATAACAGTGTATTTTCTTTCAATGTTTCACACATAAGTGAAACATAATAATTTTTTTCTTTGTAGGTAAATGTAGTTGCAAATCTTTTCCAGTTTTCGCTGTGTTATCCTAGAGCACCCGAATCAGGTAGTCTGTATTGCCAGCTTACATAGTATAGTTATACATTTCATTTTCCTAAACCAACCTAATTGGACAGCACTAAAATTGTTGACGTCCCTTTCCCATGCACTAAAATGACAAAGACTGAATTCGTCAAAGTTTAGTTCAGAAAAATGTATCAACGGAATCTGGATTATGGTCTACTTTTTGACTTCACTACCCTACTACCAAATAAAATAGATTACGAAATGATAATATACTGCGTTAACTTACATAAACTATTAATATCTTATTAGAAATACGATATTTGTTGTATTATTTACGTAACTTGACTAATATTTATACTGAGAAAACAATTTCTATCAAAAATTTCGAAGGCCTCGAAACTACAAACGTTTAGAAAATGCCAATTATTCACAAGTGATAGGTATTTCGAAATCGAATAATAATTATCCTTTCTCCTACGTTATTTTAATAGGCGGAGCTAAAGTATGTTTTTCGTAAAAGCTGCAGCGCTGTATTTCCTGTAATTATAGCGGAGACAAGACAGATACTAGTATGCTGAAGTGAGCATAGCGAGCAGCAAAACAAACTCGCATCATACTATCTAAAATGTTACTTTTATTTTAGTATTTTACTTTTTGTGTAATTTATTTTACTATAAATTGTATTTTTACATTAGTCAATAAAGTGAGACCCAAGAACAAATCACTGAATAGCCCTAAATAAACGAAAAATAATGACTTGCTGACTGTTTAGAAATAAATCAAACATCTAGTACTGGCAACACCAAATGTCAAAATGTAAAAATAAATCTCCCCTTCCGTTTTGTACGAATCAAAGTGTAACAACGTGCAATTTTAGAAAAATACATAAAATAATATAAAATACAGTCCATTTGCAAAGTTTCAACGCCTTTTATCAAACACTGACGTTTCGGACAAAATATTTTGGGACAAATTGTCCCAATTGACACTTTTGATTTTAATATTTTTGTTACTGACGATTCTACCATTAGGTCCTACCAATGACGCTGCCCAGTGCTACTGTGTTGTGGACTATCGTACCCCATGATACTCACTAATATTGACAACACAAACTTAGGCCCGTATGCTGATTTACTGTAAAAGCACTGATTCGAACTCAAGCATAGAGTTTTGTATGAATCTCTACTCAAATCTATGCTTGGGTAACGATGTTTCTGTCGGCATACGAGCCTATGTGTGTTATTGTGATCTAACTCAGTCTCCTGAGCCCACTCCTTTCTTTCAAACACACAACAGTCACGTGACTGTATGAGTCAAAATGACGGTAGCAGGTTCTTGAAAAATTTAACTTCGCGAGCAGTCTTCAACTAAGGAAGTGCCTTGGTAGTGGGAACAGTTTAACGGTAACTTAGTCACCCGTAGTATAAATAAGGTAAGCTTTGACATTCAGTTATCTTCACTCGTAAGCTAATGAGGAAATGTTTTCTTATGTCCACTCTTGTTCCCTGCAGGTATTCTGCTTGCACTCATTAGATAAATGTGTCTAGGGTCAAGTTTTTGTCACATGACAGGCGTCATGGCTCAGTCGGTAGTAGCTCTGCCTTCCGTGCTGTGGGTCGTGGGTTCAATCCCCACCCGGAAACAAACATTTGTGTGTTGTAAAAACATAGATGTTTGTTCTCTGTCTGGGTGTTTCTATGTTTTATAAGTATGTATTTACAAAAAAAAAAATATGTATTCTATCAGCCATATACTTCCCATCATACAAGCTTTGCTTAGTTTGGGACTAGAAGGCGTTGTGTTAAGTGTCAGTTGGCCACGCAAAAATGGACCTTAATCTAAGATAGGGTTCATTTTGATTTCATCTCTATTATACTCCGAAGTTCTAGTGGTTGATCACTCAAAAAATCGGAGAAAGTAAAAAAATAGATCTTTATCTTTGGTTTCTAAAAAGTCATCGATGACATTTATTTTTAGCAGTGTGTACCTTATTCGGATCTCATTAGGTTCTCCCAATACCTATTCGGATTGCATACGTCCAAATTCAAAATGCTCATTTATTTGTCCACCCTTACAAACTAGTGTCTAGCTACTTTCTATTCTATCATAACTAATCGAGCAGTACAATAACTGGAGGCCCTATCGCATTACGTATGCAGCGCGGGCCTTACACGGAGGCGGCAGGACGTTGCACCCGCCTCTCGGCCTCTCGCCACAGAAAACTAATAAACAGAAGTATATAAACATATTTTTTTTATACCAAATATAATTCTATCGCGCTATCGAAACTATAACAGTGCCCCCGATTCTCTTGTTTCATTTTCTTACTTAATTTGAGAGCCCATCCCATTCTCATTGACTCAAATCACAAAGACCACTGTCATTTTATTTGTTGAGTTTGAAAAATACACCAATAGTAGTTGGGCTTAATGTTCAAGAAGCTTGTTTTGAAAGTAGTGCAGTAGTTTTTAGTACAAAATGTCTATAAATATAAATATCATCCATCATATTGCTTTCGATTTTGACACCCTCTTGACCAAGAGCAAAATTACGCTACGTTAAACTAATTGTAACCATATTATGGAGTATGCTTTCTGTATGTAATACTCTGTGCCTTGTATCTCTACGTCCCCACATTTGTCTCCTGGCTGCTCGTCCATAACCAGAAAAGGAAACCTGAGTAGGGTTTTTGCAATAGTTCTGCTATACCTGGAGCTATTTTCTTGTCACCGTTTTGCTCCCAGAGATGCTACTGGATTAGTACTCATCATTCTATAGAATCGTATTAATAGTGTCTTCCTGAGGTGACAAAGACCCGAAGTCATAAATATTTATTTGTAAACAAATACCGATTAAAATGGGTGGAAAATCTACCTGTTTAATCATCAATAGAGGGTGTAAAAAGCTTATTTAACGCAAAAAAATACAATACTTTTCTTTAAAAAAGTTGTTAGAGCCGCTAACATTTTTACTTAGATGCCAATTAGGCAAATTCACATGTCACAGACCATATGCGTAAGGACATACATCTGACTCACTGGAAAATACATGTGATACCACTTTACTTCGCATTTTTTTTAGCTGGTTAATATCGCAAATTGCCCATAAAACAGCGTGAAGTGATTATATCTGCATACTAAGCTTCGCCATACTGTATTTCAACTGTGGTCTTGCCATTTTTGCATCAAATCAACTACCACTAACCGACGAATTAAATTGTGCAAGATTATGCGTTTTGGAAATCTGAATGTAGGAGCCCAATAGTGACGTTTAAAGGTAAAATGAAGACAAGGCTTTGAAAATCTTTACTTTTTCAAATAGCCTAGGATGTCGTCCAATAAAAAAAACAGTATGAATTAATTAAAAATAAGTTTCTCAAAAGTTAAAGAATATTATAAAGCGCCGAGAAAAACACACCGAGGACGGGTGCGGGTCGGGCGCGGATGTAATTGTCCTGTATATAAAATCCACGCAATACACCCGAAACCGACCTGCGCCCAAATCGATCTCGTTATTTGTTTTTTTTACGCTTAACTACTTTTTTTTTATTGAATTTCATAGCGTAGGATTTATTAACATTGTGGCAGAGCCGTCCACTCCCTTCCTATCTGAGCCTAAGTGTGTCACCACACCACCACTCATATCTGCCCGCAAGCAATAAGTAAATTGCCTTATTACCATCAATTTGGCTGTAAGTAATGACCACAATTACTGCGAGGTAGGAGACTTTTCTTACGTTCATGGCATTTTAAAGTAGATGGCTTAGTGGAATGCCAAGATTTAGCAAATATCCCCTTCTAGTACTTACAAAGTCAGAGCCACACCAAATCTTCGTAGCTGTGAACATAGAATCAAACCTTCGAACTATTAAGAACAAAGTAGAGCCAAACAGCTACCTTTCCAATTAAATAGATATTGCACAACCGCTAGAGAATACAAAAAAAAACTAAAATATATTAAAACACCACGTGATGTGTCGCAAATGTTATTCTTATCGGTTGCATTTTTCTAAACTAGCCTAATTTGACAGCACTAAAAATGTTGCCGTCGTTTTCTCATAAACTGAAACGACGAAGACGGCTATAATTTTAGAGCTTTCATATTAGGTTAGTTTAGAAAAATGCAAAAAGAGAATAATATTAATACCACTATCACAAAGTTTCTCTAGCGATTCAGAAGCTTAACTTAGCTAGACGCGGCTTGGCATCTCATTTGCACACACACGCACAAGTAGGACGAGCTTGAGCGAGACACAAATAAAAGCTTTTATAAAAAAAAATAGTGTACTAAGTTGCAATCCTATCCTTTTTGGCTGAGCAGCGTGCCAAATGTAGTAACTCAAATTATTGAACTACCCGTGACTCTCGACCTGAATTCCTGATGAGCTAGTGGAGCGTACCACGTACTGATTCATAATGATTTGACACACTGGGTCCATTAATTACAATGCTATAATCAAACCAAAAGTTTGGAAGACTCCTTTTGATCAAGAGTGAACTATTTTTATTTACTCATTACATAAACCAAAAAAGTTTAAATGAGTTTCAATGTAAAATATTGACAGATTCATGGACAAAAATAACACAACTTAAGGAAGGTACTCTGTAGAATTCCAGGCAATTTGTGTAAGCTTCCAGAAGACAAAGGGTTGTTTAAAACCCATAGCTAAAACCTATTTTAGTCTTCTTTTCCGACAAATAAAAACAGAGTACCGTTTGTCTTCGTTATAACGAAACGCCTGGAGTAAGTCTAAGTACTCATGCTAAGCATGCATGGTTCTTCTCTACTGTCATAGTTTTAGTTTGTCTCTACAATGATAACTATGTCTTACCAACTTAACTTTTGTTTTCTCTTCGGTAGAGAGAAACGCCTGGGGTAAGTAAATACTCATGCAAAGCATGAGCAATTGAGCATTCATGCTTTTTCGGTTCTAGTCTACTGTTATCGTTTTCCTCTAAATCAATAATCATGGCTTACCAAATTATTTTTAAGTACCAATCTTTAAATTCAAAGAGACACTAAGCCGTGCCGACTTTGGAAACCTTCTGTGTGCGTATTCCACCTACTTGGTCAATGTATTTTTCACAATTTTACCTTGTTTAACAAATAATCTTTGTAGAAATGTTTTTTTTTAAAACCAGACGTTATGACATACCTACGACTCTAGACAACTATCGACTGGTATGTCCCGTTATTTCCTACCAATCGAGTCGCATACTAACACTTCTTTATCACTAGTTATACGAGCCTCGTCTTTCTAACCTTGTAATACAGTTGAAAATCTCTTGCGTAAAGTCAAAATAGAATGACGTTTGAGTCAATTAAAATAATACTAAAATTCGATATCTCTGTGATAGAGCAAGAACTAGTCTGAGAAAATACGAAGAAGCATGTAGGTATAGGTAGTGAAAGTATGTGAACTACAAACCTTGGGTGACAAAGTATTTTTAAAATGAAAAATACCCAAGGATAAGTACTTATTTATTAATTTAAAAGTTTTCATTTCATTTTTATCTCTATATACATAAAAATGAATCCCTATTTCCCTTGGTCACGGTATCACGCGTGAACGGCTGGACCGATTTCGCAAAAAATTTTTTGTTGTGTTTGCTATTGGCAGGAAAAATTTAGAAAAATGAGCTGAATATTAAAAAATTTAAGAATACTTAACCACTTTATTTTTTTTCTAATGTAACCTTAGCGCTTTTGACAATATAAACTTTTTTTTATGTAACCTTATGACGTTTGACATAACATTGACAGAATGCGTGCTGCAAGTAGCTAGGACCGTTAAGACAGGACATCGTCTGTCGGGTAAGCTAGTCAGTTATATTAGTAGAGCTACAAATTAATCGAAAAAATACAGGCGTAGGCTTACGCTGTATCTGTCTAGTTCCCGAAGAATACGTGATGTGACCATAAAAACCTTTGCATCTCTCTCAAAAAAGAATCTCAACAAATAAGGTCGATACAAAACCTGAGAAACTTCATTCATACTTCTAAAATACTTCAAATCCTTCCCAGTTTTTCATTTGCCTCTTAATCGAGAGATCCATTCATGTTTTCCAACTATGAGGTCACACATCTTAATTGAAAACTAAGCAGATGCTTGACGCAATAATTACTCCTCATTTACACCTTATGCGTTTATAGGTTGTTTATGTACCTGTCTGTATATACGTACACTACGTACAGTACTTATATCTGTGTACACCTATCTATTGGAAAATAATACAAATCTACCTAATATAAGTTTAGTCTTAGCCTACAGTCTTTTCAATCAAATTTTAATATGGATTGTATAAAAATAAGACAGATGTTTTTAAAATTAATGTAGGTACTTTTTAGCTGCTACAATTAGGTATTGAAATTATAAATTTACCGAATTTAGAAAAGCACTAGCGATAAGAGACACTAGCATATCTAATTTTCCTAAACTATAGAGCAATTATTTCTAAATGAACACTATTTGAAATAGATGGATTATGATTGCGAAGTAGACCGATACTCATTACGGTTACTATCCTACGTCTGGTAGCTGAGTGACTGTAATCACCAACCACTTTTAGTGGTACTCCATAGTAATAGACAAAAACCGAGCTCCTATTCATGTCTCCACACCAATACAAAAATCTTGTAAGCCCAAAACAAAGACGTATGCCAAAGCTACAGTACAGCATATTATTACAGCATAATAATAATGAGGTGGTTAGCCTTGTCAAGAAGAAAGTAGCAGAAACAAAGGTTGCTGCTCACGAGGGTTTGCGCAAAGCATGCTCCTGTTATGATTGATCGATCTATGCCTGCATAAGCTACAAGCATTGTCTGTATAATTGTTGTTAATGCATTGTACAAAGTCACATTTGTTATTTGTACACATAATTACATCGAACTTTTTTATACGTGCGGTTTTTAATTTGATGAATCGTCGTAGTTAGCGTTGTCAAAAAAGATCTGCCTGGTAAGCAAGCAAGTGATGGAGTTTTTAGGCCGCCTTAAGGCCTCCACCGTGGCTTAACGACTGCTAGAGCCGGAACCGACAGTTTAACGTGCCCTACGAAGCACGGAAGCGCTCTGATGTAAATGCCACTAGCGGTCACCCATCCAAATAGTGACCGCGCAGAACGTCGCTTAACTTAGATAATCAGTGAAGATTGACTAAGCAAGCTTGTTGCCTGATACGGTACAATTATTTTATATTTTTTTCGACTTTAAAATCATACTTTGATAAGTTTCATGTTACATCCAGTTCGACAAAATATATTTTAGCACATAACTATGACACTTAGGTATTTCTAAGATATATAGGTCTTTAGCACATAACTGGTGGTATTTCTAAAATATATGGGGTTTATAAATCATTACGAGTTTCGAGAGAATGATGATTGAGGTTATCCGCCTACGTATTACTGCTACCCTGGCACTTGCACCATTGATCAGAATAATCACTCTGTCCTTGCTAGATAGTACCTTCTGCAATCAATTGTTAATGATCACTAGGCCACCCACTGATAGTGCATTGTATAAAAGGTGTCTTTATGACATTGTGCTCTGTCAAATTGGAATGCAAATACAAAATATTGCTTCTACTTTTGGTTTTTGTGGTGACGGTTTTCTGCTCTTTGGTATAACACTTTTGACTATTGAGGTTACTCTCGTATCTTCGCCACGGTTTATCCCACTACTTTGATTCTTATTCACGTTCGTCCCACTGAACATGTTGGACATCAGTGGGACCAACGGGAATGAACGCTTTGATAAAGATAAGGAAAGTGACCAAAACTATTATAGGTACGCATAGATTACCGAGTTATACAATTTATCATGGAAAGAATAAATTAATAAAATACAAAATTCTTGGACATTACACACAACGCCTTCTAGTAGGTACCCTACCAAACTAAAGAAAAAAAAAATTGCTTAACAGAATATCAGGCCCGCAATAGAGACACCTTGTAGAGATCGATCTTCAAGTGTTCTTCTAATAGACGCAGTTGTCTTCCGGCGTTCAAGATCCGTTACGTAACATCTGGTTCTAACCTTTATTATCTGGGGTAATTTTTATTGCGCCATCAAGCAAACTGCAACCATTCATCTTCATCAACTCCTTAGTCAACATTATTCTGCTGTCTCACTTAGTCCACGTAAGTTTCTTGCTTCTTCTAGGCTTTGGTTATGATGGACTGGCACATTGAGTCACTTAGTATATAATTAAGATGGTTTTGAATTATCCTTGTGATTTTACTTCTTGGGTACCAACTTCATCCACCTTACCAAAATCAGGGTGAAACTTTCGAAGTGTGGAAAACTGAACGATGATGTTTGAAACGAGTGGTCAAAATTGAAACACGCTTTGTATAAAACAGAGATTGAGAACATTTTTGTAAAATGAGAGTACTTCTAAAACATAGTGGTTATTATTTTCTTTGTTCTTTGTATGTTTTTCATTAGTAAAAGGCAAGTTTCGATCTCAATCTCACACGTAAGCGGTGATGCGCTGATGCGTGTACCTTGCTGGTTATGATAATAATGACATTTGAGCTTTGGAAAGTAGGCAGTTGTCTCGGTCTTTGATTTGTAAATCTTTTTTATTCATCGCATTTTTATATTATTACTAGCCGTCTCCCGCGGTGTTGCTCGCGTTCCCTTTAGAGTGTGACTTTTCAAAATTCCTCTCTTAGTGCACCCCTACACTTTATAAACCTCTCGGACTTATGGTTTAGGCTGTGCGTTGATTCTCTGTCAGCTTCAAAAGAGTTTTATATATATTGATGATGATTTTAGCGCAGATCCACGTGACCATTCCGCGTTCATTATTCTTCTGAGCCATTCACACCACCAACACACTTATCATTATAGACTCTTCTTCTTTTTCATTTGTGGTGGATGTAGAATATTTTAATATTTTGAACTTGGCTTGGGAGACAGGACTTTAAATAACAATTTTTAATGTACAAGCGTCTTCTTTGACAAAAATTGCTGCATAAACTTCCTTGCAGTGCATTATGACCTTATGAGATTTGCATGACATCAACCAGCCACTATTCCTACTCAAAGTTTTGACGCATCTCTATTCTGAGATCACTGCGTAGGATTCGTAGTTAGGAGATATGTAATAAAAAATCAGTTGGTGCAATCGTAAGATGCAAGCGTAAGAATCCACATTTATTCCCATTGCAAAAGGCTATAGATTTCCAAACGGTTTTGATACGTTTAGACGGATATTTGGTTTGGACCTTGCACGATTAACCGCGCGAGAGTTTCAGCACCTTTAACATCAAACGCGATAAAATTAGAGTTGTTGGGTTGTTTATTGTTAGAAGGTACTGATTAAAAAAAAAATTGAAAATCCTATCCAGTATTAGGGTGCATGCACACTGGCCAATACCGACAACACCTAGTTAAACGATACCAACATGTTGCTCGATCAAAAATATCGGTGTCATCGCGAACACATTGTGAAAGCATCTAGCATGTATGAGATTAGCTTTCCGCCTATATCGTGTCGATGGCAGTGCAAAACAGCCAATTATCCTGTCCAGCATAAGAAGTGCTATTAGATACAACGTGTCGTGTATCAATATTACACGTCGTCCTTGTGTCCATTCTATCTTCCGGTCGTTTTCTTAATACTTCATAGCTACACTGGAGCCTGGTCTTAGGTGTCTACATACGAGTATGTGCAACAATTTAAGGGTATTAAGGCCTAAAGTAAAGAGCTAGTGGTTTGGTAGTGCTTATGAGTCGTCAGAATACTTCTCACTAGCAATCTTTTCGGAAAAAAAAATATTCTAAACTTTTTTTTACAGAAGTTGTAGAAAAGCTGGGATCGTCGTCTGATGAATGCTGACAGCGTTACCGGACTATTGCTAAAAGCAAAGAACTCTCTGCCCTATCAAATGTTTTTGGCAACAAACATAACTAACTCAAGCACGCTTTTTATACAATTATCACCAGTCACTACTGTAAAGTTGAAAATAATGTTGACACTAATAGAATATTTTATTTTCAAGATTAAACAGCGCGCTTCCTTCCCTTACTGCCCCATTTAAAACCACAAGCTGTAAAAAAAAAACTCTCTTATTTGAACCATACTTACATAAGTGTATGTGAAATCGAGTTACTATTATGTGTGGTTGAGAATAATGTGGATTTTAAAATAATAACGATCGCATGCAGTACATAGTTTGCAGATAGTTCAATTGTTTCGTGTGAAATTAGTTAATATTGTAAATGAAGTATGTAGTTACATTTATAATTATTATATTTTATTTTGTAATTTTGTGTATTACATAAATTTACTTTGTTGTTAAAATGTAATACAACGTGGCAGTTATTGCACGTAACTAGATAAGATTATGCTCTAGATAGCCTTGTCAGTTTAATAAAACGGTCTAGTTGACATGTTAAGTGAAGCTTAATAAGCATTTAAATTAAGTGGCCAATATTATTTTATCAAACATGATTTTAAATAAATATTATAAATATCTACACCAGTATTTGTGAGATAAATTAGTCCCTAGGGAATGATAAAAGTACTAAACCTAGATCACCTAAGCTGTAAGCGTTCCTTCGCAATAGTTCACTTCATGTTTGTATTAAAACAAATTTTGGGACGAAACCGTAATATAAATATTAATAAAATTGAAGTTATTGTTTCGTCCCAGTGGAACGAGATACAGGTAGTCCGAAACTAGAATAACTCGTTTTTTAGCTGCAAAAATAGATAGAATAGATATAATATTCTTTTCAACACACTTGCTCATAAAGTGGCTCTATGGTCACTGCAATTAGGCACATAATGACACCCATAATCAAACTGTGACTTTTTCATTGCTATAACTCACTAGTGAGTTATAGTTTTTTTTTTTGAATTTTTTTGGTTGAGTTGCTTTGTTTTTAAAAAAGTTTTTATTCAAAAAAAGATCGTGTTCAATAGAACAAATAAATTAATGTTCCTATTGCTTGCTCATTTCATGCAACTTCTTATTTAAATAGATAATTTTAACTCGTACGTGTTTAATAAATAAAACTTTCACTCAAATATAACTTTTGATTTCTCTGTAATAAAAGAAAACTTTAAATTCCTCATTTTGTACGTGGCAGAATATACCCAAACCCTATGCGCGGAAAATAAAAAAAAAACCTCATCCCTTTCTTTAGTCTGTGGCCGATCGCAATGCGCGCGTATAGGAAATTTTTCCCGCCATAGCGAAACATTTGTCACAACTCGTTTTCACTGTTGAAGTTATAGTTATTTTATTCACAAGTGTGTTGAAAAACGTCGTATGATACACGTGTGTATTGGTGATTACCGTCCTCGGCTCTCTTAAGACCCTCGCCTACGGCTCGGGTCTCAATGGCACCTCGACGGTAACCACCAATGTACCACACTAGTACCATAATGTACTATTATTGTACACCACTTATAAGTAAAGAAAATAACAAAAAAATATCATAATTGGTAATACGATCAAGTTTTAGGAGGTAGGTACAATGGGCGGCCTTATTGCTTAAAGCAATTTCTTCCAGGCAACCTTTGGATGGACCGGATCTAATACACAAAACACGGATGGGGCGTACATAAAAATAATTTGAATTATTAAATACTATTGTCTCCAAGCACAGAAAGAACTCTACCTAGCTCTACTTTTCAGACATGCTGGTTTTTTTTTTCTTACCTATTTTACTCGTACCTATAAACAATATTTCTATTATTAGAATAAATTTTGTGTGACCTTTAATAACTGTTCGAGAAAGGCAATCAAGGCGACAATATGAGAACAGCGTGCGTGGGCAATTGTAACCAACTGGGCTTCACAAGGGCAGAGTATGCAAATGGATTTTTTCAGGTGAGCTGCAGATCACTTATAATGTTCCAGCTTCATCCAGTGGTAGTACTTATGTGTCTATTTATTGTGCGGTAGCGCTGAGAGGATGGTATAGGTGCTGGGCAAGCCTACTCCATCTAAACATTGTCCCAGGCACTACTGTGTCCCAAGTGTAGGCATAGATTGCCTCCTGACGCTGTATAAATCATCTTCAATAGATGTAAAGGCCTAAGATGAGCGCTATAAGACTTCACCAGTATATATATTTTTTTAATAAAATGTCAAGACAATTTTCATAATGGTAAGTTTGTTATAAATGTTGTAAATTAAATTAAATGTTACAAATATTTAAGTTTTAAACTAGCTCTTCTAGCCAAACTCTAAAATAATAATAATACAATTAGAAAATGAGTCAAAACATGTTTATTTCCTTCTATTCATACCATTACTACCACTTTTTAATATCAAAGTATTTTTTTATTTATTTCTGCCTCTACCTTTCTAATTCATTTTGATTCTACTAATTAAATATTCTTTTGGCGAACTAATAATCTTGTCAATTTATATTCTATTCGAAATACATGTAGTAAATGAAAGTACTTGTATGTAACTAATTGGACAGAAGTTTCCTTTTCAATGTGTAATAACTTAAGTAATTAAACTTCGCATCGCAATAACAAGTTGATTGCCATGTCTTCAATAATAGCACAAGGTAGAAACTGAAATGCGTGAAGCAGTAATATAAATATTTATGTCAAAGTTTATGTTTAGACTAGCCGTCTCCCGCGGCGTTGCTCGCGTTAGAGTGTGACTTTTCGAAATTCCTTTCTTAGTGCGCCCCTACACTGTATAAGGAACCTACCTTCCAAATTTCATACCTCTAGGACTTATAGTTTAGGCTGTGCGTTGATACTCTGTCAGCTTCAAAAGAGTTTTATATATATTTATGATGATTGATGATTGATGATGATTGATGATATTTGAATGTTTATGTTTAAATCACGCTGCAACTAACTACTGAGCCCGTTGTCTGAGTTTCGTTTTGTTGATCGAAACGCATATCGAGAAGCGACTTGCGAGATATTTTGTTTGAAAACCCGATAAGGGCCTCTAGCGAGAGATTGGCAAACTAGTTTTCTCCATACAAAAACTGCGAGTTTGTCAATTCTCGCTTGTCGCAAATAAATATAGCAAAACTCAGATATTTAAAGCTCGGTACCTGAATAGGCTACTTTTTATCCCGAAAAATCAACAGGATTAAACGGGACGCAAACGAAACCGCGGGCGAAAGCTAGCACCTACTAAAACTTTCTCTTGCATCATCTCTAAAAAAAATTAGATAAGTTATCGAAAACTTATAAAACTACTAAACTTAAACTTTACTAAAAATATTCAATTAGAACTAAGGGATAAAAGATTAAAAAAAAGCTGCTTCTTGTAAAAGATATTGTACTTAATCAAATACAACCTAGGTGAGGTACCTATGTTGTTTCATCAAAGCAGGAAACCAACTTTTTCTCTTGAAAAAGTTGGGTATAATCAATGCGTGACGAATAAGCAAATGCAAAAAGTGATTATTCCAAAGACGAGAATAATTTTTATCAACAAAACAATTGTTGCGATCTTCACAGTTCGGTAACGACTCAATGTCATGACTTAGCAGCTTCATTGCAATTTTTTCGATTACTAGTATTATTGAACAAGCATTTTTCGGAATGGTGCTATGTTCTAAACGCTAGAGCCTATTTTACGTCATACATCACGTCAGGAGTATTTCTTTATGAAAAAAAAAAACAATTATTTATATGGATAAACCTAAGAATTAAAAATATTTTATCTGTTATAGTTTTTGATAATATTATGTACTTAATATTATTATAATTCATTTATTATTTATTATTTATAATTCAGTTATTCATTTAGAATAACGCCCGACCATTTGACACTTGATTCCACCATTTTCACCTTCTCTATGATTATTTTCATATTTTTTTGTGCGTAATGGGTATGATTATTCTTATAAAGGGAGATGTCCATTGATTTTTTGTTTTTATTGCGTTCACACTATGCCGCAGTGGGCAGGAACTTGGGCAGGGAAGTGGGCACTAAACACGATCATGCCTCAGTCCCGGCTCCCGGCCCAAATTCATGCCCTTGCTCTCTAATGAGAATAAAGGCGATATTGCTGTGGCAATAAGTCCGCGGCAATAATTCCAGCAGCGGCATGGGCATAGTGTGAACGGTATTTGATTTTGCTAAAACTTTTTACGAGTCAATAAAGTACCCGCCTTATCAACTGATAATAATTCAGTATGTCAGGCTATGCTATGCTTACAATCTCTTTCATGACTTGTTCCACATAACTTAAAGTTAACCGAGTGCCTGTCAATCACATATTGGGCAACTAGGACACCCTGTTGTTATCTGACCTTTCAACATCCTGCATTGAGCTTTATGCACTTGTGAATTGAGTGGGAATTCGCATAGCAACAATCGACACCATTATAGTTTGTTTACAAGGAAAGTGGTAAAGTGGCATATTATCTTGCTGTGAAGATATTGAAAAAACTTGTCAGTATAATGTCAAGTGTCGTTGACCTTTACTTCTGCATAAGTTAAAAGTGGACAAATAAGGTTCGTTTCAAAAAAGTTTGTTTTGCAAGAAAAACATAATTTATGAGGGATATTTTTGTATGCACTTTAAAATGTCGTAAATCAAAAAACTATATTGTAACTTCGTCAGAAATACTTCAAAAGAAATAAAACAGTTCACGACATAAAACATATTTTTCACAAAGATTATTACCTACTAATACAGTATTTACAATATTTACAAAACACATATGAAACAGTTGAGCTATCTACAAACCATTGCAAACGATTTATAGATAGCTCAACTTTATATCAACGGAATTTTGTATCAACACTTGAGATTGAGAGTTGCTGAGTTTCCATGGTTACCGCGCAGTGCAACTCAAAAAGTTTTGAGGTACGATCTTTTTATTATTTAGCAAAGGAGACCCCTTGAATCAATGGTTTCAAACATCATTGCCTTAAATAGATACACTTTATCGCTCTAACTTTATAGACAAAACTAGCCTAGTACGTGTTTAGCTAGAAGTAACATAGGTAATGATTTTAAATTATTTAAAAATACAGACATTTTTCGATTTCATCTTAACACCATCATCACAGTAATATGGCAAAAAAGCAATAAGTACTTCACAGCGAAATCTTCACATGAAACTAGTTCTTGCAAAGATTTCGCTACCTTCACCGTCAACTCACAAATCTCAATTGAATGAGAAATCGTTTCCCTGCAATAATCAAACTGTCGCCGAACCAAATCACGGTAAGAATAGATGGCATAAAACTTGAACGATATAATCGCACCATTGTGTCATGGGAGCCATTACCTGTCACAATGGGAAGCGAACCTGCCGGCCCCATGGTGTGTGCACATAACTGTATGAACTTGGTATAATTAAAGGTCGTCGGTTCAAGGTACTGCGGGGTAATTTTTGCGTTAGGTTATTCTTAGGGCTGACATTTGACTAGCCTAACTACGTAGCTATACGTAGGTTGTCGGAAAATTATGATTATCAAACAATTTTATTTTGTTTTGAAAGTTTAACGAATGCCACTGTATTATGAAACATGATAAATGAGAATATTAAGTTTTTTACTTTTAATCTATCTATACTAAAAACTTGTACAAAAGCGAAATTCACCCTAAAGTTATAGTCCATTTTTGGCGTCATCACATACAATACTATTTCATAATCTACATCGGGGGAAAGCCAGTATGGGGTCAATCAATTCTAACCCAACATGACGTCTTTTATAATTGAAGTAAGATCGATATTTTGACTAGTTGGTTTCAAAGATTATCGCAAGGTTTTGAAGATGTTGTAGTAAAAAAGCGAACTTTTTGTATCGGAGAGAGTTACCACATCAAACTATTAAATAGGCATCAACTAGGCCATTTGCCAGTTCCGTCACCATAATAACATTAAAAACAATCAAAACATTTCCTGGTGAAATTCTAGACGCAACCAGAGTTACGCAATCTTGAACTTTATGGTCAACATGATCATGTACCACTTCATTCACTTCTACGAACACAAATCTGTTTACAAAATAATACCGTGTTACACGTATTTGTATTAAAATATATTTTAGCATGTGAAGTGGTGAAAACAAATATGTAAATACTTTTAAAAGGAATAAATAACAAACCGCCCTGTAGGATTGAACAGAGTAGAGAGATTGAGGCATATACTCTTAGTCGTTCCAGAAATCCCCCACGCAAGGGGACCCATGCAGAGGAAAAGTGGAATGAGCCCTCGCCTCGACTCAACCTCAAAATAGTGCTTTGGGTAGTTTTAGTAGTCACTACTAAAGCACGATTTCGAGGTTGAGTCGAGGCGAGGCGCGAGGAGGCAACGACCAAAAATATGGGCCCGAGACTCTATGAAGTCTTTATACCCTCTTGGAAGCTTGAAATGGTTAGAAACACCGTGTTTTGTTTCTTTTAATTCATCATCATCATTTCAGCCCGTTTGCACCCACTGCTGAGTATGCCTCCTCTTTATGCCTCCTCTTTATTACGCCACTCTTTTCGGTCCCTTGCGAGTCTTGTCCAGTGATTCCCAGCCAGTTCTACTATGTCATTTGACCATCGGGCGGGTGGTCTGCCTCGTGGTCTACGGGCATCCCTTGGCCACCATTTAAGAGACCAATCCATCTTTTAATTAAATTCTGAAATCTGCTTGCCAAAAGACAAAACACGGTGTAACTCTTCCATGCTGAAATCGAGATTATTAAACAACAGAGTTAAGTAGGTATTAAGGAATGAACGGTTAGACATTTTTGTCATAGATTTTATCTACGCAGTGATAAGCAAATGAAATAAGACCACGTAAGCTACCCTGAATCCAATTCACTGCGTTTAAATTTTGAACCGACTTCAAAAAAAGAGGAGGTTCTCAATTCGGTTGTTTTTCTATGTTTGTTACCTCATAACGATTTAAAAAAAACTTTTTTTACTGAAAGCGTGTTATACTTCCAGATTAGTTCCATAATTTTTTTATCATAATCGGTTCAGTAGTTTGGGAGTTAAATAGGAATAACTGAAAAAAACGTCCTCCACGCATTGAATTAATATTACTACGCTAGTAATAGTTCCTCAATGCCTCCATGTATATACGACATTGCATATTTTGCTTTCCTGTGAACTTTCAATGGTGTTTATAATTAATAGAACAAACCCAATGAACTACCATCATCATCTGATTCTGATGATGAAACTGTATCAAATTGAAGTCGATTTTTTAAAGTTTTTAAACTTCTAAATTATTTCTTTTTTTGTCTCTATAAGTATCCAAAGGTTTTAAGCAAAGTTTTTAAAAATGATTTTTGATTATTTCGCTAAGGTTAAAAGGGCATTCAGACACATTCACCAACATATCGAGAGGATCTTACGAAACAGCTATTAAGGTCAGTTGATTCTCGATTGGTCTCTTAAATGGGAAACAATTAACTCTAAATGTCCTATGTTTGGTGCGCTATCGGTATCCTTGGTGCCACTCAGTCACTAATCTACCAATTTGTTAAAGCATCACTCTGTTCTTGCAACTACACTCGTGAGCAAAAATTCCGGGTCATCTATTAAAACTTCTAATCTTTGGAACCATGAATCTTGAGAAATTATGGAAGCTAATACCTAATGCAATTAAACAGTTACTTTGTTTTAATTAAGGAGTACTTAGAAAACTGATTAACAAACACAATTTAGTTCACTAATCTAGAACTCATGGTTCTCACGATATGCAAGTTTTTATAAACTACTCGGAATTTTTGCTCTTGACTTTATTAAAAATATTACAAAAAAAGTATACCTACTATAATCGGTAAATTATTTGCTAAGTTTAGCGCAGTGTTCAAATCAATACCTGTATATAAAACTCTTTTGAAGCTGACAGAGAATCAACGCACAGCCTAAACTATAAGTCCTACAGGTATGAAATTTGCAGAGTAGTATCCTTATACAGTGTAGGGGTGCACTAAGAAAGGAATTTTGAAACGTCACACTCTAAAGGATAGAACGCGAGCGACGCCGCGGGCGACAGCTAGTTATTACATACTTACCTACAATTTTGTAACAGAACGTGCAGTTAAAAATATATGCGATTCAAGAACTGCAATGACTTCGCTAAGATCTCGTTTACACTAAATCCATTGAAACAAAGACAATACAATTTACTCTCTGATTTTATTTCGTCTACAGGAATAAAATTTTTCATTAATAATATTAAATTTATTAATATATTAATTTATTAAAATTTTCTACTCGGAAACTATTCCAATCACCGGTTGTGTAAATACTTCTGTATCAACACAACTGTTAAGACTGGCTTAGCTAGCAGTTCAACGCGTAGAATCGTAGGCTGCGCACGCCTCTGCAAACTTATAATTTCCCACTTCAACAAAGTTTAACATGTGACGTCACGGTAGAGCTGTCACTGTCAAAATGTTGCAGTGAAAATGTAAACAAGTTTCTAAAACTGTGTTCACGTTTAGTATAGTTTTGCACGATTTTATCAGTTTGTTTAGTGGTTCTTGGTACATTGATACGGCGATGCAGTGAAGATAACGTTTGCTAGGTTTGCGGTTGCGTGCGCTTAGATATTTTCACTAAAGTATTCGTGGAATGTGTTATTTTTGTATGTCTGTGAACTAAATAGTCACGTGAGTGTTATATTTTGAAGCTGGATGATTTTATTGATCTTACAATATGATAAATAATTTTGTATCGTGAAATTGCATTTAGAATAGTTTTAAACGCACATATTTTAATGCATAGCGTTATTTATTTAAATAAAATACTAAAATAACAGTATTTACAAACTTTATGAGTGAGGAAGTAAGGTAGGAACTAGTCGGAAATTAGGTACCAATTTGTTTTCAATGCTGACACATCTAAATCCGAAACATGGTTTCTATCAAATGCGAAACACGTTTGTCAAGAGAGGGCACCTTGCCCCGACCAGCCGGACATAAAAAAATAATAATGCTTAATCTAAACTGGAACCTTAATAGTTCCAGTTTGAATTAGCCACAAAAAGACACAAAACAAAAATGGTGACCAGACATCCAGTCGCATAGAAATACGCTTTTGATATTAAAATAAAGACATTCTAGTATCCACTATGCTACCTTATATTTTAAGTTTTCCTTAGCCTCTTAAATTCTTAATTGCACACAGAAAATATATACCTACAAACCATTTTTAAAGATATTGTACAAAAACAAAGGCAAACCTAACCCAAATAAGAGTTTTCTTCCAGCAAACCTTTCAGCAAGTCCTAAAAATATTTAAAAAGATTGGACCTAACTTATAATTTGAATACCTAGGCCAATATGCCGATTTACTGCTCAAACTTTGATCCGGACTCAAGCATAAACTTTTGTATGAAAATCTCTGCTCAAATCTATGCTTGAGGCAAGTTTTTTTACTTTCAGTGCCAATGGTAGAGCCACTATGTTTATAACATTCTACGTACAGGATACACTTGAGATTATGGTACCATACAAACTCATACAAACATCGCATTGTGTTAGGATACTGCTAACGTTCCATTCATGGTGTTGTGTTTCTTATTACTCATCGGAAGCAAGGTCAAATTTTCTAACATCGTATTATTTCCTACGTTCAAGTGTTGGTTCAAAATATTACAATACTCTATTGAACTACCTACACAATCTACATACTAATGAAAGGATATTTTTAGATAGTTTTCTCATAGCAAGTCATATTAAAATACTTCTATACATTTTGTCTACCCCTAAACAGATGGAAATTGAACCCACGAGCTTGCCGTTATCGTCTGTTTATTTTGTCTGTTATTGACAAAAAATATGTTTTGCTCTAATTTGCTAGCGAACCTGTTACTAGCCATTATCTGCGCCGAATATTTTCCTTTTTCGTAGGACATATTTAAATAGTTATTATTAAAAAAATATGGCAGGCCTGAGGGATGGACTAATATTTAATTAGTCCATGTTTTAATGTAAAGGTTGAAGCTCGTATGCTGTAGTTTGAATCAATAGCACTCATGTATTGCATAGGCTTTATAACACTCGTGCGTCTATGCTTTATAGCTTTTGTCTCGAGTGAGACTTGAACAAACTCGCAGCAAACGAGCCTAGAAGGCAAGTAGTTTGACTATATTTAAGATCGTATTATCAGGGTGAGTAAATTGTCGGCTTTCCAATAGCCCGCAGGCACACTGCCTTATCTAATCTATTAAATCTAGCCGCAATTGAATAGTAATCCTGTTTGTAAAGATTTACGATCGACTTTCGCAAACTTATCGTATCTAGCTAAAGGATCACGAACAGCACAGTTTATAGTAAAAAGTTGTTCGTATTGAAGTTGTTGATAGCTTCAACTTGTAAGCAAGCTAGCTAGTCTGTTCAGTTATTTTATCCTTCCTGATTACAAAATACTAGTTTCTGCAACAGTGTAAGTACTTGTAAGACAGTGCAGCCTTTATCGATTGTACAGGTACCAATTAAAACTATTGGTATACAAGCAACTTACTTCACAGCAATATACCTACGCCATGGTTTAGCCTATGCAAGGTTCTCTTATACTTTATCACCATTTTACCATCCACCTTAAGATTATTGAGACTTGTACTTCTAAAATATCACCATAATTTAGCAATATTTTAATCATGGCCATAACTACTGAGGGCAAACTTTTTATATTCATATTTATTGTTGCAGAAACAACAATCACAACAATGCAGACAGCTAGAGAATCAAGTCGACAGCGCCGCTGCAACAAAAGGCGCAACTCCCGTAAAAAGTCGCTATCGCCATCCGATCTCAAGTGCACTCGCGACCCAAAACCAGACAGTAGACTCACAAAGCGATCCTTATCAGAAGGTTCAATGAAGAGACACAGAAAGAGCAACATCCGACGAACTTTGACGCATCCGTTGACGGACGATATCAGTGTAGAATTTAGTGAAGTGAAGGTTCCGGAAAGTGATGAGTCTAACTTACCTCCGACGAGCAGTGATAGGGACACGGAGGATGATGGTCGAATCGTGCCAATGCCGGTGCCGGTCAGGCCGAGATGGGACTCTGGGAGTGAAATGGACTCGCTGGTGTCCACTGTTGTGAGGAGAGCGGCGCGACGACGCAGGGCGCCTAATAACCCAGGTAAATTACTATTCTACCTACATCCAATCGGCTACAAAATATTACTCTGAATTTACGCTTTTAAAAACTGCTGGTACCAGCTATTTTTTATCAAAAATATTTAAAATACTTGGTGAACTTATGTGGTCTCTTGATATTACGAGTATTAAGCGACTGATGATAGAAAACCGTATTAAACTGTGCAAAATAAGTACAAAAGAAATTATATCATGAATCTCCGTAGTTTGAAAATGTCAAATCGTGACGCTACCTACCTACTTATAAACGTACTACTTTTTACTCAAGAAGCCGTGCTTGTAGAGCAAATTGATAGTGAACCACTTTTGTAATCGATTTATCACCCGTCAATTTTTGAAAGACCAATAAAGAAAGTGGTTTTGTAAGAAAAACTACCTATGCGTATGTTTATCTTCCCTTATGGTTTGGGACCGTGACGCCGCGCCGCCGTGCATATGAGCTGTTTTGATAATTTTCTTTCATCTGCCACGGTCTTTGGCATGATGAGTAGCGACATTGACGAGGATCTCCACTAGTCTCTAGTCGTGGCTTCCTTCCTCTTGGTCTCCCTTGTTTTCTACTTTACCTGTAACCAGGTGTTTTTTCATGTTATTAAATTTTCTACTGGCAACATTTCTATAGCAGCTAGTACGTTTTTAAATTAAAATAACATACCTAACTAATATTATAAATGAGAAAGTAATTCTGTCAGTCTGTCGCGCTTTCACGGCAAAACTACAGAACCGATTTAAATGAAATTTGGTACACAGATAGTTTAGAGCCTGAGACATAGGCTACTTTTTAATGCGAAAAATGCGGTAGCCAAAGACACTATTCCACGCGGACGAAGTCGCGGGCACAGCTAGTTAATAATAAAAATAACGATAATATAGGTTTCCGCATTGCAGAAAATGAAAAATTAATGAATACAGTTCTTAAAATCCGAAGATAATTAAAAAGATAACAATCTAGATAAGTAATACCGTCTTTTTTAGTAAACAATATTGACGTAACGTTGAAACATTATTCAAAGAGTATGCAAAAAGCAGTCAAGGATTTTATACTCGCTTATTATATTGCAGCTCTCTGACGAATCCATTTTATGTAAATACCGTATTTTACTACTTTAACTTGGAAATCCATAGTTTAGTTTGTACAAAATGACTACCTAGTAGGTACTTTTGGTCCGCAGGTAAAATAAACATAAGCTTGCTTCAGTGCAAACCGAAGACATCCAATCAATGTAAAAATTAGTGAAACTTATTGTGATGGATCAGCTACTCAACTTACCCCCGTATTTATAAACAGGGCTTAATAGTCCGCCAAAACAATTCAACCAACATTCACTGTCCCTTAGAAAAGCTAACCTAACCTACATTGTTTAGAACTCCGGGAGTTAGTTCCAGCCAAGCGATAGTAGATACTCTTATCGTACATGTTTTAATCAAAATGCACGTAAAATAACTTATTTTAAAACACGTAGGCTTTCATTTTGCATAATAAGTAACATTCCATACGTGATGTCTCTGTACTTAGCACTCAAACCATCCAGTAAAGACGCACGCGCATCTATATAGGCACAGATCATGATATAGGTAACGCTGTGTGTGCGATGGCTTAGGTACTATCTAAATAGGTACATAATAGTGGAACAAAATCGTGCAAGGTCGTTAATAGTGTCATAGTAAAGCATATACCTATGTATTTATGCATGTAAATACATGAGCGTCAGTGTAATGCGCGTAGATAATTATGTAAATACATAATGCTGAATCTAGTCAGTTTATCGCTGCGAATGAATAATGTGATGACAAAATCTACATTATCTGCAAAAAAAACATAAAATAAATAATATTGAGTTGCGGTATTTACTAAAGTTTTCAGAGCCATCTGTGTTGGAATGCCGCAAAATAGACCATTTTCCGTAGTAATGAAAATCGCTAACAGATGGCGCTGTTTACAATTTTTAGTGTTTTTTTCAGAGCCTATTAATTACCGACCTACTTTTTTATGTTGATTCAAAGAAGGCTGCTTTTATAAAGCTAGTCAATCTGCTTTCCTAGGAACTAATTATTATTATCATCTAGAGAGGGTTAAAACTGCCATCTATCGAGCTTATAACACACTAGAGAAGAGTTGTGGGCAGTATTCATTTAAACTCGCGTCAATGTGTAGAGATGGCGCTACGATTCAGTTTTGCATTCTAAGAAAGTTAATTCTACCACAAATCATTATAATACTATACGTTCTACAAATCTTTTTGCAATAAATACAATTAATAGCTATGTATTTACGTAACAATATATTGCTAGCATAACAAACTATACTTAGTATGTTTGATAACAAATCATTTACAACTAAAACCTAGGATTTATCAAGTTAAAAACATAACAGATTTGGCTAATATTGTAAAAATTACAATCTAACAAATTGAATCTCGTACTTGAATACCTACACATGGCGGTCAGACTGCTTACTGGCTGGTTGTTAGCTGTAGGTAGCACGTGTAGGTTGATTATCAATTAAATAGTAGGCAGTGACACTGCCTACTGCCGCAGTGACAATGAATGTCAAAGCTATAGGTAAATTATTATGCCCTGCCAAACAGACAAAGGAAACATAAAAGCATATTGGGTCTTATCACTACTAAACTACTATTTATTTTAAGTTTAACTTTCAAATAGTTTTTAAGTTACACTTAAATTTGAGATTGTAGACTTCAGGCCGTACAAACTTACTTAACAACTAGGTACTTATAGTTTTTTTTAATAAAACATCTTTGCCAATAAACTCAACGTAAATTCAAAACAGTTGTACAACACTGCCTTTAGAATTTTGTCTTTTGCATTGACCAAGCAGTTTCAATCTAAAGAGACAAAGCTCTTTTTTTTTATTTTATATTTTTCGAACGGACTAAAATGCTGTTGTAATCGTCTGACAATATCTGACAGCGTTACCGGACTAAAAGAGACAAAGTACGGTAACTATTTGAGATATAAGTGAAGAGAGGCCTCTTTCAGTTATATACAGCCCTCCCCCTTTTTGGTCTTTTGCCTTTTTATCTGGGTTTTTTTTTGTTAATTCTGCTACCTACTTTTAATAGCTCGATTGCGACATAAATAAATAAATATTCAAATAACAGAATTTAAAAAAAAAAATAGCCAGACTTTCGCAAGTGAGTGCGTTTATGTCTTTTGTATGAAAAATTGTATCTTTGTATCCACAACGATTTAGCCTTGACATATTTTTCAACTTATCAAGTTTCGAAGTACCTACAGCTTCTTCTTCTTCTTCTCTTCAATAATGGCCTGTGTCCGTCATTTCGACAGACAATTTTGTCAATGTCAAGTGATATAATTGTAATAATATAAGTCAAGTCAAGTCATTTGTCAAGTCGGCTGTCGTTTGTTTTGAAAAATTGTGTATGAGATTGTAAGTATTTAGTCAACCTCTTCAACATCGGCCATCTATCAGGACGAAAAAAAAAATTATTTTTTTTTAAATTTTCAAATTATCTTCTTCTTACAAGTGATGTAACATTATTCATTAAATAAATATTGTGTAAGTATTAGCTTTGACCTCCAATGAGCCAGCGTAAGAAATTGAATGAGTAAAAAGTTTATTCTTCGTTATGACTACAAAAACTAACGCTTTATTCGTGGTCTGTCGGATCGGAGCGATCTTGGACATTAGTGTAGGTACAGTTACGTAGCTCTGACTTCGTTTTCAAGTATCTGCATGGTGACAGTTTTGCGTAGGAGTACCGGGTCTCCTACGTTCACAGTCTACTTTTCGCAAACAAAAGCTCTTTTTGAAACTTGTTCCATACAATTCTGGCCCAGTGTTTGGTCTAGTTCACCAGTGCAAGTTCATTGTTCGTCGTCTGTCAACTTTGAATAGGCTGTAAACGCCACGAGCACTTTAAATGCTTTTTGAGGCAAAGTTTTGGGTCTTGCTGAAGGTAGAGCCTTTTTGTTCCAGTACTGCCAGTCAGTTACACCGTTTTGGTTTTAGAGTAATGTTTTGTTGTTGGCGTTGAGACGCGAGGTGAGTCACGATACTCAAAAGTTGGCTCAAAAGTCGATAGTCTTTATCGATGAACGTAAATTGATCAGTACTTACATTAAGATTTGGTGTAGGAATACGTTAGAATAATCATTATTATACTTTTTTAATTTTTTGTATCATTAGTCAAATTAATGATGTTCATTTAATCATGTCAGAACGGTTATATAAAATAACCTACCAATCAGGTGAATACAGTGAATTATTAACCAAACTACTATTGAAAACACTTAGGTAAAAGCGATTACTACAAACGTGACTTTGAACAAAACATCTGTTGCAATACAAGCGTCATAGCAACGTCGATATGCAAACAATCGAGCACGGAACAACACTCGAGGCTAGCTCGGCGCAACAGTCAACCGGCCCGGCATCAGGCTCCCCGCACATCCGCTTGCGCACTCAAGTCCCGCGCCCGCCGACCCTAGTCTAACAAAACTTTAAAATAAAAAAAAAACAGTAAGCACTCCTTTAGCTCAAACTTTTTTGTTATCTAGTGAGGCCTTCGCGCGGCTAATTTGAAATTCGAACTCAGTGTTTTTGACAACACGTGCAATTTTCAAAAGTGGAACAGATTGGTTTTCTTTTGTTTTTTCATTTTACAGTCATAAAGTAATGTTAAAGAATGAATAACCACAAAACTGTGAATAAAAAGTCACTAAAATGCCATCTGCAAGTTTTGAAGTGTTTTTGTGTTGTAAAGGAAGTTCCCTTGAAACTTGAAACCACAGGAAACCATATAAAACAATAGGTAAGTTGAGCATAATACCTACCTAATACCTAGGTAGGTACGTAGGTACCTAGGTAATTGGATATTGGACAGGTTGCTAAAATTGGATTATACGCCTAATGCCTTCACAAAAAACGGTAAATGGTTTTATAACGGATTAAAAACAATGAAACATATTTTTTTTTCATTTTGATAAACAATTTTTTCCAACATAATTTGCACAAAGGAGACTTGTAGATATTCCTTCTTTATGTAGACCGTATATAGGTACCGCTATTTTATAAAGCTGGGTCTGTAAGTTTTGTAACAAAGCGTACCTATAGTTAGGTAGGTACCTTTATGTACTCTACCTAAGTAGGTAGTGTGTGGTGTACCTACCTACTTTACTTACCAACTTAGGTACCATTTAAATGATGCACTAGCAAACAACTGAGGCTTACTTCTGGCAAGAAAATTTAATTTTAAAACAATTAACTGAGATTTTGTGTAAAATTGATTAGGGATGGATTTAAAAAATGACGCAATCTCGGTACAGTTAACAGCCTAAGTGAACCTATCAAGTTTTAAACAAGTCTTAAGTAATTATAAAATAATGAGTAAGTATTCTATACTTACCTACTTTTATTAATTAAAACTGAAAAAACGCGAAATAGATTAATGATTGTAATCTCTAGTTTCTCCGGATCTCTTGGTGTCCAAGCTTATTACTAATTTCAAAATCCCTTTTAAGTTTTCCGCTCGTTAGGTACATCTGTAATTATCTGTGAAACACTTCCAAAACTTACTTCAATTTGACATAATAATGAGTAAATCTAGGCTTCAGAGTCAATGCTCTAGTTCTTATTTTAGTTAGTATTTCTAGGATCGGAAAAATACAAAAAAAAAAAAATTACGCACCACGTTAGCTTAGAAAAAAATGGCTAAACAAAACAGCCAGCTTTACCTACCCAAATAATATTTATACACTAACCTAACCAGTTACAGAAATGAACTGAAATTTTCCGATTTTGTTGAAAGATAAAACTTCGAGTAACTTCGGTGGCTGACCGTACAGCCATCGACAGAGGTTATTGTTCTTACCTTCGTGATGGTAGTGGTGATGACCTAATAAAATTATACGGAATGCGAATATTTTTTTACCAACTATAATCTAGGTACCTGTACTGTGAAGTTTTATTATCTTTTATTCAAGCCACAGCAAAAACTATCTAAGATGATTCCATCAAAAACGTCATCATCTACGAAAAAATTAAATTTATTATAGAAACGCTGTTATTAAGAAGTTGTAAATGAATGATAGTTGTGGCAATAAAATACGGTGCTTTTTCTTGACGTTGTAAAAATTTTACGCTGGATAAACAAAATAAATATTATTGTTCAAAAACCTCCAAACCTATCATTGTAAGATCTTTTACAAGATAATTACGACTACCTATAGAAGGAGATTATTTTAAAACTACGAAATCCAAAACTAATCAATTTATTATTCTTTGTTCCATAGTGGTAATATTATCATAAAATTTTAATGCTATTGTAGTTTAGCAAGTAAAGTATGCTATTTAAGGTTGTACAATAATAAAGGATTTTTATACATTATATATCTATCAAAAGTAATTGTTTGAATAATTTGGAAGACATTTTAGGAAGAAATATCAAAGAAGTAATACACTTAAGAAACAATGTACACATTTTTTGGAAGAGTAGTCTTACAACTAAGTGAGGACGTGTTGGGTAGAGAAAGTGTTTTCACTGCTATTACCATACCAAGTCTCTTTAGGGAATAATAATGCAAGAGCCAATAATATCTAACACTAACTGGACTGCCCCGACTTTGCACACCTTTTATTATACGCAAAAACCTTTCTTCAGTGACTACATATCTGTAGACTTCGTGTAATCAGGTTATTATCACAGAATCTTAGACTATCAGAACATTAATTAAAATCAGCCTATGGATAATGATACAGATGCCTAATAAAAAATATATTAAGAGCACCTCTTCATTATACTTCCGTAAATAAATTAGATCATAACCAGAATAAATGATCTACATTATTTGAATAAAGATTAATGATCCTTTGTAGCCGAAAGTAGATTTAAGTGCAGTGTAGGCGTGGCATAAATAGTATCACCAAAATTAGGTCTCTAGAAAAACAATAATGGCGAAACCTTGATAAATAGACTGAGCAAAATGCTAAGGTTGACCAACCGACGGACATTTTATTGGTTTTAGACGTATCGATGGTATATCAAAGTTATGTGTTAATGTAGTAGGTAAAAAATTACAATGCAATAACTTACGTTCTTTTTTTTTTTTTTTAATGATAAAAGTAATGGAACAAGCTGATAGCTCACCTGATGTTAAGTGATAACTTCTGCCTATAACAATGCATTACCTCACGTATTATCAAATACACGTGGTGTTGCCCCCGATTCAGCTATTGCATGGTTGCAGGTAGGTATTTACTTTATAATAACGCAGAATACTGGTCCTACTTATTTATCTACCTAGTCTAAAACCCATTGTACTTTTTCAATTACCCAGAAACTTGGATGTTATCGTTTGAGGTAAAGTTGTATGTTTGGTTTTACAAAAAGCTAAGTACTATAATAAAAACAATTCAGTTCATTATGAAACTTTATAGATATCCCTCCACGGGACCAACATAAGCCTTACATAAAATTATTTCGTAAAACAACTTCCCTTCGATGTCCAGTCGAAAGCCAGTAAGGTCATGTTCAGCCATGCGACCGCAAAATTATACTCGGGTAAAAAGTAATTGTGTTTCCGGTAGGGAAACCATCGGTATAGAACCAACCGGCTTTGGGACGAACTGACCGACAGCAGAGCATGTCTGCGGACGAACCTGAGAACATCAGATAGGATTACATTGGTCAAATCTACCACGGATACTCACCTGTTGGTTTGTTTACTCTAGCATAGACACACATCATCATCTGTCAACCCTTATACTCGTAACACTCAGGCCTTTGCATAATCTTAATTATTTTACATCAGGGGCAACTTTTTACCCATACCTCTATGAACGGGACGCAGCAGTGCCTGGGATGGATTAGGCTTGCCCAGCACTTATATCATCCTCTCAGCCTAGTCGGCCTTGTCACAGGAAAGACAAGGTCAACAACAAGTGTTACTAGCTCTCAGTAACATTATTAGTGCTAAGTAATACACATTTCTTCCCCGGACACTACTATACAATGATCAATACCTCGATACTAAGTTATGTAAGAGCATACAATAAGCTATGATTATGTACTCGCAGGTATCTACTGTGTACTGTATTAATTATTGGAACGATATTAGTTGTATGGTTTCGTCCCACCCTACCCCCCAGGGTTATGGCCAGGGGTATGGTGGGTCCGAAGTGGACAGACAGACAGATGGTCATTGGAGTGCAGTCTCTTTTGGATTCCTCTGTTGCTATGGAACCCTAAAAAGCATGTGTAGTCTCAACCTCGCTCTACCTCCTTCATCCCACGTGAACCGTCTTAGGCAACAAGCCTTGAATCGGCGCCAACTTGTGCAGACTTACTTTCATTGTCCAATTGAATGCTTATTTGATTACAATGAGGCCATCTGTACTAGGTATGGCCTTTTTGGCTATTGTTTATATGCGTTTTAGATCCACAATAACATTCTACTTATGTTTTATGTAAGAAAACGGTGTCTTACTTTCTAGAAAGTAAAGTTTCTCGTATTCCTGTCCTTATGTTTTAAATTTTTCAAGGTTCTTTAGAAATCAAATTAATGTATCTAACATAAATAGGTAGATAAGTAGGTACTTATCTACCTATTTATGAAACTAAGATAGATAGATAGATAATACTTTATTGTACACAAGGGTAAGGTACGTACAAATCTTAAAAATAACTTTGTATAGTACAATGGGCGGCCTTATCGCTGAAAGCGATTTCTTCCAGGCAACCGTAGCATGGAAAGTAACGAGCGGAGCGGTAACGGAAGGCGGTGCACAAACAATGTAACGATAAAAGCTAAATTATAACGCAATAAAATATACTACATAAAACTTACATAAATAAAAAATATAATATACTAATACATACCTAAAGTACTTTAATATTGAAAAATATCATCAAAGGTCAAATATAGCGAACATATGGCCAATTTTAAAAGACCTAGCTCAGATAATGCTTTTAGGTTCAAACACAAAAAGATACTGTTTCTTAGAAGGTTCAGAGTGAATCTTCATTAGGAAAAACCCAATCACGTCTGGCATCATAAGGGGTTATGTTAGGAGAATTTATGTCCCATAATGTCAAATCAATTTTTATTATATCCATATGACATGAATATTTTTGGTTATTGAAAACTACCACTAGCTTTCAAAACTTTTTATTGTAATTCCAAAGCTTTCAGCATTTTGTGTATTAATAGAACACAGTGTTTATGAATCTCTATAGTCTAGATGATAATTTAATAGAGAGTTTTAACTAACAATAAAACTTACCTATTATTTTTCCAACGATATCCGGAATCCATCTTGAGTCAAGCCTCTGTCTTTTTTCACGTTTTTCGTCTTAGCTACTTCTCCCTTCGACTTCCGGCGCCACTGTCGCTTCGTTTTGTTAAGCAATATGGCGGATGACGCTCGGATTTACCCTCATTATACTTACTCACGATGTACCAGGTAGGCATTACCTGGATTCCGGATATCGTTGGAAAAATAATAGGTAAGTTTTATTGTTAGTTAAAACTCTCTATTATTTGTTCCGATACGATATCCGGAATCCATCTTGAGTGATGTGTTTGTTATCTCCTGGTATGCCATAATTATTAAATTATGATGATGCTATAATGTGTTGTATAATAAAAATAAAAAATAAACCGTAAGGTAAAGAAAATTTATAATTCTTCTAATAATCATAATAAATTACAAATCATTATTTGATAAATCTGGATAAATCTACTAACGTACCGGTTCAAAGAAGTTTGACAAGGAAACTGAACGGGTGAAGTCATTATCACTTGATATGTCAGCTACTTCTTTTTGGTAATAAGTTCTGAAAGTATGCTCCTGTCGCCAATTTCCAGTTTCAAGAATCTGATCAATAGGAAACTTTTCTAACCAGTTGAGGGATGCTACAGCAGAGCGCACAGAGCCAGGCGTGGCCTCAAAGCCGGCGTCCTTCAGCACGGACTTGATCCAGCCACCTATTACCGTTCTGGATGCTGGTTTAGGGTCACCTCTAGCAGTTATAAAAAGCTCAGTTAGGTTACCTGATTGTCGGCGCTCATGGGAAGTTTTGATCAACTGTCGAGTCCAATAGACACAGTCAAGGTTTCTAATAGGATGTACCTTCAGTTTCCATCCAGATTGCCTATGTCCGATGTCGTCTGTCTTCGATCCAAAGCAAGGCCACAGGATAATAGCATTTTCTTCGTTTATGCATTTATCAGCATCAATTCTCAGTAGTGTGAGGTCGTGCACTCGACGTCCTGCTGCTAACATAAGTAATATGGCGGCACGTCGGGATACTTGATACAGATTACTCTCATCCGGTGTATTCTTTTCCAAATATTGTATTACCTTTTTCGCATTCCATGTGGGTGGTTTCATTTTCTTCTCTTTTGAAACTGAAATAGCTTTAAGAATATGTTTAACAAGAAAATTAGATGATAGTGTTTCTGTTGAATTAGTAAATGTGGCAATTACAGATTTGTGGACCAGTATTGTACGATACGCTAAACCTTCGCTGCTGTGAAGATAAGCCAAATAACGAGCTACTTGTTCAGGACAAGGTGTTTTATAAGTTACCTTATTAGATAAGCACCATGTTTTCCATTTATTCCATGCTGGAATGTATGTATTTAAGGTAGATTTCCGCCAACTTGACAATAACAAAGATTTTTCCTCTACTGACCAATCTTTGATTTTATCTGTCCACCCGAAATCAGCCAGGCTTCTAAATGTATGTCCTGAATCTCTGGTGGATGTATTCCGGTTTTCGTGTCGATCAGAACTTGTGCTAGGTTCGGTATGCGGTAAGGCTCTCGAATGGCTCTGGCTCGTAGGTCTGCACGCCAAAATACCATCTTCCACTTCGGCGCGATCAGAATGTACAGGCCCTCTGCAGTATTCAGATGAAACAGTACCTGGGGTATTAAATTCGGTGGAGGAAACAGCCATGCGAGTTTGTAATCCCATCGGCGAAGGAACGCGTTGTGGAACAGTGCATCTTGATCCTGTGTGTCCAGGGATACATACAGTCTCACCACATGAGCTGTCTTCGAGGCGAATAAGTCTACTTGCGGTGTTCCCCACATCTCGAATATCGCGCTCGTCGCTGCAGCTATCAGGTGCCATTCGGGACAAATCTTGCCTCGCGATAAAGCGTCCACTTCGCAGTTGAATCGACCCGGAAAGTACTGCGCTGTCAGAGATATGTTTAGCTCGTCCATTACCTTCAATAACTGGCGTGTCAGATCCAGAAGTTTCTTGGATTTTGTTCCACCTTCCTTGTTGATATAGGCTACTACTGTGCGGTTGTCCGTTTGCAATAGGATGTGAGCATTGTGCAGCTGGCAATCTTCCTGTTGGATCGCCGCATAGACCGCAAACAGCTCCTTGAGATTCACATGCCAAGACTGCTGTCGTTTCGTCCACTGACCTGACATTTTTGTGTCTCCTAGCTGAGCGCCCCAGCCGAAGTCCGATGCGTCCGTGGTGAGCAGGTGCGAGATCGGGCCCGTGTGTATGGGAAGTGAGCCCTGCGCTGCTTCTAACCACCATCTCATTTCGGCGAGCACAGGTTCCGCTAGTTTCATCTGCTTGTACGGATGCTCCTTGGGGAGGTGACGACTGTGAAACTGCAGGGTTCGACAATGTAACCTCCCTCGGCGTACCACGAATGAGGCAAAGTTGAGTCTGCCCAGAAGGGACTGGGCCTGTCTGAGAGACCAACTGCCTTTCGACATCTGACTGAGAAGTGCCCTGCGTAGCGTTAGGCACTTCGGTTCCGACAGGGACTTTGTGTTGAGTCTTGTGTCCCACGTAACTCCCAGAAATTCTAGGCGCTGTGTCGGAACCAGTACAGATTTCTCCATGTTGATAGTCCAACCCAGCTGTTGCATTAGGCTCACCATAAATGCAATATGTTCTTGTAAAACTCGCCAGGACTGATTCGCTAGCAAAAAATCGTCCAGGTATACCACGCACCTTATATTGCAGCTCCTTAGGTATTCGGCTATCCAGTTCGTGACAGAGGTGAACGTTCGTGGCGCTGATGAGAGACCGAACGGGAGGCAGGTCATTTGGAGAAGCTGGCCATTGTAGCTGAGTCTGAGGAATCGTCTGTGTTCCTTGGCTATGGGCAGGTGGAAGTATGCCTGGCTCAGGTCCACCTTCACCATCCAATCTTCGCTCTGTAAAAAACTTGGCACTCGAAAGTGACTGAAGAGTTGAAAACCCTTTAGCTTGACAAATTGGTTTAACCGTTTCAAGTTGAAAATGGGGCGAAACGATCCGTCCGTCTTCGGAACTAGAAAAAACGTCGATAGGTAGCTGGGACTGATCTCCGCTTTCTCTAGTACACGAGTGTCTAACATATTTCTTATTAGTTGTGACATATGATAGCTCTTCTTGGTCTTGTAATTTATTATTATAGATTGATTTGGATAAATCAGGGGCGGCTTCATTACGAATGGGATACGTACTCCTCTGAGAAGTTTGCATATATGGACGGGGGCTCCCAGATTCTCCCATGCATGTATATATTGCTCTAGACAGCCGCCCCGAAATGATTTCGAGTCATGAGCGATGGTATCTATTCGACGAGTAGGAATTGGAATTTTTACCTTTGGACGAGTAGTGTTGCTTGTTCTTGGCATTTGAAGACTTGTTTTCAGATGACCTCGCTTGTCCTTTGGATTTGTCCTTGGAGGCTGAAGCTGCAGTATTTCTTCGAAAAAAGTTTTCGCCATTTTGCTTGCTGGTCGACGGCTTCGGCTTATTATCATATGCGCGCTTTTGTCCGGAACCTGCAGCTCCTGTGGTTTGCTGCGCTGGCTGGAAGCAAGCTGTTAGTTTTTCGGCCCCCCCAATTTTTTGAAGGTAGGCTGCAAGCATGTCACCATCAAATAAATTTTCCGCGCTTGGTGGAATTTTTTGTAACGCACCGCGATGATATTCCTCGGAAATCTTCTTAAGAATAGAGTCCCTGCGCATGCTAATACAGTCAGCTCGTCTGCCACAAGCTACTTGTAAAATGTCGTCACTCACTTTTGTAAAGTTCGACTCTTTGCTAAACACTTCCTCAATTTTATCGAAAAGAGATTTAGGTGAAAGTGTTGTATTCTTATCATTTGACCAATCTACTAAATTCTGCAAAGTTGTGCGCAATTCGTCTTTCTGAGTCAGTATAGCATTCGATAAAGCTGCAAAGGTTCGCTCTATTAGGTGCAAACGATCTTCATTAGAGCCAGAAGCATGAAAACGTCTCAATTCATCATTTACATTCAGTTCTATAAACCCGGGGGTAGTGACATATTTTTTCTGAGTCTCCGAAAAACGAATTGCATACCAATCACTCGATTGAAAACGTTGCAGTTTTGTAATTTTTTCTAGATGTTTATCATCCGATTGCGGGTAGGGCGGATCTTTCAAGGTAGTCGTAAACTCAGATAATTGGAGCTGTTGCTTATTCGCATCGCTAACGCTAGCAGGCGGACGTAAATCTAACCCGGTTGCGAGGCTTGGGGGTTCGATTATTGGATCAGGCACTTGCGAGGTACTCGCTTGGGGTTGCGATTCGTAATGTTTTTGAGAAATCATATTCGTCAAGAACGCTACTTGTTGGGAAAGGAATTCAAATTGCACTTGACTCACATGCTTAGATCGTTTTCTCTTTATCTCCAGACTTTCCTCCGACGACGATGCGCTGCTCGAACTTGGAGAACGATTTCTCTTTCGTGACACATGTTCGGTAGAACCATCACTTCTTTCACAAAAATTTTCGTTCTCCATAACGAAGGGAGGTTATTTTAAACTCACTTAATTTTATACTCAATTAATTAATTAACTTGCAAAATATTATTTGCCAAGACGTGTTAACGCTACGAAAAACGACGCTATAATGAGGGTAAATCCGAGCGTCATCCGCCATATTGCTTAACAAAACGAAGCGACAGTGGCGCCGGAAGTCGAAGGGAGAAGTAGCTAAGACGAAAAACGTGAAAAAAGACAGAGGCTTGACTCAAGATGGATTCCGGATATCGTATCGGAACAAATAATCTAAGCATGGAGTAATTTAGCAACATTCACAATGGTTTATCTCGATTGGTTCGTGTGCAGTCTTGCTTTCAACTCACGACGCTAGCCACCCATCCGTGGTGCTTTCTACGATCAGCATGAGAATGTCGATGTATATCGTATCACGATCAGCCATAGTATTCCTATGTCTGCCAGAATAATGTTTAGTTTTCTTCGTCTCGCTCAGTAAAATTCATCTGATGTGGTAGGTGTAAAACAACTTTGTAATGGGTGTGAAATTGTATTGGCCACAGCAGTGTATTTGTGTTTAATTAATAAATTAGTCACACAGGTTTTATGTTTCGTGGTTGTAGGTTTAGGTAACGATCTACCACAGAATTTGAGTAGTTTTAAATTTGTATAATAACAACAATGCAGCCCAAGCTTCACACAAAATATTTGTCAATAAATGGGTTTCCGATAAATGGAGCACCCCACTCACTACCAAACCATCTATTATAGACATAGACAGACATAGACATTATTACGCACCATTTAAGCTTTTTAGCATTACTACAGTTTCATTATGCAATGTTACTTAAGTACTCCTTGTATTTATCTAATGCCTACCAGTTTCGAATAGCAACGTTCTTCGGCTTAGTGACAAGACGCCTAGTGAAGCACGTTCGTTCAAAATAAGCAACTTTGTGTGCTGTGATGTTACTTGAAGGCGTTTGTTGAATAATTTATCTTCATTTTATTTGTGAATATTCATAATTTACGAATGATTTGCAGTAGGTAACTTTTCCTATGTCATTATTTTAGTTTTAAATCAAAACTTGATTTAGAAAAATGAAAGTATTCTCTAAGATTAAATCTATGCAGCCTTCAGTATTGTAAGTTGTAACATATTTTTTTTTACTTTCAGAGTGGGGCGTCAACTACGAGACTGGTGAAGCGAGCGAGCCGGAGGCCGGTCGCATGCGTCCCGAGGACTACCGGCTCGTGTTCCTCAGCTCGGACTCGTCGTGCCGCGAGGACACGGAGGACTCCTCCTCCACGGCGTCGTCCGCCGCGCCGCCCGCGCCCGACGACTGCGACTGGGACTACTTTGAACCGGGCGCGGCGGCTCCTAACCCCACACCACCACCGAAGCTACCCCAGCTGACCTGCCCGCGTACTTGCTCGTGCGGCGCCGAACCGCGCATTGTTGCCGTCCCGGTACCGGTTCCGGTACCAGTCCCCGCTGCTCTCTGGCCCGCACTCCTCGCGTTCCCAACACAGCCGCCTCCGCCACACTGGAACACCTACCCCGGCTTCCCACCCATCGATGCCGCCGCACTCGCCCGCCTCACAACGGCCGCAGCGGTTGCCGTTACCGCAGCCGCTACCGCCTCCGCTTCAGCTTCGATTAACAGACTCGAAATGAGCACGCTCGAAAGGAACGACAAGGCGGTTCAATCCGAACCGGCACAACAGGAGCCTCGCGTTATCGATAGCGATAAGAGTATCGCACCGATCGAATGCAATGCGTCAGTCGATATCAAGGTGATTGCGGAGGACGACCGCTTGCCAGTGATACCGGATCAAGTAGATATCATGCCAGAGCACCTTAATGCGGAGAATGCATTTCCCTCGTCGAATGAGTCGGGAGACTCGAGTGACTCGGAGGCTGGAGTGGCGCGTCGGAGCTACGACCTTACGAGTGGAGCGCCAGAGGAGCCCGCGACTACTGACGAGGATTCCGATGACTCAGGAGGAGGAGGAGGAAGATTTTCACGTGTCTTTGTGGTAAACCCCGCAGATTCATCATCCGATCTCGAAGATAACGCCGACAGTAGTGGCATCGACTGTGATGATTCTTTCGATAAAAAATCTGATAGCTTGGAAATAATAGCAGTCGAAATAGAAATGCCAAATGTAGCTGAAAATGAAGAATCAAATGACAGTAGTTCCTCGCAGAATACTGACAACTCCAACATTGTTTTATTGGATTCCATTAGTTTTACTGAAGATTATCCTTCAATTTCCTATCAAAACCATAATGTGGCATTCTATGACGAAGGAAACTCCTCAACATCGCAATTAGGTGAGATTCGTGATAGCAATATGCTACAAAGTGAAACCTGCGAGACATTTAATAGTTTTAATGCGACATGTAGCTCAAGTATCGACAATTTAGATAATACAAATAACTTAGATAATAGCCACTATCGATACCGGAGCATATCTGAAAGTACTGACAGTAATTTATCGTCTAATAATTTTACAACTGAAGCCGAAACGAAAGTAAAAGTTTCGGTCGAGCTGCCAAATGAGAAACAAAACAATGAAGGTATGATTTCTACGAAAATTCTTCCACTGCCATCAAGAAAATTATCAACATCGCCGGAACCCAGCCATGAAAGTTCGAGCTCACCGTCCACGGAGCAAATCGACCTGTTCAAAGGTATCGAGCGCACTCTGAGTGAACTATTGAAGAAAGAATTATTGGAGGATCAAGGGAAGGAGAAAATGCACGACAACAAGCCGGTTTGCACCGAGGCGGAGAGGGGCGCGGGCGCACCTGCCGCGGGCGCCGCAACAGTTTGCCGCTCGCGCCCGGCGCGCACGGACGGATCCGCGCGCTTCACCAGCCGCGTTATGATAACGCACGACCGCGTCTCCGTCGTTACGTCGGACACGACGCGTCTCATGCGAGACATCACAGTGCAACACACCAACTCACAAAACGAGCTGGAACCTCAGTTACCCAGTGTGCTCAACGAAACCGACGAACGATTATCCGACGACGAAACCTCGCAGCCTTCGGGTGGAGTGACTGTTGTTAGCAACGCCGACACTCTCTCGGCGGTCGTGTGTCTCGAGGAGGGGCTCGCAGATGACGATTCGTGGGTCGAGGACGTCAGCCATGACGATGACGAGGACGAGGCCACCACGGCTACCGATTCAGATTCCGGAGATGAAGCATCCCTTCCAACGAGGGGTGAGGAGTTCGCCTACTGCAGGCGTTCCATAGACTTCACCTTGCACACTATTGTCGAAGAAAGCTGCGAAGAAAGCGAAACGGAACAGACGACAAAAAAAGCGCGTCCTATATCGGCGACTGAGTTGGAAAAATACTTTTTCTTTGGCTTAGGAGATGGTAGAAGTGTGCGTGGTGATGATGAGGATGATGATGATGATGAAGAAGCAGTGTCGGATACATCTAGTGTGTGTAGTGAAGGTGCAGAATCAATCGTGGATAGTGAACAGCCAAAACGAAATAGTAGTGAAAATGATGAAGCTTCGTCCCGCTTAGAAAATTATTTTTTATCAGGATTTATGGGATTCAATCAAAAGAGGCGAGATTCAGATGGCTCAGGTAGTGTTGGCAGTGACAGCGAGGGAAGGCAAAGTCCTGAGCAAAGACGGAAGCGACTGGTTCGTGCCCGTGGTACTCCTCGCTCCCACTCAAATTCCTTGGATAATTTGCTGACTGGCGAAGAGCCCTCACAAGACGCTCAAGAGATCTCAGACGGTTCAAGTACAGAAACTGAGGAAAATCGACTAGACTCCTCCGAAAGGCTTGATTCACTAGGGGAAAATAAAAGGAAAAAACAAAATAAGAAAACACGTGGTTCACCTGCCGATGAGCGCCGTCAGTCAGCTGAGTTCACTGAAGATGGGCGCGAAGATGCCAGATCGGTTTCAGAGGGCGAGGACGGTAGGATATCGCCGCGACCTGAATTCCCACTTCTGGGATCTGAGTTATCAGAATCTAAAAAACAGACCAGTAGAGACAGCGGCTTTGTAGGAAGTTGCGATGATTTACTGAGAAATGGTGATTCAAGTAACGAATTTTCCAGATCTCATGAACCTAAGATAGAATTAGAAGAAATTACTGAAGAAATAAGGCCAGATATCGACGAACGCGTCGAAGGTCCTGTGTTATCCCGTCCACCGCAAAGTCCTCTTAGTAGAAAAGACAGCTTTAATAATTGGTCATCCGATGAGGAAACTAATTTAATGATGACGAAGATGCGCCAATTTTTTAAACAAATGGTTAATACAACAAATGTAAGGACATCTACTCCTGCATCATCAAACTCTGAAAGCTCCACCGTCCCCCGCCCACCGAAACCACCCCAACTGCTATACTTTGAAAGTGAATTAACAAGGCTAATGAAAACCGTCCCTGGTATCCGTGACGAAGAGGTGCGTGAGATTGTTGAATATCTGTCAAGCGAAGACACTTGGAGTGATTCGTACGATTCATCAGATTACGCCGGTTCCGACTTAGAGGGTACGTCATCAAGTAGATCCGTTTTAAGGAAACAAATATCTGAGAGCTGCCGTGAGATAATCGATAAGTTCGATAACGGAAATAATGACGCGGGTTCATTAGAGCGCGACGCGGTCGGAGCGTATCGGATGCTGACGGCGACGTTGGAGCGAGCTGGAGAAGGATCGCCTCCCTTATTCGGGAAGGTAATGAGGCATATTGGCGGGCGGCTGGTTGCGTTGATGCACGAAGTATCTGCAGGTGCCTCGCCGAGTACGGACGATGATAGTGCATCGGAGCCGGGCGCTTTGGCTCGGAGTAGATCTCATGATATTTTAGAAGCTGCGGCTAGTAGGGGTAGTGTGGCGAGTGACTGTGAGAGGTTTTCGTGGCGTGGTAGTTTCGAATCAGCGCTGCTGGCGGCGGATTCGCGCGGGACTTTGGGAGGTGGGGTGGAGGCCAGACGGTCTCCTGCGGGCGTGGAGCTCGCGGCACAGAGGTCGCACTCCAGGAGTTGCGGAGCCATCAGCGGCAGCGAGGATAGACTGTGGCGAGGGAAACGACGAGCTTCAGCACCAGACGCCGAGGTAAGAAACATCTTGTATCTTATGCAAATAAACATCTTGTATCTTGTAAGACCCCACTATTTACTAAAGACACAGGCAAAAATTTCAAGAGAGCGCTAATGTTGTAAACAGTGTTGAAACCAGAATAACTCTCAAACCATTGAAAGTGGCTCACAACCACTGTGAACTCAACAAGTATAGGTATTTCGCAAGTGTCAATGTCACGCTTTGTAATCTTTTCATTATTGTTCACGTTCAGATAGGTACATTGGTACACAAGTGTGTACTATCAAAAGATTAGGTAGGTTTAATATAGGTACCTTTAATATAGGTATAATAATTATCTTTATCGTAGATTATAAACTAACGCTGTTAAGATAATGTAAATAAACAGCGTACTATTTTTCCAAAAGCTGAAAAAGGATAAACAAGTATACACCTCATTTATTTTTCCAAAAAACGTCATAGTAGTCTTTGCCGCCTTCCCTTCTATTTAACAAAATACGCATTATCCAATAAAAATCCATTATATTATCTACGAGCGTTATGAGCTGTTGTTTTAAAACCTTAACTTGCTGATAGCGTCTGATGGCAATAGTTGATATGGAAATAAATTACATATTTTGCCATAAATCATAAAATAATCGCATCAAAAATTGGAAAGTATACTTATTCTTCTTACATAACAGAATCTTGAACTTGTTACCTAACTTATGATTATGATTGCGTTCTGAAAACTGGAGCGGATTCTATAAATATTTGCATAACTCCGGATAGAATCATAATTGTAGAATGTGATATGAATTTATGAATTCCTGAATCATTCCTTTTGTTAATTGAAAGAATACTATAACATTGAATTGCTTACATAGACTATTCAACAACTTTTTTGATGACTCATCAATCACAACTAAGCTATCGTAAACTAAGCGAATAACAAATCACTCCTACCAATAATGATCAGTTTCGTATACGTGTCATTTTCATCGTCTCAAAGTTGCATAACACCTGATATTTTTCTAACAACATCCGTGTTTGTTAAAAACGCTTGAAGGTAATATTTATCAACATTCCTTCTATGTTGTCCTACACACGCCTACTGAATGGCCAGTAGTGACCGCATAACATCAACCAAGTTACTTTCTTTCACACTCGAAACGCGAGGTCACATCAAACCTACACAGTTTGAATAACAAACTGTTTATAAGAACCTTAGATTGTGTGGGTAAAAGTGATTCGAGGTAGCTTGTTTCCTTTATGTATTTTGGTTTTTAAAACCATGAATGGGTGATTAAACTCAGTGGCTTATAGATATCAAAGCGTGGTTTCGATTAAACAATTAACTAGACCACTAAACCGTAAGAGAGCTCGAAACCGGAAAAAATACTTACAACACTGCGTGCTTTAGCAATTAGCTAGCATGGATCTGCATGGGTCCACTTGGATCCGCTTGGATCCGCATGGTAGCCCTGCACTATCGTTCCAAACATAGGCTTTATAATAAGTCTAATTGTAATTCTGAACGTGACTATGCAAACTATGACAAGTACTGGTAGATATTTTCTCTTTGCGCATGCAAAGAATTCACTGTAACATCAGAAATACTTTTACTATAGAATAGCTAGAACTAGAACCCAGTTTGTATTTCTATATTTGCTGTAAAGTAGTTTATATAATATCACAATAAAATATTCCTATTCTTCTTGCTATCACCCAAAACATGTTTCCAATAATTGATACTCTTGACGCAACTTGCCTAGTCAGGCGGATGACCAAATTGACCAACTAAACTACACAGATGGTATTACAAAAAGCGTTTCCGTGCTACAGAGTAATGACCACGTTAACGATGATAAGATGCCTAATAGGAAGACCTTTTGGTAGAATTTGTAAGGCCTCTGAGTGAATCGTGCTGCGGAGCGTGCAGTGCAAATTAACTGTAGTTGGTTGGCACTGTGTCTGCATGTTGATAAACTTGTTAATGTAACAGTAGAACGCTCTACCTTGCCAAATGCTTGACGGCACACTGCACCTTAGGTAATTTACGAAGTATCAAAAGCGTCATGACTGTAACCCCCGGGCATGGAAGGTATCCCCACTAATCTCTTTGTGCTCAAAATCACTGGGCTTGTCGAGTACCTAATTTAAATATTTAAAGAACATAGATCTTAGGTCGACGATCTAGAAATATACATTAGTTTGCAACTAGCACCACGGACTATCAGTAGGATGGACTATCATCTCATTTTATGTGATTTTATAGTACCCAATGAAATGAGGGATCACTACTGCTGATGACTATGCTCCATAGCGTATTCTTTTAGAGTATAGAAACCCGTCATAATAGTCCCTATGAAATGTTGCCCTGTCTAACGTTTTTGGCACATATCCGCACTTACTAAAGCTAGCGTATCATCACATTATAGCCAGAAGAAGAGCAACGCTCCGGCTCGCTTCCTCGGCTACCTTCCATCGCAAGCACCGAACGCGTACCCGTGGGGCCGGTGAAGTCAGCCCGGTACCGTGCGCCAGGGTTCAGAACCGCAACGCGCGCAGCTTCCGCTCCAGGATTGCATGCACCGAGACGGCGCAGGCCGCCGCCGACGCCGCAGCAACCACCTCCATCAGCACCCGCTTCTGCACCTAGCTTACAGGGTAAGTCATCTTGAAAGTTCATACTATATTAAAGTCCGGGTTACAGCCACAGCAGGCAAATGTATATAAGCTCATACTGTTTTTATCTTGACAAGACTGGATCATATTTTCAGACAACTGTACTGTTGAAAAGAAGGTGCATTGTTAAAACTCACATATTTTTATATACGTTCGTTTATCGATCTAACAAGAAAAAGTTTTAAAGAAGGAAATAAATTATTTATAAAACACAAGACAAGACAGTGGTCTCAGCAACAACGCAAATCCCCACCGCCACAAAGTTACAAATGTTTCAGTGGACACAATTTTACAATGTGTCCGATGTGTTGAACATAAAATGTAGAAAACACGAGACAAGAAAGTTCAATTAGAAATAATAACATTGTAAATTGCACTTTCGCACGCATAATCTAAGAATTTGTTACCGCAACTTATTCAGAGAGAATGTGCTTATGTGACGTCAGAGGTCTTTATTATGTGAAAGAAAGTAATCTTAGATGAACTTGTATTACCTACATTACCTTTACGCTACAACATTATTTATGCATTCGTCACATTCAAAATCTTGCCACAGAGTTATGATTTCGATCATTTACTCTATTATATATGTTTGTAGACCGACCCAGTTTTTGTAATGAGGAATTTTGTCATACGACTATCAATCTAACACAATCTACTACCTACCTTCTCAGTTTCCACACATTTAGTTTGACCTTGAGTACCTACTCACAGCTTTTCAAGTTTCATTTTGTACAGTTTCTTATCCATCATCTAATCATGAACCTACCTACCTACCACAATATTGATTACTTTCCAGCGTTACCCTACTAAATTCCCAGACACAATAACAGCAAGTGGTTATTTAAAATTCAGGTTGCAATCACTGACATACTATTTCGTATTCTGTTCAATGCACTTTTCAAATCACTAAAGCACCTTTTTGTTTTTGACCGTTTGCTTCATTGCATCGTTTATTTCTTTCATTGTTGTAAACAGGTAAAGCAGTAAACGAAAGTATTTCTTATCTCTTATCATTAATCGCCAAACCTATTTCAATAGTTATTTAGATAGTTATTTAGATAGATAATTGTTAGATTTATAAAACAGTTATTTCTTGGTTCATTTCTCGTTTTTTAATTTGTCTTCACCAACCAGCTTCAAGCAATATTGTACTTCCGTTTAATAGTATTCATTAAGATATTGCATCACAGCTTAAGACTCAACGAACAACTTTCATTCGATCTGGATCTATTACGTATTTTTTGATGGATTAAAATCGACATGCGCTTCATTAGCCTTGTTCGTTCCTTATCGATTATGCAATCGATTATCCTCTTGTTTACTGGAGGAAGCGATCGAATTGATCTGCAAAGAGAAAGTGAGAATAAAACAAAGTCGATTGATGATGACTTCTAAGCCGTAGGTATTATTGTAAAAGGTACTAAGTACTATTAGCAGCTAGGAAACGATTGTGCAAACAATGTCACTAACGACCTCACTGGATTAAATTGCAAAATTGTACTTTTATGTATGTGATTTCTTTGCTCTTTCATTCGCAAAATTACCCTTGACAGTTCTTTTCATACATAGCGATTTAGGTTAGTGATGCCCGTACTCTGATTTACTGTTCAAGCATCGATCCGGACTCAAGCATAGAATTTTGTATGAAAATCTCGACTCAAATCTATGCTTGAGTTATAATTTCTGTATCAGTATACGGACCTAATACCTGAAAACTTTGGGAGTTCAAGTACTGATCTATGAACAAAATTCCTATGAAACCTTTAAGTTTCGGCGTGAAAAATATATCAACTATTCCATACATTTTTGCCAAGTAGACATCGCGTATAAGATTGAGTTCTCTGGTGCCTTAGTGGCTATTTTGACCGTTGTCTTTGAAAATACCTGTTTTAAACAAGTATAGACTAATCGTGCATAGACACTGAGGATTAATTCTACATTATACCGGATATCTTGTAGGAAAGCATCTCGTTAGTGCGTGTCAGTCTGTCCGAACGTCGCGCCACTAGAACAACTACGGAATAACTTAAAAAGTAGGCCTAACTGTTTGTTTAGAACATTTTCTTCATTTGTGGCTACATTCTTCGGTTAGCATTCCGGCCGACTTTAATGCCATCGGAGGTAAATGACTTCGTCTTATGAATGGACATCGTTGTATTGAATTGCTGTTTCATGATTACTATGAATCAGCTGTCGTTTTTGTATCGTAGTATCCAATAGAAGTCAATTCAAGTATCTTGCTGTAAAGTCAAATTCAGCGAATATTTGAAAGAAATTTCGTAGTATATTTCCAACTTGCTTACCTTGTATTTATCACTTCATGAGCAGTTTAAATATTCTGTTTGCTCTCAGAATACCTAATGTGGTTATAGCTCGATTTTATTTTTATTAGCTTTATTTCTATATCGTTGTTAGTCTTTTTAGCGTCTGAATAAAAATTACTCTTAAAAAATAATCAACCGCCACTGGTCACTGGTAGAAAAAAAAAACAAAGTTTACTTTTTCTTGAATTTAATCTTTATAATTTTAAAGTTAGAGATAGATTGAATGACGGGAATGGACCTTAGCAAATAAGTAACCCTTTCAAAAACATCGAACAAAATAGGTTCGCTGTTTCGTTCTTTGACTGTGATTTACGTGACTTGACTTCGGATATATAAACCACAGAACTTTGAAACTACTGCTATGGGGATAAAGTTTAAAATAATTTATAAAAAAAGGTATCATTAACATCTACGCACTGGATGAATGATCAGCCTTGTAAATTAACCACAGAATAATGAATAAGTTATCCGATATCGTAAGTGTCTACGTCAAAGAAACTTATCGGAAATTGGTCCCGATGAAGTCGTATAACGTAAGTGCCTTGTACTTGTGCCCTGAGTACATACTGCCTTATTTAGTACTAGGTGGTGCCCGCTATTTCGTCAACGCAGGATTAGTGTAAGGGCAATTTGCTATATGAGATCTTCTAGGCGTTTCTAAAGAGTTCGCGTCCTGTAGAATTTCCTGATAAAAAGTAGCCTGTGTGTTAATCTATATTCCAAGTTTCATCCAAATCGGATCAGTAGTATTTTCGTGAAAGAGGAACAAACATACATCCATAGACCTTACATAATATACTTTCGCGTTTATAATATTAGTGGGATAATAGTATGTCAGCTTCAATAAAAAAAATATGATTAAAAATTTATCATTTTAGGATTTTCATTCATAATTGTTTATGCCAATTTTGAACTTATAAACTTATTATTTACTTTAAACTAGTCATAGTTAATAACTGACCAACACAATCGACACCATTATAAATATTTTTGTCACTAAAACGTTGGAAAATTAATACTAATGAGTGACAGTTGCAAATAGACATTTACTTAGTTTATTAGTTACTTATATCGTAATATATATTACGAGTATTATGAGTCAAAGGTACTCAAAAACCAATTAAAATATAATTAAAACTATTTCCTAGAACAATAACCCGATTAGATAATGTTATCGAACCGTGTTTTGATTACTAGTTAAAGTACCTACCACTTTAACTTATATAGAAAATCCAGCAATAATAAGTCCAGTTATGCTATTAACGTTTATTACGTCATTATCACTACCTTAATTCATAGTAAAATTTCACATACTTAGTATGCGACTTGCATTCATGATTTTTACTTATCAATGTTATTTTTTATACCTACCTACTTATACTACCAATGGACTGATGGCATTTTGAAGATCACGGAAAGGAGAAAGGCTCAAAATCGATCTTTCTTGAAAACAACGGAGAAAGCCTATGTCAAACAGTTGACTTCTATACACGATGATATGATGATGATAAATACTTACTTCTACATTTCCATCAAAGTGCACACATTGCGAGTTTTCTGTAGCGATATAAAACTCGCGAAATCTGCTACGAGAGATCTACGGAGTAATTGACCGTTTTCCAATACATAAGACTTCAACGCGCACCGTATGCATTGGTTATTCGCTGACCATATCCTATCGTTTGGAATCAATGTGCGTTCACTGACTAAAACTGTGTATTTAGTTATATTGTTTTAGTGAAATAACTGCGACTTTGTTTTATTTTCTTAAAACTTTAATTTTCTACCACGCCCTAAAAATAACGCAAATCATGAAAACAGTTTAAACACAAATAATGATGATAACTACAGATTTTGAGGTCCAAACATAAATTACATTAGAAATATTTATCTTCTTCTTCTAAAGGAGGCAAATATTTCAACAAACCATTAAGTTTTGAGCAGAAAATGGTAAGCACACGATTCACGGGTCAGCTTTAGTATTATTATTGTTGTTAGAATACGACTAAATTCTTCTTTTAAATGATATCATCTAATTTGCAATTCTTATTAGGATAAACTTTTGATACGGGTTGATTTCAAGAAAGTTATAAGAACTTACTAGACAGGTCACTTCGCCAAACAGAAAATAATCTAAAACAAATGACTGCAGTGCAGGGCAGGTCAGGGTCGGGGTAATATACAAACCTCGAAAATGTCTTGCCAAGTAATGACCTATTACAAGATACATTTTAACCACAAAAATTAGGTCAATACCTTTTCAAATATGGCTCTAAGTAGTGTTTTACCAAATCACCAATAGAAAAGGCAGTTTCTCAAGTCGTACGTATAGTTCTCGACCTCCATTGCCCAATGTTTCACGCTCACTGAACGCAATGAACGCTGAACATGATCCGGTGACAGTTCACAAACAGCAGTGTCCACTAATTCATTGATACGGTTTTGAACTGTTGGAATTGTCGGTTTTGAAACCGGGAATGGCAAAACGTAAATTAAATGTTACTGAAGGTGTTCTAGCCGTGGTTTCGACAACGTTTTGTTTGCGATAGGCTTTGAAACAGCATGTCCTGTCATATAGAACAGACACTATCAGGACATTGCTGTGTAGTTTTGTTCTAACTTTGACAGCGTTCTATTTAAAACAGACTTGCTTTGAAATAACAGTGTGTTCTGCTGTAGAGCACAATACAAATAGTTAATATTGAAGTACATAGTTTTGCTGATCTAGGTAGGTGTTTCAAACCAAGTGCGGTTTTAATTTTACTGTGATTTTAACAGACTGATCTTAGAATGTAACACGATGTCATAATTATGTTCAAAACTTTACGACACGAATCCATCATAATAATGATGGATTCGTGTCGTAAAGTTTTTCTACTAAATTAATTTTAGAACTACATATTTTGATTACTTAAACCATAAATGAACAATAATTGTAATATATTTTAAGGCGTTGTAATCACTTTAAAAATATTAAAATAAGCATTCACACGAAATACCGCTAAACGATGAGGTAAAGATACTTTGCGAGGTAGAACTACCTGTGCTACTTATTATTTCATCACTATTGTGAGTTTGTGTTAACGTGGTCTTTGAATGATCTGAGTTTGTTCAAGTGCCGTACTAATAATACACCCACATTGTAAGTAGTTGTACGAAATATCACAGAATATTAATAGTCAATACTTTATTAGTATTTTAGTAAATTTGATGAGAAAGCGACGCGCGACGGCTACATTTTTTGTGCTGTCAAATTAGGCTAGTTTGGAAATTAATACAACAGAATCGGCACCAATGTCTTACCTAGTAAAGAAGACTCTTTTAAATGGAAGTGTATATGCATAGTAAACTTTACTTCCTGAAAAGATAAATCTTATTATATTTTTATTTCAGTTCACGTGGTTTTAGTTATTGATCCTCAAACAAATTAAGTTGGAATCCGGGAACTTCTACAACTTATAAAATATTTTATGATGAACCCAGAGTCCCAGACAGTTTAGGTACTTACTTTCATTCAAACAACAAACTGTATAAAAATTTATTTCGTAAAAAAATTGCCCATCACTTTTATTTGAATATGACAATGTTGTTTTAGGTTTTTTCTTCCTCGATACACCCACAATGTAACTGTGTTTTGTTTCTTGATTCACCCAAAAAATAAACACAGGCTTATCGGAATTGATACTTTTGGCCGTCGTAATAAAGCGAGCCCAGCTTTTTACTAAATCAATGAAACGTCATCTATTTTGTAATTAGAATCAATTTAATATCAATTGTATAGATTTCATACATCACAGTATTCACAAGTAGAGAAGTGAAACTCGGAAGGCATTGTTCGCGACCGATTTATTTTTTATCGGTGGCATTTTGCCTCGTGATGTGACCAATTGCATGGGTACCAGCTTGTACTGATAATTATAACTTTATTGCCGTGTACAGAGGCTTTCACTGATGAATTAATGAATTTGTATGACTCTTAAACAATCGTGATTATCGTGATGGTAATTGAGCATTTAAAATTTATTTATGCAACATGGGAAATCATTTTAATTAGACAATGTTTTGATGTGGCATATTGGTCTGGCATCATTTTAAATCGCCAAACGTTTTCGGACAGGCTAGTTCCAATTCTATGTGCCATAATAACATCGAAAAACTGTATTAGAAGGTTATTTATAACTTATTTTAGATAATTTAAATAACTCGACATGCATGTCAGTTTTTTCACAGCTTCCTTAAAACTTTCAAGGTAGGTATTTGATTACTAGCTCGTTTATGACCATCGGAACAAGGCTTGGATATTGATTAAAACAAATATTCCGTGTTTCCGAAACTGAAACGGTACCGTTGTCTTGGAAAATTGTCTAATCTAAATTGTCGTGATGTAAAAAAATAACAAAATAAGTTTGATAAATATATCTACTGATCAAGATCAATACATTCGTCACGAATTACAAAATGATAGAAATGTCATCAGTATCACAACATTCCGTGCAATTCCTCTTGAGCGCTCGTGATTCCGTTTGAAGACTTTGCCAAGACTTCGGTACCTGCAAACTGTAAAGTAACATAACTAACTCAAACTGAACCATATTACAAACTAATCAAAGCTGAAAACGGTTTGGCACGTGATAGTCCATTTGTACCTGCCTTATCAACGTTAACGTGCTCAGTCACTGTGTTAGAATACTTTTTCTTGATGGAAATGTTCTTGCAAAACTACCGTGGACTGGTTAATGTGGTCATGTGTACAACCGTTATTTAGACCTATGTGTTTCATCATCATCATATTGGCCTGTAGAAGACTGCTGACATAATTATGCGTAAAGTCTCATACCAGATTTTTGCAATCCCACTCGTCCCACCAGTGGGATGAATCCCAGTAGGATGACCGGAAATAACGAGTTAAGCCGTTTGTTTATCCATAATCTCATCATCCTAGTCATGTCGTAGTTCTATCAGACGGAAAGCCAGGAAGTGCTCCTATACTTCGCCTTACGGTTCGTGTTATGTCCTTATTATGCTGTAAGTATACATCTTAGTTCATTCACTCTTTCTTAGGTATTTTCTTTTGCGACAATTTGTCAAAAAACAAGCAATTATACTGCCATAAGCAGAGGTCGTAAGTGAAGGTAACATCATTGCCTGGTATGAACTCATCCAGTGTTGCATCACTCAGGCTCCAATCGGCCTTGGCCAGATTGTCTTAGAACTTTGTTTTGCTACACAATTGTATTTAATACCTAAGATTTAGTATACTTATTTGATTTCATATTAATTCCACTAAGTAAGAAAATTCTGTAGTGTAAAATGATTTTAAAGATAAGTACCCAATAGTAAACTTACTCAAACCAGTCCAGATAAATGGTCAGGAGCTTTTTGAAGACTTTTTGCTTTTCCAGATCATCATTTAGATGGATTATCTTTACTTTATAGTCAGTGATTTGTCAGAACAACTTTTTATCTAAAATGTAAATCTATTTTTGGCTACTTATCAGTTTTAACAGTAAGTTTTCATCGCTCACTTTATTTAAAGATGAGTGATAAAAAAACTTGCTGTGGATTTTGTTTAATAAAATAAAACTGATACAATAAAGCTTTAAAACTTCTAAAGGCATCAGTGTGTTGAGAAACAGCATTGTTTACAACGCCTACACATTGCGTGTTATCGCCGTGTTTATCTTAGATAGACTGATGCAACATCTTCTGGTTTGCCTTTGTCATTACGAGCTTTTAAAAACATGTCTTTTATGCTCTCATGTCTTTCAACTCCTACACATCCAAGTAGGAGTTGCCTGCATACCTATTAGACCAACACAGTTTTCGTTTTCATGATGTTTGTTTAATTTTGAATATTTGACACCTACTTATTTGTTATTTCATTTTGTTCTTTATACCTGCTATTCCGAGTGTTCTTTTAATAAAATTTAGGTATCTGTATCTATTTATTAAAACATGTTGAATGTTTATTTCATTACATAGTTTGAGAGTTTGTTCTAAAACTAGTAAATCGTGAAAAGCAGTTACCTTCGAAAAGCAAATGGTGGTTGACCTCCCTCTTATCTTTACATTATTTTTCTGTACCCATAAGGTTTTTAAGCGGTTTTTAAAGGTCAAAATGGCTACTCGCTTCTAAATTTAAAAAAAAAAAAAAAAAAAAAAAAAATTAGTTTGGTAGGTAGGTCTTGATTTCAAGCACAGATCATATAATACTATACTAGTTTCAAGTGCAATGTCACTAAGGTCATTACTAAAGCTTAATTCACTGAAACCTGTCTTTTAATAACCAAAGCATAGTAGGTAGGTAGGTGTTCATTTGTTTTATGTTGACGTAATCATTATTACTCTTTCATAATTCATTTTACCTCATAATCTGAGTAACACCTTGATCAGATGGCTGGCAAAGGCGGTTCACAACCACTTTCTACATAGGTAGGTGCAGAGCAGCTAGCCAGGCATGGGAAAATCACGTGTTTATTGCGCTTTCTAAAGGCGGCTGCGAGTTATCTTCTAATCACATGACCATAGTAGGATTTCAAATCATTTGTAGTAAGTACTATGTGCAATTATAATAATGCTGGTGATCTGGGAGCCCTTGGTGTGAGCAGATACGGGCCACCAACCACAGCCACCGGCGCGGTGGCGGCTTGCGACTCCTACTTTTTAGATATTAATTTTCAGAGACTTGTCACATTATTATAGTAGCCACTTTATACAGTATAAGAAACTAAACTATAAATATTGGCTGTCGATGCCACCGGTGGCTGTGGTCGTTTCCGTCCAGCCTTATAGCGAACTTAGTACCGAACTTTGATGAGTCCGGAGGACGCCATTTTGTCCCATTTGAGCGTAGCGCTCTTGTTTAGGCTTATGACGTATAAAAGTATTTGAAAAAAGAAAGGGAAGGCGTGCACCATTGGTTCAAACACTTTTAAATGCAACAAACTAGTGGATATGTTACTTATACTTCCACATAGGTACATTTTGTATTACCTATGTAGTGTAGTTGTGTAGTTGACCTTCTACACCAACATACTTAATTGCATTTTTCTTGCAACTGTTTCCCGCTTCCAACTAAGAACTGTTTATATCCTAAACAACTTAGGTACTGTATGTACCTACTAACTCACTCACTGCTTAGCTATCTTACGGTTTTAAATAGTCCTAAAAACTGGTGACAAGACAGACTGCCAACTTTTCAGGAGGCTTTGTAGGTAGGTTACGTACCTACTCTAAACAGCACATAGCTGCAATTTTTTTATGTATATTTTCAGATATGAAACCTTTTATAGGTAGGATCTAGTTGGCTTATTGGTCATTGTTTTACTGATATTTTTATAGCAATTAAGTAAGTACTTCTTCTTCTTATTTATCTAGTCAAGTTAGTCATTTCTTCAAGGTAGGTGATCATACTTACACTTGTTCTAACATACATACATTGACATGACACAACACTGACGTAGGTACTGACAGATGTTTTGAATATGATTTCAAAACAATAGGCCATTATAAGGTAAGTACCTACTTGCTATCACACCGATAACGTAACTGTTTAACCGACTGTATAATAGCAAATGTAGGCTATGTATTTATCTATTTTACTACGTTGTTCGTTTCCCATCAGCAAACCTAATTTTTTACGTTCTTACTTAGAATCACCTTTAAACTTAAAAACTGTTCAAGTATTCTCTTATTTGTCACTATCAAATGGTTCACGGTCACTAAATGGTGATCATCGACGGAGGCTCGTGTCTGAGTATTGTTTTGTTATTAGTGACGAATATCAAAAAGCTATTTTGCTAAATATTTTGAATGATAAATTGGAAATCGAATAAGCGCCTCTAGCGGGAGGTTTGCAAACGATTTTTCTCCATACAAAAACAGCGAGATTCTCGATTCTGGCTTTACGGAGATAAACAAATTAAAACTCAATATTTAAATAATAAACTTGAATTGGCTTAGAAGTTGAGAGGCGATTCTAAGTAAACCTTTCATTTGAAATATTTACTCGACACCAGTAAAACAAGCAATGTTATTAGATTCATTCATATATTTTTACCTGAAAGTTAATTGTTACGGGCCACGGTCGTAAAACTATTCATTGTTTACTTATCTATGCAATTACAATTTGTAACAGTAAATCCGTTGAATATTAATAATTATTTTGCACAATAATAACCTCGAGAGTAGGTAATGATAAGGGTTACTCATTCATTGCGTACCTATCTACCGACTAATCTGTTTGGTTTACCAAACGAATGTGTTTTGTATTAGCACAGAATATACTTATAATAAATAATATGTAGGTTAGGTAGTAGTTAAACGTAGCTATTCAGAATTTTTGGTTTTAGATTTACCTATATACCTACTTTTTTTTTATGATAAATGTAATGGAACCAGCTGATAGCTCACCTTATGTTAAGTAGTAACTTCTGCCTATAACAATGCATTACCACGCAGAGCAAGTCCAATGAGGACGTGCCCTGTAAGGCAATGCACTGCGTCCATCACTCTGAGACGTAAAGATCTTAAAGTCTCATGTGCCTGTAATTACACCGGCGCCCTTACCCTTCAAACCGGAACACAGCAATGCGAGCATCGCTAGCATTACCTACTTTGAATTACTTATTTAGTTGTAGTCTTGACAGATGAATACAATAAAAATACCTACTTACTCATGTCCCTATAGGTAGTAGGTATACCTACATAGTTATTAATTATGTATAACGTAGAAATAAGGTAAAATAAAGTATAGTATAAAATAAGGTAGGTAATACCTAAGGTAGAATGCATTATGCATGCATACATAAGGATAAAATCGATTAATTAATGTATATGCTTTTTGATCCCTATATAACTAACATCTTCTATCAAGTAAACAACTACAAATACACGATACAAGTTACAAGATGCTCCTCTTTGCAAAACTAACACAAACGGAAACATCAAAGAAAGAAAGCTACCATGATGTCAATTGAGAGAAAACACTTCCAGAGTTTCAATCTAGTTTGTACCAGAACAGATATTATGTTCTGTTCAGTAAATAGATAAATAAACGGAAATATATTGGTAATTAGTCTCATTAGTGACGTAGTTCCGCTTTGCACTTACAATTTAGTTACAGACAAGCCTTTGGTAACTAATTAAGGACTCAATGGAAACCTAATCAAAAGAGTCCTGCAGATAAACTACTAAAATATTGATAAATAAATTCTCTAACTAAAAGAAAAACAACTGATACATAGAAAACTTGCCAAGAAAATACTTGCTAAATTATTTCAAATCATATAGGTTAGCAGTTTAGTGAAAAGTGGCGTGCGCGTGCGCACGATACGGAACGTCACTCGCGGTCACGGACACTGCCAGGAGATTGTAAATGGACGCTGGTGCTCAGCACCGTGGACAAACTTGCTAACACTTTAGGGCTTAGCCTCAATAAATTGCAATAAAAAATATACCTACTCACCTACTTAGTTCATTTGAGTTTCGTTTGGCTGTGAGTATATTTTTTTAATCGGCGTAAATACTTCCGCATATCTTCCTCATGATCAGTTAGTTTAAGACTACCTTTTACTTAAGCCTACGTGCCTTATAGTGATAGTTGAATACTTATTAACATTTCTAACACAGCAGCTACTTAGATAAAGCTTATTAAAAAATTTAATATACTCCATGATACATACCTATTATATTTTTTGTCATGATAAAATAATTAATTTTAATTAGCATGTTATCAACTTAAGAGTTAGGTATCTAGTATAGGTGTTTAATATTTCTTTCAACTAATGAAAAAAACGAATAAAAAAAAATAACAATAACATACGTTAAAAAAAATGGCGGTGTTCGAATATTTTTAATAACACATGTTATTTCACTTCAACACAAGGTGAACGTATGTAGGTAATATTTTTATTATTCACTTTCTTTACTGCATTGAAATTTGAACCTACGCTTGCTAGATATAATGAATAATTTTATAACTCACCACGAAAATTATTCTTTCATTTTAATGCATTGAAATTTGAACCTACGCTTCTTAGATATAATGAGTAATTTTCATATTTTCATTAGAGTGACCGGCCTGAAGGTATTCTTTCATTTTAATGCATTGAAATTTGAACCTACGCATCCTAGATATAATGAGTAATTTTCATATTTTCATTAGAGTGACCGGCCTGAAGGTAGTGCTATGTGCCGGGAAGCGGCCGCTTAATTTCATTTCCGGCTTCATCTGCATTTTTGACTGTGTACTCTATTATCTATGAGATAAAGCTCAATATAGAATGAACCACTACTTACGATAATTAAGTCGTTTAGTGTATATTTAACAACATTGATCTGCATTCAATTGTATGCTTTAAGTTGGTTAAAATAAAACACAATATAATTTTTATCCAAGGATCATGAATACAATTGTTATTTTTGGCAAATTTAATGAATGACAATGATTGAATGAATGAGACCTAAGAGACGAAAATTTATTTAGACTTGCGATTTGCATTTTTGCGCCATCGTTAGATGGAAGAAAGTGTTTGTTTCGAAGTCGTATTATGTGAAAAATGCCGAGAATAAGTTCGGATATATGGAACCATTTCGATCAATGTGCGCGCCGATGCGCCGGTACATTAGAATAGAATAGAATAGAATAATTTTTGGCAATAAAAATTATTCTATTCTATTCTATTCTAATGTACAGGCGCGGCGGCGGTGGCGTCGCAAAGTTGGCTACCTGCAAATACTGCAAGAAAAAGTTTTAATTTTATTGAAATATGAAAAGTAAACCTGTGTAGGATGCCCTTATATTTCTTATCTGTGGACCGTTCGTGTGAACGGTGAATGTTTTTGTCTATGAAAAATTGTCTGTGCTCGCTCTCTGCTAATATCAATCATTCACTCATGCGTATAAATAAATTTATCTAAGCGAGTTTATCGAATATTTATTCAAATAAAATTAATCATTAAAAATAACGATATATTTTTTTATCGTTATAACATTAACTAATAAAAAAAATTAACCGATATTGACACCTCTAGTATCTAGAATTTATAACATATGAATAAAATTATGTTATAGCTAAAATGAAAGGAATAAAGTTGATCGACATTTGTTGTAATTTTCCATAGTACTTAATAACGGTTTTCAAGGAGAGTTTTTTTTTTGTATAAAAGTATAAAATGTGGGTGGACCACATAAATTAAAAGAAATACCTTGAGGTACATTTTTTGAAAATAATTTACAGATAAATAAAAATGCTTTAAATATAATTGCTTCGGTATGTACTCTTGACAACCCTACGTACGATGGAACTTATTACCCTCTGACCTATACAATTAATTAACCACTTTGAGGTTTGGGTGACCATGCTTTTAAAAATCATATAATACAATCAGTAGGATAAAACATAATTATTTAGCTTAAATTAGGACGCTTTCACATAGATAAGTATAGTAATAGATTTTTTTACTTTAGTAGATAATATCTAATTCTCTAAAATGTGTTTAAGGTTTCATCATGAATATTCTACGTACCTGCTTCTATCAACATTTATATTGTTAAGGTCACCTACTGTTTTACATAACTTATCGATCTTAAAACGGGTTGGAATATTTCGAGACTGTCGTTCTATATTAAATATTGCGTAATATTTTAACATCATGAATAAGTATCTAAGTCATTTTATAATCATTAGCAACATACCTTGATCCGCATTTAAGCATTTGACGTCCTAGAAGCGAGTTTAGTCGGTTCAGTGTCGGATCTTCGATCAGTCGGGAGCAATAAACAGTGACAGTAACAATGGTGAATGATAATGATGGGGGTGCAAGTGTTTCAAAAGATAAAGTGGTTACAACTGATAGTGAAGTGTCGTGTTGGAACTGTTTCAATAAAGTAACGGCTGAAACCGAGGAAGAACCAGCAACTTTGCCGAAAATACGACGAGAAACAAGAACTAAGTATAGGCTATACTCGTTTCTAGCTTCACAAATATCCAAGCCCAAAGCTATGCCTCTGGCTCAGAAAGTTAGTGAAAACTATGCTATTGGCAAAACGGTCGAGAAAAAGATTGTGGATAAAGCTAAAAAAGAAAAAAATAATGAAAAAGAAAACATAAATTTAGCAGCATCTAAAAAGCTTACAAAGCTGGAACCTAACTCAACAAATAATGTATCTGTAGAGACAGAAGAAGATTCAAATCTAACAAAAAACCAATCAAGTGATAGCAGTGTTGAATACGAAAGAGGAATTTCAGAATATATTAAAGAATACAACTTATTTGAAGCTTATAAAACAATAAGAAGAAAGACACCTACACCAAACAGTACATTGCAAAGGTCTCAGAGTTTGTATGTTTCTAATTCTAGTAAAAATGAAACTTCCAACTCAACAGATATGACTGATTCACAATCACAATCTTATAATAAGTTTCAAATAGTACAACCAAAGATTACTATTAAGAAAGTGTATGAAAGCCCCAACATTCACATTACTTCTAAAACCTATATTACTAAAAGTGAAGAAAATTTACTAAACAGTGTCAATATACCACAAAGCCCTATTAATGTTTTATCCAGAAATGATAGCACGTCTTCAAAAACTTCATTAGGATTAAATTCGTCTATAAGAAGGTCTTTAAGCAAAAATGTTCTTGATAAAAAAGAAAAACTATTGAGCAGAATAGGAGAAAAAACATTCTCATCAGGAAACATAGGGTTGGGTCCGATAAAAACACCTTTGACCCCAAAATATCATAATGTATCAGAAGACAATGTACATAAAGTTCAAATAGAAACGTCAACTCCAAAATCAAAATATACAAAAGATGCTAGCAGCAGTCCTATTATTGATTCAGACAATATAATAGGAACACCGAAGAAACAAGATGATATTGATAGTATAATAGAAGGAATTCAAAAAATTACTATTGTAAATAAAGATCAAGTTTCAGCTGTAGATAAAGTGGATATCTCCAGCACCAACGACTCAGAATCAGGATACTCAGGCTCATCAACTAGAGACTTTAATGACCCTGAGTTTACTGGAAAAATTGCTTTATCTAAAAGGAGTCTTGAATCGGGAAGTGAAACTGAAAGCCCACAGCTATCAAATAGAAGTCCTCGTCTAAAATTTAAATCCTCACTCCCAGTAATACCGTCTAGGCGAAAGAGTGAAATGATGATATCTACGAGTACAAAATCTTTATCTGTTGATACCGAGAACGAAGTGAAAAAACCTGTGAAACAACTACGATGGAGTACGCTTTTGCCTTCAAAACCTGGCATGTACAATGGTAATACTAATATCAAAATTGGTGATGGAATTTTTCATAAAGCGTAGTGATACTAGTCTATAATTACGTAGGTAGATGCATGTATAGATGTAAGGTACAGAGTTGTCACTTTTCAGATTTTCATTTTATAATTGGCATTGAGAGTATTTTTACTGTGTCCTGCGTACGTACATTAATAAAATGTTATCGCAACAGGAAACTTATGTACCACATAACAATAAATGAGGATTTGTATAAAATCACCAAACAGTACCGAACGCATTTTAATAGAGAAGTGTTGTGTTTCATTGTGTGACAATATTAAATCAATGGCCTCTCCAGCTTACAAAGCCAAAATTAGATATCTATCGTTTGAAAACCGAATTATAACGGAGGATTTCAATAAATCTGAATTATACCCTGTGAACATTTACGGTGATAAAAAAGACACAAGTGAAAAAATGTCTTGGTGTGAATTATTTTGGCAATGGTTGTGTTGTGTAAAAACTGTCCAATCAAATTCTTACATTGACCATTCGCCATCTGCTTTTGTGGATCCAGTAGGCAAAAGTTATAGTGTTAACAAAGAAACATCTAGTGCACATAGCAAACAAGAAAGTGGTGTTCCAACGCTTTCAGTCACAAGACACTTTGATGGTGTATTGCCTTCACTAATACCTGAGATGTCACATACAGTTGCACCAGTATCTCAAGATGTAGAAAACGAGTTGTACAAATCTACAACCAAGCTGTTACTGGCCACTGAAATACGCGCAAGCTCAATTACAGGCCCCATATACGCAACACCAAAGCAAACGCCAAATCAATTTAATGCAATAGATGAGGTAGATAGCAGAGGAAGTACTTTAAGATCTGGTGAGAAGAACTCTTTCATTCGCGAGGTTCTTTCGTGTCGAGATTCATTTCTGAAGTCCATAGAATGGTGCGATAATTCATTGACGAGAGGCAAACGGTACAGGAACATCAAAAAAGATGACTGGATAGAACTGAAAGGCGACGTATCAAACAGTTTTACTTGGTGCACCTTTCTTTTCTATTCCACTCTATGCCTACTCTGCAATCTCAGAAGAATGAAACTAATCTGAATCTGCAATCTATTCATTTCTAATAGAACTATTACCTGCTACTTGTATCTGATTTTTCGAATGACAAAATATGATAGCATAGTGTGGTCATACTGGTCACACCACACGATTTGATATACTTATGCTTTACAAAGCTGTCACATAATTTCTGAAATTGGAGATTTATCCTTCGATTCGATTGGTACCAAAACCATTGTTAAAGATTATATTTCTTTGTCCACAGATGAAGTTTATATGTCAGACAACAATGTATCTTCTGGACATGCGACTCTGCCAAGGAGATCAAATTCGCCTCTACCACATGAAAGAGATCTGCTGGACAGAGACCGGTTATTCCCTAACAGGAGTGGTTTACAAGTAAGTTTTGCTTGTTTCATTTAGGGCCTGTTTCACCACCTCTGAGTAACGCTATCTTTCAGATAAAAATATTCATCTTTGACTAAGTCAAGCCTAAAAAAGGAGAGACTGAGACATAACTGGGGTGGTGCAAAGGCACTCATAGTTTTTCCCAAGCCATACTAGGTACCTAGCCATCTATCAAAACTCGTGAGATTTAGAGTGATGTTGGCTTTTGATTCCAATCGAAACAATCTTTTGATCTCTTTTAAGAAAATAGTTAGACCAGGTAATATGCGAGTTATGCAGAATTTACTGCATAAATTCGGTTCAGTGACTTTTCCTGTCCTCTCATGCAACTTTATATTAGTTTCTAGCAAAACAAATAATGTTGCGGTTTCGTTATCCTTAATAATTACGTGTTAGATACCTATTATTACATTTTAAGACCGTGCTAACCTATTTATAGTACCTAGACCTACCTACCTATCGTAGACAATTTGCATCAAACACATTGTCTCTTCTCTCAAATTCGAGTAATTTATCTGCAAAAATTTGCTCCTTAGTTTTACAGTTGCCACTGGTAATTTTCTAGTTTAGAACCTAAATGTTCATAAGTTTTCGTTTTCCATAAAACTAACTTGCGTAACAAGTTTTAATACTTTGCATGGAAAAACAGAGGACTATTGTATGGTGTCTGGGTGACCGCGTCGGCCATTGTATTATATTACTTACTTACTTCTTGCGACACGGCCTGCGAGCAACGAGGCTTTGCAAAACATTTATTCGCACAACTTACGTTAATACGTACTGTAGTACATTTACGTTGAAAAGACAATGACCGTTTTATCTATCTACTTGTACGAACTACTCTACCTAAATCGTTACCTACACAATTTTTATTTACCTATGTTCATCATAATCTTATCTATAGCAGCCTATCAAACCAAAGCACCTATGCCATTAGAAACTTTTTGGCTCTTCTTCCTGCCCTTATCCCACTGGTGGGGTCGGCACGACATGTCCTTTTCTTCCATTCTCCCCTATCATCCGTCATCTCAGTGTTCACTCCTCTCCTATGCATATCATCTTTTACACAATCCAATTAGAAGCTTTTGGGCCTGAGCTATTATAAGAAAATTACCTAGGTACCTATATGGATAAAATATAGGTATTATATCTACATTTGGTTTAGCCGACGCACAAAATGTTGTAACTTTAATCCCTTATAAGTGCAGAGTGGGCAGATACGATAAAATTATTACTCAATACCATACGTAGTCCACTCAAATAGTTTCACATGCTGCACAATAAATAACTGTATCTGTGCTGTAGGTAATATATATACATATTATATAGGCATCTCTAAAACATAAATACGTAGCTAATACTAAATTAATCTCTGGAGTCCAGGACCCGGGAATATAAAATATGATAATGATAACAGATCTAAAATAAAGCTTACTATTCTACCCAATGATCTTACATAAACGATTATTGGTTCTACCAAACAGGTTAGGTTAGGGAGATATACATCTAGATAAGTAAATATAGAAACATTATGCCAAGTGTACTTAATCAAACTGGTATCACTGGTTTTGTTTCAATCACCAAAATCTAAGCGAGAAGTTTATCTTTTATAAGCATCTGCTCTGTGACTTGCTCTGTGAGGTAATGCATTGTTATAGGCGAGAAGTTACTACTTAACATCAGGTGAGCTATCAGCTTGTTCCATTACTTATATCATTAAAAAAAACTGGCTTTTTAAATAAAAAAAATCCAAACCAAAAAAAAATAGTTATGGGTAGGTAAGGTACCTACTTAGGTATGTAAATAAAAATATATACCTACCTAAACAAGTCCTTTAAAATGTTGTTTGACAAGGTGCTTAGGTAAAATGTAATAAAATTATGGAAATTAGATGGATACCTAAAGGTAGCAAACCTACTTGTTTTTTACTCACAGATTTCCGTGCGGTTCCAACTATAAATAATCATGTAATTATATTCATAGCTGTGGGTTTTATAATATTGCGCAATAACACCGAATCTATAGGTTCTATGGTAATTTTTTTTGTTATTTTGTTTCCTTATAAGTGGTGTACAATAAATAATATTCTATCTATCTATCTAGGTTGGTGGGTACTGGGTACTCTACCCAAGCAGATTTTGTACCTACCTAGGTAATAGTTATTAATTACACCTACCTACCTACCTGTAACATCCTGTAATAACTGCCAAAATGAAGAAATTGAAATGCCTACACAAGCGCTCTATATATATGGGCACACCTAACCACAAAATATTATAATCTTTGCTTTCAAACATCGATGTGTAGATAGATAGTACCTACCTGATGATGATTAGGTACCTTTTAAACTGACAGACAGACCGGAAACCGTCAATAAACTTTCTAGAATTGTAGAATTAGAAAAACTACAATTCATTCAGGACAAGCAACGTCCACATAATGGGAATAAACTTCCGCAGAACAATCATGTTAGAATAGGAGGTGCTCAATTTTAAAATTCAGTTTAACTATGAATCAGCTTCTCATCCTGTGGGATAGGTCAAAGAACAAGCACTGATGACAAAGTATTGTATATACAGGGTGTTACCAGACCACTTCCGAAAACGAAAGGGGGAGCTACAGCACACCAAAACCCAACCAAATAAAAATCAGTTATCCTGAAAAATAATTATAGCCGGAGAAAACAATGTTTAAAGATTTGTATTTATTTCGCCAGCCCGCAATGTACGCATTCACGTAGGCAAGGTCAAGGCGTAGTACTATTATTTATTATGTGTCGTAAGTGCCTACTAACGTAAGTAGGTACTAACGTAGGTCGCTCGCACGTCGCGTACTTGAATGACCCGCGATGAACTCTCAGCTGTTCATGCTGTAGTAGACGTAATCTGCGTGCTGCGTGTACATTGCTGCTTTATTATTTTATTAGTTTTTTTGCTTTTTTAAATGAGATAATTAGGTAGATATGTCTTATTATGTTGTACTGTGTGTATGTAACTAGAAAAAAATTAAAAAGAGATAGTCAAGTAAATTTTTTTTTTTCGCGATTTTTTTCTCTTAATGTTTTCAGTATCATGGTCTGATTGGAACCTCCAAGTTTTCGGAAGTGGTCTGGTAACACCCTGTATAGAAAACTTAAGTTTATTAGTGGACGTAGAGATTCCTTTAATGTTCGGTATTAGTTAGGTTAGTATTTTTTGCATCTTTAGAACCGATGTAACTAATTCTACATATGAGTTTTTCTTCAGAAACCTACAGAAAATACATATAAAATAGGCGTCTGAAACCAGTGGGAAAATATGGATGTTAAGAATTTATTTTATCAACAAACAATACTTGTCGTATGATGCATAGTTCCCGCGGAAAAATGGTATCAAATGGCATGAGATAATGCAACCAAACAAAAACAGGTACCTAATTGTCCATTACCCATTTAATCCAGTTGTGCTTGTGACATCAGAGCAAAATGTTCATTTAATTGTGGTTTAGATGCTAATTTGGTACGTATCCTTTCATATTCATTAGTTATATTTTGATAACAAAGGTATAAAAAACGATAAGAGAAAAATGTTTTGTGATTATAATTTATACCTACCCGCTTAACATGAACTTTAATAATAATTGTAATGACCAACCGTAACTATTGTTTCGTTATAGGTAACTTACCGAATGAAAAATAGGCAATGAAATAGGTAAAACATGCAAAAAGGTACTAAGTAGGTACAATTACGTTACAATAATAGTTTGCGCATTTCGACCGATTTAGGTAGTTACCTATCAGAAAAGACGTGGGTCTTACTAAATATAATTTTAAATTCCATCACGAATAAATGTGACAATTGCAAACGTATCGTAACGCTAGCGTATCCGAGATACACTGCGCAGTGATACTACAACAGTTGCCAGACTTGCCGGTCGAGCTGGCATTGACGCGCAATATAACTCGAATACGCTAACGCGGCGACTGTCAGATTTGTTTGTGTAGAGGTACGGGTTTCTAAACGTTTACCCTGTTTTTTTCCAGGCTCGCTCAGAATCAATGGCTTCAGTATACTCAGGCGCTGGCGAAGGCACTCGAGCCAGCGTCACTGTCCGAGGAGAAATCCAGTTCTCGTTGCTTTATAACTACAGACTGGGGGCTTTGGAAGTAGGTGTCAAACGGTGTCGTGATCTCGCGGCTGTTGACATCAAGAAGAACAGATCTGATCCTTATGTTAAGGTGAGTAACTCATAATCTACTGAACTAGGATATAGGTCTTTTACATGAGACCAACAGAAAATGCAGCTTAGGTAGATTTTACGATGAATGGAAAGATAGAATCTTATTTTTTATTTACTTTAAGGTTCTTAAATCTTCTAAAAAGAAATTCAAGAAATTCAAGCGAAATTCAACTATTGGGTTTTTCAGTGTAGGTACTTTGTGGTGTAATAAGAAACTTAATTCAAAATCCAAAATTCCAGATGTACTTGTTACCCGACAAGTCTAAAACTGGCAAGAGGAAGACTAAAGTGAAGAAGAACACACTGAACCCCGTGTTTGAGGAGACGCTCAGCTTCATGCAGCCGCTGGCCTCGCTGTCCGCGCGGACACTGTGGCTCAGCGTGTGGCACGCGGACATGTTCGGACGGAACGACTTCCTCGGCGAGGTGACACTGCCACTCTGCGATGTCGTGTTCGATGATCCAGCACCAATGTGGTACAAACTACACGAGCGGGTGAGTTATACTACCCCCATATCGCAAGCTCTGAACTGCATTCGCTGCCCAGCATAATGTCAAGCAACGTGGCTACGAATATACGAAAACAAAGAGCTTATGACGGCAAATAATTTATAACTAAAAAACTGGAAAAACCGACTTCAATTTGATACCAATGATGATAGTTCATTGGGACCGTTCTTTTGATCGTAAACACCACGAAAAGCAAAATACGTAATATCGTGTATGAGGTGTTTTTTCGAGTTATTCTTAATGAACTGCCAAACTATTTTTACTATTTATAAAGAATTTATACATAACATAAAGTAGGATGGTCAGATAAATGATGCCATTTCAGTTAGAGAAGTTTTACCAGTGGTCTACTTAGTGCACTAATAAGCTGAAAACTATCAGTCAGAAAGCTACAAGGCATCGTATTTTACTCACCCAATATCTCATATTCTATAGACGGAGCAATTTGACGAGCAACAAGGCACCCGAGGTGATCTGATAATCGGACTCAAGTTTGAATTGCATGAAACGGGCGCCATGCGAGGCAAGGGGACATTGCATGTGCTCGTCAAGGAAGCGAAGAATCTTGTCGCTACTAAGCCGAATGGACTGGCAGATGTATTCTGCAAAAGGTGATTATATAGAGATCTATCTATACTAATATTATAACGAGGAAAGATTTGATTGTTTGTTTGCATTGAATAGGCTCCGAAACTACTGGACCGATTTAAACATTCTTTCACCGTTGGCAATTTACAATATCTCCGGGTGACATAGGTAGGTAGGCTAGATTAGATTAAGCTAATATTAGATTTTCAAAAAAATAGGGATCCTTACTAAATCTCCAATAATATAACTTAAGGTGTAAAAAATTAGCTTAAAAATTTTTTAGGTCCGGTAGTCCACAATAAAGACAAACCCCTATATTATAAAAAGTTAGGCCTGACTATGTCCTGATTACGTATGGTAGGTAATTATTAATATCTACTTGGAGCTGACGACGGATTTCTCATAAAACTATGGTTTGATTATAACTAGGTACATATTTAGGTAACTTCTTTCGTTACTTTTGTAGGAGTGTGTGTCTAGGAACAATAACAGAAAGTCCTATATGCACTCATAAGTTTTTTTGGATACGTGTTCTATAATCAAGGCAGGAATGACTCTTTTGGACAGTGATTCCATTACTGAAACGTTTTTACTGTTATTCCAGTTACCTCCTTCCTGAAAGAGGTCGCCTCGCCAAGCAAAAGACTAACGTCGTCCGTCGCAGTCTGAACCCACGATGGGAGCACACTTTCACGTACCGCGGTCTAAAACTACAGGAACTAAGCACAAGAGCTCTGGAACTAAGTCTCTGGGACAGAGATCGTCTCGCATCAAACGACTTTATGGGAGCTATTCGTCTGTCACTTGGCACTGGTAAGATATTAGTAGAGATAAAATATACGGCAGTCTAAAACTACAGGAACTAAGCACAATGGCACTGGAACTAAGTCTCTGCGACAGAGATCGTCTCGCATCAAATAACTTTATGGGAGCTATTCGTCTGTCACTTGGCACTGGTAAGATATTAGTAGAGATAAAATATACGGCAGTCTAAAACTACAGGAACTAAGCACAATGGCACCGGAACTAAGTCTCTGGGACAGAGATCGTCTCGCATCAAATGACTTTATGGGAGCTATTCGTCTGTCACTTGGCACTGGTAAGATATTAGTAGAGATAAAATATACGGCAATCTAAAACTACAGGAACTAAGCACAATGGCACCGGAACTAAGTCTCTGGGACAGAGATCGTCTCGCATCAAATGTCTTTATGGGAGCTATTCGTCTGTCACTTGGCACTGGTAAGATATTAGTAGAGATAAAATATACGGCAGTCTAAAACTACAGGAACTAAGCACAATGGCACCGGAACTAAGTCTCTGGGACAGAGATCGTCTCGCATCAAATGTCTTTATGGGAGCTATTCGTCTGTCACTTGGCACTGGTAAGATATTAGTAGAGATAAAATATACGGCAATCTAAAACTACAGGAACTAAGCACAATGGCACTGGAACTAAGTCTCTGGGACAGAGATCGTCTCGCATCAAATGTCTTTATGGGAGCTATTCGTCTGTCACTTGGCACTGGTAAGATATTAGTAGAGATAAAATATACGGCAATCTAAAACTACAGGAACTAAGCACAATGGCACTGGAACTAAGTCTCTGGGACAGAGATCGTCTCGCATCAAATGTCTTTATGGGAGCTATTCGTCTGTCACTTGGCACTGGTAAGATATTAGTAGAGATAAAATATACGGCAATCTAAAACTACAGGAACTAAGCACAATGGCACTGGAACTAAGTCTCTGGGACAGAGATCGTCTCGCATCAAATGTCTTTATGGGAGCTATTCGTCTGTCACTTGGCACTGGTAAGATATTAGTAGAGATAAAATATACGGCAATCTAAAACTACAGGAACTAAGCACAATGGCACTGGAACTAAGTCTCTGGGACAGAGATCGTCTCGCATCAAATGTCTTTATGGGAGCTATTCGTCTGTCACTTGGCACTGGTAAGATATTAGTAGAGATAAAATATACGGCAGTCTAAAACTACAAGAACTAAGCACAATGGCACCGGAACTAAGTCTCTGGGACAGATATCGTCTCGCATCAAATGACTTTATTTGACTGTCACTAGGCACTGGTAAGATATTAGTAGACATAAATATACGGCAGTCTAAAACTACAGGAACTAAGCACACGGGTCTGAACTAAGTCTCTATCATAAGGACCGTTTTGTCTCAAATTACTTTATGGGAGCTATTCGACTGAAACTGGTAAGATATAAGTATTATTCAAATTTAGGAATCTATCTAGCGCTACCTAAAACTACAGGAACTAAGTCCACGGGTATCGGAACTAAGTCTCTGCGACAGAGATCGTCTCGTCTTAAACCTATGCTCTGGTTGCAAGAAACTGGCACTTAGGATCACCTATAGAGTTATAAGACGATTCTAAAATTATCCTTGTGATTTTACTGAATACAAGATTTCTGAATTTACATAGATAGATAGATAGATAGATAGAAAACTCTTTATTGTACACCACTTTTACAGAAATTATAAAATAAACACAGAGTTCATTATTCTTATGTGAAGTACAATGGGCGGCCTTATCGCTATGAGCGATCTCTTCCAGGCAACCTTTAACACACTTTTTTTTTTTTTTTTTTTCATATTAAGTTGTTGGCTAATGTAACGTTATTTTGTTGCAGGCACATACATGGGAGCGAGTGTTAACTGGATGGATAGTGTCGGCAAAGAATGTTCGCTTTGGCAAACCATGATGCATCGACCCGGCTTCTGGGTTGAAGGATCATTACCCTTACGACCCCAGCTAAATAACTAATTATTAGGTACAACAAAATTGATGGCCCGATGTACTAATATTAATATTTTGACATTACTTTGACCAAAATACTTACTGATTTTTGTTAAAGGTTAGGTATGTAGGTACAGGGAGCATCATAGGTAACTCAGTTATCAAACAGATTTATTAAAATTCAAGTACCTACCTACCTAAATGCAATCGTAAAATGGTGGAAGAAGTTATTTACCTGGGTACCTACTATTGAAATTGGTATTTAAATACAAAAATCTACTTAAACTTATAAAAAAGTTAAAATATAATCTGAAATTGTTCATCAACTTATGTTGCTGACCGTACATACCACACACTTAAAATTCGAAATTCATAAATCAAAGTGGCCTTTAATATTATGTAGGTACTCACTCGTGCACCAAACTTCCAGATAGAGACTGCCTGGTAGAGTAAAGAAAATCCCAAAGCAAACATTTTTCTGAATTATGTAGACTAGTCGAGTTTCAGAGACAACGCACAGCACAGATTATATCAACCTCAACAGACACTAATAGTCGAGTTTCAGAGACAACGCACAGCACAGATTATATCAACCTCAACAGACACTAATAGTCGAGTTTCAGAGACAACGCACAGATTATATCAACCTCAACAGAGATTATCTTGCTCGGTTGGAAATGCATTGTGTGATTGAGATTATCGAAATAGTACCACCGAAGCCTGTCCGGTAGACATTAAAACTCAGCTAGATTGTCCCCGGTATAAAATAACCCTACATTTGTATAAATAGGTATTTTATTGTTTATTTCGTAGATTTTCTCTTTATTTTTAAGTGTAACTGTGTAATGTATACATCGAACCTTTTGTCTACTTTTCTTATATCTGTCGCTTTGTTTACACTTTTTTTTATAGCATCACATTTTTCAGCTAATTTTTTTTTTGTAGGGTGTTTTATTTTTTCTGCTTGATTATTATTATTTTGGCATAGATTATTACTTTATGTAGTTAGGCTAGTAACACAATATAAACTGTGATTATTTTAGGTACTTTATCAGTGTGTAACCATCGTCAGCTATTGTATAGCTATTTCAAAAAGGCTGACTGGGTTATAAAATGATGTACATAACTTTGTTGGTATTTTAATCCTGTGATTTTGTGCCAACTTTACAGAACCCCATCTTCGCCCAATAGTTTATCTTACACTAAATTATGTAAGAATTTTAGTTTTATTAAAAACATCTTTAATAAAGACAATTTATTTTATTATAACTTAGGTATCTATTATTTTCCTACCCGTAGGTAAGCGGTGATAGAAACTTTTATACTTTTTTTACCTTTTCTAACATTTTTCAATTTTACTAATTTTACATTCCATCTTGTGATTTAATTGTATTAGCTATAAGTTTACCTACAATGACAATAATAAATAAATAGGTAGGTTATTTACTAATTAATATGAAATATTATAATTGATAGGTAAATAGGTTCATAAGAATTTCTTACTGCCTTATTATATCTACTTATTTATATAACTATGCATTTGATTATTAATAAATGTACAAATTAAAGTTCGCATATCGTTTAAACACTTGTCTTTGTAAGCATTGTGATAGAATAAGAAAATCAGGTATTTTTGTAAAAATAATACAAGTTTGGTAAAATGCGCAAACTAGTTTTTACGATTCAGAACTAAACTTTTCAAGCTAAAGGTTTCTTCGTCGGAATAATAAGGAAAGTACATACATAGGTACCTATTTCTAGAGATTTCTATTTCTAGAACCTTTCTCTACTCTATGAATTTACGCTAACACGTTGACAGAAAGAGATGCATATCACGGGATGCGTTTCGCAACAGGTGCGACCAAGACGACACACGTAGCGTCACAGAATACAGAATATAAAAATTTGGATTGTGTGTTTAGAGTGATGGTAGATAGAGTAGTGTAGAAGTCAGAGACATTTTGTACCATTTTTAAAAAACACTTACGTACCTATAGTATGTACTTAATTATAATAATAATGATCTGTGACCTAGGTACGTTCGTTCAGCAAAGTATAGGTACCTGTGATTCCTATTTACTTTTTGGTAGCTAAATACATGAAATAAAACTAGGTTGTGCATTTTATAGGTATATGACCATAAAAAAGTACCTAGGTATACTTACCAATGGACATTGTGAACAATATGTTCAAAACATCCACTAGGTCACCCTACCTACTAGGTACTTGTATTGTATTTAGATAAATAATAACGTAAGGTGAAATTACCTAAGCAATTGATAAAAATATAAGGTAATATACAATTTATAAAATAAGAAAACATTTTGAAAATAAATACGTAGTAGGTACTTACTAAAGAAACGTTGTTTTATTCTTCAGTACTTAGTTGAGTCCTCACCCATAATATCAAAACACTATTAAAGAACTAAATTATAATGGATGGACATAATTAGAATCACTAGAATACAAATAAATCAGTAGAAGTAGATTGCAATGCAGTGTGTAGTGTGGTGGGTACATCGGGTACAAAATCAAAGTCGTTGCATGCCGACTAGGTATTTATGCCAACTTCTTCGTGCTATACTAAAGCTTGAAGAAAGAAGTGAACTAAAAATGAAGCCGCTTACGGCGTCAGTTTTTTTAAAATTAGGAGCTAAGACAGGAAACAGGAAGTAGGCTGAAAGAGCGCCGGGTGGTCGGCCCAATAGCAGGTCACTATTACCAAGTTCATTCATTTCATTCGTACATCTTTTCCACAAATTCTATTGAAGAACGGCTCCTTAACACAGGGCTGCCACGTACATAAGCACATTTGATGCGAGGGAGACCTAGCCCTCCTTAATCAAACATGTTTAATAAGCTTTCGAAAGTGTGTGCTTATTGGAAAACTAAAACCAGTAGATACCTACATAAGTTTAGCAGCTACTATTGGCTAACCTATTTTTTATTGTAAACAAGTGACCCACTTGATGTTAACCAGTAACCTCTGTCTATGTACACACGTCCACTGAAGACATTCCTGTAATGTCTCTTATCTGTAATTAATATCGTCCCTAACATTGAGATGCAAAAATGTTATATAGCTATAGGCAACCCTAGCCTATGAATGAATAAAAGTACCTATGGAATGAGAATGAATGAAATAAAAATTAATCAGAACGAATGAAATGAATGTTACTATTATTTTATTTGTTTGTGCCAGGTTGTGTGCGTCCGAGAGCGTTATAGATTTTATTATTATTTTCGGTAAATTATGTAAATCTAGAGGTAATTCTGACTGAAAAACAGCAAAACAATTTGTCAGCAGTGATGGCTTACACAACAGAAAAGTTTATATTGCTGCTTTGTGCATTGTTTACACTGATGAAAACTGGTAAGAAAAGGGCGTTGTTTGTCTTTTGTTTTCGTTATTATTTTTTTATTTTATGTTTTCTTTTATTTGGTTTTTAGTTAATTCAATACATTGTTATGTATGTTCGGGAACGGACTCAAATAATTTGTTTGAGTGTAATGAATTTTTGGAGAGTGACGTGACTTTGCAAGCTATCGATTGCGGGACTCTACACGACGCCCAATATTGTATCAAACATGTTGGGAGGAACGAAGGTTAGACAACGGTGTCTAAATCTATTTAATTCTTCACATGGACAAGGGTTCTTGTAGTTCATTCTTCCATTTGGTAATCAATCTGCTGCTACATCTAATGATTTTACTTATCAGATATGCTGTGCTTAATTTCTTAACTAATCCCAGGTGTAGCATTAGAATGCTATCAGTGCAATTCTTCAACTACTTCGGAATGTGGTGATGGGCTCATGCACTTGGACGGTGGAATCTTAACCCCGACATCTTGTGACCATGTCTTTGAACCTCGTTACTGCATTAAAAAAACAGGTCTATCTAACTAACTATTCTTTACTAAACTTACAAGACTTGGCAGGAAAATTTTAATCTTCAGTACCTGCTGTAGGTACCTAACTACCTATATGTACTAAAAACTTACCTAATTTCTTCTTCTTTCAATTAATAGCCTCTGTCAACTTAATTTTCCTGAAAAGTTGATTTAGTGAACACTAACCTTTTATAATAACTAGCAAATCATTCACACACAATGTTTAACACACTGGGTTTTGAGTTTCACAGCACAGCCAAAGCACTTCTGCTTTTTATATTTTGGGCCACATGATGAGGTGAGTTGTATACTTTATCAACATAGCTTTAAAGCCCACAATTGTTTAACACTTCTGTGTTCCAGGTGGCATAACTACATCAAGATATTGCTCCTCATTAGACCTCGGTAACTATTGCAACTATGTACAACAGCCCGGAGACAAGTTGGAGTACAGAACTTGTATTTACACCTGTGGCAGTGATGGATGCAACTCTGCAACGGGTTATAGGATATCGGCTGTAGTTTTAGTGATAGCCTTAGCTTTAAGTTTTGCATTTTGAAAGATTCGTTTTTAAGTGAAGATTCAACTTCATGAAAAGTTTACATCAAAACTTGACTTATAATCATATAAAACTACTTTGTTTTATATGATTATAAGTTTTTGCACTGGTGAGCTTGGAACGAAATTTTTACAGGACAATGACATCACAGTTCTTAAAAAACCTTTTTAAGGTAAATGTAACATCCATGTTTGATTCCATCCATTCCACTTTTATTTCCGTCCAATTTAAATGTTATTTTTATATTTTTTAAAGCATTTTTGATGCTAATAGAGATAGATATACAGTGAATCTATTTTGACTGAATTATTATTTTTTGTAATAAAGATTTTACTAAACTAAATGTCTGTTTACCTAAATATCCCCTTTTCTAGGTATTGTACCAAAGACACTCAATTATAAATAAAAGATTAAAATAATTACGATCAAACATTTATTCAGAATTTGTGCTACACAAGCTTGATACAAAAATACAATAATAAATATCAACACCGACTTAGCCAATGAATAATAATATGCCTGCTAATGCACAATAATACTTTCATTTTCACTTACGCTACATTATGCTTCCATATCCAAAATGGAATGTAATAATTTTATTATCTTTTCAAACGTTTATTTCATAATTTAAGCATAAATCTAGCTTGACCTACTAAAAACTGGAAATTACATTGAATACAAAAGTATCTAGCCACATGACTTGCGTTTAATTATTGAAGCTGCACTTTGTGAACACCTAGCCTAGCACCTAACACTACGATGCTAGCCGACTCATACCTACATCTAAAAACGTGTGTACAGAAAAGTTCAGGTAACTTTTTGTACAATATCTCCATTATCTTCTATTGAAAAAATAAATCAAAATTAGCAGAATACAACCGACATGTCGTAACCTACGACATTGTGCTTGGTAAGTCAATTTGTAAATAATTTAAAATCAACACCATTCAGTTGTGTTATTGATTTCAATTAGGTACTTTTTTAAAATATACTATTGACACAAAATTATATGTCATCATGATCATCTTGAATTAAACTAAAATTAAGATTTTCATTGCATTTCTACAGTTCGTTTATACACAGAGATCTCAATAGAGTAAATATGTAGCTTACATTCACAATAACATAAAGACCAACACAAAAATAAAATAACAGGTAACGCTTACTTAAATCAGACTATAAAACAATCACTAACAAGATGTCAAATTAAAACGTAAAATTAGGAATAAAATGTTCATTACGTGCGTAATAAAAAGGTGCTCAATATCGTCACCGATAGGATATCACCTAAATCATAGTTAAAAATGTTTAAAATAATTGCACAATACATAGGTCTACCTACATACATAGCAAATGCTAAAAATTGTGACTTCAAAATGTCTTGTCATGATTATTGTAAATGGCGGCGTAAGCCTTTAGGCCAAATTGTATCAAGAAAAACTCAATACAAAAATGTTATGGATTAGTAACTTGTAGCTTTTAGTGCGACTGAGGCCAAAATGGAATGTTGTAGGCCCAAAACGGGAGTTTTTAGTTTATCACACTTTGTAACAAAATTCAATTTAGAAATACCTAACAATGTAGTGGATAACAAACTTTGCCTACATTTTAGTAACTAGGAATGATTTTAAGACTTTCGTTCACAATCGATATTGAAAAAATGCTACATTTGAGCATAGCATGACTAAAGCTATGATAAAATACAGGATATAAAATCATTTCTTATAACTATATTTGAGTCTCACGCCCTTTATGCGAACCATACCTACTTTTACGTACACAATGAATGTGATTTTAAAATACTTATTTCTAAATCACTTGTAGAAGTTTTAGGTTGGTATTAACGTGTAATTCAGACTAAAAAAAAACATATTCCCACTCTTATCTATCAGCTACACTTTGAAAATGAATTGGCGACTACTTCATAAAATGTCTGTTTGGAATCATTCAGAAAAGAGCTTTCAAAGCTCAATAAATTCACTGTAGAATTCTTTTGCGAATATAAGCCAATAATTCATCGATTGAACAACACTACGCACGTATGCGTATTCACTTATATAGAAAAGCCTTTTTTTAGCCTGTAATCATGCAAATTTAAGGCAAATTAAGGCTTTATGTATATCGCTAGCGATCGAAGCATACTTTCCAGGGCCCGAAGTCTGAGTTTTGTTTTGTTGATCGAAGATGCAAGATATTTTGTATGAAAATCCGATAAGCGCCTCTAGCGCGAGTTTCTCGATTCTCGCTTGTCGCAAATCAACATAACAAAACTCAGACTATGGGTTCCGTAGATAGATTCACTATCCTTGTTCAGAAATTAGGGTATTGCACACATCTAACTTTATCATTACTTGCACATATTTTGTATTGCTGACACACTTAAGCAGAGCTATTTAGATTTTTGATCGTATGCCGTACGATATCCGAGGGCTTTGCACAGCGACAGCATTTTCATTTACGCCTGCGACTTGTACACGACAAATCGCGACCACGCTTTAGTAATAATTTAGAAAATAACTTTCATACTGGATCGAACTGACCGTTAAATTAGCCTGTACTTGCATTTCTTACAACAGTTCATCAACGCGCAAGTATCCCTCAAACTAAAGGTAGTATCCCGAAACTAAAACTGAATCGATATTGTTATTCCTTTAGCCATCTTCAATTGTCATTTTAGCGCGGCTTTAAAAAATGTTCTATCATTGTCACTTGCATTACAACGAAGAGATGACAACAGATTTAGCAATAATTTGAGTTAGCTCAGCTTTAGATGACCAATTATAACCTCTTAGTTTGGGCCGCGAAATGGAAAATGTTTTATGTTAGAGACAAAAATGCAAAATCCACAGAACAGCAGTTAAAATACGCTTTCACTAAAATAGCTGTTCCTCTGAGGTTTTCTGCTCAGTGGTTCTAGCAAAAGTCCCCAGCCTTTGCAATTTATGTGGGTTACTATTTTTATTAAAGTGGACTCAAATCACCGTAAAACCAACTTCGATTCGTTCTAGTTTTACAATACAAGCCCCAGTGTTGGATCATCTCAGTTGGAGTTAGCTTGTAAAGCAGCTATGTGTTGTTCTAACTCCCTCACTCGCTGTTGGCTGTTGTGTAGTTGCCTTTTCACGATACGCAGCTCTTCGCCTTGACGGTTGAACGCGAGACGCAACTGGAAATAAAACAAACTCATAACTATATTTTAACGAAAGAAATTAGTCAACTTTTATGTGAAACTGTAGTTTTTAGTAGAAACCATCCCCACTTTATGAAGATGACCAAAATGAAGGTTGTTGGGAGCCGTTGGGACACAAAGTAGACCGGTCTGAAATGATATAGGTAGGGAGAGGTCTACTATGTACAGCAGTGAACATTCCATTGGTGAATAGATGAAGATCATGAAATAGACTGCAAAGGAACTAGATAGTATTTTAGCAGCAGCGATAAGTTGACATACGAAAACGTACGTCTTGTTCATCAATATTGAACATGCAATGGGAATTTCATGAGAGCTATAAAAGTATATTGTTAAGACTTCATGGCACTAAATATAAACACACCTCATGTTCAGTGCTGAACACGTCGCCCTGATTGATTTGCTTGTAGAGAGGCACGGGTTCGCAGTCACCCGTCTGTTTGCCGAACATTTTCTGCAGCTGGTGGAATTTCGTGGTCTGGTTCGCGTTTGTCTTTTGAGACTTTTCCGTTGCTTGAATCTGTAGATCAATTTCATTATTAAGTAGGTAAATATATAATAACCACTGCCTATAACAATACATTGCCTCACTGAGCACGTCTTCTAAGGATGTACCCTGTGGTGTATTGCACTGTGCCCATCATTCAGAGAATTGCGCCGACGCCCATAATCTTCAAACCACAGATCAATTTATTACCGGAACACAACAATGCGAGCATCATTAGCAAGTAAGCTCGTTTGAGTTAGTAGCCAACTCTGGTGACTGAGTTTTTAGGCCGCCTTAAGGCCTCCGCCGTGGCTTAACGACTGCTAGAGCCAGGACCGACAGTTTAACGCGCCCTCCGAAGCGCTTAGATGTAAATGCCACTAACGGTCACCCATCCAAATAGTGACGGCGCAGAACGTCGCTTAACTTAGATCATCGGTGAAGCTTGACTAAGCAAGCTACGCCACGAGCGCTTCTTAGCATCATTGATACATCACTAATTCACTACTAAACTAGTTTACCTGATTGTCGTTGTCATTAACGTGGTTTTCCGATGGTTGCCAGGTTCCGAGCGGTCGGTAGTCGGGCGTGGTTTCCCGCGATAGGAAGGCAAACTTCTTGCGATTGTTCGCGTCTTGCGGTTGCATTGCGGGCGCGTCGCGGTTGTTGCGCGGCTTGTGCGTGGATATCGTTACACCTGGGGATTCAACAATGGAATTTAAAAATTGAACATGTAATGAAATGAAATTGTTTATTTGCTAGAAACATGGTATAAGTAGGATCTTAATAATAGGTACATTGTTTCTCACATTTCACCAAATATTGGTATGCAAATATTCGACAATGCTCTAATTACTTATATAAAAAAAAAGTGAACAAAATGGAAGGTCTTTGAACCCTACATAGGCTCTGTTATTCAAAACATTTAGTTAGATACTTCTACGATTATTTGAAAAATACAACTGAATTGAGAGCCTTATCCTTCTTTTGAATTCGGTTAAAACACACATTTCCCAAATTCAAAATGTAATAAATAATTACGATTGTACTCCACGTACGGTACATATTCAATGTCCAGTTTCTGAATCGTAAAAACTAGAAATGCTGCTTAGTATAGATAGATAGATAAACACTTTATTGTACACAAGGAGAAATTACATAAGTACCTACAGGAAATAACATAAAACAGATAGTACAATGGGCGGCCTTATCGCTAAAAGCGATCTCTTCCAGACATATATTATACATACCAGTCTTCAAACTGATGAGTATAGGCGGCGCGTTCATTCCGCTCATCCAATCCTTAGCGGTCAACGCGGGCAGTGGGGCCGCCGTGTCGGGATATAAATCCTCCTGAAAACAGTACTTTATTTTAGTTAAAAGCATATAGGACCCTACTGCAATTTATATCAATCTAGGATATTAATAGGAACAAATAGTTAAAACCCACTTTAGATTGTGCATTGAGTGTTGAAACTTGAAACACATGGATGAAATTCTCAATATTTCCATCTGGAATAGAAGTATTCTGTATCCTACTTCTTTTTAATATGACATAGAATAGGTATGTTGATCCGAATTTTAGTTTTTAGGAAAGACAGAATTTTGATTACGACTAGCACTAACTTTTTGTGTTAGTTAGTTAAATCCATATATGTTTTCCATTTTACTTCACAATGTAAGAAAAAAATCGATTCAGGACCAAACGTAAATAATTCAAAACATTCATGATTTACCTGAAAGCAGTCGGACTTGCGCGGCACGATCATAGAAATAGGCTCGCAGAGACCTCGTGACGTATGAAGTTTGTAGAATCTGAACACTTCGCATGCGTTTGTGTTCACTCCGCGCTTTGACATGAAGCCTAGTCCTCGCTAGATAAATATGTAAATACTTATGTAGGGTGCCTTCTGGTAAAATCGGCCTAATATTAAGTCCGGATAAATCACGTAACTAAGCAATTATCATATAAAAATATAGCTGAATTGCTTGGCATCCGGACTTACTATTACGCCGATCTTACCAGAAGGCACTATATACAGGGTGTTACCAGACCACTTCCGAAAACGAAAGGGGGAGCTACAGCACACCAAAACCCAACCAAAAAAAAATCAGTTATCCTGAAAAATAATTATAGCCGGAGAAAACAATGTTTAAAGATTTGTATTTATTTCGCCAGCCCGCAATGTACGCATTCACGTAGGTAAGGTCGAGGCGTAGTACTATTATTTATTCTGTGTCGTAAGTGCCTACTAACGTAGGTAGGTACTAACGTAGGTCGCTCGCACGTCGCGTACTTGAATGACCCGCGATGAACTCTCAGCTGTTCATGCTGTAGTAGACGTAATCTGCGTGCTGCGTGTACATTGCTGCTTTATTTATTTTATTTGTTTTTTTGCTTTTTTAAATGAGATAATTAGGTAGATATGTCTTATTATGTTGTACTGTGTGTATGTAACTAGAAAATAAATTAAAAAGAGATAGTCAAGTCAATTTTTTTTTTCGCTTAATGTTTTCAGTATCATGGTCTGATTGGAACCTCCAAGTTTTCGGAAGTGGTCTGGTAACACCCTGTATAATATTCTGCTGTTGAATTTTTCTAAAGTAACTCAATTTAACAACACTAATGCGAAAGAGACATGACAGGCGTCATGACTCAGTCGGTAGTAGCTCTGCCTTCCGTGCAGTGGATCGTGGGTTCGATCCCCACCGAAAACAAACAATTTGTGTGTGGCAAACACAGGTGTTTGTTCTGTGTGGGTATTACCTACTATGTATTTACAAAAAAATTATATAGATAGGTATTTATTCTATCAGCAATCTAGTTTCCTTAGTACAAGCTTTTGCTTAATTTGGGACTAGAAAGCGTAGCGTACATGTCCAAGAATATTTATTTATTTAATTAGTTATTAAGAGACGGCAATAAATTAGTGCTGTCTAATAAGATTAATGAAACAACAGCATCGCTTTCTATACATTTTAAGGTTATGATTAAAAAGTATTCTCACCTGCGGATTGCCAGATAGGAATTGATTTAGGAAATGCACGTAAGGGGCTTCGTCCACTACCTCGTAGTACCTGATGTTCCCGTCGCCCTTGCCAGCAAGGTATACCTGCAATACAATTATAACTATACATCTGATACTATTACAGTGCCTTCTGGTAAGATCGGCGTAATAGTAAGTCCGGATGCTAAGCAATTCTGCGATATTTTTAAATAATAATTGCTTAGTTACGTGATTTATCAGGACTTAATATAACGCCGATCTTATCAGAAGGCACTTTATATAAACAATAAAAAAGTCAAAATCTTGGTATTGTGTTGTTTTTTTTAATGCTTGACGGCAGAACGTACGGTGATAGTACTTCCTCTGACAAACTCTTTCACATATAACGCTACCATATTTGCTAAGGAAAGTACATTTTGAGCATTTGAGTGTCACAGACGAGAGGTTTGGACAAGCCCTGCGATAACAGCGAAAAAAGTCTACTAAAGTCGCAGAATTTACATTTTAGTATCAGTAACATAGTCACTATCAATCTCACAGACGAGCGTTTTGAATAAGATGGTAACATAAAAAAAAAAGAGTGAATAGGTGGATTATAGCTAAGCGTGCTCCACCCTATGCTGCAGCTACACTTACCACCAGGTGTGCTGGCAGCCAAATGCTTAGATATAGCTCATAAAAAAAAAAAAAAAACATTGCCTTGATTACTAAAGAAAATCCGCGCGGTTACTACTTAGATGGGTGACCGTTAGTGGCATTTACATCTGAGCGTTTCCGTGCTTCGGAGGGCACAATAAACTGTCGGTCCTGGCTCTAGCAGTCGTTAAGCCATTACGGAGGCCTTAGGCGCCCTAAAAACTCCGTCACCAGTCGGCCACTAACTCATACGAGCTTGCTTGCTTGCTTACTAAAGAAAATGCTATCTTACCATGTTAGTATCATAGTCGTAATACGGGAACACGACGCCCGAGCTACTATCAATAGTCTCGCAGACGAGAGGTTTGGACAAATCATGTTGGTCCCACACCGCGTACTGTCGATCGCTGTATCTTGAAAAACCGGTAGTTAGGACTTTGCCTTGGTTGCCGAGAAATGTGCATTTGGAGGCTTTTGTGCCCGAGTGGCAGGCTCCTTCCTGAAAACAAAGTAAAGTCACATTATTCGTACAGTCACAGCTCGGCTTTCCGTGCGGTGGGTCGTGGGTTCGATGTCCACCGAGAACAAACATTGATTGTGTGTAGCGAACATGGAGTTTGTTCTGTGTCTGAGTGTTACTATGTATTATAAGTATTGCTTGCTTAGTTTGGGACCAGAGAGCGTTGTGTGGTGATAGCTCAGAATATTTATAGTATTGTCATAGAAAAGTTTAGCAGTTATACGTTCTCATTCATCCCACCAGTGAGACAAACCCAGTAGCAGGAACACTAAAACTGATCATTGACAATTTGTATTCAAAATATTTCTCTCCATACTCGAACAAGTTGAATTTTCCGATTTCGAAGATGAAACTTAGACTCGTCACTCAAAAAGGAAAACAAAGCGTTTTGTAGATGGTAACCAAGTTTATTTAATGCAGATTACTGGTACAAATCATAAATTTATGGAATGGGGTCAGTAGGTTAGCTTAGCTACTAAGGTTAGTTATGGCGTTGTACTTAGTTATACATAGCTATTGTGTAGTTATGGTAAGTGGCAATTCAATGCGCATTTCTGCATAATTATGAATGTAATATTATTACTGAAGCTGCAAACTGCAATTGCAGTAAACATTTTGGAAAATGCTGTTTTTCACTAAAAACTTAGTAAAATGTGTTTATTTAGCAAATTTTTAGAAAACAAAATTATGATCTTTTTTATAATCCTGTTTGGTAATTAAATAGTAGTGGGTTATTTTATAGCCGTCTATAAAATAATAATTATTAAGAAAAGTACAGTATATATGGGTTATTTTAAATAGTAAAACCCTCAGCAATTATTTATGATAAAACAAGACTTTTAAGACTTAAATTTATATACACATTTACATTTACAATCATCTAAAAAATAAATTTCGCGATATTAATAAACCTCGCAGTGATTGTAAGCGCCACGGTAGAGTAAGTGTTATTTAAAACATGAATTTGTCGATATTCTGTGTACTTCGATTTTCACGTCTGGAAGTGAATCTAATGAATGAATGAATGAATGAAAAAACCCTTTATTTGAAAAAACACTTTACCCTTTACTTGAAAAAACACTTTACTAACTAATAAAAGACACTAGAAAATTACAAATACATATATGGTCTATCATATAAAAAGATAGAGTAGACATTATGTCTTGTTTAACATACGTAATCAGGACATAATGTCTACTCTAACTTTTTATAAGATAGGGGGTTAATCTAAATTGATACTTACAGATAGAACAATCCCTCGCCTAGGTTCGATCACTCGCAACTTCTTGTCCTTACTAGTGGTAGCTAGTAGCGATCCATCTCGATTGAACGACATGCAGTAGATGACGTCAGTGTGACAGTCGATCACTTTTACTGCCTCGCCTTTGCCGACGTCCCATACGAAAATCTGTAAAAACAAAAAGATGTAACTACCAAGTACTCTGTAATCTCCGGGTAGACATTTTCAGAAATTTCGTGGCCAAGCAAGATCCTTAGGGTGCTTCACCACCCAGAGCTAAGCTAAGCAATGTTGTTTCTCTTAGCTAGATGTTTGTTATATTTTCTATGTCTGTTCTGTGTTTTCTGTGAGTATGTCAAATAAACAATTTATAAATCTACTAGCCGTCGCCCGCGGTGTTGCTCGCGTTCTACTCTTTAGAGTGTGACGTTTCAAAATTCCTTTCTTAGTGCACCCCTACACTACATAAGGATACTACCCTCCAAATTTCATACCTCTAGGACTTATAGTTTAGGCTGTGCGTTGATTCTCTGTCAGCTTCAAAAGAGTTTTATATATATTGATGATGATGATGATGTCCATCCAAAGATTGCCTGGTAGAGATCGCTATTAGCGATAAGGCCGCCCAATATATTACTTTGTTATTTTTTATTGTAAGTTTAAAGCTGTGGTAGGTTGTGATCAATAATAAGTTAGAAATAAACCCTACAGGGGCACGGGCAAGTAATTTTGTTTGACAAAACTGAACATTTTTATTTGACAAGCTGACTGAATCTTCAGTCAAAAACGCACCGTCCCTCACCTCTATTTTACAGTGGACTGACTTACGTGGTTTAGCTAACAGTAGAGATTTTTTTTCTTACGCTAATTCGTTACGTATGCAATGCACCTAGTAATAAAGTACATAGACGAGTACCTTCTTATCAAACCAAATATGAATCAACCTAGTAGTAACTCCTCACGCGAGACTAAAATATGACCCGGTAGACTCGTACGGAAGATCGCGTGATGCCTTTCAATCAATTGGGGTAAATACCGTTTAGAACGCTTTATGATGATGTTCGTTAGTAAAATTGTTTTGGAAGCATTTCAATTTAGGATGTGAAAGCCTGTTAAAGTTTATAATGTCTAGGCTAGAATATTCCATTTATTTTGTACCTACCCAGAATAATCTTGGCGTTCTAATACCACTTCTAGCCGACCTTACCAGGCAGCCAAAAATTCTGTAAGGCGTATGCTTTGATGCCGTGGTTTGGATGAATAGTTCAAAAAACGAATAGAGTGCGTGACCTAAACGGGCCCTTCAGAAACCCTGAACAAGTTTCTTAGACGTTTTTTAGAAGGCTTTTAGAAAATCAACATAATATAATTTTGTCTTATGAGTGTGGCTGGCTACGCAAGTTGTGTGTACGTGAGAGGAGTCGATTCAGAGTTCACGAATGATAGGAGTGAGTGGAAGACATGTGTTCTACATGTTGTGCCGACCATACCTAGCGTGGGATAAGGGCAGGAAAATGATGGTGCTTACTTAAAGATGTTTCCACCAAAAAAACATTCACAATAAACATTCACAACGCAATACTTACTAACGATTTGTTTTGTGTGAATTGTATGTAAAGATCTGAAGATTTGTCGATGCTAGTGTTTCCACCAAAAGACATTGTGTGGATTGCATATAAAGATCTAACGACTTGTTGTGCTTTGCGTTTCGATTGTGGAAGACAAAACTCAGTACAACTTTCCAAGCATGCAAAATAGAGCTTAGAATATTCCAGGTCTAACACTCACCAAGTAATCAAATCCAGCGCTAAGCAGTATATTCTCAGCTGTAGGATGCCATTCTACGTAGGCGACTCTCCGTTTGTGTCCGTGTAACTCTACCAGCCAGTCGGTCAGATGCATGGACAGACCACCATCGGGTATATGCCATAGTTTCACCTGTAAATGAACAGTCAAATAATTGTCTTTAGTTGGCCACTGCCAACTCGGATGACGGAGTTTTTAGGCCGCCTTCAGGCCTCCGGCTTAACGACTGCTAGAGCCGGGAGCGACAGTTTAACGTGCGCTCCGAAACACGGAAGCGCTCAGATGTAAATGCCACTAACGGTCACGCATACAAATAGTGACCGCGCAGAACGTCGCTTAGATAAATCTGTGAAGATTGACTAAGCAAGCTACATTAGCCTTATCCACGTAAGTGTTGCGAATGACACTTCTTGAGCTGCAATTTCGCAACCGTCACTTAATTATGATGCTCCAACTAGATTAAATTCTTAGCAACCGTTATAAAATCTAGATCGCAATCGTATTACCGAATTATACTCAACATTAAATATTCAGCGATTCAGTGCTAATTTACTAATTTAATTTATTTTAGCTTATGTTATTTCCGTCAGAAAATAGGTCTTGTCTACACCCACATTATCATCGTTTTGTACACAGGTTACATTTAAATAGTAGTATTTTTTTACATAAATACTTAGAATATTAAACGAAAACTAGGCTGTTCGAGCTACAAAACTCAAGACGGTCTCTATTGACGGATGATCTAGTTCCGGATATCTCAGAGAAACTTCAATCTCTCCATACAAAAGCCATATAATTTCGAACGCGTGATCATCAATTACAATAAACACGGGCAAATTGCGTCTAAAAAACAACGTCGATTGGACGCTATCGGAGCGTATGATTTACACCTACTTTGTATGTGAAGTGCGATAATTTTTAAGTTTACTTATTCCCATAGCAAACTGCAATTAATTTATTCTCGAATTGAATATAAGTCGTGAGTTTTATTTTGTTGATTTCTGAAAAGCGAAAATCGAGAACGATGCAATTTTTGTGTGAAGAAAAATTGTTTGCAAATTTCCCGCTAGAGGCGCTTATCAGGGTTTCCTACAAAACTTCTCGCAAGTCGCTTTTTGATATACGTTTCGATCAACAATACTAAGGGCGCAGACCACGAATGAGGCCTATGTTGAACAGTGGATGTTCTTTGGCTGAAATTATGATAATGACTCGAGTGGAAAGCTCGATATCCATTATCCGGGAGACATATGAATGCGATAAACAGACTTATTCAATGCCGCTGAAATATTCTTATACGATTCATAAACAGTCAAGAGTCTATTCAGTCCAGTATGCGCATAAAAAATTGGCGCTTACCGTGCAATCGTCAGAACACGACGCAATGATGTTATCATTGAACGGATTCCACTTGATATCGAGCACAGGCCCTTTGTGGCCGGTCACACGGCTGGCGTTGAAGTCTAGGCGGCCAGTCTGAAAGAGAAAAATCCAATAAAACATACAAATAACACCATAATAGGCATACTTAGGCAAATTTTAGAAAATAGAGGAAGTGGGCGGAGCTTAGCGCGTATGACCCCGACGTTTCCAAAAGCTGTCACAAGATGGCATACTAAACGAACGTTATATACACGAAGTTAAGTTAAGTTGTGACGCATTGGCGTCACATAATACCAGCGTTGTAGCAGTACACTTGCTGCTACAGCTTATGCTGAGTGACGACCTATTTTGTTGTCATATTATTGATTTTAATTTTTTTTGTGATTTCTTTGATGTAACTGTGCATGTTTCTTTATATGACTCAAAATAAACATTTTCTATTCTATTCTATTTTATTCTAAGTAACATTTTTCTGTGGTGGTACAAAACTCATTGCTGATTTTAAACAGAAAAAGTTGACAATCGGGATAACAAAAAGCGCAATGGAGACGAATTAAATTCGTGAACGGACACGCTATGATGACCGACCTTGACCAAGACATATTTTATCGATCGCAGTAGTTGTGATAATAGAACCAGCGAATCTTGTATCTCAGCTGGTTAATCACCCATTACGCTATAGACGGATGCCATGTCTACTTAGCATTAGAACGCTTCGTTTATTTAACCGAAATCAATAAGATACACATCTGATTATTGGGTTTAATACCTTTATCAGTCAGGTAAATGTCCGATAGCTTTATCGCGTCATGATAGATAGATTAATTTATCCACCATTATTGCATGTTGTGCAATAATGGTGGGTATTCGAAAAAACTACGAAGTATAGTAGTATTACCATAGAAGTAACTAATATCGGGTTGTATTTACTAAATACATAGTGAGATTAGGAAGTTAAAATGTATAATGTCCCAATAGAATCAAATCGTGAGAAATGTCTGTGGGAGTTGTTGAGATGAACTCAGCCTTATACGAGTCACAGCACTGATTATTTTACTCGCAACACTTTTACGATATAATATATCAAAATGTGAGATTCACTTTCCATGTGCAAATATGGAAAGTGAATCTCACATTTGTTTTAAAAGTTTTGATCAAATCATCAATATACAGGGTGTTACCAGACCACTTCCGAAAACGAAAGGGGGAGCTACAGCACACCAAAACCCAACCAAAAAAAAATCAGTTATCCTGAAAAATAATTATAGCCAGAGAAAACAATGTTTAAAGATTTGTATTTATTTCACCAGCCCGCAATGTACGCATTCACGTAGGTAAGGTCGAGGCGTAGTACTATTATTTATTCTGTGTCGTAAGTGCCTACTAACGTAGGTAGGTACTAACGTAGGTCGCTCGCACGTCGCGTACTTGAATGACCCGCGATGAACTCTCAGCTGTTCATGCTGTAGTAGACGTAATCTGCATGCTGCGTGTACATTGCTGCTTTATTTATTTTATTTGTTTTTTTGCTTTTTTAAGTGAGATAATTAGGTAGATATGTCTTATTATGTTGTACTGTGTGTATGTAACTAGAAAAAAAATTAAAAAGAGATAGTCAAGTCAATTTTTTTTTTCGCGATTTTTTCGCTTAATGTTTTCAGTATCATGGTCTGATTGGAACCTCCAAGTTTTCGGAAGTGGTCTGGTAACACCCTGTATATAAAACTCTTTTGAAGCTGACTTAGAATCAACGCACAGCCTAAACTATAAGTCCTAGAGGTATGAAATTTGGAGGGTAGTATCCTTATATAGTGTAGGGGTGCACTAAGCAAGGAATTTTGAAAAGTCGCACCCTAAAGGGTAGAACGCGAGAAACGCCGCGGGCGACAGCTAGTCACAACATAAACATCTAAAAGATTTATTTTTTTAGCGCTTGCTTCAGTCGTAAGAGAAATTAGCAAAAAGCAACCCTATTTATTACCATTAATAACGTCAACACAATATGCTTCTATTTTCCCACGGCAATAACCTTCGTGATTGCAACATGAATGAGTATCAAATTCATTAGTAACACGAAGACAATTCACTGAGGTGTACATCTGTTTATAAGCAGTGCGAAAAGGTCTGTCTGTAGTAATACCAATGAAATGACATCAATTAGACGTGTTATACGTCTGCATTGTTGCAACAAAAACTATAATTATTTTACCTACATACCAAAGCATACTAAAGCACATATGCAAAAAAGATAGATAATGCCGTCATACGCCCATTCCTGAGATAAATGCGCACTCAGGTGACGTACAGCCGCGGCGCTATTCGGTGCGCGACTAAATAAAAGTCAGACAATTACCTTACTTACATTTTTCTTGCTAAACTTATATGCATGCACTAGCCATCACCCGCGGCGTTGCTCGCGTTCTACCCTTTAGAGTGTGACGTTTCAAAATTCCTTTCTTAGTACACTATATAAGGACACTACCCTCCAAATTTCATACCTCTAGGACTTATAGTTTAGGCTGTGCGTTGATTCTCTGTCAGTTTCAAAAGAGTTTTATATATATTGATGATTACGGGTAACGCATCTAATAATATAAAAATATCTTAAGAGTAATATACTAACTTCATACAAACAACCGATGATGTTAATTGACACCATAGGTGGCGAAACACAAGGTCGACAAATCACCTCTAATGTACCTACATGTCTATATCGGGCTATGTCAATAAGCTACACCAATATTAAGGTAGGGTGAGCTTGTTAGTACGGCCCCATCAACAAACATAAAACAATGATGGCCCGTAGACTATGCAAAAAAGGTTGATTTTCGTAACATCTAAAAACGTGTGTCAATTCTTTATGTACACATGTTTTTAGAAAAAAAACATTCGTTATCTTTATCCTATTATGGATAAACTGTTGAAACTCTACATATCTTTAAGATCTCCTTTTTACACAGTTTTACAATAAATTATTCTTATTTCTAATCTATTTAAAAGACAGTGGCGTCGATTCTGTTGGTGCATTTTTCTAAACTAACCTAATTAATCTATTAATCTAAATATATAAAACTCTTTTGAAGCTGACTGAGAATCAACGCACAGCCTAAACTATAAGTCCTAGAGGTATGAAATTTGGAGGGTAGAATCCTTATATAGTGTAGGGGTGCAATAAGAAAGGAATTTTGAAAAGTCACACTCTAAAGGGTAGAACGTGAGCAACGCTGCGGGCGACGGCTAGTATGTATAGTATAGCGCTAAAAACATAGCAGTCTTTGCCGTTTCAGTTCATAACCTACCACTTCGTTCGTAACCTACTATTGAAGTGTTTAGATTAGACTGCGAAATGGTGCAGTTTGTATTATAATTGAGTGACATAGAAAGTGGTCAATTCACTTTTGACTCTGCCCACCTGAGTAAGGAGGCAAAGCGATAAACCACTTTCTTATAATATTAAACCTAAACATGACCTAGACAATACTACTTCTTCTATAGAAATATTGAAATATTCTTGGTTTATTTTGGCACCATCTTTGCTAGAATCCTGATTTATTCTAAGAAGCGGCGATTAGCTTGCAATCTGTCACGTATATAATAATAACAGCTGTGCAAATACGTTTAGATTTAGACGTTCCCAGCGTCATAAAGTCTAGATTTAGAGATTGGAAAGATACCTATCTCGTAAACATTATATATCTCAGTTTATCAGAGTCTCACCACGCTAAATCCGCAATGGAATATATGGACCCTATGATTTGTAATGTAATCTTTACATTTTAACTTATGGAATAGGTACCTCGTAAGTTCTGTACCACAATAACATACCTATTACTACATAGGTTGTCAAATCATTTTCGCGGTACAAACCGGTATCTCCAACTTATAGGTATTTAAGCACTTATGTCACACCTAGGTTTTTAAATTCTGCTATATTTTGACTATCTACTACGATTCTGGAAACTAAATGTAGTTGTGATTTTTACACAATTACATTGAATTCCCAACTCTAAGCTGTCTGTTTTTACCATTCGCGCTATAAATGAAACCTACCAAACCTACCAAACAAAGTTACTTCAATAAAATAATTGCAAGATATACTCACATGATCCAATGGCAGCACCAGGAAAGCTCCACCGCCAGCCACTTCAGTGACAATCGCCACAAACTTAGGATTGACCGCGCAGAAGTTGGAATCGTGCGCGTTCCTCGTGATCTTTATGTTGTCGTAACAACGTTCTCTTTTGAATGGCACCCCGTACACGTGACGGAACTTTGAACTTCTCACCCCACGGAACCATATCTAAAAGAAGTAAGTGGCTTTACTACTTATTTTTTTTTTTTTTCGTTAATATCTCCGGAGATATAATGTTCGGGCGTTCAACCGAGAATGTGGATGGATATAGAGGAAGAGTTAAGCTTAAGAAAAGATGGATGAATTGTGTAAAAGATGATATGCATAGGAGAGGAGTGAACACTGAGATGTCGAATGATAGGGGAGAATGGAAGAAAAGAACATGTTGTGCCGACCTGGATAAGGACAGGAAGAAGAAAAAGATCTCCGGAGACATGAAATCGCGCGGTAATTTATTTTCCTGGATCATTGAAATTTTGCTAAACTTTGGAACCCATACACAGGTGTTTCTTTAAGTCAAATTGGGACGACATCAAATTACTCCAAAAGAGGTTGAACTCAGAAAAAGGAGAGAAAAACACATGATAGTGAAAATTACAAAGGAACTTTAGTCATTTTAACTAGGTATTACTTTCCAATTCTCACTAACACACGAACTTTTAGTAGAATCCATAAAACAATACAAATTACTAAGACACTTAACCGGTAACTTCACTAGCTTTCACAACAGCCGTAAGAATAACCGCCTTATTCATAACCGTTTAATAACAACGTGTTACGAAACGAATAGCGAAATCTACTTTAACAGATTTTTTTGTCAGTTTTGAGTGAATAATTTCACAAAAGAACGGGTTTAGAAAAACTACGTTGAAAGTCTTTTATAATCACGTCTCAGTTTTAACTCCAGCCTCTTTAGGCCGAGCCTAGCTAGGCCGGGTCTAAACCCTCGATAAATCAGATAACGTAATGAGACCGTTGATGCCGAACTAAGGTCCACGTTATCAAACGATTTTGAATAAGGTGGTAAAAAGTGTAGTTTTTGGTGAATTTTGAACGAAGTATGACAACGCTGTTTTAGTAAATGTTAGCTAAACAAATGTAAGCAATGACTTGCACGCAAACGGAGAAAATACAATCACTGTTAAACGAATCATTAGATAATCAAAACTGTTGCAAGGCTGACTGACCAACGCATAGCCAAAACCACAGATGTACGAGTAAGAAACATGAAAAGATTTCGGGTTACCAGGCACTGCCAGTATAAAAAACTTTTTGGTGCGGAAAGTGGAATGCCTTGAGGTTCCGCTTCCGACTGGAACAAAATAACGCGAAACGTTCAAAGGTTTTCATTTCAATTTGATTTTTTTAACAATCAAGTCTAGGCAAAGGTTGAAGCCGTTCACCCACTAGTTTGGGTCCCGTGGGTGGAAAATAATATAATAGAGATTATTCAATTACTGTCGTCCTGCCAACTTGATTATTCAAAGTGACCAATTTAATAACGGAAAGAATTTGTCTCCCACTTTACAGCTAAACTAATAAAGATAAAATATTGCAGGCGATTTATCTCTCTTCTTGTCCTATAACGAGCTTAACGGTGAAGGAAAACATTGTGAGCAAACCCTTGTCTAAGTCAGCTCCGCACGTATTGACGATGTCTTTCCTGTGGATATGGCTGACTAGGCTGAGAAGATGGTATAGGTGCTGGGCAAGCCTACTCCATCTAAACATTGTCCCAGGCACTACTTACAGTCGTCTTCAATAGATGTAAAGGCCTAAGCATGGCCTTTTACACAATTAACCTAAAAGCTCGGGATGTTTTGATAGATGTAGAGAATGTAGAGATTCAATCACGCCCCGTAACGTCCAAATTGGCTTGGTAAATAATCTAAATAGAAGAAGTCAGTAAAACTTCAATCCGAAGCAAATTGTAATCACCAATGAATGACCCCTCACAGTTTGCTGAAATAGTATAGGTAATCGTTCAGCTACTTTTTGTCTAAATCCCAAACGAGCAAAGTCGCGAGCAGAAGCCTGTTCATCTGCATAGTATGTGATTTAGTGACCCCATACCGGCGGTATATATTGAGGTCATCGACTGACTACTCGCAATCTAGGTCGGAACTCGAAATGCCATTGCAAGGGGAAATCGAAACTTGCGCTACCTACACTAGTTGAACACCATCGTCTAACTAGACTAGACTAGAGACTCTAGACTATAGTCTAGACGGAACATATTATTATATTGATGGACAATCTCCATTTCAGGTTTCTAGGTTCTACGGTTAAAGCTATCCGTTTTTTGCAAGACATTGAACGAAGAGATAGTGTGACCAATCAAATGTATTTATGAGCATATTGAGCATGCCAATTTTGCCAAAACTGAAGCGAGATATCTGTTCAATCGGAGAACGCGTAACGGATCATAGAATTAACCTCAATTGTCTGAACTTGTTTGAACTTTTCCTCTCGTTGTTTTACGATCTTATTGTTCGATCTCAATTCGAGTATTCGCAACATAAAATAATGATTTATTATGTGAAAGAACATTATAGCATGGTTACACGTACCTTATATACGAACTGTGAACAACGCTTTTTTTAGGATAATGAAAAGTTGAAAACTAAAAGAATCTGTTACGATTGCAACAGTTGCATTTGGAACAGATTTACATTAGATTCGCTTTGTCTTTGTTTTAGTTCTCCTGTAGTTTGCTCGTATATGTTTGCTTGATTTTTATGCTGCCTAAAACTGCCATGATCATCAACCTATATTGGTCTACCACTACTGTAGGTCTCTCCCGAAACGCGCCATTGAGCCCGATCTTCGGCTATTCTCATCCAGTGTTTGCCAGCTACATGTCGCACATCGTAGCCCCACCTAGCCGGAGGGCATCCTACACTACGCTTACGTGGTCTCTTCTCGTTAAACGTGGTCTAACTAACTGTCTTATATTGTAATGAGCGTCTTGTTTAATTTGGTTTCTGAACAAGGCAGCTTTGAATTGATATGCCATGGGCCAAACACTGTACTCTGAGTCATTACTAAAATTACATCAGTTTACGAGAACAGCATTGTAATGTTTAATTGAGAGACAAAAGATCCAAGATGTTTGTATGCCAGACGCCAGGGGAATTAAGTCCAATTAACATAATTGCGTAAGAATTCATTGAATAAATTTGAGTTTTATGCATTTAAATTAGGACGACTGAATTTAAATGCAAGACTGATAAATTATCTGTCTTCCATTTAATTAAGTTAAATAGCGTAGTAGAGCTTCTTGTAAAATAGCTCGTCTTGTAAAATAGCAGAGGTTGCCATTTACCATCAGTTGGGCCATCTCTTTGTTCCAGTTCTTATAAAAAATAGATAGGTACCATTACCTAAAGCCCCTGTTTTTAATTTAATTCATTAAATCAACTTACTTGATATTAGAGCCAGTATTCAACAGAGGGAGGATTTCACATAAATAAGCTTAGATTATTTTTAGGTGTTACAAAAAATCTTTTCTGCTTTGGTGGATACTGGGCCTTTTAAATCAAAGAAAATCATGAAAGCTTTGAATGTTTGCAAGCTGCAGTTTGTACCTTCACAAAAACAATTTAAAAAAAAATAAAGCAGTTCATACAAGCAACAAAACACAACTTGCAAAATGTGCAAAATAAAGAAACAAAAAATACCTGTGAATTAGTCATCTTCTCCGGTCTACACGGGTGCAACAAAGGCATGCACTACATAGAGGCGCACTCAAACAATTTTGTGCATTTTGCGATACAATCATGTAAACAAAATAACATAAAAATCAGCTGCCCACAACATGACGCACTAACACTGAAAGTATGAAAGAAACAAAAAAGAATGCATTAGAAAAATATAAGTGCAAAACAACAATACTGGTCAATGATAGACACCGCACTTGTGATAGGTCGGAATGAAATAATTGTGTGCGAGTGTATGATTACGACAGCAGACGCGTGTCTCGAGCGACAGGCGAAAAAAAAGTGAAAAGTTAGCTGCGTCGTACGTTGCCGTCGCTTAGCGTCAAGAGAGAAATTCAATACAATATCAATAGATTTTATATTAAAATGCGTGATGTAATAACTTTGTAATGGTACAGCATCAATGATTCTCATCTGACCTTTTGCCTTTTCAATTTAGGTATTATTAAGAAATCATTATGTGAAGTATCAATTCATTCTTTGATTTTTAGGGTCTATCAATCATGCATTGAAATAAATAATCCTTCACCTGCTATAGACAAATCAGAACATTCATTGATTTTATTCTTTGATCTTATACATCAGATTTTGTAAACCGCCTATCAAAGCTCTCATAACAAAGCAAATATCAGAATCAACTACGATGCAACTTCCAACAACCATTTTGCAATTCAACACTTTCCCTGCTTGAATTTAAACAAATGATAAGATGTTACATTACAGGCAGCTAAGCGTGAAAAGTACTTCTACTTCATAAGTGGCTGGTTACAGCCCACATTTGGAGGAAGGCTACTTATGCCTACTGGCACTTATGTCATGGATCAAATGTTTGAAGGCAAAATCCTACTGACTCGATCACACTGTAATGACTGGACTGATTTATATGACACTTAGGGTTATGATCTTAATGGTCTTTTAAAGCTGGGCTCGTTAAAATAAATGCTAAATCTGTTGTCATCTCTTTTCGTAGTCATGCCAGTAACTATGACAGAGCATTTTTTAAAGCTGCGATAAAATTACAGAATATGAATAAAAAAGGCTAGAATATACTATGACTATTAGTTGCATCAGCTGGACTGATAAGGATGAAATTTGAACAGATCCTTTTTTTACCACTGAGGCTCGTATTCTTATAAAGAACTCAATTAAATTGAGTAGACTCTCATACAAAACTTTTCAAAAATATATGCTTGAGCAGTAAATGTGAACATGGGCCTCGGGTTGGCTCGGTAAAGATTTTTTTTCTTTTTTTTTAGGGACGTTGAGTTGACTCACGACTATTTCGGTCCCATATTGCTTTTTATACGACTATATCGGTAAAGATTACTCAACATCTAAGATTTAGCCTAAAATTTATTACCTACTTATTTTGCTGGGTGGCTTTGTTTAGTTCAGACTATAATTGAATATAAAGTCAACTTTTATTGCCATGTGTATGTTACCTACAAAGTAACAATTTTACAATGTGAAAGTTAATTATGTAAATTGACTCGATAGGTGCATCATGCCATACATATCATTTACAAGTTCCTAGGTCTGTCTATTGCATTTATAGGTTTATCTGGATGATGCTATGATTGATAACAAGTATAGATAAACCACAAGTCATTATATTAGTCATATCCTAGTATAAAAACTTTCATACTACTCCAGCAACACCTCGGATTTTATATCAGACAAGCCATTACGGTATGGAGTACCTATTTAATATTTTGTAAATTATATTACAATGATATAGTATTTATTTATTAGCTCAAACTACATAATATTAAGTAGGTGTTGATTTGAACCTGAATGGTGGTACCTACTTTTAACTTGCTTATTAATTTTTTTTTGTTTCTAAAGTTCTACTATCAATGAAACCTAACTAAGTTTTAGTAACAGGATAGTTATTCAAGTACCACTTAGGTATGTAGTACCTACATAATAAGATAGCGAGATACTTTTGATACAGAGCTTCAAGTAGGAGTCAGAGTGACTTTTTCCAGAGAGCAAGGTGCTTTGTCGTGAAATAGGTATCCACAGACCAATATCGATATCGTGAATTCAATATTATGTGATTATTTGATCCAGGATTATTTAATCTTACCTTAGCCGCAGGCTTATTACACGCTCTCACGTCCACCAAAGCGCTATTTTTTGCAGGACTCTTTTCCGACAGGTTGATGATTTCTAAACAATTGCCCTCCCCTATCGTCTCATCTTTTACAGGAGTCATAGCCTACAATAACCCAGACGTAATTCACTCGTATTTTACCGGAAATTATGAAAACACAATTTTATCTTTGTTCGAAAAACACAACGTCCATCGAGTACACCAAGTGAATGAATGAGAAAATAAAAACGATTGATTGATTGAGTGAACGGAAGAAAAGAATGAAAAATTAGCGAAGGGGTGACTGACTTGACATCTCTTGATACTGACAGTTTACAGTTTATAGTTTCTAGTGTTGCACACATTTTTTATTTTTGTTCCAGACATTGATTGAATCAAACGACAAACAAACTCTCCGCAAAGCTACTTTGTGCCTAGTCACTTTCTAACCATATAATGGTAAATCGATCGGAACCCATATTATGATACGACTTTATCCATCCGTCGTTGTCGGTTCGTCTGTCACAAATCACAATTTATTTTAAACTTGTACCTACCTAGGTACCTTTTAGTAATCCGAGTATTTGAATATTAATTGAAAGGTACCTATTGTTTTAGCTAGTTGACTTAATCTTGTGCACAATCAACAGGTTTCCATGATAATGTATAATTATGTACCTAGGTAGGTATATACCAGACGATAACTCTTTCGCACATCAGTAGGTAAAAGACACATTTTGATAATATACGAAGTAGATTTTAAAAGTTCATTGCCTACTTTGCTGTAGGTAAGTACATGTGACACTGCGCAGCGTATCAATAATTAATTCACCACCACTACCATTTGATTGAATCAAACATTTCACCTACCTTTGTATTGTACTACACTTCATCTCATTCATTTTGCTGTGGTGTGCTCCGCTATGTCAAATCAAAAGAGCAGTGTCAGTAGCGTAAATCAGTCGTGAATTTCGATACCTATAAGAGCGGCGTTAAAAAATAAATAATGCCTAAAGTATTTAATTTTGGTGCTGGACCAGCAAAGTTGCCAGAAGAAGTAAGTACCTACATACTACCTAGCAACCAAATATAATACAATTTTATTAGGTACTACCTATTAACAGATCAATAGTGAAACATGTATTTCTTTGAAAAACCGGTTTTGGCTGTTCGTTCATAAAACGCTGAGATCAAAACATTGTTTTGGTATTTTGTAGGTATACAAAATCATAAGAAATGAGCTAACAAACTTTGAAGACTCTGGAATAAGCCTGCTGGAAACCAGCCATAGGACACCGAAATATATGAATCTCAATACAGAAGTTCAAAATGTGGTCAGAAGACTGTTGTAAGTACTACGCACCTACATGCATACCTAGGTAGGTAGGTATTCTTGAGTTTTTGCTAAAAACTAAACAGCCATGAATGACAGCATAGCAGATGGCTCCCTGATTATTATGTACCTACAGCATAATCAACAGTGCCCCCGCTAATGTTTTATTTATTTGTTCTATATAACTTTAACGAGCTGCCTAACCTACTTAGGTAGAAGGTAGGTAGGTACTTACAAAGTAGATGAGGTTGGTAGTTAGGTAAACACTATCTGTAACTATTTTAATTGAAGCCCAGCACCTATACTAGGTACAAAAAGAACAAAAATATTATCTACATATTTTATCAGATAAAATATGTGGCTAGGTTGTAAGAAGTGGCAAGATATTTTAGAAGTTTGATTGGATTGATTCGTCACCTGCAATCACCCAACCCATCTTGAACCTATCCCATCCCCAAAATTCCTCAACCCTAGCTCTTGACTGAACGATCATCATTATTTGAAGGAACGAACCGAAGCACCGACGCAACGCACGCATGCGCAGCGCTTCAAGCATGCAAGTGGAGTTCATTCATTCAAATTTGTTCGGTATTTTAGTTCCATTTAGTTCATTCATTTTGTTATCGATAATTTCTTCGCGATTTTCGCGCAAAATTTTGGGATTGGTTTGTAGGTTGGTTGAATTTGGTCGAATTCTTTTCTTTTCTATTTCCTAGTCTAGATCGAGATAGGCATCCGTATCTTTTCAGTCATGATAATGAATGACCATAAAATCGCAAATTCACATTACAATTATGTTTCAGAGATGTTCCCGCCAACTACAAAATCTTATTCATTGCTGGTGGTGGACTCGGTCAATTTGCTGCTATTCCTCTTAACTTGATCTCCAGAACTGGAACAGCTGATTATGTTGTAACTGGTATGTTATAATAATAAAAAATATTCATGGAAATTATGTACACAGCACTAGGTACCTACCTAGCTAGTCCGACCTAAGTAACGCTTGACTATGGGAACCCCAATACCTACTGATAGAATACTTATGCTTAACAGTACATAATGTAACAGCCAAACACAGAACAAACACCTATGTGTGGCCAACACACTATGTTTGTTCATGGTGAGGGTCGAGCCCCCAGAGCAGAAGGCAGAGCTATACCTGCCTACTGGGCTGCAAAACCAGTCAATACACATCTACTTACCTACCTAGGTACCTACCTAATTTAGTTATACATCACTACAATAAGAGTTACTGTAGTGATGTTTTCAACAATTTTCATGACCTTATTTTGCAGAGAACAATTAACTTTCTGACCGTTACCAATTTACGTAACCAATATGAATGGACTGACCTACTTAGAAAAACACTAGCTAAGTAAGAAGTAGGTAGTATTAATGTACCCACCTAACTTGCCTGGTAGGTACCTAAAAACATGTTTTTACCTGGACACAAAATTGGTAGGTAGGGGACCTACCAATTTTGTGTCCTAATTTCATTCCATTTCAGGTGCATGGTCAGCAAAAGCAGCAAAAGAGGCCAAGAAATATGGCAAGGTAAACATGGTCATCCCACCAATGGACAAATACACGGACATCCCTCGCCAATCAGAGTGGAAGCTTGACCCTAAGGCTTCTTATGTTCACATCTGCACCAATGAAACAATCCATGGTGAGCTTGTCTACATCCTTCTTCTTCTTTTTTTGGTGGTTACAAAACTTATCAAAAATATTTACCGAATAGATTTAATCCAGTATTTAACCCACAAACTTAGTACATAATATTTAATGATTGGAAATTAAAAATAAGTAAGAGAAATTAAAACAGGTAGGTCTTTTTCTTTCTGTTTCTAGGTGTAGAGTTTGATTTTATCCCGGACTGCTATGAAGGAGTCCCGTTGGTAGCAGATATGTCTTCCAACTTTATGTCAAAGAAAGTGGATGTCTCTAAGGTAAATTCACAGAAGTAATAAATAGAAATATATATATCAAAACAAAACAGGTTTTATACATTTATAGTTGTAAGTATGCATTTGTATGGATGTGATGAATACATAGGTCACAAATCAGCCTATTCAATACTCTGGAGAAGCCCACACATATCCAAGATGTATAACTAAGCATTCCTTTTAATAGTCAGTCTCGAAAACCATTCTAATTGTACCTCATTTCCAGTTTGGTGTGATCTACGGTGGAGCACAGAAAAACATCGGCACATCTGGAGTAGCCTTGGTTATTGTTAGAGAAGATCTACTGAACCAGGCCCTGCCCATATGCCCATCACTTTTAGATTGGTCTGCGGTCTGCAAAATGGATTCCATTCTGAATACCCCTCCTATGTTTGCGTGAGTTTTTGTCTTTTATCAAACTTGTTTCAAATAAATTGATGCTACTTATTCCAAAAACCATACTTATCTAAATATTTCAAGTTTCATCCAAATGTCGCTATGGCGTGATGGAGTTCTTATTAATTTTCATTTTTACTTAGGTACTTTCATTATATTCCTATAGTCTAATTATATTCCTATACTCGAATTATATTCATATACTTTAATTATATTCCTATACTTTAGTTATATCCCTATCTATGATTCTAGTATCTACATAATGGGACGCGTCCTCCAATGGATTGAAAAAGAAGGCGGCTTGGACGCAATGGAAGATCAAGCGACCAAAAAGTCATCTTTAATTTACAACACAATCGAACAATCAAACGGATTTTATTACGCGCCGGTCGCCAACCGTGTTCGAAGCAAGATGAACATTCCTTTTAGAATTGGAAATCCGGGAAATGATGCTTTGGAGAAGGAATTTTTGAAGGGCGCTGAAGCGGTTGGCCTTATTCAGTTGAAGGGACATAGGTACGGACAAAATTCAATATTTTTAATCCCTGATTGAAAAAGTTTGACGGCGTTGTGTGACGTCATATAGACTCATGAGACTTCTTGTCTGAATGTGCTCTTGTTCCATGAAATAGCACCGATGTAGCGTCTTGCAGTAGTTAGCTGTTCTGTATTGTTTTTTTGTATTGACTTATCAACAATAAAATTTATTTTTAAACACGATATGACTTTCTAAGCCAGTGACAAACAAGAACTATACCTACCAATTTTATATTTTCTTGCCAACTTTCAGCGTATGTTGCACCCTAAGAAACACTCAAGAATTCATTTTAAGAGCACCCTGACAATTACTAAACCCTATGTTTATCCCGAAAAAGCCGATCCAACGAGACGCAAAATAATTCGCAAGCGGAAGCTAGTTATAGATAATTGGCACCCTGCAAAGAATAATAAAAACTAGAATCAATGAAGCTAAATAAGTGCTAGGTTGTATTTTTAGTTGAATCTACCTAACAACAGCATATTATCTAGAACAATTTTATTGTTCATGACTGCACACTATCTAATCTACATTTATAGTTTTGCTCTATTGATACCTACCTAATAGTATTATTTACCTAGTAAAATAAATGCTAAAGCGATAATGAACCTTATTCTTTATAGCATAGCATTTACCAAAACAAAATAATTATGACAAGCAGTAATAGACCTTATTTTTGATACAATAATCTCTATTTTCCAGGGACGTTGGTGGCATCCGAGCGTCTACTTACAACGCAGTCACTATCGAAGAGGTTGAAGAATTAACGAAATATATGACCGAGTTCTACAAGAAACATTCCAAGTAACATTCATGGTTATAATTATGCTTACAATCAGTAATATAGAAACCGTATTTGCATTTTTGAAATTGGCCATTTTGTAGAGTTCGCTTTTATTTTTAGACTTATTTACATGTTGATTCGGCGGCTAAATAAATTGTATTTTTCATTCGATTTGTTTTGATATTGCAAATACCTACTAATGCGTAGAAAAAACTGCTATCCGAGTAAAATAATACCTACGTAATGTTTTTATGAAGTAACGAAAAACAATATTTTCTGTGACCCGGTTAATGAGACGTGGTCTCAAGAAAAATAAACAACATAAATAAAGTATTGAATCATATAGCCCACGACAAACATATCAATGACAAGGCAGGGGTCACTGTGCTATCAAAAGATAGTTCGTAAACACACGTCAATAAACTTAGTAATATCAATAAATATTGCAATTTACTCGTAAGGTTACTGATAAGGTCAGTAACCTCATAAATATCTTTAGTAGCTGCAACGCCCGGCTTCACTCGCATAGTATTTCACTCAATAGGCGAGTGCGACTGAACTCCCAACTTTATTGTGTTTGAGTGTTACCTATGTATCATAAGTATGCACTGATTTGCAAAAAGAAAGGTAAGTATATAAGTATTCTATCAGCAGTCTAGTTCCCGTAGCACAAGCTTTGCTTAGTTTGGGAATAGAGAGCGTTGTGTGATATGTCCAAGAATATTTATTTATTTATATCCTTTGACCAGCCATCACAACGAAATTGAGTGTCAAAATATCCTAATGCCTAAAAAACTTTATCAAAAAATAATTACCAGGCTTTATCATCTACTCCACATTATTTATACAGCGTCAGGGGGCACTTTTTATCTAATGTCCTATGAATGGGACGCTGTAGTGCCTGGAACGTGTGATCTTGCTCAGCACCTGTACTTTCCTCTCAGCATAGTCAGTTACAGGAAAGACAAGGTCAATCGTGGAGAAACACTCAGCTTTACAATAAATAGGAAAATAGGATTTGGTTTATTAAACCATTTCGTACATGAAGGATTTAAAAGTAATACGTCTACTAAAGCGTAAAAGTCTCATGAGTCCGATCATCGGACTACTGATACTAGAACTAACGATAGGTGCGTTCAAATATTTGATGTTTAAAACAAATTAGGTAAGTACAGGGTGAAATGAAATAACATGTTAAATATGTTTAAAGTATATTTCATTAAAATTTTGTAAAAAATATTACTTTTTGTAGTAACTAATGTGGTATATACATTTTGTGATGTAATAATCGACCACTAATGTAGTTAATTGAGTATTTTACACCTAAAAATCTAACGTAACATTTGTTATTAGTGCTATAGTCAATTAGATATGTATTAAATTCATAAAGATACGTATATTGGATGGAGATTCGAGTATCCGTACTTATTATGCATCAATTATAAAAAATAAAAAACATACACATTTTTCTCACACACATTCATTCAACCTATAATTATTTTAACTACTTACAGAATATCTGCATTACAATTCTTCAAAAAAGTCATGTTTACAAGGTCAAAAACATAACCGCGTTTAATACTACCTAAACATCCCTAGTGTTAGCATTAATCAGAATACTAAACTATACAATATCTAATTCGTTATATAAATTACTATAAAAAAAAACTTTGATATTAACACTAACACTACGAACGGTTGTATAAATATACAAAGCTATTTACATGGGATAGCTAACTTGGAATGTAGAGTTTTGGTCATGCTTTCCGATATGGCAGTTTTGCCTTAAAATACTTGAGCATTTCATTCGTTTCAATTTACGGAATATCAACACAACCACTGTTTTTTGAAATAAGAGCATAAAATGCCATTTTTGAGAATTCTTGGGATACAAAATGGTTCTAAGGACTCCTGCCGGTTGTAAATATTATACTCATCTGAGTACCTAGCATTGTCAAAACTTTTTGGTGGGAGCTGCAGTGTCTAAACAGTGAGTGTGTTAATTTACATTTGTATTTATTAGACTAAAAATAAAGCTAACAGAATACAATATAGGTATACATCATAATTCATAACTTTCGCGCGCAAACAAATGTAAGAAATATAGAAAGCTCGTCGAGCTTACTACAAAACTTTACAGATTTTTTACAGTACCTCGTATCACGAACATATCTGACAGTTGTCACATTTATTCGTGATCAAGGCACAGGTGTGAAGTGCAAAATGCGTCACAGTAACCCGTTGCTAAGATCACACCCGCAACGTAATTTGGCGCGCGTTTATACTAGTTATAGTATTATGTAAAGTTGACCAGAATTAACATAACGTAGTCTTTACGCTTACTGACCTTCACTGTCGCTGTCGCTCTTATCTGTAAAATAATAGGGCTTATTATCGTGTGTCTGTTTCTGTGTATGATAAGCGCAGCTTATTTTTATCAGCAAAAATACCTATAAACAATTTATCAGTCATTGCTTTCTTGATTCCGATAACCAGTCATTGAAATATGGGATGAAAGGGTTCACATTCTTGTCCCAAATTGTGTGGAATTCGGGTTCTAAGAATATTTTCACATAACTGACTTCTCAGATCATATCTTGCCCTCTAATAGATATTGAGGAAATTTGCCAGAGGGGAATTAATTGTGACTATTTATTTAAAAATGTACAAAATATTTCGTTAAATTTGCTGCAGAATATCAACATGCACTAAAAGCAGTCCTAGCCGTGTAAAGCTGCAAAATACAATAGCGTGCCTAATCTAAGTGCTTCGAATACCGACCTTTCTTACCCGGATACGCATGCCTCTTCAATCGATCATAGAGGTCCTCTTTCGTCCCGTATATGCTCGCATTAGACCGCGCTAAGCTGTTCATCTTCCCATTCATTCCGTTGTGTAGACTCTCCTTCATATAAGTCTCGTTGTAGAAGTTTGGCATTTCCCAACCGTCTTCTTCATCGTCGTAGTAATGCGCGTATGTGGAATGGTGGGATGGTGCGATCGATTCGGCGTATGGCGTATGCGCTCCGTAGTAGAAGTTCACTTGCGATCCGTTTTGATCGATTGCTGGTGTCAATGTCTTCTTTGGTTCCTTCTTCTTTGTTGATCTGTAAAATCGTAATTTGTTTATTAGATTACAGAAATCGACACGTAATACCAGTTCTGAGTGCAAACTGTATGGCGTAGTCGGTTGGATAAATTGATCACCGCAAACTTTACTCGGCGCAGACGGTAGGATTTAGAAATTTTAACGTTGTCCGACAGCTAAAGGAGGTTTTTGATAACTTCTATCTATGTGATCAGTTAGTCAAAGTCATCACTCATTTATTCCGTAAAATCAAAAGGATCACAATTTAAAACAAAGAAAGAATTTACGTGATTCTAAATTCCAATTCCTGGGTTCTTCGGTAAATTCCACACATTGATTGGTAAAAGCTTCTACCATGCCATCTTTTGCCAGTAAAACTAACTGTTCTTTTAATGGTTTTAAGATGTTCGGCAATCGCAGTTGATAGTAACTTACCTCGCACAAATCATCCATACAAGCAGTACTAAGAATATAATAAAGATGACTCCTCCAGCCACCCCGCTGGCAATGTACGCGAACTCGCTCTTCTCCTTGCATTGTCTGCCGGTGAACGAGCCTGTACATCTACAGGATGGCTCTCCTCTCGCGTCCTTTACACATTCGCCGCTGTTGTCGCAGAAGTTTAGACAGACATCTGGAAGTAAAGATTTTATTCAGCTATTTGTCAGGTCCACTAAACATAGAACGCGGTTACGGCATAGAGCAGAAAATTTTGGACAGGAAACTATGATCTTTAAGATCATAGTACTCACTACTTAGCCAGTGCTTGTGCTACATTTCTCAGGAGACGTCTTACCTAAACTCGTACATAATATTAAGGGTAATGGGATGATAAAAGCAATAGAAGCCTAACCTTGAACGCCTCTTCGACTGAGATAGTTTAGTTAGCATTGGTACAATATAGGTATCCATCGAATAATGACTTTGAACACTTACCTATGCATACTTTTCCGGTGCCGTTGAACCCTGGCTTGCACTGGCATTTGAATTCGCTGGTCTCTGGTATGAGTAAACAGTACGCGTTGACGTCGCAGTGCATTTCAGGTCCGCTCATCTCGCATGGGTTTGTGCATTCCGATTCTGATGTCTGTGAAAATAAATGTTAGTGGTGAATTTTGCTTACATGCCGAAAACACTGATAGCATGAGGTTCTGGTTATGCCTATATTTGATAGTAGTGCGTTTTATCACAATATAGCGAGAGGATATTCAATTTCATTACGTTAGAAGTGACTTACAAGCAGAATTTATTGGATTGGAATCTTTTATTCAGTTGTTTTGTTTTGTCCAATACTTTTTCTAGTTCTATTTGTTATAGTAAGTACTCACAGTGCCTGGTCCCCGTGTGCTAGTGTTGATCGGGCAAGGTATGCAGACTGTCTGTTGACCTTCCGATTGGTACGTTCCTTTTCTGCACTGGATACATGTGTTCAGAGTTACATTTAGGTATGATCCTGAAAGAAGAATGAGAAGAATTATTACATAGACGTTTTTAAGTTCATGTAGATTTTTTGTCCATAGGATTTTAGACCTTGGGTTCCTCAAAATGTATCCTTTATGTGATAAAAGTTGGCCAGAAGTTTGCTCTAGTTGGCTTTATCACTTTGTCTCTAAAAAACAGATGATTGGATGAATAACTTACCAGGTCTACAAACAGGTAAAGTGCATTGATCAGAAGATGCAGCTCCTGACTGTGGAGTGGTAGTACCAGGTGGGCATGGAGTACACGCAGCACCAGCGCCGTATGCTCGGTACGTTCCTTGCGGGCACGGCTCGCAGCCACCATCGGTGCTTAGCTGTTCACCTGGAATGAAACAACTTTGATCAGTACTAGCCAGAAATTAGTAATGAGCGTGACTGATGGTCACGCAAAACAAACAGAAGCAGACCACCAGGCTTGTGGCCAGAATGATAATAACATGCTAAAACGAGCGAACTGTACTCAGCATTAAGGGAAAGACTTGTAAGATCCATAATGTACAGAATGGTGGTTCTTCAGTTGAAAAAATACTAATCGTATTCATGGATCCATCTTCATAAGAGAAATTACGCTGACGTCTTCCAATTTGACGGATTGTTCACACACTTCATAGTATTGGTTCTAATTCAGATCCTTAATAGTTAAGTTACCTGAAGGGCAGTCGTCCCTGCATTCCGCAGCCGATACGGCTTCAGTCGCTCGGGTGGTCTGTCCTCTCGGGCAGGCCATGCAGCTGAAAGCACCTTCGCGTGGCTGGTAGGAACCGTGGCCGCAAGGCCGGCAGAGTTCTGCTTCTGCGTCGTAGAATTTGCCAGCGGCACATTTTTCTGCAATAAAAATGCGGTTAGTGACTCACTCAAATTAGTCGTATTAAAAGGTAGTTCCTCGCCTAGAACTGGTGGGGTCGACTCCTAATTGATAAGTCGCGAGTATTGATGTGTGTGAATGTGGAACACAATCCCATCATAAGCTCTGAAACCAGGTTGGATCTCTTGGCAAATTAGATAACTATAGCTGGTTATACCTTTACAATCAGCAGCACTTCTGGCCCCATTTGCTTGTGTAACGCCTGGTTGACCAGCGATGGCCGGGCAAGGTGTGCACTGAAGTTGTCCCGATTCAGACTGGTACGAACCAGACAGACAAGGCTTGCAGGAGTCACTGGCTACATCAAGGAATGTACCGACAGCACATGCCACTGGAATTTACAAAGAAAATTATAAATTAACTTCAGTGGACAGACCGAGAGAGAGACTATTTTGTCGTTGGCCTTTGATAAAAAAAAAAAATCTGGTCAAATTAAAGCATAATTTTGCAGACAGGGCTGTTTTTTACTTCTTTTGTTGACAAAAGACCAACTTTGCTGTACTTATCTGAGAAATTTCTTACCACAATCAGGTGCCTGAACCACTTGTCCCATCGGGCAAGCGTAATCCGATACCAGTTCCAAGCTAGCTGGATCTGGCACGGTGTTCGGAAGGATGCTTCGTACGTCGAACTGTTCGTCTTCGAGTATAAGCTTCTCCAGTAACCTCTGAACGGTAGATCGTTCGTTATTACCGTTATTGATTACCGGGTCGCTGAAAAATTAATTTGGCTATTATGTCTTATCTGCAGCCAAGCCTTACCCCAATTTTAAGCAGATTGATCCAGAATCTACTAAGCGAACTTCGAGCGAGAGTCTAGCTAGAACAACGAGCAGTCCAATCCATAATTTCAGGCGAAAACTATTTACAGTACAAACAGCATCTACTGGAAATATAAAAAGCTCAAAGCTCAGGAAAAAATTAACTAAATAAAATAGTGCTAAAGTGCCACTTAAAGCATGCAAACAACTTACTTGACTGCTGGGAAAGCGATCTCAACGCTGTACGTATCTCCCGCTTGACGCCCCTCCCTACTGCTACGTGTCCTAAGTGCCAAAAAACATGCAGATGTGAAGGACATGCTAATTTTATAAAACTAAAAGTGCTAAGATTATATTTCGGTACGATAGTGCGGCATTGCTTTACATAAGTTTACAGTAACACATGCTAAATGTGCTCTACATTACATAATTGATCTCTGTTCATGTGCTACGCCAACACCGTAAAACATCTTGCGAAAAATTTCATTCAATCTATAGCAGACTGAAAAAGTGGATATCCTACACAAATGACCAAATAAATATCGAATGACTGGTACTCACTCTTCAACAGGAATGATCGCATCAAGAACATACGTATCTTCAGCGGTATCTGGCGTAGGGGCAGATACTTGTCTGGTTTGCCTGACATTGGCTCGGTGGTCACATTTTACATTAATGTCTAATTCTTTGCATTCGCGAGTACCTGCCGAAGAAAATGATATTGCTGTACTGGTCAAAAAAAAATTTAATTTTAGTTTTGACTGACAAAAACATACCATCAATAGCGTAAGAGCAGAAGTTCCAATCTCTATTAAGTTGGTTGATGGCGGTGCGGACCTTCTGGCGAAGTACACCTTGTCCAGCATCGTTGCAAAGAACAGAGCTTGGGAACAACATAGAGACTTTGAAAACTCTCTGTGCTGGTGAAGCCGCTGTAACAAAGACAAGAATATAAGTTTTGAAAAACACAGTCTGAGCGACACAGAGCGTAAAGATAAATTATGGTAAATATGTCGACCCTTACGTGAGCAAGCAGGATATACTAGAGGTAGAGTGGGATCAGGAGTTGGTCGCCAGAATCCTTCAGCTCCGCATGTGTAGAATGGTGGTACAGCTTGTGAGAATTGGAGTCCATCACGACAAGCGATCTCGCAAACCTTGAATTGACCGCCTGCACCCCAGTCACGACAGGATTGGTATCCACCGAGAGGATCAGCTAGCGGTGGGCAGAATTCAGCTGAAATAAACAAGAAATGGTTAAGACAATAGTTATTATCAGGTAGGCAGAATCAATGAGAAATAATCGAATGGTTACTTACATAAGACAGTCACTTTGAAAGTACAAGTAGCTGCGTTGCCAGCAGCGTCGTATGCGATGTAAGCGATGTCGTACGCTCCCCAAGCCAAGTTCTGTCCAGATTTATGTCCAGATTTCTCAACTATACTAGCAACTCCAACGTTGTCACTGAACACCGGTGCGTCCCATTTAACAGGTGACGAACCATTCTTAGCAATGACCCAGAGATCTCCAGGGCAGCGATCAACTCGTGGTGGTTCCTTATCAACTTGCAACTGTTGGCATTTAGGTCCAGTGTATCCGTTGGGGCATACTCGCTGTCCGCAATGAGATGGTACAATTCTCTCTACACCTCCAAGAAGGTCTTCATATCCTGCCCACGTGAGGGACAAGGAGTTATATAGTACTGGTTCTGTTCTGCAGTCACGGACTTGTTTCTGGATATCGTTGGTAACATCAAGAGCGCGGTTCCATATCTGGACTTTAGTAAGATGTCCTCGGAAACCAGCCTCTGTGTACGCCTTCGGGTTATCAGATTGAGGCTTGCCCAGTGTTACCCAAACACTAGAATTACACAAAATCACATTAACTAATACACATACCTACGTAATAAAACACTGTTTTGTACAAAATGAATCATTTACTTACTATTGAGGTAGTGAGCGTCCGCTTCCATAACCGTCAATCTTGCTAGCAATCAAACCTTCAGTGATAAGCGTCAGTTCTCCACCGTTGTTACCATCCCAGACCAAAGCAACGTGGTGCCATTGCCCATCGTTTACAGTTGCAAATTCACCAAAGCTTAGGTAGACATCTTGTAGTTCTGGGAATAGAGATACTTGAACGCCGTTTGAGTGCATTTGAATAATCTGTCTTCTATTGAGTGCAATGTGGGAGTTGCTGGAAAAAATACATATTTTTAGGTACAAAAATGTCCCGAACACTAGGTCCACTGAAGTAGATCTTTTATTCGCTAACATCACAATCAATATTATTATATAAAATAACAATCGAAATTGAAACATTGCACACTTTTGGTAGTCTGAGTGCACACGTTTAAGCGTTAAATGATACGTACCTCACGCTGTAAGCCGTGAAGAATACGCCACCTTCGTCTTGCTGGGTGTACTGAACCCACAGGGCGATTGTCAAACTATCGGCAGAGCCGGTATCAAATGGAACAACTTGAGCAGCACTTGAGCGAAGAGGGTCGCTGAAGTAGAGGTCGTAGTCAACACTGATCGCTGAAAGTTTGAGAGTAAAAATTGAACATTGAACATCATAACTACGTAACGTTAAGTAAAATCAATTTTATTAGGCAAATAAACTAAAAAAGTATTACTTACTTTTTCGGCAGTCATCGCCAGTGAGGTTGAATGGACATTGACAATAGAATCTGCCAGGAAGGTCAATGCACGTCGCTGATGGTGGGCAAGAGTTCTCCTTACAGTCGATTATGTCTTCATCACAGTTCTTTCCCTTGAATCCAGGAGCACATTTACAAGAGTAATCTTCACCCGTGTCAATGCAAGTCGCACCGTTTTGGCAAAGACCGGCCTCGCATGCGTCGAATTCATATTGACATCCGATACCAGTGTAGTCGGCAGAACAAGTGCAGTTGAGGCCTGATCCAAAGTCTTGGCATTTTCCACCATGCATACATGGACTTCCAATGCATCTTTCAGGAGCTGTCTCACATTGCTTGCCATCGGTTCCACTGGGACATCTGAAACATTTTATAACCAGTAAGTACACAAATTTTAATGTACCTAAGTTATTTTATGGAAATTAATTTTAAGGTGATAAATTTAAGATATTAACACTTACACGCAGAAGAAGTCTTGGAAAAGATCGATACATTTGGCGTTATTTTGACAAGGCAGGTTCTTGCAATTTCCGATGTCTCTTTCACATCGATGGCCAGTCCATCCTGGCTGGCAAACGCATTTGTATTCGCCTATCTCGTCCTTGCATGATCCACCGTTAAAGCAAGGGTTTGACGAACAATCATCAATGTTGGTTTCACACATATCTCCCGTGAAACCTTCGCGACAAACACATTGGAATTTGTTGTCTAGGTCAACACATTTACTAGTACCAGCAGGGTTACAAGGTTCGGTCAGACACTCGTCTATTGCTGTTTCACATTGTAATCCAATGAATCCTGGTCGGCATTTGCAAACGAATCCTTCAATTTGATCAACGCAAGTGGCTCCGTTCTGACAAGGGTCTGAAGCGCAATCATCAATCGTGTGCTGACATCTCTTCCCAGTATATCCAGCTTCACAATTACAGGTAAAGTCGTCGATACCATCAATACATTGTCCACCATTTTCACATGGTGAAATAACACATTCATTGATATTGATGTCACATGATGGTCCGGACCAGCCTGGTTCACAAATGCATTCATGAATGAAAAGTTTATCAACGCACACTCCATGTTTGCATGGTTCGTTTGAGCAGAGGTCTATCTTTTCATGACAGCGTTTTCCTGTAAAACCTGGTGGGCATGCGCAGCTGAAATCATTAACTAAGTCCGTGCATACTGCGCCAAGAAGACATGGCTTTTCGATACAGTCGTCAGTGTTAGTTTCGCAGAGTTGTCCTTCCCACCCAGGTAGACATTCACACTTGTAGCGTCCTTGTTGTAATGCTATGCAAGATGCTCCGTTTGTGCAAGGGTTTCCATTAGCTGTGCATGGATCAATCTGGAAAAGGATAAATATAGGTATTAATAACATCATTTTTCAATAAAACTCATTTTTTTTTATAGAATTTACAGTTAAACTTACCGTTATGTCACAGTCAACACCAGTGTATCCAGATCTGCATAAACATGTATAGTTATTGAATCCTGGCTCATCTTTGCACATCGCTCTTTCAGGACACGTGTCGTTTCTACAATCAGATCTTTCTTCTTGACAGTTTATGCCACCATATCCTGTTGGACAAGAGCATCTGTATCCTTGAGGTAGATCGGTACAGGTGCCTCCGTTATAACAAGGCTGGCTAGCGCATTCGTCGATGTCAATTTCACATCTTCGGCCTGAGAAACCAGCTGGGCAGTAGCATTGAACTCCGTGTCCTTTAGGTACACAAAGTCCTCCATGTTGGCAAGCACTGTTGGAACATTCAACTGGTATACATTCTTCCAGTCCGGTTGCACCAGTTCCTACTGTTTTCATGTTAGTTGGGCATTCCATGCAATTAGTCTGACCAATTACATTTTGGTAGAAGTTTCTTGGGCACTGTGAGCACGGAGCCAAGCCAGTGGGAGAGTAAGTTCCGGCCGCACATTTAGCTCTACATTTGTCTCTTCCAGGAGCAGCGGGTTGGTAGGTGTAAGCATTTACTGGGCAAGCTTGACAGTCTTTAAAACCTCCGAGTGGAGGTTCGCCTGTGTAACTGTTTCTGGGGCATTCTAAGCAAGGGACTAATCCAGTTGGTGAGTAGGTTCCATAGCCACAAACAGGTACGCAGTCGGTAATGTCCTTAGAACCTTCTTCCCTTGTGAAGGTTCCTGATGGGCATTTCAGACATGAGCCTTGTCGTGCTTGATTCTGGAAATATCCTCGTGGGCACATAGTACAAGATTTCTGCTTCTCTCCAGCAAACGTACCGGCAGGACAATGTACTAAAAAACAAAAGTTAGGTTAATGTACATACATTAAACAAATACACATACTTTACAAATTATTCTCTCTGATACTTACAGCATCTTGGGACATCACTGGTATCCATGTTTAGTACTTCACCAACGCTACAAGTGAATCCTCTTGAAATTGAACTCCTGATTGCTCTCAATGGTGGACATTGGTTACCAATGGACGATACATTTAAAACTGGTTCAATGAGAGCACTGGCGTATGGCACAGATAGATCGAATATGAGGTTTAGTGTGGATCCACACAGGTCGTACAATTGTGTTTGTTTTATAGCTGGTGTGATTGCCAGAACAAAGTCCATCTTCACTACATTTTCGTCTAGAAGACTCGGCATTGCCTTCACAAAGGTAACGTTGATGTTGACGTTTACAGCTGAACAACGTTGCGATAACCTTTCGTTGAGAACGTTATCGTATTGTGCAAGTAAATCCTTGTACTGCGGTAAGCAGGCATTTGATACTGCGCCCAGAGCGCGGTACTGGACGCTGGCCACAACGTGATAAGCTGCTTGCTGTGTATCTGAATTCGAAAATAAAAAAGTTAGTATTTAGCCAGTAAAGATGTGTGTGTGTGAGTTAAGATTATGTAAAAGTTGGTTATTATATGAACTTACTTTCAGAAACACAATCTGGCACCACAGCTGTCGGTACCCACTGACGTTTATTTTCACAAATGAAGGTCTTGACTGGTTCTCCGTCTGTAAATCTGTATCCAGGACTGCAAGTAGCAATACATTGAATGCCTCGGTCTCCAGGTAAACAGTTTAGAGCACCATTAGATGGTGGCATCAATTCCCAATCAACACAAGGTGTAGCTTGTACGGAGACTTGGAAATGACATTGTGCTTTGTTTCCGTACTTATCTGTTGCGATCACAGTAACGTTTTCATAGCCTCTGATTGGAATAACTGCTCTTTCTGGAACAAACTTCAAGAAAACTTCTCCCGAAGCATCGCTGGCATTTATTCTTCTGCGTGTATCGTTAAAGTTTACTGCGTAGCTGTCTTGTTTGTCAACTAGTTCAATGACGTAGCTTTGTGGGCAGCTTAGTTTTGGTGGGGTATAGTCAGGTACGGTGATATTCACTTCGCAAATGGCAACGTTTCCGTCGAAGTCGAACGCTACGTAACGAACAACCATGTTGTGGAATACTTGAAGTGGTGTTCTAAAATGTTGAGGTGTAACTTCTAGACGTGCGATGGCACCTGAGTTGTCGATAGCAGTTGGTTCAGTGAAGTTAACTGGTAAAAGACCCCCGTTTACATCAGTTCCAACTATGATGGGTTGCTGAGGGCAGTTTTGGAAAACTGGAGGCTCGTTATCAACGCAAGGAGAATATCCGTAGTCATAACCAAGTAATGGCTCTGTCGCTGGCTCATCACATCCCATCAATTCAAACTTCAGACAAGCATTGTCCATAAAACTGACGATTCCTAGGATAACGAATCTAGCCTGTACGTATTTTGGTAAGGTGATCATTGCTAGTTCACCGTAGTTTCCAGGATCTCTCATTGTTAGGTTGAAGTTAGGGAAGTAAACAACATAGTTTTCATTTTCGGCTTGCTTGTAGAAGAATCTTATTTCTGTTGGTCGACCGACAATATCAGATGTAACGACGCCCTTCACAAGAATAGCTTTTACTCTGTAAACTTTGCCCAGATCGACACTTACGTAGGTGAACGCTTCTTGCTTGCCGCACCAACCGGTGACTGAATTGAGCCTGATGTTCTTGGCTTCATAGTTCGGTCGCTCTGATGTCGCATTGATGGCAGAGTCTGCAATTCTTCCTGATGCCAAACCCAAAGGTTTGATGACCTTACATTCAGGCTCTCGCATACATGTGATTGGTCTAGGATTGATGAGTATATAGCCTGGTTTCGAACATCCAAACAGTACCTCCGAACCTTGTTCGTAGCTTCGTGCGATTTGGTAACCATCAGCTGGTCTGCCTGGGTCTTCGCACACAGGTCCTTCGCACCTCAAGTCTCCGAAGTCCCAAATGCCGTTACCTTGGCATTTTACCACATTATCATGTTTACTTGTTTCTCCAGCGAGCCTAAATGTGTTCTGGCATCCAAAGAAGAACGAACTTTGATATCTTGTGTCTAGATATTGACCGTATTCAGCTCCAGGAGTGGGCATTGGGACTCCGCAGTCTTTTCTTGGGCATTGGGGTTGAGCACCAGAAAGCCAGTAATCGGGTAGACCCTGAAAAATTATAAAATTGGTTTTTGTCAATGTTATGTATTCTATATTTTGCTTCATTTTTAAAAGTCACTAATGAAACTTACTGGCTTAGGATCATAAACGCACTGCCTGAATCCTGATGTCACAGTGTTTCTCAGTTGTCTGCCAGAAGAAGTACAAGTGATAGTAACATTGTCTCTGTATGGTACCAGCACACTCTCAGGGTCATCTCTTAACACTCTCAAACCGTCATTTTTATCATCAGATAGAGTTACACAGCGAGCATCTGAAACAGGCCATACATATATAATACATGTAACAGGACTAGATCATTAAAATTTTGTAGGTACCTCTAAAGGTATTCAAACCATACTTACATTGACATTCAGGAGCAGTTCCATTCCAAGTTCCACCTGAAGTACAGAGCAAAGAAGAGAATCCAGACATCACAAATCCAAAATCGCATTGGAACTGGACGATATCGCCAAAGTGGTATGCATTTTTAGTGGAAAGCAGTTTTCCATTCTCAGGAGATGCGAGTGTTGGACACATAACTGGCACACAAGACTTGTTCTTCTGGTAAGTGTCGCCATCTCTGTCACCGGTTTCTGAAGATTCGATCGAAAAACCTGCTGTGCCATTTGATGAATAAAGTTCGTAACCTATGTTACAAGCGCATGAGAAGTTTCCGGGCCTGGGAAAAGAATAAATGAATTATGAAAATCGTTAACAAATACGACATAAACATAGTTTAGTTTATATGCGGTCGATTAAAGTACGTACGTGTTCAGACATTTCTGGTCGCATCCTCCATTGTTTTCACTACATTCATTGATGTCAGAGCAGTCTAATCTAGCACATCCCATAATTTCCAATTTCAGACAGGGGGCGCCAACATAGTCCTGAATCTTAAACCGCACGTATTGTGCTTCAATAGGCATCGGCAAGTTCAAAACCGATAGAGTAGGCTCTAAAATACGGAATTCCACAGCTGTTCCATCGGGGTTAGTGTAATCTTTGAAGGCGTCCGTCAAATCGTTTGTGTATTGAATTCTAATCGCAGAAGTGAACGCGATATTTCCGTCAGCTCGCATCACGCTCATAGTTCTGAATCCTCTGATAATTGTTACTGCTCTTAAATCAACCAGAACCCAGTTAGCTCCGGCTTCTAAGTTGTCTCCGCACCATCCTCCACCATTGTTTAGACGTACCATCTAAAGATTTCAAACAAAACATTAGCAAATGAACATAATACAGAAAGTAGTCAATGAATTAGTGTTATTTGAATACTTACTCCTTTATGATAACCGGACTCGGGAGTCGAGGTTGTAATAGATTCGTCAGGGATAGCTCCATTTATTAATCCTAAGTCGCCAACGGGTCTGCAGTCCATGTTGGGGGTAAAACCAGGCTTGCAAGGGCAGAAAAAGCCTCCTTGGGTATTTTTGCACTCAGTCGAAGCGCCATCGCATTGGCTGCTAATACATTCGTTAACATCTTCACAAGTAGGTGCAGGGTCAAAGTCTTGGTTAGGACCACATCTTAGAACGCTAGGTCCGTTTAGTTTGAATCCTAAAACAGAATCAAAGAGTAAATAATTTCGGGCCCTATTTCTAAAACTCGTAATTAAACAATTATTAATTTTATTTCTTACCTTTAAAACACTGAACGCGGGCTTCGTCACCGAACATGTAGGCCCTCGTCTGGTCAACTATAAATCCATTTTTGATCTCCGGGAATATTGGACACAAAACTTTCGTGCATGTTGGTACATCTCCAGACCAGGTTCCGTTGCTCATGCACAGAAGTACAGGTTGACCATTCCTGACGTAGCCGGGCTCACATTCATAGCGGACAATGGTACCGTAGCTTCTCCCACCTCCGTTTAGTATCGTCACGTTTGCGTGTTGAACGTCTGGTAAGGCTACACATTGCGAAGCTGTAAAATATACATGAAACGTTAGGATTCTGTTTTCAACGGCATAAAATGAAGCAATCAGATTGTGAGACTCATGAAATGAGTTCATACCAAATTGAATGTTCGTAAAATAACTCACCCAAACATGTTGGTGTTCTTTCCCATCTGCCATCAGATAAACAAGAGATTTTCTCGATCGGTTGTCCCGTGGGGAAAGCGAAGCCAGCGTAGCATTGATAGGTTGCAACTCCTCGATAAGTCACGTTTGTTGAACCAATTGAGAATCCGTTATCTATTTGAGGTACTGGACCACAATAAACCTCTTGGCAGCTGGGGATATAAGTTGTGGACCATTTTCCTCCTTCCAAACAAGTTGTCGTAATTCTGGGCTTTCCTGTTGCAAATTCTTGGCCAATAGGGCAAGAGAAAGTACTAACTGTTCCAAATGCAGTATCTCTGTTTGAAGCTAAGGCACCTAATCCGGAACTTAGTGGCGGGCAATCTGAAATATGATTAGATAATTAGATATTTGCTTACTGTTCTAGCGTAATGCAGTAAATGTAACAAGCATTGTTATTTTACCTGCCGAGAACGTTGCCTTCCAGCCTTGTCCATTATGTAGTGCGTCAGATACAAAACGAATAAGCATCTCGCCGCTGGAAGCAGTTAGCGTGATTCTAGGTTTGACTGTGAATCCATTTTCTGAATGTAATCTAAGTCCAGTTGTGCTTGCTCCATCAAAGACTTGTACAACGTCAGTTGGGTGAATACTGAATTCGTCAAACTTGAGAGAAAGAGGGCCTCCATTAGGATTCTTCACTCTGTACAAACACTCCTGATTGTTAGGGTAGTTTGAAAGTCCGTAAGCCGGTGACGTAAATGTGCCATTCGAAGCAATGATAGTTGCTTTACAACCTTGGGAATATCTCATATTGAATCCCTTTTTAGAATCGCCAAGACTAGTGCGGAAGTACATGTAGAGATGATTCGTAGTGGAAATTACTACTTTTTCATTATCGTCACCAGGTCCAGTAAGCCTAGCTAACACAGGACTAGAAGGAGAATTGCCATCCTTAATGATAATGTAATCTCTGTTCACTCCTAATTCCAAATCTTCGATTTCTAGTGAGACTATTCTGCCTGGCTGGGCTTCGATGATGTACATACACTCCAAACCACCGGGGAAACCGTTCGGGTAGCCAGGTGAAGTCAGTACTTGGCCTTGAGGGGTCGCTCGCAAAATACCTCCACAGTTTGAAGATTCTGTTTTCCACGCAGCGCGAAAACCTTTTCTTTCCACAGATCCATCAGTACTGAATTTTATTATCATAAAATTAGATGCAGATACGTAAAGTTTGTTGGATAAGTCTTGTTTTCCCGAAAGTGTCGCTAGATTTACAGATTTGTCTTCGGTTCTTCCGCCTACTAAAATCTGAACAGTATCGAAAGTCTTTTCAGTTTCAAAATCTTGGAACTGCAAGACAATGTTTTGACCTTGTGGTCCTTCGAGGATCCATTTGCATTCGCTGAAGGGAGGATATTTGTGAGGGTAATTAGGGCTTTCTACGACGTCTCCGCTGCTGACCATGTAGAAGTGGCATTCGGAAGGACAGTCCATTTCGTCTGAGGCATCTCCGCAGTCGTCTTGCTTGTCGCATTTGAAGGCCGAATTGATGCATTTTCCGTTCGAACAATGGAAGGTTCCTGAAAGAAAACAAATCGTTGACCATTGTTTGTGACCTTTGCATTGAATTTACTAATTGTTTCACTTTAGTTACACAATAATCAATCATTGCTGCTTACCAGCGGGACAGGCATTGGCTCTGCACATGAAAGGCAGAAGCGTTTCGCAAGTCGTGAGCTCCCAGGATTGACTTTCAGCGGTAACGTGAACATCCACACATTCTCCTTCCTTCGGGTTCGGTTGCCGGAGGTCCCAGAAGCCGGCATATTGTGAGACCAGCGTTCCAGCAGCAGATTCCAAAGTGTTTGTTCGTAGGTCGTCGACGGTTGCAAGACCGAGCCAGTAATGGTTGTTGCTTGGACTAGTGGGTACCATACTGGCAGTCATGTTGTTTTCCGAGTAGGTGTCGACTACCATTAATTCGCTGCCGTATCTGAAATCAGGACAGCAACCGTTTTAGATACCTGCTCTTCAGTCTGCTCATTGTGTTAGCAAGGGTACGAAGGGTCTTGAAATTTTAACATACTTTCGACATAAGTCCGCCGCTTTCTCCCATGAATGCCTGATGCTGAAGTATTTGTAGCAGTGCAACCCTCTCAGCTCCCAACCTGCAACAAAGGATAATAAAATTTTAATCTTCGAGAATATTTTTTTGGTTAGTTTCACGTAACATCTAGGTACTAATATTTCATTATGCTCATAAAATATTCAAAAGGTTTTCAAACCGAACATGTATGTAAATACGACTGATTATAACTCCCTACACATCCGTAGTAAAAGGAAAAGTTTAGCACAGGCACATAAATGAGCAATAATACGAGTTACTTGTTTGCTTTGTAAATTACCAAATTCATACTCGAATGACGAAATGTGAGTACTTATGTGTAAACTAGGGAGTAACCATAATATTGTTCAAATAACTTTCACTAAGGGTTAAAGGTGAAAGCCCTTATTTTGCTTAGAAATTATTTGCCTACCGATTATTGGTTAGTAACGTAACTGTGCGGAAACTTGCGATTGTGATTGCTTCTTTCTCAATATTGTTTACCCATTTATTGCTATGAAGGTTTGTAGGTATACATAATGGTAAGTACCTACGTTACATAATCTATTTTAAAATTACTTTTTCAAATAAACTTAGGCTGGTTTCCAAACTAAAGTTATTAAAAACTACCTACCCCTAGATTCATTTGAACCGATTTTTCAAAACTTTTGCATTTCTAATCTTAGTAAAATTTATATAGGTAGGTCCTGTGATGAGCCTATGGAACTTAGACAATGCCTAGTGTCATATGGTAAAGTATAAGAAGTAGTTGCAGGCGCTGATCAAACGCTAAAACAAAGACAACCACGAGGTATACCTAACGAAGAGATGACAGCTCTATTTATTCATCATCAGCAAATCATGTTAATACGTGGTTAAACAAGTTAGCTGATACTTATCGCTGAAGATCCTTCCCCTCTCCAAAATAACAAAACTCCTGTCCAAACTTTGAACACAAACATATTTGAGAATCAAACCCAGTAGCAACAGTTAACTGACGCGTCCCTAAAGTTCTCTCTTAAGTTACAAACTTTACACTTAACCGTATGGAACATGAAACTGCGCTTAACGTAGGTAAGGAGTAAATTTGCCAGGCGCCTTATTAATTACAAGCGTCGCATGTTAAGTAACCGGGTAACTTATCCCCAGTCGCGTCTATCGGGTTAGCACGATAACCATCGCAAATATATGTAAACCCTGTCAACTTAGCTCGGCGTAAAAGACAGTGTCTCACCCTCTTACTTATGACGAATTTCGTTGATCATTACTTACCCACCTCTCAAGTAACCACTCTCAAGTTGCTGTACGACGTTTAATTTTTCTTTACCTATGAACCTTACTTAGCCGTTGATCAGCTGAGACACGCATAGACCAGCGAAATTAGTGCTGTTGGTAGAATAGTAACCAGAATAATCGACTAAAGTACTCAAAACTAACATTTTTGTTGACCGCGGTGTAACTCTGGTAGACGCAAGTAAGGATCATAAGATAATGTCAGTCAGGTAGGCACAATCAGTACCTCAACTTAAGTTGAGGTGGTTGTGGTTGAAACTTCTATGCTGTAATATCGTAGAACATGTTAACATAATTTGAAGGAATACACCATGCACATTGTTAGAGTTTCTTCTGCGCTTTGTATCTAATAGCGCGTGCACACTATGCCCGGCATGAATGCCGCGATTAATTCCGGAATGATTGCCACAGCAACATCGCCTTTATTCCTACACCGCGTTCACACATGCCCATGTCGCTGCCCGAATTATTGCCGCGATTAATTCCGGAATTATTGCCACAGCAACATCGCCAAGTTCATGCCCTAGCTTTTGGTGAGAATAAAGGCGATGTTGCTGTGGCAATCATTCCAGCAGTGGCATAGTGTGAACGCGGTATAATGATTCTACCCGTAGTGAGTGAAACGCTCAAACATATCTCAGGCCTTGAATGTATACAAACGCGGTGGAAACCTAGGGTCACTTGTCAAATGCCACGCTTTGTGCATTCCCGGATGAATGGGTAACAGTTTCAAACACTCAATGCTTTGGACGGTTACGAATAGGAGTTGATATTTCTGGAGACAGAGAATAGTTATTGGTGGCTGGATTTTGGCTAGGAAACGCCCTCTAGATACTCAGGATAATATTGTAGCTATGAGATACATTTAATATATGCAAGACCCTGCTCTACAAGTTCGTATTATACGCACAAGAGCACATTCTAACCCACAAACTTTCGCTATCACTTCCAACTCCCTGACTTTGAAACTTGGAGTGAAGAGAGTAAAATTGTTTACAAGGTATGGTTACATTACTAAGATAAGTAACTTCCTTCCGATCTGATATTACTTCCACATGTCATCAAGACTAATAAGCAACCAACACTAGCAACATAAAAACGTAAAGTGTATTAAATAGAGCGTGCGAATTTGACGAGCTATCGCGAAGACCGCGGACGCGCTTCACCGAAGATACGATGCAATGCTCGACCTACTTTAGCTATACGTGTGCAGTACACTGCAGCTCGTGACTTTGCCTGCGATATGTACAAACTGACGTTGAAACAAAAAGGAATTCTAAAGGCTGGTTTCCATTGAGACAGTGGCTGTCAGCGTTGTTGCTGTCGCGATAGCGCTAACGTGGAACTAGGAACGTGTAAACATTTTTGTGCCTGTTCAGTTCAGCAATGGCAGGAAGCTCTAAAATAATGTTTAGACGGAGCTAGCTAGCACACTGCCTAGTGACTGCTTTGAATAGTTTCATGAAAATACGTGACAAAGAGAAAGCTTCTTTGGAAAATTAATTCGGTCAGATTCCGTTTGTACAAACAAATAATAATCTTCAACTATCTCACTGTAACTACTCTACAGTATACAGTAGGCTAGATACGTATGTAAAAACAGTGGAGTATACGCAAGCAGATTAGCGTACAGTAGAATTGGCTGCGTGCTTCGTGGTTTCAATCCTACTGTTGAAATATACCTACTCATCTACCCAAATGTCATGTGAAACAATGTGAATTTAGATGGAATTTGGCGTAGATTTACTCGTGTGGAATTTCATATCCACATAGAAGTAATTCGCTTAGTTACTTTCCTAATTTGTGCCCATTGTTATGATTTTGTGCTCAGCTTTGAGCTTAGAACAATTTGCCATGATACAATTTTTCCATTGCAATATTTATTTTTTTAGTTGTCGCATCTTTTCTACAGATGCCTTAAACTCAATGAAGCAGATTCTATAATTTGAAATCAATTAGGCTGAGCTTAGCTAAACTAATCTAGGTTTGGCAGCAAATTATAGACAAGCATGTACTATATTTGCCTCATAAACAAATTAAGTTCTCAATTCTCATCCTCATCACATACAACTTGATGATGCAACTTAGTAATAAGTAGTATTGCAAAACAGGTCTCAAACAAAACAATGTTATCTCTAGATCTGGTAACTACATTACCAAATCGATAAACAAATCAACCCGTATCAAAACCATTAGTTAACTATCTAAAAATAACACCTAACTGACAGAAACAAATATAACCATAGGTAGAGCTAGAATCACAAAGAAATACTTTCAATAAAATAACACATTTTTAATCAACAACCAATATTGGTTGACATTTCACACCATTTAGTCCCAAACTCAGCAAACTTAGTATACTATGGGAACAAGATTACTCATTACGATAACTAATTAACGGTAGGTATAACGCAATCCGACCTATTTGAACTATTTCGTTGGATCGTTGGTTCATCATACTCAGACTGCAGTTCCCATGTCGGTGGGCATGGATGAATAGCTTTTCTAACTGTGAACATGCGAGGGGGTTTCAAATTACGGTCTTATAATACCTGAGTTTTTTATAAGCATTTTTATGGTAGAGTACCTACAAGTTAAGTTTCTCGAAAGCCCAGAGAATACGAAATGATATTTTCGCTGAATCTCTCTTGATCTAGTTATTTATGAATTGCGGCATTCCAATCATTGGTTTGAAAATTACTTTCTGTAAATCATTTCATATTTTTATGATAAACCACATTTTGTCTAGACTGCCTACTAACCTATTTCAGACTAGACCTATACATATCAAATTGTTTTCATTATTCATGTTATTCGTGTATGAATAAAATTCGCACTTTGTCATTGATGTATCGATATGATTATCTGTGGGGTGCCTACTGCCTCTATAATATTCAATACAGGCTTCAATTTGAATTAGATTTAGTTTATCAAACCCAACTAAACCTTATTCAAAAGCGATCAAACGGAATTTTCATATAGTTCGTATAAAAAAAATCCTAACGTGAAATCCTCGAATACGGAGCCTAGTTATGTCGTGTGGTGACACGGAGCTCGCCCCTCAATTGAAGTGCCTCTTACTCTTGTGCAGGATCAAGACGACCGTGCTCCGGAGATTGACTTACAGGTATCAGGCGAGCCACTTAAACCTGGCTTTGTCAGTTAACGGATCTATACATGCATCGTCTAGGTAGAGGCTTAGATGTCTCGGTTTGTAGAGCACTACATTGTTAACGCGAGGGAAGGACGTGGACTGGTCTGAAGGCAACTTACTATTTGCGAAGCGTCTGCATGCAGTGCGGCTTTTGATTACTGGCTAGTTTGTAATGGGTTATCTTTGACGAACTTTGACTAAAGTCGAACAGTTCAGAAGTTTTGATTAGGTAGTTAATTACTGAGTAATACATCTACAAATGTACTGTACGGCGTTGTAAAAGTTATTCAGAGCAAAACCTAATTACCGTCTCGCAACGGAGAAGAAAACGTGGTATTAATCTTTCTCATAATCAGGGAATAATTCTGAGTCTATCGTAGTTATTGATTCTTGCTAAAAGAACCTTTCAAACACGTTTTACTGAACTTGGTGTGGTATGTATTTGAAATTCTATATCGTTTATTATTTAAAAAATGATTTCAATTACGATTAGTGATTCATCAGTAAAAAGGTAAGAAATACTAATATATCAAAGAATATCAAATATCCGTCTAAAATATTTTGCGGCCGAAATCCTAATAACTTGAGAGTTTGATGCCACTTCAATCAGATCAGTAAATACGACGCACATTTCGATATTTTCAATTTATCAAGTGACTCTGCAATTTACGAGTCGTCTCGACAGTTTCAGATGATTGCGTATGGTATGAATATTTTATTGAGACCCAAACGATAATAAAGTCAGTTGATTGGAGTCCCGATTTTGTTTACGTAACTCGAGGACGGATAAATTGAAGTTTTCGAGCCACTACTTGCTCTACTCCATTTTGAATTTACTCTCAAAACAGTAATAATCAAATCACGCAGCCAAATCAATCTACATAGCCATGGTCCACTTAATTCGCTACAGTTTAAAGTGACCACGGAATTTTGTAAGTCCAATTTGCTATTTACTGTTCGTAAATTTTTCGGTCATCTCAGTCACAGATCATATGATACTATACTCTCACTTAACTCTAGATATTTCTTGCAAGAATTTTCGCTACCATAACTATGTTTCATTCAAAAAAGCTTGCTGTATCTACTTGTCCTTTTAGACATACAGACTATTTACATTTCCAGACGTCTTGCTACAAGGTCATTATCGCATGTTAGTCAATTCTACTAAATAGTATTTTTGCTATTTAGGTCTTCTGATAGGTACCTCTATTTAGGTACCAGCATCCTACATCATTATATTCTATGAAAAATAACACTGTTATTCTAGTCATTCTATCTAAATCGATCAAATCGTTGCATAAGGTAAACAGGGACGTGCGTTATTTTAGTACCCAACAAACAAACACTCTGATCTTTCTACCTATGCGTATGCAAACGTACCAATCATGGCAGGTAGTTTTGCAGCTCCCAATAGTAATATTTCATTTGTTACTGCCATCGTTACTGCTCTTTGTTCTTTGTATATCGGCTGTCATCGGGCAAAGCCTCCGTTGCTAGATGGGCTATTCCAAAGTATCGTATCCGTGCGCGGTTTAAATCAAATCATAGTGAGAAAAAATGCTCTGTGTATCGCGTTGTCTGTAATTTTTTTTAAATCTAAATTGACGTAAATAATATCAAATAACGTTAAGGCTCAGTCGTAATTTTTGTTTAAATGAATAGGGCGAGGCCAGATCTTCAAGCGTGGTTAAAACATGGCCATAAGAGTCTTGATTTGGCATGACACCCAATGCTAGTTTAGCTTACTTAGATAAAAGTATCAATAGCCAATAAATTGCTTATTATTATCTGTAAAAAGCAAGCCTACAATGTTTAGCATTTCTAATTCCAGCGGGGAAAAAAAATCAAAGATATTTTGATTAGTTACTCGCACAAAACAATTTAGGGTTTCATCTCACCCAGCTCCTCTTCCGCAACGTTAAAAGTAGGTTAGGCAACTTTTATTTCTTCTCTGGTAATTTGATACCTATCGTAAAAGCGAGCGGGGAATCCATAGCAGTTTTACTGCCCACTGGTACCTAATGATTTATGCGTGAAACCTTTCGACGAAATGTTACAGTGTGAATGACACGTAGGAAACGAGACGAGATCGTTTTCTACGGCCTCAAGAGAATACTAGGCCGGCAAGTCTACTGCGAATATAAGCCGTAGATTTAGATGTTTTTTTAAGTCATATTATCATCATCAACCTATATTGCTATAATCTCAATGCTAGACGTTTATAATGTCTCTACTGAGGCGCGCCACTAAGCCTCAGCGGCTTTTCTCATCCAATCATCATTCAGAGTTTTGAAGTCTATAAAAGCAAACACAGTGAGTACACACACGTTCATCTTATAAGTAGGTGAGTACAGATCACCTACGACACGTACAAATATTATTCGCATATTAAAGTCATCTGTGAGTCACGTTCGGGCTATGTTCCGGCGCCTTTCACTCATTACGAATGAACTTCAAGGCTGCATGTTACAGGCTGCTTTGCCGCTCAATTGAATGTTAAGCTTCGTTTACACTCGTATTTGTATTGCCCCTGTCACCTGGCTTCTGGTTCATCTATTCAGCAGAAGCGTAGGCAGTAGATCTCTGACTGATAATGAAAAAAACCATGGTGTTACTTGTTCAGCTCTACCGTTTATGGTCTTTTTATGAGTCTTAGGCGTAATAAAAGACGAATTGGTTTGCAATTGCCAACCCTTGGCTAGTTTGATGTCTGTAATCCCTGTCTAGTTAATGTTGTTTGATGATTACGAAAGCAGGCACTGAATTTGAGTCATTATCTGAATCATGTAAATCTGGTAAATAGAGTCGAAATAGCTGTCACTGTTTCGAATTTAGACAAAATAATTAAATTATGGTCTGCTATGTAAAAGTGTCTTACCAATACAAAAGCGTATTGTGTGGAGATAAAAACATAGGCAATCAATCGGTATTATATTTTTGTCGTAAGCAACCTTGCTTATGTGACTTTTACACCGTTATATTTGGTTGTATTCTTGTACTTGAAGGTAACCATTATATAGATTCTGTGATGGGCCTGGTGTCAAAAAAGCATTCAGTCTGTTGTATTATCATCAACTTATATCAGTCCACGGGCTAGACGGAGGTCTCTCCCAAGGCACACCATTGGGCCTGGTCTTCAGCTGTTCTCATGCAGTGTTTGCCAGCTTAAATTTGCAGTTCGTCGCTCCCTCTTGCCGAAAAGCGTCCTACACTAAGCTTGCGTACTTCAGTCGGTTTCCTATTTAGTATTCCCTTCCGTTTGCCTCAGGACTTTAGTACCTTTTTCCCTATTCCTGTATTGTTTGGAGTAGATTGCGATCTTGTAGACAGTGCAAAGCTGGTACAGAAAGTTTTGCATTGCAAATGGTACTTAACCAAATGTAAAGTCGGAAACAGGAGGATAATCTAGGAGGATAAACGTGTTTACTGAGATATGTGCCAGGAAGTGGAAAATCTAGAGTCATTCAGAGAAAAATGCCACTCAAAGATTAAATGAACATACAGGTTAAAATATTCTCGAATATTTGTATATCGACTCTATAAATTATACTTTTCTTTGTCAGTTTCATATAAACAAGAAAGAGATGGCGGTAGAATAAGTGTTCATTTTAACAACTGGCGCCTGAGGCGCCTGAGACAGTCTCGTGGTGTCTGATTCCCAAGATATTTCAAGTAAAGAAGTCAGTGTTCTGTATATTATATTATTACGTAGATTTGTGACTGTTTGGTGTACAGTCGTGAGCCACGTCTGAGTAAAACAATGGTCATTAAGTTCTAAACCAAGGTTAAACAGAAGTGTGTCTGATGCAGCACCGCTTTACCAACTGACCCAGATTGTGATGCTCCAAATGTTGTGCCAAGTTTAGATCATGTTTAGAGCAAAGTAAGATGTATTGTTATTGTGATTTGTCGTTACGGTTTCATTCGTAGTAGACGAGATCCAGTCTAAACTGCACGCGTTTTTTCACGATGAAGCAAGACTTTCCTTCACGCCTAGGATGTTTCAAAATACCTTAAAGGAATAAGTAACATTTTGTAACGTAACGCTTAGCAATAGGGCGTAGGGATAGACTTCAATTCAAATTTGAGCAAAATTCAATTCAAAATTCTTTGAGCTGGTTTTTTAGAGTAAACAAAAGCAAAATACGAAACAGAATATAACATCAAAATAATAAATTACGAGGAAGTATTTGCAAAGGTCACTATTAACAAAATGATGTAACCAGACAAAACCAGTTTTTTTCACGTTGTAGCAGCAACAATGGTTTCACAAAATAATTATCGAGCTCAAACATGAAAATGTTTTTAAGCTTTAATAAGTCTCTACTTTGTTTTCTGCAAAAAATACCTTATAAAATAAAATGTTTTTTCGCTTATTTTGTGATCAAAATAAAGATTTGACTAATAGACTATCCTGAAAGGTGCCGTCGACTTAATTCACCAGGGCTAAGTCACCAAGGTGAATTAAGTATACTGTTTAGTAGACTTAAATACTCTTGGGTGACTTGCGGAGAATTAAGTACACTAAATTAAGTCATTAAATAGTATACTTAATTCACGTAGGTGACTTAGCCCTGGTGAATTAAGTCGATGGCACCGAAAAGAACGGTAGCGAAGCGAAGCCACGAGCGGGTTTTAGTATTAGTTTACAGAAACCTATTTATATTTAGTCCAGTTATCGCTACCGCTGGCAGTCTAAATGCTGGTTGTGGCATAGAATAAATAATAGTGTTTATGGTCGCGTAACTAGTGATTAGTCGACACTAGGCCACTAACGGTGACCAAGATAACATGTTGGCAGGGGCTACGTTACTAGATCGAAACGCATTTTTGCAAATACCGTCTTATGTATCTGACTAGTGCTGTGACTTGCTTGATCGTTACTACACATAAAAACGTGTGTGTAGTTTAAGAAAAAGAAGCAAGGTTGGTTGACTGTATTATGTATACCAAATAGGTGCTAGCACAATTTTACTGTGCTCAAAACTCACTCACAGGATGGACCCATTTATCATTCTGATTTATAAAGCTAAGAGAGCCATTTTCTTCACAATTAAGGCTCTACAAATCCTTCTAAAGCTAAATTATAGTGTCATTCTCTCAGTTTGTTAAAAGCTAGACGCATCCATTATACTAATATCTGTGTCTGAAGATAATGAATACCATTATTTCATCTAACCCAACCCATTAATGAATTAAAAGCTGTAAGTTCATCCGAGAATCCAATTTGTTTGCGCATTTGTTTGTTCAAGTATTTGTCCTTGTTAGATTATCCGATATAAGAATAACTAAGGTCAAAAATAGACTATTTAGGTTCAACTATGGTTCGATCCATCTTCAGCTCAGCTGAAACGTCACTGTGCAGCTGGATCGAAAAAGCCTAAAAACAGATGAAAAACTACTTCAGCTGACGTTTTTTTGTAGAATTGAGCCCTTGAGCGCCTTATTATTAAAATCTTAACAAGGACTCAAGCTATGAAAGGTTTGTTATTAGAACGTGATTAGGGAAATGTAATTTAAAATTGTAATTAATTTCATTACCTCAGGCTGTCTGATAAGTACAAGTACGCAGGCGTCACAGCTCAGTTGATAATAGCTCTGCCTTTTGTGCTGTGGGTCGTGGATTTAATCCCCACCAGGAACAAATATTTGTGTGTCATCATCATCAACCTATATCGGTCCACTGCTGGACGTAGGTCTCTCCCAAGATGCGCCACTGAGCCCGGTCTTCGGCTCTTGTCATCCAGTTTTTGTCAGCTACATGTCTCAGATGATTGTCATCATTGTCATGATGTCATGATTGGTGTGTGGCAAAGATAAATGTTATTCTATAGGTATGTAGTTCGTATTTTAAAATCCACAGAAGAAACATGATCACGAAATTACTAGCCATTATACCATTATTGACAGTCGCTTTAAGCTTGTTGGGTTACTCTGTTCTAAAACCCTGTAGACTGATCGTAAAGATAATATCGGTTCTAAAGAGCGTTTATCAAAGGCCGGAGTCAGTGAAAGCGATGAAATTCTCTCTTCTCTTATAGGACAATAGCCACGTCTGTTAAGCTAACATTCGAAGTAGATTCTATACTTTTTCAAATAAATAAGTATTAGGATGTAGAGATATGAAACTCGTACACTCCTTCTTCTTCTATTTATGGCCTCTGTCCGTTATAATCACAGACAATTTTGCCAGTATCAAGTGAGATATTTGAAATAATATCAGTCAAATCAAAAACACTACTCACGCACTCAGCATTGACGTTTACAATGATATCATTATTGCAGAAATCCATATGAGAGGATCAAAAATGTAGTTAAACTGACAAGATGTCAGGTTTTTTTATGTTGTTTTGGATGCCAAGCTGACAGTTACATCGTCAGCTGGTGCCAAGAGGGTTCAATTATGTATTGACAGATTATTATACGCAAACGCAGACGAGCTGGCGGCATACATATTACAAAATGTCAAGTTATAGGTGGTTTCTAAATCAAAGGATTTATTTGCAACAACATAGCATACAGTTACAGAAATTTATAATTACAAATCTTATGTCTAACACACATAATACATAACATTTAGGGTATTTTGCTTTGGGGTGCCTATATTGAAATAAATACATAGGTAAACATTACAAATATAGATTATGAGTTTCTCTTCTATTACCTTTTCATTGCGATTTATATTTTCTTGTTCTAGACATTGGTATTTACTTTATTACTTTCAAGAAGGTATTTTGTGGAATGAAAAGTTTTACTTTGTTAGGATTTGTTAAACTTTGTTGTAGATTTTATACGTGAAATAAGATTAAATGCAGCTTATTTAAAAAAAACGTCGTACAATGATTTGCGAAAAAAAAACTCCAGACCCAAGCGTCAATTACCTACTTCATGTGTCTCAATAAGTGGTTGCAAACATTCTACAAGTATGTAAGTACATGTACAATATCAATTCTTGCACACGATGAACTAGACACGCAATAGAAAAGGTCAACGAATGCGCAATTAATTATGTTTCCCTTTTGTTTCCAATTGCATAACGCTGAAGGTTATTCATCCTACACTGACATACATAATTTTTAAAGATATTTTGACGAACGTAGGATGTTGCTTGAACTTAAATATAACTTGGTATGTAGGTACTTAAACCCACGCGGACAAAGAAATGACTTGTTGGTTGATTAGTTAGCTTATATACATACATAATTTGCTCAAATTCATAAAACTTTATTCTTAGTGTTTGTTTTGTACTGTTCGTCGAAACAGCAAAAGAAATTTTTTCAATTTAGCACAGTGTTATTATTTTATAGGTACGAGCGATGCAGGCTTAAAACGAAGTACCTATCTAAAATTTGATCATAAGCTGTTCTAAAATTCGACGTCTTTTTGACTATTACGTAGGTACATTATTTTGAGAGTTGAACAGTCAAGACCAACAATAAATCACATTCTATATAGCAGGTATGTTCTTACTTACCTAAAATAGACATTGTGAGTTGAATTACCGCTACTCAGTCACGCAGACCGTCTTCAAACCCATTCGACCTAACCTATCCAGCACAATATAGTCATACGAGCATATTCGACCGCGTTTTCATTGTCACATGTCATAGGCACGATCCTCCAGGGTAGTTCAGCGCTCGATCAATTTCGATTTCAATGTAAATTCAGATATGGCTCGTTTTGCTGTGAATGGATCGACTTTCATGTTTACCTAATGAGATGTCAGATCTATCTCGAAGGGCCGAAAGAACTCGATGATTCACGAAGATAGATTAATCGAGGCTGTTCCAATTCCCTGATCAGAACAAGGCATTGTTATTTAAAACCCGGTCAAGATATTTTCTTTGGGTTTGAACTAAATTGCTAACAAAATTTACCTATATTATGAACTTATCAAGTACCTATATATTGACAAATTGTTCACTATAAAAAAAATTGTTTTGGTATGGTAAGAAAAATAAAAATAAAATAAGTTAATTATGAAATTACTGTAAACCTAGCAGACCAAAAAGTACCTATAGATACAAACCTAGTTTTGTATTTAGCGCTAAGCAGTTCACAGTTCAATTCTGTGTAAAAAATAATTCGCAAAAAAAACAAGAGCAAAATAACATAAAGTGCTTCATTATAAAAATATAATAAACCTAGCAGACCAAAGAGTATGTTGCTTTATTACAAAAAGCATAACTTTTCGTGTAAAAGTTCAAATTAGTGCTGAGCATCAGTTATTCACACAATGTAAAATTCCTTGTGAAAAATTCTCGTTGTTCCTGTGGAAACAGGCCGAGTGCACGGAAGACACATTAGTGCTCCCAAATGCAGTCACTCGTGTTTCTTGCATACCAGAAACTTTGCAGCAATTTATTTGTTATAACTAAGTAGGCAAACAAACGTACGACCCGCCTGATAGGACGCGATTATCGTAGCCTATGGACGCCTGCAACACCGAGGCCGGCCACCGGGGTGGTTTTAGTGGGTCGGTGAGTGTCACCATCCCCACACTACCTTTGCCGCATCCCTCAAATGCGGCAAAGGTGTCTGAAAGCAGATTTCCCCCCGTTAACAAAAAAAAAAAAAAAAAGAGGTATCATGCGCGTTGCCGACTCTTGACAATTTTAAAACTCTCTTTTTAAAGTGCCCTATATAGTCACTAGAGAAAACCTCAGCAGGAAAATCGTTCCACAACCTAAGTGTGGAGGAAATTCGTTGGCAACTATTGCCGAATAACTTCAAGACTACTCTGATTTAAACGATGCTGCAGAAGATATGTGTTTTCATGTATCTTTTTATTTCTGTAATAATATTGTGCGTTTAAATTCATTAATCTTCTAAATGGCTTCGTCACTTTTTGTCTACTTTCGACCTGCGCTTCCAGATTAAGTACCTACCCTATTCTGTCTTCTCGAGCTTTTCCGGTTGATATCTTGAATCAATTCCGCCTAAATTCAAAACATTCGAGGCACAGCTTTCCATAAAAAAGAGTTATTTGATTCATATCTTTTACCCGTTTCGTCTGGATGTTGTTCAATTTTAATTGCCCGTATAAATTCACCCCTAAATGCTATTTCCTGAGAGACTACAGGCATGCACTCGTAAGCCGCTTTACCATACTTGAAAGTGTGTTCTCTGCTAACAGGTCATGTTCATGCTCATAGTAATCTAATAGTCAGAGCAATGAGCGTGTTCTTGATAAACCAGTGTGCTCATAGTTTTTGTTAAATCTGTATTGATATATTTTTATGGTCTCCTTATTTTCTTATTTGGAAAGACTCATATTTCTTTTTCTATTACGATTTTTTACCCTTATCTCACGTTAGGGTCTTTAAAACAGGTTTTCCTCTTCTTCTCTCATCTATCAGCCGTCACTCCTTTCTTACCTATTCCTATCTTATTTGACACACTTCATCCATCCTGTTCTTTAACTTACCATTACATTCATTCACATTCATATTGAAATACTGCGTACGTATTTTCACTTTTGTCTTTGTTTTTTTTTCATCATAATCATCATCTTTTTTGTTTCTTGTTACGTATATTATTTTGGGAATAATCCGTTTCTTGAATTGAATGTTTGGAAACAAATTAAAAGCGGTGTCTGTCTGCGACTAAGTTTCGTCCACGCTCAGAGCAGTTATTAAGACACTTGTGCTCTAGTAGACACGAGGCTTAACAGAAGATAAACATTGTAATTACAGGGTAATATCCTTATGCTTGCGGATATGAACAGTTCAGTCAATCCTCGCATGTGGTAGAAGACAGATTGGTTCAATCTCAATCTCAATTCAGAATTAGTACGCGACTACGCCACTTACGCTCAAGTAGTGAATAACGTACGTAGACATCCGACCACGCCAGCGGGTGTTTCGAAATTAGAAATCAATTATGAAAATGACATTATTAGTACACCTACAACTTTATCGATTGGATTCAACGATATTGTATTGCATTATTTAATTTTATTTTTTTATTTTTTATTTTTTTTATTAAAGAAGCGAAATAGTTCGCCATTTTTTATTTTATGTTCCATCTCCAAACGTTAGTAAGTTACCGCAAACGTTAGAAATATCGACATAGATTTTTCAAGAAAAAATTCTAGAAGGACTATATTATTTCCATTTATTTGGTTTATGGAAATTATACAACTCTTTAAGATTATTATTCCGATACAGTTTTCTATTTTTATTGACTTTAGTTTCACTAAACTGTGATCTATACGTCTGGCGTATATAAAACTGCTGATTAGTATCAAATCTCGTATCCGCTCTTGCAAATATCACATTAAATCAGAAGATTACTTATTCTGAGAAATTCTCACATCCTGTCTCACAGTAGTTTTAGGTGGGCCGCGGTTCGATTACACAAGATTATGGGTTGACTTAACTAAGGTAGATACAAGTAACCTACTATTTAACTTTATTATATGCTATGTGGCTAAGCACTCTCGACGAGACGACAGCGACAGCCGATTTCAGTTTTTAAATTTCGTACCTAAAAATAATAAAAAAATAAAAAATAAAGGCGTAATAAAGGCACAGCTTTGAAAACTATGAATTTTTACACGTATTGTAAAAATTTTGATATACTGAATTGCAAGTTTTAACCTTGTAATATCGAACTGTGCGTGCAATTTTCCCTGTTACTTTTTATGATGTACATTGTTAGTAACCTAGCCCTGGTTCGATCCCGTGTTTCCAAACTAAATGTTTCCAATTATTTCGCAACATTATACAGGGTGTTACCAGACCACTTCCGAAAACGAAAGGGGGAGCTACAGCACACCAAAACCCAACCAAAAAAAAAATCAGTTATCCTGAAAAATAATTATAGCCGGAGAAAACAATGTTTAAAGATTTGTATTTATTTCGCCAGCCCGCAATGTACGCATTCACGTAGGTAAGGTCGAGGCGTAGTACTATTATTTATTCTGTGTCGTAAGTGCCTACTAACGTAGGTAGGTACCTACTATGTTTATTTATACCTAATTGGAATAGTACCTACTTACATAATTACGCTGTAGCCTCGGTCAAACTAGAAATGGCTCTAACTGAGCTCCTCCTCGTTCATGGCACAGTTGAGCTCGCCTGATTGTTGCCTGATGAACGCGATCCAGGAATAAAGGATCCTCGGCACTTCTCGCATTAAGGTCTGAGAATACTAATCTAATACGGCTTCTCATTTCTTCAGCCGTATCGCACCCATATTCCCTCGCACGAAACATAGTAACTAACACTCACTGTTCTATCTAAAATCTTAACAAAAGTATCCACCTACTCTAAAAGTAACTCTAAATTAACACATAAATTAATAAAAAAACACACACTCATAAACTAACTAAGTACCTAATTAACTTAAGTAGGTAATTAATAAAATAAAACAAAAAAACAACTCTTTCACGAAAGGTATGCAATTTGTATGCACCGCGCACAAGTGTCCAGTACGAATATCAAACACGAACTAGGTAAAAATAAATCAAAAATAAGCAAAATGATAGAGAGTAGGTAAATTGCGCCAAAACAGTCCTTTGAAAGATGCCGACAGAGAAAAAATAAGCGCCAGCGCAAGCTCGGTCATCAATCTGTTTTGTGTTCTAAATGAGTAATTTTAAGGTTCAGACTTCTATTTCGCTACATTTTCTTTTGACTAAGTGCCGACCTGCCTATTTGTAGATAGGTACCTACCTACTAATTATTTAATGAAAGTAGGTAAGTAAGTAAACTAAGTAGGTATTAGGTATCTGATGTAATGTTTACGATTATTTATGTTTATGACACAATGATTTAGTGCTCTGTCATCTAAGTCCTTCCCAAAACCAAAGTACCTAAGTACTTTAATAGGTACCTACTTAAGTAATTAATAACGTATAGCGCCTAGTGTGGCCCCTCTGCTCCTCCATCCCCTCTACGCTGCCGTCCCTCCGCGCGGGTAGCTGAACGCCTGGCTCACGCCATTCGCGGGGCGCCCCACTAGTCATAAAACAGTCTCTGAGCGGAACGGTCGCTCGCGCGCGCGCCGGCAAGGTAGCAAAGTTCCGACGATGTATTTCTATGTGCAAAGACGAAAAGTAACAATATCAGTTTTCTATTCCAATTCTTATACATCAACCTATAAACGTTGAGAAAAAAAGGTAGTAGGTACTACTAAAGGTGGTAGGTAAGTACCCTTTATAAGAAGTGGGTTGTTTTTATTATGAAATCATGAAATTATTACAAAGCTACGATTTCGATTCTCTTCGATTGTAAGTACTTAGTAAAGTGTTTCCGTATGTGTTTACTCAGATGCACGCTTCATCCAGGTAGAGCCTAAACAACCTATTGGTGCATAAGTTCTTTCCATTATGTACCTGCCTAGATTAGGTACTTGCAATTTGTGTCAACTTTGTGTTTTTGCGGTATCTAAGATTCTGTAGTTTGTAGAAATAAGGCAGGCTGGCTGCCTAGGTAGGCTACCTAAGTAGACGCAGACGCGGGCACTAGGTAGGTATAATACCTACCGTTTGTAGTCGCGCTTATTATTTTCTATGCTTGCGTGACGCGACCGCGCGATAAAGACGGGCGTCTCTTGTCTCGCTCGCACGTCGCGTACTTGAATGACCCGCGGTGAACTCTCAGCTGTTCATGCTGTAGTAGAGTGGGCGTAATCTGCGTGCTGCGTGTATATTGCTGCTTTATTTATTTTATTTGTTTTTTTGCTTTTTTAAATGAGATAATTAGGTAGATATGTCTTATTATGTTGTACTGTGTGTATGTAACTAGTAAAAAAATTAAAAGGAGATAGTCAAGTAAATTTTTTTTTTCGCGATTTTTTTCGCTTAATGTTTTCAGTATCATGGTCTGATTGGAACCTCCAAGTTTTCGGAAGTGGTCTGGTAACACCCTGTATAACATTTTTGTCATATTCATATTGTCATATAAAACATTATGTCCAATTTTCATTTAATTATTATCTATTTGTGATAGTGAAATTGCAATTTAACTGCATGAAACGGCCCGGTCGGGGTCGTCACGCAATCGTCGAGAGTGTACTGCCGTCTGTCTAAACCAGGTAGGTCTAAGCAATTTCCTTACTTTAATTATGTGGCTGATGAAAATTAAGGGCTTAGTGACCCGCTCAATTCATTACTGAACCTCATGCCAGCACACAACCACGAGAGCACACCGCTCGAGAATAGTGAATGTACTCGTAGAACATTTTAGTTGGATTGGTAAACTAACTTCGCTTTTAGACGAAGATTTGCTATCATTTCAATAACTTAGAGATTAGAATAATCCTTGTGATTGAGTATAGAAAACTATTTAATTCAAGTTAATTTTGGGTCTACCTACATTCCATTTATTGGTGTTGAAGCTTGAAATTTATCAGTTAGCTTATATTTACTCTAAGTTTCATCCTGATATTTTAGTCAATGTAAATATTTGCGAGCTTTCGTACTTTATTAAAGTTCAAATTGCAAACTAAACCTTGACCCGAATGAGATTCGAAAATGAACGTGATTGGAAACGGTACTTCATCTGTTCTATCCAACAAAAGCAAAGTGTGTTCACAAATATAGGTGCTGCCATCAGCCTTTGTTTTAATAGACATTGAAAATGTATTTTCCATGAATATGGGCGAAAATATCTAAAGAAAAATGTGCAGATCCACTGACTGACTATCAAAGATCGGAGTCCTAACAATTTGCAGTTATAAATAATAATCAATAATCATTTATTTGGTAAGGGTTATTTACACGTCAGAACAAGGTATATATTAGATACTTATTTAACTTAAATCAACTGTTATTAAATTTTATTGTCTTTGCAAAGATTGCTGGTGGCTGAAGTTTGTTATAAAATATTTCCTCGTACGAACGAACCCGCGGGCGTTTTACAATTCAACAATAAACTGGGTCGCAGATAGGTGACCACATCACTATAAATATTACTGACTAATTAGTTGTGCAGCCAGTGCTGTTGATGGGCTCATGGCAACATTTATTATTAATGCGCTTTCGTATTTACTCTTACCAATTCAAAACAGAGCTTTACCAAAATCGCATAAACTCTCCTATAGTCATAGTCATACATATTTTTATTCACCATTTGGAACACAATATGAGACACTTGGCTTTGTTTGTAACATTGTACTTTAGCGGCTGTACGTGGGCCTTGTCATATTATTGTAAAAGATATAAATAGAGAGCTTCGTTTACACTGGTCTAGTATACAAAACTTCTATAAAGGGTATGGGGCAAATTGGATGGAGCCCAAGTCCCATAATTTTTATAAACTTGCAACGATGAAACTTTGGTTGTTAAAATACACTTATAATGCAGTTTTTAAAAATGTAACAATGTCATTATAAAGCAGCGGGAATCATTAGATATTAGACATTTTACTTCGAAAAATGAGTCTTTTTCAATGTTGTTTATCGTATTTACAGGTGTTTACTTCAAAATAATTACTTTATTTTCCGTTTTCGTGACTGCTACTGCATAATAGATTATGATAAAACCAACAGAAGTTATAAATAACAAAATTAATCTAAAAGTTAACTAAATGTATGGAAATCGGGACCCGAAATGCCCCAACGCCTTTATTTATATTTACGATAAAACGTTTAAAATAAAAGTGCTTTTAAATACAGGTGTAACAGATTTTAATACGGTTAAATTTGATAGTCTGCACGGTTGTTAAAATAATATCATAGGCGGCAGCGCTCTCCTCTGTGATTGGTTGTTGCAAAAGCAATTTGCTTGTCGTTTTATCTGTGTTTTACGGTAGTCTGGCTCAACTCACACACTAACTCAAGACTGTTATGATACGAGTGAGATAACATGTTAAGAAGATGAACGTCTCAAAGGTTATACTTGAACAATGCTCAATTCTGAATCAGGCATAACTCATACCAAAACTCATATTTGAACTCTATTCCAAACTTACGTCAAGTTTATAGGTAAAGCCGGTTACTCGCAATGTGTCTACTTTAAAGAATGCTGTTTTAACATTTGTGAAGCGGATATGCAAGGTCATTAGAAATCGAGCATGCGAAATCATCTCACGACGCGATAACTACGAGTATCGAATAGCAATAGAATAGTCACGCTGCATACTCTATCACTGTTTAGTATGCTGTTGTTTTACCTCACATTCGTATTTCGTAGAGCTTCATGAAAGTCTGTTATTTACCACTCAAGAATGAAATTAAATCGGCTCGTGGTTGGCACTAGCTCTCTATTGGAAGTTGTATGCTTTGAGTAGTGCATTGGGACTTTGAGAATCAAGAGGTGAGTGACTATGAAAAGATAAGGTTCTATACTTGCCGCTAGGGGCGCTTATCCGTCCATACTGAAACTTGAACTATACTCTCGATTTCGATTCGATTTTCGAGAGTAACGCCCGAATACTGAAACTTAATAAATAATTGAAGTATCAGAGAAAGTTCATTTTAAATTATTGCCATCTCTGGTAAGGTAGAGCAAGGGAAACTGGTGGTGTTTAATTTTTGATTGACGTTTCAGTAATTGGGCGCAAAACTCAGCGACTCGGTACTCCGCGATACTTTTCAACTCTGTGTAATGCCGACTACTTGATTATGATAGAACACAGCCGACGATTAATCAAGGTATCGATATGTTTTCTATGAATTAGTTAAACACATCTGCTTAAGGTACCTAGATCATGCGATGTATTGCACGATTAACATACCGTTCACGTATACAAAAGACCAATGATGATGATGTCTTCCTGGCCGGTTTCGGCTACGGCGACATTATTGCTGCTTGATGCCTATGATGGGCTCTAAGGTGACTTGAATAGCCAATTTTGGCTTTGAAGGTTCTTGCACACAATGTGCAAGTAAGAGACCAAACACTTAGTATAAACGAACTGTATTCTCGCATTGCCTAAACCAAACAGAGTTATTCACACGTTTCTGCGTAATAATGCTTATTACATTTTCTATTTATTGTTGCTTACTCAGCTTCGGAATTTCTAAAGAGCTTATGATAGGCATACGAGCAACAAAAGTACTAACACAACAACGCTTACTTTACATAGATATTGTAGCTTTACAAGACATACGGGCAACAAAAGTACTAACACAACAACGCTTACTTTACACGGACAAAGAAGTTTTGTTTACAATAAATAACTTACAAGTTGTGTAAATATACGTGGCATTTCAACTTCGACATACACCTTCAAATGCTTGTGATTTTTAAAATGTCTTCAGTGCTTTAATAAAATACTTGTGTCAGTAATTCGAGATCAGTCGAATTTTTTGCATCAGCAATTCATCATCATCATCATCCACAGCCCGACCTTACCGACTGCTGGGCATAGGCCTCCCCAAGTTTGTGCCATCCACCGCGGTCCTGATCCAGTCCGCATCAGCAATTAGTTGCTACAAATTGCTCGTTTATCAATCTAAGGAGCTTGCGGAACGTAAACCAAGTTTCATCACGTATTGTGTTCAACTATTCGCAACAGGCAACGTTCGCAATTGTTACGCTGAAATATTCAGCTGGAATTTTGAAGCTAATTATTTATATGAAAATTTGTTGCCAGCTTTTCACTAGGGGACTATTACATTAATTTTGTGGCCTGAATTTAGTGTCAAAGTCCACAATTTAAATTTAAACCATCTCTAATGGAGAATTCAAAAGTCTTCTTTTATTTTTAGTTCTTTTGGAATACCACATCCTGATATAAACTCTTTTTCAATTCAATAAAATCCAATGCCAGAAACCTACCATCCTTTTTATTCGTTTCGCGATACCGCATCGACAAGCCATTTGCTTAGTTAGTGTGAGTCAAACCGTCTCGCTTTATTATTTTGGATCAAACAGAATATCTACTTCAGGTAGACTATCCTAGCCTTCTGACCATCGATAAATAAATATTCACGGACCTAAACTAAGCAAAGCTTGTGCGATGGAAACTAGATGGCTGATACATACATACATACTTTTTTTTGTAAATACGTACTTGTAATACATAGAAACACCCACACCCGTGTTTGAACACGATGTAATCAAACAGTTTGGAAATATTTCGTTGAAAGGATAGTATGCTTCTTTAATAGTGATAGCCCTACCTAGCTGGCTTACCCTTCAAACCAGAACACAGTAATGCAGCAAGCATCACTGCGGTACTTATAAATACTCATAGATTACGTTGGTTAGTAAAGTTTTACTTAGTTCTATGCTCTATACATAGTCCGGAAGGACGGACAATTGGACACGGATCAATCAGATCTTAAGTCTTTTTTACGTACTAAAAGTTTGCAACCAAACCTTGAATGAAGCAAACAGCTCGTCCTATATTCCCCTGAGGAAGGGCTTTAATTAAGAGTTTTCTTTACGGAAGTTCGAAATGAACGTAATAAGGAACTTTTACTCACCATTTGGACATGTGAAGATGTTTCCCTGAAACAAAAAGTGTGGTTAGAAACAGAATAAGTCATACTGAACTTTTTTACAGTGCATATCCTATCTTATTTCTTGATTCCTACTTCTACGCTCAGCGGATTGACCGCGAAAGTCAACAATAATGGAGTTCAAAAACTTTTGTCGTAATTTTTACAACCTTAGTATTACTAAAATTGCTTAAAACTGATACAAAGGATAGTTATTAAGATCTGGTTTTATCTTATCAAATTAAAAGTATTGGAAATTTCACCAAATATTGTAAAAATGATAATCAAAGTTTTTCATTACCACCGCTGATTACCAAAACGTTCTAAACTCCTTTGTTATTAAAATCATAGTTTTTAGAAGCTACTCTGATATTAATTGTCTTGAAAATTTGTATCGAGGTTAACGATGTTCTGGGATCACTAATTATCAATTATTATTTACACTAGCCGTCGCCCGCGGCGTTGCTCGCGTTCGACCCTTTAGAGTGTGACGTTTCAAAATTATTTTCTTAGTGCACCCCTACACTATATAAGGATACTACCCTCCAAATTCCATACCTCTAAGCTAGGACTTATAGTTTAGGCTGTGCGTTGATTCTCTGTCAGCTTCAAAAGAGTTTTATATATATTGATTGATGATGATGATGATGATTGATGATTTATACCACGTGTTTGATAAAAGAACGGATGAAGCTAGTGTTATTTTAATAAAAGAACACTGACCACAGTTTTACGATGCACATTTCGATGCTGAAAATAAAACACGTGAAAACCGTTTCATATTTTTATTCTGTGAAAACTATCAGCAATGTTTTATCCAATCAACAATGCCTATATTGTTTTATTCAATTATTTTCTGAAATAGAACGAAAACTGTGTTGATTTATTGCAACCACACAACTGAGAGAGAGTGCTATGAAAATGCAATGATAAATTGGGAAAGTTTATGGAGAAAGTGTCCACTCAATGATCATCTAGATTTGGCAAGTTCTATATTTTTACATCTAGATTATTACTAAGACTAAGACAGAACTAAAAAAGAAACTAAACTGTGGGTGATGCTGTGTGGGAATAGTTTCTGGGCAATTGATTTTGAGACTGATTGTTAGACCGAAACTCGTGACAGAACGAAACAAAATGGTTTGTCAAATAAGGGAAAGTATGCCGATAGCGACCACCAACATGACCGCATTCAGACAATGCAGGACTTTATAATTATTTACTTACACTATAGTATTTATAAAAAAAAACAGAGGGCGATAGTCCAAAACTGGATTAACCCATTCTTCACATAAAATGCGATAAGTTCTGTCTTACGTTTGGTAAACAAATCATCATCGACAAGTGCTACGCGAAGTCAGCTGTTTGGGGCCACGAGTTTTATTTCTGAGGATACTTTAGCGGTATTAAAATATGTTTTTGAAGTCACGCACGGCTTTCAGATTGGGGTCTTATAATCCAGTTGGATACAGATTTTACTCGGGATGAAGTCAAAATGACGTCGAGAGCACGTTTCAGTGAGTGAAACTGTCAAAAAAATTTCGGATGACGTCATCACTACCTAAGGAATTGAGCATATTGCCCCAGAAGACGTGATCGCTCCCACTAATCGACGACCAGTGCTCTACTATCTACTGATGGTATTTAATGAAAATCGGTTTAGTGTTACGCCTATTATTTGCTTCGCTAATGATTGCATGCATCACGCAATATACCTACCAAGTTATTATAAAATGTGCATATTGCGCATTTTTGCAATGTCAATGCCACGAACGAACTTGATTTGATAACAAACCTACAATGGCGAAAATGGTTGGTTAAAACTTATTGCTCACTTTATGTTTTTTACTAATTAATTTGTGATACTCTAGTGGCGTTGTACTTTACTATGAATCTAATAAAATGTATGTGCTTATTATAAAAGTTAAGGATAAATAACACCTAGACAAATCAGTGTAATGCCGATAAAAAACTACCTACAAACAAAAAAAAATTTGGCAGGTCACGACTAAAAACGTGCGTTCCTAAAAGCCACTATAAACAGGGCTAGTCATCTAAGGAAGTGCTCCAGGCGTTTATTGAACATACCTAGATCGAGTGTTTACTTATGCACCGCAAATGTTACGTAGACGACATCTAGTAAAGGTATTCAACTTGTAATCGATTACGTACTAGTACCGCCATAGAACGTAATTTACTTCAGAGAAGTCAAGCAGTTACATAACTGTTACTTACTAAGAGATGATGGTTTATGTATGGGAATCTGTTGATTGTTTTTATGCACGAATTTTCTTGCCTATTGCATGTTGCTTGTACCTATAGCGGCTTTCTTTTGATGAAATTAATCGTCATTTAAAATCTTTTTTTTACTTGAATTGTTATCGATGATAAGGATTCATTGGATTATGTATTATAGTGCCTTCTGGTAAGATCGGCGTAAGTGGAAGTCCGGATAAATCACGTAACTAAGCAATTATCATATAAAAATATCGCAGAATTGATTGGCATCCAGACTTCCACTTACGCCGATCTTACCAGAAGGCACCTTATAAGTATGTATTTACAAAAAAAAATGTATGTATGTATTCTATCAGCCATCTAGTTTCCATCGTACAAACTTTGCTTAGTTTGGGACTAAAAGGCGTTGTGTTAGGTGTCCGTGAATATTTATTTATTATTGGTGATGGATAATTTTGACTTATCAGTGCGACTATAGATTTTTTAATTATACCAATTCTCGTTCATCCAGAGCAGACATTGTTGAATTGTACAACACTGTCTTGCTTACTCGACTGGCCGGTAGAGTCAAGCAATCATTTGATTCAAATTATTAAATCTCATGCCATTGGAATGGTAATGGGAAAGTTAGATAATGTGTGTCACGGCTGTTGCGACCGCGTTGATTTGGTTTTGATAATATAATTGCCTAGCAGAACTTCAATAGGTATTCATTGTATCAACGTAGGAGCTAGTAAGCTTTTATGTTATGCATAACTAGCCGTCACCCGCGTCGTAGCTCGCGTTCTACCCTTTAGAGTGTGACGTTTCAAAATTACTTTTTTAGTGCACACCTACACTTTATAAGGATACTACCCTCCAAATTTCATACCTCTAGGACTTATAGTTTAGGCTGTACGTTGATTCTCTGTCAGCTTCAAAAGAGTTTTATATACATATATATTGATTTGGTTCTTTCTAGGGCAGTCTCTTTGTTCTTATTTCTTCAGCTACTATTTCTTCTCCTTGATCCAGCTCATGTAGCTTATCATTCCCTCCTTCGTCTTACCTTTTTTTTCATTCCTTCTACTTTCGCTCGATTATGTTTTTGCGTTATAACTTACGTATACTTACCATCTTTCCTCTTGTTCTCAACAGTTTATCAAGTAGGTACTGCTTTTGTTACTTTACCTACCTAATTGAATGATTGTAATATGTCCATTGTTTGATTTTCTCTTTGTTACAAATCATTTGTTGAAGCTTTGATTTGCAAGGAATCCGCGTCCGTCATAATACTGTTTGATCTGATGATGTTATAAATTAATTTGCGTTATTTGCTCGATTCTAACAGTTTTTATTTCGATGCGAATAGGCACCGACAAACTCTTTATCTACCATCAGTTGGGCCGTAGACATGTGCCTTAAGATCATCTTCTATCCAGCTTTCGTCTTTATCCCCACTTAACATGGGCTCAGCAGCACATCATGTTTTTAATGCTGCTCTTTTCTCTACCAGTCACTAAATACAGTCTCATTTATTTTTACTTCTGGCTCGGAACACTCTTTATGGCTTACTTTTATACCCATTCCACCCTTTTCCCACTCCATGTGAGGTCAGCACATTAAGTTTTTTCTTCCACTCTCTTTAGCAGTCATCATATTGGTTGTCACTTCTTTCATACCTACCTATGTTATCTTTCATTTATCCATCCATCATCTTTTCTTTAGCCAGTTTAGCCTATACATCTACTGGCTTGTTTGCTTCATCGTGCCATTAAATTTCGATAGAAGATGTTGATATCTTTCATTCGTGATTTCAATGCCTTTATTTCAAGTTTTTTTTGCTGCGTCCGTGATTACGGCCATCATATTACAGTCACTGCTATACAAATAAAATGGAAACTGACAGGTAGACAGCTGATGGTAATTGGTAAGAGTTGATAACCAAACAATACCTGACAGGGCATTTCGTTATATTGCGCAAATGTACTATAATTACCATACAATGTGTGTATTGGAAGAAGACGCTTCCGCTATGTTTTCATTCAATGAGATGAGTTTTTTAATCGGAGGCTGTCATCATTTTAGTTGTCAGAACCTGACCCATAAAGGTAAGTCATTATTCACTGTCATTTTATCCTGAAGAAGACTTAGAAGATGACCTTGTATCGAAGGGTTTTGCGATGTTCGGAAAATTGTATGCTTAGACGAAAGGGCGAATGTTTCGTGAGGTGTCCTTTCAAATGTATCACATTTTGATGTCATTTTCACAAGTTTTCACCATATTTTGATGTGGTTCGATTAAAAAATACTGTGTATTATAAAATCACAGAATAGCATTGGATAGCATTGGAGCTTACCAATTAAGTTTTACGGATGTTATCCGGAAACAGACACAATAAATCTCCTATACCATTAATTTCAAGACTCCAAATTGGAATAAACTTTGAAAAACTCCTGGCTGTCATGTTTTATTGACTTCGATTTTAATTGATTCGATCAGTACCTACCTATCAAAACAATTTGTTAATTAATTATTAAGGTAGAGTTGATGACATTGAATTGGGATCAATGAACTAAGATTCAATTAAAAAAGATCCTTGTCTTATAATTTTATCGAAATACGTACTTAGGTAAAATTATTTGATGTCAATGTTACGGTGCTAAATTGGCTAGAAGGCTTTCTACTATACGAAAATTAAACTGTCGGTATAAAAAAAAAACAACGTGACTTAGTCACAACTTGCTGACTCGTCGTTGAGTCGTGAGTATTAGTTTGATCGCGTTACTTATACTATAGTAAATCCTAGTTGAACAGTGAGTCTTAAGTACTTACCTCCGAGTTAGTGGGTGTTGCAGTAAGCAGGAACGCGACGACACAAAGTGCCGCCGGACACCTTATCAACATCGTTAATCTGGGGACAAACCAAAGTAACTGTTTAGTTTAAAATAAAATAAAATAAATAAATATTCACGGACACTTAACACAACGCCTTCTAGTCCCAAACTAAGCAAAGCCTGTACGATGGAAACTAGATGGCTGATAGAAATAAATAAGAAATAAGAAATAAGAAACATTTATTGTAGAACTGTGTACAGGAGATCTTAACATTATAATAGTTTCAACAGCCTACCCATTCCGGGCGTACAATATATTAATCACATAATACTATCTTAACTATGTATCTAATAACGTATTATAGTACTCTTCCAGAGTATAATGTGCTTTACTAATAAGCCATCTTCTTAGCCTAAGTTTAAAAAAGTTTCCATTTAGTTCTTTGAGATCTGTTGGTAATTTGTTATATATCTTTATAGCTGTATAATATGTACTTTTATAAAATATTGTGTTATTTATTTGTGGGATAGGAATATTATATTTGTGTTTACTACGTAGGTTATCAGATCGACTAGATTTTTTACTAAAGTATATTGCATTGTTTTTAACAAAAAGACAGATTTCTAAAATAAATATACCAGTTAAAGTAAGCAAGTTGTTCTGTTTAAATATAGGTCGAAGTGATTCCGTATTTTGCATATTATATATGGCCCTAATACATTTTTTTTGCATTACAAAGACGGTCTTTGCATTAACAGAATTTCCCCAGAATATCACCCCATAACATAAATGAGGAAAAACATGTCCATAGTATGTACTTTTTGCTATAGATGTAGAGGATATGTGACTTAGAGTTGAGATTGCATAGCAATATGTCGAGATTTTTTGATTTACCTTAGAGATGTGGGATTTCCAGTTCAAATTTGCATCAATTTTTATGCCAAGGAAGTTTATTTCATTAACCTCGTTAACTGTATTATTATTATGGATAATATTTAAATTTAATGAAGGTGTCCTATAGTGTTTAAATCTTAGAAGTTTAGTTTTATCAATATTTACTCTGAGATTAATTGAACCTAACCAGTCTACTATTTTGCTAAGCGTATTATTTATTTCGGTCTCGAATTGAACTATATCATTACTCTCTTGTGGTATAAAAATCGTTGCGTCATCTGCAAACATGACACAAACATGATTAGTTATATCTGGTAAATTATTAATATATATGAGAAATAGCAGCGGCCCAAGTACACTACCTTGAGGTACTCCAAGCTGGATGTTTTCAAAACCGGATTCTATACGCTCAATAGTTTTTGTGTTTTTGTTATATGTGTCTATTACAGTGGATTGACTTCTATCATCTAAGTATGACTGCATTAACGACAACGCTGCACCTCTTATACCAATTTCTTCAAGTTTATCGAGGAGAATGGTGTGGACTACACAGTCAAACGCTTTTGACAGGTCTAGGAATAAGGCTATACCAGGCTTATTGTTATTTATTTCTTCCCATACCTGTCGCAACGTTTTGAAGACTGCTAGTGTTGTGTTCTTGCCTTTTTGAAATCCAAATTGATTATGGTTTATGACGTTATTTGATTCTAAAAATGTAAATATCCTATTGTAAATGGCTTTTTCAAAAATTTTGGAGATGCTAGGCAGAATTGCTATTGGTCTATAGTGGCCCATGTCAGTTTTGGATCCTTTTTTATGTAGCGGCTTGATAAGTGCTTTTTTTAAGTCAGAAGGAAAACGTCCATATTCAAATGTTAAGTTTATAATGTAAACTAACGGGTGAACTAATGTATCTATACTATGTTTTACAACTTGGATTGGTATTTCATCATATCCTGAGCTTTTAGTATTTTTTAATTTTTTTACAATAATACTAATTTCATCAGCACTGACTGGAGTTAAAAATATGCTATTACAACTTGTTTTTACTGTATTATTATGATTTTGTATATTCATGTCTTCGTTACTATTTAAATTAATGAAATAATTGTTAAAAGATTTAGCTATATCGAGAGGTTTAATAATTTTTTCATTATTTATTTTAATTTTATCTATTGTAGTTTGTATACTATTTTTACTGTCGGTATATTGTTTAATTATTCCCCACGTAGCTTTTGATTTATTAGTACTATTTTTTATGTAGTTTATATTAGAGATCTTTTTTGAAGTCCTTATAACTTTTTTACATTTTTACAATATTTATTATATAGATCAGATTTCGTTTGATCATTGCTGTTTATGCATTGTAAGTATATTTGACGCTTTTTTTTGCTAGAATTTACTATACCCTTTGTTTTCCAGTTAACTTTCTTTTTATAAGTTATTTTGTACCTATCTATTGGTACACAAAGTTTATATATGAGACTTACTAATTCTATAAATTTTCTATATGCTGTGTCAGGGTCGTTTTCACAATATACTTCCGAGAAACTAATTTGAGACAAATATTTATCAAACAAATCTATGTGGGAGTCAATGTTTCTCCTTGTAGCATACCAGAATCTTTCCATATAACTCATACTAACCGGAATAGTAAGTATTTGTGCAGTATGGTCAGAGATACCTAAATTTAATACTTCTACATGATAATTTTTGAAGTTAATTATAATATTGTCTATACAAGTTTCAGAGTGAGAAGTAATTCTAGTAGGTATATTTACAGTAGGGTGCATATTAAACATCTTCAGTGTATTTTTAAATATTTCACCATTTTTTGAATTTATAAGTAGATCAGTATTAAAATCACCAGATATAATTACCTTTTTCTTATTATTTTTTAATCTCACTGCAAGTTTATTCAATAGACATTCTAAAGTGCTTATAAATAGCTCGAAATTGCTGTTAGGTGTACGATAAAGTGATATTATAATATAATTTATTTCTGTTAAAACTATTCCACAGCATTCAAAATGCCGTTCTATCGACATCTCAGAGATCCAATCTAGCTTCCTAAAGTTGATTTGATGTTTGACATATATACTAACTCCACCTCCAACTCTAAATCGAGACTTACTTTTCCTAGAATAGTTAGCTGCTTTATGATACCCATCAATTTTGATAAGGTCGTCTTCTTCGTCTTTTAAGAGCGTTTCATCAATACAGAGAACATCTATTTCTCTAGAGTTAGTGAAAATTTCCAGTTGGTCTACTTTTGATCGGATACCTTGAACATTTAGGTGCATTATGCTAATGTTGTTTTCATTTTTATCACTAACGAAAAAGCTGTTTAGGAGTTAGCTCTTCCTCATTAGAAGGAGATTCTTTAGTTAGAGATTTTTTCTCAAAATAAAATGGAATGGTTCCACGCTTTGGAGTATTTTGCTGCATATCTATTTTGAGAGTTTCACCTATAGTCTCACCTAGAGTCACAATGATTCTGTTCATTTTTTTAAAGTAGTATGGTATAGTACCTTTTTTTAGTTTTATATTCCCTGCTTTATTGTTGGTGTTTGAAGAAGTTTCCCTTCTGAGAGGATTTTTGGTCATTTTAGTTATGTTTTTACCTAGAAAGCAGTTTTTATAATCTTCTGTGTTGATTAGATTATTTATTTGCTGCAGAAGATAATATGAAGCATTTTTCTTATATTCTGTCAAGTATCTACAATTACTGAAATTCTTTATGATGTTTCTCAAATTGGTATTCAGTTTTTCCTCATTTAGGTAAGGGTTACATGTAATCTCATTGATTATAATATTTGGTTTACTTAGTTTCTTTAATAGTGCTGATATTTCTATGAAGAAATTTGTAGGATTATTATCATTTGAGCCCAAGGCTAATATGACCCAGTCTTCATTATTTAGGTTCAGCTCACTCAAGTTCGAGTTTTTCAAAATGTAACTAGTTGGTGCATCTGGGTAGCAACAATTTATGACATTATAGTTCTTTGAGTTTTTATTTTTCAAACGTTTCTGAATTAGCTCTGATGCTAAATTCCGACAGTTCTGATCTCCAACTATGATGATGTTTGGTTTAGGGGACTGCATCGGTTTTGGTTTTACATCATAAGTTTTGGTTGTATTACTCGGACTAGGTATTTGGGGGCCTTGAGATTGACCCTTTTTATCTGAGATGACAACTTCAGTTTTCTTAGTCAACTCTTCGTTTGGAAGTAACAGCTGTGATGCTTCAATCTGACAGTCTTTATCAACAACCATGTTTGAATTTTTTTGTGGAGTCTGTGCCAACAAACGTTTGCTGGTAAGATTATTAGATATGTTACTCGTACTTAGTTCTGAGGAATCTTCAGTCAATTTATCTTGATGCATAATGTTGTATCTGTTTTCCAGTTTTGTGATCGGTCTGGTAGTTTTTGCATTTACAGATCTTTTCTTGCTTTTATCATGATTTCTGTCATCACTTAGGGAAATTAAATTTTTCAAGTTTGTGTTTTCAGCATATAGTTTATTTATTTCCTCTTTAGCTTTGATCAGCTGGTATGTTAATTCTTCGACATCTTGCTTGAGTTTGTCTATATCTAAGCTTTGGCTTTTTGGTGTGAGTGTATGACTGTTTTCCTGGCTGCAGAAAGATATGGTATCCGAACAATCCAATGTGTCAGCTGATACATTTCCCAATGAAAGTTTTTTCTTATTTTTCCGTCTCATGGTCACATTCTCATGGGCATATTTGTCATTGTGTCTACCAACAGGTGTATTTGAGTTGTCACCAACAGGTTTTTTGTAGCACATGGTACATATCCAGGAAGCTTTAAGTTCTCCAGTAAGGTTGTTCATGAACCTTGAAACGGAGACATTTGCACACTCTAAGTCAAATGTAAGGTTACATTTAGTGCAGGTGAGAAACTGTTTATCTTTTATCTTTAAGGGACATCCAGCACAGTCTCTTACTTTGGAAGGAATTTCTTTTATAGGGGTTCGTGTGAGAGACATCTTTGTTACACTACTTACACTTGTACCATTCAGTTTAGATTAAAATTTTCTTTAGTTAACCTCAAAGTGGTATAATGAAGGGATGTGTTTTTATACAAGATAAGGAATCTAACTTGGTAGATATGCTTAGCTTTAACACTCTTGTGCATATCAAGAAAAGTTGTTATGGAAAAAAATTTACACCATCATAGGTTATAAATGTTTGTAAGAACACTATTTTCACTGTTTTCGTGTATGCACTTTATTTGCAGCACCTTATAACTAATTCACAACCACTTTTTATCACTAGTTAGTGGACTTTTGCTAGATTTTAACTTTATTTATTGAAAATTACAAACTTATTTTGTGTGTTTTTTTTTTTTTTTTTTCAAAAATATTAATAAAAATAAAAATATAAAAATATTAATAATTTAAAAATATTAGTTGTGAGCTTGGTGTGGATTCTCTGGATCTTGTGAAGAAGAATGAAGAATGAAATCTTCTTGTGAATGAAGAATACAAACATACATTTTTTTTTGTAAATACATACTTTTAATACATAGAAACACCCAGACACAGAACAAACATCTATGTTTACAACACACAAATGTTTGTTCTCGGTGGGGATCGAACCCACGACCCACAGCACGGAAGGCAGAGCTACTACCGACGCCATGAGCCATGACGCCTGTCCGTGTCCATATTTATGCTTTAATATCTTCTCAAAGTAAAATAACTATAGTTTTAAATGATACCAAAATATGTGCTGTTGGAAATAAACTACAAGGTAAACTAAAAATGCAATTTTCTTCGCAACTTTTGCCTGTCCTAATTCCTAACCTACTTAAAAATTTACACAAGGACTTTTTATGACAGAGCTACAAAAAAACTTTGAGATATGGATTTCATCGGAGATAAGTGCGGACACAAACTACAGTGAGTGAGCTGAGATAATTATATTGATTGAAGGAAGAAATAGACGAAACAATCGAACTGATAATACCCTTGTTATGGTCGAGATTTAAAAAAACAATCTTTAAACATTGTTCTAAACGGGCTCCAATAGTTTAGTCACTCGGTAAGTGCTTAGCTGGCTTAGTTGGTTTTACACCAAGCGTTGAAGTGAGCAAATAAATAAAAGATGTTTAGCCGAGAAGCTCCCACACATTGCTAGTACCCACTTAGGTAAAGGGGAACCGAGTACTAAAACACCCACTCACATTCCTGTCTTAGGGATAGGTATTTTTTTGAAATATTTGCTAAAAACATTTTAAGTCAATCTAAATACTGTTTATTGTGTATTTTTTTCCCTTGAGTATTTGTATTTCCTTCTTTACTTATAATAAGCACAAAATTTCAAATTTAAACTATTACTACCTACCTACTTCTTATTTTTTCAGTAATAATCTATCGAAAGCCACAATTTAAAAGTTCTAGTTTAGATTCTGGTGTTCTGTTGAATCCCGCAGGCATAGAAAATATCATATTGTGAAATGGAACTCAGATATATTTCTATACTTAAGCACAGGTCATATAATACTAATACTTAAGCTTTTTCTTCAGAATTACTTACCACCAGGTGGGCTGGCAGCCAAATGCTTAGCTATAGCTCATAAAAAAAATAATAATAAAAATTATGCTAGAGTCACACTACCATAATAAAATGGTGGTAACTACGTCTATAATAAAAACACCTATGGCATATGATTATGCCAATAGAGCGCCTTATCGTTGTTTTGTTAAGATAAACTCTAGTGGTAAACACCACTTCACTTTATTTTGCCCTAGTGAATCCGGTAACATGGCGGCAGGCGGTACGGTAGTGTAGCTCTGGCATTAGACAATAAGCCATCCGATCCTCGCTTATTAATAACTAATTATTAGTTCAACCGCTAAATGGCCTTAATACTCGGTTAACTATAATAGGATAGGTATTCTCTCTCGCTACCCTTAGTTAACTGTTCAGTTAGCTCTTATAATTGATGGCACTTAATTTAACTCAATCAAAACCCACATATAACTAACCTTAGATTAATTATTCAGTACTGAGACTTAAATTTTCGAGACCATAGAACGAAAAATCTACTTCCGTTTTTTCTAATAACGAAATCATTACTCAAACATAAATTTTAGTAAGTTTATTATGTCTACAATAAATATTGAACTGGTTTATTTGAAACTTGACTTACAAGTAGTAGGTAAAGTACATAGCATACTTATAACACTCATTATGTGTGACAATATTTTTCTGTAAGTAACATTTTTAATTTTTAACCTAAGTTCATTTTTCTCAAGACCGGTGCACTACCATCAGCCACCAACTGGATATCTAGAGGTTGGTGGTGTCGGGGTCGGCCAAGAGCGTTGGAAGGATGCCCTTGATTTGCTCAGGATGGATTGGATGGATTGGTAGGCCGTCAAGGACCGATAGTGGTAGGGTTTGGTGAGGTCTTTGCCCAGCAGTGAGATAAAGTTAGCTAGAGAAAAAAAACCCTTAGTTAATTCTCAGGAATAACTAACAATAACTTTTTTCCGGGACCACTCCAAATGCTCGTTAAATTACATCGAATTTTCCAGCTAGGTATAAACTTAACTGACCAACCACGAAACAGCATTACGATCTCAAAGTACAGTCAATAACAAAACAGCGTGCTAGATCGGAAAACAACGTGCCTTTTGTACTCTCGAGCGGATAAAGTAATTAAATAATGACCACTGCAAGCTACATTGTGAGTTTGCTGGAGCGTTGTGGACAGACGTGGATTAAACAATAGCTTTGTAGTTTATACGTGGCTTTCGAGTGGAGTGGAGTCTTGGGTTATGGGGTGACGCATTGTTTTGTGTCCTAGCTCGAGCTGGACTTAATTACTTGCTTCAGTTCAGCACACTAATCCCAACGATTATCTACTCTGCACGAATTCATTTTCATACTTTCTTTATTACATTTCGCAGTTGATATAGCCGTAAAAACGGGTTATCTTTTTATGTTCAGTCCTGTCCTTCCAAAGGTTGCTTAGTAAGAGATCGCTAATAGCGATAAGGCCGCCTATTGTACCTCTTGCCTACTTGCTTTATTGTTTTGTTTTATTTGTTAATTTTAAGTTTGTACAAGCTCAGATCATATAGCTATACGTACAAGTAATCAATGTATAGTAAGTAAGCGATAAAGAGTTACTTATCTATATTAAATGATCATTTTTGTTTGCATTTGATAGATAGTATCAAATGCAAACAAAAATGATCATTTGTAAAGTCAAGTCTGGATTCGATTCAGCAGAAGTGTAGGTGTAGTATTATCCTTTCTTTATGTGCAAAGTAAACATAAAACATGTAAATGAGACTGAAAATGTACCAGAAGGTGCTTTTTGGACTCAACATTAAAATGTACGGTCACTCTAATAATCCTGAGTACAAGCTCTTCAGTGTGAATATTATTTACCTACACCCACATTGGCACAGCTGGGTACTTATAGTTTTTACATTTATACAGAGTTTTTTTAAGTTTACCTTTCAAATCAGTTTTGAAATTCTGAAAAACTAATCTACTTCTGATGCCGACTGTACCTAATTGGTCATACATGAACGTTGGCAATCAACACGCGAAGACCAAGTTTAGTCTATCTGGCAAGTAGGTATCTACTTAGCGTGCGCGTGCGAAATAAGTGACGATAATTTTATTCACCGGTCGAAAGTAGCACAAGGGCAATAATGTGTCAAACGGTATCTTAGATAGCTTGGTACATAATTGCTTGATTACGTTGCAGATCACTTATTGGTTTATTAAAAGCATGCGTGGTTCTGAAGCATGCAATTTTTATTACATTCATAACCATTATGTCCGGTCAAGCTGCAAAATGTCTGGCAAACACTGAATGAAGAAGAGCCGAAGATCTACTGGGTGTAGGTCTGTCCCAAGACAGACCTACACCCAGCAGATTTTCGGCTGTGTCGGCAGACCCAACAGTGGACCAATATAGCTTGATGATGATGATTATATCCGAATGAAAGCTTACTTACCCACTTTTTGACGTGTCTACAAGTCTTACTCGTCTGTTGTGATTTAACGGAGATACCAACTTCTAGACAGAGGCTAGTATAGTATTGTATGATCTGTGACAGAGGTCAGTCTTTTTTTGGGTGCTGACGTCACGCTTGCAACGCAACCAACCAAAGTTGAAACTTCGATGACGCACGACTATACCGCTAAATGTGCATACGCAATATTATACAATTGCTTTAAAAAGGTTATGAATAGCATTGGAAGGAAACTTGTTAGTGGTGATTTGCAACTTGTCAATGGAATACCGCAAACTGCAAACTATCCTTCATCTCTTTTTTACGTCCAAAGAATCTTGTAGAGGTACCTAGTATGTACGAGTAGGTATGTTGTGGTTAAACTTTGTACAATAAGCATATAGAATATATAGAATACTAGTGTATACTTTAGGTACCAAAAGATCCTTAGGGGATATCTTCTATCTGTCTGGGATTCGTCAAATCTTGAGCCTAATTCATTTTCCATGTTTGTTAAACTTTGCATAAATCGAACTACTTTTGCGTTCTTGCTCTTATCCCTTTGTGAAATTGAAGGCAACTACTCATGAAAAGTACAAACTTGGCAAAAGGACAAGCCTCCAAGGAAAGAACAAAATTTAAAGAAAAAAGTACAAAATGCTAATTTTATAGTATTATGTTATGACTAGTGTTATGGATACGTTACGCATACTTTGTTTCTATTCATAATTTTAGTTGTAATTTATACTTAAACTAACAATAAAACTATTAAAAGAAAGCGCGAAATGACTGAATTATTCTTATGAGGACATAAAACGGTCTTAAAATCGAGAGAAATGGAGCTATCAATACTTTCAGTTTTCACTATTTAATTACCGTGTCGAAGCAACTGCTGTCAATTGTATTTTTTTAACCCGTATAAAACAGAGTATTTTGAGATAGGTACCCTTTACTATTCTAATAGTTGAGAAAATATGAAGCAATAAAGATTTATTTTTCTCTCAACAAAATAACGTTACTTCAGATGACAAGCATCAAACAACTTCTCGCTCACTCATTTATGAAAAGTCACAAACGAACGTTTTGTACGCAAAAACATTGCATAAGGTTCATAGCGATTTATCCAAACAAGTTAAAAACACCAAAAAATCTTTTTTTAATCGGAAAACCTGCTTGGTCAGTAATCCGATCAATTAGTTCGATGGTCAGACTGATCGTCTGAGCAGTCCGGTGTTACAGATTATCGGACTATTGAGCACACCTAAGTTTTTTACATAAGGTGCCTTCTGGTAAGATCGGCGTAAGATGCCAAGCAATTCTGCGATATTTTTATATGATAATTGCTTAGTTACGTGATTTATCCGGACTTCCACTTACGCCGATCTTACCAGAAGGCACTATACAGGGTTTGTTGGGTTACATACAAGTAGTTGATGTCACGTGACGGAGGTCTATACTGCTAAAGGCGGTTTTAACCTTTCATCCTTGCGATGATATCACCACGACCCAAGTCCGGTTTGGCTCGATGCTTCAGCTCACAATAGCTGCTTGATGAGGTAAGCCGAATCATTGTATGAGAAATTATATTTTATTAAAATAAAAAAGTGTTTAGATAAATGTACTCTGAATATTAGAGCTGGAAAGTTATAATTATTATGAAGATACAAAAAAGTTTCAGTTTAAAAAGATTCGCGAATCTCTACTAGTAGTACTATCTGGTAGGTATTTTATTAAAATAAGTATTTTATTTAGTTTAAGCAGAAGTCCCTCTAGGTATGCTTGTGTATTTTCATATTGCTCATTCAATAAATGCATATTGATTATGATATGCGAACAATTATGAAACTAATAATTAGTCTGACGCTGTACCTTTTGCAAGAAAGGAAGCTGATACTAATACTGCCAGTTCAACAGGAGGTAATATAATTTATCATGTGGCAATCGGCAATATCGATTAAACAATTTATCTATTACGTATTTCCTGTTTTATTTTGGTTACAACATGGTTACCTACTAAATCAAGAGAGCAAGTGCATTGTGCAGGCGTTGAACGTACTCCACATCTACACTTTCCAATGCTTGGTATTTTTAGATAAAGGTGGTTGAATAAACAATGTCAAATTTTTCTGTCATTAGCACATGGCCTAAGTAAAAAAATAATTATAACAATCACAAAGATCACATAGCATCGTCATAAATAAGTACTCTTACTAAATGATTCTAAAGCTACGCGTCCACCGGGTCGGAATTAGAGCGTACGCGTACGAGCTGTCGGTATTTGCAATATAGTGCGCAGATATGCCACTCCAATACACGCTGTAGCATAGAAGAAACCAATGCCAAACAAATCTTTTCGCTCCGTACGCTACGATTCCGACGCGTGGACGCGTAGTAGGTATAGGTGACGGTACCGAGCCTAGAAGAACGGACGTACAAGAAACTGGTTATGTTGCTACCGTTCCTACCGTTACCCACCCACCTCGTGTGTAAGATCAAAAAGATACTCTATTAAAATAATGCAAAGAAAGTGTCATTTCCATTGTAAGCCTCCCAAGCCTCCTAGTCCCTGTATCTGTAAAGACACGGATGAAAAAATGTTTCAGATGTATGAAATGGCGGAAATTGTAGACCCTCTTCTTTTTAAGGATGTGCATGGGTGGCATATTATTTGACTGTTGAGGCAGGCGTACAATGTAAGCGCGAGACCCTTAAACTAGGGTTTTGTAGAAAGCGGCGGCAGTCATATAACAACTGTAATAAAGCGGTGGCTGCGATTCTACACACTTTACTTCACACTCTTTTAGGCCACTAGCTCCGGAGCGGTTCTGTTTTAGGATTCCTCTGATATGCACTTGACGGCAACATTATGCACTAAACTCTGACGTAAAAGTCTAACGTGCACCAAAAGGCAAACTGCCCATGTATTTTGAACTCTGACTGAACTATATTTTACTGAATTAGTTGAGCGCTGTTCTAATACTTGCCAGAAGCATTTAGCTAGAAGCAACTGGTGCAAAAAACTTTACAGCACGTGTCAATTTTATCAGAGCTATTAATTGCAGTCTTCTGATGGTAATGTACGACAGCGGTTGGTTTAAAAACCCAAGGCCTTAATGTTCAAAAAGATATAATTTTAATGTATAGGTATGGAAATAGTAGATGCTATGATTCCGCAAGTTAAACCGAATTAGGAATACCGATTAGGAATACGATTTGATCATTATACCAACATCAAATCGCGGTTAAAGTGAAGGAAACTTGACTAAATCGAGATTTAACTATTGGTGCAAGCGAGGAAAGCGTCCTTAGGGAAAATAGTGACAGGGTTGACGTCAAAGAAAATTGTTATCTGTGTGTAAAACGATGCTTTTGTTATATTATAGTGAGCTTTTGTTCTAGAGATAAATAAATTGTATAATGCCCTATTTTGCTTCAGTGTGTAAATTACTCTGAGATTTCATACTATCTTGTAAAAAGTTCGGGACTTTTACTGCCTAAAAATTCATATTTGTAACTAAGAGAAATGTGGCAGTTTAAACTTTCAAGTCACAAATGGCACAAATGCATTTCTATTATCACACTACTGCTTCACACATGAAAATCCCGATGGAGAGATAATCCGGAATAATTAGCACGCCCATTGTTTTTATCTATGTGACTTCAGCAGACAGTTCCATCGAGATAGCAGGATTACCCAATGCGGGTCCCCAACCTATTGTTCTCGCGGTATCATTGCCGATTTTAATTAGAATGACGACCGACTCATTGGGTGCCGATGTGTCGTTATTTGCTGAATGTTCGCGGTTTTCATTCCAACTTCACGCATGCGTTTGCGGATTACAGCTCTATTGAAGCGCAAATTAACTGTCCATACCTCGGTCGGACTACTAACTCAGAAACTATGCTAGCACTTGAGGTAGCATACCTAGTTTATTTCACAGAACGACGCAAGTATACCTCAACAAAGTAATAAGTTTAAAGTTTCTGCGCGGTGAATGGAGATTAGTAGATTAGTATCTCAAAGCGGCGTAAGAAAACCTTTGTAAGATTTTGGAGTTTTTCCCACGTTGAGTTACAAACAGGTCGCGACTCGAGACGCTCTACTTAATTGACCATTGTTTGTCATTATGAGAAAATTGCCCAGAACTGGCCTGCTTATGATTTTTATGATAAAAAATAATAACAGGGTGATTTTCGAAACATCGTCTCACGCTTTTGTAGCGCTCGGTTATGTAAATAGGTTGAGATATTTATAAATGTTGGTTATGTGGAATTGTGATCAGTGTTGGTTTCAAAAGTTCATGGCATTTGAAATGTGCTTGATGGGTCGTGACATTTGAGTGCTCAACGATTCATGGTATTTCCTAAGTGATCCGTTAGAATGGGCTTTGAATAATAAAACGCTGGTAGATTTTTAAAATAGCTTGTTTAACATACTCGTTTGCGCATTATTCCTCGTCGAGTCGGAGTCACAGGCACCAATGTGACTCTCAAACCGCTTTTTTTAGAAGCAACTAATGTGAGATTTAATGTGCAAACATTATTCAAAGAACGAGTTTCTAAGTCGGCGAGAATTCGTGGAATGGAATGTCTAAGCTTCGGCGTAAAGGGCTCTTTCAAAATCCGCTGAGATTTGTAAAGGAGCATTCGAAAACATCTCAGATCTTTCACTTGTGAGAAAACAATGAAATGAAACAATTTGTTTCTGTCAACAGTTTGTATGTTTATCTTGTAGAAAAAAAACCCGAAGAAATTGATAATCGAAAAAAAACTATAGATTATCTTTATAATGATTCTTGTATCAGATAGGGTTGATATTCTGTTGTCGGCTCCCGTACTTACAAACTACAAACTATCGGTATTATTTTATGAACTATACAGAAGTTATCAGTAGTACTTGTCCAATAAGTACCTTTGTCTTAATTGCCGATTAACTCTTATCAAGCGTTTTAATGGAAGGCAAATTTAAAACCACTTTATATTTCATAATTCTGTCATAAAAAGTTAGAATACCAAAATCAGTAGGTATCATATGACATCGTACAGCCTATAATTTGGTGTTACTTATAGTGCTAAGAATAATGTAGTAGAAAGTCACTTAAAACTCAATTTATGGCACTTAAACTGGTGACTCGAATAGTAAAATGTACGATAATTTATATCACTAGTCTATAATGTCCCTAGGCAACAGTGAATTTCTATTTTCCCTCTGGGACACAACGTTTTCTAAAACTGGAAAAAAAATCGTATGGTGCCTATTCTAAAGTACAGCGATATATGAAATAGTTCAAGATATTACCTACACGAGGTTAGGTGCTTTCATAGTGGCACCGACACAACACTTATACGAAATCGTCTGAGATTTATAAATGTACGTAATCATTTTCTTTCAGTATCGATGCCAAAACCAATATTCATGTTAAAGGCACTGCATTCCATGTCGGTTGGTATCGACATAGGTTAATGTACAAAATCCCTATTAGGTTACAAAGTTTCCTAGCTCTGCGGTCGAGACCACAACCTCACAATCCAAACTCGAGCACAGCCTTAAATCCTATTAGATCTATTAACAACGACCTGTGCGAGGTCGTCTGTTAATAGTACTTCGAATCGCTTGCTCTGAGAATAGACGCTTCAAATTATATCAGGCGTCATGGCTCAGTCGGTAGTAGCTCTGCCTTCCGTGCTGTGGGTCGTGGGTTCGATCCCCACCGAGAACAAACATTTGTGTGTTGTAAACATAGATGTTTGTTCTGTGTCTGGGTGTTTCTATGTATTATAAGTATGTATTTACAAAAAAAAATGTATGTTTGTATTCTATCAGCCATCTAGTTTTCATCGTACAAGCTTTGCTTAGTTTGGGACCAGAAGGCGTTGTGTTAAGTGTCCGTGAATATTTATTTATTATATCTGGTGTTTCTCGTACAGTTAGATAGTTTGATCGCTGCAAGATTATTTGGTTTGGTTTTGTGTTTGTTGTATTCAATTTTTAGAAGAAAAACATACTGTGGATTACCCAAAAGTTCTATAACATTTAATTTTACTCAAACGACAGCAATAGAGAAATATATTTTGGCAGTTTTCTTTGAAAATACTTAGGTACTTATATCAAACTGGCCGATAACTTTAAGGTTGTTGATTATGTAGGTAAGTAGTACGTTTTAGGTAGTTCAACAGGTTTGGAATAAATGATGTTCCACTAATGAGATGAGTTCAACACATAAAAAGTATTATCAACTCTATATCAATTATTTTTAGGAAGCATTTTGTTTCTATTTATATCTGAGTTTGACCTATCGATAAACCAATAAAGTATCGAATATTCTGCGGTCGTAAAGAGCGATTCGGGCCATCGATTCTATTACCTCCCGTTATGTACAAGGATTACCACAACGGGAATGTCATCAAACTTGTCCTGAATACCAGCGGAATATTAATTCTGTTTGTCAAATAAAAGGCCTGTGCAGTGAGCATCAGATTTTAACGTTGTTGAGAGCCAGTGAATCCTTCGTAAATGTTAAACACAGGCATAGCAGCTCAGTCGGTAATAGGTCTACCTTCCGTGCTGCTTTTCCGTGCTAGTTAATTTTTTTTTTTTTAACCTATATTGTCCCACTGCTGGGCAAAGGTCTCCCCCATAGACTTCCAATGTTCTCTGTTATTAAATAAATAAATAAAATGATAAATTTTCGTATAGTCGCGTAGGTGCTCTACTTAGTGATAGATTTTCTAAAACTGGGTGGATTTTGATGGTAGATTACTTAATCAATTTATTGATTTCACATGGTTATACATTTTCACATAGATTTTAGGTGTATTACCTCGCTCAAATCAATTTGTATAAAGCTGAGAATCAAATAATATGGAGTTGGTTGGGGGAATCTAACCTAGTACTTAATAGATTTATTGCTTTCATATGGCTAAACATTCATTTGACAAATCAATTTGTATAAAGCTGAGAATCAAATAATATGGAGTTGGTTGGGGGAATCTAACCTAGTACTTAATAGATTTATTGCTTTCATATGGCTAAACATTCATTTGACAAATCAATTTGTATAAAGCTGAGAATCAAATAATATGGAGTTGGTTGGGGGAATCTAACCTAGTACTTAATAGATTTATTGCTTTCATATGGCTAAACATTCATTTGACAAATCAATTTGTATAAAGCTGAGAATCAAATAATATGGAGTTGGTTGGGGGAATCTAACCTAGTACTTAATAGATTTATTGCTTTCATATGGCTAAACATTCATTTGACAAATCAATTTGTATAAAGCTGAGAATCAAATAATATGGAGTTGGTTGGGGGAATCTAACCTAGTACTTAATAGATTTATTGCTTTCATATGGCTAAACATTCATTTGACAAATCAATTTGTATAAAGCTGAGAATCAAATAATATGGAGTTGGTTGGGGGAATCTAACCTAGTACTTAATAGATTTATTGCTTTCATATGGCTAAGAAATGTCAAAAAAGAAATAAGGGCACAGAAATGTCGGTCGTCCTGCAGCAAGATGGGCAGACGATATCGCTGTCATAGAGGGCAAAAATTGGATGAGACTGGCACGGGGTCGTAAGGAGTGGTACATCAAAAGAGAGGCCTATATCCAGCAGTGGGTGAAGTCAGGCTGTGGATGATGATGATGATGGCTAAACATTCATTTGACAAATCAATTTGTAAAAAGCCCAATGTAGTTTGTTCGGGGAATTTAACCTATGATACTATTATGGGTTAAGATGATCTATTCGATAGCAGTAGAGTCGGAAACTAGTGCTATGAGTACGTTTGTGTACACTATGGCGACTATTTACCGTTACGAACTGAATTTGTGACAAATATTTTTCGATACGAAACGGCGAATGCGAATTTTATTCAATTAGCCGAGTATTTATGACGTTTCTGTAAATAATGTATAGTTAACTACATGTTGGTACTTGTTAAGTAGAGTAAATTGATTCTGTTCTTGGATTACGTCTGACATATTCACAGAGAGCCTATAGTATTATACTAGCCGTCGCCCGCGGCGTTGCTCGCGTTCTAGACCCTTTGGAGTGTGACTTTTCAAAATTCCTTTTTTAATTCACCCCTACACTATATAAGGATACTACCTTCCAAATTTCATACCTCTAGGACTTATGGTTAAGGCTGTGCGTTGATTATCAGTCAGCTTCAAAAGAGTTTTATATATATTGATGATGATCTGTGGTAAAGGTAAAGGCTCTGAAACTGAGGTGTCATTTTTTGTTGCTTGTGTAATAGCAACAAAAAATGACACCTCCGTTTTATTTCATTGGGTTCGGAAGAAAGTTGATTGACATTGTAATAACAATAGTAATAACTATAGGTAATAAATGCTAGTCGCGGCTACGAATAATAGTATACAAGTTACTTTCTCGTGGGCCTGAATTTGAGACTTCGAAGAAAGTGAGAGGCGCTTTTTCTTTGCACTATGTGTTTGGACATGCTAAGTGCTTACGTTGTTGGTATTGAGTTGAGACCCCGCGTTCAGTTACCAAGGTCGTAGGTTTGATTTTGGTTGGACGACAAGCTTTCCGACCAACAAAAAAGAGGAAATTATTACGTATCAAATCGGCCTGTAATATTTTGTTGGAGCGTAGCGACTAGCGACCGATTACTTCTGGCTGTTTTGGTTTCGGTAAGTTTTTCAGTTTTGTATAGGTAGATTAATCCGATATAGATAATAATTATATCAGTTTCATTCGTCAAAGATATATTCAGTATATAATTTTTTTATATTTAGGTACGGAAAGTGGAATGCCTAATCATAATCGTAATTAGTTGTTTTTTTTCTCAACCCGTAGAGTATAGATGGCAAACTACATTTTGGCTAAAATATCTCGTTCACTCTAGTCAACCGACAATTTGGTAAGAATTCCAGCAATGAGCTTCGAAAAGCAAAACAAAAGCTCAGCCAGTCGATGTGTTTACGCAGGAACTGGTTACGATAGGTACCTGTTTCGAGGTCTTTTGTTTTTATTTCCTGCTACACCATCCTTGCAAGGCAATTACCTGGAATGAGAAAAAAAAACTTAGTTAATACATAATCACCGCAAATTACATAAATAATAGTTCTAAAATTACAGAAAATGTGAGAAAAAACCTCTAAAACTCAGAGACCTCTAAGTTTAAGAAGTCTGTCATCATCATCATCATTAACAAGCTTATAGTAATTTTTATACCTGTGCCTCTCTAGGCTGAAAAGGTGGTATAGGTACTAATTGAAGCTGGGCAAGCTGGGTGCCTAGGTATCTAAAAAAATACGCAAGCACCACATCGAAGGATAGGTAAAAAGTTGCCCACAACGCCATATAAATCATCTAAAAAGCAAAATCATTGAGCTACAATACCTAAAAAGATCTCACCTATAATAATCATCTAGAAAATCTAAGTATGACTAGAATTAGTCGTACGTATAGGTAGAGTTTGTGTCCCACTTCCGTTATAACCTTCTGGCTATCATAATTCATGTATATATGTACTGTTTACATAATATTGGTAGAGACGACTTGGTTTACTACTGACCTTAGTATATTTACAACATACGAGTAGGTGCGGTAAGGAATGTCTACATGTAATAGTAATTACGTAACAAGAAGCAAAGCTCGCACAATGCAGATTTTATCATTTACAAGCGAAATAATCCGACTCACTTTACGTAAGTGTGATTTGTAACGAGCACAGTACCCATACATACATGAACATTATTCTTCACATGACCTACAATAAAATAATACCGTATTTTACTGTCAAAATGCAATCCAGTATTTTGGTTTTCTGGGTGTCACCATCGTATCAATTCATTCATTCATTGGTTCATTCATTCGTTTCATTTGAATGGTGAGCATCATTTTTTGGAAAGTCTTTTTAGACAAAATGAATACGGATAAAATCTCAAGTAAGTATCACTTTAAAACATCTTGAAATCTAGACGAATCTTGAGCAGACAAAAAACTCACGGTTTGGCTTAACATTGGAAAATCAATAAGTTACTAGAATATTGGGTTGGTAGCACGCTGGCCACGCTGCTATGATTCAATCAACCAAATTGCTTTTTAGTCGGTATTCCCAGAACCTCAAACAATACTCACTCGATAATGTGAGTGATCCGTACAGAATCGCTTCGTTAATCAGCCACGGCGTGCGTGTAACGGAACGTATCCAAGATGGCGGAAACGGTTACCGCGATTACGACAGTATTGCCATCAAATACGAGATAACTGGGCTACGTACAGGAATTAATCGGCAGCACTTTGATCTCTGCTTACTTGCAAATTTTATTTTTACTCTCTGCTTATTTGAATGAATGAATGAAAACGCTTTATTTTACATAAATAACACCGAAACATATTCCTGTGATATAAACAAAACGGGTTACATTAAATGGTACAATGGGCGGCCGTATCTCTTAATAGCGATCTCTTCCAGGCAACCTTTGGATGGAGAGGATTTGAATAAATTTAGAGAAGGAGTCGAATTTGATTGTGCTTCGTAGTTCAAATATGGTGTTTTTATTATGCTGACAGGATGAGTCTCTATGGAAAGTGCCAGGCCGATAACGATCAAAAGAAAGCCATGAAATTTGCTTAGAATGGTCCCTGTAAACTTTGTAGAAACGTTACTCCAAAAAGTATCTCCGGAATACAAAAACAGAATTTTCCTGGAAGGAAAAACCTGCAGCAGCGGCAGTAAATACAAAAGACTACGAATAAAACCTGTAGCCGACGACTCATTTGTTTCTATGTTTGTGTTGCGGTGGAAAGTCTGTACGTACGTGCCGGCTTGTACAGCAAACCACACGTACGATACGTGACGCCTTTAAACGGAGCGTCGGTTGGCATCCCATTGTCAGTGTCAGTCGTCCATTGACTGTTTTACAGTTACCGCTTTTTCTAACCCTCCCTCCTTGTAAGGCAATGGACGCAACATTAAATATTCAAAGCTAGAGTGAAAGAGCTAGACTATCGTGAGCGATCTTTATTTATTTTTTACTACTGAGAAAAGCGCATTGTCGGTTTAAATGCAAATATCAGAGTTCTACTGGTTCAACTACTATGGGTTTCGCTATTTTTTAATTCGTTGTTTTAAATGTTTATAACTATTTCTTTTTTAACAATCTTGTTGCTGGCTGGGCAAAAAATTTCGTTTCTTTTCATCATTATAAAAATGTACAGAAAGAATTAAGAACTTGGGTTATGTGCACCTTATCTCCTGACTGAGATATGATGACGGTTCACAATTAGACCGGTAACTGGTAAGGGACCTCAATTGTTTTTTCTTGTAGGTACTTTTTTTTTTTATTATTAGGAACCATTTTACTAACATAACATAGGTAGGTACTAGGTACACAAGTACACGAGCAGAATAGAGCTCGTAAAAAGGCACTTTAGAAAAGAGTAATTAACAATGAGAAAGCTTCCATCGGTCACTAAGTAGTGTTTCCGCAGACGACAAGGTTTAAAGGACTTTGTCGGTCAGTATGTCGCTCTCGCTTATAGGTATATGTAGAAGTCTGGCCAGTGCTACATCTGAAATATAATAAATGGACAAACCTTCAAATTTAAGATTTGGTATAGTTTTATTATACCCGGTAAGGGTATAATAAAACCACTCCTGAAAATTTCAAGGGGTTAAAGACCCAACAACTATTTCTATAGATCCAACTTAGTCCATGCAGTGTTCTATTTTGCATGGGACATCATATTTTCTAGCGTTCACACTTTTATAAAATGTCCTCTAAAAATGTTCGCGAACACGTGGTTATAAAAAAATACTCGTACATCGCAATATAAACATAGTACACATATCATTAATACTATACTAGTAGATAGAGCGAATGGGTGTGACACATTAAAAACAGTTCATAACGCATCACTACACGCATTTTTAAACAATTCCACTTTTGTGCACCAAGCTTACTATTGATTGGTGCGCAAAAGTGGAATAGTGTAGGTGCGGAAATTTTTGGTGCGGAAAGTGGAATGCCTCAGAGGTAAGGAAAATAGATGATTCGCTTGTCTGTTATTGGTGACTAGTGGTGATTAGTAAACCGCGGGAAAGTTATAGACGTGTTGCATTGTTCTCGCACTTTCATTTCCTGACAAACACATTTTGAAAGGTTTATCTTTGCAAAAGTAGGTTTATTCCTGTTTGTCCCACTGTGCTTAATCTGGTGAGACGAATGGGAATGATTTGAGTATTTTGTCAACACTCGAGCGTAAATCTGACCGTGTCATAATGAAATTAAAGTTATATTCTATATAAAATGAGATAAAATAAAAAAATAATTCGCCATCGCGCGTAAGCCTTTGTATTGTAAAGATCTATTATAAAAATTGTGCTCTGATTAACACGCGATATTTATTGTGAAATCTAGTTGATATTACATGAAAACAGTACTGTAGTGCCAGTTCTATTAGCGTAGTACCTAGTTGGACCAAGAAAACATGAAGAAAAACAAATTGAACCAAGGAGTGATAATGTTGTAACTGTTGGCTCAGATAGACGAAGTTTCAGAAAGTTGCAGTTCGCAATCCAATACGATTTCAAGTTTGCTGTGGCTTGAACCATTATTGCTTTGGGTAGACCGATGTTCCAGTAATAACTTGTTTGTCCAGACATCTGGTTTAGATATTGAAGATTTTGACAGGCGTCATGGCTCAGTCGGTAGTAGCTCTGCCTTCCGTGCTGTGGGTCGTGGGTTCGATCCCCACCGAGAACAAACATTTGTGTGTTGTAAACATAGATGTTTGTTCTGTGTCTGGGTGTTACTATTTATCATAAGTATGTATTTACAAAACCAATGTAGGTTATATTGTAAGTATTCTATCAGCAATTAAGTTCCCATAGTATTTTTTGTTTGCAAAACTTCGACAATTTCTCTTGTTTCATGGTTCAATATTTACAAAATTAAAACAATATTTTATTTTGCTCTACCTAGGATGTTTAGGTTCGTTAACCTTTCTAGTTCTGCCTACCTACAAACCACACAAGCTACATAGTATTAAAACTTGTATTTTTCCAGTGCGCAAAAGGCCTACTTATGCGCTTCACGTATCAGAAAAAAAATCTTGTTAGAAAATAGGAAGTCAACATTGAAAACTAGTTGAACGGGGTATGATCGGAGTAAGAGTATTTTTAGTTTACTTATGGGGCTTGTATCATCAGCCAATATTGATTTAAAGTCCGTATTCTTTTTTACCGTTCAAGGAAGTACAATCCGGACTCAAGTTTGATTTTTTTATCATTTTAGCAAGAGAATCTTCACATTTAAATTTTTGCTTTAACTCTACGTCTGAGTTCGCTCAAAATACAAGCTCAAAAATTCGATATTTGTGTTGTTTTATTATTTATGTTTGAATGCAAAGGAGCATTGATAGGAGGTACCTAGTCTCTTTAGTCCCACCGCATTTAAGCCTCAAACTCAAAGACAATGTAGAGGCGTATTCAGGCGCTGCCCTAGGCAAATGGTCGCTAAAGTTTGACGGACTGTTTTGTTTAACCTATTTATGATTTTGGAGGTTCATTCTCATAACAAGAAGAGTTTATTGTGTTCACAATAGACTACCTTTCGAACTCTGAAGCATAAAATAGAATTTTTAAGCTCTATAATGGTAACTAAAAAAGTGACCGTATAGAATACGGATATAAGACTCGACCGACGACGGATAGGCCTTTATCAAATGAAATGTTATTTTATAAGAAAAAGAAATGGAACAAGCGTATAACCCACCTAATGCTGTTGTTCGTACCCTAATTCTACCTGAGTCCGTATAAATATGTAGATAATGGTGCAAGCGACTCAAAAATCACAAGACAGGGCAGCTGCTGACCATAGATTCTTTTCTACAACCTGCTTTTGACTGATCCGTAGGTTTTCTACTCAGTGGCGTTTATGTTTAATTAGTTTAATAAGTCACGACACGAAATATAAAAATATTATGTAAAATAGGTATACGAAATATAGTATTCATACAAAATTATTCTACCAGCAATCTAGTTTCCAAGCTTTGCTTAGTTTGGGACTAGAGAGCGTAGCGTAGATGTCCAAGAATATTTATAAAAAAAAAGTATAAATTCTGAGGTGTTCGCTCTGCAGAATTGTGCTTGATACCTGCAAAGCTTGTCTAAGTGAGGCCTAGATCCACAGAAACCTAGATTCAAGAACCAGTGATTTCACAATTTGATCTGTGATGAAGGCACGCAAACAAGACGACTGTTAATTTTAATTAAGCAGAGACGTGTCTAATATTCTTTTACAATATTGGCTACGGATATACATACTTTTTCGTATTTCTGATACGAAAAAGTATATCCGTAGATTACCTCTCTGATGATATTCAAATGTACCTACCAGTTGTGTCACAAAGTTGCGGTGAATCACAAAAATAGTGTGTCACAGAGAAATTTTGTAAGAAACGTTTCAAGAATGCGATTTAAAGACGGGATCTTAAATGGCATATTCTTGCACTCTGAATCACGTATCGAGCAAAATTGATACGCTTTGGAAACCTTTTCAAGTCGGCGGCACTTGAATTTTCAATTGGTGCTTATGCCCCTTATTTGGCTCACAAACTCCCCTTAAAAGCAGGTGGCAATTATTATTAGTGACCACGCTTTCCGTTCAGTGAACTGATACCGTTAGTTCACGCATTTAGCTCTCGCCGACTCTACATGACACAAATAACAATTGGCCAAACGGCTACGCTCAGAAATGGGATAGCAGCTTAGAGAAATCGCTTAGCAATAGGATGGGTATGGCTTAAACCTTGCCGATCAAGGATTCGTATTGTCCACCGCATTAGCATCCTTACATTTAGTTAGACCCAGTGATGGACCTGGATGAGACTAGCGCATGACCGTGAAAAGTGGCACAAGCAAAGGGAGGGAAGTCAAGCTGCGAATGATGATGATGATGAGTGATGGTAACTGGGAAGTTTGGGGTGCAGGCCGTACCTACAAGATACTCTGATAATGTGTCTGGGAGGTATCTAAGATGATTGGAGAACTTTCTGAATTGCGATTACCGCTGTTATCAGCAAGTCTGTCAGTAAAAGATTCTAAATTGTGCATTGACAGCTCTGAGTCGTTTTTGATAATTGTGGTTTAGGTAAAGAAGTCCTTTTGCAGTACAGCTTTACCCTTTATTTGTATTCAATAGTCATTTTAGCGCGGCTTTAAAAAATGTTCTATCATCGTCACTTGCATGATATCGAAAAGAGATGACAACAGATTTAGCAATCATTTAAGTCACTAGCGCTATTTAGTGTTTTCTCTGCCCAGCTGAGTAGCCAGCAGAGAAGCCCGAGTTAGAGCGATCGCGTTTCGTTGTATGGGTGAGGTATCTGTACTATAGTATTATATGATCTGTGGCTCAGCTTTAGAGCACCAATATGAATGTACCTTAGAACATTTAGAACTGTATTTCCAAATGCTCTAAAGCAACGATTGAATAAAAGTTTTGAGAAAGGTTCGTGTTCTGCCCATTTTATTTTTGTTGCAATCCACAGAAGTGCGAGTTCGCGTTTCGTTTCTAATAACACTTTCCTTGAAACTTTGGCATTGTGATATTACCGGCACGCGGCGAAGTTGAATGAGACATGTTTTCTGAACTTACTCGTTTGCAGTTTTGGGTAATAGTGCCATGTTCACAAAGAAAACATAAATAAATTCCTTAGGTACGTACCTATGCCAAATGCTAATACAGAGGGCCTATAGTACGAGTTTTGGTGTATAAATCTGGTGTAAAACGTCTGACGCCCAGCACACCGTATGGCGACACTGAGCGGATTTTTTGAGAGCGATTTCTACACCAAGCCCGTACTCGCATGTCGAGCTTTTCAAAGAATCCGTTCAGTGTCTCCATACAAATCAGCGCCCACTGGTGTCCTGGGCGTCAGACGTTTCACACCCACACTATACACTGAAAACTTGTACTAGGCCCTCTGAAATCGTCATCTATGCTTGAGTCCAGATCAGTGATTGAGCTGTAGATCAGCATACGCGTCTTAGAGTAACCGGCTCTAGGTAATCTGAGATTGGATTTGCAGACATAAGACAGTTGCAACGTGCACTTCCCGACTCTGTTCTGTGCACGTTGTGGGGAGAAACAAGTGCAGTGAAATAAAAATTTATTTGCAGCCAGTCAGCAAGAAAAACGAGATAGCTTCAAAGTATACCTACCTCATTGTTATTCAAACGCACTGCGGATGCATCAGCGGCCGCGTTTCGCGCGTTTTTTGCCGCTATTTTGTGCTCACAAGTTTGTGTTCACAAGGAGTTTGCGGAAAATGTTTTATGGCAAAAGTGAAAACGTGACAATGACGCGATCAGGTTGAACGACACTTTAGCGTTGTGGCTTTGTAGTGCCCTCTTAATAGAATACCGATGCTGGTTTATGTCATAAACTTTCTACAATTTATTTCATTATAGAAATGCTTTTTCATTAGTCTTTGTGGTTGCAACTGTTTGTCAGAAAGACGCACCTGTCGCTGACTGGCGTGAAACCATACAACATTCAACTTCCTAGCAAAAACCAGATGGGACTTGTATCCTTAGGAGTATAATAACATTATATATGCAACATGAAGACATAAATGCTTTTAACCATTTTTAAACTTTTCTCTGATACCTATTATAATTTTCTAATTATTAGTAGTAAGTGTGGGATGAAAGGAGAATCACAACTGTTGAGATGAAAAATCTTAGGTCGAATAGAGAATCACTCCTCTAAAGATTTTTTTAGAAATTAAAAACACTGACTACAAGAGAGTGACTGACCAATTGCTCAATATTAGGCTATGATGATTTCGTAACACCAATTATTGTAAAATGCGACAGTGATCTAAAATGTGGTCGCGCGTTGGAGCGACAAACTTGTTTCGTTATTAGGCAAGGCGGTTTGTACAAACCGGCATTCACTAACTACTTGGGAAATATTAACTACGTAGGGTCCTAGGTATATAAGTACCTAGTGTATAAGTATACCTAGAGTATTAATTTATAAACCAGATTGTAGAGGCAGTCTAAGCACCTCTTACTGAGCTCGATGGTATGAGCCTAGAAAACTAGAAGACAAAATTAATCATAAATTCATATTATGTTGCCCTGTGCAGTCTGGTTACGAAGCCAGTTTAAGGTAACCACATTCCTTAGATTGATAAGTTTATGTAAAAAGGTTAGTGGAAATAGGCTTATCTATTTTTATTTGTAAGAATAATCGGTCAACTAAAACAATATAACTAATCCAACCCATATAATGTTGATAATATCAAATTAAATAATATTTATCAGTAGGTATCGTTACAGATATATGTTAACATCGCATAATTTCGATGAATTCAGCTGGTTTTTCTGATCTATAATTTTCTGAACACTGTTATATTCGAACGGGAGTTTGCAAACTTCGCAAAAACGAGTAGATGTTGATTGATGTTCGTGTCTGTGTCAGCAATAACGGACGTCTCTTGGACATGCAAAGCATCGGCTTTTATTTCAATATCTGGTACGAAATTACGAATGCTTGTAATAATCCGGGTTTTTGTACCATAAGTAGAATTTCTCAGATATAATCAGTTTTAAGAAAGATATAAAGAAATTCTGGAAATATTCCGAAAGTTGTCCAATGACTCAAAACTTGACGCGACTTTTTACCACAAACAGGTTCAAGTTTCGAACAAGGTAATTTCCATTTGGTCAGTGACGCAAAAATCTACCAAAACATTCTCATATACCTATTGAAATTGTGTCTATTTTCTAACATTTATGACTTATCATCTCTAGCATTGAAAAAAATCCTCTACCTGCTTTTGCTGAGTCACTAGGGTTCTTTTTGTACCGTAATCCGTGACTCTTTGGCCAAATTAAAAGGACATCCTTTTACCTGACTGCTTTGGAATTTTTGAGAATTTGGTTGACCCTAGAATCCTTAAGCTTATCGCAGATCAAAATTTCGTTTGTCATAAGCAACGAAGCAACCCCCATATTATTAAACTGGAGAGATGGAGCTTAGAAAGCTGTTTGCATTGACTTTGGTGGTTTTTCATTATTTAACAATTTGAATGTAACGATCGGCTAAAATTTTTATACTTGTGCTTTGTTCTTACAAACAAAAACCTAATATAAATTGGGACAGCACTAACTTGGAAACTAGTTTTACGGCTGCAGATTCCAAATCAAGAGGATACGAACGGTTGTAAGTTGATCTGTACAAGGTTAACGAGTAACAAACATGCAAATACTTAAGACGATTTTTCCGAAACTAGAAAAAAGGATTAGTCATTCTTTACAATATATTTAATAATCAATATTATTTCAAATCACAACTGCCATAACTCTTAGTAATATTGGTTTTAACAATCCTAGCTATGTATTTTCGATAGGATATTAGTTAGCGTTAATAAACTAGGTGAAAAGTTTGATCGCATCTATATCCATGTAGCCAGATTATCCAAATGAATCAATGGATCATCACTGGATGGGTTTCCGATGAAATAGGACATGATGCATCATTCACATTAATCATCGATGTCCTTTTATGTTGGGAGTATCTATCATCCGTGTTGACGTAGACATCGGAAACATTCAGAACACTGCTGGCTGGACCAATTTACCTTTATCATGTAACAATACTATAGGTATTCATTGGTAATAAACAATGAAAACAATTAAAATTGGTTCATTGTTAAATAAAAAATAAATAATGCTAGGCTTAGGAGCTTTTTGTGTACAAAACCGATTAAAATAGGTAAATTAGAGTACGATGTTGGCATCGTAATCTCAAATGACAAATCAAAAACTGAAGAGCATCTCAAAATAAACAAAAAAGTTGCACAAAAAGAGAACTTCAGTGTGAATAGTGTCCCCGCTGACAAGAAGGATAGCCTTTACACAGTTCATCAGAATACGTAAACTCAGTTGGGAAGCGAGAATAAAAGGCAGTCGTACGAGCAACACAAAAAAGTTCTGTTTTCTAGGACGCTGCTGTACCTACCGGCTGGGCACAGTAAACATTGACAACCAGTAACATCTTGAACATTAGAACAACTACAAAAATGAAGAGGTCACTACGAAAACCCGATGGACAGGCCACATGATGAGATTTCAGAGGAGTGAATCGTCTTATGACTGTACGAGAAAATAAGACATACGCATCTGAGGGAGGATCAGATGCAATAGGAAGATGAACTACCAAAAGAATGGCGGCATGGTTGGACCGTGCCCAATAGAAAATTCTGAATTTTAATGTTCTTTTGTTCTTTGAACAGCGATTTGTATGCCCTATCTTTGTATACTACTTATTGTACTGATTGTAGAGTCAGTATACCTACGCCCTAGCATAGAAAGGGTCGTATTAAAACGGAAAATATATCTTCTCTTAGAATTATTTTCACAAAAATTGTATAAACTGGCAATATTTTCTAAACGATGTTTCCTTTTAGGTGCTCGATGCTAGCCAAGCTACTGGTCCTGATACGTCACGTGGCTCTCTGAGAGTGAGGGTGAATGGAACTAACGAGACAGCCCGACGATGCTCAGTGTTTTGTAAAGCCACTGAAAGGATTCGCGCTCTCACGATTTAGCTGGGTTTTGTTTTTGATTTGGCATATCCGCTTTTCAAGTGTAGACAGCTTGAGAATTGCGGAAATGACTGTATTTTTTATATGATTTATTCAGCTATACATAGTTATATTCATAACCTACGCTGAGACAGAATTTTTAAAATGCTGTTTAAATCTTAGCCCAATAACTATTTACTCATACTCAACATAATTTTCATAGAATTACTTAACCGGATTCGGATATTATGCAAAACTAAAATATAATTTTATTTCGTACCTAGTCAGTCGTATTTTAAATGTTTATGGTGTCATAAGTCGTGGTTATTTTAATTATACATTCATCACGCCATGAGTCATGCAATAAGAATCCTTGAAGATATGTTGAGAATTTATAGTTGTCTACTCTACTGTTTATAAATCATATTCTGCTAAAAAAACCAAGGGGACCTGTTATCACCGTTACATTTTTTAAATAGTTTTTTTATTATAATGTTACCAATTTTATTTCGTACCAAAGAATATACAGTTCTGTATTTTTAAACCAACCGTGGCTTTGAATATCGAAACCGTGTAGGTAAATCTTTTTAACAATTCAGGTAAAATTTAATAATATTTTATTTGATTTTTTTTCTATTTACACTTTACACAATCAATCAGTTCATCAGATAACTTACTATATTTTATTCGAATTTAAAGCGGCGTGGCGGTCGACGACGTAGTAACTTTTCGGTAATAAGCATCGGGGACAGGCCAGTATGGGGTCAGACAATTCTAACAATGCTATAAGCTCGATAAACATACCCAACTATCAACCATTCTGAAATTATTCAAGTGGGATCAACTTGGTCGTTGCGACACCGGTGAGATCCGTAAGGCAAAAGTTCAAGGTTTCAATGATATGCAGCCTGGGCTTTTGTGGTTCTTTTTGTGCCATCAATTTATCTTTTTATTTTATGTCGTCTTTCAGCTATACACTTACAATAATGCTATACATATAGGTAAAAGTATAAGATATACCGAGTTTTAAACGAGTATCATAAAACACACAATAACTAGGTATACCTAGAATAATATTAATAATATATTATTCAACTAACATTGCATAGAAAAAAAGCAGATATATTAACGAATGTATCAACAAATTTTTTAGAGCGCTAAAGAATTTGTTGATACATTCGTATATGAGCGTATTGATATTGTTAAATTGCATAACGCAACATAACTCGATGAACGCAACACAATGTTTTATTTTAATTTATGCTGACTTATCAAAACGCCGACCTTCCCAGACTTCCGTATAGTCTGCTGTATCGTAAACATTTATTCACATCGTAGACGCTGATTTGACACGTTTGAGGAGTACTGGTAACGTTATAGGCACTTGAAAGCGTCGTGTCTAGACCTGCTATAAACGAAGAGGTTACTACGCGTATTTAGACCTTGAGCTTTGCAAAATAAAGTCGAAATTACAGTCTACTTATAAACGTATTGTATGGTATTACAAAATACCTATAAACATAACTCGAAAAATTTTAAGTTACTTTGAAAGTTTGAACGCTGACAATTTATTTAAAACTTAGAACATACTTGATATCTGAGCGAAGTTGCTGGCGAAAGCTTGCAGCAAAATAAACTACACAAGCTCACAACACGCAATCCCCGTACATGGTACACATCTTTAAACCTTTATGATAATGCTGACTTTTTGTTGTATCACATGGTGTTATAGCTACGAGAATACCGACGTACACAATACGTAATATTTGTTTTTGTGCCATGTCTGGTGGATAAAACAAGCGCAGTTACTGAGATTAAGCTTTGGTTACATAAGACGATGACTGTGATACAATACAATAGTAACTTGTAGAAGGTAGAGCACGATAAACTTACCCGGGGCGACAAAAATCTCGGTCTTGAACTTTTGACCAAAATATAAACCAATGGCATGTCAGCAAAAATCTTAGTTTGCCAAATTTTGTGGCACTCCACTATCGTTAAATATGTTTGCGGTATATATCAGCGACCTTATATCGGTGGCCGCTTCGTCCGAAACCAAGGCGGGATACAACACGTTGAAAAAGTTTCAATACTACATTGTCAAAGTACAATGTCTTTCATCGAGCGTCGAGAACTTAGGCTTGTGCTCATGATACATTTCTTTCGACAGTGCTAGGGGAATACTATGCAGTTGAACAGACATAAGTACTTCGTCAATAGACGGTTTCAAAATGTCTAAAACCAAATGCTCGAAATCTACGATAAGCAAATTTCAGTAGTTAAGTTTTTTTTTAATTTTTTTTTAATGAGGTTAATCAAAAACCAGAGAGAGGTATGGAGTTTATAAAGAAACACTTTAGCACTATAATGTTTGAAAAAGATTATGCAGCTCTGCATAGGCTTGTTATAGTGCGGATTGGCAGTAAGCCAGCAAACTTCGATTGTACATGTCTAGGAGCAAAGGTGGTTCGGGTGAGGTCGGCATTCGCGACACGCTTGCTAAAATAGGCTTGCTAGAAAAATGTTATACTTAGAACTAGGCAAGTTATGTTTTTTTCATAAAGCCGAGCAAAGGAATATTAAAAGTAGGTAACAGTTTTACAAATGACAAATTTATGTCTATTGAACTCCACATCTTTGAAGGTAGCTTAATAAACAGGTCGGCATCCAGCGGAATATTTTGTAAGATATTAAAAAATAGTCTTCCGAAATCGTGGCTCTCAACTAATCTCAAGGGTCCTAAATTGTTATTGCTGATGGTATGAGGCAACTCTTTTGAAAGTTTGTAATAACTGCTTCAAGCAATTTGGACCCCCGATGTGTTTGTAATATAAAGATGGCCAATGACCATTCGTTGATGATGGAATGACAAGAACAAAGGTCTATTACAAGTACTTTACACAAAAACAAATGGTAAAACCATCAAATATTTTTTAATTGATGTGTGTATTGTGTGGGCAATGAAGAAAAACATTTTATTGTGTTGAGTAATAAATAATTCAAGGTAACCAATATGGTTTTTGCTGTTACGGAATAAACCAACCAAGATTTTTTAAATTTATAAAAAAAAAATCTTATATAATTCGTATTGTCCATATTTTTGTTTATCGGTCAACTATTTATATTCATATATCAACAGTATTCATAAAGACAACACCGCTTACTTTTCTAATTATTTAATGACTAACATATTTTATTTTTGTAACAATAGTTTTACTATTGTCTTTCAAAGACACTCCTTTAATTCATTCCAATTCAACTACATCTTTTAAACGACACCTTCAGAATGCTTTCTCGATCTCTATAATTACTTTATCTTTCAACTCCAACATTTAGGCATAGCATTGGTTTTGTATTCTAGCAGCGTTGGAAAGTGGCGATATCGCCTGGTTTTCTTAACCGAATGACTGTAGTGCTAGTGTTTTATTATTCTGACGACCGCTGTAACACGTGGGCGGAATATTAAGCATTGTAACTACCAATATGAAATCTGGTTGGTATTTAAAACTGTTTGGCGAGTACTTTCCTCCTTTTAGAATAACATTATTCATAGTTACTCGTACCTTATCACTCTGAAGTAACTTTATTCGGACAGTTTCCACGGAAAGACGGAAGCTGACAATAGAATCCGTCAGATGGCACCAGGCAAAGAATGCATTTACTTTTATCGTCATAAAAATGCCACTCATATGTGAGATCTAATTGGCAAGATCTGCTCGACGAAAGATTAATAGAAAATGCCAACACACAGTTCAAATACAATAAGCAGTCAGAATAATATTAGAAGAAAATAGCAAAAACAAGCTCAAAGGATGGAAGTCACGTACAAGCGAGGAGTGGCCATCGATTACATACGTGATGATATTTGTTTTAACATCTTTGTTCTTAGTTATTTGCTCTAACGTACTGCTGTTTAGGTTTAGACACAGAAAATAATCAGTAGGGAATGTCGTAACATCTCTTTACATCTGTATCACAAATGCATCGTTAGATACCTACTAACCTAGTGTCGTTTGGTGCTGTACCTACTCTATATCGATGCCTTACAGCCAAAAGGGCGTAAGCGACACAATACAAATTTTACAGGAGAGTGGTTTAAAGTTCAAAATAAACGAAAAAAAATCATATAAATTCGGTTAATGCTTCCAAAAGCTTAAAAATTTAGCTATATAGGTTTTAACTATAACTCTACAAAATAGAATAATTAATTTAGTAAAAATCAGCCTGCTTGCACCATTTACTGTCGTTTACCCCCAAATGGTCCTGATTTTACAAACAGGAAGAACGTCGTAAATGCAAACCTCTAATTTTCCACTGCCCGCCCAAATGATATAACTGCTTCTTGCGTTTTATTTAAATTGAAGCAAAATAGCACGACTGCGTATTTTTGTTACATCAAGTCAGGGCTACATGGTATAACTGCCTATTGGATTTTAAGAGAGGGACACGGAAATTGTGATAATTTAACAATTATTGACAAAATATTCGGCCTTTTAGTAAAAAACGAAACACTGTGCCATTAAGTACTTCAAATTATCAATAAAGTTCGCGTAGTTACGTTTCAAAACCCTAGTAAATTAATATTAATGCTTTATCTGTTCAATAAGTCTTTATTTCAATGGCACACAGTTTAAGTAGGTATCTTACTTCTAAAATTGGAGATCAATGTGTTCTTACAATTTGATGATTTCAGCAAATGTAGAGCACGGTGAATTGTTTTCCTGGCGTATTATTCATTTCCTGGAAAGAAAACAGACACATGCCAATAACCCTAATTACACCAAAAAATAAAGTAGATACCTATGTAATGTAAGTATTTTTGTTGTTTTTATGAATTCTAGCGAATCTAAAATCTGTGACATATTTTATCCATCTTAAGCTCGAAAGACACATGATTGCACATCAGGATGTTTTAAATGATTAGACAGTTACCTACAGATAGACAAACGAACTGACAGACAAACGGAACGACATACGATCAAACAGGATGACGTGTAGTCGACGTAGTTTGGTGATGATTTACATAAATGTGTAGAGTTAGTACCATTGCCCAAGTACCTACCTACTTACTAATTACCCTGTTACGAACGATATTGTCAACCTTGTTCTAAAGTAAGTAAGTAACTGTACCTAATGCTTTTTTTGAGAAAAATATTTCTTAAACCTAAACGCAACTTCTACTAGTAACAAAAACCTAGTTAGATCCACGAAAGGCGTACTCTAACATAGACATTATTAAAGTCAACCAAATTAAATATAATTCGGTTTATAGACATTTTATTCTCTTATAGACAGGATGTCTCTTACATCAGAAAATAACGAAATAGTAAGGTAAGTAGGTTAGTAGATTGTTCTTTTCAAGTAGGTTAGTAAATAGGTAAGTAGAAATTAATTCTATAGGTAGGTAGGTACCTAGGTAGAATGAGTCGGTAGTCGTGTAGGTGTTATGTTACAAGTAGGTAGGTAGGTACTCGCCTAATGCATAGGTTCCGCATATACTATACACTAAAATAAGTTTTCAGAAGTGTTACAGTCACAGGTTGGGCGGCACTCTTTGTAAATGCCGCCAAAGGCGTAGACTGCGCGGGTGTCGGTAGCGTCAAAGGCACATCCCCGCAGCGCGACGCGCGGCTGTGGCGGCGTCGGCACACACTCGCTCGCACGCGCCTATTCTTCTACTAGCCCTACTGGACATGTTTGCCGAAGATACATGCCCGTTTAAACCAACTTAGATTATATTAATGGATAATTAATTATCTTTTTGTCTTACCTCATAATCTTTGTTTATGAGGTAAGACAAAAAGAGTCTTGAGTTGTCGAAATTAAGTTTTCTCCGAGCCTGGAAATTAATCTTCGAAACTTTCAATGCTTCTCCAATTATATGAGATGCCCGTTGTTTTTGAGCCATCACGACGACGTCCTGAAAAAATAAAACTAATTCTAAAATTAAATATAACAAAACAACCCTAACAAACTTAGCTATAGTATGTACCACCATCCACTAAAACTTTATAATTTAGGCTACCATTCTAAGAGTTATTCAGTAAACTTACCTTTTTAACAGCAGCTCAAACTTCGCCAAAATGGCTCGCGCGCACTCGTGTTGTTTGTGCCGCGGTCGCCGGAGCAAAAAATCACATTAATACTCGTGATCTTCACCCAATCACGTTTGTTTTGAGCGAAAGAAATAGATAACCGACGTTTTTGTTTTTCTTGCACTAAGGTGAGCGACAAATTTCCTAACATGGAATTAGTGTTTTTCTAGCTAACCACCACACCCGATCGAATATCGGGAGGGAAAAAAAGGATTAGCGACAAATGTTAGATGAGGTTTATTTAGACATTTTGGCTTAAGTTCTGTAGATGATTGGTACAGCGACAGGTAAAAATTGACTAAGCGACAAACAATGTCGGAGAAAATTTGGCGAAAATTATATTAAATGACATTTTTATTTTTCAAGGAATCCAGCAAAATGTCTCAACCGGAGTTTAATAAAGAAAAGCAAACATCCAAAATGGGATAAATGTGTCTTTGTACTAAGACTACTTTTAGCCGAAACAGGTTAACGTCCAAACTAGACAAAGTTACAAAAAGCCCAAATAACTTAAGTCTCAATTCCTAAATACCATTTTAATCTAATCACCAAAACCATAAAAAAATCAAAATTTCTGTCGTTTACGACGAAGAAATAAGGTCAAAAACCACCATTTTCAAATTGCGTAAGCGACAAAAAGTGCGCCGTAGAGCCATCTTAGTTAGACCAAACGACGCAGAAAAAAAAGACGATTCCAACGATATATATAAGTCAATTTCGCAAAAAATGTCGCTTAGCCCTTTTTGGCTGTAAGGCATCGATATGATTTAAAAGTTTTAGAACATCTTTGCTGCAGAGCTTTCTTGTTATCCAATGTCTGTGAAATTATTTGTTACTAGCCGTCACCCGCGGCGTTGCTCGCGTTCTACCCTTTAGAGTGTGACGTTTCATAATTCCTTTCTTAGTGCACCCCTTCACATATAAGGATACTACCCTCCAAATTTCATACCTCTAGGACTTATGGTTTAGACTGTGCGTTGATTCTAAGTCAGCTTCAAAAGAGTTTTATATATTTAGAAGATTCACTATGAAAAATTCATCGTATATTAGATTAGGTACCATCATCTAAGAGGATTTTAAGTGGAACAAATCTTAGATGGTTCTGAATTTTGATTTTATAAGTTTGTTCTGAATACATTCTGAATTTATTGTGTGAAATAGTATTTTTATTCAGGAAAATTATTCAATGTTTTATTTCACTTTTGAACTTTGATAACATAGCTACCTATACGCAGAACAAGAAAAGTGTATGTGATTGTGTATATCCATAGATTTTCTACAAAGGTATACAAATCGATTATCTGGTTACATGCGTGCGTGTTGTCATTTGTAAATTAGCACAGCACGAAACATTACGTGACCATAGTAATGTTTTACAATTTATTTGTGGTCACACGCTTTGAAATTGTAAGCATTACTTGACCTAATTCTAAAAACAATAATATTTCAATTTCAAATTCAGGTAGTAAACTGCAGAAATGCTACATAAGAAAGTGGTATTTCTTAGTTGTATGAAAATTAGTATTATAAATAGTCCTTTACATCTATTGAAGATGATTTATACAGCGTCAAGAAGCAACCTATGCCTACACTTAACGGGACACTGTAGTACAATTAGTAATATGAACAAGGTGAATATTAATCAAAATATTACGTGTGTTTACCAAGTTCCGAGAAAGCGATAAAGCGGAATACAGAAGCAATATTGTTTCGCTACAATTTGTGCACACGAATACAATAACAACGATGCAGATACCGGCTAAAGGTTAGAGCATGCCAGGAACTTGATTGCAATGAAAACCTGGCAGCGTTACCTCAAAGACGGACGACCGGCCGAGTCGGTTTGATTTCACGTTTCGTAACAACCGTTTCAACAGTTTTTGTTTGTTTTCTGTATTTTTTGTACTGTGCCATTCACGGTCGTAGAGAATCGGAAACGGGACTAGTAAGCCGGCTTTTATGGATGACCTTAGGTTCAAGCTTTTCGAATTAGTAATGCCTATACGCTTTTCTAAACGTGATTCACAGACTGTCGCTCTAGATATCTGCAACTTTAATAATAATGGTTCTATCTTCTTATAGGTAAAGATAGAGAAGTATTTATTTGGCACACAACACAACACAGTAAAATAATAACACAATAAGAAACATAACAAAAAAAAAATTAGAAAATTGGCACGTAAGTATCTAGGATATACGTATACAAGAACAAGAACGCTTCTAGGAAGCCAGATGTTTGTGGGTGCTGACTAGCGCTGATATGAGCCAAAAAGGTCCTGCCTCAGCTCTGCAGAAGCAGAAGGTACTGTTAAAATGTGAACATTAGTATACTTTATAAAAAGCGGAATAAACAAATTATTTTTGAGAATCATCTCGATTATGTATGTATATTGTATACGTATACAATATACATACATAATCGAGATGTTTGTTGGCTAAATTGAACGATTATATTTTTCAGAAGCTACAAAAGGTTTGTGACTTTCGATCTCTACTTGGCTAGCATCCAAACTACATCGTAAAAAGGTCAAACAGTAAACAAGCCAAATATGTGATACAGTTGGTTAGTGCAGAGATTTCATTCTATTGATATTGCGGTGTCTGTACCTGCTTTGATACAGTGAGGACATGCCTTAGAATAACTCTGCAATATTGCCTTGGCGACGGTATTTTGATTGCCTTGCCTACGCCATGTTGGAGCTACATGCGTGTCTATCTATTCATCTAAGCACAATGACATTTCTGATTGTATAATTTGGGTAGCAACGATTACAAAACGTTCTTCTGTTCGGTTTCAAAGGGTGTCAACATATGCTCTAGTACTTATAATGGTTCTAATGATTCTTTTAAAAGCCTCATCATTTTATTATACCTTATTTACAACACAGTTAGGTACCTAACCTACTGCAGTGGCTGTGGGAGGGTTCTATATAGAAAACTATTTATTATTCTCACCACATTCCGGATGTCCTCAATCTATTTCCTAGAATGGTACAAAAATGGTTAGGTACCTACTTATACATAAACAAGGCTATCAAAGGACAACCTTATGGTCTGAAAAAGTAAATCAATAACAGTCAAATCTATAATGGAGTTTTTCTATTTTATCTTGAGAATGCGAGTAAGCGTTAATATTATAATCTAGCTCAAGCGTAACGCACCAGACATAATGGGAATAGAAAATCAATTGCACCATTTGACTGACACCAACAATTTGGTGTTTATTGTGTCAATTATGAGCCTCCCACCTGACTGGTTCATTTGGCAATACGGCATTCATGTTTGAGGCCGAATGCAGGCAAGGCAATAAATTGTTCGCATTCAACCAACAGCTGATTTGTTCGATGTTCGGTAGCCTATATTTCTAGTCTAATCTTGGTACTATGTCCCTACTCTTTTCCTTTGTTATCAGAAGAATAAATGAAAGCCTACGTATTATTTCAGTCGTTATTTCAGAATTCTATTCTGGGCATGCTTTTGTATGTGAAACTCGTGATAAAAGGCTGAGTCATATTCTTATAAGTTATCTTATTATCTTTGTCTTTCGCTAGAGAAAACTTCCTTAACATTAGGGTCAACGATTTATCAAGGAATTTATCTATAAGCTTCGTCAACAAAGAGCTGTGGTCGCATTCCTGCGAGCGACAAGCCTTGCGTTCGTTCAAGGTCGCTTTGTGAAGGGATATCTGGCTCTGCGTCTCTTATAACAGCTTCTAGCTAGATGTACCAACGCCTGCTTAACCTATACTTCCTTAACTAAAACTTGTTTTGAACTATACAGAGTTAATGGGTTAGGAATGAGGGAGCAGAGCAAAAAGTGTATCATCGCAGGTGTGTACTGCGAAAAACTTGTAAAGGTAAAGTTGAAACAGTTGATCAAAGCAGATGTTCATCTGCTTGTGCTCTCAATTACTTTCCACATAAAGTTTTTTTGATAAGTTTAGCATCTTTTACTTGAAGATCTAAATATTTAATCAGCCGTTGACATAACATACCTCACTATAAATCCGTAAAGTGTTGTAGAGAAACTTTACATGCAATTCATATTTATCTAAAAAGGTTCCAATTACCAAGCAAAACGGTTGCATTTTCTTAAACTATTCCACGCTGATAACTCCAATCTAAGTTCTAATGCTGAGCAAACTTCATCTCAAAGCACAAAGCGCAATTTGGTGCAATATTCAGATTTGCCACATATGAATGTTACTCAGGGGGCGCGCGGGCGTGCAAGCGAAATTCTGTCTGTTTGAGTATATGGCAAAAAGCTGATTCTGGGTTAAATTTGGCCGACTTCACCATATTCGTGAACTAACTAGAAAGGAATTGAGCGTGGTTAGTGAATCGAACTTGTAAAATGTTAGCGAGAACCGACTTCTTCTTCTTCTTCTTGCCCTTATCCCACTAGGTGGGGTCGGCAAAACATGTCCTTTTTTTCCATTCTCCCCTATCATCCGTCATCTCAGTGTTCACTCCTCTCCTATGCATATCATCTCTTACACAATCCATCCATCTTTTCTTGGGCCCACCTCTTCCTCTATATCCATCCACATTCATACTTAGCACTCTCCTCGTTACATGACTCTCTTCCCTCCGCATGACATGCCATACCCTACCCATATCACATACCATACATATAGCGAGAACCGACTGTTGCAGTAATACAAAGTTTCAAAATGAAAAACGCAGCGATAGATTCACAACTTGTCTTGTTATCAAACTTTGTTGCGCCCATCAGAGAAAAATGTGTATGTATATTATTTATTAACAAAGAAATTACGACTAACACATACAACATTTACAGTTTTAACAAAATAAATAAGAAAGAGTTGAACCATCTGCAGACTGTTACAAGCGATCTATAGATAGCTCAAATTCTAAATCCAGAGACTTCTACTAGTTAGTTAGGTTACTAGTTAGTTAGGTATTTTAAATTAGTGAGATAAGTTTTACAGCTGTTATGATGAACATAAAAACTCGTTCCTTTGCGTTTTCTTCTCTATGTAGTATTATATAGGTAGGTACCTACCTACTTGACTCAATACTTGGACGAATGACTAAATATCAGTCTCTAAGCTTTTTACCATTGAAACACAGTTTGACAGACACATACAATCGCAACCGTACCACTGCTTTGACCGTTACACGTCCAAATGTAAGTTGTATGCAAATTAACAAGTTTGTATGTAGAGTGGACCAATAGTGACCTGTCACTAGTGGTCGGCTATAGGTGAATATACTGTAGGTGTGATATGGTTACTTGCACGTGGTCTAGCGATTAATTACGTCATCAGAATTTTGATTTGAAGTTATGTCCCCATTTTTGGAAGGTTTTATTTTAACTGTTTGAGTCGTATTGAATTTCACTCTGCATTACGTGCAATCCTACTAATATTATAACCGCAAAAGTTTGTAAGTATGGATGGATGGATGTTTGTTAGTTACTCTTTCACGTAAAAACTACTGATCCGATTTGGATGAAACTTGGAATATTTATTGTCCGTGACCTGGATTAACACATAGGCTACTTTTTATCCCGAAAAATTAACGGGATCCTACGGGGCGCGAACGAAGTCGCGGGCGGGACCTAGTACAACATAATTCGAATGAGTTATGTCAAAATCATAACCTTGTATTTTGTATTTTGTATTTACAATGCGATAAAAACTGCACACGGGTACAAACGAATGCTTGGCTACCTACTAAGATGATTGCCAGATGTGGTCTTACATACGTGTTTGTTATTGATGGTTTCGAACTTTGTTACATTGTGCTAAATGATAAGCTGTCTTTACACATACGCTTGATACATTGGAGCTCGATTGAAAATTTGTTTTATGCATCATTTTATTTTATTACAATATATTCTCACAAAAGCATTTTGCTCAATGGCTTGTGAATGCCTCGTAAAAATGTCACGGTACATCATACATTTTACTTAGACTTGCAAAATTTCCTTTGGGATTTGAACCTTAGCGCTTTGTGATTAGAGTGTTTGTATTGTGGGCGAGGGAAAATGTCTAGAACGTTGAATCGTAGGAAGTCGGTGCGGAAGAGCGGATTCTCTCTGGATAATCGAATTCATTAGCCGTCTTTGTACTGTAAATAGTGCAGAAAGCCTCGCTTGCTGTGCTCACTTCAAACTGTATTACAACAATTGCTTTATTGTTTAGAACTGAGCTTTAATCAAGATAACATGAAAAGTAGTTTTATATTTCATATCTTAGTATTTTTTATACGTCTACCTATAGTTCTATAGTAAAAATGCTCATGAAAATAAAAAAAGCATAAAAAATTTCGATCCTGCCAGGATTCGAACCTGGAATCTTCTGATCCGTAGTCAGACGCGTTATCCGTTGCGCCACAGGACCTTGCGCAAGAGCTGAAGAATTTAGTAGACACATTCGTTACGGTAATAACAATATTAATAGTATCTTGGCTCTCGACGCAAGGTTAAAGTTTATTTATAGTTCGTGTTGACTTCAATGTCGTGATGTACAAAGTAACCAAATTGATTAATACTTTTTACATAATTCAAGTTTTATTTTAGATTAGCAGTCGCCCGCGGCGCTGCTTGCGTTCTAGACCCTTTAGTGTGACTTTTCATAATTCCTTTCTTAGTGCACCCCTACACTATATAAGGATACTCACATTACTCACTCCAAATTTCATACCTCTAGAACTTATAGTTTAGTCTGTGCGTTGATTGTCAGTCAGCTTCAAAAGAGTTTTATATATTTGCTTGCTCTGTGAGGTAATGCATTGTTATAGGCAGAAGTTACCACTTAACATCTGGTGAGCTATCAGCTTGTTCCATTACTTTTATCATAAAAAATATTTAGAGATTAATTTAGATCAACAAGATTGTCTTCGTTTAGAGAGACGATAGAACAATTTTTTTTGTGTACAATTTGTATAAAAAAATCTAGAAATCTAATATCCTTAGAACCCCACTTCGTAGTAACATTGGTATGCGCGTATTTTAGGTCGTATACTAATGTTGAAAGTGTGTAAGCGCACGCGTCTGACCCGCTTGTCGATAACGGGCCAGTAACTGTTGTAGAGATACTACGCGAATGCTAAACTAAACTCTAACGACTTCACTATAAAGCTGATAATAAATAAAGCTAAATATATATAAGTATGTAGTAGAAAATCTATACGGACGTGTGGCAGATGAGTAAGTTACATAAGAATGCAATTATTGTAGAAAGATCAATGAAATTAACGTTAGTTAATGTTATTGTGACAGAAACCCAGATATATTTTGCGTAAAGCCAATATTGTTGAAGTCTTCAAAAGGTTTTATAAAAATAAAAATCGTTATACCTGTATACAAGTTAATGTGATTTTTATAAAAAAAAAACACAAAGTTAACGGCAGCGTACGTAACTAGTTTAAAAATATCAAAATATACCTACATATATATATTGAATATATTTATATCGCTTAATTAATTATATTAGGTACTATCTTATACATATATTGGATTTTGCTAAATATATAGTTTGAAACAATTTATATGGCAAAGTTTTAGCAATATTATATAATATACATAGTATATCATACATAATGTTTAATAAATTAATAAAATAGTGTATTACATTATTTATTTACCTACTTGATAAGTGCATGTGGTATGTAATACAAATAAAAATATCAGTAAATAATAATGCCATATATAAGAATTAAAACGGGCATTATGTACCTATTTTATTAGTCATGATAACAGAGTGAAGCACATCGTCAGGGAACTAATAATTGCACACATAAACGCACACTGTGACTTATAATCTATCCGGATGTGCTAGCTGGCAATTTTTACTTTTCGTTACGCAATTTAACTTCATAACTACACACTCTCTATACGGGCAAACATTTGCTATGCAGATGAAGTGAAAATATCTACTAATAATCCGTACAGTCAAACACTTTCTCCATTGCATTTGGTAGCGTAATTATATACTTAATCAATTCGAATGGGATATGCTCTAGAAAGAAGTGGTATTTTCTTTAATGACCTTCATAAAGAAGCAGAATCATTGACTATCGCGATTATGCAGTTGAACGAGACGTGTTACAGTTGAATTTTCGATGAGCTCGCATAATTTTTATACGTGCTTATCGAATTAATTGTCAAGCGTTTGGTATTCATCGTCAACCATACTTTCTGCTTTTATTGTTATTTGCTTTTTCATATTTTTTTTTATGTAATTACATCCTATTTTATTTTAACAAGATGCTAATGCCAAGCATCTCTTGAATTTAATACTTTCTCTGTCTTTTCTACAAATATTAAAACTAAGAATCGCTTCGTATATTACGATTCAAATTTTTATCTAGTGATTTAAAGAAATAATGAGGTACCTAGTTTTTAAAGCTATATAATAATTATCAAATATGATTTAGTAAATTTTAGTAATATATGTCTGGAATAGTTCTGACTGAAATATTTTTGGTATTTTTTTTTATTTCCGGGTCTTTGTTTTATAATTTGCAATATTTTAATTGTATAAGTGCGTTTGTTAGCTGTTTTGTTGGTTTTGTCCAAGAATAATAAATTCTTCCGCGTTTGACTCACCGCATCTTATTAATATGAATTTCAATACCTGCCTCGTTAATGTGCGAAATGGATTTTATCGTAACTATTGTAGAATTTTCCTCATATTTTATCAATCAAGTTAGTTTTTCAATAGTTTGTGCTATATTTTTGAATTTTATCTCTTGGTCCAAAAAGCGAAATGACGACATTTGTTTGCTCAGTCATTATATTTTTAAAACAGCTGAGATTGAGTTCATTGATTACCATTAAAAGGTTACTTCAAGTTACAATAAGCTGCTAATTTCACTGTCAAGGTAGAATTTGGCCAAGTTGAAAAATTTTTCGATTCCTTGATTGACATGATTAATTTTATGATATTCTTGTTATTTTTTAATACAAGACAGCAGTGATTCTTATCAAGTACAAAGAAACATAAATATCTACCTGTATTACAAGAAAGAGGGTATTATTCATTAAAATGCAGATGCAAGGGATGCACTCAAGCACATCGCGACGTGTGGGGGAGGGGAAAACCGGTCCAACCTCGACACTAGTGACCGTACTTGGCTTGTTCATTTTTTTATGGAATTTTGAATTTAAGTATTTTCTTTTCAATTTCTTATGAATTGTTTATAACGTAAGTTTGTGTTAATAATCTTAATTTTTTTGGCTTTTTTATGTAAATAAGAATTTTTCATAGCATCTTGAAAAAGTACCACATTAGCTAGCAAAACAATCCCTACAGATAAAAAGAGGGAGATTCTTTTGTTTTTAACCTAACACGCACAAACAATATTGTTTCAAAAATACGCAGAAATAAAATAAAGTAAGGCTAAAATCCTTGATAATAATAAGAAACTGCTATAGCAATTTGAAACGGGCGACATCGATAGTCATTGGCTCGTGTAGCCACAGAATACGGATTACTACCCGGTAGAGCGCGTTGAAGTCTTCCGTACGACGGTTTGTGGAGCTTTAAAAAAAAACTTTACTTCTCTATTGTTTCATACTCTTTGGTTTCAGTAATTTGACATAGGGCGTTGTTAGGAGAGCCTAGCGGCATGTATACGTTGTCTACCGCACGTCTAAAGACTACCATTTCTCCGGAAGAAAGTTCCACCGAAAGCGGTTCTCTCGATTGGAATTTTGGTCGGACACGTATTACTGACACAGAGTCGGCGCGCCCACCTGCCAGCCACCACACCTGAGTCAAAAGTGTGTCAACCAACTCCTCCAAGCCGTCACAACTTTCACATTACCTTAAATTAACACACGACTAGATAATATCTAAGACCCACCTTTTCCACGCCGCGGGGCGTTCTTAGTTTAAAATCCGGTTATGCACTATCAGGGTTGGGGTTAACGCACGGGCACTGTGCTTGAACACTAAATTCACAACACTGGAGTCACAAGGTCCACATGGTAGGCGGGCCGGTGTGATCGCGTCGGCCGCCGATACAGCACTGAGGCTTTCTTCAAGACAGCGGCAGCGCGGGCGCAGGTAAGAATGAGAATGAGACGCACACAGACGCACGGAGGCTGTTTCTGTGCCTGTGTTTGTGCTGTGACAATACGTTTCTGAATTTTATAGTTTAAAGGACTTCCTTTGGTATTCATGGTACCTGTGGCATCTTTATTGGAACTATTGTCACGGATTTCCAGGAAACTGGCTTTACAAATTTTTAGAAAGGTACGATTATAAATATTGCGTGTAACCGGTAGCCAGTATTGTTACCAAGCGGCGGCATTTTTTCCATTATATATCTCTCTGTCTGGAACTATACCGATCCCGCAAGTTATATATTTTACCCTGGGTTTGTCAAACAATAATAATGGCTTTCTGATTTTTAGCAAGTGAAAACTAAAATGTAAGTTACGTCTGCGTAAGCACTAACTTAAACACATTCGAAGACAGTAGGCGACAAATGCCGCTGTCTCCTCCATTAAGGTATGCTGCCCATTAATATGAGGACCACGAATGTTTTGTACAAGCGAGTAACAGTATGATGGGTTCGAATCAAAATAACTGACCAAGGAAGGACTGCAGTTCTTTTCAAGTTTTTGAGAAGGTATTTTTAGCTTGGTGAGTAACTAAACTAGAAATAAATGTTGCCATACCCTCTACACTCGTTGCAGAACCAATCACAATTTAGAACCTCCAATCGAGATTGCGAAGGGTAAGGTTCATATCTCTCTCAAATAAGTCACTCATTTGACGTATACCTATTTGAGAATCGTCTATTAAAAACTAAAACGTTTGCTGGATAGAGAAAACGCATGGATGTACAAGCTAGCATTTCAATGTCAATTTGTGTAATAATTCATCGATGTCATTTGAATTTTATTGCAATGTTCACCTTGTTAATGAACTGTCTCTACATAATATTTAAATAAATTCAAAAGAGAGTTACATAAAGTGATCAGTTCGCAAACGTTTCAGAAATGTAAATTACGCGACGGAAGTGATATATATACTTTATACTATTATATTATACTTTCACCGGGTAAAAGCTATGACGTCACTCGGTCAAGACCATGACTGAAGAAGGAGAAGCAGTACAAGTTACCGTTTGGGGCCGTGTGTGGAATGAAACGTGACACAAGGTGTCAATTTGATAACGGATTCTTGGCGTAGGAGCTATGCTTTTGAAGCATTCCACTTTTGAGCACCAAGAACTTCCGCACTTACGCTATTCCACTTTATGCACTTTATACCAATAGATTTTAAGCTTGGTGCGCAAAAGTGGAATAGTTTTAAATTGGTGCGCATCTTTTAGGTGCGCAAAAGTGGAATTCTTCATTCTTTTGAGTCACAAAGTTGTCTTGATATTTATTTGGTGTATGAAAACCTGCAAGTTGGGCGAGAAACTGCTATACACGACATATAGAGCAAATGCTGTATCAAAAGAGATGAAAACTAAGTTCAGCGGCGCGTTATGGGACCACAGTAGAGAATGACGCGCGGCGACCAACAATGGGCCATAATACCTACTTGACGTTTCTTTCATAGGCGATTTTCCCCTAGCCAAGCTGTTTTGCCCATGTAAAGATGCTATAACCTCAATAACTAGATCAAGTAGAAAGTAACTGAAAAGTCTACATGATTCTATAAAGTTTTATCTTTTAATACTTAAATGTTTATTAAACGTATTCACTAGATAAAAATTTAAAGAAAACATCACTAAAATAAAAATAAATCTTCATCTCCTTCTAAAGTTAACTTAACTCATATTAATATGTTACGATTCAAATCTTGATATACTTATCACCTATTGATAAATCTTAGGTTACTTTATATCAGTTAACAAAACACTAATTCCTTGTTTTTGTAATCAAAACAAGTTTTAAACAAACAATTAGGTAATTACATAGTAATGAAATTATTTCGGGATACATTATGCCGATTGCGTCAATAAATTTAGTAACTAGTATTGCGTATCCAGTCTTACTTGCTAATTGGAGTAGCTAATTGTATTCAGTAGGTAGGTAGTTCAATTGCCTGCGTCACTTCAAATTGTAGGTTTTACGTAAAAGTTACAATCGCTCTACAATAATGCGTTTTATAATTACATATTCAGTAAAAACTTTTTACAATCTTTATCTTAATACGTACTTCTTCTAAATTTATTCTTCTTCTAAATTTATTCAAATCCTCTCCATCCAAAGGTTGCCTGGAAGAGATCGCTATTTAGCGATAAGGCCGCCCATTGTACATTTAATGCAACCCGTTTTGTATATATCATAGGAATATGTTTCGGTGTTATTTATGTACAATAAAGCGTTTTCATTCATTCATTCATTCATTCATTCTTTTTCAACTTTTTTATAGAAATCTTGTGGAAAATGCTTTTTTTTTCAATAAAATCTCACTGATCAGGATCACTTTGAATCGTCATAAGGTTTTGTATTAGGATTAGTTTGCTAACTTAATTAATTCTATAAAGATCTTTTTTTTAATTTGTTAGCTGCTGATGCGTTTATATTTTATTGCACAAAATCCATCATTTCAAAAAAACAACTTTCATCATCATCATCATCCACACCCTGAATTCACCCACTGCTGGGTATAGGCATCTCTTTGTCTTTGTCCACAAAACAACTTTAATAACGAGAAATAGGTAATATTTTGAAATTGTCCGTTCCATGATTTTCATCAATTGGCGTATTTTTAAGTTACTCTAGCATTTTAAATCTAACAGAAACTGATAAGACTTTAGAAGTCGACAAATTGAATAAGATAAGTGTGCTTACAATCTTGTCTACGCCCAATTTTCCCATTCTATTTTCAGAACGCTGCGCGTCTATAAGTAACTTTATATCCATAGTGAGACTTCTGTACATTGATAGGCAAGTACTAACTACTAATGGTTGCATGAAGTATTTCCACGGATTGTAAACTATAAATTAGCGAATTCGGCTTTGTTACTCCGCTTCCGTAGACAAGTTTTGATATTATTTGTTGGAATGTGGTACCTAGTTAAGATCTAATTTACCTGCAGTCGAAACTTGGAAAGTGCATTAAGTAGATGCATTGCATTAGGCATGCTGTTTCGTAATTGGATTTGCATAGTAATAAAAATGTTCGTAGAATATTATTTTTAAGTAAACTGCATTGGTGTTTTGAAAATGGAAAAAAGCAAAATTCATAATTCTATAGCAACTAATTGCCAAGAAAAAAAAAAGTTTCAACATCAAAAATAAATAACAAAAAAAAATTCACAACTGGTTACGAAACTTGGTATCAACACGGCTAAAGGGTTAGAAATGAAGCTTTTTTTTTTACGTCAAGACAAATATTCCAAAAAGACAGCTGATTACATTGTAAATTGTGTTTCTATAGAACACTAAGACAATGACTGTAATTTCGTGGGAGTCTCTTTTACGGTACCTGTTCCTACATTGTCTAAAGAGTTACGGTTTCTTGTACTCAACTTCCTTATTGTAGTTCCGATCACACATTTTTGTTCCGCTTGAACTAAAAAAACCACGAATTGAAAATATTCGTATTTTAGATTGAAATAAGTGAGAGTTATATTCACATTTTTCGCTCTACAACCTGACATAGTGTTGACCAAATTGAGCTGGTATTTGTATTTTGTAATTAGTTTTTATCAAAGGGTTAGGGCGAGGCCCCATTAGTGCGTTGCCCCGGCTTGTTGCAATAGATCAACGTATTGTATTCGTTGCGTTTACCTGTAATAATCCATAGACGCAATAATAGGGCCTCTCTCTTACACAAAAACCTTAAAAAACACTTTATTTACTCGTTCGGGTGTTACCACACCAATTATTATTGATCACTGCATTGATCGATAGTTGGATGAGAGCAGTCGATCTCGATCGATGGCATTGATCGCTTGTAGCTGAAGTTGTGCTAGCACACGTTTGCTGACTCTAGACTCTAGAGTCTAAACTAATGTAGTTGTACAAGATCATTTTGGCTGGTTCTAAACTTTTCTAAATCAACTCGTGTCTTTGCTGGCAGTAACTACACGTACAATTTGTATGTAAACTAGCAATGTTCGCTAGCTCTACGATAGAGTTATAGGTGTTAGTTTTTTAAACTGAAATAAACAAAAGAAGGAGGATTACTCCAGAGAGTTCCACGTTTTATTTCATTTAGCCCGAACAGAAAATTGCACTTAGCACTTAGGTTAGTAAATAATTTTCAGGTTTAGTGTTTTTATGACAGTTGTTAATAGTGTACTGCTTTTACGGAGTACTTAGTTGGAGTAAACTGATGGTGAGTATAATCACCGGCCTAGGTGTAGTTGTAGAAGTAAGTACTGGCTAAAACCACAATTTGAAGTTTTAGGAGGTGAAGAATATGAATAATTTTATTATTTTATTTTCATTTTTTTTTTATAGAATCACGGCAACACTACATTTCGTGGATTAGTAAGAAAAATCTAACTCTGCGCATACGCCAATCTAGAAAGTTAAGCCGGAGACATTTTTGAAAATAACCTTTAATCAAATATTGCAGATACTACGTTCGTCAAGTTTCTTTTTCGTCTTGTTTTTGTTTCGTCAAGTAACGACTTACTCCTTGTACTACAGAGAACAGAGGACAGAGCCCGTAGTCTGAGCATTTGTTTTACTTTCGACTCGATTATAGCACACGCAAACGCATTCGCAAAGCGAGAAATGTTGTTGGGAATTGCATAATTCCAAAATCTTCCGCTAGAGGCGCCTATCCGGGTTTCATACAAAATTTCTCGCTTTGCGAATGCGTTTGCGTGTGCTATACTCGAGTCGAAAGTAAAACAAATGCACAGACTACGGGCTCTGAGCACCGAGTCTGTGCATTTGTTTTGACTTTCGACTCGAGTATAGCACACGCAAACGCATTCGCAAAGCAAGAATTTTTTTATGAAAACCGGATAAGCGCCTCTAGCGGGAGATTTGGGAATTGTGCAATTCCCAACAAAATTTCTTGCTTTTGCGTGCATGTGTGTTTATTCTGTTAAATTTATACGGATGACAAAACACAGAATGCGTATGCGGATCAGTCGCGGACGCACGCGTTTATGTAATTTCGGATTTACGGGGAAATAAAAGGTTTGAAAGCTCAATCAGTACGAATGGCTTAGGGGAGTTGTTTCTGATAGCTATCAGATCCGTAATTAATTTTATCATTAACTCTCTCAAATATTAGCTTTGTTGCCAAGGGGTAATCCCAATCTGTATGGGATATGTTGTTTACTTCCATGGCTTTCCAATAAATTGATGTTTACTTTTCCATAGCTTTCCAATAAATTGATGGGTTATTTTTACATTTTATAGATTTAAAAATGAATAGGAACCTTAACGTACAGCTAAATGGTTCATTCCGTTCCTAAAACTAAACCTTTTCTAAAAAAAAACATTGTCATCACCCAAATGATAATTCAATACAATGTAAAAACTTTCAAGCATTAAAAATAATCATCAGATTATTTTTAAATTAATTTTAGATTAAACTGGTCATCACTTGAGTGCTGAACGATTTCAAATGAACCAAGTTTTCGCGTGCAATTACTTGCCAAATTGTATAAAATTGACATGCCAATGTTATGTATATAACGAAATGGTTAAATAAATAAATATCAAAATTAAAATAAATCCTATTCCTAAATACGTTTATTCCAAAAAAAATAGTGAAACGACCTCAGCTTGAGAGAGAGATAGAGAAATATTTATTTGGCACACAACACAACACAGGTACAACACAGTAAAATAATTACACAATAAGAAAACAATACAGAATGAATTAGAAAAAAAAATAGAACAGATTAGCACAGAATACGTAATATTAACTTGATGCTACGGTATGTTGCCATACTGCCGCGCTGGTATTCACAACTAAATTTTTGATTGCAAAAGTAATTGAGCGCGATTATTGGTACCCACTTCCTCGAAATGAGAATTGCAGGATCGTTAGAAGACGCGTCGTTTGACGCACCTTTAGCACAACTGCGCAGCTTTAGCACGCTCGTCTCGCTCGCTGGCAATGAAAAAGGGATAATTGCATATTCTTCCCATTATCTTTTTTCATTTTACCTCGTGAGTTGGGGCGCAATTCTCTCATGGTTTATATTTGTTTATTTATTTTATTAGGACAACCAACAAAGATAACTCAAGAAAAACAAAATGAACAAGATAATGCAATTAAAAACCATGTGTTTCTTCAATTAAAGGATGCCATGAGCAAAAACATTGTATCAACTTTGGGTAGTATCCAATACAGTCTTCTTCATAATTTTTGAACAGTGATTTTTTAAAAAAATATGAGGAATAACTACTTACTTACATGTCCCTTACGAAGTTTATTTGATTATCTCGTTCACATGAAGCTCGATCTATTTCTTGCGATTAGTACATCTTTTTTCCATCGCACTTTTTATATCTGAGGGTAGTGATCAACTCCAGCCATTATTCTCTTTACGATCGAACACCATTTGTGTAATTGATTTGTAAAATCTAATTTTAACTGTTCCAGATAAACTTAGCTTATAAAATTGTCATTCTCACTCGCTTGGTCATGAAATATCGAACACGAGACATATCGCGCACTCGTTAGAATCGCACCTGCTTATTCAGCTAAATTGAGTTTTGAAAACGCGTTTCTTATTAGTAGAAGCGCGTTTTGTTATCTCAGTTTATGGGGCAAATGCTTTACGTAAGCTTTGGTCTAAAGTATTGTGGTTTTTCCTTGGATTTTGACACAGTCTTTACAGCGAGTTTTCAATAATATTTTTTACAATCCTAGCAATATCAAAATAACCAAGTCATTTAAAACTGAAACAGCAACTCGTTTTTAGTTTGGTTTGTTTTTGGTTTTTGTTTTATTTTATTTTACATTGTAGATTTCACTAATATCGTAAGAATAGGAATGACTTTCATTACGCTTTGCGGTAAGGCAGTTTAGTGTCTCATGTGATCATAAAGTTTAACTTGCTATTCTTCGTTTAACCTTTTGTAATGTAAACTACATTTTTATAAAACTAGTCTACTTTGCTGTTTCTTAGTCAAAAGACGCGCCCACTTCATCTTCACTAAAACAAATTGCCACATTTTGAAAACGTTTAAAACAAGGTAGAAATGTTACGAAATCTACAAAACCGTTGCAAGTCACAGATGGTCAGAGCAATCCTTACTCATTTCATTCTCCTCGTTGTTAAAAGGTGAATTTCCGAAAGTCGCGACAGCCTCTTGCGACTTGTCGCTTTCGTTTTCTAAACGGCATTTTGTACCAAAGACGTAAAACAAGTATGAGATGATATTCGCAAAAGTATAATAAGTACCGTACCTATTTCTGCCGCCAAGCAGCGATGCTCGCATTGCTGTGTTCCGGTTTGAAGGGTAAGGGCGCCGGTGTAATTACAGGCACATGAGACTTCAAGATTTTTACGTCTCAGAGTGATGGACGCAGTGCATTGCCTTACAGGGCACGTCCTCATTGGACTTGCTCTGTGAGGTAATGCATTGTTATAGGCAGAAGTTACTACTTAACATCAGGTGAGCTATCAGTTTGTTCCATTACTTTTATCGTTAAAAAAAAAGTACATATTTTGATTTAAATTAACTATGATTTAAAGTCTCATCATCATCAACCTATACAAGTCGACTTATAAAGATCTTTGGAACTAGATACTTAAAAGTGGCATACATTCTTCACTGCTGGGATGGTTTCTTAAACGAACTTTGCAGTTCTTTGATAAAAGCCGACCTATAGGCCGTAGAATCCCCAGTCTCTCGAACCTTGGCATGTAGCATAGCTTGTCCTGTAAATAAATAGGAGTGTGTATAGCCGCAGGGCCGGCGGCGGCGGTTGCATAAGATCGTTCCTACACGGTTTATGGTTGGTTAGAACCTCACTGAGTCGCATAGCTCAGAATGCTGACTTAAGCTAAAAGTTAGACAGATTCTCGTCGTAATTTTACATTCAAATCTTTTGCTTAATTTCTGGGTCTTATTCCAGTGAGAATAGTTGAGCTCGTTTGGAAGAAACAAGTTTGGAACTTTATCTAGTCTAGAAAAGTTGGTTTAATTGATTGGGATCTTGTAGAAATTAAATTTTATAGTGAATCTAGTGGATCGATAGTTTAACTAGCAGTTCTTTTTAGTAACATCAAGATGATAGAGCAATCATATGGGTTTGCCACACAGAAATGTTTGTTCTCAGTAGGGATCAAACTACAGCATGGAAAGCAGAGCTATTGCCGACTGAGTTGTGAGGTTGTGACACACGTAGGTAGCTTGAATCAGTCATAAATGACAATAACCTAAAATATATTATGACGTAACCAAATAACTCCTATCTATCATGACGTAATAGCTATGCTGTCACCAGATGCCAACCATGTATCATAGGATTGAATTATGACCATCCAATTGCGATACTGAATGCGATATTGTTATCAAAACGTTTTAATAATAGCAATAAATTATAATACGAAGCGGTATTGTTATTTGAATAGAAAACACGTGAAAATATTAACAAAATCGTAGAAATTGGGGGTTGGAATTGGCCATCCCCGTTATTGCTTGGCCCCGAAGTAGATTACCAAATAGTTACTACATAGTCAGTGGACGGTAGGTACCACAGTAAACAGAAATACGATTGTCACGTGGCCAATAGACTGGAGGAATAATTCATATACCTAATATGAGATAGCTAATTACGCCGTCATCACTTGCACCCAACGCGCGGCCGCTAATTACTCAAAGCCCGGGAGCTAAACATTCACACAGTAAGCCGGTGATAAAAGCTCATTTAAAGGTACAAAACCAAAGACTTCGAGTACAAAGCAAACCCACGTAAGTACGGCCGATGGTTCCTGGTGAAGTTAGCTGCTGTTTGTGACGGCAATCGTGAAGTTAGCTGTTTGTGATGCACGAAGATAATTTTGTTTGAATTGCGGATCGGAACGCGAAACTTCGCTTCTGGCCACGTGGTTCGACCGCATGGTTCGATCAATCTGACTACGTCACGACGCGCTGGTTTTATTGTCCAGAGAGATTGATTTACATTCAAGTTTTGGTATTTTTTGAAACAACACCTAGCACTTTTATTTTAATATTGTTTATTGTGTTATTGTGAGTATATTTTGTTGTTTAATTTATATTGTTGTTTAATTTTGTTGGAATTTTAACCAATATTTACTAAGGTCGTTACATAAAGTGTGAGCCATTGCAATAAATGTGTGTAAAGTGGTTTCTCTGAATGTTAAAATTAGTTTTCCGGTTTTGAAGAGAAATCCACCATTTTCTCTTCAAAACAAACGACAGCCAACTTGACGAATAACTTGACTTATATTATTTCAAATATATCACTTGACACTGGCAAAATTGTCTGTCGAAATGACGGACAGAGGCCATTTTTTAAGAGAAGAAGAAGAAGAGATTGCTGTAGTTTTCTTAAATCTAAAATATAATAATTCTTCTTTATGTATTTACTCATAAGGAATAGTCATTCCTATCAGTAAATTGGCTCACTCAACCATTACTAAGTTACAATATTGAATGGTTTAGTTTCAACCATATTTCTACGTAAATGTGACTGAACGCCAAACCAGCCAAACGTTCTCGTGCGAATGAGGTCTCTCATGATTTATTATCAAAATTTCTCACTCCTCTAGAATAGACACATACACTTTCGACATTATACAAATTGTTCAAATTGCCTGCGTCAATGGTGACGTCAGCATATGTAACGAGTTTGGTGCTTACTGATAGAACGTTGATGATGATTAATAAAATCAGTGGTAAATTAGTATACTTTAGCAATAAGGTTTCAAAACAGCAGCATTTGTTTTATAGGTACCTACCTACTTAGGTACCTACATAAAAGTAATCTGGTAGGCAGTTTACTTGTTAGTATAGTGCCTTCTGGTAAGATCGGCCTAATATTAAGTCCGGATAAATAACGTAACTAAGCAATTATCATATAAAAATATCGCAGAATTGCTTGGCATCCGGACTTCCACTTACGCCGATCTTACCAGAAGGCACCTTAATACATATTTTATGACCTAAAACTATGTAGGTACTGATTCATTATTTTGGAAGTAGGTATGACTATTTCGTGCGTATAATTGACTTGACTTGACTTATTTATTACAATTTTAACACTTGACGTCGAAATGACGGACACAGGCCATTTACTGAAGAGAAGAAGAAGACTTCTATTCTGTTTTCGACTGATTTTTACTGAAAAATAAAATACGTTTACTCGAAATTCCAAAGGTATTTGCAGTTTGTAATAAAATTGCACAATAGTTAATGCATTAATATAAATTTAAAACAGTGCCTGATAATATAATAACAGCAATGCACTCAGGCTTAATACTCAGGTATTGCTAACAGGCGCCTTATACGTTTGTTTTATTATTATTTTCTTAAACTCGTAGGTAGGTAGGTAGGTACTATTTATCTATTTTGTCTGAAGTAGGTAATGCCACAGAATATTATTTGGTACGTAATGCTTTGAATTGTAACATTTACCTAGATACTAATCTACCTTTAAATCAACCCCGGGGTGATGCCGTTGTAGGTATTATAGTTTTCCTTATTTTCTCCAACATCTAGAGTCTAGACAATAAATCTGTTTTTATAATTTGAAAATACAAATTCTAGGTATTTACGTGTCGAAGTTAAAGTTCCATTCAGGGTTGCCGCAGCGTGAACTTCTAAAAGGAAACCACTGTACCCTATTTATTTCCTTTACAAATTAGACGGATGTTTCTTCGGAACTTTGTTGAGTTTGCGGTCTGTTGTACCTCGGCAAGACAATGGAAGATATCTTCGGTAGAGCTTTATGAGCGTACTAAAACTACTTACGACAGCGGTGGAAACGTGAAAACGTGTCGTACCTAAAGCTAGCGCACAGAATACCTGAGCCCGTAGTCTGTGCATTTGTTTTACTTTCGACTCGATTATAGCACACGCAAACGCATTCGCAAAGCGAGAAATTTTGTATGAAACGCGGATAAGCGCCTCCAGCGGAAGATTTTGGAATTATGCAATTCCCAACAAAATTTCTCGCTTTGCGAATGCGTTTGCGTGTGCTATAATCGAGTCGAAAGTAAAACAAATGCACAGACTACGGGCTCTGTACCTCTATTACGAACAAATCTGACAGTCGCTGCGTTAACTAAATTATTCGAGTTATATTGCGCGTCAATGCCAGCTCGATTGCCAACCTTTGTAGTGTCACCGCGCAGTGTATCTCGGATACGCTAGCGTTACAATACGTTTGCGAATGTCACATTATTATTTAAATCCAATCGACCTAGGAGTACAAAGGCCTTTTCTCCTCAATTTAATTACAAAGGCTCGGGGATGCTCAACACTTTGTTTGTGCCAGGCAATGTGATGTGATGTAAATATCTCATTACTTGACCGGTCACAGCGTACCAGGATGTGGTAAACAAAGTTACCCTTAACTGAGAGACCACTTAGTTAAGTAGACTCACCGATTGGATTTAGTGACGTAATAAAAACATTTTGCTGATGTTTTCTTGAGATCCAACTTCTTAACCCCAAAGTAATGGAATGCAGTAAACATTATTGTGCATTTTTGTTTTCCTAATAATATTTTTCAACTTACTGTTTTGGTTGAGTCAGTTAAAAGTTCTTATAGTACAAGCTTTGCTTAGCCTATGAATAGAAGGAGCTCTGTGAAATGTCCATTAATATTTATTTAGTTACGAGTTAAAGTTTATGTATAAAATATATCTGATTCAAATTACTACTAATACCCGAGATTCCTTGATGAAAATACCTGTGATAATAATTAAGGAAATGATTGCACATGTTACACAAAACAAGGTCAAAAACCATCACAAATTCAGCTTTCTTACAATATTTTTTTATTTAACTAAAAGCTTTCATTTTTAAGTATCCAGATAAAACCTTCAAAATTCACCCAATCGCCCTCATTTCAGTCACGGGTTAAAAAGGGCTATCTTTGGTTTCAAATATGGATTAACTTTCCTTTCCCGAAAATTGTGAGGTCTCTTTCTAATCAGCTGTTTACTTTGGCTTATAAGTGCTTCATAGAATGTATTCGTTCGTAATTGTGCTTCAAACTTCTCGCAGTGTTCTAAGAGAGTTGGATAGAGAAATTTTAGCTCAGCATGATCCAATGTTGGGAAGAGATGGTGGAGCGCGTGATCTCCGAATCGCGTGATGGACTTGAAGTGGTTGCCGGCATAGTCGATGCGTTCAACTATAGCGTCCAGTTGGTGGATGCCCCAATCTATGTTTTCATCTCTGAAAGCAAACGGAAATGTATGCTATTGGTAATACAGTGCCTTGATCACGAATAAATGTGACAATCGCAAACGTATCGTAACGCAAGCGTATCCGAGATACCCTGCGCGGTGACACTACAACGGTTAGCCGTCGAGCTGGCAGTGACGCGCAATTTAACTTGAATACGTTAACGCGGTGACTGTCAGATTTGTTCGTGATAGAGGTACAGTAATACCAAGCAAATCTTGACATGACAGGTCACAACATCACAGCTTAGTCGGTATAGGTATAGCTCTTTCTTTGGGATACGAGTTTTGACATTTTTTGAAACGACACAGCACTTTTATTTTAATAGTTTTTCTTGTGTTATTGTGAGTATTGTTGTTTAATTTTGGTGGAATTTTAACCAATAATACTTAGGTCGTAACATAAAGTGTGAGCCATTGGAATAAATGTGTGTAAAGTGGTTTCTCTGAATGTCAAAATTCGAGTTAGGTTTTGAAGAGAAAATCCACCATTTTCTTTTCAAAACAAACGACAGCCGACTTGACAAATGACTTGACTTGACTTATATTATTACAATTATATCACTTGACATTGGCAAAATTGTCTGTCGAAATGACGGACAGAGGCCATTAACGAAGAGAAGAAGAAGCTCTTCCTTTCGGTTTTGGGTTCGACCCCAACCAAGAACAAATATTTTTAAGTGATGGTATACTCGTAAAATTTTCTTTTACAGAACGTTTTACTAAAGAAGAATTTTTGCAGATGATAAGTACTATGGTATTTACAAAAAAAGTATAAAAATATTGTATCAACAATTTATTTCTCACTCATAGGTAGGTACATGTATGCTTTGCTTAGTTTGGGATTATATGATCTGTGATTTGGGACAAGACGATGAATATTTATTTGAATAATTTATATCAATTTGGAAATTTCATTCATTCCCGTAACGAGCGTTTAGTAATTACCGCCTCGAATAATATAACAGTTCTAACGTAATCCCCTGATTATTCTATCACCAAAATCAATATTGACATTGTGAATAGTCAATCATATCCGTGAATGGTATTATCACTAAGTGCAATTAGTCTAACCGCAAACCGAGTTCGATTTATCCAATGACAGTGTACCTGATTGAATTATTATGCCAATCAAGGATTAGCCATTCATCCGGTCTAGACCGCATTGGGTTAACCAGTACCTACCTACTTCATACAGTCAGGTAATGGATAACATGAAGGAAGGCATTGTTTTTGGTGCAATCAATATCAAGTCGATTTTTTGTTAGTTGTGTATAGGTAGGTAATTATTATTATGAAAATAACACCTACAAGATAATATTTAATTTAATTACACCTACGAGCTACGAGTATGTAGACCGTATGTTAGTTTTCAACTCTAACCTTTGAATACCTCTGAGACAGTTATAGCGAAACTTGTAACCCTTTTATATCGGTTACATTTAATTTTAGGATGTTTTAAAGTAGATACGTTGTCAATCTATTAATGGCAAGCCAACAGTAAGGTAATTGCCTGACTTTTACATTATTTGCTTGTCGACCAACGTCGCTCGTGACTGCTCACGTTGTCGTCAGTCACAACAACTGAGCCCGTAGTCTGAGTTTTGTTATGTTGATTTGCGACAAGCGAGAGTCGAGAAACTAGCAGTTTTTGTATGGAGAAAAATAGTTTGGAAATCTCCCGCTAGAGGCGCTTATCTGATTTCCATACAAAATATCTCGCAAGTCGCTTCTCAATATGCGTTTCCACCAACAAAACAAAACTCAGACTAAGGGCTCTGTCTGCGTATTTCACTCTTTCTAGCAACAGGGGTGGCGTATTGCGGCTTTAGTACTTCTTTCCAGTTTTTTGCATGCTGTATGCATTGGTAAAATAATTTTTTTGGCATTGTTTTGTGCAAAGGTGCAGGCGTATAACCTGTCTATTGGTATCATGTCACAGGTTACATGGAGTAAAACTATTGGGAGCTCCCAACGTGTCCTACATTAAAACTTCACCTAGAATTTAATTCAAGCTCTGAGCTGTATAAATGAGAATGCATTTGAAGCTGCCAAAGCTCAGGAAACTTAGGATTGAACTTAAGCTAGGAAGGATCAGGCAAGCATAAATTTAATTAAACAAACGGAAAAATAGATGTATGAACTTTAGTGCACCTGTTCCAGATTTTTTAAATCTATTTCAAGACTTCAGTAGGCCATGTGATGGCTTTACCGCAGAGCGTAATGGACATAAAAGATGATGATTTTTTAAATTTTGAAAGTCCAAATGTCCAAATCTTCGAAATTGATAGGGGACGTATCATAAAATTTTGTTCATATTTAGTGATATGAACAAAATTATTAATGAGTATTAGTATACTTATAAGTAGGTACTAATATTGTAAAAAAAAAGGCAACCAAAGTTTTTGACCTCCATGGTAAGAGCTAATAATACTATTTGGTAGGGCCGAAAGCATGATAAATTAACAAAAAAAAAAATTGAAAGAGCTTCAGTTTCCGAGATTCACAAACCCAAAATAACCAATCAGCTACTCTGGTCTTTATCTCTGAAGGGACTACTTAACATCTGCCATTTACCTTGGAATATCTCCTTCAAAGAAGTTTGTGTGCGAATGGTGACCAGCCGTCAATCCGAAGACGGTAAAAAAGAAACTGCTAGTAAAGTTGATGGTCAGCCAGAGCGCCATCGTCCACAGCACAGGCAGACCTCCAAGCGAGTACATCCAGATTGGAAGAAAGACTGGTAGAATGTTCGCCCAGGTATAAGTCTTGCCTTCTAAGTTGGTCACCACGGCTATGATTCTAAAACGTAGAAATGCACAATGCTGATTTCCTGCTCAAGCACTGATCCGGACTGAAGAAAAGACTTTTGTATGAGAATCTCTACTCAAATCTTCAGGGTTATAGCGGATTCGTACCTTCTGTTACACTTACAACATATCGGCATGGGCCCAAGAGAGTGAATAAAGTAAGACATTTTTAGATTTAGTTGGGCCCATGAATGTTGATTCAATTGGGCCTTATTGATAATAAAAAAAAAGCGTTTAGTTGGCAGGAACTTTAAGGGGTACACTTTACAATCAGTGTTCATTTATTTTAAAGAAGTAGTAGTAGTAAGTAAGAAGTATAAGAATGCAGAATAATTCAAATATTTTCTACTATTGAATTTGCACAGTATATAATCAAAGTGCAAGGAAAGCTGTATTGAGACCCGTCAGTGTCAGTAACAAGAATGTTATATTTATAGCGCATATCTCAGGCTTGTGGTAGTGACATACCGACAGTTAACGGTGCCATACTCATTACAAATTTAGGCGCACTTTGGTTATTACCTGATACAACGTAGAACAGAAGTAGCGACACTGAGTAGGGAAGTAAATAACAATGATTAACCACATTTACGAATTGTGACATAATTTTGATTATTCATCGTCAATGGGATTAAATCGCTATGCATAGCAATGATTAAATTAATCAGAAATTCAGTAGTCTATTAGCTCTCGCGTAAAAATAGGAACAAAATAATTAATTATTCACGAGAAAACTTTGGTGAAATTATTACGAATTAATTATTTCATTTGTAAACAATGATTCCGACCAAAACTTTTAATTATTGTTTACTCCGACCGAAATCATGAAAATTGGATGGTGTCGGGAAAATTTTAGTTTTCAGTTTAATATTAAAATGGAAATAAAATATATTGTGTACCTTAATAATTGTAAATAAATAATTTTATACAAATCTATTTGCAACGGTTTGTAGGTAGTTCAACTGTTGAATGTGTTTTTTGTTAATAATATAAATATTGCTAATACTGTATAGTTATAGGCAGAAGTTCCCACCTAACATCAGGTGAGCTATCACCTTGTTCCATTACTTTTACAAAAAAAAACTAAAAAATTGACGTAATTTTCCGGTTGGATTTACATACACCAAAACGTCTCTGGTTCCTATTCTGATTACTTATCTAACCTAACCTAACCCGAATCCAGACTATTCTACTAACCTACTATTATTTGTCCAATAAATACAATACCTAAAAACAATACGTGGTGATTTACCAACCACTAAAAATTTACAAACGTACTTACTCTTTAGCCAGTAATCCAATTAATGAGAAAAGGTATATAATCGGCCAATAAAAAGCTCCCATCTGTGCCCAGATAGGTTTGTTCTTGTACGGCAAGTACTGTAGGTAAGGCTCTAGCATACTGAGCTCAATGTCGTTGGCTGTGTTTGTGTGAAGGTGGTGCGACATAGCATGGGAGATACGCCAGTCACTGAAAAAAATAATTATACATTTTGAAAACATTAATAAATATATAAAACAGTATCAACTAGCCAAAGATTTTTTTCTTGTCACTGGCTCTCTCATTATAAGTGCCTACTCAACAGACACGCATTAGATCAGATAGCGTTGGTTCAGATCTTTCTGCAGTCCTGTAAAATTTCTACTGATGATTGGTATGACTGAATAACTTTGTCGCGTTACGGGATCTCAAAAAACACAGTTTTTCATTATTTCACAGTTTATTTGGGTTAGTCTCGAAATCCCCTTTTAGTGGGTTTTGAGAATATTGTTCTTAAAATCCGCTTTTTTCGAAAATTTTGAATCAAGATGATTTTGATACACTTCAGTCTCAAAATCACTCTTTGGGCAAAATTACTAATCTACTTTTCTGCATCATCTTATCTCTTGAAAACTATTTCAGTCATGAATAGTGGCTAGGTACATTATGTTTGCAATGCAAATTATTATTCGTCCAAGAAATAATGATACTCACGCATACGATAACCCACTTAAGTTGAACAGGTACATCCGCCAATTGTCCGCCCTATGGAAATAGTTATGCGAACACGTGGTCAAAGAACTCAACACAAGGCCATTGACCATCGTTAGTGCAGCACCAATCATGATATTGTTTTGCCAAGCCCAACAGTTCAACGGAAAGAGGATGAGAACAGCTATCAGTAAAGAGTCTGTTACTAGATCGCTCTTTTTCCTCACATCTGCCGGAATATCATTGAGCTTGTCCATGATCTTTAGTTTTAATGTTTTGTAAAAACCGTTTTCTGCAAACGTGAAAGGTTGGTTTCTCGGTTCCGTTGCTTCTCTTACAAAGTAATTTGGTAGCAAAGTTTCGGCCACTCCTCTTAAATGGTGAGTTTCAAAGGCCTCTGTAATGTCTGTCCCCTGGAATAAGTGAAAGTTTAAATTAGTTACCAGTTTGTATGTTCGTTGTATTTATCAAAATATCTATAACATTAGAATATATTTCTTAAATTATCTATAATGGATTATGTAGTAGAGATTATTTGTAGTTGTCTACAAAATATTCTTTTTTATATATAAAACTCGTTTGAATCTGACTGACAATCGACGCACAGCCTAAACAGGTCCTATTAGAGGTATGAAATTTGGAGGGTAGTATCTTTATATAGTGTAAAGGTGCATTTTGAAAAGTAGCTAAAATTAGGATCAAAGATTTTAACCAAATAATGCGCATGCTGCTACCACGCGAGCAAAGCCGCGGGCGACACGTAGTAATACATAATTGAGTATGTTATAGGTACATAACATCAATTCGTTATACGTCTTTACTCACCGACAGACACACAGGTCAATGTCAAGTAAGTATACCTATTCCTTGACAGTAGTTCATTGTAACTAATTGTAATTCATTGTTTAAAAAAAACGTATTTTAGCAACCTCGGTATTGAAGAATCCGAGCAAAGCGGGACTCGTGCATAGCGGAACTAACCCGAAAAAAAAGTTAATTGTATTCAACAACTTATTTTGTTGGAATAACTATGGTACTAACTTATGGTATTCCTAAAATCCTCTTTTATAACACTAAAAGATAAAACATTTCAAAATATTGTTTGCTGTCATAATAATTTAGAATATAAAGTAATATGATAATTTATTACCAATATTTTATTGCTAATGGCGAACATTTTTTGCAGTAAGGTTGCATTTTTATGCAGTCATTCGGGTCGGTTCGATGTTGAGCTTAAATGATGAAACATTTTATTTGATAACCATATATCAAGGTTAAATTATTAAAATGTTCGAGAAAATAACTATGATATATTATGTACTAATATACATTTTAAAACTACAGTTTTTGGTCTGAAGTAAAGCTTACTCTACGTCGATAAAAAAATAGTTACATAACGTAATACCATGTTGCAACTTTAAGATTATAACATAATTAAGCTAAAATCGAATTTACCGGGACAATAATGGAAATGTCCGACATAATTTATTATGTAGGTTATTAATACATTCGATGTGACCGGTTTTCATCATCAATATATATAAAACTCTTTTGAAGCTGACTGAGAATCAACGCACAGACTAAACTATAATGGTCTATCTTATAAAAAGTTAGAGCGGACATTATGTCTTGTTTAACATACGTAATCAGGACATAATGTCAACTCTAACTTTTTATAAGATAGGGAGTTTGTCCTAGAGGTATGAAATTTGGAGGGTAGTATCCTTATATAATGTAAGGGTGCACTAAGAAAGGAATTTTGAAAAGTCGCATCCTAAAGGGTAGAGCGCGAGCAACGCCGCGGGCGGCGGCTAGTCAATATATATAAAACTCTTTTGAAGCTGACTGAGAATCAACGCACAGACTAAACTATAAGTCCTAGAGGTATGAAATTTGGAGGGTAGTATCCTTATATAGTGTAAGGGTGCACTAAGCAAGGAATTTTGAAAAGTCGCATCCTAAAGGGTAGAACGCGAGCAACGCCGCGGGCGGCGGCTAGTCAATATATATAAAACTCTTTTGAAGCTGACTGAGAATCAACGCACAGACTAAACTATAAGTCCTAGAGGTATGAAATTTGGAGGGTAGTATCCTTATATAGTGTAAGGGTGCACTAAGCAAGGAATTTTGAAAAGTCGCATCCTAAAGGGTAGAACGCGAGCAACGCCGCGGGCGGCGGCTAGTCAATATATATAAAACTCTTTTGAAGCTGACTGAGAATCAACGCACAGACTAAACTATAAGTCCTAGAGGTATGAAATTTGGAGGGTAGTATCCTTATATAGTGTAAGGGTGCACTAAGCAAGGAATTTTGAAAAGTCGCATCCTAAAGGGTAGAACGCGAGCAACGCCGCGGGCGACGGCTAGTCAATCATAAACTTGACACTTACCTTGTTCTTGGTAATCTAAAACACGTTTACTATGTACCTACGTGGTTTGATGTAATTAATCTAACTACAATATACTAGATCCTTTTTTGAAATTGTGTTGCGTATTTGTTTGCAAAAAATTCAATAGGTAGGTACCTACAATAGTTTAAAACATTTTCAAAACATTAGTTAATGTTGTAATTTGCATTGTTACTCATTGGTAATAACATTTTGTTATTATTAACATTGGGTTTTTTGTATTTTAAACTTAGAATTTACTGTTATTATAATCCCCAGAAGGTATTCCAACCAAACCGACTTTAGTAGACAGCGAAGTTTTTTTTAATCAAGTTAAAAACCTCATGATAAAGAAATATTAAAAAAAAAAAGATTTCTGCTAGAACCCTTTCTGATTATATTTTTCTTTAAAAATACGTAAGTAGGTCGTAGGTACTCTACATACCTTAGTAAATTCAATCCATTGCGTTCCACCAGGATGAGTGTTTACAAAACTGGTGAGATCATACAGCCTATCATGGATCCTCCAAAGACCTTCCGCGCCATCTTGTACCTGCTTCCCCTTCAGCCATTGTTGGGCAGTTCTCGGTTCCGTGTTGCGAAATGTAGGGTATTTCAGTTTTGGGAAACTTTGTTGCCGTCTGTCTGGATCTGGCGCCATCTGTAATTATTATTCGTAATACTTACAGTAGGTAATTATTATCTGTAAGTATTATGAATCGTTTTTAATCGAATTTTTAACCTTTTAAAGTTGTAACACTAAAAACATATTTCAAATTCAAATTAAACTTGGTCAATTTGATGTCTAACATTTAATTAAGCTCTTAAATTATATACCTAAAATTTATAGTTCAAAATTACCAGCAATAAATTTTTTGTAGCCTGTTCTTGTGTCTGTTGTATGAAAAAACAATAATGTCTTATAATGCTTGTAAAATAAAAACAAAACAAAGTGCCGAGCATAAATTCAAACTATAGGTAGGTACCTAGTTATAAAAAAAATAGATTAGTATCGTATCAAAGTCAAAATGCGTAAAAAATAAGTGTACCTAAGTGTAGTAACAAATAATTTTACATCCTAAAAAAATTATTCAAAAATAAATGAGTTGGAGCTAGACCGTCTCTAACTTGTTTGTCAAATAATCACATCTACGAACATCTCTGTTGACCACAACATAGTTTTGACTCATTTCAACAACCAAACTACGCTCACAAATGGATTTTATCTTGCTCGGTAGTTAGTATAATAGTGCACAGTCATATTACGAGGCGAAATTTTGCAGTTCATGCTGATTACGGTGCCTTTTAATTTGCTGCACTATAATCAAGACTCGTGTTTAAACTAACTAAAGATGTAGATATATAATAAAATTGTCTTATATCAAGAAATAAATCAAGGTCTAATATTTACCTGGAAAGTAGTTTTAACGATTGGTTTACATAGATTGGTACTTATTGTAACTATATATTTAAATATAAAAGATTTTCAGTTAAACAGAGTTGAAAAAAAATGCTATAGTTTTGCGTTATAGTAACATCGTCTTGTTACATCTAAAGATATACAATTTTAAATATAATTTATGGATAATTCTAATGTCAGAAAGTAATTTAAATATAAATTTAGATGCAGATGCTTGTCAGTCATAAAAATATGATTGCAAAAACTTGACTAATATCCTCGCTTCAAGGTAAGTTAAGCTATTACGGTAACACACCGGAAAGGATATTTTAGCTAACTAGTTTAAATTTAATTGTCTTACTAATAATTCAAAACGGCTGTAATGCAACTTGGCCATACAGCACGGCCAATACTGAAACGAAGTAGGTAGGTATATAAGAGTTTATCATAAAAAGTTACTCCGGTACTTTAGAATACAAGGTTAATTCTTAAATTAGCTATATTGTATTTATCTTCTAAATATATAAAACAATTTTGAAGCTGACTTAGAATCAACGCACAGCCTAAACTATAAGTCGTAGAGGAATGAAATTTGGAGGGTAGTATCCTTATATAGTGTAGGGGTGCACTAAGAAAGGAATTTTGAAACGTCACACTCTAAAGGGTAGAACGCGAGCAACGCCGCGGGCGACGGCTAGTTATATATAACACGCCTACCAAGTAACCAACATACTTATGTATAGCAAGACCTGTCCCTGATTCATATTTTCTATAGGAAAATTATTTGAAGGTCGTCGTGTTTTCTTATTTAAAATTAAATTATAATCTTGTGTTCTGTCTCTGTGATCTTGGTACTAACTACAGCGAACGCTGTAAGATGATAGTTCCTACAGCTTCCGCCCGCGGTTTTGTCCGCATCCCGTTTGATCCTGCTGATTTTCCGGGATAAAAAGTAGCCTATGGGTGATCCAAATCAGACCAGCCAGTTGCATCGTGATTGAAACATACACACCTAAACTTTGACATTTAAAATATCAGTGGGAAGTGGGATTCAAGTACATCTATATAGACTATCTTATCTAAAATTGAATGCCGGTCAAGTTAGAATTATATTAATTCAAATACAGACAAAGATCACAAGCATAATGAGAACGATGAAGTAAGAGAGATGTTTCAGAATCTTAGTATAAATGTAGATTCGTGTTCTCTACCTACTTTTATGGGAAACTGACGTGGTTTTATGTATACATAATACACATTATGTACCAGTACAAGGGTTTTTTAAATAGGTACTTATACAACATGAAAAGAACGCGATTTTGAGACGTTTATATAAAAGACGGCTTAATATGCCGTTGCTGGTAATTGCGGTAGAACTATTTACGGAAAACGAGAGTCAAGGTAAATAATAGGTATAAGGTTACCTACGTATTTATAGTTTGCAATAAAACCGTTGCAGTTCTTGCAATTATAAAATTATGTCAAAAGGAAAATGGCTCTAAAAATATATAAAAATTCTTATTCTACAGACTATTTATATTTATTTACCACTGTTTCTTTTTTCTATTTAAACGTAGGTAGGTACTTATTTTGGTAATATTATAAAAGTAATTATACAGCATGTATCTACAATGGCGACAAAAAATTGACACACGGGTAGAGCTACTTATTAGTATTCATAAAAAAATAATTAAAGTACAGTCAGCTGCACTAGAATGTGTACAATTCGTAATTTTCAATGTAGGGCCGCAGCATTGTTACGGACTTTGACGGTCCCAATACTAAATAAATAAGTAAAATTATCAACTGTGTTCATAATTTTTTAGTTTTTATCCTGTAAATGTCTATTGCAATACGGTGACACTAGTTTGAAAGTTACGAAACGTAGACATTCTAGTGCAGCTGACTGTACTTTAGATAGATATAGATAATACTTTATTGTACACAAGGGTAAGGTACGTACAAATCTTAAAACTAATTTTGTATAGTACAATGGGCGGCCTTAATTATCTGTTTATGAATACTAATAAGTAGCTCTACCCGTGTGTCAATTTTTTGTCGCCATTGTAGATATAATGCTGTATAGTATAATATTACGAGGGAGCACATTGTGCGATAAAGCCTAGCTGATGTAATTTGTCCACGTATCTAAAATTACGGACTCTGTATTAACATCTGTATAATATTTATTGTCTGAAATAAAAATGATTGAATTGAATTGAATAAAACCCCTTATATGTATTTTTAGGCCCCATACTTACTTTTAGCAAATTTGATTTTTTTTATGTAAATTCGTTAACTAGTCCAACCGGTCGAGGGCGGTCAATTCCAAACCGAGTTTTTGACGGACGAGTTGACGATTGAGTCATGTTTTCTGTTTTATTCTGATATTGGGTTTATTAAAAAAAACCATCTTTTTACCTATCAAGTAACTTAATCGAAAAACAATAATAGTAGCTAATCTTATCTACCTACCAATTTATGAAATGACAAATTACCCACGGAAATATCTACACGTACCTACTTTCTATTATTCAATAGATAACGACTGTGCTAGCAGAATAACTACTATTAATATAAACTGGATTCATTAATTAGGCCAACGCAAAAAGTCTAACATCCCAACAAACTAAAACAACTTATATTTTACACTATCTTTTATTTTACACTAATCAAAATAACACGATTGAAAGTATAACTCAAAAGACTTACCTTTGTTATATTCCCTTATTGTTTATTTACAATACAACTGATATTGTTATTATTATTCGATGCTAAAGGCGTCCATTACACGGCTCCGATTGGCCCTGACTGATTAGTCCCGTTGCGCGCGAGTTTTTGTTGTGTTCGACTTTTTGCATCAAATTGCTCTATAATTTTTTCTACGATTAGTAACGATCTTATTTAAAGAAAATAAATAAATGCAGCGGCGTAGGTGTTTTATTAAAATGCAGTAGTAGGTTCTAATCAAGATTCAGCCGTTGGATCTTCTTTTATTACTTTTTCATACAAGTCTAAATCAGAGCAAAAAAACCTTGGTATCTATAGGTACCTACATCTTCTTTTATCAATACAAGTAATAAAGATGTCAACTAAATATCAACTTTATTACATAATTTTTTGAGTACATTTTTCTGATTCCTTATAAGCTTTCTGCGTCACTAAAACGCTGAACTAAATCAGGTTTGCTGTGATTATGTACCCCCGCGTTCATTCGCACTTTGTCGGCTCAATACGAATCCCTGCAACACAGTATCTTGATCAAGCTAGTACAATTGAGATTTACCGTCGCACCATATTGGATTTGTCCTATTTTCCCAGATGATGTTGTAGTTCTTTGCTACTGAATTTCACTCTGGGATTCGCACAAGCCTGAAAAATAATAATTGGTCAAAATAAACAACAAACTGACTAGCTGGGACCAGTCTTGACTGCCATAATGAGACCAGTTGAAAAACGATGTCTCATCACTGCATTGTGCTCTGTTACGAATTATTTTTTCGTAGACTAGAATTTTGACAACTGTAAAAAACTGTTCTTATATTTTAGACTGTATAACGTTGGAATACAGCTCATTTTGCATCACAAAGCAGCCTACAGTGATGATGATGCCTTCCCAGGGAGCGCTGTCTATTCATTTGCACGACCTCGCTGAAACATTGATGTTGGCTATGCGATTGAGTTTCTATTTGCGAGCTGAATGTTTGGACGAGGCAATACTTCTATGTCCTGTATAAAAGTACTCTGAGAATAATTATAGATGCATTAGAACTGGTTTTATGTTCGCTGGAAACTCGACATTGATTAACAAACTGAGAAAGTCCGAAATTGTAGCGGTCCCCATGAGCGTATGTAGGACTAAAGTTTACTAAGAAAAATAAAGCTTAGATTGGTATAGTTCTAGGATTAGTTTAATAGTCATCATTATAAACAACCTAATAAGTATCTCAAGTCACCAGTAGAGGTCTCCCTACATTTTCAAAAGAAACGTTCTTGAACTTTCTAGGAGTAGGTAGGTATTCATTTCCCGCGATGCTTACAATACCGTCCTCAGTTTGTAATAATCTAAGTCTTCTCAATTCCGAGCTTATTAAAAAAAACCTACAGTTTGACGAAGAGACGAATAAAAGAAGTGTAAAATAATAAAAGAAAGCAATTTTTCACTTAAGCGGCGGCGTCGTAAATCCGCTGGAGTTTGTGGAAATTAAGTGCACTTTTGTTTTTCACGTTCCAGCCCCTGGAACTGAAACAATGCGAAAAGAATTTTCGGTCTCGAGAATTGCCTTCCGAGTTGCGATAAAACGCCTGTTCAAACATAAATAGCAATAACACTCGAGTGCGATTATAATGAAATACTGGGTGGGTTTTATTTCAGGCGTTTTTTGATCATAGAAACTACGTTTTTTGGGAAAATTTATGGAGACAACGTATTAAACTTTTGTTTACACCTACTTTGGTTCTGACCTCACACTAAAAGACCTTGTTGTATACAGTTATTAAACTCAGAAATTCAGAACAAATATTTACAGGTTGCCAAATTTTGTTTCGCAACGAAATTCAAACCAGCACCTCTTTTATCTCAGTGGGTTAGTTGCTTTCTCCGCCTTTATTTTAGCTTTACGTGTTCGTAGCACTGTGTATCAATCGTCAATCAAACGGTAGACAATTTTCCTCCATTTTATTTCATAGTCATTAATATTCATTTATTATTTTGTCCTCTCAGTTCATGTCGCTCCTTTCGCTCATAATAAGAATCCGAGACGACGGAAAATATAACAGAACTTGAGAAAAGTTTCTCGTTTTAACTTTGTGTAGGTTTCAAACTTGGACGGAAAGAAGATGGAATTTAATTACCCATTTGCTGTGGTTTTTTTCTTCCTATAATATAATATTTTGTAGAAAAATATTTTTGATTAAATTCGATTCTAAATCCGATGTCAAAATCTTTAGAAATCCTACTCACATAATTATGTACTGACAAGTAAGTTTGATTTTTTCTAGCTAGTGAAATCCGTCGACTCCAATTTGAATTTAAAAATGACGTGTGAAACTGCCCGAGTCACGAATTTTCGGTTTACTCACACAAATGCAAAACAAAAACTGCTTACTACAATTTAGACATTTCTTTCCGCTTACGTGAATAATAGCCTTAGCACCGTCAAAATTACCTTCAGACCCCTAAAATGTTGACACAGGAAAGGTGAGATCCACTTCAGTCCATTAGGGACCCCCGGATGGTGATTATACAAACTTATTTGTACTACTTAATTTAAAATTCAAATTCTAAGAGAACTTTCAGGCGAGCCTCTGAATTTGCATCAGGTTTTTGGCTGTCTCGTGATTTTCATATGTAAACAGTGAGGTGTTAATTAGACACAGAGTTTTGTATAGTTTGAGGTTTAACTGGAGAACAGAAGCTTTTTAACTTTAGCTATTATAACAGCGTACTCAAAACTGAATGAGGAAATTTGACAAAGAAGGTCACCAACATAGTTCTAAGCTTAGTATAGTAAGAAGGAGCAGTGGGCTGGTTCCATACCTTGCAGAAGCAGAACTGACAATTACTGGAAGGTTCTCAAATGGTGACCGTAAACCGAAAAAGAGTAAAGTGTAAGTAGATGGACTGACAGCATTGAAGATAGTGAAGTCGTTGGAAAGGGTCAAAAATCTATATTTCTAGATTTCTATGGGAGAGGCCCAGCAGTGTGGACTTTGTGGCTGATAATGATAATGATGAAAAAGATAGAGATAGTTCCACTCGAGGTAAATACGTTCGAGAGCAATAACTCCGGGTATTCTGTATAAACTTATATATCGTGGAAACCACACATGATAGCTTAGTCAAATTAATGGTGTTAAAGTAGGTAATTGTTTATTTCATATTTGCTAGCATCATTTCACTAAGCTAACATTCATAGTTTTCTAGATAATAAAGTTTTTATAGAAATGACCCGGGTAGTAAAGTCAAATTAAAACACAGCTGTTATTTCGGTGTAATTTTGCCCAAAGTAAATTTTGAGATGGAAGTGTATAAAAATCCCCTTGATTCTAAATTTTTAAATCAAGGGGGAAAACTTAAAGGGGATTTTGAGACTAACTCGAATGTTTGCCGAATTCTAATGCTAATGCTTTTACCGCCAGTTATCTCTACCGCTGAATAGTAGTAATGCATTCTAGTCACTCGCTCAATTATTGATTTATACGTGAAAGATAAACGTATAAATTCAGTTATGAAACGAATTTACGACTGAAGCCAGTAAAACAGGAGCTAATGGGCATTTTATAACGGCGTTTGTTTCTGAAATACGTATTTTACATCGGAACTGGAAAACATTTATGTTTATTACGTATTAAGACACACACACACACGTACACAGTAATGAGCTTTTAAAAAAATTGGCTGATCTTTGGTACTAGATGGCGCTGTAAACGTTGACGTGTGAAAATGTCCATGAATATTATTATCCACTAAATAGGTATCATGTGTTTTTAAAAAACTTCTGAAATCAGCTGTTAAAAAATCTTTCAAAAATAACGACAAAAAAGTGGCATGGCAATATTAATAACCAAAACATCTGCGCAATTCGTATAGTTTTAAATGGCTTTAGATTAAGTGGTTTTAAAAGAAGATGAGAACGTAAATATGTTGCCATTACCTCCGGATCTATAGTGGCCATTTCACTTTATACTAAACTTAAAACAGATTAGTTTTCTATCACACCATAAACTCTCATAATAGAGTCTGCGTCGTGACGTCATAAAATAACTACTTACTTATTCGTCCGAGTAAACGACCCCTCCTAGCCAAGAGAACACTATATACTCGTACAATCGCTAGAGAATTGACAAAATATAGTTACGTGACTTTTAGTTAAAAAATATTATTCTCATGCTCAACTATTTTTCACTTGGATACGATTCAGGTCATGGCTAATCTTCTCAGCTCTTCACACCGTTGAAAATTTTCTTCTTTTTGTTTGAGATTACAACACCCATGACTTTTTACGCGTATTAATAAGAGCATGCTATGATTTTATGGCTATCCCAGATGATGGTCAAGTTTCTAGGGTTCTATAAGAAAAAGTAGCTTTTAGAAAATCACTTGCCGCCTTGATGTGTTCAATTTATTTACATTCAAAATCTTAATTTTATCTTAGGTCATTCTTTTAGATTGAAAGTTGTCAAAGTAATGCTTAAATTATGCGAGTACCTACTCCTAGTGTGAGAAAAACAATTCAGAAAAGCTCGTCGTTCTTTTGTATCTAAGATAATGTTACATTCCAACCCCGTCTAGCGTTGGATAAGGGCAGGGAAATGATGATGATATGCTACAATCGTAGACCTCGTGGCAAACTTGTAGCACCTCTACGCGCGTAGCAAAATACCACTTTACAAGTATTTTAGCAGATTTTGAAGGTTCTCAACTCAAAAAAAAGTAATTAGTGCATTACAAGGCACATTCTCAGTGGATGGGCTCAGTAAAGCAATGCATCGTTATATTCATGTAAGTTTTGACTAAATTGTCTTCTAGTAATAGATACCGCACTATCCTAATAAATTGTTATCCCCACTACTCAAAGGTTAGCTGGTAGATAATGCTATTTTAGCATTAAATTCGCCTGTATAAACTACTCTTAAGTTGTGCAATAAAGAGTTTTCTATCTATCTATCTATTTTTATGTTCAGAACCCATTGTTTCGGGATCCTTACTCTCACTTGTTTTATACGTCCACGGCTCATGGGATAAGTTAATTGAACTTTAACGGACCAAGAAATAGGACATTATTGACTTTCGGTACTGTACACAAGCACTAAATTGTAAGGGTCGCCGCGGCACCCGTGTAATGTGTTAGTTACTCTTTGTTTGAGTTCCGACCCTGCCAATTTTAGTGCGGTTTTTATGTTTGTTTACAACACCAGCGAAATTCGAATCACTTAAGGCAATGAGGAGAATCGGCCACTTAAAATAACTAAAGGGGGTAAATAAACGGGCAAGCCTAAAAAAATCTGTACCAACATAGACATAAGTTGTCTTTACAACATGTGAAATTATAAATAAATAAATATTCACGGACATTTAACACAACGCCTTCTAGTCCCAAACTAAGCAAAGCTTGTACTATGGGAACTAGATGGCTGATAGAATACATAATATACCTACATATTTTTTTGTAAATACATACATATAGTAACACCCAGACACAGAACAAACATCTATGTTTGCCATACACAAATGTTTGTTCTCGGCGGGGATCGAACCCACGACCCACAGCACGGAGGTCAGAGCTACTACCGACTGAGCCATGACGCCTGTCACGAATTAGAAAGAACAATAAGATTTGGCCAAAAGCATAAGCAAAATTCCGAGAGTTTAGAGTAAAAAAAGGTATACCATTTTATACAAGAATAAAAATATTGCGAATATTCATTAGAAAACCTGGAGACTAGAATAGATTTGAATTTGTGATTAAAATACCGCAGATAGGTACTTCTGTAAGTATATTAAACCAAAACTCGAGTCTCTTAATTACAAAATTCCAAAACCCAATAATTAAAAAGCAAATACTATACTTACTATAAAATTGAGCCTGACATTGAAACTCACTGAGAATTTCACGGCGTCTGACCTTTGCAAGAGGGCAAACAAATTTAACTAACTTCATAAAATGTAAAAATGAAATTGAAATTCTAAATTATTTAATACTTGTAATCGTAAAATACACTGGTGTTTTAATAGAGTAATTTCCTGAGTTAACGTAAGTATATTAAATAGTTATCTATTTATTTAGCCTGGATGCACCCACTGCTGGGTATAGGCCTCCTCTTTAGTACGCCAGTCTTCTCCACTGCTGCCCAACTAACAGCCACAACATCATCGGACCATGAATAAAATTATCATTGGGGTTATTAGTGTGTCATAGTTATTTTTACTGACTTTTACAACATCTTAACTAAGTCGCGTGCTTGCTAGTTTATACTAATAGAATGAACCCCTTCTAGTTCCTGTATCCTATGCGATATTTGGGCGATTTACCGACTTCCTCGTTAGCATCGGGAGAAGCCAATAGATGGAGACGAATGCCCAAAATATATTTTTCTGGAAATCTATGGAAAGATTTCAGCAAGCTGATGATGACGATGAAGCGTTAAGAACTAGATCGTAATATAAATAAATATTCGAATGTAGAGGTTTTTGTGAGTATCTATCAATAGACAGATGAAAGCATTTCAAAGGTTCTTTTGTGCTTAGAATAGAGAGAAATATGATTTGCCGTATATGGGGGCTTCTACACTTGCCGACGCCGACACGATATCGGTATATCGTTGCTCGAACAAAAACATCGTCGTGTCGGCGCCAAGACCGTGAGTCTCTATCACCTACTAATTTGCGTCGATTAGGTATCTTATATTTAATATAAAATTTTTTATTTATTCACAAAGAAAATTACAACTAATACAGTATTTACAATATTTACAAAATACACCTGGAACAGTTGAGCTATCTACAAACCGTTGCAAACGATTTATATATAGCTCAACTGGTCCAAATCTATTAATATTATATTATATTGGTATCTTATTAATATTGGTATTCTAAAGTTCCACTAGCTAAAATGGATACTAAATCTGTTGTAGGCATTTTAAAGAAATACTAAACAAAATACTATTCTTCTTCTTCTCTTCAATAATGGCCTGTGTCCGTCATTTCGACAGACAATTTTGCCAATGTCAAGTGTTAAAATTGTAATAAATAAGTCAAGTCCAGTCATTTGTCAAGTCGGCTGTCGTTTGTTTTGAAAAGAAAATGGTGGATTTTCTCTTCAAAACCTAACACGAATTTTCACATTTAGAAAAACCACTTTACACACATTTATTCCAATGGCTCACACTTTATGTTACGACCAAAGTATTATTGGTTAAAATTCCACCAAAATTAAACAACAATACTCACAATAACACAAGAAAAACTATTAAAATAAAAGTGCTATGTGTCGTTTCAAAAAATGTCAAAATTCGTGTCCCAAAATACTATTTCAAATAACTCATTTGACACTGGCAAGAGCCAATGTCAAATGAGTTATCCGTAGGGCTACTATCTCGACCACCGCCGCCGTTCCAAATTGGATCCGGATTTTGACAGATTTCGTGTCATTTTGTACTGAAAAATGACACGACTTTTGTCAAAATCTTCGGATCCGCACTGTTCCAATCCGGATCCGAAGGAGTAACCCTGGACACAAAGGTCATAAATAAAAGAAGCAGAGGATTAATGACAAGATTATAAATTGTGTCGTATATTGTAACAGTGTGAAAACAATATAAATATTCATAGACAGGCATTTATTGCTCAAAACTTTTTAAATCCCGAATCTGACCCGCAACCACACTTACCGCTAAAACCTTAAATATTCATCTAAAATCAAAGTGTCGGTTATAATAACCTCCAACTTTCAACCGACGATTAAACTTTCAAACTGGAGCTTCAAACACAAAATGAAACGTTGTATCAAGCAAAATCGCGATCTCAAAGTGATTAATTATTATTTAGCCCTTCCTTTATAACGGCTGGGGGGCAATCGTTGTCTCATAAAAACTTGCTGGTTTAGGCCTGGAAAACTTTCTGAACTTATTTTTTCTTTCTTTCATCTGTTTTCATACTTCTTCTTCTTTGTCATATCACTCTTGGCAGAGTGGTCGTGGTCGTTTTCATACTAAATCATATTCTGACTAAATAGTGACACTAGCGCGTTTAAGCGCGTTTTTTGCCGTCAAAAGCTTCTTGTTTTCGTATATCTGTGGTCACATCGCTTGACATTATGCTAGACAGTGAAAGCAGTACAGAGCTTACGATACGGGGGCCGAGCCGAATATTCAACTCTCGGTAAAGGTTAGGTTAACCATACGTCTTTCACGAAAGCTATTTGTCTATGATAATATAACTTTGTAAGGAAAACCCGGGCACAATAGCGCGTCGTGGGAGAGATCTACGTCCAGTGGACGATGTCCAGTTGATGATGACGATGATGAAGGAAAAACCAAATATTGAATATTGATAATGGCCATAAATTGGTCGGATTAGATATTAAAATATACGGAACACTTAATTTTTTGTTCAGAAAATGTCATTTGCATAGATTTTTAGTACCTACTATTCTGTAGAGATTGAAGAATATTAACTTGGCTAGGGTTTAGGTTACTAAATAAAAGGTTTTAAAATCGGAATGCCTTATCTTTGTCCAGCGGTATTTCTTTAATTCCTTTACAACCTTAAACCTCTTGAAACCCTTCAGAGTTTAATTTTAAGAATTCCTTTCTTTTCCCGCTTCCGATTATGCGAGATATTTTGATCTCATTGACAATTTTTATTAGAGTTTTTCAAAAGGAGTTGTGAATCTACTACCATATTGTAGGGTATATGTTAATTTCGTTGCTGAGCTTGACCGACGCACTCCTGTGCTTCCAGATTTTATTTCTTACTATACAAGATAAGGCTTCCCCGATCTAAATGCATGCTTTTTGATTAGATCTGATCATAAGAGATATGCGTTGAAATCATGTAACGTGACTATATAAATAATTTGATAACATAAATGGATGATCATTATGATGAAGGTTAATTGGGATAGTTCTATTGAAAAGTCACAAGATAGCAAAATAAGCAATGTTGTGCACTCGAATGACGTTTTTCATGACGGTAACAAACATACATACAACCGAATTGAAAACCTCCTTCTTTTTTGAAGTCGATTAAAAAACATGTCCAGTGTAAAAGTTAAGTTAAAGAAACGCATACCAAGTTTCGGAGGTCAGTTAGTAGGGTATGGGTACCTAATAATTTACCAAAGCCAAAGGAACCGAGAACATTGCCCGTTCGTCACTGTCCGGCTGTAATCCAGTTACGGCGAGTCCAGTATTTCGACCAGTGACATTGTACGTTTGGCCAAAGCTTCGAGTGTTCTACGCTAATGGACACGAGCTTAGAGGTCCTGAGAGGAAACGGTATTTTGAGGAGCAAATAGAAAGCGTTTAGGTAAACCTGTAACCTTCGACTTCTCATTAGATCTTGTATCTTGAAATGAAAAAAAGCTTGTAGTATTTGTGCATCCAAAATTTTACTAAATAGTTGGTCATTATTCAGTAGGTTCCTATAATGATAAGTCCGTATCACAGTGTCAGTACCCGACGTAAGTACGTATACTCCATTCGAAAACGATGATTAGAGGTTAAGGTTAAAAATTGCCACTTTACTCCCAAGTAGTGTTTCAGTGTTCGGGCGTTCTCATAAAAAAATCTTGTATAAATGCTTGATAATATTGTTTCAGCAATACCAATACACAGTTAGATAGTAAACTGTAGAAATAACAACTCCAGATTCTGGTCCATGATTCCGGAACCATGATAAAACAAGCAAAACATTGTTACAAGTTGATCCGGTGAGAGAAGTCTTTGGATTTCGACTCGGCGACACTTTAAGCCGCTTACCACTGAGGTTTTTCCATAAAAATCTTAGGTCGCACTCAAGTAGAAAGCAGTTTTTTTAGCAGCATGTTAAATTCCTATATTTCTATAGTAATCTTTTTCATTTTTATCATCATCATCATCAACGTATATCGGTCCACTGCTGGACGTAGGTCTCTCCCAAGACGCGCCACTGACCATACCATACCATACACTACTATTTCTCTTATAAAAATGTGATTATATTTCAAGTTTTAATAGTTTTACGCTATAAAAATGTTAGGACAATAAAAAAATGTCGTATTTTAAAGATTGATTTAAAAAAAACTAAAATAAATTTTCAAACCTATACTTAGTAAAGTAACAAGGGTATCATCATCATCATCAATCATCGTCAATATATATAAAACTCTTTTGAAGCTGACATAGAATCAACGCACAGCCTAAACTATAAGCCCTAGAGGTATGAAATTTGGAGGGTAGTATCATTATACAGGGTGTTACCAGACCACTTCCGAAAACGAAAGGGGGAGCTACAGCACACCAAAACCCAACCAAAAAAAATCAGTTATCCTGAAAAATAATTATAGCCGGAGAAAACAATGTTTAAAGATTTGTATTTATTTCGCCAGCCCGCAATGTACGCATTCACGTAGGCAAGGTCGAGGCGTAGTACTATTATTTATTCTGTGTCGTAAGTGCCTACTAACGTAGGTAGGTACTAACGTAGGTCGCTCGCACGTCGCGTACTGGAATGACCCGCGATGAACTCTCAGCTGTTCATGCTGTAGTAGACGTAATCTGCGTGCTGCGTGTACATTGCTGCTTTATTTATTTTATTTGTTTTTTTGCTTTTTTAAATGAGATAATTAGGTAGATATGTCTTATTATGTTGTAATGTGTGTATGTAACTAGAAAAAAAATTAAAAAGAGATAGTCAAGTCAATTTTTTTTTCGCGATTTTTTTCGCTTAATGTTTTCAGTATCATGGTCTGATTGGAACCTCCAAGTTTTCGGAAGTGGTCTGGTAACACCCTGTATAGTGTAGGGGTGCACTAAGAAAGGAATTTTGAAAAGTCACACTCTAAAGCGAGCAACGCCGCGGGGGACGGCTAGTTAATAATAAATGCATGGAGAACATTAAAAATCAGATTCTTTCTGGAAATCTCTTGAGCAATAACTATGTCCAGCACTGACTTCTACAAAGAGATACGATGATGAAGATGAGCGCGTACAATCGGTAAGCACAAAAAACAGTTTTCTACATAATGTTCACACGTTGGAAAGCTCTCAATTTTCATACCTGTCGTCTTAAAGGCCTATAAAATCCGTGGTAGGATTTCCCCAGGAAAAGGAGAACATATTAGAAGCTGTCATAACCTGGTCTTTACCATCCGGTATTACAGGATGGCCGAGGGAAAAATCTGTCCGATTTTCAAGTAAAGATAAAGATAATTTATTTGCAAAAACATGTGTATATAAGGATGTTGTAGGTACATAATTTGGTGATACAACATGTCTTACCGATTTTGGCGTGCAAATAGAGATGGCATGCTACAACTCAAAATGTCGAAGTAATCGGAAAAGAGAAATACATATTATAACTACCTACCTATATCTTAGTCAACAGTTAAATTACAAACTAACGTAATCAAATAAAAAAAAATTCTATTATAATTTATCGTTTAAAAACTCGTCAGTATGGTAGTAACATTAAATCGGAGCAAATGTATTTTCCTAAACCACTCATTAGTGACATTAAACCTGTTGGTCATGTATACAGTGAAATATATTTATTACATCCAGAAAATATTCTAATAAATAAATAAATAAATATTCACGGACACTTAACACAACGCCTTCTAGTCCCAAACTAAGCAAAGCTTGTACGATGAAAACTAGATGGCTGATAGAATACATACATACATTTTTTTTTTTTTTTGTAAATACATACTTATAATACATAGAAACACCCAGACACAGAACAAACATCTATGTTTACAACACACAAATGTTTGTTCTCGGTGGGGATCGAACCCACGACCCACAGCACGGAAGGCAGAGGTACTACCGACTGAGCCATGACGCCTGTCAAAATTCTTCTGTTATGTTTTTACAGTTTGCTATTTTGTTCAGTAGTCACGGTTTTGTTTTATTCAACTAAGTAAATGGGCACGCTTCCGATTGGTACTGATTAGGACCAGTTGAGCTATCTATAAATCGTTTGCAACGGTTTGTAGATAGCTCAACTGTTTCATGTGTATTTTGTAAATATTTTGAATATTGTAAATACTGTATTAGTTGCGGCGTCATTGCGCAGTGTAACCCTCTAAACAATTATCTAAATATAAAAAAATTCTTTTGAAGCTGACTGACAAAACTATAAGTCCTAGAGGTATGAAATTTCGAGGGTAATATCCTTATATAGTGTAGGGCCGTACTAAGAAAGGAATTTTGAAAAGTCGCACTTTAATGGGTCCAAAATTAGGATCAAAGATTTTTACCAAATAACTCGTATGCTGCTACCACGCGAGCAAAACCGCGTGCGACAGATAGTCAAAAAATATAATAACAGAACTCAAGAAAATACCCAGATTTATTCGTGGCTATGCTCTCGTAATTCAACTTTAAAAAGAAAATACAATTTTAGTTCTCAATGAAATTCCAGTGTCAAAGTTAATCTATCGTGACAGGTCTTGAAGTGGATCGATTGGAATTCGCTCAAAAGACTCGGGTTTGGTTTCGAGACTGTAAATTATGAGTTTAAGGGTTTGGACACGCTTTTACATAAATAATATACAGTTTAAAGGCTTAGGTACGACAAAAGTCGTTGCGCTGCACGACAAAAGATGACGAGAACAAGAAGCAGTTTGTGCTTACATTTGTAATTATACTATTATTATTTATTATTATTATTGATTATTATTATTTATTATTATTAAATTCAGCTGCTTACTGCGCTTACAGTTTCCACCAACGCGCGCAGTAAGCCATTTAAGTACACATAGGTATCACATTACTTTAGATCCTCTTACTTATAAAATTTACACATAATCGTACAAATTCATTAAATTTCGAATAAAACAAGTCAACCTCTATTGAAGCTGATTCCCTTAAATAATTCGAGGGATGTCTTCTATGCTTAGGTACTTTTTTATAGTTTACTCGTTTGTACTGATTTAAGAAAAAACTGCTAATTTAAGTACTAGAAAAAACTTTTATCTAAGTGAATGTCCCAAAAGTAAATACGAAATGAAAAAAATAATTCAAACTTGTGTACATACAACTAATAACGAAATTGGCAGTATTGAAATTTAAAAAAAATCACTGGATAACTAAATTGAAGTCTAGGGTTGGCAATAACAAAGCAATGACGTGTCAATGTCAATTAATAGATTCATACGGTCGCTAGCTCGGGCGGGCACAGAACAAAGACGGTGTCCGTTTGAGTCTATCTTTTGTGCCCTTAGGCGAAAACTCTTGTCTATATTTAAAAAAAAGTAATTTAAAAAATATGTGAAGCAACAGTTTATGTAAATAAACTTGTCTGGCATCTAAACTTCAAACAGTTTTCAGGGCAGTTTGAAGTTTAGGCTTCGTAATTTAATTTTGATTTTCGTAAGGTTCGATAGTTCGAAGGTTGTCTGGAAGACATCGCTTATAGCAATAAGACCGCCCAGTGTGCTTCATATTTCTTTGTATCTTTTTTCTTTTATTTTGGTGTACAATAAAGATATAATCAATCAATAGTTCGAAGCATGTAAAATACAAGAAATAAATTAAAAAAAAAACTCTTCTTTAGGCTAGATGTAGTATCTACCTCTTTGAACCAACTAAGAAGCATGATAAGTGTTATGATTTAGACAAGTCTTTTGAAGTAAACTTCTTGGAAACAAATACGATTCCAAATCAGTTGGCGGTTACTAGTAGAATAAATGCATTGTTGTTTATTTCAACGTCTCTGTTCTTACCTACTCTGTGACCAAACCCCGATCCAGACTAATAAAATTATGTAAATGTCAGAAGCACGTGCCAATTTGAAAGCTGCAAGTACCTTCTAATTAGGGTTGTCACTAAATTCGCTGCTCGGTCAAATAATGGCAGCTTGTTAGTGCAATTTATTTCGACAATACTGTATCTTGAAGCTTAATACTTTTTTTATTTTAATTTAAAACGTTTATATTCGTTGGCTTGTGCCGATAAATTATTAAGGTATTCATAAATTATATCTTGAATACTGATTTTGAATGCGAAAACTCTACGTGATCGTGTTTAAGTAACCACTGACTATTTATGAAGCTTCAGTACAATATAATTTGAATATATTAGATCAGTAAAAGAACCACTACGCATTTTCCTAAAAAAACAATTTCAGAGTAAACTTGGACGCACTCCACTACTGGTTTATTCTATCGTGAAAAGTAATCCACGAGACAGCCCTAGCGTAGATTTTTCAACAAAAGCTGTAGCAGCTTTCCGTTCCCTAAAATCAAAACGCTTACTAAGCGAAATGCACTTTCAGTTTCCGAATAGCTTTATCTGAGTCAGGCGTTTCAAATGTAATTACAAAGACTGGATGGTTACATTGGTTACTCAGGGGTTAAGCGAGTCAGATGCTTCCAAAAGCTTTTTTAATTTGCCATGGTAACATGAATTCTAAAAAGAGTTACTTAGGACTACGTAGAGTTCAACTTCAACTTCAACTTGGTTTGTGGCTTCATTCTTACTATTAAAGGGGTTCTTTGCAAATCAAAATCAGATAAAAAATTCTAATTTAAAATTTTAATTTTTTAATATAATGTACCAACACTAACTGCATAGTATTTCAGTTAAATATGACGTAGGTAATAATAGGTAATAATACAGCGTCAGGAGGCAACCTATGCCTACACTTAACGGGACACTGTAGTGCCTGGGACAATGTTTAGATGGAGTAGGCTTGCTCAGTACCTATACCATCCTCTCAGCCTAGTCAGCCATATCCACAGGAAAGACATTGTCAATACGTGTGGAGATGACTAAGCCAAGGGTTTCCTCACGATGTTTTCCTTCACCGTTAAGCTCGTGTTAATGCGCATATAAATTTTCCGAAACGAAAAATCTATTGGTAAATAATTGACGTGGTAAATATACTATATAAGTATATATAGGTGGCGCGGATTTTCAGTTTTTCTAAGTGACGTCGCAGCGCACCGCTGTCGTAACACATCGTGTGGCCTGGCCTTTACTCATCTAAAACCTAGCTTTCCATCGTCACATGTAAATTAAACCTAAAGATTAAAAGTTAAACACAATCAACAAACTCATTAACGCGTATCTCGATTTACAAGACCGAAATCGGAGCAATTACGTGTAAATATAAAATAAAAGCTTAAAAGCTTTGTGTTCACTTGTTTGGTACGGCAATTACGTGCTTGATTAAAAAATACTAATTTGCGATAGTCCATCGCAAATTAGTTTTTTTCCAAGTCTGAGTACCAACATAATACATGTCATGTCACATAAGTATATAACACACGTTTACTGACAGCTAGATTTTGCCTCATCAAATAAAGTTAATCAATTTATAAGGGAATACATACTTCATAACAGGTAGGTATACAAGTGATAATGACTCTGTTGACTTTTATTGACATTCAAACTGCAACAAAATGTCTAATCTAATAAACTAATACCCATCTGCATTCAACTAACTTGTCCAACTCTTAGTGACTCGCCATGCGATTGAAATTTTATTAGCTTCCTACTGCTTCACTCATACGACGAATTAGACATTACACTCCTCAGAATATTAAACCTTCTACACACCCTTGGTTTACTCCACAATATCAATAATTTTTTTAAAGCTAGTTTAGGTACCTATCCACATTATTTACGTAACTTTGGTTCTGTCTTGAAGAAACTTAAACGTAAAAAAACTGATCTGTGCACATAATTTTTGTGCCACATACGCCAATGAAGTGGACGCGTATCTTTTAAATAAAATAAGAACCTAAGCCTCGCAGGAACAATAAACCGACGTGGGTTGAATATTTATCCACTGGGTAGTCTAATTGTGTGGTTATTCTGCGTGAAATAGCATTATTTTCGAAAACTCGTATTTGCGCTATTTGGTAAACGGAAAAACGACCACTTTTGACGATACTTTGCAACTAAATGATATTCTTTCCAAATATTGCCTTTACTTACACTCACACTGAACAAAGCCCAAATTTTTTTAATCCCATAATAAATTTTTGATTTAATCCCCCTCGTGCAGTAATTGCTTCGTAAAGTTGCCAGTATAGCGGCAGGATGATTTACCGTGAACGTAATTACGTGGTACGGTGCAAAAACCGTAACGATGTACGCGATCTATCTCACAAATACACTTAATTCCATCTTTATATCCAGACTCAAGAGTCGTTTGTAAACGCGCAAATTGGTACCAAAGTTGAAAAACTGTGCAGTATATTGTTTCATAGTTAGGTACTATTTAGTTTTTCCATATATAAGTTTAAACAAAAATGTCTCGGACTTCTTAGGCTACTCTACATTTTGCAAGCACACACGTGTATCTCTTTAGATACATGTATATCGCACTAGCCATCGCCCGCGGCGTTGCTCGCGTTCTACCCTTTAGAGTGTGACGTTTCAAAATTCCTTTCTTAGTGCACCTCTACACTATATAAGGATACTACCCTCCAAATTTCATACCTCTAGGACTTATGGTTTAGGCTGTGCGTTGATTCTCTGTCAGCTTCAAAAGAGTTTTATATATATTGATGATAAGTATACATAATAAGCAGTGCAATGGGTATAACGAAACCGTTTATTAAGATGTTCCACTAGATTATTTTTATTTGCGATACAAATGAACACACGATGCTCCCAAAATATAATTTCAACCTTTAGACTGCCAACCCTAAATGAGTCATCTATTTGAAACTCGGTATCCAGAAATAGAGGTTTCGATTTTCGATAAAGGTTAACAATGTTACCCACGGCGTCAGACTGAAAGCAATCCGTACCATTATTAGATTATGACTGTGGAGTGTCTCATGGGTCTATTGAGGCACGGTAGAGATCAAAGAATTTGAAAATAATGCGGTAGATCTGCAAAAAGAAATTTGCTGCTAGATGCCTATGATGGGCTCTAAGGTGCCTTGAATAGCCATTTTAGTTAGTGCAATGAGTGAAATAATTTAATTAATTTTAGTTTGCTGTGACAACGGCGAACCCATTGTTACAGCAAACTAACTAAAACTACGTAAAACTAATAGATTTTATTATGTCAAATTAGAATACCATTTCAATCAATGACAATAATTTGACTGGCAATCTTAAAATTAGAATTATTTTAAGATTGTCATTCATGAGTGTTCTGTTGAACCGGACTTTTGTATTTTAAGCTCTTTTAGTTGATGATGATGATGATCTCTTCCTGGCTGGTCTCGGATACGGCGACATTGTTGCTGCTAGATGCCTATGATGGGCTCTAAAGTGACTTGAATAGCAAATTTTGACTTTAAAGGCATTTTAGTTAGTAAGTGGTAACCAACAGAATCGACACCAATAAATCACTACCCATTAAAACAATAGCACAGATCATATAATAACAATAGTGAGTTTAACATGTCAATGGCCAGCCTTATTAAAATAATCTGCTGACATGTGTAAATTATTCATAGTGCAAGTAATTTAATTAACCAACGCGATTCGGTAAATTCTGAATATTTTATTGTATCAATTCGTTCACATTACTGTTTGATTGATATCTTTGATTGCATTATTCGTTTGTAAACAACATAAACAGAAATACAGAAATATCTCCAATTATATAAAGCTTTGATAAAGACAAATGAATTTGGTTCAAAGTGCTGGTGGAAAAATAATTTCATTATCCGCAGCCCGACTTGATCTATTGCCGGATAAGTAGATATCACCGTTGCTACAAAACGAAAAACTAACCAAAAAATTATTATGGGACAAGTCTGGGTGTAATTACAGGCACATGAGACTTCAAGATCTTTACGTTTCAGAGTGATGGACGCAGTGCATTACCTTACAGGGCACGTCCTCATTGGACTTGCTCTGTGAGGTAATGCATTGTTATATAGGCAGAAGTTACTACTTAACATCGGGTGAGCTATCAGCTGGTTCCATTACTTTTATCATAAAAAAAAAAAGTCACGTGACTTTCCATACTTTTTCTCTCTAATGATTGTAAAATGTCAAGTTGGCTAGAACGGCTAGTAATTACATTCCTAACGCTTAAAAAAACTGAAATTGACTTAAAGTCACGTGACTTCCTATACATTTTTCACATTTCCTAGTTGACTGTCAACTGTTTTTTTCTCTAGTGATTGTAAAATGTCAACTTGGCTAGAACGGCTGGGGATTACATTCCTAAACTCTTTTTGGAACATACTCTTTGTATTTTAAAAAGTAAAGCTTCTATTTAATCTTTTTTACATAAATATTCCTAAAACAAACAAGCCCGGGGAGTGCAAGTGAAGCCGTGCAAAGGAACAATAGGACTGACTGCTCTTTATTGTTTGCCTCACAACAAACCTCACAGTAAAACCTCCTTTCATGTCAAACGGTTTGAATGGAGAACCGATGTTTTTTTTTTTGTTGTGGAAAAGTCAAGTGCGAGTCGACAGGACTATATTATTTCTACGGATCACTCAAAATGGCGCCGGGTGAACTGAAATCAGAAGTTGGACACGAGTTTTGTCATTTTTTGAAACGACACATAGCACTTTTATTTTAATAGTTTTTCTTGTGTTATTGTAACTATTGTTGTTTAATTTTGGTGGAATTTTAACCAATAATACTTAGGTCGTAACATAAAGTGTGAGCCATTGGAATAAATGTGTGTAAAGTGGTTTTTCTGAATGTGAAAATTCGTGTTAGGTTTTGAAGAGAAAATCCACCATTTTCTTTTCAAAACAAACGATAGCCGACTTGACAAAGGACTTGACTTGACTTATTTATTACAATCTAACACTTGACATTGGCAAAATTGTCTGTCGAAATGACGGACACAGGCCATTATTGAAGAGAAGAAGAAGAAGAAATCAGAAGTTTTTTAAAGTGACAACTTTATTGCTCTGTAGTGTGTATAGGTGAGTTAATCCTGTTCGTTATTTTTTCATACAATTTTCAAACCCACTAGTTTTCTCGCGTTCCAATCCAAATAATAATCCGTTTGTAAAAATAGCAGAGGTAGGTGTCTGAACATTCTAAATTTCTTAAAGTTAGATCTAAAATAGTAGGTATAATACCTAAAGATTATTGGACAAAAGTTCCAGAAATCCCCCACGCAGGGTACTGACGCAGGGGAAAACTGGAATGAGCCACAGCATATCAAAAATAACCTGCATTGAAAAAAAAAATCTAACATACGACAACAATAATTTTAATTTACATCAAAGGTTGTGACAAATACCCTCATTACTTGTACCTCAGGTTAATTTAACCCTTATCGTTTACAAGGGTGAGTTCATCTTCCGATCTCAGATATTTTATATCGTCCAAATTGTATGTTTGTCCCTGAACGATGTGAGTTACAGAGGTTACTTAGATAAGCAATTTTGGTGTTATTCATTGAAATAAGGTTAGATTTAACGTGTGTTTTAGATAAACACCCCCGCATCGGCACAGTTAGCTACATAAATTGAGTTAGTCTCATTTTGAAACTCTTCAGTCTCAAAATGCCCTTTGGGCAAAATTACACCGTAATAGCTCAAAACAAAGTCAAAGTGGTTTTGATTAAGGTTGTCTATGTTTTGCTACGGACTAATTTGTTTGAGCTCATGCATTAGTTTAGATTGATCGACTTATGTTGTTTACTGTACTTTATTATACAGGGTGTTACCAGACCACTTCCGAAAACGAAAGGGGGAGCTACAGCACACCAAAACCCAACCAAAAAAAAATCAGTTATCCTGAAAAATTATTATAGCCGGAGAAAACAATGTTTAAAGATTTGTATTTATTTCGCCCGCCCGCAATGTACGCATTCACGTAGGTAAGGTCGAGGCGTAGTACTATTATTTATTCTGTGTCGTAAGTGCCTACTAACGTAGGTCGCTCGCACGTCGCGTACTTGAATGACCCGCGATGAACTCTCAGCTGTTCATGCTGTAGTAGACGTAATCTGCGTGCTGCGTGTACATTGCTGCTTTATTTATTTTATTTGTTTTTTTGCTTTTTTAAATGAGATAATTAGGTAGATATGTCTTATTATGTTGTACTGTGTGTATGTAACTAGAAAAAAAATTAAAAAGAGATAGTCAAGTAATTTTTTTTTTTCGCGATTTTTTTCGCTTAATGTTTTTAGTATCATGGTCTGATTGGAACCTCCAAGTTTTCGGAAGTGGTCTGGTAACACCCTGTATAACTGTAACATTATTATTATTTTTTGGAAGGTTTTTAATATTTTGTTTCGTAACTCTTGAATAAGTTTAGATAGATCGACTTGTGTTTGAAAAAGTTAGTTTGTGAATCGACTTATGTTGTTGACTGTATCTTTTTAAAACTGTAAAATTAGTATATTTTATTACTTTCGCAGTGTCAGCACAGAATAAGCACTATAAAGTTGTGAATGTTTTTTTTTTATTTAAAAAATAAACCAATTTATTCGCAACTCTAGATTTATTAGGAAAATAAACATTACATTTCAGAGGTTATATCCTGAGGCTCATTTTATTACATTAAGTGAGATGAGAATGTTATGATAAGCCTGTTTTACAGTTAATTAACTTTTAGGGTTCCGTACCTTAAATAAAAAATAACCCGTAACTTTGTGTACAATCATCATCAGAGTCATTTAGACATGAGTTTCATATATCTTAAATTACCGGTGTATTTGTGCTTAAAGTATCACTTTACTTGATAGAAATCACAAAAGATTATTAAAAACCCCATGTACATATCTAATTAGGCAAATCTTTTTCTCGGGCCACCAGCATCACCAGTGTTGTAGGTGTCCATGAGATTGTTGACTACTTTACAGCAGGTGGCTTGCTCGTCTGCTAGTTATAGCATAGAAAAAGCTAATCTGAAAGAGCAGTGTGAAGGTTGGTCCGTCGCAAACCCATTTGACACATTTTTATGATTTCATTTTCAATGAAATACACGCAGAAAATACAAAACGGACATCGACAATATAGCAAACATAAAGATACCTACAAGAAACAAACAAATAGTAATAGCTGTATTTTTGTATCTGAAATATACTTTCGACGCAAGGAAAAACTACTTCTTTACAAGTTTTGATATAAGCAGCATAAGTAGTCACTCTTTTTAAAGTTAATTCTTACTTTACGTACAAAATAAACGTACGGAACTCAGAACGCTAGCGCGATTCACACTCGCCCATCTTTTATTTAAAATTACAATCTCCAAATTACTCTGCAATTTATTTCCTGGTCCTGAACTCAGTGCGCATCGTCTCCTCTATTTGTCCAAGTACCATTTTAAATTGAGTGGAAACCCTGTAATTTGCTTTATACTGGTTACAGTGCTTTAGAAATGTCGGGTGTAGGAATTTCAGTAGTGAATGGTCTAGGGTTGGGAACATGTGGTGTAACGCATGGTCGCCGAATAGGGTCATCACGGTGAATACGTTGCTGTTGATGTCTTTTCTGTCAAGAAGCGCTTCTACTTGGTGAATACCCCAGTCTGGTGTCTCGCTCCTGAGAACATAAGAATTAAATTCGTGATTAACAGCTACGGTAGACGATTGGTTCTTTTTTAGAAATATTTACTACTAGCCGTCGCCCGCGGCGTTGCTCGCGTTCTACCCTTTAGAGTGTGACGATTCAAAATTCGTTTCTTAGTGCACCCCTACACTATATAAGGATACTACCCTCCAAATTTCATACCTCTAGGACTTATAGTTTAGGCTGTACGTTGATTCTAAGTCAGCTTCAAAAGAGTTTTATATATATTGATGATGATTGATTTTAGATAGCATTTCAATTTAAATTGGGATAGGTAAGTATGCTCACATTTTTCTCTCACCCCTAAATGAAAATTTAGTGACTCAAAAAATCTGAATTCTTTAATTACGGAAATTTGATTTTAGGATTCCTATTACTCTTTTTTTATTTATAGGTAAGGATTTCATCTTGATGTGCAATATGTGGATACATAATTTGATGAGAATGTCGATGGGGATATGAACAGACTTTTTAAGAGGTTGAATGAACTCTTTTAACTAGTACTAAGGCACTTCTAACCCGCTCAGGGTTAGAAGTTCTTAGAAATGTAGCCAAAGAAACCTGTTGATTATTTTCTAAATATTAAAGAAATTAAAACTGTTGAAGCAAGTCGAGGAAAAATTACGCTTATCAAGTTTCTTTTGTGAAAAAGGCTGTTTTTTATTCCACCGAATGAAAAGAAAATGAGAAAATTACTATTGCTTTATGTTATTGAAATGTTTTCGTAATTATTATGAGGCAGTTATAACGTAAATTTTTATGTTTTAGGTAAAAGAAAAATGAGATGAGCTACAACTCGGTAGGGTGAGTTTATTTTATAAGTTTCACTGAAACTCGTTTTTGTCAAATTGTTTGTGATTTTGAACCTTGATATTTTGACGCTTTGTGCGTCTATTACTAAACGACAAACCACACTGTCTATACTGTAAGGCTAAATCATCCTTATAAACTTGACACCAAATAAATACTTTTAGATAAAACCTATAATAATTAACCTCCATCAAAAGTGTTTTTCGTTTTTCATTTCGCAAATTATTATTCCACTCTTGACATGATATCTTGAGATGATACTATATGACCTGAGTTGACACTATAGATAATGAATAATAATATGTAAACAATATAGACTACCACGAGATGATTTTACGAAAATATTAAACTTTGGATTACTGTAAAATTCTCATGCATATAGGTAGACATCCTATAGTCTATACCAATAACTATAAAACTGTAAAAAAGCCAAAAAATTAAGTTAAAGATATCGAGTTTGTTTGTTTGTTTGTTCGCGGATCACGCCTTAACTATTGGACCAATTTCAATGAAATGTATACCATTCAGATAATCTTTTTCCGGATTGAAACATAGGCCATTAAAGACGTGGATTTTTAGATGCAGCTTGAACTTTCTAAACCAAAAGCAGCCATTTGCTATACCTATACGAAGTTCATCGTGTGCTGGTGACAGAAAGGTATTTTGGTGAAAAGTTTCGCACTCGTACGTAGTCGCAGGTATGAGCTAGTCTCCAATATTTTGGTTGGTATTCAATTATAACTTCAAAAGATTTCAAAAATTTGAGGAAGTATTCATTTGTTCCGGCTTAACTCGGCTGTATGATAAATGTTGCAAATCAGGTAAGCAGTCTTAACTACTCTAGTAAAATAATTACTCAGGTTCGTCTCCATCTTTGATAGCGTCAGGATGATGATGGGCAGCGTTCACTGCGATACTGAAGAATATAAAACTGCCGGTGCAGTTGATCCACAGCCATGTGTTGATAGCTTGCCACCAGGGAGAGCCACTGGCTATCTTCATCCATAGTGGAAGGAGCAGCCCTAGCACGTCGTGCCACCTGTAGTGTTTTTTGAAATATCCTGGACGTTGGACTATTGAGGCGAATCTGAAATTTCTTGCATACTTTTTATCTTACAATTTTACAATTAGTATGATATTGCTGTGAGGTAAAGACATTTTGACAAGTTTTGAATTGTTATTCAGCTACTATTTATCATTGAAACCCAATGGTTGATACACACGTATGTTTCATCCGAGCATGGATATCTACAAATATATTATGCTCGACGCTGCGTAATGCGTATACACATCGAACATTTTTGTCTTGAGACTTGCATGGTCACACGTTCGCGCTTACTCGAGATCGATCAAAATCATCGAGCATGTATGTACGTCTGTATCCACCACAAACGATAAACGGGGTCCTGCCAGAATATGCAACCTATGTCGCATGTTAGTTAAGTAATCATACTTAACCTAAGTCGATCGTGCCCTGAGATATCTTACCTCTTCACAAAGCTTAAAAGGAACACGAAGGGAAAGAAAAACAGTTCAGTAATAAATCCCAACTTAGCGTGTATCGGTTTATCTTGTCTTGGGTTGTAGAACAGCACCGGCTCCAGTGAGCTGATCTCCAAGTCCATTAGAGTGTTTGTATAAAGGTGGTGTGACATCACGTGGGAAACGCGGAAATCTCTGCAATATAAAATTAATTTTGTAAAATATAGATACTTGTAGGTAGTAGTAGTTAATAAGAAGAAACATAATTATGAAATATTTAGGTATAATAACTAGTAAAAATAGCTAACTCTAAACTTGTCCCAAAAAAAATTAATAAAGGCAATAGTGTAATAACTACACCTAACTACTGCAAAAGTGTTATATCTCAAAGTTGCCGAGTACCAGTTGATACAAATAAAAAGTAAATACAAAAATAATACAAAGCTAAACTAAAAACCTACCGCATCTCTGTAAAAGTGGACCATTTTATTTACAAAAATGTACAAGCTTTGCTTAGTTTGGGACTAAAAGGCGTTGTGTTAAGTGTCCGTGAATATCTATTTATTTATTTTTCCCCAGTCTCTTTTCAAAGAGATTGTCAATATTTGCCTACGTTTGCATTATAAGAACCACAGAAAGTAAACAGATTACAAAGCATTATTCTCACCTGTACGACCACATGCTCATGTTAAAAAGATACATTCTCCAATTCGTCTTTCTATGAATAAAATTATGGCAGGCCACAGTCAAAAACGCGAGGTTCACTGATGCATAAATATACCAAAAACGTGCTAAGTAGTAATTTTGAAACCAGCAAGAAAGAGCGGTACTGATCAAAAGGGATATAAAAAGCCCGTCTGTTATTCTGCTAGCACTTTTCGATGCATTTTTTGGTATTCTTTTTATTTCCTCGTAAGCAGCTCGTTTTAGGGTTCTGTAAAAGCCGTCTTCGGTGAATGTGAATGGAGAGTTCCTTGCCGCTTTTGCGTCTCTAATGTAGAACTTGTTTAGCATTTTCTCTATGGACGGACTTAAGTGGTGCGATTCGAATGCTTCCGTGATATCCGTATCCTTAAATTGAAAAGGAAGTTGTAAGGTGGAGCTCTTTTCCGTCATTATGATAATTATTTTTCGTAATCTTCTGCTTACGAAATTTTGTACTTACCTTAAAGGTTGGCAAAATATTTTCTAAGATTGCTTATAATATCTCTCTTTAAATTAGCTTAAGAGCCACTTAGAGCACAAAATAATAACATATACTTAGAAAAAGAAAAATATAAAAACAAATCCCGTAGTAGAAATTTTTCTTAGTTTGGGACTCGAGAGCGTGGTGTGATAGTACAAGAATTACAAAAAAATATATGTCCCAAGCAAAAACCAATTGAAATTGTTACCTTAGTGAGCTCAATCCATTCTTCGCCTCCAGGGTGTCTCTCCATGAAACTTGTTAAGTCGTACAATTTGTCATGAACCCGCCACAATCCTTCCGCACCATCGTCCATGGCCTTCCCCTCCAGCCACTGTACCGGGTCCCTCAGACCATTATCCCTCAGTGACGGATATTTTAACTGAGGGAAACTGACGTGTGTTTTCTTTTCCGCTGCCCTTTTTTGGGCCGATTGTACCCAGTCGGATTGCGAAGCCATTTATATTTTATCCTGTGCTCGGGTCACGGAAGCTGAGGTGTATTATGTTTGATGGTATTGACTGTACTAAGCCACGATAAAAGCTTTATAATGCGATTATGTTGGATATTATTAGAATCGCAATATGTAAAGGTGATTTTACATCAGTCTTTTGTTTGTTGAAACAATTAATTAAAAAAAATTTGGAGGACATTTGGAGGGTTTCCGTGTTTTCCTTCATGTTTTAACCGACTGAAAAATGTATGGCCGGTAACAAAAATAACTGCCTCAAAGAATGTTTATTATCGTTCATTACCTACTCACAAAACAATTCACCTTTCCAGTATCCCAGAAAATCCGGCTGAAGTAAATGGAGAGAGTAAAATAGTTAAATGCTCAACATAAAATCAGATTCCGTTAGGATTGATTGAACAGTACTTAGGTAGTACCTATTGTTTTGATTGGTTTCGATAACCCATCACCTTTCAACTGATCAGATATAAACAAACAGACTAGCTAGATATATATTATACATACTTACTTTAAAATGCTATTTATAATTTTTATAAGCCTTTTTTATTTTTATTTTCTAACGTATGTCTCAGGCTTTTTAGCGGTATGTACTTATTTTTTATTGAATTATCAATGTCATTCAACTTGCCAGTCACCAGCTTTGAGCAAAAACTCAGATTTTACAACAAAATCGCATATTTTGACTACATTTTAATACGAGCTAGAAATACCCTTCTGGGATCGTTAAAAATTAAAACAATGACATAACACAAGTTCCTATCGTGAACAGAAAAATGATAAGGACTAGGAGATATTTCGTGTTTACAATAATAATGTTAATTAAAGACCGAATAGATAGAGCAGCCAAGCGTACTTATCAGTCAGTACTTACAGTTCAGCTTTATTTAGTTCTGTTCTCACTCCCAATCACGGCAGTGTTCTAGCCCAAAATGGCTCCAAAAGAAAAAGAATACATAAAGCTGGCGCATGAAAGAGCGGCTGAGAAAAAAACCCACGTGAGCTTCCCCCAACTTAAATACCCTTCGTTAAGAGATGAAGGATTAAGAGATCCCGTTCAATGGCTGATGGGAAAAGCCATGGACGATGGAGCCGAAGGCTTGTGGCGAGTGCATAACGGTCTTTACGATTTGAAAGACTTCGTGAAAAGACATCCTGGCGGAGCTGAGTGGCTGGAACTTTCAGAGGTAATTTTATTGCATGCTAATTGTAGGCACTTAAGGCACTATCCATTTTTTGTGCATTGTTGCAGAGTTAATGTTCTATAGAAATTATTTTTTTGTACTTTACTTTTAGTATTATTTTCATTGAAATATTAAAATATTTTAGTGATTGGATTAGGTACCTACTTGTTTTTATTTCGAGCATAAGGTGATAAGATCTGTGTCTGTTTCATAAATTTTTGGGCACTAAAAAATTTACAGGTCACCATTACCACAATTTACCAATTCATTTTTGATTTACTTTCAGGGTACTGACATAACAGAAGCTTTTGAATCCCATCATTTAAACCCAACAATAAAAAAAATGCTCCAAAAATTCTACATCAGAGAAGCGAAGACACCTAGAAACTCTCCATTCACATTCAAAGAAGACGGTTTCTACAACTCATTGAAATCAGCTGTGTTTGAGGAACTAAAGAAAATACCAGCACATGTACCCAGACGCGCTGATATGATCACTGATGGACTACTCATGACCTTGCTGATGGCTTCAGCGTTTGCTTGCTACACATCACATTATTGGGGGTCAATGGTCGCGTATTTGGTGGCATCCGTATCTTTGGCATGGGTAGTGGTCGCGTCACATAATTATATTCATAGGAAATCTAATTGGAGGATGTATATATTCAGCTTAAGCCTTTGGTCTTACAGGTAATTATGCAAATTGGTTCGACAAGCTTTGTGATACACAATTATCCATCCTAAAGATCTCACTATTAACAATTTTGTTTATTTTTTTACATACTCAAGATTAACTCTAAATAATAATAAGCTGTGAGGTTACCCAATCAAAATATAGCTGTAGCGTCGGTGTAAAAATTTAACAAAAAAAAATAACGCGTACCTGTTGTTTTTCGTTGCAGATAGGTTAGGTTCAATAAATAACACAGTTTTTATAAGTGACTAGCCGTCGCCCGCGGCGTTGCTCGCGTTCTACCCTTTAGAGTGTGACGTTTCAAAATTCCTTTCTTAGTGCACCCCTACACTATATAAGGATACGACGCTCCAGATTTCATACCTCTAGGACTTATAGTTTAGGCTGTGCGTTGATTCTCTGTCAGGTTCAAAAGAGTTTTATATATATTGATTGATGATGATTGATGATTGAAGAGCAGGTAATGTTAATAATATTAATTTATTTTTCAGAGATTTCCGCGTATCTCATGCGCTTTCACACCACTTGTACCCAAACACACTAATGGATCTTGAGGTCAGCGCGTTTGAACCAGTGGTTTACTGGAACCCGAGGAAGAAGGCGTACATCTGCCACTTTGCATTTTTGATTGAGCAAATCATCTTTCCTTTCCTGTTCTGGATTAATTTTCTTAAAAGGTAAAAATATTAGGTACCCATTGAAAACATTAAAAACTTAAATATATACAATCAAAAGCAAAAATTCTGTGTGTATATAAAAAAAATATTTACGAAGCTAGCATTCATGGTTTCCACCCGAAGTTTTTGCTGTGCTGGGCTGTAGTTTAACTTTTGATGAACTATTGACTAAAACAACAGTAGGTACCTAACTAGTTTTTCTACCATCCAAGACGATTGTCTCATTTCGTTGAGTTTCAATTCCGTCTTGACTTTCTACTGACTCCTACTCTGCTAAACCCAAAGATTTTTTATTTCCTGTAAAATTTATATATCACTACTAATCTATGGCACTGTTTTAGGTTTTCATTAAACTTCATCCGTGAAGGTTTCTTCACCAAGCACTACCGTTGGCACGATGGACTTGCATTCCTCTTACCTCTGTGGATGTGGCTTGTCAGTGGCAACTCCTTCTACAATGTCATGATCATGTGGCTTTGGATCGTCTGCACTGCCAGCTACATTTTCTTCTCGATTGGATCGAATGCCGCTCATCATCATCCAGATATCTTCAAGGATGGTGACCAAGTCAGGTATTATTTAAACAGCGAAAGGTGGAAAAAAGACGAATAAGTAAAGTCGCAGTTTTACGTGTTTTAAGATTTTCGATTATAAAAAAGATATAAATTTGCTCATTTCTTATAAACTTCTCCTGTCTTATCATGGAGTAAATAAGAATAATTTCGTCCTAACTATTAACTGAACTTACCCGCAATGTCTATCTAGGTACCTTGGTTTGAATGTTTGCTAGTTTTTCATCATACCTAGTTTCGAGCATTTCGCAAGCTCTTTTATTTTCGCATCAACCTAAAAAGCTTCACAGAAAGCAAAACAAAAATGTCCCTTCCATATCTGGTCGTAAATCACTTGATCACGGAGTGAGAGCAGAATTTTGTGAAATCTTTACTGCTTCGTCGTAAAACCGCTTGGAGGTTTACTATTGATGCTGCCACTGGATATGGCGTATACTACCACACTTATTAACGATACGATTTATACACGATATCGGCTTAAAGCGAATCTCGTACATCTTCTAAATATATAAAACTCTTTTGAAGCTGACTAACAAACAACGCACAGCCTAAACCGTAAGTCGTAGAGGTCTGAAATTTGGAGGGTAGTATCCTTATAAAGTGTAGGGGTGCACTAAGAAAGTAATTTTGAAAAGTCTCACCTTATAGGGTCTAAAATTAGGATCAAAGATTTTAACCAAATAATGCGTATGCTGCTACTACGTGAGCAAAGCCGCGGGCGACATCTAGTTTAGTATACGACTCATTCACACTCTGTAGACGTAATACCGATATTTTGATCGGTCGGTCGGTATCGTGTAGAACTGTCGTTATCGGTCAGTGTGTAAACAGCCTTTGATGTATGGTGCTGTTTATCATTTTTGATTTAACAAGGTCACTGGCATCTCGGCCTTGATATCCCAGGACCAACTCTCTAGCCAAGTTAGAATTCTAGAATTGCTAGAGAATAGAAAACTTTAAACATGTCTTTTTATGCAATTAAATAATGGAACAAGAATAATATTATAGTGAACATAAATAATTTATGGGAATAGTACGTAACTTGACGTTTGGTCACCTTTAAACATTTTGATAAATATATTAGTAGCGGTTGTATAATGTAAAATTTTCTAGAAGGGCTGGAAATTGCCTTAACTGAAATCATTTGATATTTTTACAGAAACGAAACCCCAGACTGGGGCATGCATGAGCTGGAAGCCGTCATGGACCGTCCGGAAGTAAACCAAAGCCTGTTCACCGTGATGACATTCTTCGGAGACCACGCTCTACATCATTTGTTCCCGACGCTAGACCACGCGCTACTTCCATACCTGTACCCTGTGTTTTTGAAGCACTGTGAGAAGTTCAGAGCTAACTTTAGATTGACATCACAGTTAGATCTGCTGATTGGTCAGATAAAAATGACGCTGAAAACTGATCCTAACGTTTTGAAAGATGATGAGTAACTTTTTGTATTTATCAACGATATTTCGTAGGATATTTTTTTCGATACTAGTTTCTGAGAAGTGCGCTATACTACGAGGTAATTATGTTTTTAACTAAGTTCTAGACACTCAAAATAAAACAATTTGTAAAAACATATTTTTTTCTGGAATATTATTATCTATAGTTTACTAAATCCTTGTTATTGTTTTGTATGACATCAGATAAATATGAGATAAATTATCTTTGTTTGCTTTTACTGCTATCAGTTGAGTGACCAAAGGTGAACTATATACCTACCTAAAAGAATTCTATATTAGTGTATCACACTGACGATTTGCGGGCGAGTTCAAAGCGGGCTCAAAGCGTGATCGCAACGAGAGCGCGTAGAAGACGCCGCGGTAACGCAACGTGCTCGCCGCAAACAGCCCCACACAAAACGAGGATCGCGGTTATCGCTCACGCTTTGAACTGGCGAATCAGCGTGTGCGGCGAAGTGTGATAGAGCATTTAGAATTCAAATAGAACAAAAGATGCAAACGCCGTTTTGCAATAGCGTAAACAGTTTCAGTTGTCTATCCTGTTTTCAGGGCTTTTTACAGTGGACTGACAGGTTAATTTTCCAGCTAAATTGGTTGGAAAGTTAGCCTAGGGCAGTCTGGTATCGAGATGCCAATCATACAAACAGCGTAAAATACACCAGCCCCTCTAGCCAAGCTCAATTGCTATTTCGATTTGAGAATAGAAAACTAATCGAAGTTGGAATGACATGCGTTAACGATATCTACCTAACTCTGCCTCTTTTTGATCTTACCCATTAATAAGAGATAGCAATGATTTAAGCATGAAATTATTACCTACAATTAGTCTTTCAATACTCGGGCGCTAAAGTATTCGATAAGTATCATTGATTTTTCCTTCGTTCTAAGAACTTTGAAGCTACAAAGAGAATTTATAAATTTTTATTCAATAGTTTGTATTCATTTAAAAAGCTGAAAGTCAATGAGCTATGAATATGAAACGTTTGTGGCGATACGATTTGGGTTAAAATTGAATTGAATAGGGTAACTTTGTAAGGGAGTTCAAATATTTCTTGCAAAATATTTATCTATGTCTGGACCGAGCATAAACACACTTTGCATAGAATGGGGCTAGTGATATGTGATTTTTTTAATAAATAGGTGACGGAGTTTTTAGGCTGCCTTAAGGCCTCCGTCGTGGCTTAACGACTGCTAGAGCTGGGATCGACAGTTTAACGTGCCTTCCGAAGCACGGAAGCGCTCAGATCTAAATGCCACTACCGGTCACCCATTCAAATAGTGACCGCACAGAACATCGTTTAACTTAGATAATCGGCGAAGATTGAATAAGCATGCTACGCCACTAGCGCTTAAGCTACGCCACGAACGCTACGCCACGAGCGCTTCGTTGTTTTTTTGGTAGAAGCGCACAGTAAGATGCAGCATAAAACTTCCTGAGCTTTACAATCCAATTTAGCTGATTCCCTTGATGTTGTCGGTGCAAATATAAATTATGTTGAGTTACGTACTAGGCCGAGGTTGCTGCAGACGGCCCATTAAGTCAGCTAGAACATCTTCATCACTGGACTAAAGCGGGTCTTGGTTGTACAGCGTAAAAATCTCAGTAGGATAGTGTAAAATATTAGTAGGATCTAAAGGTTTAAAATGCACTTTGCTGCGTACAAAGTTTGTACTATAAAAAGACAAAACGTTCTTCTATGTTTTAAGCCTCTGTCTGTCAATTTTGCCAGGATTTCGCACCGGTTCTTCTTCTTCTTCCTCTCTTAATTAATGGCCTCTGTCCGTCATTTCGACAAACAATTTTGCCAGTGATAAGTGAATTATTTTAGGTTTTAATTTGAGTGTTATTTGACATTTAGAATATGAAAATGATAAAATGCATGTCAGACCAGAATTGAATTAGATTGAAATGCATGTCAATGTGCCAGTTGATCAAATAACTGTTTTATTTTAATTAAGTATAAGAAAAATTATTACCTGCTACTTTACGTATTCTGTGACCAGACTAGCCGGACGGCAATAATTAACACTGAGAAATCGTAGCTTTGAAATGAAATAAGCCGCAGCCGAGAGCGACCAAGCGATTACTTTCATAATTTAAACCTAACCAGGTAGTTCTTATCTTGAGAGATTAGCAGCGGAAATAGTCCTACTTGGCCGACCTCGAATTAGGAGGCGAAACGTAGGCAGTGCCCAGCGTAATATTATGCCCAGCAGTGGACTTCTACAGGCTGGTATAATGATGATGCGGTGGGAAACCTTAACAATATTTGGACCTTAAATTATATTTATATACAACTACTTTATTGAAAGAAAAAATACTTGACTTACATATGAAAATGAACTCTGTTTTCTACCAGTTAGTACCTAGTTACAAGTAGAAAACAGAGTTCCAATAACCACAGGCAGTACCTATGCCCAAAAGGCTAGCGACATTACCTCTTTGTATGAATTTTCTGGCCACGGTAAGCACCAGCCTATATTTTGATCTAGGTATTTAAAAGGTTCTATTTTAACATTCTTAGTAAAAATATTGTGACAAAAGTGGAAGAAATGTAAAACAGGAAATGAGAAAACATTATGAAGTACGATAATAAAGAATTAAGAGGCTGTTTGTGGAGCAGGGTGACAAAAACAGGATGTGATAAGACTACTTATGAAAACTTCAGGAGTAAATGTAAAAAAAAATCGGTGTGAAACATTACAGTGCGTGAACGCAGTAAAATCTACTGTTCAATAAATAGGAAAATTCCATGGAAAAATTTAGGATAGTAATTTAAGTGACTGTGAGATGACCATGGCTGCATTCAATAAAATATTAATATTATAAATATTATTATTTTATGGAAGTTTCATAAGCTATTATAAAAATTAAATAATTTCGGACAACGCGCTAATATCTCAGCAACTTACAGCTCAATTAAATCAATAGAGCTTAACAAAATGAATATTCAAACGGGGCACTATACCTGGTTGGAAGGACCATTAACATTTTTATGTAGACAAGCTATTTGACTTTTACGAATACGCTTTATTATAACATTTTTCTCTATGAGAATGAAAAAAGATCACACCAAAATGAAATTTTTTGTTTTTTTTTGATCTCAAAGTCGTGCTCTTGGTACTTTTGTACGATTAAACACCGAACGACAGAAAAGAAAAACTTTTTCCAAAAACAACAGAAAAGCTAACAACTCTTACCTCGATATCATTCTTCAATTGTGTACATTTCTGTCAAGCTAGTGCTAAGTAACTAGGAAATTATCTTCATTTCCCACAATCTTTGTCAGAATGTTTCTTTACAAAAAGAAGCCCTGCAGAAGCACTCCTTTACATTGAGTTCAAAGAACCACCGTCAATTGAAGAGTGCTGAGAGAGAAGTGTGGAGAATCTCTTTGAAAATGTACACACAATTTTTCATGTTAAAAGTCCCGCATTAAAACAATATTACTTAAGCTTCAGCAAATAATTCGTTGAGTGTATTGAAAACACGTTGGGCTACAATAAAATTAAACTCTGCGTCAGTATTGCGTAAGTACAGGGGGTATACTGGGCATAATTTTAATTCGTAGAAGTGACAAGCGCTGACAACAATAATTGTTCCAATAATTGTTGGGAACAACAATTGTTCCCCTTTATTCATATACAACTATTACTTTAATGGGGCTATCAAAAATACTCTATCATTGTCATTTGCGTGAAAACGAAAAGGGATGACAACAGATTCAGCAATCATTTTAGTTAGCTCTTTATGACCAATATAAATATGCCCCTTATTCTCTAAACTAAGGCATTGTTTTTTGTGATTTTTAGTAGGTACATCATTTTTTTTAATGAAAATGTGTGAGCAAGATTTTGATTGACACTTGCCAAGTACAACCACTTCATTACATATCTTGGACGCTTCAGACAAAAATACGCTTCGCATAATAATATTGTATTCTACTCGTAGATATTTTTTTCTCGTCAAGTGTATTCTAGTAAATACCTAGTAGGTATCTCTGCTCCACTACCTAAAACTGGATTTAGATAGAGCTCTAAATTTTAAGATAATGCCTACAAATATATATTATTATATAACTAACATAGAGCCAACATAGAGCGCATGTTATCTCGCATTCAATTTGACTTCAGCGTTTCAGGCTACTTGAAGCAGACACATTTCTTTCATAAAGAAAAATCTATTTTTTTATCATTCGTTCGAATCAACAACATCGGTACAAAAAGTACAGGTGATGACACAATACAAAAGCGTGCTAGTATATTCAGCCTGACCCTCTCCATTTGTGAAGGTACAAGTGTGTGTAAAAAGCTTACAGAGTGACTCGAGAGTCTTCGGAATGGCATTTGAATACATCGAGGGACAAATATTTCAGAGCGATACAAATATTTTATGCATACGGAGATAGGTGAGTTTCATCGTAGGAGAGTGCCGTTTACTTGATTCATAAATTGTGGTATGGACTGTCCAATATCCATGCTATTAAGAACGGTGCCAATATTTTGTTAAGTCGATAGCATTTTGGAGATTTTGTATAGTTTTATCCATATTGGCTATTTCGGTATACCTACTATGCTGTGATAGTACCTACCTAACCATCTAGTATAAAAATGAACGCTCCGCCAATAACCAACCAATTAAAATGTTTCTTATTCCTATTAAATACAAAAATTCTTTTTAAATATCCGTGTGTGTGTCATTTACTTATAAGAAAATGAAATAAACATTCGTCATGTCGCCAGGGAATATAAAAAACTTTAAAACCGCATTTTATGTAGGTAATAGTAATAGTATGAACTATTCAATGTCAGTCCCATTTTTATTTTATTTTCTACCCTGGAATTTCTACTTGCTTTGCTTCAAGCTAACAAAACACAATACAGATGCGTGTGAAAACCATACGAAATGTCCAAAATAGCAGACATGTCGTCTGTCATACATAACCAGACGTAACATCCCGCATTCGCAACGTTATGCACCCATCCCTTCTAAAAGCTTTTGTCCAACACTCACAGTTATTTCCTCGAGATATTCTCATTGCTATGCATATTTCATTTCGCCGCTTCAAGGTATAAACAGTGTCATAGAGTATTCTGTTACCTACTTTTAACAGTGTGCAAGTTACAACCAGAGTTGCTGCTTTATATAGACAGGCGCTGTCGAGTATTTTAGTGCCTGGTTTACACCGCGAGTGACAAGTGCAAGTGTTGAGCGATAAGTAAAATTAGCGTGTAAACGCATACGCTGTTAAGTGATGAGTGCAGGTAACAAGTGCAAGTGGGAACTAAAGTGATTAGAAGCCGTGTCTATTTATACTGATAAGTAGCTTCCCCCGCATACCCGCGCTCACACCGCACTCGGACGGAGCGTCGCCCGAACTTGGTGCGCTTATACGTATACGGGGCATTTTTTAGCAATAATTGCTCGGCAACACGAATGGATCAATCTGGAGTAATAAATAGCAGAATCAACTAAACACTGTGTGAACGGAATACACTTAAAACTTGACACCGAAAAACACGTTAACTAACCACTTAGCACTTAACAAAGTGTAAATCAGCTATAAGGCTCCAAACATGCTACTACAGTCAAGTGGCAGCGGCCAGTGATCTTGTCAGTTGCCGTGGCCAGGCAGCCATTATGCCCCCCGATTATCTATCTTTTTATACCATCAAATTACAATCAAAATAATAGTTTAGCGAGCATTCAACTGTTAGGTATTTTATCAGATTCCAACAAAATGTTTTAATTTTACATCTAGCTTTATTTATCTCAAAATGATCTAACATTGGGATACTCTCAGTAAAAAAGCTTTACATAATCTACACAGCCAGCGTTTTGTTAGCATAGACGGTTTCGTCCGTTTTCATGTTTGAAGGTCCTATTCATTATTTATTTCGGTGCTTCGAAAAACATGATGTAAATAAAACTCGGGGGCTTTCTTCAAACATATGTTACGATGTACGAGTAGGTAGCTCACATCTGATCTCACTTCTGATGTGTGGTAAAATGTACAATATTTGAGATACAAACCAACCAAGTCTACAAGTGTAGGTACGAGTAAGAAAACAAAAAAATTTACTTGAAATATTGAGATCAACTTAGCTGATGATGTGTCTATAACTACTAATCAACTAAGACCACTGTTCGTTCATATTGCCTCAATAGTAATGAGTAGGTAGTCCAGAGAAACAAATTGACAAAAAAAATGTGACGATAAAAATATTTCTCTTACGCCAATGATTGAATTTTATTGAAAGAGTAGGGTGAAATTTTTCTTACAGAAAATTGACAAGGGCCAGCGATAAATCAAGTGCTTCAGAAATTGTGGAAGTGTTTCATGAGAATTCGATGTTATTGAGAGGAAATTAGATAATTTTCAGTTCTTCTATTTCTTGTATTTATAGATAGGTATCTACTTGATCGGTAATGTTATAGCAACTATAATAGAAGCAAAAATTTTATTGTATCCTCTCGTTAGTCTCATTCAGGGATAACCCGATAAAATAATTATATTTCTTTGAACCACATATTTGATACCTACAGTAAAATAATAAAATAGGGAAAAACTAAAACTCTTCAATAAAAGCTTCATCGAAGTAATTATTTCAGTTTTTAGAGATACATTCTAAAGTCGCTGCAGAATTCAGAAATTCTCTAAAACGTGTCGTGATTAGTTTTGGCGTCTAATCTGAGGATTCTCTAGTATAGTCAATAGGTACTTCTTTTCTAGTCTAAAAGCCAAATTCTCTTCATAACACATTACGTACTAACCTAAATAAATAAAATGGGCTTCAATTTGGCGCTTACAGACTTGTTCATTTAAATGTAGGCTGAGTAATTGAGGGCGTTAATGGAATAGTAAAGAGACGCCGAGAGCCTCATAAAAATAAATTAAAAATAAATATTTTTATGCGATTGAAATGGCTTTAAACGAAATAATATTATTTTGGTATAGAATTTATTTTTTGTACCTATATTGGCAACATCTATAACCAAGTCGACATAGGGTAGGAATTACAATCACGAATATAATTATTCATGTACATTTCACTCAACCCTTTCTAGTCCCAATAGAAAATTATAGGTACCTAACTTTTTTATCATAATCGGTTCAGTAGTTTGGACGTACACGACATTACTTATTTTGCTTTCCTGTAACTTTTCAGTGACGTTTACGGTCAATAGAATAATCCTAATGAACTGCCATCATCATCATGATGATGAAGCCGGAACGTAGTCAAATTGAAGTTGGTTTTTCGAGTTTTAAACTCATAAATTATCAAAAGTTTCGTCAGACTGAGTAACTTGTTTACTGCCGTTTACCTTCTTAGGTATATTTAGGCTTCTTTATCCTCATCAAAAAGTATTCACATCAGCCTCTCATTACCGTCACTCACTAATTGCTCGGAGTTCATTCAAGTCACGCAGTGAGTAACTTCCACAATACTGCCATCCGCAGGCTAAAACGTAATAGCGCTTTTTTATGAGGTACTAGCCGTCGCCCGCGGCGTTGCCCGCGTTCTAGGCCGTTTGGAGTGTGACTTTTTAAAATTCCTTTCTTAGTGCACCCCTACACTATATAAGGATCTACCCTGCAAATTTCATACCTCTAGGACTTATGGTTTAGGCTGTGCGTTGATTATCAGTCAGCTTCAAAAGAGTTTCATATATTTACAAGATAGCAAAGCCTTTGGTTGCCAGCACATCATCATCATCATCAACCTATATCAGTCCACTGCTGACGTAGGTCTCTCCCAACCATGCACCATGCAGCACCGGTCTTTGGCTTTTTTCATCCAGTGTTTGCCCGCCACATTTGGCAGATCGTCACGCCATCTCGCCGGAGGCCATCATCATCATCGTAATAGTCAGTGTAGCTGCCGCCTAAGGTGGAGTACTATTTAGTCTTTTAAATTTGAGTACAGCAAAAACTATTTGGTTTGAAACAATCGATTAGGGCACAGAAGTGGAATAGCGTACGTAGGAAGTATAAGTAGTAGTAGAGCTCTTTGTGAACGCTCGTCCGGGAAGTACTACCACCGTACCTATTTCTGCCGCCTATCAGCGATGCTCGCATTGCTGTGTTCCGGTTTGAAGGGTAAGGGCGCCGGTGTAATTACAGGCACATGAGACTTCAAGATCTTTACGTCTCAGAGTGATGGATGCAGTGCATTGCCTTACAGGGCACGTCCTCATTGGACTTGCTCTGTGAGGTAATGCATTGTTATAGGCAGAAGTTACTACTTAACATCAGGTGAGCTATCAGCTTGTTCCATTACTTTTATCATAAAAAAAAAGTTCTTGGTGCGCAAAAGTGGAATGCTTCAACTAAATTACCTATCTTTGAACTAGCTGTACCTAGGTACATCACAATCTGACGAATGTAAATAAAAAAATGTGTTGTTTTTAGATTGTTGCTGTTTAAATCATTTCATAGAATAAACCACAAACTCGTATCTATTCTCAGTGCTCGCTTACCAATAATTATTATTTTTCCTTTCGTTTTTATGACTAGTTTTTGACCACGGATTCGAACATCTAAAACTATCTCGCGATGTTCCTAAATTATAAAACTTTGCAAACCGCATCGCTATCGGGATTTAGATAATTTTCAGAAATTTTTGATCACGTAATACCTACTGCTGCGACGTCAGTGCAGATCTCATTCCCCCTGCTTTTACCAACTTCGCAAATTTAAAGCTCAAAATTTACGTAATCTAAAAGAAAACTAAAACTGTTTTGGAGTGTCTATAATAACTCTTACCCATTTGATTTTTGAACTTTTTTTAAACTCCTTTTTAGACCCTTCTAACTTTACATCCAGCTAACCGATTTACTTCATAAACATAACCAGTAAAATTTTGAGTAATATCAGGCCAACAAAAATCTATGAAGATCGAGTAATCGGTTTGAGAGTTACGCTCTAACAAACATACAATACCGATTTAGCAAATTACAACACGGAGATCTTCGCTCGCTGCGCTCACTCGATCAGTAATAAGTAAATAATCAAGAGACGGACTGCTAAGAAATTCCCAGGAATCTTAGTCAGTTTCGATAACCTCTATAATCTCTCTACATAAAAGAGGGATTGTAAACAACGCTATTAGTGTTACTGTGTCGTTGTAAGAATAAGCTGCAATGTAAGTACTTTTTAAATTAGTTTATTTCTTATTTTGTTGTGTTTATTTGCTTTGAATAATATCTTCACCTAAACTATTTTTCGAACTTACTCAATAACATCCTAGTTAAAACTCGCCTATCTGGCTTAGTTGACATTCTTCAAATATTAAAGAATAGTTAAGTAATTAAAACTAACACACGCATATTGTATTACCTATAAGTATTTATTTACAAACAGAAAATTAAATGTATATAAGTATTCTATCAGCAATCTAGTTCCCATATAGAACAAGTTTTGCTAAGTTTAGGACTGGAGAGCGTTGTATGATATATCCAAGAATATGACCAATGTATCGATAAGTCACGTGATTCTAAGATTCTCTAAATAAACTATTTGTATTAAAATTTGTTTTTGTACTATTCTCTAGCGATAGTTCATAATATTGTGAACTTCATTAGAGAACCAAGAAGTTCATTTTTAGACGTTGAATTGTAATAACAGGGTAGGTGTTTTGGTATTGAAAGAGTCTGTTAGGTAAAGTAGGTATAACTTTGATAATTATATAATAGGTAGTATCTGAAAGCACTGCAGGTAATTAGTTTGACTTCACAGTAGTTAAATTAATTATAACTTTATTCATTCCAGATGAAAGTCCTCATTCTGTCAGCGTTCCTGGCTCTAACATCTGCCAAAGTTGTAGAAAAAATCGCCAGGTGCGATGGAATTATTGTAAACGGCGTCAACCATGAAAAGGAAACTCTTATGGAGTACGTCGACAAGCCTTACATGATGTCCGTAGATTACGATACCAATGTATTGTACTACACTTTTACATCCCATGGATCAACATTCAAAACAGCTGCACTCAACTTGAAAACAAAAGAGAACCAAGAAATCTCTGGTGTAAGAGGAGGTTTCGCTACCTCCGTAGACCCAAAATCACACACGGTATACATTGGTGGCGCAGATGGTATCTACGTATTTGATTACCAAAGCAAAGTCGCAAGGAACATGCGAATCACAGATTTTAACATTTGGCAAGTGTTCGCGAATGATGGAGTCTATTTCTGCACGTATCCCGATGAAAATGCTTACGTATACAAAAACGGAAAGCTGGACAAAGTAGCAGGAATCGGGGATACGAAAGCCATGGTTCTTGGTTTAGACAAAGATGAGAATCTCTTCTTTTCGAATTCATCTGGACTCTTCTTCCACTCGAAAGGCTCGGGCCAAACGGTGCTTGCTGGAAATCATTCAGTCAACTCGTTCACTTTGGACTCTAACGGAAAGCTGTACTTTTCAACTCCTGTTGGTATTTTCTCTACTGAAGTTTCAAACGGGAAGCCCAAAATCACGGAAGTGGCTAGAATCACAAACATGTACGGGATGGCCATCGAGAGTGACGGTACTTTTATATATTCCGCCGATAATGCAATTATCAGATTGAAATCTACTGGCTTAAAATGTAGTGAAGAATATTAGGTTTTCTTTGTCGATCGTCAAACATTTTCTTTTTTGAGAGAACTAGTTCCCATCCCACACATAAAGAAGTTAAGAGACAGAAAATTATTTACTAGCTTTTTGTTTGTTTAACCAAAAGGACCGCTGCTTTTTTATCTAACCAAACTCGTAGAAATTTAAAAAGTTGCAAGGACTGTATATCTAGTTTAGCAATGAGATAAATCTGTTAGCTTTATATTATTACCTAAGTTACAAACCATTATGAATAACCGTGTAATTTGACTATTGTTTTTTTTAATAAAAATACATCAGTTAACCTTATATGTGTAAAAGTTATTTTATAAATAACCTACATGTTTATATGGAGTGTATTTAGGGGAAAAAATATTCGTACTCTATGCATGTATAGGTACTCAAACCAAATAGTTTTTGCTGTAGGTACTACAATTTTAAAGACTAATGGTCTATCTTATAAAAAGTTAGAGTAGACATCATGTCTTGTTTACCATACGTAATCAGGACATAATGTCTACTCTAACTTTTTATAAGATAGGGGGTATATAATTATATTAATACTTGTGTTCTAAAAAGTTCTAAAGAGTAACGGAGAAACGAAATTTCAGGCTTTAATAATTAATTTCATCTAGAACAAAGGATTGTTCTAGATCCTATGACTTTTAATATTATAGCTGTATGACTCAAAATGCTAAAAATGCTAAAAAAATAGAGCTGCTTCAGCTGCAAACTCTGAATATTAATGTGGGCCGATCCATATCGCTTATCCGAGATTAAGTTGAGTGAGAACAAATATTGCGGGTGGATTCTTTGCTTCGTTTCTCCGTGAATTTTACATTTCCTTGCGCGAGCGTTTTCTATTGAAACTTCAATTACTTTACGTCTGTTTGTTTATGCTTTTTCAAACTTTTTTTGCAGCTTCAAACAATATTTCTTACTTCTAGAGAACCCCAAATTTCGTAGCATAAATGTGAATTTTGTTGAGTAGACTATCACAGGAGGTGGTTGGCATATATTTATATTATGCCTAGGTATGTAAGTGAAGCCTGCGTTAAGTGGCCTTATTTATAATACCTACAGGTAAAATCCATTTTCTATCTTATCGCGACAAGAAAAAGGTTTTTTTTTGCTTTTTCCTCAATTATAATGACAAGAAACGTGAGTTTGGGGCAATATTTTACAAGGGTTTCCAATATTAGAGGCAATATCTTTCACACAAATTTCGTGTCTAAAGAGCTAGGCCAGTCATAATCCTTTTTGCTTTTTTCCGTATTGGACTAATGCTGGCTGTTGGACCTCTTGGTCTTCCGACGGCTCAGAGCGCTACCAAACACCCAAAACTCATGGCGTTCTTGTAGCTTCTTGATGCCTTTACTATTTGGACGAATTTATCTTTACTACAAGAGATCTTTGCTCGTTTCCGTGACATCAAGTTCTTGCAGTCATCCATTTTGGGCAGATTTGTTTTGTTTTGTTAGTAACGAGTACCGAAGAGTGACTTACGAGATATGTTGTATAAAAACCGGATAGGTGCTTACAGCGGAAGGTTTGCAAACGAAATTGCAAGTTTCACTTCTCGCTTTCGCAACTCAGACCACGCTTCAATAGCACTTTACAGATATAGATAAAACTTGCCGCTGGGGTTGCCGACGTTTTCTTTTTGGCTGCCTAATCGGAACCAAAAAAGTCCTATATCTAAGGGTATTCAATGTTCATCTCAATAAAACTTGAGTAAGATCTTGGATTGACCCAGCTGTCTACACTGCCCCTCGTCACGGGGTCCCAGAGTGTGTGAAATATAATCCAATAAATTACTACATTATCGGACAACAGCGATTCTGTTCCAACCGTTTTCAAAACACTTCATTCAGTCCCCGCTGAGTTCAATCCCCGATATTGTGGCAGTGGGGAGCGCTGTGTCTTTGATATCCAATTTCATATCACAATTTCGACGAATTTATCAGCCGCTTGTACCACGAAACCGAATTATTTTCGTAATGATTTTTACAACTTTGGCAATATTTACTAAATGAAGATAAGAGACTTAAATAAGAGGTCGTTTTTAGAAAAAATGCTGAGATTACGTGAGGCAGGTTACTCCCACGAATACGTACTTTATGCTCTCGAAAGTATCTAGAATTTTCGATTACCATGAAGCCCAATGAAACCTCAAGATTTCTGAAGTGTCGAAGGAAACATTTTTGGCAGTTTTATTTTTGTAATTTATATTTTGGATGTCAACTTATTAAATATCTTTTTTAGTGAAGTATTCACTCAGCTAATAAGTTTTTAAGTAATAAAGAGGAAATTTGCCGCGCCAAGGGTCACAGAAATAAACTAGAATTAAATAAGTGTGTTCTATTAAATTTTTACAGCCTTTTCGAAAGAAAAACGTTCTTAGCCTCATTGGAACGAGACAGGTAAGTTATTGCGCTATATTTCAAACCCTTCGCCACGTGTTCCTCGTGGAAAGGTTTATAACTTAATTCTTCTTTTGATTTACTTGTTTCAATAACAAAGAAATCGTCTTTATAGGAAGTTAAAAGGCTGCTTCCTGGGGCATGTTCGGCTTATTAGGTACTGCTTCTGTTTGTTCCAAGTTCGACAACCAGTTGTACAAACAAAAAGTCACAATTGAACTCAATTGTGTTTTTTCATGTTTTAATGTTTTTTCCGTAGTAGGTACAATACTACGGAAAAAGCATGGAAAAAAGCTGGCTTATTAGAAAATGGTTCATATCCCTTCCAAAAATCAGCAGAGTATCAAAATAAAACATGAACTAGAAATTACTAGACGACGACATTGCAAACCGATAGAAGTTTTCAAAGCTTATATTTCATTCTAGCCGTCACCCGCGGCGTTGCTCAAGTTCTACCCTTTAGGATGCGCCTTTTCAAAATTCGTGTCTTAGTGCACCCTTACACTATACAAGGATATTTACCCTCCAAATGTCATACCTCTAGGACTTATGGTTTAGGCTGTGCGTTGATTCTAAGTCAGCTTCAAAAGAGTTTTATATTATATTGATTGATGATGATTGATTGATTTGATGATGATGATTGATTCACATTTTGTACTAGCTACAAAATGTGTGTGGACGTCTTTGCACTCGAGTAGCAGTATTATGTTTGTTGCTAATGTGGCCACAACTAGGTGTTGTGTCAACAAAAACATAAAACCCCAAACAAAAACCACCGAAAATGAAAGACCCACTAATTTTAATGGTTGACAAAAACTCGTAAAGACCCAATCGGCGGGGAGAGTCGTGAAATATTCCAACCTGTGTGATTTTACGGCGTTAGGCCGGGTTTACACGAAATTAGTAACTAGATTCTAGCAACACCAAAGTTGCCTTTAAACTTTTGCTGTTTTATTTTTATTTTGGTGTGTTTTCAGCCTTAATTGTCTCAATACCTACTTAGTTGAGTGTCTTCTCTATTTTGATGTTGTTATGTTAACTAAGAAAAGTTGGTTATTTTAACATATCGTCATCTAGCTCATAATTATTCAATTGTATATAGGATTTTGAGTAGTTTTACCTCTAAGTACCTACTGTGCTTACTCGACATACCAGGGTTCATTTAAAACAGCTGGCTATGCGTCATGGAGAGAACACGAAGGAGCGGTGTGTGGTTCTATTTCAGGTCTTTTAGCTCTCCACTGGCCTATTTACTAGAATCGTGTGAAACGCTTGTAATATTCGTTTATGTGGCATAAATAACGTGGTGGAAACGGGCGCTGTGTAATTCATTACATGGTTCGTTAGGTTTTGAAAAAATTGCGCCCTCTCATTTGAATGTGTGTGATTACGAACAGAATATTTACCTTTAGAGATAAACGTTGATGAACTAGGTACATACCTCTGAAAAAATGGGTATAATTTACCAAAATACAAAGCGTATATTATAAACTAGCCGTCTCCCGCGGCGTTGCTCGCGTTAGAGTGTGACTTTTCAAAATTCCTTTCTTAGTGCGCCCCTACACTATATAAGGAACCTACCCTCCAAATTTCATACCTCTAGGACTTATAGTTTAGGCTGTGCGTTGATTCTCTGTCAGCTTCAAAAGAGTTTTATATATATTGATGATTGATGATGATGATGATGATAGAATAAACATATGGTAGCATCTTCTAGTCTTAAACTAAGCCAATCTTGTAGTATGAAAACCTAAATACTTATATAACACGTTTTTACACACACAGTAACACCCTGACACAGAACAAATATCCTAACTACCAGTTTCATAGTTTCTGTGTTTTGGTAAATAAACTGTTTATTTATTATTATTTATATTAGCCAGCCACACATAATGTTTTGTTCATGGTGGGGATCGAATCCACGACAACTCGAAAAGCAGAGAAAATTATCTAGGTTATATCTAGGTAGCTTACTAAAAACGGTTATTTGCGCAACTTCAACGACCAAGTTCCACGGTGATTGAGTACGAACACACCTAAGTTGTAAAGAGAGTTTTAAAGTGAGTTCGAAGTGAGAACTTTCAATTAACGCAATTAGCCCGTTTAAACATTAGCGCACGGCTTTGCGGAACAAGTTTAGCGCACGATAGTGAGCGTTCAACTTTAGATCGCAGCTTGAAAACGTATACGTATTAGGTAGTTGTTGTTGTGGACGTGGGCGGGTATCGGTGTATCATAAAAACCTGCCAGGCGGAAACCTGGCAGGTTGGCCTGTTTTCATACTAAGTCATAGGTATTCTGTGACTAAATAGTGACATTAGTGCGTTTCAGAACGTTTTTTGTCGTCAAAAGCTTCTTGTTTTCGTATATCTGTGGTCATGTTGACATTATGCTGGGCAGCGAAAACAGTTCTATACCTCTATCACAAACAAATCTGACAATCGCCGCGTTAACGTATTCGACTTATATTGCGCGTCACTGCCAGCTCGACTGCCAACCGTTGTAGTGTCACCGCGCAGTGTATCTCGGATACGCTTTCGTTACGATACTTTGGCGATTTTCACATTTATTCATTATCAAGGCACAGAGCTTGCGATACGGGGCCAGTACTTTTTGTCATTGCATATTTGATTGGGTATGGGAGTAAGTTGAGTAAACTCACTTGTTTTTTTTAATCCGTCGCATTGGGTGGTATTCTTAGGGCCGAATACTCAAACGCTGTTTATATTAAGTTCATGCTTAAATTATGGCCATCTCTTACAAATGAGTAATGTCAAACAGAGGCAGAGCAATTAAATGGTGTTAAAATTTGTGTGACGTTTCAGTATTCGGCTCTTAGAGTCCCTTTTTTGCTATGGGTAGATACAGTTTTTAGCAAAAGAAACTTGGAGCCTTATGGTCTCAGAACGATGCCTTACCAATATTGTGTGGCTTTAGTTAGAGGAAACTTTCGTGGACGTAAAATATGCTTCAAGGTAATAAATAAATAAATATCCTTGGACATTACACACAACGCTCTCTATTCCCAACTCACAACGCTCTCAGCTTGTACAATTGGAACTAGATTGCTTATGTAATACTTATATACATTACTAGGTGCCGCCCGCGACTTCGTTCACGTCCCGTTGGATCCCGTTGATTTTTCGGGTAAAAAGTAGCCTAACACATAGGCTAATCACATAATCCAAGTCACGGACAATATAATTATATTCCAAGTTTCATCCAAATCGGATCAGTAGTTTATACGTGAAAGAGTAACAAACATCCATCCATCCATACTTACAAACTTTCGCGTTTATAATATTAGTAGGATTTTTTGTAAATACATACTTATGACACATAGTAACAACCATCATTATATAGTTATAGAGGAATATCCTATAATATCAGATGGGTGGTTGCTCCATCACTTGGTAAGTACTAGTTTTTTTTTAAATTCATTTTGATAAGATTCAAGTCACGTTCTAATGTTTGGGTCAAAGGTTTAGATTTTTAGGTAGGTGCTTTTCACCTAACTACTATACCCACACACACAGATAGAGCTGTTTATAGAAGTTATTTCACATTAAAAGCGTTTACTTCGCCAATGTCTGTAACTCGTAATTGAATTTAAAAAAAGAAGATGGAAAAAGTAAAGTCTATACGTGAGATGAAAACTGAAGCTCGGTGCAGAATTTTTCTCTGTGACCACTAAGGCAGAAATTGTAGAATACCTACTAGTTAGCTAAATTAGTTCCAGAATTGCATAAAGTGGTGCAGTGTGTTCGTATAATCTTTAAAACGGAAACCATAATGATGATAATGATGATGATGACAATGGAAACGCATAATAAGTCAGACAAGTTATCTTCTAAATATATAAAACTCTTTTGAAGCTGACTGACAATCAACTCACAGCCTAAACTATAAGCCCTAGGGCCGAATACTGAAACGTCACTCAAATAGTACGTAATACGTACAAAAATACAGTTACATTTTTCTAGGTAAATAAGCCTCTATGAAATGATTGCGTCGATTCCTATGGGCTCCAAGACTTGCATTGAAACGTACTTTGAAATACCAATTGAGATACATTTTATATCTACGAGTAGGTATACAGACGTAGGTAGTTACACATAAAACTCTCAAAGGAACCGATAGCAAAGCTAGAGTTTCTTTACAAAAAACGGCGCTTGCTCAAAGGGGTTCTATGTTAGTTTTTATTTATTAAAAACAAACATTCCGCTTCAAAGGGATAAAGTAAATAACAGATTAATTAACCCAAATTGCAGAAAAAAAACAAAACATTATTTTTAGGCCGGTTCAACTATATTAAGTCAACTTCTAATAACGCGCTAGTTTCGAGACGGATAGTATTTTTACTAACAAATAGCGTTATTCGCAATTGGTGGATCGGGGAATTTGATTTAGGCAAAAAAAACCTCCACTTTCAGGACTAAAAAACCCAAATAACCATCACGTGGTCTTAAAAAATATTCCGTACATTTTTCCGTTTGAAACACTGGTTTGAAAAAACAACCAGCAACGCGGGTGGCCACACGTGTTGCCAATGCTGCCAGCACCTCAAATTCAATGGAAGGCAACGACTGACGAAGCCACAAGTGTGACATGGTTGTAAAGGTTCGACACACATGAACGCGATTGGAGCGCGCTGGTAAATTGACGCTGCCGTCTATGTAAACAAGGCGAAAGCCGTGGTTTGGTGATTCGGCGTAGCATAGTGTTTTCTAACAGAAAAAGTGATGGGACAAGCTGATTGCCCATCAGGTGCTGTACGGCTATTTCTCACAGCATCACTGTTTGGTGGTAGAAATAGGTTTACTCCCCTGACAAACTCTTTCAGAACCAGCCCACATATCATAAGCTCTGAACTGCTTTCGCCTCCTAACATAATGTCAATTGACGTGGCCGTGGCTAGAAAACAAGAAACTTGACGGCAAAAAACGCGCTATTTAGTCACAGAGTACCAATGATTTAGTATAAAAACAGTTCAGAAAACCTGCCAGGCTTAAACTTGGCAGGTTTTTTGAGACAACGATTGCCCCCGAGTGCAGCTATTTCTCACAGCATCACTGTTTGGCGGTTGAAATGGGTTTACTTCTCTGACAAACCCTTTCACATCCACCAGTAAATTTTTTCAAAAACTTTTAGTTTTCCCGACGTATTTGGTTGGGTGTTAAAAGCTGCTATACATTATTAGGTATAGTAGAGCTATCATATAAAAATGTGTCGGTTCCAATAATCAAAAACTAAATAAAAATCAGTTTCACCACATGGCCTGCCACACCGGATTCCGTGTGTTACATTTTCCGGGCGCTGTCGACAGCAAATTGAAGGCAGCGGTTTTTCCTTCCTGTTAATATTTTTATTTATTGAAGTTATACTTCACTGACAGCGTACAAGGTTGCGTTAAACGGGAAGCGTTAGTCTCTGTCTCTTTCTATTTCCGCGAATAGAAAGAGACAGAGACTAGCGAGAGTGATCAGATACGGAGACCACCAAAAAACGCAAAACACTTCAATAGTGCGTTCTAGGATCCAGACAAACTTAGCAGCGCCATCTAGTTCTGATTTAGGCAACATGAGCATAGAACCTTTTCTAACTAAATAAGTACTGCTTATTGGTTAAGTACATAAAGATTAATACTAAATTAATTTCACACGAGAGTGAATGCGTGGCACTCGAAGTATAACTACTTCCGCGCGGAGGGACTCTACGCACTGGTTTTTTTTCTTTTGATCTTTTTGGAAATATTGACTTGTTAACAATGTTCAACTTGCAACTTTAGTACAATTCACATTCATTTGTAGAATTTCAATTGATTTACGCGCGAATACTGAAGCGTCACTTATAATTTAAACACCACCTTAAATTTTCTGCCTCTTTTTTACCTTACCTTTTATTAAAAGCTGGCAATAATGGCATGAGCTTAAACTAAGTGGCGTTTCAATATTCGGACGATAAGAGCGCAAGTCATGAGCGTTTGTTCATCTAAAAACAAAAATTGTGCTTGATGCTACTAGTTATTTATTTTCCTTAAACTACGCAAAGCAGGAACTGGTAAAATATTAATATAAAGGCTCTGAACACGGTAAACTCAAAGCATTAATTAATTAACATTCGCGAAGAGACGGCCGACAGAATTAATTTGCTGCAAAAGCTTTGAGAACCGACGCTGATATTAAATTTGAGCATAACTCTAGACCAGCTTTAGAATATATTGGCTTAGGTGCAAGGTAAAACTAGCTTGAGGAGTTTCGAGTGAAAGAATCAGAGAGGTGTCTAAAATAGACGTGAGCATTTCATATTTTTTTACTGCAGGATGCAAAAAAATTAGTAGGATATGTTAAGGTTATGCCAATAATGGCTGAACACCTACTACATAAAAACATATTATTATCCTGGTGGCGATTCCATTACAGCAAATTAACTTTTCATAATTTTCTGACGTTTTCCTCTTACATTGAGCAATTGAGCATGTTCTCAAAAAACGTAGCACTTAACAAGTTTTACACCATAATATGTATAGTATATTGTGTTCAGCCACCTAGTTGTGTAATTTTAGTTTTAGTTTCATTTTATAAATAAATAAATAAATAAATATTCACGGACACTTAACACAACGCCTTCTAGTCCCAAACTAAGCAAAGCTTGTACGATGGAAACTAGATGGCTGATAGAATACATACATACATTTTTTTTTGTAAATACATACTTATAATACATAGAAACACCCAGACACAGAACAAACATCTATGTTTTACAACACACAAATGTTTGTTCTCGGTGGGGATCGAACCCACGACCCACAGCACGGAAGGCAGAGCTACTACCGACTGAGCCATGACGCCTGTCTGAAATTTTAATCTTGTATGGACTTTTGTTGTCTGAAATAAAGAAATAATAAATAAAAAAATAAAATTATTGGATTGCATAACATATCGTGATGGCAATTCCGTTGGTACAGCTAATTAACTTTTCATACTTTTCTGACGTGTTCCTCTTACATGAGCAATGAGCATGTTCTCAAAAAACGTAGCTAGGTACTTTACGAGTTTTTAATATTTGGTTAGAATTCCGTCTAGCCTTAGTCAGGCTTATTTCGCACAGAATATTTTCTCTGTAAACGTTTTACTTCAAAAAAGTAAAATGAAGTTATTTTAGTGAACATTTTCATTACTCAAATAGAAAAGTACTAACCTATATGAAAAACTTGTTGGAAATTCTTACTAAAATAATATAAAATTAAATTAAAATCTTGTTAGATAAACAATGTACCTACTTAATTCTTATTTATAATTTCGTTTCTAACTCAAGATAATTGGATTCTGTTTTATTTTTTGAAAGTACAACTCTTACTATAATAATGATGGCATAGAAATATTAATCACGATGCTCATTATTTCCAACTATATTTAAATCTGAATTAAGATATCTTGTAAATATTATAATATTACCTATTAAAATAATAATTACTCAGTTCTCGTGTTTATTTTACTCACTATTTTCTTTTAAAAAATGTTAATATTTATACACTTTAATGTAGTTAGATATAATGAATAGAGTTGAGGGGTTACGGGGCAGAACGGCGACATACACCCTACTGTTAGCCATTGTGTACAATCGCTGGCTTTGGTTACATTTGAGGACACAGAAATTGCCTGCAATTATTTTTAAGCAAAGTTGCTTTTGTAAATAATTGTTGTTTTTTGTTTTTACTTTTTTCAGCTAGATCCACAATGGCTAAGATACAATGGGTAAGTGGGTTATCCACAATGGGTAAGTACCTACTCATAATAAATAAAGGGGCTATTTTTGATTTATTGAGAGACAGTGTTATAAATTCTACAAAAAAAATATAAAGAGATTTTGAAAATAAAATTAGAAATAACTTTTACCGGTATGTTAGATTTTTGTTATCTTTTCAGGTCATGCAACCATTAACTGATCAAATCTAAACCATTTTGTTCAAATCGAAATCCCTTTCTTTGTCTCAAGCACTAATTGATTCAGAGTTTCTAAGCTGGTTTTAGATAAACAATTTAAAAAAAGAAAAACTTTACCAGTAAGGGTATATTCCAAAATTCCCCACTGAAAAATCCCTACCGACGTAGAAAATGGGAATTCCTTAAAGAAAAAACTTGAAATCTCCACTAGTGTCAGAAGAAGGATCAGCTGCTCCCGAAGTGTACACGTCAGTGCCGGTAACAAACACAGGCACCCGACGAATAATGAATACGAACGACTTCGCCATTGTTGGAAGTGACACTTTTATCTAAATTACCTATGGTTTAACCTTAGTGGAAACAAAAAAAGCCCATCTAAAGTTACCGCTTTACTTTAAACTTTGCGCTCTAACTGTAAATGAGAATATCCTTGATACCAGCTACTTCTTAGTTATTTAAAGTAGAATCAGTAAATAATGTAGTTTTAGTACTTTTTTTCTTGAAAAGCCACAGACACTTTACTTGGCAAGGTACACGTTTCCATGGAAACCTGCTATAAAGTGAAACTATTTTGTTAGCAATTTAATTGCTAAACTAAAATCCAAATGGAATGAAACCAAAAACGTAGGTACTACTTCTTAAACATCAGTCCGTGCGCATTGCGTAGAGCGTCGTGGGATCGCTCGCGCTCCTAAATATCTAAAATTTTCGATTTTAGGTAGTATTAGTCCTTGAAACAACTTGGAAGTTAAAAAACTTGTAAGACTGTCTTAAAAATATAATAAAACCAGTTCCAAGCGCAAAAACATCGTATTAATTAGAGACAAGAAAACTAAAACCGCCCTAAAGCGAGAGTCTTCATAATTTATTCCTTTTACGTCAGATCAAGAGCGGTACACGTCATTAAACAAGAAAGGAAAATAAAAGATTTGTTACCGCTCAAGTTTCAATCTCCACTTCCTTGGTTTGTGATCTTTTTACGTAACCAGCTATTGTAGGACCTTCGTCGTCCGTTGAATTAACCTTCTAACTTGAGATTTTGACCGAAATCTATAGTCCTTGCAGGTCAGTGTGGTTGGTTACGTATTACAGAACGAAGGGTCTTGTTAGAGTTTATTATCGAAGTTTATATGCTGTAAAACGGCATTCGTTAGTAAAATGAGAGATATTACCGATCGTGAAAATATTTTCCGCCTGGATTTTTGTTCTCACTGCAGTTCATTTATGAAATTGTTTCATATCGACTTACGGATAAAAACCTGCCAAAAACCAAAAAGTATTTTAAGTCACAGGGTTATTGATTTTTTTTATTTGATTTACTCTTTACTTTTCTTGACGATATTTCCGATGGAAATAAGCTTTAAAACAAGCTAAGAATTGAAACCTTACATAGTAGACCTAGGCTCGTTGCGTCTGTTTGCTTATAACCCATTGCTTATTACCCTTCGGAAAACATTGAGCGAATTTAGGTACTCTGGTTTTATCATAAAGAAACTTGATTTACAACTTGCTCAAAGCGTTGTTGGCCAGCTAGTGTTTTAAGCAAAGGGTTCGCCAAATTCAAGACAATTAGGTACCTACTTACTAACAAACTAGCGTGGTTGTAAATCTTAAACTTTGACACCCCAAAACATGCTTTGACAGTCGGAGTCCTCCATAAATTAACTTAGGAACCAAACTTGTGGTGCTTAAGCACGAAATGGTGCCATTTTGCTTGTAATGTTGGGTTCATTACAAATAGCACCATATTCCCAATTTCTCTTACGAATTTTTAAGAGTTTTCACGTCTGACTTGGGAAATGCATTAAAAAAACTAGTGAGTTATTAGAAAAACCTACACCCGAAGAAAAACATAATGTGCATTTTTTTATAAAAGTGTATACCTACTTAACTATTTCACGATGTCTAAAAGGCAATATCTACCTAGAATATACTCGGAACTACCTAATATTAAAACTGCAAGGCTCTTATAACTAATCCTGTTTTATAAAAAACTTGATGTCAGCTTGGAATAGTTACACCGTGTTTAGTCTTCTGCAATCAAAATTAAAATTTGATCGAAAAAGACAAAATCCGGTGTAATACTCCAAGCTTACATCGAGTTTATTAATTACATGGTTAGAAATAATTGTGTGTAAATATTGGACAACAAAAAAAAATTCGAACTTTTTATAAATATATAAAAAAAAACACCCTTCACACCCACCCAATGGCGAAGATAAAGACTTGTTGTTAGTAAGTAGGTATACCCGGCATGGGTAAACTGTTGAAACACTACATAATCTTTAAGATCTCTTTTTTACACAGTTATACAATAAATTATTCTTATTCTTATAAAAATCTAAAGAAAATATCATAAATCTTTGCAAAATATATTGCCAAATGCGACACGAAATCGTGCCTATCGAAACATCTGAAAAGTACTTATGTCTCATATATAAACACTGTTGAGTTAGGTAATCACTGTTTAAGCTTTTCGGTCACGAAATTGTAATTTTTTTTATCGGAGAGAGCGATACAGCTACGCGCGCATTACACGTTAAAAATGCATCTCTTTGTGTTATAGATATTATAACATGAGCACGAGCCTGCTCGCAACCATATTATTATTGCAACGTAGCCAAGACACTGAGATAATAATAATGTAGATGGGTATACCAACACACCCATGAAATAATATCTTTTTTGCTCATAAAAGCTTAAAAAACAACTACTTAAAATATGCGTCATGACAGGCGTCATGGCTCAGTCGGTAGTAGCTCTGCCTTCCGTGCTGTGGGTCGTGGTTTTGATCCCCACTGAGAAATAACATTTGTGTGTGGTAAACATAGATGTTTGTTCTGTGTCTGGGTGTTTCTATGTATTATAAGTATGTATTTACAAAAAAAAAATGTATGTGTGTATTCTATCAGCCATCTAGTTTCCATCGTACAAGCTTTGCTTAGTTTGGGACTAGAAGGCGTTGTGTTAAGTGTCAGTGAATATTTATTATTTATTATTATTATGCATTACAAACATTTATTTCTATCTAGTAGGTCTACAGAATAACTAGATAAAATGAACAGCATTTTAAGGACGCAAAATGAAGTTGAAAGTGCACGAGTGTGAACATCGCCTACTCCTAAGAAAAATAAAGTTAGTCTAAAGTTATGATTTTACTGAATTTTCGATAGTAAAACTTACTAAAGGTTCTGTTCAAACTTTGCTTCGTAGGCAAAAGCAAATATAATTTAATCATGCTTAAAACTTGAATTATTTACCCACATAAAGGTAAACTACAAAAAACGACATTCCAAGCAAAAAAATAAGGCATACATTTCATCTAATATTTTTAACATAATTAATATAGGTGATTTAGTGGTTTTGATCCAAAATAACCAAATATTTGAAAATGACAAAAATAATTAACGTGTTGAAATAATAATTAGCGACGCGTGACCCGAGGGCTGGTGATTATCTAGGCCAGCGTATCAGCATTGCTATTCAGCGCGGCAATGCAGCCAGTGTCTTGGGCACGCTTCCGATTGGTACTGATTTGGACCAGTTGAGCTATCTATAAATCGTTTGCAACGGTTTGTAGATAGCTCAACTGTTTCATGTGTATTTTGTAAATATTGGAAATATTGTAAATATTGTAAATACTGTATTAGTTGTAATTTTCTTTGTGAATAATGAACGTGTTTATTTTGGGTTTAGGTAAAGTAGATTTTCCTTCCCCATCAGTTATTGCGAGTATCCCAAGCGTTACGCGAATCCATTTCAAATGGAGTGTTTTAGTTCGGAAATCAGTTTCCGATGAAAAATTAAAAGGCGCATCGAGTACAGGCTAAGAGGGCTATCACTAAAAACTAACATCAGGACGTGCTCAACGGTCATTTATAAAGTTAAAGTTCTGTTGTGACGAAATCTGTTGAAAATGAAACGATTTTTGATGATTAAAAAAATTGCGTTACCTTTATTAGTTACTAGCCGTCGCCCGCGGCGTTGCTCGCGTTCTAGACCCTTTTGGGTACGACTTTTCAAAATTCCTTTCTTAGTGCACCTCTACACTATGTAAGGATACTACCCTCCAAATTGTATACCTCCAGGATTTATGGTTTAGGCTGTGCGTTGATTCTCTGTCAGCTCCAAAAGAGTTTTATATATATTGATTGATGATATGTATATATATATATATAGTTGTTTAATTTATTCATTTAATATCTTTTCCATCGAAATCGCCGCCAAGGTAGACCAAAATAGCGGTGGAGGGACGACATAGACGTATATAATAATGACTGGCCTAATTTAGCGAGGGACCTTGACGAGTGGAGAGAAGAAAGGGTGACCTTTGCCCAGCAGTGGAACAGAACAGGCTAATTTAAAAAAAAAATAACTTTTGTCTTTGTATTTTAAATGGTTGTGTTTTGGTAGATACTCCCTCTTAATGAGATTCTAAAAGCAAAGCGCTCCATGTTTCTCCGTGTTGGTAATTTATTTGCACGAATTGATTTGATCCATTGCCTCGTTTGAATTAAAAATGCGATATGCGAAAGAATGCGATATGCGAGTTTGTAGTTCGAAATCAGAATCAAAAAAAACCGACGTTAGTTTATTTCATTCAACAGATAGGTTGCATTGCATAACCTATAAATAAAAAAAATCATGGAAGTGACACTAAACGGAAATATTTTTTCGTTTCGTTTACACTCGAATTTCACTCTTTATATTTCGCAACCTCGCTTCGTTGGAAAATAAAACTCATAAATATTACAAAACATATTTATTTGATCGCTCTATTTACGTTTCTTATAACCGGAAACGGCTTTTGATACAAGTATTATTGGTTTAGCTTTGTGAATTACCCTTGTCAAATAACAGGTGCACCCAGTTATTATTTTATTTATATTTATGTAGGTATTTTTTTTATTATAAGTATTTTTGTGTAGGTTCATAGCATTGTGTCTTACAAATACGTCGTAACTATTCTATATAAATACTATAACTTTTATCATTCACGATTGAACTCCGTAGGCTTAGTAGGTATAGGTACCTAAGATTTTACTTAGCAAAGTGTATCCTCGCCTATATACACACAATTGGCCGCCAGCGAACTTGAAATTATTTTATGGCAGTGACTTTGTCCGCTAAGGTCCGCTCGGTATGCGTAAATGTAGACTCAATCCTGAGACAGCCACCGGTTTCCTACACTGCAGTTCATTTTCAGTCATAAAACCATTCAAAGGATCTTATTAATGTCAGCTTAAAGTCCGCTGGATGTACGTAGCTTTAGATTCCATCTTAAAACCTACAAACTGAGACAGGCACCGGTATTCCGCAGTGCAGTTCATTTTCATTCATGAGTTTTGTGTTCTACGAGTTCAGGTGCAATGGTGCAATTTTGATTGTAACTGTCTTGTTTTAGTTATTCATTGGAAGTATCATCCGTTTCGTTTCTGGTTTGTAAAACTAACGGTTCAACTTTGGTTATATAAAGGTACAATCGCAAATAAATACAAATATAATTACAAAATAAAATGAAGTCGCAAGTACAGTCGGTTGGAAAGTGGTCACAACTGGTAATGACTTATCTAAAATAGTAGAATAAATAAATCATAATGCTAATTCTGTGAAATCTCATCAAAGGAAACAAAATGCCATGAACCTATCAAAGATTTATCTTCAACTTACTTTGAAGAAATCGTTGAGCCGCAAAAAGTTTAAATTGGCTAAGTTTAATTTTACGAAACTTTGTAACTACCTTTCAGTGTCGTGTTATTCATAAAACCTGAAAATCATTCTTGTGAGCAGTGGATGTTATTCAAGTTTGGTAAAACCAAACAAACACGTAAGTCTTAATTCAGGGTTTCCAGGATACTACTCAAGTTTTTATAGATGACTCGGAATTATTTATCTCGTGTGATATTTATAATCTAATCAAAAGATGCCTTAGACTATTGAAAAATTATTTGCTAAGGCCACATTGAATAATCGTCAAAACTAGGTTAAACCACAAATCATAATAATACTATACTAGTAGTGAAACGAAACCATTTTTACGTAACATTGGGTTTTCCTACCGATTAAAAAAAAAGGATTAATTCAGTGTAATAAGTACTTTTATATTATATTAGATTAGAAAATTCTTTACTGCACTTTTAAAAAAATCGTACAGAGGCGAGTTTAATGCTATTTAACAGTAAGGAAGAAGCAAAAAAACTATACTTTTTGCAGTTATAAGCACAGACTAAGGCCGTTAGTCCTAAGCCGTAAGTACCTTCTCTCGGAGCACAAATGAATATTGAATAATGCGAGTTAAAGTATTCGTGTGAAGTTCTATATTAAAAAGTCCTGTTTACTGCTGCAGTGCGGTGCTTAATACCTAGAACATAGTGGTTTCGTAAGACCGACGGTCAGCAACCAACGTCAGCGTTAGAGGAACTTCAGCCTAAGCCTTGTAGAGGTCCTTAAAGGAGCTTAAGTACAGATTGCTCAGTATTATAAATAAATAATCAATATTCACGGACACTTAACGCCTTCTAGTCCCAAACTAAGCAAAGCTTGTACGATGGAAACTAGATGGCTGATAGAATACATACATACATTTTTTTTTATAAAAACATACTTATAATACATAGAAACACCCAGACACAGAACAAACATCTATGTTTACAACACACAAATGTTTGTTCTCGGTGGGGATCGAACCCACGACCCACAGCACGGGGTATTATGTCATACAATTTTGTCATTTACATGCAAAGTTTTCAACATCTGCTAGTGAGTCCCAAATCACATCATAGTTTATTGGCGTCACGATCACGAATGATAGCTAGCAAACCGTTATTAATGATGTGAAAATGATTTGGCGGAAAACTGAGAAAATTGCTCACAAATTCACAATGGAAATCGTTTTATCCGAAAGTTATTAGGAGCTGTGATTAATTATGTGAACTGATTGATTGCTAACACGTGTTGGTGTCTTAAATAGTCGAGAAAGTTAATTTAATATGGACATACCACTAGAACTTAATACGTTAATAAGCTATAGTCAAAATTATAACCTTATCCACGACTTAACGCTGATAACAAACTAATATTTTTTTAAAACAACACATGCGGTGTTGGGTTAAAAAAGTACCAGTAAAACTTAACATGTAAAAGTATACCAACTTAATAGGTACCTAAGATAAGTAGTAAATTTTTTGTCGAAGGGCTATAATTTTGGGGGTCATCAGAGCTTACAATCTGACAACACTTACAGCACTACCGAACAAAAACTTCACCCTGCCAAAGATCTTTAAAGATCATTGACCTACTTACCAAAAGTTTCAAATCCATCAAATTGTTTTACCTTAATATAGAATTTAGACTCGGGTATATTAAGTCCGTCCGTGTGCATCTGCTAGGTCGAAATAACCTACTTGGTTTACTTATTGCCTAGATTGAAAATGTAAAAATGTCGGTCTTTTCGATAGAGCGGAATATCGCATTTTACGGCCAAGGGAAGCTGAATGCCAAGTGGATTGAATTTTCCGATTGAGGCCATACCATTTGATACCTTCAATGCATTTTTATTCGCCTTCGGTCCTATCACCAGTCTCTGAACATATCGAATAGGTAGCGCAAACGTCTCAATATTGCGATTGATGGGGCTTCTTGTTTGATTTATGTAATTGGATTATTCCCATCGAGCCCACTATGCAAATGAGTAAGCTCGAAAGAAATAACACTTATAATTACTAGTTTTTGATATTATAAAACTCCTCTTTGACCACATCTAGTAATAAGTAGAAGATATTTATAATAATCAAAATCAAATCAAAAATGTTTATTCGGAACAAAAAATACAATGAAGACAATAACAAAAATAAAGAACGATGCATACATAATAATAAGCTGATGATGGAAAATGTACTTTTTTAACATTATTTTCACTCCTAAGAATGTTATTAAATTTTTTTATCAAAAACAAACGAATATACTAGTAAGTAATTGCTAGGAACTCAGTTGATATAGGAACGTAAATGTGTTGAAATTTTTGTTATAAGCTTAGAAGCTTGTTATACATTCAAAACTATGTTGTGTTGAAAATCAAATGGAAGAAATTTTACCCCTTGAAAGTACAACCGAGATAGATACGATCATACGCTAGTTTGACTATCTCAGAGAAAAGCAAACGATTGAAAAGTGCAGCAAGTTTGGCAAACAGTTGCAGTAGTGTTATTGAACTTTTTAAAGAAATCAAAACTATACACCAAAAAAAATATCCAGCCTCAACTAGCTCTTGCTGGTTTGTCTCCCTTCACACCTGGACTTACCATTACCCAATGGTAGTGACTACCAGACTTACTTACCATTGAAACTTTGAAGTCCTTTATTGGAATGAAATCCCAAAGTTTGGCTCCATTCAAATTAATTTGCTTTACCATTTCGCCAAAGATCGCCTCTTATCGGCGCTAAGTGTTAAAGTTCACTCACCTCTCTTCTAGCACCACATTCTGTCGTAATGGAGTCGTTATCGAGTCAATTGGAAACTTCAAACGTTGGTTGGTGACATCGGCGTTTCACCAAAGTCATTGCGATATGAAACCGTTCATGAATTTTGTTCGCATCCAATACTTAATCCTTGGATATGTAGCACACCACGCCTCACATTATCTTGCTTCCTTTCCTTCTCTTCCTCCCTGTAAACATTGACTCAGCAGCGTTTTCAAATGTCAGAAACTTGTGTAGTACAGTACAGGGCACAAACAGTAGAGGTAACCACATGGACTTTGCAAACTCCAATGTTCATACTCTGTTCACGGGTTATCGGGCAAACAGCGAATATCTAATTTCGGGCTAAGGAAGCGTTGCTGCCAGACATGAATATTAAACGCTGAATATCAGCCAGCGCAGACATTGTGAGCACACTCCAATCGAGAAATGGAAATCGTACGCTCCACTTGAATTTTATCATTAATATGATTTCAAGTCGAGAATGAATTTTCTTGAAATATCGGAGACGGCTAGCGGGTGAGATCGTGCATGAATTGCAACCCGCTCGTGTAAAGCCGCTTTTAGACGTCAGTATCTCTTTATTGTCCAAGAGTTGGATTTAAATTTTATATTTTATCTGGAACAAGGAGATTCTTTGAAAGATTGATTCTAAGAATTGGGTTGAAGCATACCAGTAGGTACCTAAAGTCGATTATGCTGATGTTATTGCCAATACATGACCAAATCAACAGGCGTTTCATAATTGATTAAACGAAATATTTCGATTTAGGTTGGACAAGTTAAGCGACGTTCTGCGCGATCACTATTTTGATGGGTGACTGTGGCATTTACATCTGAGCGCTTCCATGCTTCGAAGGGCACGTTTAACTGTCGGTCCCGCTCTAGCAGTCGTTAAGCCATGACGGAGGCCTTAAGGCGGCCTAAAATTTCGCGACCAGAGTTGGCCACTAACTCATACGAGCTTGCTTGGTTAGCCAACCTGCATGACCCATGTAAATCACGAAGCCAAGTCCAATATTTACCAAACGGACACCACACCACACATACGTATTCCTAGAGCAAATAGTAATTCAGCGAGATTGAAACGATTTTAAATTCACATTACGCGGTCCACAAACTAATAAACACGCGAAATGGACGCCCAAACGCAAAACAAATCTAGCAAAACGCCGTGTACACTGTGGACATTCGATCGAGTGCAATTTCCATGTGTCAGGCCCACGGAAATGAAGCTGTATCGATAACGGTCCAACTGGGACATCTACCTATTTCTATTGAAACAATGAACTCAGCTGTACGAAAGAGGAACAATGTACGTACACGATTGCACACGCATGGAGAACCCCGTTGTTTGACGGGTCGGCACGTAGGAAGAGAAAAAGCTCGTCAACATTGCACGTACAGTCTAATTGGTGACCCGCATTCGAGTCTCTTGTGCTTTGGCATTTTATGTCTATCATTTCAGGATTTGAAATAACTCTGTTTTATACCTTACCTTTAACTGAAACAAGGACATGTCAGAAACCATCCTGTTCACTATGTTTAAATTTTTTTGGAAGGTATTATCTCATCGCAGAAATTTTAACATAGAAAGCAGAAACCCCTGAGATTTTTAATTGATACACCCCTAAAATAGTGACATGACTCTCTTGACATAGGTACTACGTATTTTTTTGTACAAAGAAATCGACCATAAAACCCTAGCTTGGTTAAACATTACACAAGTTGTAAGGACAATACGAGACACGTTGAATAGCGAAGATGTGACATCAATGTGGAACGTAGTTGTTTCACGTTCATTGTACTCCAACGTCCCGCTACGTCCCACTACGTCCTGTTCTGGTTTGCTGCTCGTGATACAATATAATCTAGGTTTGTACGAGTCTGTACTTTACCCTAGTACCGTAGTTTTAGTGTAAAAAAAGAGTTTTCTAAACTGCTGCAATCTATGTCTCAAATTTTTGATAAAATACAAACTGCGAGCATGTTTGTGCCTGCCAGTACTTTGCATAAAAAATTGCTTCGGATAAAATAGGTAGTACCTAAAACAAATCGGGGGAGAATAGACCTGGTGAGTACGGGACCGGGTGAGAACGGGCTTAACCTTACAAGTCCTCGCATAAAAAACTTATAACCGTAGATAGGTTTAAAAGTACCTAAACTGGTACAAATAGTATTATTGTTCGATAGAGTTGTAAGATTTGCACGTTGCACTAAAGCTATATATGGACCAGAAAGCCTAGTAAGGCGCTGAAAATATACTACGTCGAAGCTGACACAGCATAATAGTCTTCTTTACCTACCCGAAAGATAGTAGTGTGAATCAGTATGGTTTTGAAGCAAACTCGATTCGCTCTTGACAGGTTTTTCATTAACCTTTATCGCGTATGTTTGTTTATAAAGAGAGTTTTGTTTGTCGCCGGAACGAATGTAAAAAGCAGCATTCTTTTATTCCTGAATGCTGCAGCACGCGGTGTACGTGTGAGGAATACCAAATCGACAAAGAATGCGCTAAAATTACACCAAAATGTTTGCAAGCTTTATTCATGTTTTTTTTGTTAGGTACGCACATGGCATTTACATTTTTACACGTGGAATCATAAGTTGCCAACACTAATTTTGCGTATCGCGAGGCCAAATCCCACTCTACAAATAAGCTAAGATGCCATATTTGCAAGTAACAGATTTTTGTAAATATTGTAAATACTGTATTAGTTGTAATTTTCTTTGGGAATAAAGTCACTTTATTCATTAAAAAAAACAGATGAATAGAATGGTGGAATTTGATATACCTATAAACATCTAAAAAGGGATAGATTTTAATTCAGAACTACTAAAATAATAGCTCTGTCGAATTAGTTAGTCAGTTACCGCTGCATGTGCGACAACTCTAGTTTTCTATTGATTTATTTACGTAGTCTCAACCGCACAAGGGTACTTATAGAACAGGACAGGACTAACCAGCATCATTCTTACTTTGTTTCTAGTGTTCTGATGTTTACTACTATATAGTGCTATACTTTTGTACCTACTTGCGTCCTACCACTTACTCTGTTCTGCTTCTTTCTGTGTGACTTACTTATATTTCTCTTCTGTTGTATCTATGTGTTTGTTTGTACCCATTGGGGGTTGAATAAATGTTTTCGTTTCGTTTCGTTTTCGTTTAGTCTCACGCCGGCTTGCAATAAATAGTAAATAGCCTTTCTTCAAGCATAAAAGCAGCGCAATAGGCGTAAGCTTTGTCGATCCAATCATCTAGCTCAAGATGTTCAAGTGCTCGTCTAAACGCGCGTCAGCTCTAGTAAACTATCCACATCTTACAAGCGGCGAGCCATCTTGGTCACGTTTTTGCCTCGTCATCGTGAACAAAAGACTCCACAAATTGTGCATACAACTATTGGAAGACTGCCAGCAGTTTATAAATGTAGTGTTTCAGAACTAACGAGCAAATTATTCGGAGCTCCCAGTTATTTTCAGGAATAGCAAATTTTTTTGTCAAATTGCTGAAAATAATTGGGGAGGCGCTTTCAATTAGTTTAAAAACCACGTAGTTCTGCACATTTTTTTAGTCAAGCAGTGCGTCAACTTATTGTGGAAAAAAGTTATGACTTTTTAGTCAAATCAATGATTAAAATTTAATCCATACATTTCCCTTGCGGGAACCTCATTTTCCGATAACTCAATAACTGTCGTCGTCAAAATCTAAGCATAATTGCTAAAGGTTTCCGTATTTATCTCAACAATATCAAACTAAAGCAACATAATTCAAGTAACAATAACGTAAGCCGCTTTGAGTACAGTAACATCACTTTCGAGTTGTAGAACAGAATTGAATTCGACGCTCCAACGAGCGTAGGTAATGTCTCAGTGCGAAGACAATTGAAACTACACTTTAAGTACTTGTAGTTAATGTTGGTAGTTGTGTAACTTCGCAGAAAGTAGTACTGGGAGAATTTTAAGCTACTTTTGCAGTAAGCTTGGGTAGTTTTGTTGTAAATATAATAGTGGTAGGAGAGCCCTATAAAATTGAAATTCAACAATCGCTAGAGAAAAGAAAACGTCAAAATATATGAGAATCACGACGTGACTTCTTACAGAAATTACATTTACACGGTTTGATCTTAGCTACAATAGCTATAAATTAGACTTTCAGATTTTAGAATTGTTTTTTAAGATTACTATTTTTATTGCTATAACATCGGCTTGTCCCATCATTAATTGCATAAATAAACGCAGAGGTCTTATTTACAGTGCAAATTATATAGATTTGTCTGACGAAACTGCGAGTGGTAGTGGTCCCTTTATGTATACATCGCCCAGAGTGATCCATCATTTACATATTGAATTAGATAAGCATGTCTGATTTGGCTACAAGTTACAACTCTGTTGTCCTGTCACTTACCTAATGTTGACAGCGACACATCGATGCACTGTCAGAAATTGGACAAGACCGTGATTTTGATAGACGATATTCGTCGTCGTGATTTTGATAGACGATTTGTAATATCCTGATTCGGTCGAAGCTGTTGATTTATATAGCTTTATTTTTTTTGATGATATACGAAGATTAAAATTATTTATACTTTGTACACTGGGTAATACTCTGGGTGGCCACTGATAGAACCTCTTAACATTTAGATGGTTCACCTGCTATGCAAAAGTGAGACACTTTTTCCCATATTCTCCACAGCGTATTTCATGTAATTTTGTACTCTTAAAATAAAACAAAATTACTTTCTTCTTACGATTTGCCTTGACAAGCATTTTATTTTCCTTTTGCAATGATGAAGGTTCTTACAAATAAAATCAGTACAAAGTAGTTAATAAAAATACAAAGTAATAAATTTCAAAAATGCGAGTGTGCGTATACTGCTCCCTAGGGCGTTATAAAGTTAACAAATTGCGGCAGTTTCCAATGTGTACGGCGTCCGATGGCAATGTCTCTGTTGATGTAATGCTTGATAAGTATGTCTATTATCTACTGGACGCGACTTTGGTCCCCCTCGAGTCAATCCAGACCTACAAAACTTAGTAAGGTTTTTGGTAACTCGCAACTCTCGAGCTGTAAGAATAATGAACCAGACTAGACAGTTTTCAGTTACAAAACGTCTTGTGGCAGGTATAACTAAACATGAATTCAAAAATAAAAGGCATTAGTATAATATTTTACTCGTCGCTAAAAATACTAAATTATTTCATATAAATCCTTTTCTGTTTTTGTTTATTTTGTGATCTGCAATGCATTGTTTGTTTTAGTTTTCAACAGAATGAAGAAAATAAGAAATATACTTTCCTACAAAACAAAGTCGCGTCTGATATTATATCTGGATTCTGCGTTGATGTAGTCTTTATGTGTAATGTTAATGACGTCATCAACATCTATGAAACTTATGAATTTCAGTGGAAACCAAATGTTGTATCCCCTTAAGATAAAGTAGCATTTTATACGAAGCTATGCACCCAACGAGCTCGTATGAAACGCAATGTTCTGGTTAGATGATATGGAAAGAAATATGCCAAAATATTGTGTGGAAAATTGTCTAATATTTTTGTTTAGGATCTCTGGCTAAATAAAACTCTTTTCTTTTGGTAAATAAATAATTTGTATTAGATCCTATACTCATGTATTGAAATAAGAAGCATTCATAAAATGGTCTCATTTTTACAACATTAGTCTATGGTGGGTGATCACATTTTAGAACTGTCCCAGTTCGGTTGTTATCCACTATCACAACACTAAGAATAACCCTAAACATGAAGATTTGGTTTCTGTGTTGATCCACTCTGTTGTTATCGTGTGTGACCCAAGTATTGCGAAAAGGCAAAACTAATCCAGGGTTGGGAAATTTAATATTGCTGACGGGAAATCAAAACACATGACAAGGAAACAAATGACCTTAAATCACTACTAAAATTTATCTTATAGCTGAGAAAAACAAGACGAAAATTTTATTAGAACACTAATTTAGGTACTAGGTTTCTAGCCTGTGCCGTGAGGAATTGGCACATTTAAATCACTCAGATTATAATGTTGTTCTATGATCCTTGTGATTTAAAGCATGCGATATGGATATTTGAAAACCGATAATGACAAATTTCCATTGAAGTAGAAAATACACACGGCGTATGTCGCAGTCCAAGTTTATTTTCGATCGTCAACCAAATCGATCGACCAAATTGTAATTCTTTACATGGAAAAATAAAAGTCAAAGATGCTTGATTTTACCTAATAACCAGTAAAAAACGGTAAATATATCTAAACTTTATTTACGTTTATACATATAAAAGTACGCACCTTAATAACTTTAATTATTAGAAGATTCATGGAGGAATGTGAGACATAATTAATTACAATGATGATGATTGATGGATGATGAGAATACCTGAGGTTAATTTATCATAAGGTAAGGCATGTTGTAGATGTGAACAATCCTCATAAAACAATGAAAATGTAAATATTTTAGACCTTCCAGAGGCTTTTAGGACATTTTGAAGAATCAAAGGTGTTATTTTAATTAAAATAATCAGACTTTTGGAAATATAAAAACATTGTTATGATTTTAAAAGCCTCAGCTCAGTTGGTCTGTGTAACTTTTAATTGGCCATCAGTGTACCTACTTGAATCTTTATAGATTCCTGTATTATATTTGTCATCCTACTGTGTAACTACCTAGCTGTAGGTTTTCCTAAAATTCTTAAAATCAAATAAATATATTACACTACGCCCTCTAGTCCCAAACTAAGAATACATTCTCACCAAGAATTTCCAATATGAAAATTTACTTACTAAATGCTACTAATGTAAATTTAGAAACAGTTTTTCGACTTCTTCTTCTTCTTTACCCTATATGGCCTGTGCCGTCATTTCGACAGACAATTTTGCCAGTGTCAAGTGATGAATTTTATATAATATAAGTTAAGTCAAGTCTTTGTCAAGTCGGCTGTCGTTTGTTTTGAAGAGAAAATGGTGGATTTTCTCTTCAAAACCTGAAACGATTTTTCACATTCAGAAAAACCACTTTACACACATTTATTCCAATGGCTCACACTTTATGTTACGACCTAAGTATTATTGGTTAAAATTCTACCAAAATTAAACAATAATACTCACATAAGAAAAACTATTAAAATAAAATCGACTTTCTTTTCACTCAACACATTGGCACTTGTCACACAATGTCAGTCATTTTATAGTCAAGTCGTAAAAAAGACGCGAAAATGTCACAACTCGCCTTAAACCCGATCCCTCTATGATATTCTGCAAGAGTGTTTCATTGAAAATGACAGCCGTGATATGACGTCATAATAAAGCAGAAAAGAGTCTTTGACAAAAATCTCACGAGTTTTATTAAAAACGCCCGTGGTGCGTTATTTGTACAGCTTTTGAAGCTACTATTTACTTACAAGACTATGTAACTAGTGCATGCAATAAAGGTAGATGAAATCTTGCTTTGTGCTTCTTTTTTCAGTATTTGAATTTATCGATCGAAAAATATAGTACATGCAAAGACAACCGAGTCCTTTTTCTGACAGTATTTTAGGTTTGAAAGTGACGTAGCGCAATTGCCTTCAAACCCACGACCTCAGCGTCAAGACATGGACTTGTTACCACTCCTTACCAGATCCTTTTGCTTACAATCGGTACTTCAAAATTATTTGTCATGAAGTCCAAAAAACCAGGGGTATTACGATATACCCTTTCCTACAGTATATCAACGCAACGAGTACTTTTCCGGTTTATAAATCAAACAAAATATCACGGATATCCCCATAAATGAGGGAGCGTACTTTTTGCCTTCAAAATTGTTTGCTTTCCAAATATATGATTTTGCTGGGTAGGGCGCAGTATCTTTTACAAAACGCTGAGTTTTATTTCGTTTGAAGTTTCAATTCACACTAGCAAGTTTCATGTCACAGAGCAAAAATTCACTAAACTTGTTTGAAAGGCGAGCGGCTAGTCGTAACATTTGAGGTGGTTACAATTACTATAATAGCTATGACGTATGTACCTACTTCATAGTTTCTTTGACAATAGATACGTACTCTATTTTGGTAGAGTAAGATCTCTATCAAACAATCTGTAGTCGCTTCCTGCGTTGCACTTTTGTACAACTTTGTTGGTTGCGTTTCGAGTCAGCAAGCCAACAACTTCTGCACGTTTTAGTGTATAAATAAAAAAAAAGTAATAAATAAGTAGCTATTATTACTTCAAATTGAGATATATTTTCAGCGTAGTAACGACTAAACGTTAATTATATTAAAGGACGGCTTGTTTGTTAAAATTGATGGATGAGTTTGCTCAGGGCTATGTAAGAAAAACATGCCTTTCATTACTTCAAAATATTTCTACTTGATGTACCTAGTCGCCAAATCTGGTCTACTTCTTCTTTTTTTCTACCTATATTACTTCTGTCTGTCATTTCGACAGACAATTTTAGGTCTTCTTCTTCTCTTCAATAATGGCCTGTGTCCGTCATTTCGACAGACAATTTTGCCAATGTCAAGTGATATAATTGTAATAATATAAGTCAAGTCAAGTCATTTGTCAAGTCGGCTGTCGTTTGTTTTGAAAAGAAAATGGTGGATTTTCTCTTCAAAACCTAACACGAATTTTCACATTCAGAAAAACCACTTTACACACATCTATTCCAATGCCTTACACTTTATGTTACGACCTAAGTATTAATGGGTAAAATTCCACCAAAATTAAACAACAATACTCACAATAACACAAGAAAAACTATTAAAATAAAAGTGCTATGTGTCGTTTCAAAAAATGTCAAAACTCGTGTCCCAATTTTAGGTCATGTATTAGGTGATGTAGGTGACTGATCTTTTTGACTGGTCGATAGCTGACACTGACATCGACATATCAGTTGCGCAGTTTTGGAAAACCAATATGAATTATACCTTGAAAGTTATCTTAATTCTATGGAATATACCCCGTAAACTCTCCACGATATCGTGTTGGTGTGCTGTGGCTGTCATTTGGTTTTGCAATCAAGTTTTAGATATGTATTCATAGCTCTAATTTAAATAAATTAAATTGAAAAAATATGCTAACATCAGCAAAATAACAGGAAAATGTTATAAAGAGTCAAATTTGAATATCATCGTAAAACGTATGAACTTACGTCACGGCTCTCATGGTAGGTTAGGTAGGTACTATAATAGCAAACAAAGCAATTATAAAGGTATGTTTTATTTTGCCAATATAGTATGAGTCAGTGTCTGGCAAGTCATTATAAATAATAATTAAAAGGATAAGATTATCTTGCGCTTACTGGGTGTCTCGGAACTAGTATGCTATACCGAGGCAAGAACAACTCTTGACGGGAGCAACAAATTAGTTACTATACTTTTAAAGAACAATTGTTGACGGGAGCAACAAATTAATTACTTTACTTTTAAAGAACAATTGTTGACGGGAGCAACAAATTAATTACTTTACTTTTAAAGAACAATTGTTGACGGGAGCAACAAATTAGTTACTTTACTTTTAAAGAACAATTGTTGACGGGAGCAACAAATTAATTACTTTACTTTTAAAGAACAATTGTTGACGGGAGCAACAAATTAGTTACTTTACTTTTAAAGAACAATTGTTGACGGGAGCAACAAATTAGTTACTTTACTTTTAAAGAACAATTGTTGACGTGAGCAACAAATTAGTTACTTTACTTTTAAAGAACAATTGTTGACGGGAGCAACAAATTAGTTACTTTACTTTTAAAGAACAATTGTTGACGGGAGCAACAAATTAGTTACTTTACTTTTAAAGAACAATTGTTGACGTGAGCAACAAATTAGTTACTTTACTTTTAAAGAACAATTGTTGACGGGAGCAACAAATTAGTTACTTTACTTTTAAAGAACAATAAAATTGTTGACGGGAGCAACAAATTAGTTACTTTACTTTTAAAGAACAATAATTGTTGACGGGAGCAACAAATTAGTTACTTTACTTCTAGCCTCGTATGCTTATTTACTGCTCAAGCACTGATCCGATTCAAGCATAGTTTTTTGTATGAAAATCTTTACTCATTAATCTTTATCAGCAATTATAAATTCAATGATTTTCATTCAAAAACTTTACTGTTTAGTGAAGCTAGAACATTTCTTCAAACTACGTGTAATAGGTATTATAAGCTTAGTATAACGGATTTGTGTAAGTACATAAAATATAAGAATAAAAGACATTTATTTGTGACAAATAAGGTAGAATATAAAGAGAACACGCGACAAAGAAGAGGTAATGAGTAGTAGAAATAGCACAGATAACAGATGAGCATATAGATAACAATGATAACGGATACAGATTGATTGAAACTAAATGCTAGAGCTACAAACGAAACAATTACAATGCTAAAATTAAAACGTAAACGTTGAAAAAATTAAGGTTGTTACTTTCATTTATGGATTTATGAAATGATTCTAAAAGCAAAAACAAAAGAATTACAAAAAAAATCCTACATTCAATTTCATGTTGTGAATTACTCCGTTTAGGTTTACTAGTAATTCCGGGTCCCCGTATAGTCACAACAATGTAAAACATGAATTTATTGCTAATCGAAGGACATTTAAAATAATTAATAGGTACCTTTAGCACTATTGCTGTTTTCACAGACACCGACACGATATTTACACGATGTTTACGGAAAACTAAGCTTAATATTTTATCTTGTCGGTGCTGAGACCGATATTTTTGTTCAAGTTACTGATAATGTCGATGTCGGTAGGTATCGGCCAGTGTGAAAATGCATTAATCAGAGGTAGAGTCACTAATAAGTATAGACTATAGAGCTTTAGATTAGAGCTAGAATTGTATTTTTATTTTGTTTATTTTCAATGAACAAGTATTTCCTTGGTGCAAGTGGCGCCAATAGATGAATCTTAAAAATATTAAATCTCTGGAAGCTCCATGATACTTCATAGGGCTTTCAGTGACCAATATCATAGACTAAATATATCAAGCTTTAGGCTTTTAGTGCTGATAGGGTAATTTTACGGCTATGTAGGCAGTGCCATCTGGAAACAGCCGAAAATTTGAACTCTTTTTACATTACGAGTTTTTGTTCGGGATCGACAGTCTTTTTTGATAAATTTAGTCCATGCCAATATGGATGTATGTATACCTTGTACCTTTTGTGAATAATTTATTTAACTATACGAGAAATCAGTCCTCACTAAGATTTTAGCTAGTACCACTAGTGTGTGCAGTGCACTCTGTGTTGCTTCGACACGAATACAAACAGCATTCAATCAGAATGTCTGATTCGCACACAAGATTTCGAAGCGCAAACTGAAGTAGGTGCCTAACCTTCCAACTGCATTAATCGGGCTGATTTTTAACCCCCCGATTCTCTCTCAGACACAATCACTTCATTGTCAACATCATCAAAGTACATATTTCAGCTTCAGCAGTAAAGCTTAGTTTTCTCTAAGTACCTAATTACTTTTTTACTTGATTTAGTTTCTGATGAGTTGTTGGATTTTAAAAACATAGCACGGAGTTTGGCGCAGCCTTTCATCATTTTAAATGACGTTTGAGAATTGAATGAATTCTATGTACCTATTTAATTAAACTAAGGGATTTCAAAAATATTTATGAATTAACACATAAATATTAACTCATATTTTTTGCATCGTAATAAAGCAAATGAGCAGCTCGAAGCCCGCGAATAAAACTACATAGTTCGAGTTTTATTTCAGAACCTTATGACGTCTAGGGCTGAAGTTCAAAATGGCTTGTAAGCAGTAGACTGGTCACAACAAAAGCGTTTTACTTTTATATGTCCTATCACCAGTAATTAGTGTTTAAAATCGGTTGAAATGTGCAAAGTGGATTACTCGGCTGAATGCGGTTGCACCGCAAAGCTTACAGTGTTACACTATTAATTGCTTTTGTAAATAGTCGCCTAATAGACCAACAGTTAAGAGCGAATGTTAGCTCATTATCGCTTTTGAATAGACTGAATAAGTCCTATTGTTGGAAACTCAGGTGTTCAAGTTTTATCGTTCTTGTTAACTGTTCAATGAACACTAACTCTTAGGTCTTAGAACTCTGTCTAATAGACTTAATAGTTTGAACTTCTGAAATGAATAATGGACATTTTGTGGGTGTTATTAAGCACCAATTTGTAACAATTTTAGGAGAGGCAATTATTGTGATCAAAATACGAAATTTTCCACGCCTTGATAAGCCATTTTGAAATGATGCCAACAGCTTCGTCATCGGTCTGGGCTAATTCCACTAACAAGCTTATCAGCTGCAATGCAGCTCCACCTCCTTCAATCGTATTCCTCATAATTATCTGAGGGTCGTGACCACCTCCAGTCATTATCCTCATCTTAACGCAGCTAATCCGTAGTTTTTGGGTTATTTCGTATTGGACTATCAATGACAGCTGAAACGCAACTGAACTGTAGTTTTTTACCATTTTGAACAGAAACGTTTTAACTAAGCCGCGGATCGGTCGAACTATTGTTGATACTCAATTGAACGTCAACCGTTGTTTAGTGGAATTGTGGCTTTGAATGCTTACTTCTCTTTGAACTCAAGAAAGGCATTAGGCAAGTGAGTGAGTTCAATAGTAGTGAAAGTAAAGCTGTTGATCACCGCAATCTCGAAACTCTAGGCTTTTGGGCGGCTTCTAAACCGACACCTAGACCACATGAACGGGTATAAACCCATGTGTCTCAAACGTTACATGTGGATTACTCCTGGAAACACAGATAAGACCTCCAGATCACCATTTTATCGTAAAGCCTAGTGGTCTGTGTTAGTAAATGTCTCTCACTGCTGTAGCAAGAAGTACGTGACTTACGTGGGCTTTGCATGACGTAGGATTTGGACATTGCTAAAATTGAAAAAATGAATGAATGAATGAATGAAAATGCTTTATTGTACGTAGGTACACCTTATAACTAAAATAATCAAATATAAATCGATTATCATTAATAATTAAATATTAATGAAAATCGATTTATATTAATCTATTATGCTTTACGATTAGGTTGCTTATTCTACGACTGAATTTAATTCTCTGTTTTCTGAAAACAGTATAAATATAATAGGACTAGGTACTTATTTTGAAAAACAGATCAACTCCTTTAACTCTTACATCGAGATAATAAATGTAATTTTGCTTAATTTTAACATTATATTCAGTCTAATAATTTTAATATGTAGTGAACATAATTAGCTTTAACGTGTTATAATGTGAGTAATTATTTGGACCATTGAATTTAATTTAGCTAATTACATTTTGGTTTCAAAACCAGACGACGAGAATCACGATCTTATAAAATTTACTGCCTATAGGTAGGTAAAATACGTAAGTCAGTCCACTGCCTGCAAAATAAAAAGTGGGTTCAGCACAGAACAAAGAAGCACTAGCATCAGCGTCTAGCTTAACTTGGCAACGGTACCCTACCTAGAACGCTGCAAAGTGTGGGTCATCATCATCTCCTTGCCCTTTTCTCACTTTATTTGGGGTCGGCACAACATGTGTTTTTCTTCCATGCTCTTCTATCAGCCGTCATCTCAGTTGTCACTCCTTTCTTACCCATATCATTTTTCACGCATTCCATCCATCTTTTCTTTGGCCTACCTCTACTCTTATATTCATCTACATTCATATCTAATACTCTTCTTGTTACATGACATTCATCAATCCTCCATGAACGCTGCAAAGTGGGGGTATTACAATAAAATTCCAAATACTACATACGATAAACATACAAATACAAATTCTTATTTCCACAATGATAACATGACAATTTTTAGTTAGTGCCACTGTTTTCTGCGTTATTTTACACTGTGTTGCAGAAAAACAGTAAGTAGTAGGCCTAATACAGTCAGTATTACATTATGCAATAATGCATAGTAAGTATAGGTATCTAAACAGAAACTAGATATAAAATAAAAACTAGGAACAATGTGGGACGGGAGCCAATACAAAGGGATAAGCAAAGATGGTGAAATAGATAGATACCAACATAAAATAGAACTTAGCATTAAAACTTAATACTTGACATAGGCATTAGGCACGACCCATCACATATGTATTGAGTTTTGGAGGAAGTATACACTCTTGGGATGTTCTTTGAAATCTGTTACGATGATGAAAGCTGGTTCCCAACCATTTTCATTGAAAAATACAGTCAATAAATTTCGAAAAAAAAACTAATGTGGTTTAGAATCCTGTGGTGTCTTGTGTAGATGTTTTTCTTTTGTTATCTTTGAGTTGAAAAACATTTTCCTCGCAATGTTTGTTTACTGTTCAACAAGTTGTCTAAAGTAATCGAAGAACTTACAGATATTCTGAACTTTTGATCGTCCGACAAGATTGCTCAACAAATTGAAATTCGCTTGAAATAGACCAAAGTTAGTTTTTAGTTGCTGGCACAAGCAAGATCCATCTGAAGTTGAATTTACACAAAAAACAGGTGCATGTATTTTTTTGTCGGGTTCTTGAAATCAATAATACCTTACTTATTTAGAAGAAGTAGATAATAGTATCGATTCGCCTGTTGCATTTTTTCAAATTAACCTAATTTGACAGCTCTAAAATTATAGCCGTCCTTGTCGTTTCAGTTTATTAGAAAGGGACGGCTTCATTTTTAGCGCTGTCAAATTAGGTTAGTTTAGAAAAATGCAACAAGCGAATCGATATCAGTGTATTTTAAACTAGAAATGTTTAAAGTATTATTAGACTGACTGTTTTAAGTGCAGAGTTAGCGTGGTCAGACTCTAGGAAATGTTTTAGACAGCCATTCAGTGAATGTATTTTCGATTAGATAAAAAAATGTGCCATTTTCAACAAGGCTCGACTTGTGAGTAGCAAAAACCAGTTTTATACATAAAAAAATCCATAGCCCGGATCTTTGACTATTTTAGGAACAACGTTGTTGGTGGTGTCTGTGTTCAGGAGATTTTGAATAAATTATCAGTTTTCTGAAGTGCATTCGGAAACTGAAAGAGCATGATGTACTATCATATACCTAGTACCTATAGTTACCTAAATAACACAAACACGGTTGGATACGTAAAGATCGCTTGTCCCTTGTAAGTAACCAAGATTAGATAACTGATTATCTATGAAGACATTGAAGAGTCTAGGATAACTTGTTATTTCTTCATACATAAACGATAGGTGAAATAGTTATTGTCAGTGTGAGATTTAAATTTCTCAAAACTGTAAACCAGCTGTCGTCATAATACTTAGGATGATAGATGCACTAAAGCGACTCCTTGGTCTCTTCTATTCCACTTTACCATAATGCCCTTGATCATACCAAACAACCCTCTTCCTATCATACCGCGTTCACACTATGCCCATGCCGCTGCCGGCATTATTGCCGCGGACTTATTGTCACAGCAACATCGCCTTTAATCTTATTAGAGAGCAAGGGGGCATGAACTCAGGCCAGGATACGAGACAGAGGCATTGTCGTCTTCACAGTATGCTCGTGCCCACTTCCCTGCTCAAGTCCCTGCCGACTGCGGCATAGTGTGAACGCAACATCACGATTAGTATTTTGTGACATATCTTGTTTGTGACATATCTTGTTTTGAAAGAAAAAAAACGGATCTAAGCTAAACCACAGACCATATAATACTATGCTAAACTAAACAAAACAATACGGAAGCTTATAATATCAGTAGGCTCTGAACTGTCAATAGCTATACAGTAGGTACTGTTGTCTAGACAAGGCTATGCGATAGGTAGGTAAGCCTGTCTAGATTCGGACACTGCCTACGCCGATAGCTATGCAAATAACTGCATTCCCTCGTTCCTGGCTCTACTTCCGCTAAGGCCATCTGGTTATGACGAAATACTGCTGCGGGCTATGCTGCAATTGTTTCTATTGTGGCGTTAGTATCAGACAAAAAAGTGATTGTTATCAATTTATTTGTGTGTTTTGCACATGAGTGTAGAACGCGTTTTGGTAAACGCAAGACGTCCAAGGTGTGGCGATTCTGAAAAATATAGCGCAAACACAGGATATGCGAATTATGGCAGAGTAATCTCTAACATCGTTAAAATAAAGGTTAGTATAATGATTATAAAATAAAGTTGTGAATAACATCTCCATTAAGCATAATTTGATTAGCAGTCGCTCAACGTACATTCAGAAAAAAACAATCTTTGGGTCGTTAAAATGTAAATGACTCAATTATGCAAATTCGTTAAAAGCATTACCTACCTAAAAAAATACCTACTTCAGTAAAAAAATCACCATTATCATTAAAATCGTGTTTTAATACGTAAGTATAAATTAAATCTTATAAATCTACTATTTACAAATTTAAATAATAATGCTATAACATAAAATAGGCTCACTAATAACACTCTCGTCGTCTCCTCTTATCTTTTGGTACTTTTAAGATTACCTTTAAATATTCTCAAGAATTTTGAGCTAGTACCAAAAGATGAGAGGACATAGAGGCACGTCAAAAGATTCCAATAACAAATGAACTTAGTATGAAACTAACTGACGCTGTTTGGTCTCGGTTTTCTCTTCATAAACTTGTCAAAGTTGATCCTTCTAGTCCGCACGATGTCTGCGTAGTTTAAAGCAGAAAGTTTTGGAGTTCTTGTCCTTTCTGGACTGTTGAAATCTACGCTGAACAGTCCAAACTTTGTTCTGAAAAGATAAACAGTGATTTTATAGTTATTGCAAAAGATGTCGAAGGAGTATCGTAGCTATAACACTTAGAGCAAATGTTTGCAGATAATGCACACATTTTATGTAGTTTCAAGTCTCAGGCTATTTAACTTTGCCATTTTATTTACGTTTGTCAATTGGCAATAAGACAAACGTCCATTTCCATACCAGCTACTGCCTACCTACCAAAAAGGGATCCCTACAACGAAATAATATGTAGGTAAGTTCGGAATTGTGTTTGATTAATTTGAAAACACAACCCAAGGTTGTCTAAGTCATGACCTAATAATTATTATCGGAAAAATAGACACATTACTATTCATTTATTCAGTTCAGACTATTTATTTCAATTTTATTATCTTAGACGTTGCTGGTTTATGCACAGTGTTTTTGCGATTGATATAAAAATATAATTTTATAGGCAAATAATTGCTAGTAATAGGTTGATTAATGATTTGAAATGGGTTTAATTAATCTATTATTTGAAATGCATCTCGTACCGGTTATGGCATTGATCTGCTTCTAGTTAATTTGATAAATAATAAGGCAATAATGATATTACACAAAGAAATTACAGAGCAACAAACATGGCCTGAGTGCCATATAAAATGAAGAAGAAGAATAAGTAAATAGACAGAAGAGTAGTTTTATTACTTCTATTCCTTTCCATCGAACAAAAGAAAAAGACCAAATGCGATTGGTATTCTCTTCGGAAAAAAAATCGTTAGGTAGTTGACTATGCGTGCAGGTACCTAGGTGTCTAGTCTAGTCTGGTTCTAGCTTGGTTCTAAGCATATCGTGACTCACGAACACACTACGATCCAAATGATCTCGGAACACGATCTTTTATCTATCGCAGCTATAATCAAACATGGTGTAACCAGTATAACAATAACATGATTTACCTACAAGGGTAGGTATTTAGATGCATAAAGTGCTGGCTCATGGGGATCACCATTGTTTTAGGAATTTACCTATATCTAAATAACCAGGTTACTATATAGCTATTTGGACAATGGTCCAGTTTAATCAATTTATTAACAATGTTACTTGTAAAAGTTAAAAGACTTACACATATCCGTCGGTCCACTCAAAATCATCCATCAAAGTCCAGGCGAAGTAACCTTCGATGTTGCAATCATCCTCGTATATCGCCAGCAACAGCTGATAAAGATATTTATTGAAATAGTCCACTCGATCGTAATCGTCCCTCGACCCAGAATCAGACATTCCATTTTCCGTTATTATTATGGGAACCTTTCTGCCATAATTCCTGGTGAGCCAATTGAGCAGTCTCCGGAAGCCTTGTGGGTAGACCTGAGCAATAAAGAAAATAGTCATAAAATCTCTATTGCATAAGAACTCTATGCAAAACCCTAACATGCAGCTTCAGCCACAGAATGGACCATATCCATAGGGTTATTCAGAATGTTTTATCTGTCTAAGCAGAACGTATTTGAACAAAAAAGAATTACACATTCAAGACAATAGTTGTATCATGGTAATTGGCATGGGCAGACCAGTTGCCAACTTATGCTGCCTCTTATACCAATGGGTTATGAAGAACAGAGACTGAGCTAATTTTAGCATTAGTTTAGGCTATTAGGATTATGCAGAGGTCTAGCGTATGACCGTATTGCTAGCCGGTACTACGCGGAACTACGCAACCTTGACGATCAATAAAAACAATGAAATGTCTTGTAGCTCGATTTTATATTATACCTGCATCTATCTGATAGGCATGTGAAAAAATAAAGTGTTTTTTTGAAACTTATTTAGGTACCAAGTAATATCCGAGTAGGTAATAATGCCTCAGCACTGGAAGTCAAGTCGTCATCAATCAAATTAGCTTCTAGGCAAGTGGATACTTTGCAGAAGTCAAAAATTTAGTTTTTGTAAGAGATTTAGTGCTAAGCACGTTCACTAAGGACGTGCTCTGTGGTATTACACTGCGCCTATCACTCTAGAAAGATGTTCCGACAAGGGGCAAGTTACGATGTGGTTAGAATGGGGACAAACAGAAAGCGCTGGAGACTAACTGTCCACTTTTTTTTCCGAACGGTCTAAAATGCAACAGCATTTTAGACCTTATTTTAGATTTTAGTAATCGTCTGACAATTGCTGACAGCGTTACCGGACTACAATAAAACCGTCCACTTCACATAGACCAGTGATCACGATCTCCAGATATGAGTGACAATCACAGAGCGAAAAGATTCTCCCTGTCAATGTCACATGTGATAGAAGTTGAGAAGCAATTAATAAAACCGATAATTTATTTGATTGTGTAGAGGAGCAGGAAATCAAAGCTACTTCATTAGTTTAGGAAAGACGCCATACATAAACTTTGATGTGCCTGATACATAAATCAAGTCCAACCACAACCCACGACCTTGACCGAGATCAGATAAGAACTATCGGTCAAGCACCCACTTGCCTACTTTATGCTCGCGTGAAGTCGTTCTGACAAGATTTATTACTTTGTGTAGATGGGCGTATATAATAAAAATGTTTATTTAGTGGATGTTATCGCGTATCCAATTAAAGTTCCTGAAACTAATATCAATCAGTCAGAAATATTTAAGTAATTTGGTTAAGATAGAAATGTCTAAGACCAGAATAGCTTCCAATAGACCGACGACATTATGAAGGTCATGAAATCAGTATTCTAGTATTGTTCTAGATCCAGCAATGAACCTCTCCAGATTGCTAATGGATATTGAAGATTAAATACACAAAAATTGCCTTATTACCAATTCAAAAACAGTATAGTTTAAATTCTTTTTCAATGTTTTTGTTAGACAAAACGCAAACTTGTCCGCAAAACTTCTTTGTTTCTTTATGTAGGAACTGAATTTCAATTCCACGAAATCGGCTTGCAACAACAAGTTTGAACATAAACAACCAACTTCTATTCCTAGTCTGACAGGAAACTTTACTAGTTGCTTTAGTAAAGTTGTATATCCACTGCCACATCTCCTACTCTTCCTAATTAAGTATGAACATTGGAGGTTTCCAATGAATTCCAGGAAAATCTTCAGCGTATGGAGTTCGGAGTATTGGATCTGTTTGTAGAAATGTGGCACTAGCAATTAGGTAGGTGTATATATGTATATAATGTATATGTAGGTACTTCCTAAGATATTGTAATTTGAGCTTACCGATAACCATTCAGCTCCTGGTACTGGCCAGCTAGGATTCTGATCCAGTCTGACAGCGGTATCGTGCTCCACAGAAGGCACTCTCCAGCCCTTCTCCATCGATGATGGAGACAACAAAAACGTAGTGTAGTGGTTCAGCCCGAAAAAATCAGAACTGCCTCGTACCGATTTTACCTAGAAAATATAAAATTGAATAAGTAATAGCTAAATGACCCAAATGTCTTAAGTTATCAAACCGGTTCCAATTATGGTGATCAAGTTATCATAATTTAATAATAATTCCCATGGTTTTCTAGGTCGTGGTTACCATGATATTAGAGTTCTATGAGTGCTATGATACAACCCATTCCAAGTCCAAATATTAGCAGATCTCAATCCAGAAATTCAGCTCATATGCATTGAAACTTAGCTGGTCAGTTGTCAGCTGAACTACGAAAGCCTTTATTACGAAACAAGACAAGACAAATCATATAACATGATGGAGCTATACAAGAGAGATCTAAACAAAAATATGAAAATCATATCATTCATCACAAAAAATACTGTTGATACGGCGACATCATTTTCATACCCTAAGGGTAAAAGCTTCATCTATAAACATTGGACTTCCATATATCCATAAATATTTCAATAGGCACGTCGCTGAACTGACCTCTTCGTCCGAGAAGTAAGGTAGGCGTGATCTCGTAAACCCCTGTTCAATGCTCCTATTGTTTATGATCTGACGAACTAGATCAGGGTAATCACCGGATTCGGAAAATATTGGATGTGCGAACAGGCCCATCTGGAAAATATCAAAAACTCTGTTATTATTCACCGAAGCCTCAGGCACGATCAATTGTTTGACAACCCTATTATGCAACTAATTGGAATTGCTATCAAGTAACTAAATTAAATTAGTTTTATGGTTGAGTTGAGTAGGTTTTATTAGGGTTCCCACCGCTTTACTTCAGCATTTAAGTACATTTTCTTTGTAAAAAGGGTCATACAAAAAAGCACTATGAACCATAGTAGTTCCTTTCCCGTTTTTCTAGGCTCTGGTCGCGAAGAACTGGTACCAAGAACCACCTATAGCTATAAGACGATTTTAAAATAATCGCTGTGATTTTACTAAATAAAAGATTATTTGACTTTGACTTTGACCGTATCTTGAGAAGAGGTCAAAACTCAACGTGCAATTAATTTGACCCTGTTTATTGCGGCAACCAGTTTGGCATATCGAATTAAAGTATGTAGGTCAGGTACATTATATGCAAATTCACCGTTTATACAAACATCGATCTCCAAGTTTTTGTACACCGCCTCTTTCTGATTTTGTCTATTCTTTCCTTCCGAGTGGTCTGGAAAATATGGCTTTTAGCAATAAGTCCGCACACTGTACTCAAAAGCTTGAATTATTTCTTCTTGTTTTTTTTGTGTACAATGAAGAGTTTATCTATCAATCTTTATCTATGATCTGGACGATTGTCTTTCTTTTTGCAAATTGTTTTTCAGTCAGAAATTCTTTGAAAACTTAATTATACCTACCTATACATAGTATACATAATGTATGTTATGCATATACTTACCTATAACTTAAAAAATACTCACATGCATTTGTAAATATCTTTCGGCCGCTTCTTTGTGATCGTCCTTTGTTTCATCTTTGGGTTCAGCCCAAAATGCATCCAAAGTTATTCCAACTCTCCCTAGAATCATTATATCATTGTTTTACTAATCAATAAAAAAATATAATTTTGCTTTTGGGAACGTAACGAGTAGAAGGCGTCTTCACCCATTATTGGGACAAATAGGCTAGTGTAATAAATATTATTTAAAGTAGATAGGTACCTATATTTATTATTATTTATTCTGGTCACAATAACAGCACTTGCTATTATGCCGGGTATTACCAGAACACACAAAACAGGAAATTTAACATCTAGCAACCAGTTTCTGTTCTGTCTTGGCTCGCGAATCACCACGTCCCTACCTACACGTAGATTATCAAGTAGTGTTTCGACTTTACCTTTCTGCGTCGGTCGAAATTTCTTATCATATAAATGGTAGGCTCTCGCATGGGACAGCAAAATGTAATGAGCGCATAAATAGTCCCCAATGCCATTGGATAGTAATCTTGGGACGAAGAAGTCGCTACCGTAGCCCTGCGAATAGAAAAAAAATATCAGTAGTAGTAATCTAGATAATATTATAAAACTGTAAAAAAGCCACCAACTAAAATTAAAGATATGAGAAAACGAAATATGCAGTTCTACTAAATAAACCATTCTGATTTCCGAAATCGAGTTTGTTTGTTTGTTCGCAGATCACGCCTCCCACTGGAATTTCAATGAAACTTATACCAATCAGAAGCCCGTTTTTCCGGATTGAAACCTAGGCTATATTTTATTGAAACCAAAGACGTGGATTCTTAGATAAAGCTTGACCTCTCTAAACTAAAAGCAGCCTTTGACACGAGGTTCATCGTATGCTGGTTGACAGATATTTTTTGGTGGAAAGTTCAAGTTCAAGTTCTTTATTGCATTCAATAGTTTCGCACGCGTACGAAGTCGCGGCAGGTATGAGCTAGTAAATAACTAGTAGTTCGCCCCGAACTGAGATCTCGTGAGGGAATGTCTAGGTACCTCCTCGTACTAAAAATAAAACCCAAAATTTTGCAAATCGCATCAATACCGCCATTTAGCAAAGAACCAGTCTTACTTGAACTACAAAACCATTGAAAGTCTAAGAAATGGTAGCTCGCGTTATACTGGTTTTGCCTACTGTATAATTTTTACAATAACTCAAAAACTATTTAACGTAGAATAAAAATAAAAAAAGGTTTTGAAATCTCTAAACAAAACCCTATCATTATGACACCCCACTTAATATTTTGGTGTGACTTTTTTTTTTACTCTCTTTGGACCGTCGTAACTTCACGACCCCTTGACCGATTTACTTTATTTAACAATCCAGTAAAACTTAAGAGTATACTATCCGTATACCTACCAAATTCTGTGAAGATCGGATAAGCGGTTCAAAAGATCTCGTCGAACAAACATTCAAACATACAAAGCATTTTTGTCCAAGTGGTCACTAAGATCTCGTTCGCTTCGCTCACTCGATCAAATATTCTTGGATATTTAACATAACGCTCTCTAGTTCCAAGCTGGGCAAAGTTTATTAGGGGAACAAAATTGCTGATAGACTACTTAAATACATTTTCTATTGTAAACACATACATAACATACATAGCGACATCCAAAATAGAAGATAATAATATACAAATTGAATGTTACACAGAATTATTAATTAGAATCTTTTAGTAGTCGTAACATGTAGTTACAGTCAGCAACGTAAATTGATTAGCAAGACTAAATAAATTTTTACAACATCTGATTTCGAGATCGGATGCCAGAAATATTTTGTTATTTTCTTTTGAAAACTGATCCTGCCATCCGATGACAAAACATATTAGGATCTGTTTCTACTCAAATCTGATTTCGATATCAGATGCCACAAATCCTGTTTCGTTTTTCGAGAGTTTATGTAGCGGACAGAGGCCATTATTGAAGAGAAGAAGAAGAAGAGTTTATGTAGGTACATGCTTTACATAAATCTTTATATTAATTTGAATGATAAAACTACTAAAAATATTTTACGACTACATTGACTTGGATGTTAGAAACTCGATTTGTTAATCGACTTATGTTGCTAACTATACCACAGCTAAGCAAGCGATTTAATGTTTCACAGCCTCCAAGAATAAATTAGTTTAGTACTAAGATTATTACCATACTAAATAGACGACAATTTACAGCAAAACTACGCTCAGAATTCGTCAAGTATAGCTATGAACGTCATTTTAGTTCCATCATAATAATATTATTCGAAAACCATCTAATTTGAAACTGAACGCCTCTTTTTGTAATATAAAGTAAAATGTTACTTATATTACTAGTAGTTCGCTCCGAACTGAAATCTCGTGATAGTCGGAGGTTAATAAAACCCAAACAATTTTTATTGACCAATGTTTGTAATAAACTTTGCAAATCGCTTCGAAATCGCCGTCTAGCTATGTACCAGTCTTACTTGAACTACAAAATCATTGAAACTCCAAGAAATGGTAGCTCACGTTATACTGGGTGTGCGAATTTTATAATTTTTTACAACAATTCAATAACTAATAGACCTAGAATCAAAATAAAAACGGTTTTGGAATGTCTAAACAAAACCTTATCATATGACACCCCACTTGATATTATTGACCGACTTTTTTTTTTTTACTCCCTTTGGACCCTCGTAACTTCACGACCCCTTGACCGATTTACTTCATTTAACAAACCAGTAAAATTTAAGAGTACTATCCGTATATCTACCAAATTATGTGAAGATCGGATAAGCGGTTCAAAAGATCTCGTCGAACAAACATACAAACATACAAAGCATTTTTGTCCAAGTTGTCACTAAGATCTCGTTCGCTTCGCTCACTCGATCAATTATCTATTCAGAGAAGAATAATTTTGAAGTATCCAGCTGTGCGTCGACGTTACGCGATGAGATGTTCAATTTTAGACTGTCTCTACCAGTCTCTACCTAGACTGGAAACACCAGTTTTATATTATTGCATACTTTTTTACTTTATTTGCTTTGAAAAGGTTTTTGATATCTACATTAGCATAAACTAATAACAAAATAACTAATTTTATTCATTTTTTTTCGATTGTTAAAAGTCAAAGAGATGTTGAATTCAACAATCTACCCGTTGTAGGTAGACTTACTAAATCTACGAGAAAACGTATGATTTACTAGCCGTCGCCTTCGACGTTGCTCGCGAAGACTCTTTAGAGTGTAACTTTTACAAATGTCTTTGTTAGTGCACCTCTACACTAACCCCCTTACTTACGATCGCTGCATAACTTTATTCAGCTGTTTAAATTATTTCTGTCACCTATTAACAGATAATGTCAATCAGTGACCGAGCTAGACTTTGATTCAACAGTTTAACTATTTGTCTCTCATAAGTTAGGGCCTTTATGTATGTATACCTAGTATAAGGATACTACCCTCCAAATTTCATACCTCTAGGACTTTTAGTTTAGGCTGTGCGTTGATTGGCAGTCAGCTTCAAAAGAGTTTCATATATTTAGGAGATATAAGCATACATTTGTATAAATATACTCACATTATAACAATGTTGGTGGGGCTCGTTCATAGTGGTCCAAACCTTGACAATATCACCGAACAATGAAAACGCGACACGCGCGTAATCTTCAAAATAATCCACTATCTTGGGGTTACTCCAGCCTCCCAAATCCATAAGCGGTGTGGGCATGTCCCAGTGGAACAATGTAACTATCGGAGTAATATTCGCTTTTATAAGCTCTGTGAACACGGCACGGTAGTACCGAGCCCCGTCTATGCTTATGTGGTTGTCGGTACCCTTTGGTAGAAGGCTGAAAAAGATGAGCTAATATTAAGATTAAGCTTAAGAGCTAAAATTCTGGGTCTATAAAAACTCGGATATCTTTGAAACCATTAATGCTAGCTTAGTAGGACATTATTTCGATATTTTTATATTCGTCACCGAGAAAAGACACGGCTGTTGCAAATAGTACGCAATGAAAAGGGAGTAAGACTTCTGCGACTTATAAAGTGCTCAGCGTGTTATTTCCTTTACTTAAATAGGCCCGAAGACATACACAACACAATGGCAGAAGTTTTGAGCAATTTATCGAGCATGTTCTTATATCGTCTTATAGCCTCAGAAAGGCAGAGAAAAGGTGACAGTTGTAATTGAAGATGAAATTGTAACGATAGCTTATCCGAGATACACTACGCGGTGACGCTATAACATCCAGCTGTCGAGCTGACGCTGACGCGCAATATGACTGGAATACGTAATGTTTACGTAATCGTGCTTATCCCTCGTTGCTTCAGAAGAGCTATATTACTCCGCTAAAAATAATATCGGAAATCACAGTTAGAGGTTTGTTTGCGGAAGTGGCGTGGTACCCACATAACAAGTAATTTACTTCATGCGGATATAGCATGTAAACGCTATGGACTAGAATAAACCAATAAACTGCCTCAAAATGTTATTGATCCGGCTCGGCATGAATCACAAGGCGATTCGGGTTTTGTCATTTTTTGAAACAACATAATTATAGCACTTTTACTTTAATAGTTTTTCTTATGTTATTGTGAGTTGTTATTTAATTTTGGTGGAATTTTAACCAATAATACTTAGGTCGTAACACAAAGTGTGAGCCATTGGAATAAATGTGTGTAAAGTGGTTTCTTTCAATGTGAAAATTCGTTTCAGATTTTGAAGAGAAAATCCACCATTTTCTCTTCAAAACAAACGACAGCCGACTTGACAATGACTTGACTTGACTTATATATTTAAAATTCACCACTTGACACTGGAAAAATTATCAGTCGAAATGGTGGACACAGGCCATATAAGTTTAAAGAATAAGAAGAAGAATCACAAGGCGTTTGTACACTGGCCGATATGATTACCCAAAACCGACAATTGTCACGGGCTCGAACATAATACGCCGATGATACGATGTGGAATCGACTAGTACTAAATGTATGACATTAGCTAGCTTTTCACTGATATCGTAAAACCATTCCATCTGTTGGTAGGTGTTATTTAGAACGCTACGTTGAGTTTCAAAGAACTGACAATGTTTTATAATTTATTTGATAATATGTTTTCCATGAATTAGAACTTAGTACCTACCTACTTACCTATTACTCGAAGTTACATTAAAAACAAAGTAGAGAAACTAAGAACTGCATCTCGAGCTGCAATAAAAGGCTAATGCTATCTGAGATAAAATATTTATAGCCGTTGCTACGAGTATATTAAACACACCTATTTTATTACCCGATCTTACTACTTTAGTTCTTGGCAGATTACCTAGATCAATACAGCTCAGTTGGTATTAGCTCTGCCTTATACGCTGGAGGTTGTGAGTTCAAACCTCAGCAAGAACAAAATATTTTTGTGATGAATAGTTTTTTGTTGCTTCTTCTCAACCACTCACCGAGGCCACGAGATCGACATTCGGTAGTACTTGAGACCCATACTCTGTATCATCGCCACATCTTCTTTATAACGATGGTAGGAATCAGCAGCTATGTCTCCGTTCGAGTTGTCCAAAGTGTAGTTTGGATGATCATGGAGGTATGTGTCCCACATGCTTTCACCTTTACCTAGAAATAATATTAAATCTGTAATCTCTGTTTAATGGAATTTCATGTATAAACACTAAACACTAAAAATAAGCCGATATTATATCACGACATTTCATTGTAGTTTTTTTTAAAGTGGAACAGCGTAGATTCTTGGATGTTCTTGGTGCGCAACATTTTGGTGCGGAAAGTGGAATGCCTTATTAACCTGTTATTATAAGCAAAATGATCTTTGACCAGATGCTCTATTCTCACATCGACCGAGATTTAACTGTATTAGGGATGACGTCAAAATGCCTTTAAAAACTCGATTCACTAGTGAGTGAAACGAGTTTACGGCCGAGATATGACGTCATCCCTTTTAGATTAAAACATGTGCCAAACTGAGCATAAGAGCCCCAGTATTTTTTTATACATACGTAAACGTGTGGTAAACGTTTGACTGCAATCATATGTCCTAATAAAATGACCTTAATAGCTAAGTTTACATACTAATACCTAGTTTTTTATAGTTTGTTAGTATACTTATAAGTCTGTAGGTTGGTACCTAGTACTTATTTTGATTGGCATGTTCAAAAAGTAAAGCAGTGTTATCAAATTGAAACCTACGTGCAAATTGAGGGAAACAAGTATCGCTTCAAAATATTCAGAAGAAACTCCAGACTAAAATTGTAACAACGAAGGCACTCTTCCACGCACGAACAAACTTGTACAATTGTGGTGTTCATTCAAATAGGTGCGTTGTCAGAGTAGTTTATTGAATTTGTGCGGAAGGATGTTTGCTCGTGTCGTGATACTTCAAGATTTATACTGATCTGGTTTAAATATAAGGTATATTATGAAGTATTTCGGGGGTATTTATAGCTCTTTTTGAACGGTTTCTGGTAACTGCACTACCACCAACTACCACATGACGCCCAGGTTAGTTGGTAGATAATGCTAAATAGCATTAAACTCGCCTCTGTACGATTTTTAAAAGTGCGATAAAGAATTTTCTAATCTAATCTAAACTGCAATTTTAAGAATCAATGATACAAGGGGTAATGTTCGCGTACCTTCGTGTACAATGCGGGGTTTTGCTTTGTTCCAAGGTAAAATCCACTTAATTTAATAATATAGGTATTTTAAAAAGATTCGCGGAAACATCTATTTGCTGTACACTGCATTTTATAGGTGTAAAATACCAATAAGATTGATTTAGAGCTGGTGACACGAAACGAATACAGGCTATGCAAATAAAATATAAATCTAATTCAAATAGATCTTTGCTAAATCATTTTATTGTAATGCTTAGCTTTGCGTGGATTACAACTGAATCTTATTATCTTATTTACACTCTTTATGACTTGTTGCACCTAGAGTGCGTTTTGAGAAGTAGATATTATAGAAATACCTACGTCAACCAAGGATAATTTCCTTCACTTTCATATCTTTCCTAATTTTTTAATCGATCTTTATGTCAAAAACGTCCAGATATCCGAATATGGCATCTTTTCGAGGGATTGTTTTGTAAAACTATGCCTAAGTTGCACATTATGCACAGCAACGCGGGACGACACGCCAACGTGGGACGACACCCCAACGCGGGACGACACCCCAACATGGGACGACACGCCAATGCGGGACGTCAGTGCAGATCTTATTCCTCCACTTTGAAGTAGAATTAGCATTATGCCTAAGTTATGCCATAATATCATATTTTGCTTAACATTTTTTTACTTGACTGTACTCAATGGCTTCCTTAATTTGATGTTATCCGAATCGTCACAACAAAAATGATTAAAATCAAAAGTGACAATTGGGACAATTTTGTCCGAATCGTCACTAAGTCATAATAATAGGCATAAATATTTTGCTGATTTAAAAAATGCACCAATAAAACGGAATATTAACTAAAAAGAATAGCATTTACAGAAAATACCAACCTCCTAAGTTCCATCCACCTTCAATTTGAAATGCGGCCGTCGAAACCCCAAACATGAAGTTTTTAGGGAAAGAGTAATTGCTCATCCCAGAGCTGGCTTCTGGCACATTAGCCCCATGCGACAGGCACAGCAGGCTATGGACAAAACAAATATAAGTATCAGTAACAGCTAAGTAGAAGTGTCAGGTTTTAGCTAGTTAATCTGGTAACTGAAATAACACATAAAAGTAAAAAACGTCAAGAGTTTCATATTTTTCGTTGGTCTAAATCATGATCTGAACCAAGTCCGACTTATGGTATTTCAGTATTCCATCGTAAAATCAGTAAAAACCATAGCTACATCACAACTACAACATAATAATAAGTAGGTACAATAAATAAAAAAAAAACATACGTAGCAACTAGATATCAGTAAACGGAAAATAGAACACAATAAGAATGCAGAAAAACAAAGCATACAAAAAAACATTATCTGAAATATCAAACGTACCTACACTACAAATAACTAACAGGTACTTATCAAAAAACAAATAACCTGTGTTAAATACCTATTGACATGACAAGATGACTTGAGAACGAAAAACTTTAGAAAAACCACAGTAAATGTGAACAAATCTATAGAAAACGTACGATTGAAAAATAGGTAAATTCTATGGAAATTACATAAACATTAAGTTGTGGTCATAATTTTACGACTAAGGAAATAAAATGAAGTATTTTTGTAGGTATTATTTTTCAAGTTTGGAAATACCGATGCATTTCTTTTCTCAGGCACATTGCCCCGAATAAAAAAATTTTACAAATTTTGTGCAACAAAAACAGTTCAAAAAATAGGTATACCACCATCTAATAATATTACTTATTGCAATTTAGTATTAATATGAAAAAATAATAAGTACCTAGGCATAATTTGACACTAATACAAAACCTATTAGAAGTCATGATTATTTGACCTCAAATTTAGTGGCAGCTGTGACCCTGTCATGAAGTATCCACTTATCAGGGGGTTAGCATGAGTTAAACAATCGAATTGCCTTTGACCACAAGTAATTGCCTCGACGACCAAAGTCATGCTAGCCTCAAGTTTTATAGTTGTTTTATGGAACAAAAAAAAACTTATTATTCTATGACACCGTGTATTAACATAATTATATAAATTTAATTTGAATAAGCTGTTTGTAAAAAGATAAAAACTGCTGCGAGGATGACCAATGGGTTATTCCAAAATATCACACCTTTTGCTAAGCAAAAAAACCCAGACATTTGAATTTGGAAGGTCTATAAATACACTAATACACAACACACTGTTTTTTTGTCGTAATTTAATAATTTGTAAAGTACCTTATTATGCTGTTGGAAAAACAGTGCAATGACTTTGCAGCCTTGTGGTATTATCTTGTTCTCACCCATTGTATGAATTGCAAATTAAAAAAACTATAAAATACCTACAATTCATTAATACTTACAATCATGAATTTAGGTAAAATAGGTCACCTTAAAACTATTCTCAAGAATCGCCTTTCTGTTAAGCTCAAAAGCTAAAATTTCGGGTTATCTATAAAAACTTGAATATCTTGAAAACCATGAATGCTAACTTAGAGAAATAATGCAAGTTAATAATTCAATTAAACAATTACTTTTATTTACGAGTAAACTGTCTATCAAACGCAATTTTTTTTTACTAAGCATCCATAGTTTTCATGTTTTTATAGATGATCCCGAGTTTTGCTCTCGAGTGTATGTGTGTTTGTGTCGTATATGACACTGTATTATATGACGGTGTATTTATATGACGCTGTTTTATTTAAAACCTATAGTCTAGTTTAGTATAGGCACATTACGTTAGTACTAAAGCCTGAAATTAAAATTACACGCAGAATATTAGACGCTCATGAGCAATAGTATTATATGATCTGTGCTTATGAGTTTTTATTTGGCAAATCTAATTTATAATAAGCGATACGAAAAACTACGTAGACATTACGTGTTTCTAATTATTTACGCTAGTTATTGAGCGTTTGTGTTGCGTGTCTAATCTAATTCAAAATAATAAATTAAGAGTACCTACATACGTACGGTTAAATAGTAAATAAATAATTATGATACGTTCAGTGGTTTCTAGTTAACTATTTCAAAAACTATAATATTTTAACGATTAAACACTACAGGTAGAAATCATAGAGTAGACATAGACATAGACAAGACAGGCATGCCTATATAATAGATTTAAAAATAAATTACTTAGTAAAAAATAAAACAATTTTGAACATTTCACGCAACGCTCTTTAGTTCCAATTAATTAATTAGGCAAAGCTTGAAAATAATAAACAATAATTAATAAAACATAAGTAATTTAAAAAAAATTAAATTATGATGAATAAGAACATTAACATGCAAAATGTTAAACACAATTTTTTCTCCATTGTTTTTACTTATCACTACAGAATAATACTGAATTTCAATTTGTAAATTTTATAACTCACGGTTTGTTTCACTCAAGAAATAATAACCTCAATTTATTTATCTTTCATTTTGAGTCACCTTCACTCACATATTTTAATTAGAGCCTTTTCACTTCACCGTACGATAATCAAATACGTAGCAAATTAATTGAACAATAAATTAATCACATTTAATTAAAGTACCTAGGTACCTACCTTTCACCAGCACGTACTTTTTACCTATTTCAAATTATTATTTTGTTTTTAATGTAATTTTTTTTATTACATAGGTAATTAGTTATTTTTGTTTTTTAGGGTAAAATCATTTAAAAAAAATTTACAATCGTAAGTGACACTTTTAGCACAGAATAGATATTAGTACTTGATCCTTTTGACTAAAACCTCTGTACTTGAAAACTCACTGACTCAAATAAACAATAGAAAAACGATTATATCCATTCCCGATCATTGCTCGATATAAAAAAAAACGTGATTTTTTTTGTTTTATCCCGGCTCTGTACTGAAAAACTCACTGGCAATAATACAATTAAACGTTAGAAAAACTATTGTGTCCATTCCCGATCATTGCTCGACAAAAAAAATATCGCGTTCGTTTTGTTTTTTTTTTATTTATTCCGGAAATAGTTCCGACTCCGGCAGCCAATCAGAATGCCTCACCTAAAGCCTGCCAAAAGCGCTGCGCTCTGGGCGACTCTGCTCGAGCTCCACATTGTAATAACTAAAACAAGAAACAGCTGCCTTTACCTAATAACAGCTATCAAAGCCTTCTGACCTTGAAGGGGTTTCCCTGGTGGAGTTCACGCCATTGAGCACTTACGTCCTCATATCATATCCGCATTTTGATTCAGTGCAGATTTATTTTTGCTCTGCTTATTTTACGGAAAGAAATTCGCTCACTTCCGATTGTTATTGATATGAATCAGTTGACATAATAATCGGTTTGTAATTTGTAAATAGTTATTCCGTGTGTATTTTAATGAATTCATTGTTATGTTACTTGTGTATTTACTAAATATCTATCATTATGTTAAACAACAGTAAAGTATCTATTCACCCTACTCTACAATGTGTGGAGATCTCTATACTATCTCCTCTATCTACATTATCTATCTTCATTCTATAGTATCTATCTGTACGTCTTGCCATGTTTGCTATTGTAGCATTAGACTAGTTTTTTTTAAAATTTGAAGTTATATCCCTATATGATTTAATGTTTATGTAGGTATATGATAAAAATTATGTACTGTTTTGTACCTATATGCTATTATTATGTAGGTAAGTGCTAGAAATTTCAAATCAAATATAATATACCTAGCTAATTATAATAAATATATTGAATAAAAAATATAATATATAGTTTTTTTTGTTGGAATGGTTACATAAAGTTATGTAGAGTAGGTACCTTCTAAAATGCACTTACAGCAGCGGTTACCTTTACGCAGACCAAGTACAAGACGTAAACTTTATAAACATGTCAATGAACCTCAAAGGTAAATAACCCAACCAGATATTTGAAAGGAAATAAATCCAATACAACACCTTTTATAACAATATCACGAAATAGCTACATATCATTGCACGCCTCAGCACCCCGCTGTCATTTCATATTTATTCGTTGACATGAACATGACAATGCTATAAAAGTGACGAGGACAATAAGCTGATTTTATTATCTGATTTAGAAGAGGGGTTATTCTCATTCTCAAACCAGGTGCGAGATCTGGATTTACGCCTCATTGTGCCTACTTTGTAAATTCATATTTGTAAAGGAAAATAACATCATAAATAACCATACGACATCCCGGCGCGTGTTCCTGACACTCCCTCATGTGGCACAGGTACAGACTATAAATCAGGGAAAGGCGTGAGGTAATAATTTACATTCAACTTTTTCTAAGCGGAAATCGAGTCCACTGCCCATTGTGTCCCTGGCCTTACACATCCGTGTGGGAAAATAAGTGGCACAGAATAAGGCTAATAAAGAAACAGAAGTGCCAGTCATATAGAAACAGAGTTGTTTGTACACTGGTGCTAATTGTTTAGCGACGAGGTTACTTTTTCTGGGTTGAATAGAAGGTTGCATTAGTAATCGCATAGTTGGTAAAGCAGAAGTTCTAAGTAACTATAAATACTGTCAAATCTGAATCGGTACTACAGATTTTTGACATAAGTACTTGTTGTCAAAAAAATTATGCACGAGTGCTGCAGCTTGCTATGATTATCAGTGTTGCAAATGATTGTTCAATAAAACTTTTGCAAATATATTTATCCTGTACGTATATACTTAGTTTCTATAGTGTACTTACTGCTCTGTTATATAAGTTCGAAGTATAAGCACGCGTGGGCGTATCGTGCTGAATTTTTCGTTGCCTATCTGAGATCTAAAAACGTGTTGAGCATTTTACGGGAGATAACTTTGCCATTGAATAAATTTCGTATTTTTCACGATTAGTAGTAAAAATAATGCGTTGACATTTTTGCTGCGGATTATTTATTTAATTTATTTAATACTTTATTGCACAAAATTATATTTTTTTACAAAGGGTGGACTTTATGCTGAAAGCATTGTCTGCCAGCCAACCCAAACGTGGTTTATGCCGGTATAGTGCTCCGATATGGGAATCCGAATTTTCTTGGGTCTTGAAAAAAAACATGATAAAAGATCAACTATCAGGCGTTAATATACATAGTATAGACATAAATATTCCTGTCAGTGATTACTGACTCAAATACATTTATTTAGATCAGCAAATAATAATTAACTACTGTATTTATTACGAGTTGAACTAAATATTTTAAGTTAATTAGAATTTTAAATTATTTTATTGACTTGTTAATTGAATTGCCCCTTACCAATCGTAGAAACCTTTAGTAGGCTTTTATATCTGCTGTCATATTATTATGTTTTTTATGTCATGTAAATGACGAAAATAACAATAAAATTACCGTTTTTAAATACTCTACGATTTCAAATAAAACTTTTGGCAAAACAAACTCAACACAAACATTTGGAGCGTTGAAAACACCTGCACGTAATATCTAGAATTCAGAACATATTCTCTTTCGAGTGCGGTCTTAACGAGTACATTTTCTGCCCAAATAAAAGGTTTCCATGATCGGAATAGTCTCACAAGAGCCACCTTCGAGTGGTGTATTCTCAGCCTTAATAGACAAATGCCTATCGGTATTAAAAAACAGAACGAAAACGAAAACATTTCAAAAACACGCGCTTTTCATTCGTATCCACTGTAACGTTACAGCGGCTAATAAATAATTATTGTCTCAGTCACTTATACGTATAACAAAGAAAAAGAGATGGGTAGTAACAATGCTCAATTTCATTACTTATGAATGGGGTAACACAATATTTTGACACTCCAAACTTGAAAGTTTAAAATTGACGCTAGCAAGAATGTTCAACTGCCATAAAAACAGGATATGTGGTATCTACACAAAAGCCGAGATTAAAAGAAGAAATTACGGTATGAAGTTTTTTTGACTTACCCGCGTCAAAAGGCAGCTATTGCTAGAGCTTTTTAAGCCTTGTCTAGGGGGAGACCGACTTGGAAGTCATCCAAAACTATTTATAGCAAGTTTTCGGTGACTCCAGACGTCTACGGCATTCGAATAGTTTGCGTCTCGCGGGCTTCCAACTTCACAAACGTTTGAAGTCAAAGTTAGAATATTCTGGTTTATAAACATTTTACAAACTTATAATTAGGGATTACGGAGACAGAATGCAAGGAAGTTATCTTATCGTATCTTTCAAATTCGAAATTGTGATATTAACGCACTGATCTAGAACTAACAGATTTATTTACAGATTTGTTTAACAGAAATTGATATATTGTTAGCCTGCATTGTACCACTTCTAGATAAGATTACTCCCGAATATAACTAAGCACTGAAAGGGTGTTTTATCGAGTATTTTTAAGCTTTTTTCATAAACACCACGCGCTCATATTTAAAAAATAAACAAACAAAGGGGTTCGAGGTTGCCATTCGAGAGCCTTTATTTTCCAGCGGTTGTTTAGTCTTACATTACAATAAAACTAGCATGTCATGTCTGTCAGTGTGAAAATAGCCAATAGAACCACTGAATGCAGTAAGGGAAAAATAAATGTTCGCAATGTTTCAAAGATGAGAACATTTTAAATTCCAATCTTGCACTTTGGTCTGCTAGTAGACATGCAGATGGGCGTGGAATTTTCAGCGATTTGCATCCGTTGCAAAACTAAGTTATGGTAATCCTAGAATAACTTACAGACTTTAAGGAGATAGCCAATTTTATTGAAAGGAAATCTGTATAAATTTTCAGACCAACTAAAGAAGGGATTTCATGTTATTTAACGTAGAGCCGTTTTTCAAACAGCAACACAATTGCATTGCTTTTGCTTTGGAGATGATTCCTGGATGCGAGAATTGGGCACAATAAGCTTAGTAGGCTAAAGCAATAAAGCCTTTGTAAATCTGTTTAGTAAATTCAACTCTCCTTTTTATTTGATGCATAATCATTGAACACAAACATTTTCCTGATCACTGAGTATTGAATGGTTATTGTAGTGGACACTAGGAGGACCGAATATATTTCGGTAGGTACGAGTAGGTACAGTAGGTGTACGTAGATTAGCGTTTGTGAAAAGTGTCACGCCTTACGTCAGTGGTTTAGCAAAACCTTTTTAGATACGTTTCTTGCTAAAAATAAGAAAAAGATTAAGCTGTAGATGGTTGCAGAGCAAACTCTCCGTCAGCACAACGAGAAATAAGGGCTTCTTCTACGTAAAACTATACACGAAAGCTCGTTTTGAAATACACTGCTCGGCGACTTACCTACTTTCTAAGACACTACGCATAACGCATGAGCAGTGTATTTCAAATGAAACAATTGTTCGTTTTTCGTAGTAGACGCAACCTACCGGTGCATTCAATTACCTCTGTTGGAAATTGCCGTAAGCACTACTCCATTAGTGCTTCTAGTGCTCCAATCGAGCTAGCACAAAGCAAAAAAATACGTAACACTAAAAATGGAACGAAGAATGATACTTTAAAACGTATTGTACAAAAACTCAATTATTTTTTTACTATTTTTTATTAGAATAATTACTTCTTTGAACACTTGTCCATATTCTTAGACGTTACTTCGAAAAATCCTCTTCTTCTTCTTCTCTTCAGTAATGGCCTGTGTCCGTCATTTCGACAGACAATTTAGCCAACGTCAAGTGTTAAAATTGTAATAAATAGCCTCGACCTCAAAATCGTGCTTTTGACAACTAAATTACTCAAAGCACAGATCATCATATTATTATAATACTATACCAAAGCAAGATTTTGAAGTAAAACTTAAGAATATTTGTCTAAGAGACTAGGGCCGGTATGCTGATTTACTGCTAAAGCACTGATTTGGACTCAAGCATCCATTGTATGAAATCTCTCCTCCAATCTATGCTTAAGTATTGATTTCCTTATCAGCGTAGGCGTCTAAAAGTCAATTGCACTAAGGTTACCTACAGCAAAGTCACAGTCTGAAAATAGACTCCAAGGCGCTACTAAATCAATGTCCCTAACTGGACTGCCAACAGAAAATATCACGAACCAACAGCTGCTGAATCCGATGTGTATCAGTAACACTTTTGTAGGAAATAAAGTTTGGGATATAACGATATACCCGATATACGTTAGTTTGTATGAGCCAGTGACCAACTCTGATAACGTTTTAAGGCCGCCTTAAGGCCTCCGTCATGCCTTAACGATTTCTAGAGCCGAGCCTGACCGTTTAACGTACCCTCCGAAGCAGAATGGGCGCCTAAAATCAGCTGGATCCTTTTGTTTGATACAATAGATTTTTTCACGCGTTTTTAGTTTTATACAAAAAGTGATTTTTATCGATGGGTTTAGAAATATCCATCCTTATATTATTTACGCAACATTCTCTTGTAACACAGCGTCGAACTCTTGACAAAGATTTATTATAGCAAGCAAGCTCGTATAAGTTAGTGGCCAACTCTGATGACGGAGTTTTTAGGCCGCCTTAAGACTTCTGTCATGGTTTAACGACTGCTAAAGCCGGGACAGTTTAACGTGCCCTCCGAAGCACCCATCGAAATAGTGACCGCGCAGAACGTCGCATGACTTAGATAATCAGTGAAGATTGACTAAGCAAGCTTAGCCACGAGGGCTTCAAGATTTACTATTAAACCACCAAACACGCAAAATAACTTCAGGAATTTCATTATGACACTGTAACTTAATTATTACGCCACTCGTATTCGCTTTTGACGAATAAACAGACAATTTTTCGTTCATCGCATTCGTATGCGAAGCCTAGTTAAGCCTTGAGCGCGGTTCTTGAAAAGCGATGACCGTTATTTTACCAATTGTATTAATAATGCTTATTTCAATGAGCTGTCATTTTGACCTATGAAGTTGAACCAAGTGGGAGGTTTCGCAGAAATGTGACTAGTGTGACCATTATGAGCTAAGTATATTTGCTGAGCCTGTTTAATTTCTTAGAGCAACCGTAATTTACCGGTCGTGGTTTCCAAGACGCTTTATTCTGAACCTACGATTAGCCTTAGGTTGTTCAGGGACATAACCAAGCCGCGACACATAGCGTTGAAAACTTGACAGAGATTTATTACAGCGAAACTTTCCAACAGTATTGATATTTGGACGCAATGTTGAGGCTTCAGCTCGAATAAAGTGTGACAATCGCTAACGTATCGTAACGCTAGCTTTTTCGAGATACACTGCACGGTGACGCTACAACGTTCGGAAGTCGATCTGGCGTTGACGCGCAATATAACTCGAATACATTAGGTTTTCGTAACGCCACCGTCAGATTTGTTCGTGCTAACTCCACTGATATGTGAGTTTCGTTTAAATTTTAAATTCGATGACAACTACAGCTAAATCCACTCAAATTTTCAGACGAGCAACCGAAAGTTAATACCTACTATTGGAAAAACAATGTTGTGTTTTTATTTGATAAAGTCTTGTGTTTTTGTTTGATTTGTATTAGCTTTGTATATTGTTACTAGCCGTCACCCGCGGCCTTGCTCGCGTTCTACCCTTTAGAAATAATAGAAAATAGAAACCCTTTAGGGTGCGAATTTTCAAAATTCCTTTCTTAGTGCACCCCTACACTACATAAGAATACTACCCTCCAAATTTCATCGCTTTAGGACTTATAGTATAGGCTGTGCGTTGATTCTAAGTCAGCTTCAAAAGAATTCTAAATATATTGATTGTTGGCTAAATAATAACAATATAAAAAGATAAATACCAAATCAAATCAAATAAATTGGTATTTAGCTTTGTATATTGTTATTGTTTAGCCAACAATAACAAAATACTAAGCTAAATACCAAGCTTGGTTAATTTTTTGGTGGAACATATTCTTTACGTAGCAAGGAGGGTATTTAGTTACTGAGCGTACTAAGCATTATTTAGTTCCACCGATACAACGATCACAATTTAGACTTTTTTCAGAATTATAAAATTTTCTTCACTGAGCGGTAAATCTTTTGCTAGAATAAAATTATTCAGAGTAACGACGTTATAGAGACTTTACATATTTGATTTATTGCAAGCCCGTCGAAACTTTCACGCTGACGGATGCGACTATGTGTGTTTTGCGGTTTACTTGAAAATTCGTATAAAAGATTTATTGCAACCAATAAATTATTACCATGACAAGTTAATGGAAAATGCAGGGCCAGGGAAGAATTTATAAGGAAATGTTTTCATCATTTTCTTTAGATGTGAGGTCATGAAAGAATATTATGTAACTATGAGAATCGTTGGGTATTTTTCAGACGTTTTTTGTCAACACTAACAAATTACTTGATAAAAAAAAATATTTTTGTTCCATAAGACCCACTTTCCTTCTACTGACCCAGGAGCATAATAGGTTTTCTAAAACGAGTACAAAAAATGAAAAGGAATATAAAACCCTTTTAAAGATTTTTCAATTATCAACCTTCCTAAAACGTGACACAAAATATCTGTTGATCGAAAAGTTGTATCGCGAACCCTTGATGACGTTACATTATTTGTTTCGACAGTATTTAACTCAATTGTTATAAAACTGTAGGAAAAATGAAAAATAAACTTGAATTTGACTATGCCAACACTGCCAAATTGTTTTAAAACTGTATGTAAAATATAAAAAGATACTAAAAGCCGTTTGTTTAAAACTGAGATTTAAGAGCTTAGATTGAAAGCTCAATATTGGATGTGACTCCATAGCACGAAACCAAAGCAACGCATCAATCAATTCCTGGCTAGTTCAAGTCCATGCATATTTTTTCAGCTAATCTGCACAATGTACATCAATCAACTTCAAACGCGCGCCCAGCACAACTGTGAACACTTGAACACGCTGGACTCTTACTCCTGGGTTAGCGGCATTCAACGGTCCGCATGCGTAAACCTTTCCACCCTATCAGTGCTTTCAGTGCCAACTGGAACTCAGCGTTGGGAAGACGGTCCACGTTGCCCTTTACGCCGCGCGATCGCGTCTGTGACAGAAAAACAAAATTACAATGTGATGTGAGCTTTCTAAAAGTTGGAAATAAATCGTGAGACTTTTAAAATAAAAATAAAAAGGTGATTTGTTGTTGCAAAAAATGTGACATTTTATAACGAAATTTGGATTTTTTTCGGTATTTCAATTAAATTATTTCTTTGAGTTTTTAAGTACAAGGCAATGGAGGAATTTACATAATCATTTATTTTTTAATAAATAATTATTTGGACCTATACGTAGGTAAGGTTAATTAGTTTTACGTTATAATACGGTCATTAAGAGCAGTGCCAAGTTTCCAACCATTTCGAGTAATAAGATAAAAATACAATGCCATTTAAACATCCATAAAGCTTAATGTGTTTTAGAATAAAACCTATGTAGTCACTGCAATAAGCTTATGTAGAGGAAGTTAGATAAGTTATACCATAGATTCATGCAAATCGGACGATATTGAGTCATATCTAGGTATAACTATTATTTGTAATTGTGATTCAAAGTAGATGGATGGATGTGTGGATAGAAAAAGTCAAGATCTTGGTCCTAACCATTAAAAAATGAATCTATGTATGAAAACCAAAGTAACTCGAAATGATTTTGTACAGAAATGTAAAGTGGGTAGAGATTGACAGCCACATGAAAATTGCATATTGCTACATACAGTTCGTGAAGTGAAAAAAAATTGTTCCAACGTGCATATCCCCTTGACTGTCTATTTTTGATACTCGTACTGAGTTTTTTTGACAAATATCAATTGAAATCACAAATTACAATCAAACTGATAGTTTAGCGCACCGTCTAACATCAATAATGATAATTAGAAATGGATTGTATCAAAAACATTTTTGACAAAGCTAATGTAACTAAATATCAAGAAATAGCAACTTCGTATCGCATAAAACTTAGAAAATTGGTTGGAACCATGGTGATCAAAAACTCATGATATCGGATTTAGACAATCAGGGGCAGAATTAGCTCTCACATATACGAGTACATAGGTCATACATGAACTGATGTAACTAATCTACCTAGGAAGGCAACATAAGCACAACTAACCAACTCTGCGTTTTGTAGAGTTCCTTACCTAAGCGACAGTGGGCGTTTGCACCCTGGCTGGTATATACGAACATGACAGTGGATCAATTCAAAATATCGTTCAAGTGACGGCACCGATACGATGTCAAAGCGTTTGGTACTAAATATTAGATGACCACTCCGCCAATACCGTGTAGGTCACACCGGGTGTTACATGTCGTGATTATTTTAAGAATTAATTTGTATTTTTTCACAATAAAAACAAAGCAAATTCAAAAGTTTAGAAAGGAATACATTTATTAGAATAATAATATTAGAATAATAATATTAATATTAAGAATAATAATATTATTTAGGTAAAAACTTACCATAGAAATAGTATATGCATAACGCGTGTCATACGAAACCCTCAGTGAGCCCACCCGATTTGCTCCCGGCCAGTATTTTATTCTTCAAGCCGTCCAATTTGTTTCACGTCGTTTGCTTCGTCCCTCAGTCAAAGGTACTTTATCTCTACCGTTGCTATTTAAAGAAAACCTGAGGAAACCTTCACAAAACCTCACGTGCGACCATCAACGGGGCCCCTACGGAATTCGGTCTTATATTCGCATTTTCTAGACGTTTTTCACACAATGTATGTAAGTGTTCGCACGCTGGATGAATAAATCCTGGTCTTTTGTACAAAGTAAAGCTTGTTCCATTTGCTTGTGAAGTTTGTCGCTTCACTATAAATAGGTGTTACTTTTTTACGGGTTATTTATTTTATTAGGTTATTATAATAATAGGCCTTTACATCTATTGAAGATGATTTATACAGCGTCAGGAGGCAACCTATGCCTACACTTAACGGGACACTGTAGTGCCTGGGACAATTTTTACATGGAGTTGGTTAATATGCACTGTACTTAAAACTTTGCTTAAATTACCAATGCATCAGAAAACTTAGATTTAAAAAAATAAAAAAATACCTAGGTTGTGCGACTTGTACATTTAGTAGATTTCAAAATGACCTCAACTAAAAGTTTTGCTATTTATAAAATTTGAACGAAATATTGTTCGTCTTAAAATGCTGGAATCGTTTTCATAAACCATAAAAATTATATTAAATTAAAACACTGCTATTTTATTAAAATAAAAGCAATTCAATTTTTAAATCAACCGTATCGTTTGTATTGATGTATTCATCACATAAAGTCAGAAAGTGCAGAACAAATAAAGTATACACACTACAAAAAATTTTACATTTTCAACATTTTGTAAAATGCTTTGCTCTACCTAAAGTTCTGTTTATACTGTACCGGTTTTTTCAAGCTTTAAATTTAGCTTTTAATGCTTTGTTAGAAAACCTAGGCTTTTCTTGATTATTTTCTAAGAAGTGTTGAAAATCTATTTAGATTTCATATTTGAACCAGAATATTTCAGGATAAAAAATATACCCCTTAACATCAACCGCTATCTGAGCCTTCGGGCGACTGCGTCTATTCTTCCAAAAACACTGCGGCTTTGACGATCCATCTTAGAAACGGTTTGTAAACGGTTTATGGCTGAGGTGAGATCACAGAAATATATTTTAATAATTTCGATGAGGTGGCAGAGAGATTCTACTAAGGATAAGTTTTGCTCTGGCTTTTCATTGATTTGTGGTGAAAAGGTGCGTATTTTTTTGCTGCAAAGTTATAACCAGTTTTAGGCAGGACCTCTTATTTTTTATTAAATAAGTAAAAAAGTAGATACAGCTAGACTAGATCGTTGAAGATACTTTTATAAAAGGAGTAGTACGTAAGATAATAGTCCAAAAAACAGTTCCATAGTACGATTCCAAATTAGAAAATACAAGAAAAATCTTGCTTCTATTTTCCATCAATAATTTTCATCATTTTCACAAAATACAGATAATCATTATCAATTTTATACTTTTTTAAATATTTCATAATTTATTTTAAACATAACCTTTAACTACTATCATTGAAATAAGAAAGTAATGATATTTACATGAGAGTAAAATTAATAAAATGGTATTTGTAGGTATACTTCGTAATGAATGAGGAAAATTACGTGATGGTTTTGGAAACACTTTTTTGACGCCTTTGTATTATTTTCTCAAAGGAGTTTCTGCAAAAAAATTTTGATTATAACATTTTTGAGACAAACGCCTATGGCTGGTTTGTTTTGAATTTTTATAACTATGTAAAGTTACCTACATGGGGAAGCTTTAATTTTAATCATGAATTCCAAAGCAAGGGCAAATCCCTAAGGCTGGCAATGTTCTTCAATAATTTAAACAAAGGTGTGCTAATCTAATCAGAATACAGATATGAAATAATGTTCTAAAGTGTTTTACAAAATGTGGAGCTCTCTCTTCATATATATACATATCTATTAGGAATTCAAAACTTAAATCTAGGTTAAGTGTTAGTGTATGCATGTAGTTAGTATATTATTAGGTATAGCAGCTATAAGTTCAAACTGGCTCAACCAGCCAGATACCTACCTACTAATAAAAGTTTAGTTTTATTTTTTTTAAGATGAAGGAGTTTGCTGTATCACTAAAACATTGATACCTAAATCGTGGTGAAAATTAAGCATTACCTATGCTGTTTTGTGCAAAAACATAACAAGTTTTTTTTTTTAATATTTTTGTTTGGTTTTCCGAATTCAACTCCGAGTTTAATCGAGTAAAAGCTATTCCGTGTTATTACTTGCCTAGTACAAGTTAGTGCTTACTACAACACTAAAGTCAAATGAATTTGAACCGTACGATATCTGTACTTTTATTGTACTTTTATCTAACCTAACCGGTCAGTTTCCAGGGTATTTTAACTTAGCGAAATGGGGCATAAGTTTCACTTTAAAAGGCGAAGTGGCCGAGTGCAATGCGCAGTATTGTCACATTTGTACTTTACTTTTTAAAAGGAAATGCATTTTATTTAGTGGTCATAAATATTACGTAGCTTAGCTAGTTTTCTTTTGTTTCCACTTTTACGGAACGTTTTAGAGATCTTCAAGCTAGAAAATACTTATAGGAACAATCGTAAGGTGTTATAGAAATACAAAATAAACGGACTTTTAATACGATGATGGTAAAAAAGTTATTGATTATTTTAAAAAGGAAAATAGAAATTATTTATTTTACGCAAAAACACATACAAAGATACAGTGAAATAAACATTAAATTATAGAGACAGATGCGTAAAAAAGGTACTCGCTCAGCAAATGCTAAAGGTGCACGGTGGCTCCTTTAGCGCTGGTTTTCAGGAGTGCCTAGATTTGTATTATAATCAATCATTGTCGCTAGTCGCAGCTTGTTTGAGTGCCAAGTGTATCGTTATAACAACGCGTTTTCAGAGTTGTTTGTTTAGCTGAGACGTTTGTTTAGCAAAAGCTGACAAAATATCAAAAGAAGAGAAAAGTCAGCGCGAAATCTGACATGATTTCCTTACATAAGCACCCTGAGCATTCTAAGAAAACATAAATATTTTCGAAAAGAAAAAAATCTTAGTAATAAATCCATTTTTTTTTAAATCTATTCAAAAATGTTCATGGAATAATTTTATTCACATGTTACAGCGGCAGGATTCGGTATGGATTAAAATCTGCGAGTATTGTGCGAAGCTGTGCTAAACTTTTAATCCAGTTTAATCCTTTGTTTTCTTATAAAGTGGCAACCGTTATTGTAACGACGATGACAAAAATTCAACATTTAATATTTCTGCGGGACCGTTTTGTAAAATATCCAACATCAAATAATTTATTTCAGTTTCAATTTCAATTTATATAACAAACTTCTGTGAAACTGCGGCACCGTTCTGTGTGCCTAGTGTATGGTCTATAGCTTTGGTCTCGCGATCGTAACGCACAACGCTGCGGTATGCGGCTCAACACAGCGTACCGCGTTTGCTCTTCGCCGCTGACGCAGACTGCGACGGAACAAGAGACCATACTAGACGTTTTTCATACGATTATATGTCCGGCGCCGCATGTCGCATACCACAGCGATGTGCGTTACGATCGCAAGACATAAGTAAGGTATTTATAGGTACTACAAAATACTACATAGTTAACTGATGATTTTCCACACAGAATATAGTTTACGTGAACTTTGTAGTATAAGGAAAAATCAGTATGACCTAGTGTGAGGCCACACTGTTCCGCAATTAGCCGGTCGCAGTGTTTCAGAAAATGACGCCCGTAAAACAGAGGCTTGGCACGTAAATTTAATATTTCACTCTCAATTCAACACTAATCTGCTACAAGGGAGCTACTTCCTTTCAAAATGAAGGATTACATCCGACAGTCTTCATCAGGATGTCTTGAGATAAGTTCAAAGTATTCAGATCCGTCCAAAATTGGCGATACAAAGGAATAATTTACCGATTTTCCTGAAGTTGAAATTTTGGGTTTTGTCTGTATTCTGTCAAGCCAGCTTACCTTTACACTAGGTATAGTATTATATGATCTGTGATATTACTATTTCAATTTTCAGGACGTTATGTACCTATATTTTTTTATACTGGTCGTTCAAAACTTATCTCAGCAGACTAACACAGTCTGAAACAAAAAGTCTCATAATCCCCTTTGAGCCGTGCCCTTCAAGGGGATTATGAGACTTTTTGTCTCATAACCCCCTCAAAACATATTTCATGTATTCCGAAAGTTAATTTTAATTCACTGAATGGTCGTAAATAAAAAAAACTAAAATACCGTATTACCATAGAAAAATTATCAAAACCGCCAAATGGAAACTATTTACCTTGTATATAGAATTGAATCGCAGACTTGATGGTATAGAGCCCTCAAGGCATTTGACAGGCGTCATGGCTCAGTCGGTAGTAGCTCTGCCTTTCGTGCTGTGGGCCGTGGGTTCGATCCCCACCGAGAACAAACATTTGTGTGTTGTAAAACATAGATGTTTGTTCTGTGTCTGGGTGTTTCTATGTATTATAAAGTATGTATTTACAAAAAAAAATATGTATGTATGTATTCTATCAGCCATCTAGTCTCCATCGTACAAGCTTTGCTTAGTTTGGGACTAGAAGGCGTTGTGTTAAGTGTCCGTGAATATTTATTTATTTATTATTTATGAAAATTGTGCTATTTTCGCCATCGAGTCTGTAGGAAGCGAATTCTGGAATTGAATCTTAATAAAATATGATGGTATGACCCTTGGGTTTTTAAAGAGACTGTTCAGTTCACCTTTCAAACCAATATCAATAGATAGATAGATTATATCTTTATTGTACACCAAAATAAAAGAAAAAAGATACAGAGAAATAATGACAAACAAATATGAAGCACAATGGGCACAATACCACGTTTTCAGTTGACAACAGAGCGACTAAGGCTGGATGTAAAAAAATACCTAATAGAACCGCAATACTAGTACATGTAGTGATCATTTACATTACAATTTGTATGGGCATCGTATTCATGGGAGGAGCCCTTTTAGAGCATCTGACGTTACATACATTTTATTTAAACATCGTATTTTTTATGAAATAAATGTACGAATTAAGCTATCGAGTAAAATTCAAAAGTTTTGTTCGCAACACATTTCCGTAGAAATATAGGAAGCGGCGTGTCATAACAGAAACTCAATTATGCAAGTTCGTCGCAGGGAATGCGAGTTTTCAAACTGCTACCGATACGACACCGACACGACACCGATACGGTATCGGCGGAGAGTTGAGCAACAATTACACTAGGGACATTTTGTTCTGCAACGTGACCTATAGGAATAAACGCTTTCATACCGTGGCGACTGGTATAATATTTGTTTGAGTCACTGAGAAGTATAGGATGTGGGTATCGTGTCGCGTCAGTATCGGCCAGTTTGCAAACGCCCGTTTATAGCAGTTACAATAATGTGGCAGTCTTTAAATTACCTAATTACGGGTTTATGTCCTATGGGAAAGCCGTAGTCCTCCAGCTGCAGAGACATTTTACATAGTCATGTCAAAAACGAATTCAAAAAGTATGGAAAAGACAATTAGAACTAACAGTACTGCCTCCGTATCGTAAGCTCTGAACTGTTTTCGCTGCCCAGCATAATGTCAAGCGATGTGGCCACAGATATACGAAAACAAGAAACTTTTGACGGCAAAAAACGCGCTGAAACGCGCTAACGTCACTATTTAGTCACAGATTACCTATGATTTAGTATGAAAACAGTTCAGAAAACCTGCCAGGCTTGAACCTGGCAGGTTTTTATGCGACAACGATTGCTCCCTGACTGAAGACTGAAAGATGTTTGACTGCAGTTTTAATTATACAGTTACCCCGTTATTCATATTCAACTGTCATTTTAGCGCGGTAAAAAATGCTTTAGCATTGTCACATGACAACAAAAAGTGATGACAAGATTTAGCAATAATTTTAGTTAGATCAGCTTTAGAACACCATTCCAATATGAATGTACCCTTTAGTGTTCAACCACGGTAAGTCTGCAGACCTTAAAACATGGTAGGTATATAGAGTTTAAAAACTTCGACCTCATTTCATCACATTGAAATCAAAAACTCCTTTCAGCCTTTTCAGTGAAAACCTCTAAAACGTTCCATTAAATAAATGAATATATCAATAACATTAGGTTGATACACTCGGGATTTAAGAAAATTAATTATTTTCTTTCAAAGAGATTTCAAGCAACAGAATATTATTCGCGGGCGAAAATCTGCAATACGATATTCGTAAAATCCTGAACAATATTTTACCATTAAAAGATTCCGTTGGGAGGAATTCTATCTTCAAACGCAAAATTCGGACGATCAACGTTGACGAATTGATATTTTTCATGAGGGTGGGAGCTGTCGGCCTGTCTGTATCACTCCGAATAGCTATGATTCAAAAAAGACTTTACGTGATCGGTCAAAGACTCAGTTTGGCTTGCATATAATATGCTGAAGAAATAAAACCTTCTAATAAAATAAAAGCTAAGTAGTTGGTACTAGGAAGCTCTACGGGAAGAGTTTACACAAATCTGTAATTTATGTCATTAACTTGGGGATTCCTAGATTGTGCACAAAAAACATTATTGGTCTGGAAGAGATCGCTTTAAACCATTAAACCACCTATTGCACTCTCTGTTTTTATGTTATATCCTTTTTGGTATTTCTATTTTGTGTGTACAATAACGTTTAAACTATCTATCTATCGATTAGGCTGCAAGCGTATCACAGAATACTAGAATATTTTTATTATGCGGCAAAGGTACAGTATCAATAACAGTGTGAACAGTAAGGGCTGCCATTTATATCGCAAGGCTGGAATTTATAGCCAGCATTTATCATCTCATCGAGTTTCTTTCCTTGCTATCGTGGCATATGAGTGGCATAAAACCGATACTCTATTTCTTTGGCGCGTAGGATGTGATATTTGGGTTACGACTCGAACTATTGATATTTTACAGTATTATAAATGTGAAATTTTAGATATTTGTGACTCAATTTTTCTGAAGTAGAAGATAAAAGTAGCATTAGAATGTTGAGCTGTTTTATACCAACCTCAAACATTATTCGATTATGGAAAACGATTTTTTAAATTCGTAAGTAAGTGAGTAAGTGAGCGCGTCATTAGATGTCGGAAAAGTAATTGCTAGCATTGCCAAGTCTGGGGCGTAGAAAATATAAGGAAAACGATATGTAGCTAATGTGACGAAAAGCACCTTTAGCAAACTCAAAGGATCAAACTTATCTAGTTTTAGGAAACACTAGTGTCTGAAGGAATACCTACATTTACTACATGTACATTTGAAAAGAAAAGTAACTGACTTCATTTAGTCCAACATTGTTAGCTCCGCTTTTCAAATGTGTTGTGGACAGTAGCAATTCGATTCTAACTTAACTAACTCAGGTCGCTAAGCGAGAAACTTGCAGTATCCAATTAAACAGCTGGGCTGATAATTGTATCGTCACTTTGTTCTACTGTGATGAGGTTTGAAACCACTTTGAATGGTAGCCAGAGAATGAAAATCGTGGTGCTAAGTTAGGTAGTAAAGTATTTGTAGGTATACTTGGTTTCGAATGGTGTATGGTAAATTTATGTAGTTCGTAATAGTGTTTTTACCAAACCTACTATTTTAGTTTATTAGTTTTGATTAAAAAAAACTAATTTCATTTCATTTCTTTACAGGAAATAAACATGAAATACCGAAAAATTTGAAAATAACACAAAACTAAGGTAGTGAAAATGTCAAAATAGTCAGAAGGCTAGTTTAAAAGTAGACAAAGTGAACTAAAGTGAAGTGAAAAAATACGTCATACGAAAAAAATCGGAACGTAAGATCAAAAATGACAAAACAATAGTCTAGAAAGCAAATGGTTTAACTCAAAATGTTAACAGAAGTAAGCGTAGTGAAGTGCAACAGTCAGTAAACTATGTGATGGTGAACGGAATCGCAGCATGACCGCGTGGATGGCGCTGTTCGGGCTAGTGTGGCTGTTGCGCGTGCGCGGATCACTCTGCGGCTGTGCGGCGTGCAAGCGCGCAAGGCACGACGCGCACGAGTTGCACGAACTGCACGAACTGCGCGATTCAAGGGAGATGCAAGAACCGCACGCATTGCCCGCACCGCAGAGCCCGCGTGACGAGCGCGCGGCGTTTGACGTCATAGCGTTGCAACAGTACACGCGAGATGCAACCGTACAGACTGATTTTGATGACGAGATCGAGGATCTTGATAAGATTGAGCTGCAGATTACTGAGGAATGTAAGTATGCTGACTTTATATTTGCAACTACGTTCACTAACTTAATAATAATACATCTACTGAAGATAATTTATACAGCATCAGGAGGCAACCTATGCCTACACTTAACGGGACACTGTAATGCCTGGGACAGTGTTTGGATGGAGTAGGCTTGCCCAGCACCTATATCATCCTCTCAGCCTAGTCAGCCATATCCACATGAAAGACAAGGTCATTACGTGCGGAGCTGACTAAGCCGCGGGTTTCCCCACGATGTTTTCTTCACCGTGAAGGAAAACACAACTTATACATGGTTATTTTAATACTAGCCTACTAGGCATCTATATCTAGTTTATTTGCTTATTATCCTGTTCGATATACGCAGATTACGCAGCCAGAAATATCTGAACTGTCTTATCTATTTTTATAAAACATACACGGGAACGAAAATTATTTTGTTCCCAAAAATATACCGGAACAATAAAAATATATTATACCAAATTATTTTTACAAAATTCTTGGCTCATGTTCACTTCCACAAAGAGGCTTAAAAACCGAACATAGTTCATACAAAGACTGTCCGATACCGAATATTACAAAAGCCGTCCGATTATCTTATTTTATACCTTTGTACAAAAAGCTGCCGTACAAAAGATTAATATTTCGGTGATTCTAAACTGGCACTATATGCATAGCATTAGTAAGATTTGGCCCGCCGGTGGGCCAGCCGGTGGGCTCGATTGGAATAACCCAATATTTGTACTAATATTCTGTGGCATTCGTTTGATTTATTTTTTTAGTACAGTAATTCAGAAATTTAATAAGGTAAGGCTTAATTTTACCAACATAAAAAGCTTCAATCAAAGATTTTGAAGCCAGAAAAAGCCTAGGCACGTTTACTTACAAAGTAGGTAAAAGTCAAATGTCGGTTGTGTATAACCAAAACCCTGTTGACTCAAGTTGTCTGCCCCCAAAACTTATTCAAAGAAGAATAAATAATTGTTCTGGGACAGTATGTTCGCTCTTCGCTCCCCTAATATTTGCTTTGTTTTAAAACAGGTGAGAATTTCAAAGGTGGAACAAGGTGAGGATTTAATCGGAAAATTTGAATTGACTCAACTTTTAATGACTTAATAAGTTAAAGCTTGTAATTATAATACTGAGGAAAAGTTTTTATGAGCTGTTCTTTTTCGGGAAGTTCAAAATTAAAATAAATTACGGTGGTCGTAAAGTATCGCGACGCGCAATATTAAAAACAATCAACGGTCCAATTTCCTTAAAAAACCCAAGAAAATGTAGATAAGTTACAATTAAGATCGCATGCCAAAAATTGAACTTTCGTTGCATATTTTTTCATGACTTTTAGCATTACTACTTTTACACAGCATGCTTATTTTACAGCAGTAGAATAAGCATGCTTAAAAAGCATGCTGTATTTTACGTATAGTATTCGTAATGACGTGAGTTACATAATTAAACGTCTTATATGGTATAGATACCTCACTTCAAAATTGTTGAGCATTCTCGTTATTGCTAACTTCCAACAGAGCTATTTCAATACCTACTAGTCTGTGTTATGGTATGTTCTCAACATAATTGGATACCAGTTCAAAGATGACCCGTACTCATCTTCAGTATTAGATTTCCTATTGTCCTATTTCAATCGAGTTGAATTCTATATTTATTATTTCTAAGAACCTTTATTGAATTGAGAACATTCACTTCAATACGACCAAGACAAGATCTCACATTATCTTGCGAACATGACATGTTGTAAGAGGAAAAATTTTGGCAAATATTTTTTTTGCGTTAAATTGACACTCATTTCAGAAATCTCATAACTTCTAGTACCGAAACACTATTTAAGTTTAGTTTTGTATGGTTTATCGTTTCTTTTACCTTTTTCTCAAAATGATAGACAAGTAAATACATTGAATATTTTCACAGAGGTTACAGATATTATTAATTTATTTGTTGATTTATTTCTTTTTTTATATCACTTAAAAAAGAGTCTATTAACATATACTAGCCGTCGCCCGTGCCGTTGCTCGCGTTCTACCCTTTAGAGTGTGACGTTTCAAAATTCCTTTCTTAGTGCACCCCTGCACTATGTAAGGATACTATTAGTATCCTTATGTAGTGTAGGGGTAACCTCCAAATTTCATACATCTAGGACTTATGGTTTAGGCTGTGCGTTGATTCTAAGTCAGCTTCAAAAAAGTTTTATATAAAATATATATACATATTATATATATTGATGATGGTAAAAATAAAAAATGAAGTGAAATTATGGTTTTCGTTATGTCGCTTGTATCGAACGGAAATCTTCTTGCTGACCTAGTTTCCGTGCTTTGAGTTATTTTGATTGGGTAAACAAAATATTTCCTCGTTTGAACTGTGCTTTGTGAATCGTATTACTTGCGGTGTCAGGTTTTGTCCACAGGAAATCCCGAGGGAGACAAATGTAAAGATTATTATAAAATTTTTGCTTTTACACTAGGTATTTTATTTCAAAAAGCTTTAACAATCGAACATTCTTTGCAAAGTTTATAATCAAGTGTTCAAAAATAAAACAACGAATAACTATTTTAAATATTGTAAAATGGTGAGATTTTCCCTCAAAATGTGCACATATTTATTTTTAAGTTGATTAGATTAGCCACTAGCCACCCAAAGAAAAATTACACTTAATACCATTTAAAAACTCTAGCTAAATCATTTAAACAATGCAAGCTTTATGTTGAGGGTATCACAGCCTTTTCATTATTCAAATTAATTTAAAAATGCTACTTTCGCTTCATAAAATAAACCGTACTTTTGTCTTTTTTTTTACAAAACCATATTATGTCCAAACATTCTGCTTTAGTCGACTATGGGCATTAATTCTATTTTAGCCGGATAACAGCTGTTATAAATGCTTACTTTTAAAATTTTGCTTGCAATGAGGTGGTGTGTAGTCACACAGCTCAAACCTAGCACATTCTGAGATATAAACTTATTATAAGTGGTATAAAATGTATTACCAAAAAAAAAAAAAATAATAATAATAAATAAAAATAAAATTTATTTATTAATTTATTTAATTTTTTTTTTTTATTTATTTATAATTTTTTTTTTTTTTATTTATTTATAATTTTTTTTTTTATTTATTTTTATTTATTAAATTTTTTTTTTTTTTTTTTTAATTCAAATCCGTTTTTACTCAGTTTTGATACATACTAGTAAAGTATTATCTGTGGCTTTTGTAAGGCTTCGTAAAGATTGTGATTATAAAAGTGAGCCGAGTTTTTCGAAAGATTTTTGGATATTTTTTTATATCCTTCTTAACCAAGCTGTCTTTCTACAAGTAACTGAACCTTGCATATTGCTATCAATAAATGAATTTCTTTATTTTTTATTGATAATAAATAAAAAACGACATACCTTGTTATTCTTGATTTACTTGAAATTTTCGATAAAACTACAGTAACCGACTTTTCTTATAGCGGTAGCAACCCTAGTCTCAAGTTATGTTTTGTTTGCAGCAAACGTTGGCAACTACGAGTGCGGGCGAGAACAAACGATACAGAGTCCGGGAAGCGGCCGCGCAGGAAGCTACCAGGTCTGCTTTGTCATAATTACTATCTGGCACTTCTGCTTTTGTTGTACTACCTAGTTCTTTTGAGGCTTGCTTCGTATGTTGTAATTTTCAGTAGAGATTTCTAGTTTGAACGACTGAATATTTGAAAAGAAGTGAGTTTAAAGAAATGAATGAAGCTTTGTCAGAAGAAATGTACCAAGTCTGCATTGTCATGATGAAGCTTTTCTGCTTCTGTTAAGTATACAAGTTATTTAGAGACTTACAACGTGTGCTTAAATAAGCCGGAAGTTTAAACGAATAAACAACATCCTGTATTATATTCATGCTCTTGTTCCACGTTAAATAAGCAAAAAGTCTATCAGTTTTTAGGTTGATATACTTATAAATATACACGGACACTTAACACTTAGAATCGCAAAAGACATTCACTATGTATTAGTACGATGTCTTTATAAAAAGTTATGCTCTAGAATACAAAATAGGTTAAGCTAAGCATAGAAGTGCTCAAGAAAAAAAAAAACAAATTAAAAATGCGTTGTAAAAAATAGCACTACTAAAAAAGTTAATTCCGAAAGCGCATTAATTTGGAAAAAAATACAGCATACTACCGAATTGCGGGAATTACACAAGTGTGAAACAAGGTAGTGCCAATGGTTATAATTAGCAATTACCTATCGGAAACAATTCCAAACCGCGCCAAATTGAACGAGCAAGTTTACCGGAGCTGAAATTGGGATGTCAATGTTTATGTTGTAATGTCTCACTATACAGGAGTCCGAGTTTTCGAGTTGATTTATGCATACTAGTTCAGTTTCAATGATTGTACTGCAAGTTTGTCTTAAAATGTAACTAGTACTGAATGACGAGGGCAAAGAAATGTAATAGGCTGAACAAAATGACAACCAAAAATAAAATAATAATAAAAAAACACTTTGGTTGAATTTGAAAAAAAAAAAGCTTTTTGAGGAAAATATAATCATCTTCATTTCTCATTACACTATAGGCCCTATAGTGTTTGCAATTAATACGCTTGCTCCTTGCCGATAACTAATTTAAGGGTAAGTAACTAGTTTTATGTGAAGACTTGGTTCTTACCTAACATAAACTATGAATCGATTCCTTAATAATAGTATAACATACAGACAGATAGGCACACTACTATAATAAACCTGTAGATAATGTGATTTCCCCATAGACTGTAATTTCGTGTTTCCCTCGCTCGCAATAACATGCAAATTTATAGCCGCCATGCTGTCACTATGTGGAAGCCAGTTTGTCAAGGCCACGAGGGTGTGTTTCCAACTAAGTAGTTGGAGTTGAACTTTCCACCCGTCATATTTCCAGACAGGGCTAAAGTTCAACAACACTATTAGTAGTTCAGTAAACTATAATCAGCATTAAATGTTTATTAATAATAAACAGGTAAATTTACCTCTTCCATACATTTCTAGGAAGGTTTGAGCTTTCAAAGCTGTTCCCGTGTTTGATAATTAACTAATGTTAGTTCAATAATCTGACAAAGTTAAAATGGCCGTTCAATTATTTGCGTAGTTCCGAGAAAAAACATTTTATACAATGAAGTCTGTGTTTAACATTTTTTTAGCAGATAAGCGAAATTATAATTTTCTAAAAAATGGTTACTTTTTAATTAAGCTTTTTTTCATAGTATGCAATACTTATTTCGTTTAGTAGTACTGTAAACCGTGATGGGAATAATAGTTCTAAGTAAATCAGTTCTAAGTAAAATTGCAGCACGGTTTTGGATGGAGATGCTGCAGTTTGACGGACATCTAGACGAGTAGTTTATCTGAGTGATTGAAAAAATGTTGCTCATTTCTGTATCTGGGTATAATGTTGAAGTTTTCATCATGATACCCAAAAGGGTCTGAGCAACCTACACAACATACCTACTATGCAAATAAAGAAACTCCAGAAACACATACTGTGTCTATTTTTCTCAATGTCGAAGATAGTTCCTCAACTACAAAAACCCCGTCTATTTCCTAGCTATAGATAACTTCTTATTATTTCACTCAACTAGATTACAAGTCATTAACCTTTTCTCTGAGACCGGTTGCCTTCAGACGGATCCTTTTTCTTTGATGTATAATATTATTCAGCGCTCAATTTTGGCTGCGCAGACATCCATAAAACTCCGTGTTTTTATATTCAGCCATTTTTAGACAAAGTATGAAGTAATAACAATTTGTACTTTGTTTTATAGAATTTCATCATTAGCAAAGTAGGTGAACGCATTTTAGCAGGCAAAAAGTCGGCAGCAAAAAGGTTTATTTGTTAAAAAAAAGAAAGCCTAGCTAGGTACATACATTCTTTGTTTTATTCTCTTTTTTATCATCGCTTTCAACTTCTAACTGAGATATTCCTTTTAAAATAAAATTGACTGTGCTTTTTCTACTGTTTTTATACTGAGTAACATACTAAATCTGACTTTGGTATTTGTTCTAAGTTTACATTATATTATATTAAAAGTACTTATTAAGTACTTTTAATGATTAACGTAGCGGAGCGAGAGGTTTAGCGTCAAACTACATCAGAAGACAAGACGTCGCGTCGTGTAGTTAGGGAGAGAAAATAAATATTTTTTAGAAAACCAAGTTTTTTTAAGAGCTTTTTCGTTACAATAATGTTTTTTCTTAAAAGCTATTTCAGTTATAACTAAAGCAAAACGGTATAAAAGTTACAAACGAAAACAGCTTATGAAGAAAAAATTAACGAAAACCCTCTTTTGACAGCATGCTTTTTAAAAGAATATTTATTTTCATGTCACTACGGACACGACAACGACGTCTTGTCGTCAGGTGTGCGCCAACGCTTACTAGGATCCGTAGTGACAGAGGGATTCAAGAGCCCGCTTGACATAAGACAGTGATTTGGCCCCTAGGTTAATAATCTACTAATACGTAGCTGGTTAGGACTCTTGCTTACGTAGACGCAATAAAGGAAAGATATGCTTATAATTGATGTTATGAATAATGATGGAAGTTTTTCAGAGGTGGGATAAACTTAAATGAGTTCGATGCACGATTCTAGCACCTATATAATAAGAAACTTGTAGGACACGAGATATCAAACAATGGGAGAAATAAATCGATAAAAAACACAAAATTACATCGGCGTGAGCTTTGCCTCAACTGACGTTGACAGCTGAGTTTTTGGCGGAAGGAGGCTAGTGTGCTGCGCGAATTAGCGCGCTTGTAGATGCTTCAAGCACAACTCCTGATAGATTATTATTTGTGCATTCTCTATGTTCATGTTCACGTCAATCACATTTCTCCTTCCACCTGTCTGGTTTGAGATAAAGACATGTCGTGAATCCAAGTGTGAAGTGCCTACCAAAGCAAACCAAGCGAAGTATTTGAATCAATCAGTCGTTATATGAATATTACTATTCTTCGTCTTCTCTTCATTAATGGCCTCTGTCTAGTATTGTTTTTCTGAATTTGTAATTCTGAAGTGTCACTCAAAAAAACACCACTCAGTTTATCACATTATTTCTACGGGTTCGTTTCAAAGTGCGTCAAATCTTTTTTCACTCTGTTGGTTTCTATCGGCTTCATAAATAGTCGCTAATATTAGGAGAAGTATATGTCCTAATATTCGTGGTATTACCATAGATAGTGAGTATAAATAAAATAAACGCAATCTTCTATACTAGGTTTCACTGTGCGAGTAGAGTTAACTACAATCACGTAGACAATAGGTAGGTAGGTATGTATCACATAACTCAGACCCGGAACTATAGATCGTGCACATATTTGAGGCACGTCGTAGCTAGTAAAGAATTTGGGGCGGAGCACATAAACCGAATTTGAGACTGGAATTTATGAGGCAGGACGACAACAGCGTATGCGTTTGTTTTGTCGCACGAAACATATCCATTTATGCATTTTACAACCCTAAATCGGTAGAATTAGGAGTGTACCTACAGATAAGTTGGTAAAGTACTGGTCACAACATAATGACTTGATTAACAATTGAAAAAAACTACCTACCGCTTCGTATTAATCTCTACAAAGATTTGTACGCTTTCCTACCTGTCGTAACCAGACATCTCTCTCCACAGTACCCGTCAGATACAGACAGCGAAGCGGTGTGGGAGACGAGCGACGTGACATTGGAACGAGGGGCCAGTGGATTGGGACTTAGCATTGCTGGCGGAGAGACGGGTGGTGACGTCAGCATCACCAAGCTGGCCCCAGGAGGCGCGGCGAAAGTGGACGGGAGATTGCATATAGGAGATATTTTGTTACAAGTGAGTTTTTGCACGATTGCAAGATGTACGGCGGAAAAATAGGCACAACATCTCGAGAGACAAAGAGAGGCTTAGGGTGCTTTTCTAAGAGCTAAGCTAAGTTGCTAAGGATATGTTTGAAATCCACCAATAGGGATCGTTTGCTTTCATATTAAAAGGATTCCTATTTTGGTGGATGTCAAACACATCCTTAGCACACCAGGGCTGCTTGGTTGAAAAGCACCCATATACTTGGAAGTGGGTGAAGTCTTTGGAGATAATTTTGAAATCAACATTTTAATAGCACTCAGCTAATGTTAATTTCAAAATAAAGAACGAATTTAGTAAAATCGAAACAATAACTGAACATGAGGAAAACATGTTCAAAACACAAGTTACTAAAACGGTCAGCATAAAAGTTGGCAGATGGCAAACTAGTACAAACAGAAAAGAAACAAATAAATGAAAAGAAATAAATAATCCAGAAACAAGATATCCAAGAAACAAGAGACGTATTTAGGGACATGGAAATGATAAAGTGCCTATAAATTATGATTTTCCTTATACTGAGCCCTAAGCATGAGTTTGCTCGCCATCAAGTTACAAATCACTTGCGAATGTAGTCCAAACAGAAATTCATATCCATTAGTTACCCATACCTACGTAATTATATTTTTTTTGAATTTGCAAACGTTTTTTACTATATCTATAGGTAGTTAGGTTACTAACTAAAAGAGGACTGAGATAGATTAGAACCCACGACTCTTTCTTTAGGAAAATGCATTCAGGCCTCATCAGTCTTAATTAAAGAAAAAAAGAGTTAAAATAACAGCAAAAGAAACAACAATTATGTTCCTTGCTTATTCGTAGTTTTTATTTTAAAGTTTTATTTTTTCCGTAAATATCGTCTTGCGCGATAAGACCGCCGGTAAAGTGTATTGTGTTAATACTTTCGCAATAAATGATTATTTACTTCCATTTTTAGATAGAGTTTGCTTAAAAAACTTATGCTAGCAGCAATTTATGGATATTCTTATAATTACCAATCTTTCAGAAGAAAAATATAGGAAAGTGTTACAAAAACAATGAATTTAAACTTTTTTTACTTCCCGCAACTTTTTAAGGGCCATTATATAAAAAACTTTTCTTATTTTAAGAAAATCTTGCATCGAGAACTCGAGCTCGAATACATATTGGATCTGACGGGTTCATTTCCTAGTGAGTGGAAAAGTTATAATTTTAGCGTCATGTTTTGTGATACCTGCATAATATAACAACAACATGTTTGAACTACTGTTTTTGAAGTAATACGATAGATAATATATAGACTAACAATGATCTTGGTAAGTTTAGTAGCAAACATAATTAAAATAAAATATTTTGAAATATATAGGTAAGTATAGGTAAAATAAACTAAGTTAGACAGCACATTTTCAGAAAAACGCATTCATTCTTTGAATTTTATATCTTACTAGCCGTCGCCCGCGGCGTTGCTCGCGTTCTACACTTTAGGATGCGAATTTTCAAAATTCCTTTCTTAGTGCACCCTTACACTATTACACACCCTCCAAATTTCTTACCTCTAGGACTTATGGTTTAGGCTATCCGTTGATTCTAAGTCAGCTTCAAAAAAGTTTTCTAATAATATTTTCTGATTCATAAAAGACATAATATCCTATCTATATAAGTCCAGTAAACCAGCGCACTGGTCCCACCGCCAAGTATAACGATGGAGTTCAAAAACTTTGGTCGTATTTTTTACATCCTTAGCATTACCACAGGCATTAAGTACCAATACAATTAGTTAATAGTTATTAGCGACTGGTTTTAACTTACCAAAGTTATAAAATTAGACACATTGTAGAATTGTAAATACTTATATATTAACATAAAAATTACTAATGGCTGCCTTCGTAGCTATAAGCTTATTTACAAGCTAGTCGAACTAACTCCTAAAATATATACTAGGTAAATACACTAACTTACCTGTCTATTTGTGTGAGAAAAACTAACGTCTAATTACTTGTTAAGGCCACAACACAGCTTTTGATCCCCATTATACTTAGCGGTCAGACCGCAGCTATCTAATCCAAAGTGAAATATGATTTAACTCGAAGTAATAAAGGAGAAGATTAACATCTACGGTTTAGGATCGTACTTAAGGCCTTAGTTTCCTCCGACTATCGCTATCTCCGATCTGAATTCATTGGTTAAATACCATAAATTGTATGGTTGGATTGCCATGGAGGTTTTCTTGTATCGTCAATAGAGAGGCTGGTATCAGCTTAGATGGATGGATTCGTTAGATTAATGGAGATAGCTCTTTATTGATTACCACATTAGATGAGGTAGAGTAACAGTTTTACAATCGAAAGTAACCAGTAGTAGTAGAGCTCTTTGTGAGAGCTCGTCCGGGGAAGTACTACCACCGTACCTATTTCTGCCGCCAAGCAGCGATGCTCGCATTGCTGTGTTCCGGTTTGATGGGTAAGGGCGCCGGTGAAATTACAGGCACATGAGACTTCAAGATCTTTACGTCTCAGGGTGATGGACGCAGTGCATTGCCTTACAGGGCACGTCCTCATTGGACTTGCTCTGTGAGGTAATGCATTGTTATAGGCAGAAGTTACTACTTAACATCAGGTGAGCTATCAGATTGTTTTTATCATAAAAAATAAAAAAAACGGTTAAAGACAGTTGGGCAGTTTTTACCAGGAATATGAACTGAAAATCATTTCTTTGGACTAGCTGATAAAGAAATTGTTAGTAGAGATTTTCACACAAAAATGTTTAAAAATTATTATGTGGTTTATCACAGATTTATTTTTAGGTTTTCACATCTCGACGTCTTTATGACCTAGAGATATTAATCTTTATGACCTAGAGATATTAAGGTCTGAATATAATTTTTAACTAGGTATTTTCATTATGAGAATGGGTTTCTCTATTTTATTGTATTGCCTTTGTTATTCTGTCACTGAAACTGTTGACTTTTCCATTATGAGCGGTTAGACAACACTTTGTAGCGTCACTTTCGTCTTCAAAGGGAAATAAGTGACATGACTTGCTTGACTGGGCCGACAGTGCTTTGTTTAACTCACTTGACAGAAACAAAGTTGTCTGTGTAGAATCCACGTGAATCGATACTCAAAGGTTCGTCGTATCGCTTTGGCTTACACTGCAGTTGCAGTGACACATTAAAAGAGCCCGCGTCAACGTACACCCTAAAATATGTGCAACGTAAATTTTTTGTAAATTTTTGGAGTAAATTTTTTGTTGGCATATTTGTGAGATCAAAATTGTATTGTTTATATTATATTCAAACAACTTGGTTAGTATTACAAGTATTTATTCGGTGCCACGTTCAGTGCCCGTGCGTTGGACCGTCTGCGCATGCGCGGAGATCGGGGTTCTCACACCTACATTACATCTTTCCCTTTCTCAAAAAAAAATATAACTAACTAGGTACTATCCTATTTTTACTGCTTACTTGCTATTGTGATCTACACTTAAACAAAACCAGATCTACTTGATTAACTTCTTTGAACTACTGACTAAGCTATTTAATCACACCTACATTACAAAAATGATTAGGTATTTTTGACAATTAAAAATATCAATTAGACGTTTTAGCAATAAATTCGCTACCTAAGTTTGAGCTAGTTGTTAAACCCTCTTTACTATAGTAGGTAATAAAAAACGATTCCATAAAATAATGATAACGTCTTCGTAAGTAATTATTGTTATTGTATTGTGTAATGGTCCTGAAACGCAATACAATTGTATGTAATTACGTCAACCGGAGTCAGGTTGCGACCCCATTTACAAACATGTTCTGTCCTATTTGTGGCTGTCACCCCGTATTAAAAAGCCTTCTACAAGCCGACGACAATGTACAATATAGTAGAGTAGTTTAAAGCCACGTAAAGCGCTTTGAATAATAAATAGTGCGCTGGAACTTTGAAAATATAGGTAAATAAAGTGTATAGTTTTGACAACTTAAAAGGGTGGTGAGTAGAGTTTGTTACCAAACAGAACCGAGAAAATCTGTAATAGTGAAACATCCACATGATATTATGTATTCATGGCACAGAATTTATATCATATTCTAGTTTCTGTGATTCATAATTTCTGCGACATTCGAGTTTTTATAGATTATCTGGAATTTTTGTTTTTGACTATGTTTAGATGCATGGTCCGAATAATGTCCTTTTTCGACTTATCCCTAGGGATATTATATTCCACGCTGCAAGTTCAACAAAATGACTGTCATAATCTTCTTCTTCTTCTTCTCTTCATTAATGGTCTCTGTCCCTCATTTCGACAGACAATTTTGCCAATGTCAAGTGATATAATTGTAATAATATAAGTCAAGTCAAGTCATTTGTCAAGTCGGCTGTCGTTTGTTTTGAAAAGAAAATGGTGGATTTTCTCTTCAAAACCTAACACGAATTTTCACATTCAGAAAAACCACTTTACACACATTTATTCCAATGCCTCACACTTTATGTTACGACCTAAGTATTATTGGTTAAAATTCCACCAAAATTAAACAACAATACTCACAATAACACAAGAAAAACTATTATAATTAATGTGTCGTTTCAAAAAATGTCAAAACTCGTGTCCCTGTCATAATCAACACTACTTATTATTTGAATGTTTTCTCTACCCATATGTTGGCAAGTGTAGGCACGTCAGATTTGAACTCACGACCTTTGGGCCAGAAGGCAGGGTCAGTGCCAACTAGGCTACGACTCGATCGATGTCGTCAGCTGGATTCCAAGTGCCACAGACACAGCCGCCACTCTATCACAAAGAGCTTACAGAGTAATCCTGTATCGAGGGCGGATTAAGACATGTTACATGACGTTTTCAAAAAGAATGGCCAGCTTCTCGGACCAAGTCGCTAGAGAATAGAAAAGGTATTATTAAAATATTGGAATGACATTTAAAAACCGGCCAAGTTCGAGTCGGACTCGCGCGTGTTATATTTTTTTGGTATATATAACATAATTATATAAAATAAGGGGTTCTATTATATTTAAATAGAAAAAGATAGAGTCATATATATATAAAATTAAGAGATTTTATTATAAGTAAACAGAAGAGAAATAGTCATATATAGACTACTCTTACTCGAAATCATCTAAAACTTGTCAATAAGCTATTTATTGATTAAAATAATAGCCTCTTCGTCAGGATGTAAAATGGGTATGTTTTATAAAGTAAAGATGTAGAAATCCTTTTCATACTTAGTAGTTTATTTCTCAGTCGCTAACACAATATTTCTTAGACTAAGCCACGGTTATAACTAGCACAATATAGTCTACCTACTTAACATAAATAGGTACAGAAAATAACATCATACCTTTATAACTTGTTGGCACATAGCCTCCTTGAATGATATCAAATCGACACTAGACTTCCATGTTACCCGTACCAAATCCAACACAAGACTGTCCTCGTCGAATAATCTCGACAGACTCTACTGTTCACACCGTGCCGCCGGTCGTTATGGCCAAAGTAAAGTGAAGTTGGTTACATTTCATCGTAAAACGTAAACAAATAGCGGAAGTCAGTAGACAATCTAACAATTTCTACCTAATGTCATATAAATATATAACTTGGGGGATACTCGTTTTGATATTTATAATAAAATGGTATATGATTTTAGCAATAGCAATTACGATTATAAAGTACTGCTAGTTCTATACAATACCGATCTTATCATCAGATGTAAACAATCAAATATACATATCTAGATACTGATATACACTGGAATATTCATGATAAATTATATAATCTATTTAGATAGCACATTAATCATTATACATCTGAATCAATAGGTTTTTATACATTTTGATGGAATGTAAAATACTAATTGTATTCGCAACCAACGTGAACGTCGTACAGACCAACTTTGTGTTGCAATAATGTAAAAATACAAAGGCTTAGCTACAGTGTTGTCATAGTGGTTTGCTATAAATCTAACTGTTCTTAATTTGTTATATACTTCAGGATATTAACTTTATGTAATATATCCTATTCTATCACGCGCGTAGGGTTCCGTACCATCCTAATCCTTCCTACTATTATAAACGCGAAAGATTGTGAGTATGGATGGATGGATGTTTGTTACTCTTTCACGTAAAAACTACTGATCCGATTTGAATGAAACTTGGAATATATTATTGTCCGTGACCTGGATTAACACATAGGCTACTTTGTATCCCGAAAAATATAAAAAACAGCAAAAAAAAAAAAAAAAAACACTTTTTTTGTATGTACGCCCCCTTAAATATTTATTTTATTATGTTTTTTAGTAGGTATTTGTTGTTATAGCGACCACAGAAATACATCATCTGTGAAAATTTCAACTGTCAAAATATAACCTAACCGTACCCTACACTAAAGATTACAGTTATTTAATTTAACTTATCCAACAAATTGAGCAACTATATTCATGACCTATAAACTACAAAATACTGCAACTATGATATCCAAAGTCATTCACGTTTCATATTTTCTGTGTGCAGGTAAATGACATTTCCGTGGAAGGAGCACCGCACTCAGTCGCTGTGGATGCCCTCCAGAAAGCGGGAAACGTCGTTAGATTAGTAAGTTACCTCAAAACATAAAACCCTGTAGACAAAATTAAATAGTCGTCGCATATACGAACGCGTTTGAAAATTTCTCATGAGTGTTTTTATATTTTTAACTGACGCTGATCTCACACTCGATTTCATAATTTGCTCTCAACATACTGCAGGTGTATGTAATTCTATATTGATCTTGCAGCATTTTTTCAGTACTATACAGTCGTTGACACCAACCTGTATCTACAATTCTACATCATTGTTTTCATTCTGATTTCTATATTTATTTTGCTCGCAACCTGACTATCATCGTAGGCAACGTAGGCACGTACAAAATTCCATATAGTAAAAGAAAATGTCCGAGTGGGTAAATTAAGTGATGGGATTTTCAAGTGACAACCCCATCATAGATATTTTTGTCAAGTCAAGTGACGTTTTTTTTAATAGTCTGGTCACGGTGTCTTATTGCATAGGGCAGGGTATATGCCAACAAAAAAGGATGACATGACAGCGTACGGCATCGTGTAGCAACCATGAAAGTTTCGTTTCTGAAAATACCACTTGTCTAAGAGTGCGCATTTCTATAGTTGCTGCTTTTATAGCTCATCTGCTTTCCAGAAACTAATTTAGTTTCCGCGCAATTCCGCGTAGATTTAATTTTAATGAAGTTGAGCTGAAGTAATTCTTGGAAATTGTAATGAGCTGGATCGCTGAGTTTTACTGAATTAGTAGAAAAGGATTAACTTTAGACTTGCTTGTTATTTTGTTCTATTAATAAACTTTTGAACTTTAATCCAGAGAACTCCTATACTCTTCTAATTTTGGTATTTTTTGATTAATATTTCTAAATCATTGTTCGATTCATAGACCTTTCATCGTCAAAATGAGTAGTAGGTAGTTAGGTAAGTGCAGAGAAACAGTAAAAAACACTGATATTATTAAAATCATAGAGGCTCAATTATTGTCAAATTTATACGAAAATGTTATCTATACTATCTACTCATCGCATATAAAAAAGGGCCTAAGCTAATACTAAACATTAGTCATTTGACTAAGCTGTTATTACTTCACCCACGATAAAATAATAAACACACCATTAAATAAAACATATACCTACCAACTTATCGCATATTATTTTTGCAGAGAGTACGTCGAGCTCGTCGACCTAAGGTAGTAACACTATGGAGAGGCGTACGCGGACTGGGATTAGGTATAGCGGGCGGAGCGGACAACGCTGGTGGCGGCGGCGTGTTTGTGTCGCACATAGCGGTCGGCGGAGCGGCCCACCATGACGCTAGACTGAGACTAGGAGATAAAATTTTGGCTGTAAGGGATGAGGATGTAAGTTTTAGAGCCAGTCTGTCATTTTTATGCACCTATGGAACACAAAACATGTAATTTTCAGTAAAAATCACTGCTGCCAATTTTGGCACTTTTTTGTTCTAAAAGCTTCATTTTAACAGAACTGATGGCTTTTTTGGGCTGGTCGCAAACCTATCACGATTTATACGAAGCAATAAGTGTGCCATGTCAGTAAATCAACATTTATTTGACCTGTGGAAAAACCTTAAAACTTTTGAAATGTATTTTTGTTTTGCCAGGGTATTGAAACGTCATTGGTTGGAGCAACGCACGCGCAGGCGGTAACGTCACTGCGGAACACGGGCGAGCATGTTACACTCGTCGTTCTTCCCGCGGCGTCCTTTCCGCCCGTCGCTAAAACCGCTCCGCTTTACTCTAGTAAGCACACACTTATTTGATCACTAACTAAAATATTCACATACCTATTGAATAAGTAATGTTAGGTGGTAACGTGACGTAATCTTAGTCTGTCAATTAGGCGAGCTTTTTCTTGGGGTATTATTTAGTTCTAATTAATTTCATTACCCAGCTAAGTTGGGTAAATTCACAAAAAAAAAGTATCTTAGACTATATAACAAGGTTTTTCATAAAGAAAATTCACAAAAATGAAAAGGAACGCGAATACACAAAAATACAATTTTTATTGTGTCTAGAATATAAAATAAACATGCAAAACCTACTATGCCTACTATGCAAAACCTATTATGCTCTAAAACCTACTAAAAGTTTCAAAGAGATGTTACATATAATAACTTTGTGTGTGCAGCCAAAACGCAAGCCACATCGTGTTCAACGCTCCACGAGCTTTTAGAAGAGGAACCGACTGAAATACCGAGGTAATATTGCGTTTAATTCTAACGCTATTCCACTTATGGCTTTTATAGCGTTTGGAGAAAGCGAGGTGTGAGATCCATTGACTCTGTCGTGTCACTCGTAAATCTACGCGCGTAGTCGTGACAAAAATGTGATTGTACTTTCAAGACTGGTTCTAAAGTGGTATTGAAATATATAGGCAACTTTGGCTAAGCAGCTGCAAGTAGGTACTCAGAGTTCAGTATTCAGATCAGGTAAAAAGTCGTTCTGTGCAGTTAAAACAATACTAGGTACTAAATTTGTTAACCCTACATCAGCATCAACTTAAGTCATACTAATATTAGTAGTCCACTGCTGGACGTATCACTCCCAAATCGCACTGAACCATGTTTTTGACTCTGTCATTCAGTGTTTGCAAGTTACCATTTCGCAGATCCCACTTAACCAGAGGGTGTCAAACACTAAAACGCGATCTCTACTCAAGCGAGGGGGTCCCCACATGCCACCTTTTAACGTGTACTAGTTGGCACTAATTTCGAAGCAATATCTTAGTTTTATGGCACTGTTCGGCACCGGTGTATTGACATCTATTGGTGTAATGACTGGCAATCTAAATTGCTACACTTCGCTACGGATTTCGATAAAATATTGGGCTTTTGTACACTATGCATGACACCAACTCACCTATAACAATAACGATATTTTAGTTGCTCGAACAAAAATAGACGCAAATTGATAGTTTGGTAATAGACAAAGAAAAATACAGTATAACTGTTAAAATAGTTCTAAATAATCTTTGTACGAGTATTTGTGTTTATTAGTTATTTTTAAGAGCAGCTCAAGTGGTGCGTTTAGCTTCGTTTCTCGAAACTTGAAAGGGACAAATAATTCTGTGTACTCAGTACAAATATTTGTTCAGGGTTTGAGTGGTCAGACCAGGGGCAATGCTAGGAGGATATTAAGACATTAAAACGGGTGCAAAAACAAGGGAGGTGTGTACCGGCACAGTGACCATACAAGGCTATACAAATTAATCGAAGTGGAATTTTAAACATTTCTATGAGACAAAGTGAGACAACAAGCTAAGGCTTACCTAATACTGCCTATAATAATGCGTTACTTCACTGACAAAGTCCATAAAGCACGTGCTATAGAGCCATCACCATTCATCATCATCATATCCATCACTTTGAGACGAAAACGAGTTAGTTATTTGACTGTAAGCATTGTAAGTGACCACACCGAACGTATTAATTTGGTACTGTCCTAGTTCCATCCCTGGTCGATTCCTTGTTTAGGTTGTATCGTCTCAAGACCGTAATTAGGTGGGATTTCGGTATGGTCCGTTGGTTTTGCTAGAACACGATCACTACCCCCGGGAGCCACAGCAACTGTTTTCACTGCCACCGACGCAACACTTACACGATATTTACGGAGAGGTAATCTCATACCTTTTGGTACCTTACCTTTTTTATCGTGCAAAAATCCATCATGGATCAAGGACCTACCACTTGTTCGAGGCAAAGCCAAAATGTTTTTTTTTTCAATAAAATCTCACTGAACACTTTAAATCGTCGAGCAGTTAAGTTATGTCAGACTCTAGTGACTAAAATCCCCTGCCGGCAATCGCAAGGGTAGCTAAGGGGATTATTGGACACAAGTTCCAGAAATCCCTTACGCAGGGGACTCACGCAGGGGACTCACGCAGGGGAAAACTGGAATACTCATGGTCCGTCGGGAACTTGCACTTGGGGACGCAAGAGCTTTTATCGCTGACACCAATATATTGTTTGTGCGACTACTGACATGTCGGTGTGTGGGTATCGGCCGGTGTAACACAAATTATTAAGGCCCAATTACACCATACCATTTTCTTCTACGTACCAGTGCAATAATTGAATGCAATAGTTGAAGCGCCATATTTGACGTTCAAGAATTGTAAGCAACTGTTTACACGCGGATAGTTGATTGCAATTATTGACCACCACCAAGGAAAGTTTTGGAACAAAACTTGTATACCAGATCAAATAATGTTACGTGTTGTTTACACCATGCAATTCATTTATTGCATTCAATTATTGCACTGGTACGTACAAAAAAATGGTATGGTGTAATTGGGCCTTAAGTCCTCGGTATATTTGGGTAACTGAAGATTAAACTCAATATTAATAAAGTAGCACCCCTGAATCTCTAGGGTTATAAATTATAAATTAAACAACGTTAAACGGTAACTAATTGCTTTAGATTTAGGTCGTGGAGGAACGATCTAAAATTTATTCATTTAGGAAAATGATAAAATAATTTTACTCGAACGGGCTCTATTTTATAAAATGAAATTATTTTACGACTTAAAGCAGTTGACCACGATTCTCTGAGATTCCAAAGATTCCAAGGACTAGAATGGCGCAGTGGGATAGTCTGGGTTCAAATTCCATTTCGCTCGTAACTTTTTTTCATTCCCGTTCGTCCTACTGGGTTTTGTATTACTGATAGGACGAACACCACGGCACCTTTTTTGGCATCGTCGTCGATCGAGACAAGAAAGAATTTTTTGGTATATTTACAAAACCTGAAATTAAAACTACGAACCAATAAACTAACTAGTTCTCATTATTTCATTATTAACCCTTCATCTGCCCACAGTTGTGTCCGGATGGTCCGACTCGTCCGCTCCGGATCTCGTCTCGGAATGGACATAGTTGGAGGTCTGGGTGGTGAAGCAGACGGTGCTACGGAAGACGAGACCTGCGGGGTGTTCGTATCGGGAGTATCAGCTGGTGGTGCTGCCTTTGGGATGCTGCATCGAGGGGATAGGATACTTAGTGTGGATGGAAGGGATCTGTCGAGAGCTACGCATGAACAGGCTGCAGCAGCTTTGAAGGTACGAATAAGCTTTATTACAGATCATAATTTTAAAATTTCAAGAAAGCGCTGTAGTTTTGTAATAAAAAAAAAATTCTGAAAAATTTGGTGATCGGTCAATATCCCACTGGACTGAATAATAAGGGATTATTTTTAAAAATAAATAAGCTACTTAATTAAGTAAATACTGTTTTAATCACTTGCACGAACACAGTCACTGCCGTGTTTATTCAAATTTAAATTCAAATTAAAAACTTTTATTTAAGGAAACATCGGTGTACTGTAAATTATTAACCATATAGTTACTATTACAAAGGTTAAAAGTTTGTGACCATTTAAATACATTTTGAAATAACGAATGATATCAAGCCTTGGAGTAAATGCGCTTTGACACCCGAACCCAATTTATATTTTCACCAAAACTTCAACAAGCTTTAAAGATTAAAGTATCATCTTCTTCAACAGTACTCAGGATCATCAGTAACGATAGCAGCGCAATACCAACCGGACCATTACGAACGGCTGCGCGCGCGCATCAGAGCCATCAACGCAGCTGCAGTCATGTCGCCTCACCCGAGGCACGCCACGCATGTTCCGGTGCACGACGTGCATGCTATGTATCCAAGGTGAGCGCGTGCACTATAATAAGTATCTTTTAACAATATAAAGGTGTAACTGCAGAGAACAATTTGACTGTAGACGTATTGCCTTATACTTTGTTCGGTAGAGATTTTAATCTAATAGGGATGACGTCATATCTTGACTGAAAACTCGTTTCATCGAGTTTTCAACGTAATTTTGTCACTATCCCTATTAGTGTAGAATCTAGGCCAAATTGAACATAAGGCCTCTATCATGGAGTAGGTACCCATTTTCTTAACCGACCAGTTTTATACAAGAGGACTTGAGAGCAGCCCAAAAAGAGTTATGGGAATCATCTCTTTTTGGGTTTAAAAAGGCCATAATTGGTTTGAAAGAAGAATAATGTCAGAAAGATAAAGATCCAACATTTTAATAAAAAAGCCCTACTATTGCGAAACTGAAATAAGAATGGATATCAATTTGGTGATATAAAAAACGCCCATTCTCTGCGTTATGGGTAATTGTATCACAGTTGATACCCATCGTCACGAAATCCGATGACGTCAAAAGTTGACTTCATGCTTAATAGAATTGTCTGCCAAACTGAGCTTAATGCCCTAGGTTCAAAACAATATTTACGCAAATATTTGTCTAGTTACAGTAATCGAACTGCCATGAATCTAGATGAGTTTCGGAGCAGAACATCTCTCTCCTAGGGTTAACTCATTTATGGACCCAGATTCAGATATTAGTTTATGTAAATCCAAGCCTTGGGGATTATTACTAGCATAAATTACATGGATGATACGGTATGATCCGAGTATGTGAATTAATCTCTAGTTTGGACACTTGTCTTGATTTCAAAGCTTATTACTAAAGGATGGTACCGACCATGTATTTCAAGGACTGAAGGATAATTTGAGTAAAGCCCCGGATACACTAGGGGACATTTTGTCTCGCCATATGAAGCGCAGCACTCTTACGTAACGTTACAACACGCAACATTTTACGTGACGTGGGCTCTCCCGGTTGGCTTCTCCCGCTCTGAGAGCGAGCGAGCACATGAATGTTCCGCGGAGTATGTCCCGAGGACATTCCACGTAATCGTTGAGAACATATCTCACAGCATGTTGCTCCATTTGTCCCCTAGTGTATCCGGGGCTTTGAGATTTTAATACAATTTGTTTTGTAGAAAACAGCCACAAACATGTTAGTACGAGTATACCTACTTATCTGAATTAAAACTTTAGATTTTCTCAGTCTTAATTCATCTGTAATTATTTTTGATAATACCTACCTAACTGACAGACCCAGCGGTTTTAATTGCCTAATAAACACCCATGACTTATACCTACCTTATAAAATAGCTTACTCATAATGTTATTGAATAAAAACCAATTTTGAATTTTATTAAAATTGGTTCAACCTTTACGGTAACTGATTTCCTGGATAACAAAATAGGCCGTAAATAATTAAAATTATATAGGCAGTTGTTGAACGGGAAGTAGCTATGACAGAGTTTACGGAACAAGATCAAAATAATCTAAATTGTGTAGGGGCGTAATATACGAGTACCTACGTGGGGAGGAAGTGGTGTAGGCGTAGGTAAATCCCATCAATACAAAATGTTCTTCAAATGTGTGATGAAAATTCTTAGAAAACGTGATATTTTCGGTCCCATTGTGCGAAGCAGCTAGGGCTCTTTTCAAACTAGTGTATGGCATTGTTAAGTAGTAGATTGTAATTTTATTATAAGCTATAACAGGGCTGACATAGTCGCTAAGCGACTCAAAGTCCTTCCAAAATATAAGAATTAAAAAAAAAAAAACTTCTATCATTGTAGTTTACGTCACACTCGATGTGAACTTGGAATAGTTACACCGTGTTTTGTTTTCGATCTAATTTAAACGTGCTTGTCAATGCAAAAGACAAAACACGATGTATTAACTGTCCCAAGCTTACATCGAGTTTCTTAATAACAAGGCTTCCTTCTAAACATAAAACAGACACATTTTGTAACCCTTTCAGATCCATTAGAACAGCTCTAGTCACGATTCTGAGCTTAATATGACTAACTGTTACATAATGATATCCCTGTCCATTTAACATGTTATTCACACGGTAAGTAATGTAATTATCTGTAAATTACAAGTAATTTTTTTAGTTTTATCCCAATAAAGCTGGAAATACTCGGTAAACAAGCGTACACTGATAAATTATTTCGAGAGAGGGCACTTTTGGGTGATTTGTGTTTCGTATTGTTTGTCCACAATTTGGCGCGGTACGGGACGATTTCATTTTTCATTTTTTTACCGGGTTCAAAATACATCATCGTATCAACAAGGGGTGCTTGACTAATAAGTTGATCGATGAGTTTGAATTACAGAGAGAAAGGAAACCTTTAGGGAAAATGAATTGAAGCAGTACCCACGCACCCGTTTTTTGTGACGGGTGGTGTCTGTTGAATCAGTCATGATTTTATTTGAAAAATATTTGATTACCTTTTTGATCTGGGATTTTATAAGGCAAGAGTGAAAGTATTTTAGACTGTCCTGCTTTATCGTCACTTACTATCAGATGAAATTGCGGCTAAAGGCCATTCTATCTTATCATCAATCAATTTTTATTATATTATCAATATATATATTATATCATATATCATCAATATATATAAAACTCTTTTGAAGCTGACATAGAATCAACGCACAGCCTAAACTACAAGTCCTAGAGGTATGAAATTTGGAGGGTAGGTTCCTTATATAGTGTAGGGGCGCACTAAGAAAGGAATTTTGAAAAGTCACACTGTAACGCGAGCAACGCCGCGGGAGACGGCTAGTAAAGAAATAAAAGCTTATATTATGAGCATTTCAGTTCTGCTTAAATATTAGCACTCATATTCTAAAGCGTTTTTTGCTAGTACTAACTTTAATTCTCAAGTGTTCTGACGGGTTTTACTACGGCGAATTCTAGTACGAGTTTTATACTAAATTTGCAACAAAAAAATTCAATAATCGTAAAAATCGCCTCTGAGTATAAGGCGTTTCCGTTTCCGGATTATTTCAATCTTGGCAAGCTTGAGTCGTGGTTTCAACAACTTATCACATTTAAAATGTCACATAATATTTTTTCGTAAAGAAAACTGTGCCAAAGTTTTGAAAACTTTTGTAACAAACATAACTTCTCAACTTTAAGGATTTTATAGCCGAGGTAAAGTTTTTAATGAATGCAAAAGGCTATTAAAATAGTAGTAGGTATCCTTTCGTGGTCCAAAACACTTTTATAGGTACAGATACCAATTATATAAAAATGAAAAAAACAAAACTGTTAGGTAACCAACATTAAAGATTGTAAAATATATTTTTAATTGAGATAAAGAGTTGATAAAAAACATGTAAAAATATATCATTTTTTATTTATTATGCAAAATAAATCTTCACAAATTAACTTTATTCCAGTTTCAGACATAAATCATCTAGAAATCCAAGCCCAACATCTATTTGCAATGGCCAGCTGTTTTCAGTGTTTCTACCCGGTCATGCTCGCGCACACAATGCAGAAGCATCCGAATTTTAGCGCCCCATGTGGACATTACAAGTTGGCAACATTCCAACAGAACATGGGCTTTGGTTTACTTTGTGGAAATGGGTTAGTTTTGAAATTAAAACGGTTAATAAAATTAAAGAATTGGCAAAACAAACGCATTTTTGCCATTTACTTTTGAAGCAATTAGGTATACCTTCTCATGCTTACTATGCCATTGGTTTTACCAAGCATGTGTTAGCGCAGTTCACGGAACTGAACAAAACTCGGAATAAAGTTCTATCCCAAGAATCACACTTGTAGTTCGCTCCGAACTGAGATCTCGTGATCGGTCAAACCAGTAAAACTTAAAAGTACTATCCGTATACCTACCAAATTCTGTGAAGATCGGATAAGCGGTTCAAAAGATCTCGACGAACAAACATGCAAAGCATTTTTGCCCTAAGATGTCACTAAGATCTTCCTTCTCTTCCCTCATTTGATCCAAAAATAGATAACCCCAATTTTATTATATTTTAGTAGTACATACCCAAATAGTTTTAGGATACATTTATCAAAGAGTTCTATCACAAAATTCGTTGCTAGAATATATAGACGAATAGCTACTTTCTCATCTCAGATCGAACAATACGTCTATATGAATTCGTTTACTCCCGACAGACTTTCCGTCGAACCCCGAATTGTATTACGCACGGATACTGCGATTCATCGAAGTCCCAGATTGGTTTTGCTTCAGGAAATATCATCTTGTTTTGTATAGTACAATAACTTTAACCTACTACTTATTAGCTAGTTAACATAGCTAGCTCCACCAATATAAATAGTATGTTTATTTATTCACAAAGAAAATTACAACTAATACAGTATTTACAATATTTACAATATTTACAAAATACACATGGAACAGTTGAGCTATCTACAAACCGTTGCAAACGATTTATAGATAGCTCAACTGGTCCAAATCAGTACCAATCGGAAGCGTGCCCAAGACACTGGCTGCATTGCCGCGCTGAATAGCAATGCTGATACGCTGGCCTAGATAATCACCAGCCCTCGGGTCACGCGTCGCTTCGACTAGACGCCCTGAAAGAATTTTGAAAACCAATATAAATATATCTGTAAAACAAATTTAATTTTGGTTACGTAAACATTACTGCGTGTTTCTACTAAAAACATTCACAGTAAAACCTTTACAACACAATCCTTACAAACGATTTGTTTTTACAATAAAAAAAATCCTTAAAACCATGTACACAAGATTCAAAATGTCAAACATGCACAAGGTTTGGCGGTGGAAACGCAAATCGAATTCTTCACAGAGTTGTGCATGTTTTGTTGTGAATGTTTTGCATTGGAAACGTACGTAATGTATCCGAGATACACTGAGCGGTGACGCTGCAACGTTTTGCAGTCGAGTTATCTATTATGCGCAGTGTGGTTCGAATACATTCCCCCTGAACCTACTGTGATTTTTAAACTTAGTATACCAACTGGGCTAGTTTACTTTGCTACCATCTCATCTCGACCCAAAAACATAAAGAAAAGCCGAGTAGGTACCTAGATCATTTTTTCTTGCTCCAAAAATTGCTCATACATCCGTGGTATTATAGTCATTGCATTGTATAATATTATTATGTGACACAAAGGGTCAGAGATACTTACTAAGGATATTGTATTTATCAATTTTGTCCAAACAGGGTTCGATTATCCTATTTTTTGGTTCAGATTATAAATGGTGTTATGCGTTAATGCTATTACTTTTTATATGTTCAGTGTTGCCCTCAGATATGTGGTGCTGCCGTCAATAGTACTCTTATGGTATTTTACTAACCTTATTTGCCAGTGTTTCTAGTAATAAAAATAAAATGAACCCAATTTGGTGTCAAAAACAACCGCTGCGTTTTAATCTGTGTACAAAATGGCACCATTTGGCCGCTGTAATCTAGAAATGCTATAACTCTGGTGTCTAAGATATTTATGGCAGTAAAATTCGCTAACGGATAGCTCAGTAGGAACTCGCAGGCAGCCAGCTGCCAGTTTTTGTGCTTTGGAACCGTAATACCTCTCAAGATGTTACATTTTAGCCACGATTTTATACAAAAAATGCATATTATTTTATACGATCAACATAACGCTGGTACTATCATTAAAAAAAATTGACTGAAGTTATACCTGCCTGGTTATTTACTTACTAGCCGTCGCCCGCGGCGTTGCTCGCGTTCTACCCTTTAGAGTGTGACGTTTCAAAATTCCTTTCTTAGTGCACCCCTACACTATATAAGGATACTACCCTCCAAATTTCATACCTGTAGGACTTATAGTTTAGGCTGTGCGTTGATTCTCTGTCAGCTTCAAAAGAGTTTTATATATATTGATGATGATGATGATTGATGACTGATTAAAGTGGCTCTCTTTTGTTTCAGGTAGCAGGGAAATTGCCAAAGAGAACTGAATAGTAGTTAGTGAAACAATTAAAATATCTTTTACAGTTTCAGATATCCATTTTATTAAATGTATAAATGTGTGTTTATGTGTACTAAATCATTTAATTCGTTTTACGGTTTTCAAACTTGCCATCTTTAGGAATTAAGTTTCAATTTCGGTCTAGAAGTTTTTAACACCACAAAATGTATACTTTACTTATAGATTACTTACTGTATGTATAAAACTTATATGTAAAAAGTTATACTTCCGTGTCTCACGACAATGCATGTAAGTAGAACATAATTTTTATGATTTTAAAATGTCAATGTCAGCTATTCGTTTGCCTGTGGCTACACAATTTTAAATTTTTGCAAGGCTGTGTGAAAACCGTAGCATACTTACCTAAAAACTGTAAATATTTCAGCACATTTGTGTTCCGAATTGAACTGTATTAATTTGGTGAACATTTCATTATCTCATTGTAAATGATACCATTAGGACAATAGGTAAACATTTTAATACCTACAAGTAATGTTTTGAACTGTGATATTAAAATTAATACTAGTATTCGTTGTACGGTAAAACTGAATTGATTATACGATATTGCAGAATTTGGATGTTGTTATTCAGTTGTCCCACGAATAAATGCGGTATATTTCAGAAATCCCCACTGAAAAATCCCTAGCAGTAGGGATTTCAGTTTTTTTTTCAGAAATCCTCACTATAATATGCTTTACCCCTAGGTAATTCTGTCGTTCCACATTGACTGAATATTTTTTGTACAGGCTGTTCTAAGTTAGGTTAGGATTAACCTAATATTTTCACTGCTAAAGAAAATTGATCGCAATGAAACCAATTGCATTTAGGACCCGAGTTTTCTTTTATGTTCTTTTTGTTAGTTACTAAGAAACCCGCCGGGTCCTTAAAGATACTATGCCAAAATGCACTGACGGTCCAAAGGAACAAACGACAAAATGTGCAACCGTCAAAACTTTCAGTTGGGACTATTGAAAGTTGCAGTTTTCAGTTCAAGAGCTAGTATTGACAAAGTCAATGAAAGAAAATCAAACAAAATCCTTATACACTGTGCTACGATGTTGCGTAGCATGTGCTACGAAAAAGCTTTGTGTTGCAAAATTACTTAAAGAAAAACGTATTCATAAATAGAGACAATAATATTTATTCGCAAAGAAAACTACAACTAATACAGTATTCACAATATTTACAAAATACACATGAAGCAGTTGAGCCATCTACAAACCGTTGCAAACGATTTATAGATAGCTCAACTAATAACAATAATATTAGCTTGTAGAACGTGTTTCGAAATAGTATACGTAGTACGCTGAAAAAGGATTTTTTTAGAACATACAATATGTCGATTTTTTGTAAAACCAAAGAAAAATAGACCTTATATTAAAGGTATGCGAGTCTACAAACGATAAATACCGTGGTCTACGTATACGTAAACGATCTAAAGATAGATATGCTGTTGTCCCGTCAGTACAAACGCAGAGGAAACGGAAGGAGTCCCGATAACGTCAGTTTGTTCGCAGCTCCATTGTTCGCGAAGACCTGAGAAAGAGTGCTGACGTAAATACTGCACTATCTGTTCTGATACTTGTAAAGAACCTTTTTCTATTTTTAAATAAGTATAGAATGTTTTTGCTGATGCTTTTTTCTTTTTATACGTTGACATAGTTGACTAGCTACTACTACTAAGGTCTATAAGTCTATTGAAGATGATTTATTCTGCGTCAGGAGGCAACCTATGCCTACACTTAACGACACACTGTAGTGCCTGGGACAGTGTTTAGATGGAGTAGGCTTGTCCAGCACCTATACCATCCTCTCTATTAACTAGCTAGAATAAAGAAAATTGCATTGAAATTGGTAAGTATTTTACGATAAGAAAAGAAAGGAATGTTTAGAGATTTCATATTTTGATTTTTTTGTTTTCAACTCAGAATTATTTGAGGTTTTAGGTTTACATAGCTATGGTGCTTTAAAACTATTTCAAAATCTTAATTCATTGTAATCACTAAAAATCATTTTAAACAATAATTGTCTCAGGTCAAATTTGATAAGTATTAGCAAAATAACTTCTAATTTGGTATAAATTGTCCATTTTGGGTCTTAGCCAAGGCTTTTGTCCCAGAGACAGAAACAAAAGGCTTTATAATCTTGCTTTAATAGGTAATGATTGTGTCTAACAAATGAAGTACTTAGTCCCTTAAAAGCCTTTCGTTTGAGGTATTATTCTTGCAAATTAGTACCTTACCTAGGTATTTACGTGAACATAATATTATTTCCATAAAAACATGTACTTTTCATTAAAATATTGAGATAAAATAGTTACTAAAATCTGCTAACATTCTAAATTTCAATTCTTTACAAAAATATTCGTCATGAAAAATTCAGGAGTGGCTAAATTTTTTTATAAGTGTGGAATGAGTAACAGTATAAGTGAAATAGTACTGTAGCTATCTTCTGTCAAAATTGAAAAAGAATTGAACGTCAACCGTGGGCCCTGCATGGCCTGGATGTTTGGACGAGTTCAAGCCTGGATGCCTAGTGTGTATTTTTTACGTATACTCATCATCATCATCATCCACAGCCCGACTTCACCCACTGCTGAGTATAGGCCTCCCTTTGTTTGTGCCACTCCTTACGTACACTACAAAACCTAATTTATAGATTGTATATAGGATAGTCAAGATAAGCAGCGCCTCTAGCGGGAAGTTTACATAACTTATGATTCACTATGCTAATAAGTTTACGTGACTTTGCAGTAGAGGTACATAATAGTACTTATAGTGAAGTCACGAAACTTACCAGTAGTCAACGCAATGACATAAGACGGTCTTGAATACAAGTCTGTAAGTAACTTTAGTTTTCTACTTTAGTGCTGCCAAGAACTTTGCAAAGTGATTAAGTATACCCTATTTTGCAAAACTAAATGCAAAGTTTCTTTGGGCGTCCTGCTTTTAGCTTATAGTTTTAATTTGATTACATGTTAAATAGATTTCGGGAAAATAAAAGCATTTCATATTGACTGAAAAGTAGACACAAGTTAAATCTAGGTATACGTATCTACCTATAGGTAGATTGATATCGCAAAAATTTCCTAAAAAAATAACATATTTTATAATCATTTAGCGTTTTCACACTTTGGCTCAAGAATCTTAATTGCCAGGTATGACGGACGTCAAAAGCCGTAAGAGTTTTATAAAAAACCGTGAGACACGAGTTTTGACATTTTTTGAAACGACACATAGCACTTTTATTTTAATAGTTTTTCTTGTGTTATTGTGAGTATTGTTGTTTAATTTTGGTGGAATTTTAACCAATAATACTTAGGTCGTAACATAAAGTGTGAGCCATTGGAATAAATGTGTGTAAAGTGGTTTTTCTGAATGTGAAAATTCGTGTTAGGTTTTGAAGAGAAAATCCACCATTTTCTTTTCAAAACAAACGACAGCCGACTCGACAAATGACTTGACTTGACTTATTTATTACAATTTTAACACTTGACATTGGCAAAATTGTCTGTCGAAATGACGGACACAGGCCATTATGGAAGAGAAGAAGAAGAAGAAAAACCGTGAATTAAAGGATAAGCTATTCTGTGGTAGTTTATTATAATGACTCTTTACATTGCTAAAAGTGTAAAAGCATTTTAGGGATGATAACAGAACTTTTAAGATTGCTTCTTTGAATTAGTTGGAATGTTATTACTTTCGTTGTAAAATGTTCGTTTTATAGCTGTTTAGGAATCTCCTGTGAATTTCAAACCATATTTTTCAAGGGTTTCACTTTGTTTTATTAATAGTAATAGTTTTTTATTACTCTGTACCAATACCTATTTGAAATAGTCCTTTTTATTACACCATAAAAAATCTGTCAGTTGTAGAACTATCAATTTTCTAGAAAAATATATCTCTTAGGAATATTGTTATAGGTACGACTACATAAATTCGTAGAATATCTATATAAGGTGTAATAAGAATACTCCCCAAAAAGACACTAAGCAATATGGACAGCTTATTCAATAAAGAACCAACAGTGTGATAATGTTGCCGGCAATCTAAATAGCTCCAAAACACTTAAAATATTTACCTAGAAAAAGAGATTTGCTATAGTTTAGCTACTCTACTCACCTCAACCCTCAAAACTAACTCGACCCCTCGCGACTCACACGTAATATCCAAGCGAGTTGCTAAATTAATTTTGTTTACGGTAAGTAGATGCGAAGCTACTTATTCTCAACTTTAAGCTGAAGGCAATAAGGTGTAGGTTTTGGCTGTTTATGTTTGCTCAGTAGGCTGTAATGTCATTTGGGGGTAACTACGCATGACGGCCGGCTCACCACATTAACCCCAGGTAAGTAACATGACACTTTATTTTCATGATTGTAAGTGGGAAAGTGGCAGCAATATGATTTTTGGAGTGCTTGAGAGCATGTTTAAAAAAATAATTTATACCGACATCAGGTGGGCCGCTTGTTTAATCACTGTTTTTAGTGTTCCGGCCTAGTTTTGGAAAAGCGGAACTCTTTTTTATGAAAAAGGAAAAGTCATATGTCATTTTTCATCATAAGAATAGATATTGAATTATCAATTATATCTCTAATTATTATCTATCATATTTTCTTGAAGGCTCTAATAGCCTTTTGATAAAATCATTTTTTATTCCAAAATATTCTTAGGTGGATTTATTAAATTCCCAAAGCTTAATTTTCTTATTATATTCACATCAAAGCCATGGGTTATAAAAACGTTTTATGTTTTAATTTCGGCAATGTTAAATATTATAAAAATACACATTACTTTTATAGATTCAAGCCAACGCGACTAAGCGACCACGAACTGTAAAAACTATCAATACACGTATTTTCAGGATTACTAGTCGTGACTCGTGGTAGAGTCATGTCAATGCCATATTCTATTCTTTTCTTTCATGTCAGCAAGCATTTTTTTTTGCAATTTTATCTGTCACCCCAGATTCACTTGATTAATCATGCCATCTTTATTACACTCATCCATCTTACACCGGTCTACTCTTAACGCGACAGTGACTCTTTCACATGGTCGACTACTCCGCTATGCGTTGATCGCTTTGGACGGCGCCATTTTAGCTATAACCCGACCTTATTAAGGAGCACTTGTGACATCAGCTTCAGTGACCTACTAAAATATATAAGAGGATTTTTTAATTGAAAAAAAAAAGTTAGGTCGCCAAGTTAATATTCTTGAAGTAATAGAAGTACTTGAATATTTGTGGTCGCGTGGCTTTAACCTGACCTGTATGAAACCTTATGCTCGGTAAAGCCGTTGGGTCCTGGGGTGGGATCATAGAGGTGATTAAAATAATTTATTACGTAGAGCGAAAGCATAGTTTATGTAACGGGGTTGTAAAATGGAATATGAACTTACACATGTGACGCGATCGATTGCCGGTTTCTAGTTTTGTTGTAGAGATGTGATTGGTCGAATCAGCGTTGTATGTTTGTTAGAGCATAACTTTCGAACCACTTATCCGGTCTGCATAAAATTTGCAAGGTCGACAGATAATACTAAGTTCTATTCTTTACTGGTAGTATTATGAGCTAAGCTAGCAAAGGAACTGTAAAGTTCAAAGAGTAGTGAAAAGGTTTTTTTTTATACAACATATATAGGTAACCGTTTGACCACAATCTCACCTGATGTTAAGCGATGATGCGGTCGACGACATCGTTACCTAGAAGATACCTATTCACTCTACTCTAGAAAACTTCCAAATTATAGTCATTCGGTAACACAGACGCCGACAGACGCGTTTAGTGATATGACATTTTTTTCTTTAGTCTGATACGTGACTGCAGCTCAAATCTTGTCTATGGCTATCGAGTTTGATACAATGCGTCTTCTACTTGCTGTTGTTGTGTGTGATTTTAAAACCTTCGTAATAAAATGTCAAGGATGATTATCTACCCACAAACACGCCCAACAGGGTTAGGGTATGTCAATAAATTTAAGACTCCAGTGCCTGAACAAAATTAAAAAAAAAAAAATAAAAAAAAATACATCTAACTTTTACCTTTGTGTGCTTGTGCTCATTCATTACAATGAGACAGGATATTTTCCTGAATATTTAGATACTTACCTATTTCAACTTAGGCTTTGACATAATTCCAGACCAGAAACAATCGAATAAACATTAGTCAACTATATTAATCACTCTCTATTTCGTTTATATAGTTTTTTGTTGCTATTATTTTACCTTCTCATATATTTTTCCTCTACTCTATGTATTTTATTACAATAATATCATAGAAAAGTTATTGTTTTATGTAGGTATCTAAATTTATTTCACAAAATAAAAGTACCTAGGTCTCATAAAGACCTCGATTTAATAATATAGGTTGTACTTTTGACCGCAACTATAACCGCACTCTTTCAATGGATAAAGAAAATCTTTTAATACTTAATTAAAGCTTTCAATACTTAAAGCACATACTTAGTGGGAATTTCAGGAAAAAAAATCCAGAAATCTCCACTGGGAGGGATTTTTTAGTAGGGATTTCTGGAATATCACGTTTTTGTAACCTAAAAGTTTACGCTCTGAAATATAAACGGCAAAAGTTGTAAATTACACCAGTCCGATGGGAATAACTAGAAGAATAGCTCTTAAAATCCCACTACAAGTTTTAATGGACAAGAAAATGTAACTAGTGTTGTACCTACTGGTGTTGTACTGCTAATTATTCCCGAGAGTGTCACTATGTGCTCTGCTCTTAGTTTTGTGGTGTGATTAGTGTTGGAGGCGGTGGTAAATGCAGAGCTTTTTAACCCTTATCAAGAAGAAAAGCTTTTAAGTAACAACGTAGGCATTCCGCCGGGTTATTGTCACTATACATGATTAACCTCTCATATGCCTAAAGCAGGTCTGGGATTAAACTTGCCCAAGACATTATTATAAAGTCTTATAAACTATTATAATATTATAAAGTCTCGACAGGCGTCATGGCTCAGTCGGTAGTAACTCTGCCTTCCGTGCTGTGGGTCGTGGGTTCGATCCCCACCGAGAACAAACATTTGTGTGTTGTAAACATAGATGTTTGTTCTGTGTCTGGGTGTTTCTATGTATTTTAGGTATGTATTTACAAAAAAAAAATAAAAAAATATGTATTCTATCAGCCATCTAGTTTCCATCGTACAAGCTTTGCTTAGTTTGGGAGTAGAAGGCGTTGTGTTAAGTGTCCGTGAATATTTATTATTATTCTTTTACTATTTTGCCTTTGTCCGTCATTTCGACGGACAATTTTGTCTGTGTCAGGTGAATTATATGAAATAGTATAGTCAAGTCATTTCCCTATAATTCGAATTCCATCATATATTATAAGGAAATCAATTTTTACATACGACCTCAAATTAATTGCTGGGTAAAATTCCACCAAAATTAAACAATAACACTCACAATAACTTGCTTGTTTATATGTTTCTGTGTGCAATAAAGAATTTAAGAATAACATAAGAAAAACATTAAATAAGTAAACATTCTAGTTGCTGCTCGCTTGTCACAAGACTCGTCTTACACGTCAAACTATGTGAAACATCAAGTCAAACTGGACCTAATGCAAAACCATAGATGAATGTTTCAAAAACTTTGTACTCTGTATTTTACACTTTAATCGTTGTTGGTACTCAATCAAATATTGGCAACTACCAAAAACCACATTTCAGAAGTGATAATGTTCAGTAGTTTAGCTCAACTCAAACCACTTTCTATAAATGTATTATATTTCAAACAACACCTTTCAATTAGCCTTTTGTGCATAAACACAGATTTGTAGACTTTATTTGCGTTCGTTTGTTTGCACTCTACCCGACACGACACCGACATCTACACGTTAAGTTTAAATATCGGACCGACATTGTCAGTTGCTACAACATAAAATATCGTTATCTGCGCCGAAAAGATGTGAAAGCGTCCTCCACCGCTATCGTGTAGGTGTCGTGTCGGTGTCAGTGTAAATACAGCCAAAAGCGTGCACAAACATTGACGAAATGATTTGTACTGAAATATTACCGATAAAATTGGATTTCCGACCGAGAGCAGTTATTGGGCAGTTCCCAATTAAAATTGTTGATGCGCTTTTCGACGGCTGCAATGTTTTGTTGAATGATTAAGCAAAACCAACGAGCAATTTAACCAAGGTAATAGCCCTTATACAATCTTAAATTCTAAAGTTAAAGTTAAGTTAAGTTAACAAAACTTTAGTACCTACAAGATGGATTTGAACTGACAGTATGGTATATTTTTATATCATTTGAGTTATGCTGCAGAAGTCATTAAAAAAGAAAAAAGTCATATTTATGCACGACATGAGAGTTTATCTTGTAAATTAATCCTAAAGCTTTGTCTAACAAACACGTGTTAGAGAAAGTTAATATATTTTAGGTAGATTATTCCACAAGGGCCTGCTTAATGCCCCTGTTATGTCTGGCTGAGTGGTCTATCCACAATATTACCACAGAGTAATCACTGTACAGAGGCTGCTCCCGTAGTACCTACCACTTTTCGGAACATTGTCAGTGGTTTGGAATTTACAAGTTTTAATATGAATAGCTACCAGATTATAGTTAAGTATGTTTGCTCTAACTACTTATAGGCAGTTTTATGTTTATTGAATGGAATTAAAAATGACTTTGACCCCACATTACAATTCTGCGTGTTAAGGGTATTGAAAACAACGCCTGCCTTGGTATCATACACCAACAGCTGCTCTTTGATAACGTTTCGTGATGAAATCCGCCACAAAGAATGCATGGGATAATCTTTGCAAAATGTAGGATTTTCAGGCATCTGGTAGTACAGAGGTTCCAGTGGTGTTTTATAGATCATCTGAGTGCTCTGATAAAACCACAGAACATAGAAGATGCAATGTTGCGCTCTTTTATCTGTGGTCGCCTCTGTTTGCACATTACTCTGTGGTATTATAACCTTGCAAGAATTATTACGTACGCACCTGTCACCTCAAACTTGCCACTTCAGAAATGCGTGCGCAAATGCGACTTCTTAACTTTGCCGGGGTAACTTTCTATGGGATGTGAACTTTTAGAATAATAAACTGCCGAATATTGAGAGAGATACGTGAGCGGGAGATGTGATTTTGTTTTCAATCTCTTTCATTCAATATGTAGGCGTATCTAACTTGTTTTAGAGTCACTGGCTGAGTTATTTGGTGGATGAGTGTATTCTTCCGCTCAGTATATTTTTTTGTACACTATAGAAAATAACTAATTTTGCTAGGCGATAAATAAAAAAACAAATTTTCTCTAAAAATAAATAATATTTCAATTCAGAACGCAATTTATGCCATTTATGTCATTCATTAATTGTTACTACATAGTTACGTAGTAGCCCACGTAAAACATTTGACACGCAAAATTGTCTGTCAAAATGACGGTCAGAGGCCATAAATAATAGAAGAAGAAGAAGATTTGTTACAAGCCAGCCTAGCCAGCTATTATGGTTTGCCTAATGTTAAAATTGCCGTTCAATGATTTCTATGACATTTACCTAAACAAGTACCTAACGTTATGTGGAAAAGGTAAACTACAATCATGCCTTTCTACTTTGATCACTTCAGCTGGAACCTGAAACACGTAGGCAGCGTGTAAATATCTACCAAGTAAATTATGTACTATGAGATTGCTCTTTGAGAGGCGTTGAGATGAAAGCGGTTTGGTAATTTAATAAAGCCAACGCGGCAACTGTGCACGAATCTATCCTATCAAAATGTTTGTCTTTTCACTAGAGATAAGGGTTAGAACATTGATAGTGTTGAAAGGATTCAGTCATCAGTTTTGAGTGAAAACCCAAAGCAGATATAGACGAGGATTTTTTCAGAAATATTTTAAAACCACCATATTTATATCTGGACCACAGATTATATTCCTAATCTATACTAGTCTGGACTAATTGGTAATCTCTGATTGAAATCCTACTTCCTACTAATATTAAAAACGCGAAAGTTGGTAAGTATGGATGGATGGATGGATGTTTGTTACTCTATCACGTAAAAACAACTGATCCGATTTGGATGAAACATGGAATATATATTGTCCGTGGCCTGGATTAACACATAGGCTACTTTTTGTCCAAGTTCGAACAAAGTCGCGGGCAGCACCTAGTGCATGTATAAAGGAAGCATAGCCAGCCGGCTCTACATAGAGATCGCGCCTCGACTCCGCCTGGATGCCGCCGTAACTTCCGTAACTTAGTTTCGACTTATCAGTGCATCGACCTACCAGTGCTTTGCTTAGTGAGAAACGCACCTTACGCCTACAATTGACTATGTAAAGTCACATTATCCTACAAAAATTAAACCATAGTATATTAAAAAGCCACTAGATAAGTAGGTACTACTTAATATTTTTACACAAAAGATAAAAAAGAGTTTTACTACCTAATATTTTCTTCATCCTCGTCTAAAAATAACAGGTATTTGACCTAACTTTTACTAGTGACCGAGTACCTTTTTGAGTTAGCTTAGCAGCCAGAAATACCTTCCTGTCACAATAACCAGAGATATTACGAGAAAATCCCTCGAACAATAAGCATTCTCACAGCCGCAAATTAATCTTTGATACGTTCGTCGGTTATTGAGTTATTTTGGATAAAAAACATAGACTGTATTGGAATGAATATAGAACAGATATTATTTTAACCTAATCAAGACCTGATATTCGCTGCGCTCAGTGACGCGTCTTAGAAGAGACTTACAACCAGCAGTGGACTGCTATAGGTTGATGATGATGATGAAATACCTGATAGTTAAAGTACCTATAAACACTGATCACTTGCATTGTTTTATACTAACCTAATAACGTAAAAGCAGATCATTATGATAGAATCTAACTAAAATATATGCAGATAATATCTATAATATATTATTATAGTTATTATCTGCATATATATTTTAGCTATCTTCAAACTTAGGCTATTTTACTATAATATAAAACTCTTGAAGCTGACAATCAACGCACAGCCTAAACTATATAAGTCATAGAGGTATGTATCCTTATATGTATTGTGTAGGGGTGCACTAAGAAATGAATTATTATTATGAAAAATCCCACCCTTATGGGTCTAAAATTAGGATTAAAGATTTTAACAAATAATGCGTATGCTGCTATCACGCGAACAAAGCCGCAGGCGACAGCTAGTTTACTATAGGGACCAAAACCACAAGTGAATACTACTGTACTTCTTGATTAGAAGAGTGCCTATACGGGTGGTGAACCGCCATTTTGAATTTCCGACTAGCCTATTTTCTCGCGATGTTTTCCTTTAGAGTTTGAATAAGTAATAGATGCGCTGCAATGCAGGCTCGCTATACTGATTACCCCTTTTTAGCGTTTTACACTAGCTGACAAAATAATATTATATTAAAAAACCATGCGGAAATACCGTTTTTCTCATAAAATAAATCGACATACGGAATGTTACTTCACTATTTCAAGAACTTTCATTAGCCTTATCCGACATTTTTATTAGATTCTTAAGCTCTGCTTCTTAGAATATATTCCACATTTTTGGAGAAAAATAGTGACTGTGGTAGATTTCTAATAATGCCACTGGCTTCGTTTGATCTACATTAAAAATAGAACTCTATTCTTAAGGATTTAAAAGCACAAATATTTCAGTAGCAAGAAGAGTTTGTCATTTGTTTTCCTAGTTTAGTCTGAACCACGCACTAAATTAAATTCACAAGCAACAACAATGGGTATTCACTGAGCTTTTGAAATTAGGTAAATTTATAATGAGCTCGGTCCTCGACTGAAGCTTGGGGCTCATAAAAGATGGTGCCACCTTCACCGCGGAACTAAAAGTAGGTACAGCTCTCTGTTATTTAACAGTTAGCTGGTGCCAGTAAGTGCAACGAATGGATGGTAATGGCCCAGCTGTCTGGTGTGCTGTGCTATAAATTTATAAAAATTCCGCTCAGTCCCCAACTGCACAGAGTAATGCTTTTACAGTACAGAAACTAACTTGCATACAGAATTCTTGATTTCACAGATACATACTAGGTTTGTTTGTTTGAAAATAATAAAAAAAAAAAACGAAATTACGACTTAGAACAATAGTGCGTCTATTATCTTGGGATTTTTTTACAGAGGTCCTCCTCTGTATTAACTACCTATGACAACAAATAGTGAACGTTAAGATTAACTAAGGAACGGTAGTTATGTGTTCGTTGTGAAGAATTTCACTGCACATAAAGAAAAATTAAATTAAAAACCTCATACGGGCGATATTTTCCGCGCGTGGTTTCCGTTCCAGTTTCGACACTGAAAAGCAAGGCTGCATTTTCTGTGTCAACTAGTCTAACCACACTCTACCTAATACAATTTGGATGTGTTTATATTTTATTCTGCGTGACGCATTGCGGTTCTAACACTGCAGTCAACTTTAACTTTTTTGTTGATTATGAGGATTAGCGATTGAGCATCAGTTTTAACAAATTGAAAGAGCAAAGAGCTGACCATAAACTTTTGTGTTTTCCAACGGTTGTGCTGAACTATACGGAGCTTTGGTTTTAACAACGCTGAGAATGGACGTTTGAATACTGATCGACACCGATACCGATGACGTCAGTGGCTCTAATCAAAATATTGATCCCTCAAAAGGGTTTTAGTAAATGTTGAATACCTAATGTTGTGTGTTGTTGATGGCAGTGGAAACGTCCAATAGATTGAAGTCCCATAATTTATTGCAAGTTAGGAAATCTGAAAGGAAAACTCAGCAAAACGTCTCTGGGTACAAATGGTAAGATGAAACACTATAGATTTGATTTAGGCTAAGGTTTGCACAATCACATCCTTTCTTTTGTATTAGGAAAGACTCTGGAATTGGTTTGCCATGATAGGATAGAAAAACTTGTGATTCACTTTACGTACGATATCAATCTAATTTCTTTCCCTTTGCGTGCCTCCGCGAACTTATTCATCACTTACAGTAAGTAAAAACAAAAAAAAAAAAACTTTATTTGCTAGACTAGCTTCCCCCCGCAACTTCTTCCACGTCCCGTTTGATTCTGTTGATTCCGGGATAAAAAGTAGCCTATGTGATAATCCAGGTTACAAACTATATATATTCCCAGTTTCATCACAATCGGACCAGTTGTTGCAACGTGGTTGAAACAAAAACATCTAAACATCCAAATACCTAAGCATATGGCATTTGTAAAAGAAGTTAGTAACCAATGTAGCCATGCCGTCGATCGTCGCTATGATTTTTTACGAATGCACGCACGCATACCTCTATCGGGTTAGAAAAAACCTAGACAAACGAGCCAGACCGTGCTCGAGTCATTTACGAGTCAAGTTTTTATCTTGTATTATAAAGTGTAGATTTCTACAAATGAATTCTTAAAAATAGTGACCAGGTTCGTTCATAAAATATTAATCACACTTAATAGGAGTTTTGTCATCGTTTCAAAGTTCGCATTTTCGCATTCGAATCGAAAAGAAGATTTTTTCCGTTCAGTTAGTGTAAGTTTCTTGATAAAACAATTCTCAAGAGTCCAAGAGAACTGCGCTAATCTTGCTCGTAAGTTGTGATGGAATGAGAGTTCCGTGGCGTGTAAGAACCTAAGAACTAGGATGTTGAGCTCATCTTAGGTAGATCTTTATACTAATTTCAACGATAAAACTGCTTTTACTTGCGGCTGTATTTACTTATATTTTAAACGTATATGTTTATTGACTTGTCTTGCTGACTGTACCACTAATACATAAATACAATCTGAGGGAGCTAAATAGTATCAAGTATGATATTAAGTTATAGGGTATATTATTTGGTGAAAGGGGTAAGTAACCTTTGTTCAATTATACCCTCAAAGCCAGAAACAAAGGCAAGGCAAAAGTCAATTATATCCACACACATGGCTAATAAACATCTAATAAAACGGCAGACGGGGAACACCCTGAGAATAATGGGAGTGCAACTAATGGGTGGTTTTTACACTGTCAGATACCGACCCCTACACGATATCAGCGCGAGACTCTTCTATCTTATACCTTTTTTTATTATTTTAAAAAACACAACTTATTTTGTGCTGTAGGACAAAGGAAACTCTAAGGTTTATAGGGATAATGCTACATGAGTCTTATATAATTGTACGACCGGATTTGAAAGTTTTAAACCCACGACCTTATGACCGGAAGAATGAATCGGTGCGGATGCAAAAAATAAAAAAAACTTAAAAGGTGACGCCTAAAGATAGAAAAATCTCTGACAATGTGCAAATAATCTAGATGAGATGTAGTTGTAGGTATAGTATAGACCTGATTATTAGCACTAGACGCTTTTACATCGTGTCGGTATTTTTTTTCAAGCCTGACATGTCAATATCGTATGTCGGCCAGTGTGAAAACGCCAAATAGGTGTAATTTGGCCAGTCATATTCTGGGGTTAATCTTTTGCCTGTTCTTCCATCACTCTAGTGAATTGCTAGTTCACTTATAGAAAAGGAAATTACATTAGTTTGATTTCGTTGTTGGTTAAGAAAAAGCCGGGCATCAACTTTAAATAGGTAAGTCTAACTTTTAGCGAGTTTTTTTTTAAATAACAAAAGAGGATACCGTACTAATGTCTCATTGGTTGAGTTTTGGGAGTCTGTGATGTATCCTAATATAGGTATGGTGTTGAAACTGTTAACATTGGTAACGGACCGGTCAACGCAAACCCAGGAGGTCAGTGGGTTTGATCCCCATCGGTAAAAACCTCTACACAACCTTTTTGCAGCGCTACTTTTATGTAAATACGTCACAAATTGGCGTCCAAATCGCTCAATTCAAAGTTGGAAATAACCCTATGAATCGCTTTGTCCAAATAACTAAGTCACACCGAAACAAAACAGCATCTCAACACTTTGAACTCTCAAAGCACCCAAAAAGGATTGATAAACAAGGAAGTAATCCACTTATTCAGTTAGCGATACTGAAAGAGCAAAAACAAACAGAGAATCTCAAAACAGAACGTTTTCTACGATTCCAGAGTAGTTTATGTTCTCGAAAAGAGATCTATAAGCTGAATTCGTTCGTATCCTAATATTTAGATCGGTTTGATCCCATTTGTTTTTATTAGGGCCTCGTATCAGCATAGGAATGGTGCAGCGAAATGAGAATGTTACGTTTTCGAGCTGAGAGTAAAGAGGTATAGCTGGATCAAAAAAAGCCATGTACCTATCTATAATATTATTATGTTTTTACTCGGTTACCTTAGCCTTTTCATAGTGAATTCAACAGTAAAGTCGAAAATAATCAAGGTTGTTGTCAGCTGACCCCGTAATCTGCCTTTTTTTATTTCTGTCTCGAAATTTGAATTGGAGCTCCTTTTTTTTTTAATTCTGTCTCGATATTCGAATTGGAGCTCTAATACGTTTTAGTAGCCATAAAGTCAAGCACCCCAAGCGGATATGTATCGAGGAAAACTCTTTCATATTACTATTTCGGCTAGCTATAATAATGTATGTATTATTATTATTGTATTATAGTATGACACACCATTGGGAAATCGATAACTTTTTAGATTGTACTATGTACTTCCAAAACTGAAAGATAAGATAAAATTGTTGTGATTCACTGCATTCATAGCTATAAAGTAATAACTGAAAATAAGAAGGCAGATCTCGTGCAGAGTCCAGAGTGTGAACTTCTTTTAGATATTTTTTTTTAAACTGTGGAAAATGACGTTTAAATTGTTCTTGCTATTGGTGGTTGTTGGATGTAAGTTTTTTTTTAATATTCAACATCGATTAATGTTATAAAAAAAATAATTGTTCCATTATTGCGATGCATTGACTCACTGAGCACGTCCAATGATGCGTCTATTACCAACCGACCATCCACGCTGTCCACCTAGTTGGACGGTTAGTATATATTTTTCTTAACAGACAAACTATCAGGATGTGCCTTTTGATGTACTGCACTGCGTCCACCACTCTGAGACATAAAGATGTTAAGGTTCATGTGCGTACCGGCACTGATATACCGGAACACAGCAATGCGAGCATCACTGTTTGTCGGTAGAAATAGGTACGGTGATAGTACTTCCCTGAACAAGCTCTTGCACGGAAGCTCTACTACTAAATAGTTCGTAAAATACCTAAAAAAATAAACAAATTATGTAACATACTTAAAAATAATTTGTAAAAACATTTCGCTGTGTTTGCAGATGCTAGTGCAATTTCATATCATGAAGAGTCTTCTAACCGGCTCTCCAATAGCCCTATTGCAGCAAACAACCAATTTCCGTATGCTGTAAGTACCTATTTGTTATTATCAATATATATAAAACTCTTTTGAAGCTGACTGATAATCAACGCACAGCCTAAACCATAAGTTCTATAGATATGAAATTTTGAGGTTCCTTATATAGTGTAGGGGGCACTAAGGAAGGAATTTTGAAAAGTCACACTCTAAGGGGTCTATTTTTAACGCAAGCAACGCCGCGGGCGACCGCTAGTAATCTATATACAGGGTTGACGTAAAACACGTATAGAAATGATCGTAACTAATCGTATAAAATTGACCAGTGTGATAAGTATGTCTACACCAGTATACTCGTCTCTATCTGTTTATTTATCGTTATTCAAGCGTACTGTCAACAAACGAAACCGAGAGTTACGTGAAGGATTATAAAACTTTTTTTTTAGTGTATGTTAAATTTTTTTTTATTATTATGACCCCTTAGGCTTCAAAAGCTTTTATTATTTTGTATCATTTGCTACAGATACAAAATCCGATCAAAATCGGATTGCGCTGTATCTCCGGGTCTTCAATTTATTAGATTTTATGATTTTTCAGATTTCCCTGCAGCAAACTTCACTGCTGCCAAACTACCTCCTAGCTCACAGATGTGGAGGAGCCCTGATCACACTGCTGCACTCCTTGACCCTCGCTAGTTGTGTTCTAACCACCGTCAATGAGTACGTGTTTTTTTTAACATTAATATTGTCATTTTATTTGATTCAGATAGAAACCTCAATTGATCTATAATTGCCTAGGTACATTTTGGCAGATTGCTTCGTCATTTTGAATCATACTAATATTATATGTGAATGTAAGTGTGTTTGTTACGCTTTCAAAACTACTTAACCGATCATCATGAAACTTTGTACACAATAAGACATATTCTTGGAGGTATTAGAAGTAACATAGGATACTTTTTATCCCGGAAAATTAACGGGATCCAATGGGACGCGAACGAAGTCGCGGGCGGAAGCTAGTAGTTCATAAAACCTTACTAAAAACTTGTTTTCTGTAAATACCTAGGTATAACATGTTTATATTTTTATAAAAATAAATACCTGCCAGCTGCAATATTTTCATTGATATTAATTTGAAAAACGGTTTTGCAGTGAAGTCGCATAAGGAAAAGAGTAGAGAGTAGAGTGCAACGCGCTAACTCTTTTTAACTAAAAAATATAATTATATAAAATACTGTTTTTATTTCATTTTAACAGTGTCTCGCAGCTTCTCAATGCGAATGACTACAGAGTATTCGCGGGTGCTGCGCTCCTGTCAGCAGATTCCATCGACAGGTCCAGGACTGTCGCTCGTTTCATCGCTCACCCTGAGCATATCGTACAACCTTCATCTGTTAACGATATTGCTATTATCATTGTAAGTATTTACTTGAACATTTCAAGGTCTTGGTAAGGATAGTCAGTAAGAGGTCGAGCGAGGTCAAGATTTTGCTATTGAATAATATGCCAAGTAACAAATGGCTTGAAAATTTTGTCTCATAATAATATGCTCTCGACTGTACCTATAGCTTTATCAAGTAAAGTATTTCAACCTTACAAAATGGTTTTTATCGGTGATAATCCTATGATTTATGTTCAAGGGTAAAGCCTAAATTATTTGCTCAAAATAGAATGATAACAAATGTTTTAATGCTATCATGACAAATGTTTCCAAAAATTTTTAACACAAGGATAAGTTATTTAACTCGTTGTTTCACAATACATTCAATGTTGGAATAACTATAGACGCGGCAGCGATGTAGGTACCTAATTGAAAGCGCTATAGGAAAAAAGTTGTTGGCCTAGCTAGAGCGATTGAATCGTTCGCAGAATGTTTTTTTACGCTCTGAATTTAATTTCGCTGAGGGTGAACACAGCTGAGTAGCTATGTTCACCCTCAGCGAAATTAAATTGAAACTTATTTTTCATTTTTCAGACAGCTCAAGCGTTTTTGAATACCACTGTGTTCCCGGTTCCACTGCCAACGATCAACTCCATTCCTGCTGATTTCACTCTGTGCAGTGTAGCTGGTTGGGGAGGAGTCGACACTACTACAACTGTAAGTTTAACTTCAAACACTGGGAATAAATACACTTTCTCTGAGGCACCATTTTGTGCAATATCGTAAAAATAAAACTGTCATTTGCATGCTAAGAAACCTTCAGGGGTTCAAAATCACCTCTCAACTTCTGTCAAAAGTTAATTATCACAGTTTAGAATAATGTCATCAGTGAAAATGCAATGAAATGCAATTTTATTTCATTTATGGTTTTTAACACACTGTAGTAGAGTAGCTAACTAAAATGTCTACTAATGAATATCTAAAGATATTAAAGGACAAAACCAATACAAAACCAATTAGAGATCTGAAGATACACACGTTCTCCTTCCAATCAATCTTTTCACTATCTGGGTTACCAATAAAATGGTTTATCTAGTCATTTGAAGTCACTAGATAATTTTTACTCAATAACGTTCAAGTTAATTCGCGCAGCAACCATCACGCCTTGCTGTCAAGCGAACGAGCGCTCGAACGTTACCCAGCGCGTAATCGATACGCAACTTCACCAGCACTCGTATAATTGTTTCAACATTTCTCGTCTCTCACAGGCCAGCAACGAGCTCAGATACGCAAATAAATATATCTACAGAAATGACACTTGCACGTCTCTCTGGAATTCCAACCCTACAACTGCGAACATTCTGCCTTCGATGATCTGTGCTGCTTCATACGATATCCTCTCATCGGGATGTTACGTAAGTACCTTCGTCTAGCTCCTTCATAGTTGACGACATGAAAGTCCTAGGCGTAAACGGTTTCGCTAGTGCAGAACATTAGATGTAGTTGGACTGTGGATGATGATGAGATGATACAGTTTTTTATATGAAAAAACAGCAAAACAACTGTCAAGGATTGTATTAAATTATTTGTTAGAGTATAATGTTCAAGTTCTCAATGGCCACGAACCGGAAGGCGTAGCATAGGATGGCCTACAACACGACATTGATAATATCGCGGGAATTAAGAGGCTGGACAATACTCAAAATCAATATTTAGCTTCAATATTTATCAAAATGATTCTAAAGGTTTCATCATCATCATCATTCAACGTAAAACGCCTACTGGTATGGATCTTATATTATTAAAATTGCAAGTGGAGTCTTGGTGTAGGCATTGTTTTTTTCAACGTACTGCGACTACGTTTATTACATCATTATCATCATCCCTATACTCACTGCCGGGTAAAGGCCTCGATTAGTCTAGACAATCACAATTAAAATAAAATAAAAACATCTTTATCCAGGGTGACCAAGGAAACAGTCTGGTGTGCAACGGCCAGCTGACAGGTCTGCTGTTCCTGTCAAACACCTGTCAGGTCTCCTCCTTCCCCGAGGTGTACACCAGGGTATCTAACTATATTCCTTGGATCAGGAGTATTACTGGAGCTGCTAGCACCTTCAGACCAGAGTTTGGAGTTCTGACGCTGGTCGCTTTAGTTTGTATGAAAGTTTTGCAATAGTATTAATTTTGTAAGTGTTATTAAATGTTACACTGTGATTTATAAAATTAAAACTCTCTTATTCCAGAACGGGGACTAAACAAAGTCACGGTTTAAACGTCAAGGTTTATACAACCCGGCCGAATTAACATGACACCGCTCGGAACTCGATACTTCCCCGCTACACCGCTTAATTCACCCGGGTTGTATAAACCTTGACGTTTAAACCGTGACTTTCTTTAGTCCCCGTTCTGGAATAAGACCGAAAGAGTTTTGTTAGGTTTGAAACAAAACTTCTGCAAAAGTATAAACGTCACGCAGCGTATTTCAAATCTTACTAGACAACTTTGTAACTTTGAGATCAGCAACCATACATGTTTAGGAATAGACTATTTAGTTGAATTTATTATACTTACTAACTTTTATATTGCTTTTTAATTTAGTAGGTACATAATCCGTACCGAAATATGTGAGTAAATATTACTATGAAAAGAACCAAAGAAATGGCTAAAGTAGCCAAATAAACTAAATTAAAGAGTTATTTTAGGCTCCCAAATAACAATAATGTAGCATGTAGGTACCTACTTTTATTTTCAATACGAAACTCACACAAAAACTAATTTCAACCGTCAATACTTCTCAGCTTTTATTTTCAGCAATTACTCTTCTTATTGCTATTTTAAGTACGAAAATAAATCACACAAAAGTGCACAGAAAATAAATAAACGTGTTTTGGGTTCAATTTTGTCACAGAGTAACTAAAAGGTAGAGGTGTTATAAATTTCGAGCACATTCATTAGGCTTCCTCGCTCCACCTCTTAGTCGACACTCGTTGGAATTTCGTAATAAGATTTTCCTAATTTAAGACTTACACACCTATGTAAATTGCCTACAAGCGGGGCTATGGGTGAGCTTCATTCAGAAAAGCAGGTGTAGAATGTAGTTTATGTATAAAAAAACAATAAATGAATGAAATTCACTCTACACAGTGATTTATATACCTACATAATAAAATGGCAATGACAAATTTTTTTTTCATAAAAATGCCTATAATATGCGTTTTTAACTTGAAACTTCGTTGATAAAGGTATTTTTAGACAAGAATAATACTTGAGATAGATATTGGTAGGAAAAAATCGTGGAAAGTGGCACAAGCAATGAGAGGCCTATGCCAAGCAGTGCGTTAAGTCAGGCTGCAGATGATGATGATGACGGGTAGTGCCCTACCAAGGCATCTGAAGGGATCTATCTTCTACCGTGCCTAAGATCACAGTCGTAAACCTACATTTTTCATTGAAAAGTAGCACCAATGTGAACTTGGCATAGTAAGCCTTCTCGTAATATTTTGAAACCATTTTATTTGAAAGATAAATACCAAATGCCGTTAGGTCATGTCATGCCCTCATAAACCGTTCTCGCCACATTTTCAGTGTTGGCCTACAGCTCATATTAATATCAGCTGGCTAAGACTTATTTGATATTCAGGTTGCGAGTAATCTTCTTGAAGTAAATCAAAAAAATTGACTAAATAAGTTTTGTTAAAAATTCAAAAATAAAACAAAACCAAAGCAAAACAGTGACTATAGACATACTGAGATCAAGAAAGTTTCATTTGAATGCCAAAATTGCTTAAACTTGCGATTGGCCCAAATTTGGTGTTACGAAGCAGCCAAAGTGCTACGTACGCCTACGCTCAACGGTAGCTCTACGCTGCCTGTACCTACGCTCGCTACGCTGTTACTGCTACGCTGGCTCTACGTTGCCTGTACCTACGCTCCCGCTACGCTGTAACTGCTACGGTGATTTAGAAAGTACTTTTGCAACATGCATATTCGTAAAAGCCAATTGAATAAGAAGTGAACCAGCTACAAAAACGTATGATCTACGATTGAGGGCAGAGTTTATGATGCAGAAACACAAAAGTAACGAGCACATTAACTCCGAATCATTGCACCCGGTCAGATCCTGCTTTATTTGAATGCCACTAGCTTCCGTTCTACCTTTCTAGCCTTTCCGTCTCAACGCTCTAGGGCTTTGTGGTTTACCTAATATTTTTATGAGAATTCAGAAGACGGATCAAGCAAATTGTGTCTATAACGTGCTCACATTTTCATACAATCCATTGTTTTTCAGAATTTCAATTTAATTTCTGAAAACAATGGAATTCATGGAATGACATTTTAAAACGATGAGTCATGACATCAGACGTGACTGATACATTTTAACGTTTTCTATTGTCTAGTGTATGACAAAATGTCAACTTGGTAAAAAAGGTACTTAGCCTCTATCTACAATAATATTGGATCACACAAAGCGCGTCTGCTTTTATATTATCCATGAACAAAAAAACAGTAAAAATTCGTTTCAAGTCTACCAATAAAGAAATCGATATTTATGAAATGCTGTCAATTCTATCCAGAATCTAAAAGAAAAGATGCCTTATATTTTCCAATGTACACACAGAACACGTCCCAGCAAAATACTCTAAGGTCCCTACAAATATTGCCAATATGCTTCGTTCATTTCAATTTTGTATGATAGAGCACAATTAGATAAAACCTTTTTACTCTCTCTCGTGAATCTCAATGCAATGTCTGCAAAGTAAATTGAGAGGAAGAATAATGGAGTAGATTATCGTGCCTCTTGAAAAACATCGTCGAGTCGAGCCCGAAGAGTTATTCATATAGAGTAATCTTTTATTTCCCCAGAGTGAGGCTCTGGCAGAGATTCGTAGATATTTCTTAGAGGATATAGCGAATCAGTTAGTGTGGTATTAGAATACATAAAATGAATAATTATATAAAATACATAAAAGAACGTAAATTATGTAAAATAATATTATTATGTTTAAGTACATTTGGGATTTTTTACTTACAATGTAAGATAGTATGTATAAAATATAGACTAAATAATATTTTGCATAAAACACCGTTAGTAACTACATTTACTTTTACAACTTCGTCAACTAATAATCAATTATATTATTCACTTATTGTACAAATCAATAATTTCATTGCACTGCTGGATTGGGAATTTCAAACATTATGGATTCACATACGTCTCGAATCATCTAATCTCAGTCGAGTTTTTAGGGATTTATGGATTTAGATATTCAAATATATCTCCAAAACCAGCTTTGTTTAGACTGTCCCTTTAGAGGAAATGCTGCGTTTAGCAGTAAATACGCGCCGGCAGTTTGTCTCGTCGAAGTGTTTATGTAATCTTTTGTAGACTGGGAGAAAGCTTTGTCATCGGATAATTCTCTGAAGCCATTGTGTGGTGATTATGGTATTAACACATTCCTTTGTGTGCCTTTTCTTTTGTTTATACTGGTATAGCGATACCATTTTCAATCTTGAAGATTGAAGTTCAAAAATGCTATAACTTAGATTTTTGAAATTTTAAACCATACTTAGGTACAACTGTGTGTAACCAGCGTTACACAGAATTTTAACTTTTGAAGGCGTGAAAGAACCTTTTGCTTAAAAAAACAAGAAATAAGACTTAATAAGATTTTTACTCTTGTTAAGTAATTTCGAAACAAAGACATTAAAAAAGCAGGATCACCATTTTTTTTTTTATTTTTTAAATTTTTTTGGCGCTTTGATGCCAATAAAAAAATATTTTAAACTTGGTAATAAATAAACGAAATGTAGTAGTACTATTTAGTACTAGTAGTAACACTAATATCCCTAGTGCTTCACTAATATCGTTAACTCGACCCTCGAGAACATAGTGGCATACATAAAAAAAACTCTAAAAATATTCATACATAAAAAATAATTCGATTAACGAAGGCAAGCAAAAAATGGTCTCAAAACAAAAATACTTCAGTGGCCCTTATTTTGTATTGAGGAATAAAATGCCTAATAGACACTTACAGGTTTCCAAGTACGTATAATTACACACTCGAATAAAATTAACCGTCACCCTCATTTATCAAGGATAACTTACGTGGATATAAAATCACCATATTTTGCAAATCTATCAAGTAGTCCCATATCACTTGTCTCCGGTTAAGTGGAATGCGGAAGAAATAATAGTGTCGTAAATTCATAAATGGCACTTCGCGAGGGTTGAAGAAAGGTCTTCGGAACTTTAAGGTTACAATAAAAGTGCCACAGTTGGGTACCAGGGTGATTTATATCCGAGTGGAGTGCAGTTAGTTTTGATGAGGTCCTCAAAATCTCATTTTTATCAGTTTGAATTTTATGCGTTTTCGGTTAGACTTTCAACACCGGTGGGAATGACTAGATGAGATATGAAAGTTCTCGAGTTACTTACGACAGTGGGATGACTAGATTGACCAGATGAGATATGAAAAGTTCTCGAGTTGCCTACGACATTTTTGTTTCTAAGTATATACACGGTGTAACATAACTACCCTATAAGTGTACGGGTTTACGCAAATAGTAAATAAACACTTAGATTTGTCGCAAATTTCTAAAATAATAAAAAATGTACTTTTGTATGAAAATTTCACTTACGATTTATTAACCTTTTGCACATGTTCAATCACTCAGGTGTTCGGTCTGATTACGCCCCCTTCGGACTTATAGGGTAATTATGTTACACCTTGTATTCTATAAATACGTAGGTAATTTTTTTTTTATGATAAAAGTAATGGAACAAGCTGATAGCCCACCTGATGTTATGTAGTAACTTCTGCCTATAACAATGCACTACCTCACAGAGCAAGTCCAATGAGGACGTGCTCTGTAAGGCAATGCACTGCGTCCATCACTCTGAGACGTAAAGATCTTGAAGTCTCATGTGCCTGTAATTACGTTAATATTACGTGCTTCGTTGTAGAACGCTACAACAAGGATTATTAATAGTTTTTTATTCTTTAATTTACATTATTTACATTATATATATTATATATATACTATATGCAATGTTTTCATCAGAGCCCTGAGTCTATCTCGGTGTTGTGTTTTCTTGCTATTTTTGGCATTCGGAAACGGATTCGCAAAGTGAAAAATTTAGTATGAAAACCGGATAAGCGCCTCTGGCATTAGATTTGGGAACTGTTTCTGCGAGTCTATAGACGTCAGATAGACTCGCAGAAACAGTTCCCAAATCTCCTGCTAGAGGCGCTTATCCGGTTTTCATACTAAATTTTTCACTTTGCGAATCCGTTTCCGAATGCCAAAAATAGCAAGAAAACACAACACCGAGATAGACTCAGGGCTCAGGACAACGTGCGACGGATTCACGGATTATATTCTCGGTCAGGCCGGTGCATTTCGCTGAGACCGCAGTATTACCGCATGCACTATAATTTGACCTAATAAAGTTTTATTTTATTTTATTTCTCTGTATTCTATTTTCATAAATAAAATGTTGGTGCTTTTAATCAGTATGGGCCCTTCATTCATTCACAACTTCATTATTTTGAAACACAGGTGGCGTAGCTTGCTTAGTAATTTTTGCGACGTTCACTTTTTGGATGGGTGACTGTTAGAAGCATATATCTGAGCGCTTCCGTGCTTCGGAGGGCACGTCGTAATTCCGTCACCATAGAGTTACTGTGCCACTGACTCATACGAAATTACTTTTTACTCTTATCACTTTGTTGGGTGTTTTGCTTACAGGGCTAAAAAACATTCGGCTGTTTTTCTCAAGAATACATCAAATCAGTTTATTGGGTACCTTTTTATTTGTGTCCCGTCTTAATCTTATGATACTTATCGTAATTTACCGTTATCGGTTCCAGTATACTAAAAAATGTCCAAACTGCCAGCAGCTCCTACGAAGTAGCCCTAGGGAAATAAGCTAGTCTGTATCGCCCTGTTCGATCATTGCCCAAATTAAATTTACTACTTCAACCCCCAGATCGCCGTAACGATATAACCACCATTTATTGGCAATAAATATTTTTTACTAGCAGCTTTTACACGCTCTTGTATCGTTTTTCACGACGATCTTTCCACCCTGTGTTATTTCATAACCGGCAACATTTTACGGCGATAACATGAGTTCTGCGATATTAATTTGTATCCAGCTTCATTTTAATTTTCGATTTTGTTTGTTTGAGTTGTTTTCGCTTTGTTTATTTTGGTTCGAAATTTTCGCGGATAAATCGACAGAGGTGTACTGTTTTTCAGAATAAAATCGGTAAATTGGGCGAGGTTTTCCTTTAAGGTTCAATTTGCCGTATGATTTATGCACGCCCGAAATGTTTTTACTACTTCATTTTCTATTATAAAATGTTCCAAAACCCATGATATCTTGGTAGATACTTGTTTGAACAAGTTTATCAAAACAGTTGGAAAATACCCATAATGGAAAATAAAAAGTACAGTGGATAGCTTCACAAAATGTAAAGTACGGTAAAAAGAAGTACGATTAAATCTACCAGCCGCGTTACGTAAAATTTACTTATTCGAGGTACACCGCGCGTCAACAAGAGCCCGACTATCAAACGTTGCAACGTCACCGCGCAGTGTATCTAGGATACGCTACCGTTGCAATTTAAACGGTTTACGACTGTCACATTTGTGCTGGGGCCTCAGTACAGCTGTCCCTACAGACCTTTTGTCAAAACAAAGCCTCCTCATCCCGAAGGCTATTTTATATTAAATTTATGACTGTTTTCTATCGCCTAAACGAATTATCGCTTACTTCTATTCGCAGTAAGAAAATCCACTATGAATAATCTGGCAATTTATGTGAGAAATCAAGAAAAAGGTTTTGATAAATGGTAGCAAAAAAGCTTTTCTCGAACATACTATTTCTTACTCTATTTCAGAAGTGGCTTGTTATAACCTACTAAGTATTTTTCACCCCGATTGAAAAAAATAGTTCATAAGTGTGAGGCATTTACGCTCCCTCAGAATGAGATCGAGCTTTTGGGGTATACTGAAAGTGCCTCCAGGTAAATATGATCCCTAGATAAATTCTATAAAATACCACCATGCTGATAGTCTTCATGGTCATACTAATGCACTGTTCCACTACATAATATGAACACACCACGCGTGTCTGGTGGAGTCAACCGCGAGCTACTTTTCCCATGGTCCAGCTAACCTTTCACAACCTTAGATGATGTTGATAAAAATAGAGATAATACAAAGATGTAACAACAACACGATGAGGGAATAAAAATTGATTATTATGGGAAATAAGTGTGAGCAAGCGTAACGTCTACACGCCACACCCATGTCATCCAGCGGTCAGCGAAGTGTAAAATTAAATCTTACTTGATCCCAAATGCGTCATTGCTATATACAGTACAGTCAACTATATACAGTAAATGGTTGAGACAAACTGTTAATGTTGAAAGAAAAATAGCAACTTTTCATGTTCTCATGCGAACTTCTCATTGAACACACACTTTACACTTACAGCTGTTCGAGTGTATAATGCATGTGGTATGTCTGAAACGGACGGACATATGAACGAAGGCGCAAAGAGTAAACTGCATTTGCATTGCGCGTGCATGACTGTAGGGTTTCGAAGCTGTAACAGATAGTACGCAGTGTAAAAGTTACATGCCAGAAAAAAGGCTATCTCAGAACATTATTAAGATCAGATCAGCTAACATGCTCTGATCCGCAAATGAAAATATGAAATTCTGCAAAATTCATGATCAGTTTTTGATGCTGACTGTACCCAGCGTACCTAATGGAAAATTTCTTGACAATCGTCCATTTTCTATTGAGATGGTAGAACTACTCTCGAGATGGCAGAATTGAATAGCGAAAGTTGATGGAAAGATTTCGCTATGATTCTATTGTGGAGGGTATATTAACATCCATACCTACTACCAAAAAATTCTTACTTATTTTAATACCATGTCAGTTTAGGTAGTATTTACTAGTATAGTATTATAGCATCTGTGGTATTAGGTAGTATCTAGTGCTCAAAAAACGGATTCTCAGGCTATTTTCAATGTCATTCTTTGTATCAGATTTTTTGTACTTATATATCGATATTTTTTCTATTTACAAGGATCATAATGACTACCTATGTAAGTGTATGTTTCCCTATTGTTTATTACTCTATATTCTAATCTGTAATACACATCGGTTAGCTGGTAGAAAATGCTTTCTAGCATTAAACTCGTCTTTGCATACGAAATTTTATGTAAACGTACAATAAAGAATTCTATCTATTTTTTTCACTCCGCACCACTGAGATTTTTGAAAAGTAGATTCAAGTTATTAGTTATCAATAAAATGGCTATTTTCGTATCGCAAAACAATACCACCAGCCTGTATTTGGCACCTGCTGCTCAGTTTAATACGTGTCTGGCAATAGACTGCAAACCAAGGGTTATAATATACCTTTTCAAAAGGGTATTTCCAGCCTTATTATCAGTACGACAGGGATCAAAATAACTTGATGATAAAGTAGTTGCTGAGAGAATAACTTTGTTATTGTGTACCTCAAACGTCGAAGTTTCAAGTGTATTGAAACTCTGTACTTTGGATTCGGATAGAGACAGGTGAAACTTTTCAATTCAGGGCATATTCGTCTGGGTGCTGCTGCATTTTCTTCGAACTTGGTAAACAAGAAAACATGTGGAGTAATGCTGTTAAGAATTGGCAACGAACTAAACTTTTAGAACGTAAGGTAAATAAATTTATTGTGGGTAAACTATATATTACTGTCTTCCTACATAAGTATTTTTGGTCTAAAATTGTTTTTATTTTAGTACCTATCATAGACTTTGCGGGATAATAAGGGTTAGAGTTGATTGACCCCATGCTGGCTTGTCCCCGATGTAGATTATCAAATAGTGTGTATATGCGCTAAATAAATGTCGATACTGTTGGCATAAAAGTGAAAGGGGCGTTATTATAAGGTGATTTTTATTTTAGCGTAGTACCTGTAATAAAAACTAACTTGTAGGGAAAAATATAGCGATATCAGTTTTGACTAATATTACCTAACGTTTTGCCAGTTTTGTTTGAGTTGTAATGAAAGGACCATCCATCAAAAAGTATTTTTAATCAAAAACCAAGGTTATGTCAGTAGGTAGGTACGAGTATACCTACGTACATTGAAATGGCCAATAAATAACAAATGTTAGTTTCACTTGACCACGTCCGGGTCTCGTGGGGGTTGTAACTGACGACGTGATGTCACCGCACGTGCCCAACACCTCGTTCAGCGGGTAGTTCTCTTAATTAAGTCTAGTAAAAATATCATTGCAATTTCTTTGGAATACCTATCATAAAAGTTACTTGGCTGCCATTTTGTGACTTTTATGTCATCTTTACAAAAACTACTATAGTGCCTTCTGGTAAGATCGGCGTAAGTGGAAGTCCGGATAAATCACGTAACTAAGCAATTATCATATAAAAATATCGCAGAATTGCTTGGCATCCGGACTTCCACTTACGCCGATCTTACCAGAAGGCACCTTATATTAATATTACATTTTATTAAGAGAATTATCCCTCAGTTTGCACTTGGCGAACAAAAGCCTCTTTGGATGTAACTTGTAGCTTACTAGACTCACCAATGTTCGACGTTCGCGGCAAATACATTTATAATGGATCATGGATCAGTGTCTTGATCACGAATAAATGTGACAATCGCAAACGTATCGTAACGCTAGCGTATTTGAGATACACTGCGCGGTGACACTACAAGGGTTCGCAGTCGAGCTGGCAGTGACGCGCAATATAACTCGAATACGCTAACGCGGTGACTGTCAGATTTGTTCGTGATAGAGGTACAGAAGCATGCACAAATAAATGTGACAAGCGTAAACGTATCGTAAGTGCCTTTCCACACGTCCCGGTTACCGGATAGCCGGTGCCAGGTGGCGGCGAAGTGAGCTTGCCGGGAAAATATGGTTGGTACGTAAGAAAGATAACGTAAATGTACAGCCATATATTTAAAACGGTGATTAACTTTTGGCAGAAGTTGAGAGAGGATTATAAGTTTTTTTTTTTTAATTATGTATAGCAAGGCGTTTGGGTGCCAAAGTAAAACTTAGGCCTTTACATTATTGAAGATGGTTTATACAGCGTCAGGAGGCAACCTATGCTTACACTTAACGGGGCACTCTAGTGCCTATATAGGACAATGTTTTAGATAGAGTAGGCTTGCCCAGCATTTATACCAAATATAGTCAAAGTATTTAAGCCTCCAAAGGCTTTTAATATTAACCCTCTCTTGTTTATCAAAATCAGGTACGAGTAAAGCCACGTGTTCTCGCCAGCTGTTTCTACCAAGCTCTCTATCTAAATATTAAAGAGTAGTTTGAGGTTCAAAATCATCTTACGAAGTGTCTAACTTATAACTTTGTTGTAAAATTGACTTTACAATGTAAACTAGGATTTTATATTCTTGCGGGAGCTAAAGTTTGTAAGTATTTTAGTTTGTTATGCTTACATTTGGCACCTATTTTTAATATTTTCTATAGAAACTTTGCGGTTTTGTGTGCCAGCGTTTTAGGACTGTGTAAATGTGTGTGGCAGTAGGTATAAGAATTACGATAAGTTCTACGATCCCAAACCCATTAAATTAAATAGATGGAGGGCTGAAAGCTGAAAATCAGTGGACTAGGCCGAAATCGTTAGCTGGATAAATAATTGTCGGGTTAAATGGCCACTTTCAAATCTCGAACTACGAAAATATGAGTTTCAAAAGTATACAGCAAACAATTGAAAGAAGAAGAAGAGATAAAAGAAGTAAGCAGCGTAACTGTAAACCTTCAGGAAACATTTTGAACATTTTGGGCGACAAGCGTTGGTGTATTTCATAATAAAATGATTGCCTCTTATACTTTTCAGAATAGATTTTTATTATGTTCATTTTCTTTTGTGCTATTATTCGGCTGTGTCTGGCCAAGATTAGTAGCAGACTTTTATTAAGAAAAGCTTAATTGGAAATGTGGATAATCTATTTACATCGGGGCCAGGCAAGAACAGGGCCAGGCAATTCCAAACCATCTGTTTCACATCAGTTATTAGTATCTATTACATATAATACAGTGGGTTATTACTGGTTCTTAGACTGTAATTGGTATAGTATTATATGATCTGTGGTAATTGTTTTTGTGTTATAGTTGATTTACGCACTGATACCTAAGTGGAGAGAACCGTACCTTGATCACGAATAAAATTTGACAGTCGCAAACGTATCGTAACGCTAGCGTATCCGAAATACACTGCGCGGTGACACTACAGCGGTTGGCAGTCGAGTTGGCATTGACGCGCAATATAACTCGAACTTATTCGTTTGGAGGCAAAATGACAACGGCACGACTATGGATGGAGCGCTCTAGGTAAACTACGTAAGTCAGTGTTTAGAGCCCATAGCCCGTGGGTGACTGACGTGTATGCAAAAATCGCGCGGAAAGTGGACAGTAGGTGTGTTTTTGACAAGGATTCACTCTGTTTGTGGAACAAAATTAGTCAGGTTTTGGAAACAAATTACTCGCCCGTAGCCATATATGCTTTGTCTAAGGAGTGGACTATAGAGCCTATACTTAACTTGCTATCCGTAGCAAGTAAAGATTTTAAAAATCTTTGCATTGTGATAACGTCAGAAACTCGTAACATTTTATTGCATTTTCTGTGCTTTATCGATACTATATCACGCCAGTTTTTAACGACACTGGCACAAATTGCCTAGATAAAAGCCATTACGGATTTCAGCGTTATCGGAAGCATTTTACAGGTTCATAAATAGTTGGAGAAGTTCCGCTAAGGCGCAGCCTTCAAATGTACCTAGTATAAGTAGGTAGGTACTTATATTATTTTCGTTGTACGGAAAAATAATGGATGCTGCAATATTAAAACTAATTTATCAAAAGAATAAACCCTCGTTATTTTGCAAATGTACCTCATAAATCTCTTGCGAAGTAGCTAATTTGATTTAATTAACACTTTTTTCATAATTTTGACCAAAATCCCAGAAATGTGGTGAAAAAGCCGTCATTCTTGCCCCTTATCTATGCCACTTTCGTCGCATCGTTCGGGTTTGTGAAGCGCGTAGTAAGATTATAAGGTAATTACCATTGAATAAAGAGAATTGCTTTCCAGAATAAGCCGCCGAGAATCATAGAGATTAAGATCGCGATTGTTCATTTGCCTTCCTAATCCTAATTAGCAGGAAGGAGCTTAGAAACGAACCAAAACATATGTAATTTCGATTCTATCTGGCACTTAGAAGTTGATTATATACCCAGACGGTATGTAGGTTACTTAGTCTAACCCCGTTTCAAAAAACTATTAGATTTTAGAACGATGATGAACCTACTTACTTTCACCAAAACAAACAAAAGAAAAAAAGAATTCCTAATTGACATAGAAGTCTTACTAATCCAGACAAAATCCAGCACTAATCTAGCAGTCATAACAAATCCCGGTATTCAGAAAACGAAGGTTTAACACCAAACAGACAACAGACTGATTTACATACAATCTTATTTGCCAAGATTAACAAACAAATTCACTCTCTGAAAAGGATTACGTTCGTATCTTATACAACTTTATCGCACGCAGGCAGCTCACCAGAATTCAAGTAAGTGTTTTCCTGCTTCCTTGAACTTGGTAATTCCTTAATTAAATAACCAGTAGGTACCCTTGACACTAGTTTTCGACGCTATCTATTCTCTAGTTCCATAGACGTACCTACGTATACATACTGGCTGATGTACTGACATGTCAGTGGCTGGAAAATAAACAACGGTGTTGGCACCGACAGTGTGATAGCGTGTGTACGAGTGCTAAATGCTGTCGGTGCCTTGTTGTTGCTGGCAGTGTAAAAAAATCCTATGTGTGAAAACTTTAAAATTCGAAGCTTTTTTTTTATTATTTGTAATGATATAATGCGGTCTGATGAACAGCGCGCAGCGCCTCCACAGAGCCAAAATTCTCTAGTTTTTTTTTATTTATTTTTTATATAAGCTGAGCACCGTAGACATCTATTTTTTAGCTAGCTTAGCGAGTAGTAAAATGGAAGGAAACAGTAACAACTCAAAATAATCGCGCACAACTCCATTGGACACTTGGCGAGGGTCGGGACAAAGTTACACTAAATCATAATTTGCAAGAGTGCCTCCTAAACACTACTCAAATCTCAGGCGTTTTATGATAGCTAAATAAAAACATACCGTAGGATTTCCAGACCCACAGTTTCAAGGGCAAATAATGATGATACAAGCTTTCTTGGAGGACGTAATAAAGGTATATAGGTAGGTAAGGTATATGATGATCACTACCAGCCTTCACCCCCTCAAAAATGCCACAATGCCAATACCTACAATACCAGCACCCATAACTTTTAAAGTTAATTACAGGATTAATCAATAATGTTGACCTCTTGACCCGACTCTGAAAGCAAAAGCTAATATTAATGTTTTAACCATTTGGCGGTAGTTCTATAATAATATCCGCTTTAGAAAACGATTAAAAGCATCCAATATTGATGTACAGCAGAAACATATAAAAACAAAAAATAACTATCTATCTATCCAAGGTTATCTGGAAGAGATCGCTTGAAGACCGTCCGTTGTACTTTATATTTCAACTTGTTATTCTTTTTGTAACTATTGTTTCTCTTTTCTTCTTGGTGTAAGTATAATTTGATATTATAATATTATCAAATGTAATGCCATTAAAAAACCATTATACTCGTACAAAGCGATTAAACGAAGCCCAAGCGAGAAAATTATTCCCAGTGGATAGGTCCAAGAAAATCGCAAAACTGAAGGTAGAAAGGGATACAGATATCAAAAATAACAATAACGCGAAGGAAATCAATTACGGGGCAGGCCGTAAAACCTCCTTAGCCTGGTTTATGACCTGGCCCACATCTGTTCCGGTGGGTGACTTTTTATTGAATACCCATATGATTAACGGACCCTCGTGTGCCTGCGGACGGACCATGCAGATTCACGACCGCACAGATAATCTAACTCTCCTTGTGGTTATATCCACTTTATTTATTTTTCAACAGTCATCGTCTGCCACAGTGTCTAACAGCTAAAGTCATTTTCGTAAAAGTGCAGATTTGTGATTTTGTTATACAGATGACGATGGTCATGTCATGGTCTCTTAGGCTAGTCGGTCTTATCCACACGAAAGACAAGGAGCTGACTAAGCTGCGAGTTTCCTTACAGTGTTTTCCTTTACCTTGTGAGAGCACATGCGCATTGAATACACTTTTGTAGAAAAACCTATTGGTGCACGACCGGATTTGAACCGATGACCTTCGGGATCGGAAGGTGAGGTCGCTACCACTATCATATTTGTGTTGCAGAAGAGGGCTATTCGTGCAATTTATAACATGGGTCCCAGAGAATCACTAAGAAATAAGTTTAAAGAAATAAATATAATGACAGTACCTTGCCAGTACATCTATGAAAACTTATTGTATGTTAAAAAAAATATAAATCTATTCAACAAAAAAAGTGATAATCATAATGTTAACACTAGAAACAAAGACAAACTCGCTGTTCCCACCACTAGGCTCTCAAAAATTAGTAAATCTTTCAAAGGGCAATGTGTACGCTTCTTTAACAAAATCCCAAGTGATGTGTCTCAATTGTCGATTGGCAAGTTCAAAAACGTAATAAAACAAAGACTTATTTCAAAAGCATACTATAAAATATCAGATTATTTAGAAGACAAACAAGCTTGGGACGAACTAGCTCCAACTCATCCAATAATAAAAAAAAATTGTAATCATACCTAATCATACAAAACGTAATGACGATTCAAAGTGATCAGTGAGATTTTATTGAATAAAAGCTTTTTGACTTTGACTTTTGACTTTGACTTTTGACTTTGACTTTGACTAGACCACCAGTGATCAATGCCGTATGTAAATGATAAATAGTAGCAATAAAGTTAGGTTATAGATAGGTACCTATATCTCATGCAGCGTAAAATCACAACCCAATTTTGGCAAAGTAAGAAGTGAAACAGGCCTGCTGAGATCATAAAACATGAAAGGGCCATTTCGAACCCCGGTGTTAGGAAGACGGAAGAGTTAAAACTAAGGAGGTATCCCGCCAAAGAAATATAACTTTATTAGGTCCGTAAAATATCTATGGTCTCTAAACTAAGAGTAAGTACTTATTTTTCAATAATAACATCTGACATATAAATTACACAAATTACTTATTCTATGTTCAATAATCTTCTAATGTTCAATTCAAGAAGTCTATAGCTACAAAAGCTTAAGGAAAAAATCAATCTCTCTTCATCCAAAGCTTGCCTGTAAGAGATCTACTGATAAAGCTTCCCATTGTACATCTCAATCTCAGGAATAGATATAATGACTGGAGGAATGCGATTGAAAGAGGAGATACCACATCTTTTTGTATAGATGTACCCCCTATCTTATAAAAAGTTAGAGTTGACATTATGTCCTGATTACGTATGTTAAACAAGACATCGTGTCCGCTCTAACTTTTTATAAGATAGACCATTGGTATATTTTGAAACCATATACTCATGTAATATACAAACTCTCCCCCAAAATATTGAGTACATTTCTCGTCGCAATAAGTCTCTTATCAGGAACGTAAACCTTAAAAAAGTTATGGTGACAAAGCCAAATGTGATGTAAGGAAATGTACCTGTGTAGGTACAAGGAAGGTTTCATGTATAGGCGCCAAGGGTGATGTTCATCAAGAAAGTCATGAAATGAGATTAAGAACGCATCCTGATTAAGCCACGTCCAAAATAGAACGAACGAGAGAGAGAGAGAGTAAAAAAGAGAAAGGATTCTTAAGATTTAAAATGTTTGATTATAATAAAGTTTGTGTCTGCTCGTTTGCAAAATCCACAAAAAACTGATGATGACAATTGGTTATTTGACTTTGATTAGTTTTCAGAATTTAGATGGCGGACGCATCCCTAGGGTTTTGAAAGGAAATTGGCGTAATAAAAAGGAAAAAACGTATACGTGTCAATCGGGAAAGGGTGAGGGGCAAGGCCGGAAACCGATAAATCGCGAACAAATGTAAGGCAGATGAGAAACCTAATGGAGCTCCATCGAAACCGCTGCTGGTTCAGAGGTTACACGTACATCGTACATGCAATACAAACCACGCTCATACCGCCGATTGTTTTCAAACTTGCATTTGGCGGTAAGGCAGCTGATGAAAGCTAACATTATCATTTCGACCGGATGACGTACAACTGAAAAAATATTAGCTTAGAATGAAAAAGTTCAGATAGATACTAGGTAAGTAAAGTATACACAATCAAAAAGAGATTTTTGAACGATCTTGTACAAGCATATGATTCCCATGCATAGGTGGATCGTCTTAAGAACAGACTATGCTTGCAACCGCCGAAATTATTGCAAAATATCACAGGCAGATCTTATGGCTTTACATAAACGTGTGCCCACACATTAAAATTGATTCAAAATGTTATTTAAAAAACATGTATAGATAAAGTACCCCATTAGCAAAGCTGCCTGGTGTGCGGTTTCAGTATGTACCTACCGTCCATTAGCCCGGTAAGTAAAAGTTAATTAGGTAAAGCTAACCCATACCAATTCATCAAGAAAAAACATTGCCGTTTGCTTTATGCCCAGCTGTGAGTTTATTTTTTTGTGCTGTGGGTCGTGAGTTTGATCCCCACTAAGAAGTAATGTGGCAAGAATGTGTGTGGCAACCATAGGATGTTTTTTCTATGTCTGGGTGTTACTATGTATTATTTTATTAGTATGTATAACCAAAAAAATGTATCGAAGTATTGTATCAGCAATCTAGTTCCTATAGTAGGTAGGTACAAGCTCTGCTTAGTTTGGGACTAGAGAGCGTTGTGTGAAATGTCCAAGGATATTTATTTATAGTTTACCAAAAGATAAATATTCTGGCTAAAATTATGTATAAGTCCCTAAATCTAGTCACAACTTACAATATATCAGTTGGTACATATGACAAACTATTATATAATATTTATTTATTTATTAGGATTGCTCTATGAAGACATCATACTAGGTTTTAATAGCCCTTGTTTCATTGATTGGAGCGCTTCTGGTTTTCCCTCCTCTTTTCCAAATGGTAGGACGAAGGTATTGCTCTACCTAAAAAGTTTCACCCCAACAAAACAAATAAAAACCAAATTGTTTCGCGGCGGCTACTTGCCAATACCGTACGATTCAGATCCTTTCGAAACCCAAATCCGAGTTTAACCGAATATAATTGAGATGGTCGGAAATCCGTGAAACCCCCCCAGCGGCTGGAGCGGTCAGTTTCGCAACAAAATGAAAATATTTGAGAAAACTCACCAAACTTAAAGTTCAACTGGTTTGGGAAAAGAATCTGGGAATTACGAGTTTTGTTTTAAGATATAAATAAGTACTTTTTTTCAGTGTAGTATCTCGTCTAATGTTATAGCAACAATACTAGTTTATTGATCAAAGAATATATTATAATTCTGCGTAATACTATTGATGAAAAGACACTGAGAAGAACAAGACACTGACAACAAGAATACACGAAAGAACCGAACGTTACTTACTTCTCTTATTATTATTATGGTATTTTTTGTTATTTTCTTTACTTATAAGTGGTGTACAATAAAGAATATTCTATCTATCTATCTATCTCTCTCTCTCTCTCTTTCTTATGCATTAGTAATTCCATCTGATGGTGAAGTCTGCTTTCATCGTTTCTCTTTCCTTTTCGTGATTTAAAAATATATTTTTATAGCAAATAAATTTATACAAAGTTTCCTTTTATTACCGAAACTTTGAATTTAAAAGCTTCGATAATGCAATTTTAAATTCATAAGGCGACTTATCCCCAAGCACCCGTAATGACCATTTGTTTTTATGTTAATTTCCTCCGAAAGTTGGAGCAAATACGAAGCATAATCACTTGGCAGTCAAATCAGAATTATTTCAGAACGGCTTGCCTAAAGTCCTATGTCCACTGGTATTAAATATTTCATGTGGCAGTGAATGACATTGATGAATGAAGCTCTGCATGCAGCTCTTTACCTATATTGCTGCCTGATTCCGAAAGCAATTTCGTCCATTCATAAAATTAAAAATAAAATAGTAAAAAGGCGCTTGACTGTGTAGTACAACATTTGAATAGATGCAAAAACATATTATTACAAATGAGATAGTTTATATTATAGAGATGATGTCTGGGGTCGTCTTTTTTGGGAGATGCCTCTCTCTTTTCTGTTAATTAAAATTGTTAAACAATAGATTTTCCGAATGATCTACGAGTAAGTATCTAATACTTATTGGTATATAGCACAACAAGTAAAGATTTTAATCTGTCACTCTGGCGTAAATGAATAGAATATCCAAATGACTCTACCAATATCCAAAACATGGAAACACGAACTGAATCTTTGACCTGACGTCACTTTGGGCTTTCTTATGTTAATGTGCGATGTTCACCTTAAATTCAATTAGTCACTCCACTGGATCTCAAGGAAACGCTTTCAGTTCGAAAGTGAGAGCGACTTTGTGCCCTAGACTTGCTTCATTTAGTCCTAAATGCTTCGTAATCTTAGAGAAACATTTTGCATTGAGCTAGAAAAGAGTTGAGGATAGGTATTTAACAAAAATTTGACATAATTGTGAATTTTATATGCTTTATGGAAACAATTAATAGTAAACTAAACATAATTTTATTACACTACGTAGGTATATCTAAGAGCGAACATTATTTTACAGTTTTTATTTTTATTTTTAAACTAAGCCGCTTCATTGTTGGTGCAGATTTGCAACTTACCTGTAGGTACTTACACAGTACAGTCGTCAATAGCTTGAAATGATGGTGACGTCAGTTTGATGTTTTCCCGAATCAAACCATTTTAATCAACCAGCATCGTAGTTGGAGACTTTGTATTTCCATTCCACAACCATATTATTATTCTGCGATATTTTTCTTTGAACCTGTCATTATCACCGATGTTTGATGTTTATCTTGTAAAAAAGAATCAGGCAGAACTTCTGTTTGTGTTGTTAAGCAGCTGAAAGTCTGATGAGGTCAGACAATTTATAAAATCGATTGCAATCTCAAAGTAATTGAGCAGTGAGCTAATTACAAAGTTTTTTCATTAGTATGTTTGTATGTGCGGATCGCGGCTTTGTAAATGAGTTCCATTAAGCCGAAAGCAATCAGAATTTAGGTAACCGAAATAAAATTAGCATTTTCGTGGTAGGGTGCTAAATAAAGGGTCAACGACTTCCTAAGGGCTGACGCAAGGGCTATAACGAAACACTCAAATTTCGTTAGCCGTGATGTTCCTTGGGTTTGAGGGCTGTCCGCCAATTTCATTAAGGTTTGGTCGAAGTTGTTCTTATTATACTCATTTACTAGCACCTACCCACAGCTTTGCTTGTTTAAGTATATTGCTGTTACATATACCTACCTACCTACTTACCAAAATAAAAGAACGAATATTATTTTCAACTTAGGACATAAATAGACCAAAAGTTTTTAAATTCTGAACCAAATAACAATTTAATAAATAAAATACCTATTTATTTTAGTTTGAATAACATTATGAAAAATAATTGGCAAATCTCTTTACATCTCACACGAATTACACTTACCTACATTTGATTATAAAATTCAGTCTCTGGGCATAATACATAAACAAACTTATAATAAATAACGTTTCCCGACAATGTCCTGCATGAACGGAATAAATGGCTGAATGCGCACAAACATATCAGGTGCACCAATCCCACAAGGGATGCCCCAGGATACTATACCCATGAGCTTCCCATTCCCCCAATGCACCAATGCACTTCCAGAGTCACCCTGTTCAAAAGAAAATAAAGTTAATAGCTATCATCGTGGCCGTTTACTATTCACCGTTTGCTTAAAAAGATCTTGTAGTGTTTCTATCTATCGAGTCTCACGTGGACAAGAAGTGGTTTGGTAGGTAACTGTCAGTTTCTCCTGACTTGTCAATGTCATCCGCACGTTTGGGTGGGAAGACGACGGGGGATTCGAGTTTTGACATTTTTTGAAACAACTTAAAGCACTTTTATTTTATTAGTTTTTCTTGTGTTATTGTGAATATTGTTGTTTAATTTTGGTGGAAATTTAACCAATAATACATGGGTCGTAACATAAAGTGTGAGCCATTAGAATAAATGTGTGTAAAGTGGTTTCTCTGAATGTGAAAATACGTTTCAGGTTTTGAAACAAAACAAACGACAGCCGACTTGACGAAGACTTGACTTGACTTATATATTATTTCAAATTCATCACTTGACACTGGCAAAATTGTCTGTCGAAATGACGGACAAAGGCCATTATTTATGAGAAAAAAAGGTACACGAGTTTTGACATTTTTTGAAACGACACATAGCACTTTTATTTTAATAGTTTTTCTTGTGTTATTGTGAGTATTGTTGTTTAATTTTGGTGGAATTTTAACCAATAATACTTGGGTCGTAACATAAAGTGTGAGCCATTGGAATAAATGTGTGTAAAGTGGTTTTTCTGAATGTGAAAATTCGTGTTAGGTTTTGAAGAGAAAATCCACCATTTTCTTTTCAAAACAAACGACAGCCGACTTGACAAATGACTTGACTTGACTTATTTGTTGCAATTTTATCACTTGACATTGGCAAAATTGTCTGTCGAAATGACGGACACAGGCCATTACTGAAGAGAAGAAGAAGAAGAAGAATGAGAAAAAGAAGAAGACGAGTTCGAGAATAGAGCCATAGAGAGAGCCGAAGAACACGTGAAGGACAGACGTACAGATGGAGCCCAGTTTGGTGTAACTTTGGGTGTAACAGTGAGCCAGTGATATAAAGTCCAGGACTTAAAAGATCTTAGCACAATTTCAATAAGCAACCTATTTACGTGGGAATAAAGATAAGTACTTACATGGCACATCCCATGTCCGTATGAGTGGAAGGTGCAGATTTCCATATTGTAGTCTATAGGCGGAGGAGGCCACAAACCGACTGAAACTTCAGCCATCAACTGCTTACACTGGTCTTCATGCATAGTCTGCATGTGCAGGATTTGGAGGTGATCAGGTACGTTGCCCCAAAACTGAAGACATGAAATTTTCAATCAAACCTAGGTCAAAGATCACACCTAAGTATTAGGGTCCGTGGGTCATTACCAATCAGCCCAAATAAGTCTTTTCCTGAATAATGGATCTCCTCTATTGATTTCCAGAAAGAGCCACATTCTTTTCCATCCACTGACCTACTGCGATCTTCAATGCAGTCAGTCTGTCATATGACTTTCACAGGCTTTTTATGATTGAATTCACCAGAAATTAGGCCTTTACATCTATTTAAAATGATTTATACAGTGTCAGGAGGCAACCTATGCCTACACATAACGGACACTGTAGTGCCTGGGACAATGTTCAGATGGAGTAGGCTTACCCAGCACCTATACCATCCATTCAGCCTTGCCAGCCATATCCACAGGAAAGACAAGATCAATACGTGCGGAAATTAGTTATGAGATATTAATAGTTACCCTTTCCGTGCCCCATCCAGTTACAAAGCAAGCGACTCCACCATCCACCTGGTTTTTGTGCATACGGATTGGGCGAACTTTTTGGTTAATTGAAAGTGCAAACTTTAATGTTAGCACTCCAACATCGCATTTCAGGGTAACCGGGTTGTAATCAGGGTGGTTTTTATAGGTTAAGAATGAGACCTTGATTCCACCTCGATTCCAGGTTTGAGTCCCAACTACGCCATGGAATGTGCTGGAAATAGGTAAATTAATTAAATAAAGTATATTTTCGTGACTGTTTGAATGAAGGGAACACGATAGGAAATGATAAGCTATTTGTATTTTATTTGCAGTCACTGGAGACTTTATTATGCTGGTCGACTTCTCAAATGTTATTTTTTATAAAAACTCACAACTATTTCCAGCACAAAAAAAATGTTTTCGGACGATAGCAAAACATGCAATGTCTTTTGGAATTGTTAACCATGAAGATTCAATGAGTACCAGTGGTCGTGCAATAAACAGGTTACGAATTATCTACTGAGTAGCTTCAAAGGATTCCATTTAGAGTTCTAAAATCTAGTAACAGGTCTAAAAATAAGGGATACCTCAGCAAGTTGCCGTTCCTTTCCACAAAAGAAGTGATGCAGTGAGCTGCAGTCACCACATGTCTTAAGGTAATGATAGATGCACCGCACACAAAGGATATGAAAAATTCACCGATGACAAGTGCCGTCATATGGGGAGAGCTGCCATAGGGGGCCAATGTTCCCCCCACTATGCGAGAGTCGAAGTACTGAGTGAAATTTGCTGTTGGACTATCCAGAGGTAACGCTGAAAATAATAAAAAAATATGTGACTACTTTTCAATAAAACGTTGACAAGTTTAAGTTGGCTACTTATTTAGTTAGAAGGTACTTTGTAACTAAGTCTTTGCAGAGTCATGCATTGACTCCTCGCTCTAAGTAAAACTTGTATGTGCTTAGTTGAAGTTATTAATGCGACGATTCTTTTTAAGCTTGCCACTTCTACTCATTGCCTTTTCATTTCCAAGTTCTTACCCATTGACAAATGGCCCAACAATATCAGACAAGAAATAGTTATTAGAGTCATTTTTTTACACTGAAGCAAAATTGCAACTGATGCATTTGCTATTCGTCTAGATTATTTATACTTAATTTAAAAGATCCCAATCGAAAAATAGGTTGATGAACTAATTTAAAAAGTGCTTATAATTCACTGACCTAATTAGTTTGTCAACGATTTGGTATCTATATATTTTGATTAAATATTGTTGTACCTACAAATTCTTTTGTACTTTCAACATAAATATTTTATCCTCTGACCTTAAACAGCTGGCTGCCGACGACACGGGCCGCGGCGAATCGTTATCGGTCGTGTTGATAAAATTTTTGGATCTATGAAAAATACAAACATACCCAAGATTAAATTTACATTGTGCACAAAGGATGTGGTTTTGAACTCCGCAGTAGAACAAAATAACTATAGAGTTATCGATCTGAGCCCCGAGTCCGTGCATTTGTTTTGACTTTTGACTCGAGTATGGCACACGCAAAAGCATTCGCAAAGCGAGACATTTTGTTGGGAATTGTGCAAATCTCCCGCTAGAGGCGCTTATGCGGTGTTCAATTTGCGAATGCGTTTGCGTGTGCTATAGTCAAGTCGAAAGTCAAAACAAAATGCACAGACTCGGGTCCCTGACCAAGAAATAGCTATAGGATTCTGTAGTACTGAAAGCTTATAGCGTTCGTTCGATATAGATACCTACGAGAACCTAGTGTCTAGACAAACCTTACCTAGGCTTTAAGGCGCTATTTAGTTTATGATATGTGTAATATTTTATAAATAATAAATAAATAAATAAAATAAATATAAAGTTTTCATCAGTATCATTGTGTTACTTTTATAAAACTCAATGTAGCAGATCTTATAAGATTTTCTTAGTCAATCTAGAGCGAATAATAGAGTGACTTATTCAGGATTACATTTTATGACATGAAACCAAATTACTTTTTTGTGTTAGCAATAAATGAGTCCATTATTATTTTTGCTATTCTTTTTTTAATTTTCTCAGAAGCTTAGGTACCTATTTACGTAACAATAATAAGACGAATTGCTTTTATTATTTTGTTCATCAAACATCACATAAAATATAATTAAGAAAATGGACTAAATAATTTAAAAACAAAAGGAACACCGCTAACATAGAGATAAGAATAATGTTGTTTACCACCAAGTACCTACCTACTTTTAGATTCTGGAAAACTCGAAGTTTTCTTTCTCAGACTGTTGGACGCTTGAATTACGAGTACTTACTTACATTTTTTCGTTTGTTATGGATGAACAGTGTAAGTTTTGGCTTCAATCCAAACGGATTAATTGCTTTTTACCTACTCTGTCAAAGCCTCAGCTGACAATGCACAGACACGCGGAACAGACAACAAAAACCAATAACTGCTATATTTGGTTGTTGTTTACGCAATATTTTGTTTTTTTTTGTGTCTAAGTGAAGATACAGGATGGGGCTAGCTATTACCAAGCTGATAAGACAAATAGACTGGAAAATCTGTCGTCCCTTTTCGTTAATGTGTCGCATTTATACAGCCTAATGTAGATAACCGGTTACTCAATCAAGTATTGACCTAGGATCGACATCTAGCACCAGTTTTATGTTTAAAATCCAATGTCAAAGGTATAAGGTATTATTCAGAACAGAACTATGATTTCAGTCCATTTGTATTTGCTAAGTTGACTCTGATTAAATTATTGAAATTCTTTTTTTCACTATTTTCTGTCGCATCCTTGCGCATCCTCGGCTTTTACTTCAATCCAATAATAGCTAAACCATCACTAGCGGATCTAAGATGGAAGAAGCTAGTTGGCTTAGTTCAGTTGCAAACCGATGTTAAGGTGTATTACTCCACAAATATGAACCTGGTTAATTATTGAAACTTTTTCCCATCAACATTTAAGAATGATGTTGACGCACAACTACCGTTTGAGATCGTACAAACGTGTGCTCGTTCAGACACCGGATCCAATAATGCAGCTAAACCGTTACTCTATCAAGTATGGACTATCAATGTTTAACTTCCGTGACTGATCGCTTATACTAACACCGGATATGACCACGCAGAGCTTATGCTATTACTATTTTGTTGATTTTGACCAGGATACAAATACTTTGTTAGAGCAAAAATACCTTTATTTCAAAAGCACTGTATTATGCATCGATAGCATCGATAAACCCGTAGTAAAGTAATTGTAGTAAAGTAGGAATATAATTTATCCATACTTAGATCGTAAGTTCTAAGTATGGATAAATTATATTCCCATTTGAGTAAATATGGAATTTTCTATTGTTATAGCAAGTAAATAAGTATTCCGACAGTGAATTATCCAATCAATTAAAACTTGTTTTATAGATATTGACGTTATTTTCATTGGTTACAAATTAACTTAATTTATTTATAATAAGTTCTTTAAAATCATTTACTTAAGATTCTTTCTACAGTTTTGAGTAGTAATAGGTTAGTAGGTATGTTTTAAGTAAGGTATGTTTGAAAGTTCATAGCTAAATAAAACCATTGAGTAAGTAACTATGGAATAGAAAGCTACTTCACAAAGCAAAACTTTCATAAAGAAAACCTTGTCTGAAACAAAATTCAAAAGAAAAAAGAAAAGTGACGTCACGAACCTCGAGTACGAACATACGGTCCTTACAATTTTTTTGCTTAGTAATATATTATACCTACCTTCATACCTACTTACCTATTTATGATTTCCTACTCCTGTCATGTACACTTTTGTATAAATAAATGATTTTGTATTTGTATTTGTATTTGTAATTCAACGGCTTCGCGTAGTTTCAAAAGTAGCAGAAGTTACCATCGAGATCATATACCATAAACTGTCAATAAAGAAGGATCAAAAACATTCGAGATATATTCTTCTCACGAGTTTGTGGTTTGTCTCTAATCTTTGCTTTTCTAAGAATTTGAAACTGTATTTTTATGGTATAGCCACTTTTTTCCACTTACCTACGTATGTAGGTATAGGTACCTACTTAGTTTTTTGTCGTCAGGTTTTTGTTTTTTTTATTTAACTCACACGTGCCACTAAATTCGCGTCTCTAATGAGACCTATATCGGAAATAAAGAGTTATTTATACGTTTTTTATTACATAGGTACATTCAATAATCTTAAAACTTGAACATCACGAGACGTCACCAGATTTCTAGAGAATCCTTGCAGAGTAGGAACGTCAACTTTTGCTTTGATACCGACGTGATATCCAACTTGTCAAAAGAGTTGTGAGGTGTTGATCGATTGCCTCAACTCAAAATTAACTTGAGGTATTTCTTTGACGCTCACAAATCTGTGATATGATTAGGATTAAAACTTTTTATAGCTAGACTAGCCGTCGCCCGCGGCGTTGCTCGCATTCTAAACCCTTTAGAGTGCGACTTTTCAAAATTCCTTTCTTAGTACCTACGCTATATAAGGATCCCACCCTCCAAGTTTCATACCTCTATAGGACTTATAGTTTAGGCTGTGCGTTGGTTCTAAGTCAGCTTCAAAAGAGTTTTAGGTATAAATATTGATGATGATTGATTTGTTGAGAAATTCTGGTAGAAAAGCAGAGCTCTTTGAAATTATCAGTTTAGTCGATGCTCAAAAATATTCCACCGAAAACCTATGTAGAAATATTGCAAATCAATAATCCTTATTTAGGGCTTTGTATAAAACAGCGGAACAGTAATCGAGTCATAAAGCTAATACCACTTCCGATTCTCAAACAATTTCGGGAGTCCGTGGGGAATAACGAAAACCGTAAAAAATTACGAGTTTAATGAGTAACTTTGTCCCACTCCGATATTCTCGACTACCACAGAAGTGAAAATAGTAATAGCACGCTGAAGTCTCACTGTCACTAGGGTAAGCTTTTTGGAGTCTTGAACACAAAAATTTGTAGTTTTTGTGGAAGATACTAATTTTAAGAATTGCGATGTTTAAGGATTCTAATTCATGCAGCTTATCTGGAGCAGTTTGATTACTCCCTGTTCTTGTAGCTTTTTTGTGATGATATTCCGCTTATTAAATTAAAACGAATTTATCTATACACTGTGTGTTTGTTTGTTCGCGGATCACGCCCAATTTCAATGAAACTTATATCATTCAGAAGCCCTTTTTCCGGTTTTAAACATTTTATATTGAAATCAAAGACGTGGATTCTTAGATACAGCTTGAATTTTCTAAACCAAAAGCAGCCATTTGCTATGAGGTTCATCGTATGCTGGTGACAGATATTTTGGTGGAAAGTTTTGCACGTCACGGACATCAGCTAGTCTCAAAGAAAAATCTAAAAAAAATTATCATAGTGGCATAAGCACGTTTGAGTGCTCGGTTAGACTGAATACAAAGTTTGCTATTACGATATTGCCAAGTTTTTCCTATTCAATAAAAGGAATAGCTAGAAGTTTGGGGTGCTTTTTTGTATTGATATTGTAACGGTCCAGAAGGTCTGCACACGTTCTTCGGTTATCCCACAAATTATTTAGTTAATTTAATCTTGATTTAGCCAGATTCGGTTAATCTTCAGCAACCGATATCTCAGTCAAACAGCATCTGAAGCATTCAATGACTTCATAGTAATTAGTATGAATAATAATAACTAGGCGAATTAACCTGGAAAGGTTCATTAAAATAGAAAACATCGATGTTCAAAGATTAGGCAATGTTAAAAGAAAATACAGTTTCAGGAACCAAGTGTAGGTAACTTATGTCAGTAGGAAGCTTTTACATTTAGAAGTAAGTATATTTGTAGTAGGTTATCTATACTCACTGACGTTCATTATTTAGCAGTAATTCGCCTAAGGGCTTGAATTACAATGGCGTTTTGGTGTTTGCTCTCATAAAAATATCAGGCGTTTTCCCTCGAGAAATATTCTATTAAATTAGTAAATCTAGATACTCCTGAGAGTTGGAAATTGAATAATATGGTAGTAGATGATTTAAACTATCTATGTTTTGAGTTTCATCTAGATTGGCTTCTTCATTGGGACGTAGTAGGATATTTAAGATAAATACTATATGAAAACGAATCTTAGAATGTAGGTAAATTCAAGGAAAGTAGATACAGGCTATTAGTATCCCTAGACATCGTTCTACATCCTGAGAAAAGTCTAGAATCTAAAGTAACATCCAAGAAAATTACAACATCAGCGCAAGAATAATTATACCTATGAACTAACTAGGTACCTATACTTTGAGGTATATGCTAACATTATGGAAGTCGACGAGATGATGGAGGGCACCAGATGGTTGTTTTGATACTATTTGGAACCTACCATGTGGAGGGCACCAGATGGTTGTTATGATACTATTTGGAACCTACCATGTGGAGGGCACCAGATGGTTGTTTTGAGACTATTTGGAACCTACCATGTGGAGGGCACCAGATGGTTGTTTTGATACTATTTGGAACCAACCAAATGGAGACGACGATACTAACTATTAAGTGGATGTGGCGGCGGTGACCATTTAGTACCCTGGTATAAAAGGTAGAACGAGTGGTAGGAGGGCTCTTTTTGCTTGTGCGGATCTCTAAATGTAAAGTCATAAGTGTTGATTAAATTTTAGATTTTCAGAGGAAAAAGAAGTTAGCTAGGGTCAAGCAGATGCTAAAGGAGTGAGCGAGAATCAGGCAGTCGGTCTTGGATGGACTTAGGTCCATTGCACATGTCTTGAGCAAAGAGGATTGCTAAATATTGTGCGGAGACTGACTGGTTGATACCTTGCATTTTTATAAGTGAGTCAAGCAGATGCTATAGAAAGGTTTCTTTTCTAGCTAGGAGTGAAGCTAAAATCATTTTCTAAATTTAAACATTTTCTATAATTTTCCTTTTGTTAGGCAAGTGGAAAACCCTGGTGAGTACCGTACAAAGGTGTAATGTAGGAATTAATTGTTTTAATTTAAATTAATTACTTATTTTATTGTGTTCTTGAAAGTCTCCTTAATTCTTTGCTATTTTAATTTACTTAGATTACCTTTTATTAATGCATGCAATAAGTTCTTCTATACTGAATAGATCCTTTAGAGTTTATAAATTAAATTATATCAGTTTAGCTTAAAGTAGATTACACCTTTATTTCATTTAGAAATCCAGTGGTTTATCTGGTGAGGTGGGAAACTTAACGGTGCCATTACAGAAGCCTCTATGTTGATAGGTCCAGATACCTTGGATCGGGCTGGATGTTGACTATTCCTTTCATAGGGGTCAACACAGATCCTCAGGTTAGTTTGATCCTGAGCTCCGTCGTGAGGATATCAATTTCTGCGTATCACGTCATATTGACACTTACTTGTCTGAGAGCAGGATCATCTAATTTGAACCTCTATTTATATATGTATATGTACACACACTGAAGTATTGACCCTGGTCCGTCTTGAAGTCCAACCCAATCCCACCGGACAGATAGACACGCACACAGTTATAGGATTAGGACAAAGCCAAGGCTTACTACCTTGCATCCCCTCTTTAGAGTATTTAGGTAATCCATCATTGCACTTCGATGGACTACACACACGTTTAAATGTAAATATGAAGCTTGCTTCTAGACTTGCACTAAATTACACATTTAGCTAGAATAGGGGGAAGATAGGTACATAAATAGGACAGGGCGGGCATTTTGCAGTAGGGAGGTAGGAAGCGTCATCCTGTGCGAGATTCATGAAAGGATTCCATCATGAAGGAGATAGGAATTGTATCTAGGTATATAATTAGGATAAGGCGACATTTAGTAGTAGAGAGGTAGGAAGCATAATTCTGTACGAGTTTCATGAAAGGATTCCATCATGAAGGAGATCAAGGTAAGTCTTTGATTTTTAACTGTGTTTTGTTTCAGGTTCTCTCTAGAGTAGAATTCTAGTGTACAGATTAGTTTTGTACTTGTTCAGAGTAGATGCCTAATACAGACAGCAAGAAATGAATAAGCAGAGTTTTCTAGGATAACCTTAACCTTGTTCGATCCAAGTGTTATGTTCATTCGATAAATAACCTTCACTTAAGATAATTTAGGTACTTTCATTTACAGAACTATTTTATAGTGCTAGGTTTTAGGTATTATTCCTCCTAGGTTCATCATAGGCTGAAGATAGTAGGGATAGGACAGCCAAAGATCTGGAATCTGACGAAGACCAACATGAAGAAGGGAATGCAGAGGGGGGTTTTCAGGTTCAAGATTTCCTAGATATGTGGACCAGAAGAAGATTCATCGTGGGATTCTCCGAGATCAGAGATTTCTAGGTTAACTTTAACCTTGTTCGATCCAAGTGTTATGTTCATTCGATAAATAACCTTCACTTAAGATAATTTAGGTACTTTCATTTACAGAACTATTTTATAGTGCTAGGTTTTAGGTATTATTCCTCCTAGGTTCATCATAGGCTGAAGATAGTAGGGATAGGACAGCCAAAGATCTGGAATCTGACGAAGACCAACATGAAGAAGGGAATGCAGAGGGGGGTTTTCAGGTTCAAGATTTCCTAGATATGTGGACCAGAAGAAGATTCATCGTGGGATTCTCCGAGATCAGAGATTTCTAGGTTAACTTTAACCTTGTTCGATCCAAGTGTTATGTTCATTCGATAAATAACCTTCACTTAAGATAATTTAGGTACTTTCATTTACAGAACTATTTTATAGTGCTAGGTTTTAGGTATTATTCCTCCTAGGTTCATCATAGGCTGAAGATAGTAGGGATAGGACAGCCAAAGATCTGGAATCTGACGAAGACCAACATGAAGAAGGGAATGCAGAGGGGGGTTTTCAGGTTCAAGATTTCCTAGATATGTGGACCAGAAGAAGATTCATCGTGGGATTCTCCGAGATCAGAGATTTCTAGGTTAACTTTAACCTTGTTCGATCCAAGTGTTATGTTCATTCGATAAATAACCTTCACTTAAGATAATTTAGGTACTTTCATTTACAGAACTATTTTATAGTGCTAGGTTTTAGGTATTATTCCTCCTAGGTTCATCATAGGCTGAAGATAGTAGGGATAGGACAGCCAAAGATCTGGAATCTGACGAAGACCAACATGAAGAAGGGAATCCAGGGGGGTTTTCAGGTTTAAGATTTTTCTAGATACGCAAACCAGAAGAAGATTCATCGTGGAATTCTCCGAGATTTTATATTATCAATTACCTGCATTTTTACAAAGTTCTTTACCACTGTGTGCATGTGTGTTCTTCCTTATTTGATTCACTTGAGATATTGTGTATTTCTAGTACTTGTTTTATTTTCCCTAGAGTGTGGTGTTCAATTAATATTGCGTTAAACATTGGTAGTAAAGTGAGGTAAAATAATCTAACACAAAATATTAAGAAACTAAATAAGAGAAACCATTTGAAATACAGATATAATAAAGAACTAAAATAGAGCGAAACCGTTTAACTAAGAGTCTGCTTCATATAAACTATTAGAGAAGTTAGTGATTTAAACTTTAGAAAGTTTTATTAAACTACTTTAACCATTCCTACTTCTAGACACGGATTAGATAACAACAATGCCTAGCGAAGAATATTTTACTCTTACTTAGGTTTCATACCTTATACTCCTCAGTTTATAGAATTATAATAACTAATTTGATATTTAAGGATGCCTGTTCTTACATATGTGGTACATTTATAAGTACAGCTACTTACCTACCCTTTATTTACCAAGCGGTTACTACTTTAAGATATTACAACTAGAGCGTTAGGTAGTTTAGACCCTAGACTTAAAACTTTAGGACTTAAGAACTTTAGGACCTTTAACCTTTTAACTTGAACTTGAACTTTGAACTTTATCTTTGAATTTTAAACTTTAAAATTTTAGACTTTGAACTCTAAGTTTGAAAGACTTAAGCTCTTATAATCTAATCGCTAATTACCTTATTTTGCCTTCGTGGCGCAATTGGTTCTGGACGGAACAGTTGCCTGTATTATAGATACTGATAGTTATCATATCACATAAATTTTATCAGATTACCTTTATTGTTCAACTTAGAATTAAATTATAGTGAAGTCACTTAATAGTAACATATTGAGACAGCTTTAATAGCTCGCCCTTATATCTTTCAGATTCAGTAAAGTAAATATTAAATTTAAAGGAACAATTATTATTCCTACTAGTTTAGAAGTCTTGCATTTACTATTTGTTTGATAGTGACATTTAGCTTCAACCTTTGTCTTTTGTTGACCTGTCTGAGTGGTTTCTTCAACCTATGTTCTTAAAGGAATAGTTATAAAGATAAGTTTGTTCTTCTATTAAGGTCTGTACTTGATATAGTTGATCTTACTCTAGAGCGCGTGTCTTGTGGTTATTCTGAACTTATGGAAAAGGGATGATAACTGCCATCAGAGAGTTATATAGGTCTATTCTATCTAGTCTGATACCTAGTAATGTTCATGGCGTATGTTCGGTCTAGCTAGACACTTCCGATGTCAAAGTATCCTAGGCTGATTCAAGCTAGGGTATCTTTATATAGCTACGTTATGACCTTACCTACTTCATTGACTTTGTAACTTTGATCTAGGCTATCCAGAAAGACTAGTATGAAGGAACCATGAACTAAGAAGGTTATTTAATATTAGATTCACTATATTATGTTAGAGGTGGTTTTCTAACGGCTGCTTCTTTAAATTGCAGCATATTAAATCACACTTGTATGTGATTCCATGGACTGTCTTGACCTTGTGTAACATAAGTTGTTCAAAGTGAATATAGTTCCATAACCCTTTGTAATCCATAGTAGTGCTGATGTAGAATATAGATTAATGGAACAGTAAATAGAAATTACTTGTTTCTTTATTCTTATTCATACATCCGGAAAAGAATAGTGTACTATGAAGAGGAGGTTTTATTATGGTTATATGTGCATAACATATATACATAAGTCTGGTGTCGAGAATCACTGGCAGGCGCGGACGGTGGTGCGTCTTCCCTAACGAAACACGTTAGCTTCATAGTACACAATCTAGTATCTTCCTAGTAACAAAGTTATATACATTTATATTCTATGAAACTTTAGAATCATTTATATTATATTGGATATTAATTCTTACAAGTAGTTTCTTCAGTAGGAAATATAGCTTATTATTACATCATATTTCAACATACTTCTAACTAAAGTTTATACTTGATAAAACAAAATGACGTTTAGATCTTCAATTCTATATAAAATTCATGAAAGGTTTCCATCATGAAAAGGATCACTTTAATAACGATTCGTACTTACTTAGGATATCTTCTATCACTTCTAGTAATTCAGGATCTACATAATATGTACTTTTAATTATAATCTATTATATTTTCCTTACTAGGCTACAATAGCTTGTATGACTCTCACGACTAGGTTGACATCTACTTACGGTTATTTACAATTAGCAACGTTCAGATAGTTAATAGAATTAGGATCAATAGGAAACATTAATTTAGTATTAGGTAGTTTCGTACGTTAAATAAGAAGTCTCAACATAATTCTCTTAAAGTATCTGAGTTACTATCGGTTCATAATAGTAGGCGTCCTAATCACAACCACTATACGATCACAAGGCCATTAGAATAAGTTAGTTGATAAGTTAGTTATAAGTCATAAGATCAAAGTAATACAACAACAAACATAGGTAGTGAGTTAGGTAGGGTAAATAGTTATAAGTTTAGGTATAGGTTTAATATTAGTTAGTTAAGAAGGTTATTTAAGTTAAGTGGGGGGGGAGCGTTACAATATCTAATGCGCTCCAAGTATTTTTTGTATTTTTGCAGAGTTCTTTCTTAAAACTAGATAAAATGTACCTACACCAATCCATATGTTTCTGTTAGTCTTGCATTTTTGTCACTAGCTGTATTCATTTCGCAGTATACCATCACAAGACCTTTCAAAACAAAAGTGGTTTCATAAAGTATCCAAGGCGTGCAACTCACTTATAAACATAGCATTTTGCGCTCCCTTTTTGCGTGAATATAAAACCAAGTCTTTAAATAAATAAAGTGTTTATTACACAAAGAACATTTGCGTCGCTCAGCGGTCGCTGTGACGTGACCGCGACTATAGGGTAACCGCAGCCAGTGGGCAAAGTCCTTTATATTAATAATTTTATCTATCATCGTCAGCTGGAAGATGTCCACTAGTATAATCTACGGTGAATGTTTTTCATAGTTTTCAAACTGTTCAATTTTGCCCGTTTGAAAATTTTGACATAGGTAGCTATCTAATTTTTATGCAATGCACGTTAAGGTGGTATGATATATTTTAAAGGGAATATTCAGAAACATGTCCAAATATTTATTTGGTTCATGTCCATGTTTGCAGCTCCTGTAATTTATTTTTTCCTTTGTTGTTTTATGTTTTTTGTACCACGACCCTAAAATGAATTAGCTGGCGTTTCTCTTAAAATTTTAAATCTGAATGCCCAAGTTCGGCCATTGTTTTGCACAAGTTGTGTAGACTCAGTGTTGAGCAACTGCTAGCCACTTTAGTTGAATTCTTCGTAATTGACAGGATTTAAAGATTTTTGAAACAATGAAAGAACATTTTTATAGAACTTGAATTTATGGAGAGATTTAAGATTAAAACATGGCACTCTCGCGTGGCTGAATATAATACTTATAGTCCATGTTAAAACTGATAAATAATTAACAATGTGGCAAATAATTTAAATGAGTTAAGTATCAATAGAATAAACAACCTTTGTGGAACAGAACACCACCATCAACGCAGAGGTCATGATCATGCTTGTAACGGCGGTGACTTGAAATATGTGTGTGGTGTATAGTTACGATTATAACCAAAAATAAGATTACTTTAGCCAAGTGCAAACTAAACATAGTAGTGGATTGGTTATTTGCAAAAAATCTATCTCCGACACAAAACCAAACCAGTTTATAAGTGTAGGTAGGCCTAAATCTATATTTTTTATTTACTTTTATAAATAAAATTTTGAAGCTGACTTAGAATCAACGCACAGCCTAAACTATAAGTCCTAGAGGTATGACATTTGGAGGGTAGTATCCTTATATAGTGTAGGGGTGCACTAAGAAAGGACTTTTGAAAAGTAACACTCTAATAAAGGGTCTATTTAGATTAGAACGCGAGCAACGCCGCGGGCGACGGCTAGTCTATAAATAAAGCTAAAATGAGAGCCGGTAAAAAGAAATATTCGTTCCTTAGCTTATCGATAGGGGAACAGGATTTTACTCGTAAGAAGACGGAATAATATCGACGCAAAGTAAAGTTAGATTTATTGCCATGAAGCGCATGCTACTTTTATCTAATCAGTCCATGCGAGACGGGTAATTTGAGGACTATTTGTCTTTGTCTGCAGACGGTTCTGTTGGTTGTGGAACTGTTCCAAAGAGAAGTTTGTTTACTCGACATAAAGCAGTACAGACCGGAACAGAAAGAGGTGCCTATCTAGACAAGTTCAATCTAACCACGACTGGATATTTGAACATGGTGGGTTACCTTACATTACACCATACACTCATTTGATTACCTAATAATAGGTTCTTTTTGTACCAAGACTCGAAAAATAAGTTTTATGATTTGTGTAAGTATGTATTTCCACAGGTTTTCCTAATGTGCAAAGTTTTTAATGCACACCAGAAACTATACCTGTATATCTAAGCCTTGCTTTTATTATACCTAGTTTGTCATACATAATAAATAGTCGCTAGAGTTACCGATGTCAAAGAAATACCCTCAAGCAACATTCTCGGAGAACGTGATTGATGGAATCGGATGCACACATTCATCATAGGAAACTGAGGTTACTTAGGGACTTCATAGCTCAATACCTATTTGATATGAAGACGGATGATAGATGCCTTTCTTTTTGATAGGTATTAGATTTTGGATGCATTATTAGCATGAATGAAGAAATCTTGTCTAATAAAACCCTGTCTATCTTTGTTGCCTGATGAGGAAGATTACTGCTATTGCGTTGTTGAATATTTATAATAAGCTCAAGTATAATAGGTAATACATAAAAAATCATCTATAAATTATTTGCAACGGTTTGTAGATAGCTCAACTGTTTCATGTGTATTTTGTAAACACTGTGAATATTGTTCATACTGTATTAGTTGTAATTTTCTTTACAACTTACAATGGTTCTAATAAATGTCATAAAAAGATATAAAGTGGATCAATGTAAGCAATAAGCGGTCTGAAAGCTTCTTGTTTATATTTTTTTACGTCATTTTGTACTTGGAAAATTACTTTAGTAGCGAAGCTTTTTGCTTTTTCCCTGCTCGGATTCTCCCTAAAAAGCAGTGTCATCGATAAAAATAAGTACAGAAACAAGCTAAAAGGGACATGACCCTACACTGACATCCTTTTATGAACTCATGCCTCATTTATTAAAGGGGAGTGACTGGTCGGAAGTAGAACCTGTGTTTGCAAGTAAACAAAAGAAGGGGGCAGCTTCGGTAGGTCATACTTGTGTCGTAAGAGCGCTTCATTATTAAGTAACGCCATCTCTCGTCAAATAAATAATGAGGTTTGGATGTTTTGCTATTGCTCTTTTTCGCTTAAAAGGTTAAGAATACAATTACATACATTATGAATGCAAAAAATATTCAAAACGGGTTTTATAGCGTTTCGTGCGTTAAAATTTGAATATGGTTGCAGTTCGTGCGTTACCTTTCTGGCTACCTACCTAAGCTACATCTTACTAAAAAATACACCATTGTGTATTATGTGATACTTAGTAGGGTATCTTGATATTTGCGGAAATAGAGAAAATGTTGCGAAAATTCACAAAGAAAATGAAATATTCAGTCCAAAATATTTATTCAGCTTTTCAGCTTTCACAAAATCCAAGTTTACTTTGAAAACTATATAGTTCGATAGAGTGGTTTATTTTTCTAGCAGTAAAGTAAAGCCGAGTTGCGGTCGCGTATGAATAACTGCGTCGCTTTTGATAAACTTTTAACGATTTATGATAGGAGCACTGACGTACGGAGTTTTCTATTTGCTGTTGATCCGCTGTGCGACGATGCAATTTAAGTTTATCGCCGTTTGTTCGGTACGAGAGATAAATAATACATTTCAGTACGGAAACTAAGAAAGTTATATATACACCTGAATTTGTACTACGTAAGCTCTTCGACCAACAGAAACTTGTCTTATACCATTCGGAAGCCCTTTTTCTGGATTGAAACATAGGCTATATATTTTATTGAAATCAAAGACGTGGATTCTTAGATACAGCTATGAACTCTCTAAACCAAAAGCTGCCATTTGCTACGAGGTTCATCGTATGCTAGTTAACAGATATTTTGGTGGAAAGTTTCGCACTCGAAACGAAGTCGCAAGTATCAGCCAGTTATGAATAAAAATAATTATGATTGATATTTTTCTCGTACACCTCTCATCTACGATCTTGTACAACTTACCTACCTTTCATAAAGGAACGCATGCCAACTATGTGCAGCTTCAATTTTTATGTGAAAACACTGAAAACATTAACTAGGTGGATATGCGACCAACTTTGCGTGGCTGTCTTCCAGCAAATATTTATGTACTGCTCCGTAGTTTGCTGAAACCACAAAGTAGAACGTGAACGTGCATACATCAATATTTAGATAGGTAGGTAACTAATCTACTTGCACTAAATATTTACTGTAAAATAGAATATTAGTTGGTAAAACTGGACCTGTCCGTAATCAAACCTAGTTACAGTGCCTTGATCACGAATAAATGTGACAATTGCAAACGTATCGCAACGCTAGCGCATCCGAGATACACTGCGCGGTGACACTACAACGGTTGGCAGTTGAGCTGGCATTGACGCGCAATATAACTCAAATACAAATATAACTCGCCGCGCTAACGCAGCGACGCGGCTGTCAGTTTTTTTCGTGATAGTGGTACAGTTTAGTATTGGTACTTGCCTAACCCTATAGTTTTATAACCTTGACTACATCTTTGACGAGCTAATAAACTGAATTTTACTTTATTATAATTTTTTTCCATGCTAATATCAAAGGCATTTTCTTGCCTCGTAGAAAATGCAATATTAATTTTTTATATAATTTTTTGCAAAGCTTCGATATCATAGTGAACTAAATACTAGCGCATAGCAACATGTGTCAAATTCCTCTAATAATTATATTAATCTTAGGTTTTTCTGAATGTGAAAATTCGTGTTAGGTTTTGAAGAGAAAATCCACCATTTTCTTTTCAAAACAAACGACAGCCGACTTGACAAATGACTTGACTTATATTATTACAATTATATCACTTGACATTGGCAAAATTGTCTGTCAAAATGACGGACAGAGGCCATTAATGAAGAGAAGAAGAAGAATCAAAAGATTCTGCGACAAAAAACTGTTTAAAAATATGACAGTGTTATCGTTTCTGTAAATTATCGTAAAAGCGGGTTGGTTTTACGTAAATTGTTTTAAACGGCGCTTTTGGGGTCGTATCATAAATTTTAAGCTGTGTTTTATGGATCGTCTATACATTTTGCTGTAACACGTTTAAATTAATATTTAAGCCTATGGAAAAAAGAAAATAATAATGTTGTAGGTTTATATTTATACTAACAGCATTACCTATACCTATAGTAAAGACAACCACAAAATGGGGTCACTTATGAGAAATGGTTTGCATTAGAGATACTTTATTGCTGGTACGGTTGATCCCAAAATTATTCTTGGACCCCGATCAGTGAGATCTGATGGGGGTAGTCAGAAGCACGTTCAGTCATTCAATGATTCAACAACTTAATTACTTTTATCTAGTACTTTAGTAACAACAAACCTGATTGTATTGTATAAGCCTTGAAAGAGTTCAAAGTCTAAACAACCTTTTTGCTATAACAGCAAAAAGGTCATTTGAACTTTGAATTATGGCCACGTTTTTAAGCCAGTTTGAAAGCAATTTATCAGCAAATGATTCGACATCGACTGGTCGACTTTGATCGACAATTCGACTCTCTATTATGAGCGTTTTCACTTTAGCCAACGCGATAGCGATAATGTTATCAGAAATGTTTTACATACAATTTTATCGATGGCGCTGATTGTAATATTATGTGTCATAAAAATTTACGTCCTACTAAGTGAATGCACTTATAATGTACCTTTTACGACGTCCCAAATACGACGCACCAGTTCTAAATGTTCAAATTATCGGCGCGGAACAATGACCAAATCAATGCTTGGGAATTCAATCGCTTATTATTTTATTCTTAATCTTGTTTACCAATTAGATAAAAAAAAACAATCTTGCACTCGCCATAAACATAAAATAAAGTGGTTTGAGTTTTATATCTGTGGTTACGTTTTTGTATAAAAGAGTCATTATTTAAATTACCCTGCCCCGAAGAGTATTTGATTAATTTAGTACTCTAATGTAGTAGGTAGGTACCCCAACGATGGGGTACTATTAATAACCCACAACTGACAACAGCAGATAAGGATACCTCGCATAATAAGGGTCGGTGGTAGGTATTACCTAATTATCGTTACGGGCCAGTGGGAAGAAAAACGAGAAGGTTGAGCGGGGTAATGAAACCGGTAAGTTCCGGTACGGTTTAATAGACTCGTCAGCGGTTTCTTTGAAAAAGTGAAACACGGACCGTAAAAACCGTGTCTCACATTTAATTTTGTTCAATATTTCAAAACTTTAACGAACTTTGTTTTTGGAGCTTGTCATTTACTTAAAATTCATGTGCTTACGTAAATCTGTACGTAAACAATTATTTTGAGGAACATTTTGTTTTCAAGTGAATCAAGTTTTTCGCTGAAAAAATATGTAAAAGTAATTAACAACTGAAAGTCTGTGGTTTTTTGTAAGTAAAATAAACATGTTTTTTTTTATAAACAACTAACAAAATGTAATGTACACTAATGTACAGGTCTTTTTGATAAAAAAAAAACAAAAGTACTGGTTGTTTTGCTAAATAACTTTGGGGGTAGCTTTACAAGATTTTAACATTGTAAAGTGGGTTTAGATGAAATATCCCATCATCATAAAAAGAAAACATTTCACACAAAAATGCGAGCCAGCAAAACCTCCCGATTTTATGCTCGAAGATCTAAATCCATGCACCGTATATTTCTTTTAATCTTATTTTCGCTGACGTTGATAGATGAAGTTCGTACCGCAATCGCAATGCACTAGTCATGTTTGAGATGAAAATGAAATATCGGCTGTAAAATTCGTTTTATCTGTAATGGACGGTGATGAAAACTCTTTACTACACACTCTGTGATTAAATTTTCATGGTAAAATTATGGAAAATGGTGGAAAATTTCTGTTTTTCCACTTAGCAATATAAATAAAACTATTTTGGTAACACTATCATTATTGAAGTTATTTTATTAATTATATTTATAGCATTTTTACAAAACTATAGCATTATTCAAACACGTTGTGAGCGTTTTGCGTAATGTTTTTTGGGGTTGTTTATTAGACTTATTTGTACTTATCGAAGTCTTTTTTGACTGACTATCATAAACTCAGATGTAGGTCAACGACTGAGAAAAACAATATTTCTGCTACAACAGTACCTACCTATACCTCTGTTCTAGGTATTTTCATAATTAATAAATAAATAAATATTCACGGTCACTTAACACAACGCCCTCTAGTCCCAAATTAAGCAAAGCTTGTACGATGGAAACTAGATGGCTGATAGAATACATACATACATTTTTTTTGTAAATACATACATAAAATACATAGAAACACCCAGACACAGAACAAACATCTATGTTTACAATACACAAATGTGTTCTCGGTGGGGATCGAACCCACGACCCACAGCACGGAAGGCAGAGCTACTACCGACTGAGCCATGACGCCTGTCAAATTCAATTCCAAATTATTTAACACTAAAGCAGCGATTTCTTATCTTATGACCGAAGTAAGTTAATGTCATACATACAGCTGAGAATACATCACGCAAGAAAACTATTTAGGCTCAAATTCTCGAAAACGTTACGTGCGGTGTCTTGGTTTACAGGAATTTAGCCTCAAACTTCACAAATTCTGAGTGAACTCAAAAAGGTGACCCCTTTTTCACGACCGAACTGCAAACTACCCGACCAACATTAAACTAGTTAATTAAGCATCAAATTCCAGGCCATGCTAAGTATCTTCTGATCGTGACCCTTTATCCCTTTAATAATGTGCCCGATGTGGCACCTGATACTTAGGGTACGAGTTACCTGGTTGCTTTGTTTAAATACATATGTTGTAAAAAAACAATCTGCTGTAATGGAGACGCATATTTTGTGTTAGTGTCTACCTACACTATCATGTTGTTAATTTTTAAGTTTTCTTTGTATTTGTATTAATAAATTATTCTTTTATTAATAAATTACTCTTAATTATTCTTAATCTAGTGTCTAAAGACGTATTAAGACATATTGGGCAAATACCTATGGGGCAAATAGTACCTAAACACTTCTGAAATTAATATATTCTTTCATCTGTTATCCATCACGAAACGAATATTATATTTCTAAAAGTAATATTAAAAATAGACGTAAGTATAAAGCAATAGGCTAAAATTGCATCATTAACTGTCCAACTTCCCGTAAAACGGTAAAACTACAACCTTCATTAAACGTATGGGACGGCTCTAAACTTTGACCTGACAGTAAATGAACTAGTTAAAACATTTCAATTAAATCACAGATAAGTAAATAAATTACTCTGTATTACTTTTACACGAGGGTGTATGCTATGATAATATTTTGTACTTTTCCTTACAGCCCTCTGATTGCCTAATTGCGGTACCATAAGGTTTTTTTTTGACAAATTACAATGATTTACCGGTCGCTTAATTCCGGTAAATTCTCACTTGTATTGCATTTTTTCAGATTTTGACAGACTTCGATGATAACAAAAGATGAAACCATAACCCCGCAGACTAAACGTTGGTAATGGTTCCATCATAGTCAAAGGTTTCACGTGTTGAGTTCTAAGTCTTTATTACCTGAAATAGAGATTTTTTACATTTTGTTTGAATGCGTGCGTGGGTTCGTATTATTTCCAAATAAAGAAAAGAGAAGACCCAACTTACCAGATAAATAGTTCGCCAAAGTCTCAATATAACCGAAAGGTATTAAAAATTGAATGGCGTTGCAGAACCGGTATTGGCCGTTCGCTTTGCTGCAAAACCGGGCTCGATTTGGAGCCACTACCAATGGTACGGATTTGTGATAATAGCTTTTGAGTACATAAGTACTTAATACCATACCTAATAGTTATTTTAGATGCGTTGAAGCATTTCATATTCAACTTTAATCACATACAAAAACGATAATCATAATTACCTATTAAAATTATAGTATTTGCAGATATATAATGTCCAATTATATATCTACAATGTATGTATTTACAAAAAAAAAATGTATGTATGTATTCTATCAGCCATCTAGTTTCCATCGTACAAGCTTTGCTTAGTTTGGGACTAGAAGGCGTTGTGTTAAGTGTCCGTGAATATTTATTTTTATTATTTTAATTACGGATTTCAGTCATAATGTCGGGTGTATTTACCATTATGTATTTCACAAAAAAATAATCTATCAGCAACCTAGTTCCCATAAAACCGGTTTTGCTTAGTTTGGGACTAGAAGGCGCTGTGTGAAATGTCCATGAATATTTTTATTTTTAATGTTCTGACAGTAGACAGCCAACGGCTGAGTGTAGAAAGAGTATCTTTAAAAATAAATTTTAAAATAAATGGGTACATAAAAATACCATTACGTACCAACAAATTGTCCGGCACACCGTCGTCAAAGTTTACCTTGATGTAGGTAAAAATGTTTGTTTGTTATTTCACTAAGGAGACTAAAAAAAGTTGGCCCCGAGCCCCTAAGGACCTTCGTCCGTCACTCAAGCAACTTTGCATCGTTTAAATTGCTAGCAAAAATGTCCCATTTCTTAAAATTACTTTAAAACACAATTCACAAACATCTCTTGTGTATAAAAAAAAAAAAGCTCGCTTACTTACGATTTTAGAATTTTATTCACCGACTAGCCGTCGCCCTCGGCGTTGCTCGCGTATTAGACCTTTTAGGGTGTAACTTTTCAAAATTCCTTTCTTAGTGCACCCCTACACTACATAAGGATACCGCCTTCCAAATTTCATACTTATGATTTAGGATGTGCGTTGATTATCAGTCAGCTTCAAAAGAGTTTTTTATATTATTATATTGATATAAAATAATTATGCTATTAGAAAATTGACTTTGCGTTATTTTCCATACAGAGTTTAGTATAAGTATTCTCCTGCGATTGTAACTACAAACAGGGACAAGAGTAGTATAGATGTCTAGTGTCTAGGTTATTTAGCGTTCATAGAGAATATTAATATAAATGGGTTTGATCACTGATACGAAAATAAAACAAACTATCAATTCTAGAACATTATTATTGTTGTGGTTCTTGCTTCTTGCTATGTGGCTAGTAAAGAGTAAACTGTATTGCGGTCGTATTGAGGTAATCTCTAAGGAAACAAGGCTATGGGAAAAGTAATAAAGTGCCATGCTTTCTCATTATGGACCCCACAAATGAATTAATTATCTAGCAAAGTATACAGCATAAAACCTCTGATGAGAATGGGTTTAGCAACAAATTACAATCAGCTACTGAAACTTGTGGCCACTATGTGATGCTGATTGGGAATAATATTTGAAAAGTCAGTGTGACCACACTGTACTGAAGGTGGTTCCTGTACGGGAAATGGGTTTAATGTAATGTGGTCTAGTGGGTTTAGATCTTCTTTTGTTGTGGGCGGAGAAAGTGAGCAAGCAAAACAAAACACAATCAGTTATCACAGTGCGGGTTTTGTTGGTAAGAACACAGAGGATCACTCCCGAAGCTCTCAGTATTTACGCAAAACCACGGCGCGCAATATACTCGCTCAGCCGCGACAAGTGGCGCCGCGTGCTACCACCAAATTTTTATTTCGCAGTCTGAAGTGAGTTTGCCTCGAGGGCAATTAGTACGGCACACGAAGAGAATTACTAATCTGCGCTGGCTTCACTAATGAAAAAAGTTCCGACCTCTGGCAGTGTCACTTTTGCTTGAAATTTTCACACTGGCTTCAACGGAGTATGTGAGACTATAAGAGGTAGGTACATGACACTGGAATTAGCAAGCAAAAATACCTACTCTGATATCAGTTTTGACTTCAATACAAGCGCATAGCTAAAACATACTCGTAAATTACTATGTAGGCATTATAAGTATGTACTTACAAAAAAATGTATATATGTATATGTATTCTATCAAAAATCTAGTTCTCATAATAATAATACAAGCTTTGCTTAGTTTGGGACTAGAGGGCGTCGTGGTGTAGGTAATATCCAAGAATATTTTATTTTATTCATAACAAGATGCCGCCCGCGACTCCGTTCGCGTCCCGTTGGATCCCGTTGATTTTGGGGGTAAATAGTAATCTATGTGTTAATCCAGGTCACGGACAATACATATTCCAAGTTTCATCCAAATCGGATCAGTTGTTTTTACGTGAAAGAGTAACCAACATCCATCCATACTCACAAACTTACGCGTTTATAATATTAATAGGATTAGCTGAAAACTTTTGGTGAGTAAAAATCTGAACTCTTTTATAAAAAGGACAACAAGCTAGACTTGATAAGCTTAAGTACTTATCAAACTACAGTTAATGGGGTTTTATTAGCTTTGACTAAATCAAGTACCTACCCATTCCATACTCAGCTTGATAAATAAATTAGGTCTTTATCTCCGTGCAAATAACGTTCAAAACTAAATAACCTAGTACAAAGGTCAAACTTCAGTCGACCTTCAAGCTACCTGATGCCAATAGACAATATAAAGGGCGTAATCTCATAATTTTGTCGCTACAATGGCGACCCTTGGGGTTTTTAATATCACTCTGAACACGCTCATCCTAAAGCTTCATAAAATATCCTCTTTTGTTGTTGTTTTCACGTTTTTCGATCATTATTGATATTATATTTTTTATTCGGCGAGGAAATATTATGTTTTTGTATGGATTACTTGGAAATGGCCCAAAATCACAACAGTTTATTTTGAAGTTCAAGATAGAACTAAGAAATTATTATCTGAAATTATTAAATTACTCAGAAATAAAACTACCCACCTATCAAGATCAGAAAAAATAATTACCTACCTAATTAATTAATAATAATTTCGTATTATCAAATAAAATGTACAAAATATTTTCCGATTTCACATGATTCAAAACCTAGTCTAAAAATAGAGGGTCTCAGAGCAAAGGAATTCACCAATTTGTGCTTTATGTCAAAGAGGCCGGTGCTGATGCAGGAATTTTAATATTGAACATTCTGAATTGGAGTGCACTTTTAGGAAGGCTGTGCTTTTAAAACTCAGAGTACCTCTTATGATACGGAATGATAACTATTACAATACCCACCGGTTGTTTTACGTATAACGTATAGCTAACGTAAATTCATATAGAATGCACGCTGATACAGTCGTAAGCAAAAATTCTGGGTCATCTAAAAAAAATGTATATCGTAGAAACCATAAACCACTTAATGTAGTGAAATAAATTGTGTTTGAATTGTTTTTTTGCGTAATTTCACTAAGCCAGCAATACAAGCACTCATGGTTTCCAAGAAGCTTAAGTTTTCAAAGATGTCCCGCAGAAGTTTTGCTTTCGAGTGTATTTATTTTAACAAAACACAACTTTATTTTGTTTTGAGTGTTTTGTTTCCCAGTTAGTTTCTATAATACGCACTTTGACCAAAATTACTTTACCTCAAGCACAAATCCAAAAGCATGTTGCAAGTTTGGAAAAGCAACTTTGGAAAGGGCTACTTTACAACTAACATTACAAACTTAGCGAAAGCAGAGTCAAACCTTTTGAAAGCAGTATAGATATTATATATAATAGGCCTTTACATCTATTGAAGAAGATTTATACAGCGTCAGGAGGCAACCTAGGCCTACACTTAACGGGATACTGTAGTGCCTGGGACAATGTTTAGATGGAGTAGGCTTGCCCAGCACCTATACCATCCTCTCAACCTAGTCAGCTACAGGAAAGACAAGGTCAATACGTGCGAAGCTAACTAAGCCGCGGGTTTCCTCACGATGTTTTCCTTCACCGTAAAGCTCGTGTTAATGCTCATATAAATTTTCCGAACGAAAAATCCATTGATGCACGGCCGGGATTTGAACCTACGACCTTCGGATCGAAAGTCAAGGCACAATCCCACTCGGCCAACACGGCTTAAAGCAGTGAAATGCCTAAAAAGACCAACAACAACAAGCAAAACCCGCTGAATCAAGATGGACCGAGCAAGAGCTTTCTTCTCTGCGCTTCTAATAATCCCTTTCAATAATAACTTGGCTCACCCCGCTATCACGTCCAACCAGTTATTTCAGAAGAATATAAAAACGTATTGAATAAAGTGAGGATTAATTTTATCAAGGGCAGTAAATAGACATAAAGGCTGGTTTATATAGACACTTCGGACCCACCATACCCCTGGGGGTAGGGTGGGACGAAACCATACCACTATAGAGATGTGACCTAAGGACTTCCATGTATCAATGAAAGTATTTATAACCTAACATAAGTTTTATATGATAAGTCACAATTATTAGATAATCTTATCGTGTATTTCATTTCAAGTGTCCTTCTTGCAACAGGTAAGTAAATAACTCACTTCATTAATAACTCCTTGCACAAGTTAATAAACTGCTCTCGAAACAAAGTTTTGAGACACATTTAAATTCGAACTTTTGTATTTTTTTTTCATTTTACATTACTATAATAATAATTAAGAAAATTAGTTCTGCAATAAAAATTGTCACCAAGACGCCGTCACGTGACCTGACTTTGTTATCCAATAATCTCATTATTAAAATGTATAAAAAAGATAGTTTAGAGCTTGTATGCTTGTAGAGTATCTCAAACCTTTTTGATCGAACACCGTACTAGGGTACATAATTAATACTCTTCTGGGCTTTACCATAATTAACTAAATGAAGTTAATCAATCAAACTGAGACAGATGGGGCGGGAAAGTGCGGCTTTATTTAGACCAGAGTGACCTTTTAAACTTTTCAGAAGGTAATTTTTTTAGGGCTAAATTATTTTGTGCTAAGTACCTACTTTAAGGTACAGTCCACCAATCTAAATTGTTGGCTAGAGTCGACTAGAAACTTTTTCTTACCAATGAATGAGTCATTATAATATTTCACACATACAAAACGCGTTATTAATTTAGTTTGATTCTATAGAGGAGATTCTATAATATATCAGTTGGCTGATTGTACTAAATAGTAAAATTGACTATATGGGCCTTTTCAGATTGCCGCCGACACGATAGGGAGCAATTTTCATACATTTTGTACTACACGCTTTTAGTATCACAAATGAATTCACACTTTAGACTATAATTGAAAATTGAAACCAATATCCAAAATACGGTTCAAGCCAGACAAAATCTATTGTTACATATACAATACAACATAACAAATATTTGCAAATGAATTTATATTGAAATGCTTATTTTGAAATTGAATTCTAATAGGGCTTTGTTCGATACAAAGAAAGATTTGGTACCTTTAAGTGGAATGGAATAGTTCGGTTCGTTCAACTTGACTTTGTAAAGCAATATACAAACAAACAGAACACTAAGAAAATATATGTTATAGAAGTGAAACTCAGAAGTAAAAAGGAAACCAACTATCATCGTGACATTACTAAAACGGTAGAGTCCTGGTGGGTCACTCTCGAGTCTCGACTAACAGTTCCAATCCGGATCCATAGATTTTTGACAGAAGTCATGTTATTTTTCAGTATAAAATGACACGAAATCTGTCAAAATCCGGATCCAATTTGGAACGGCAGTGGTCAATACTCTTCCAAAACTCTTCTGATAAAAAGTTTAATTTAAATACTTTTAGTAGGTACTTCATTTAGTAATATTTTTTTAATGTTTCAAGAGCCTTTTCGGTAAAGTTAGGTTAGAAATAAAATCAAGGGTGTTTTAAAATGTGTCTACGTTTGTGGGTTTCACTTCTACAAAGCTTTTACTATTTGTGACATACCTACCTAAATGTAAATAAAGGTTAGAAAGCATTATTGTGAATCGAAATGCTCAGCCATAAGAACAAATCTGAAAGGGTTCCGTGAAAGCATGTTGTGATACTAAACCTTTCCCGGCGACTAATAAGGTAAGGAACCCCCAAGTGCTTTAACCTACGCTTGTATACAAATTGCGGTTTTCTTTAGTACTTAGGCTTTCAGCTTGGGAATAAAAAAATATCTGGCTGATATATTTGGCTTATTCCCATCGAGCCCACCAGCCGGCTCACAGGTGGGCCGGATGAAAAAAAAAACCTATCGAGCCCACTCATTTGCATAGTGGACTCGATGGGATTTTTTTTTCCCATCTGGCCCACCAGTGGGCTCGATTATCAAACAGGATGTTCTATGGTAAAATTAATGCCGCTTCATTAACCTTTTATTTATCTTCGACTGCACGTTAGTCTCTCTCAAGTCTCATCGACAATTACAGCTAGTTAGTGCCAAAAAAACAGCTGTTCTATACAAAAAAGTGATTCTTACTTTGCAAAACAAGAGTTTGTTTTTTTTGCGTTAAAGTTATAGTTACATACAAAAAATTATATTGGTGGATACCTTAACCCCTTGAAGTTTGGTTTGGAAGTTTGGAAGTTCGGGAGTGGTTTTATAACACTTGGTAGATAATTATGACTTCTTCACATTATGTGCTTTGGATCTTTGGCAGTATTGGTGTTTTACTGTTTTTTTGGGATACGACATCCTAAAAGCAAAGCAACTCATTCGTAATGAAGAATGTGTTACATCTCTTTTGCGGATGACTGCCTCACACAGCGTAATTGTGTCACACGTCACATACTGAACGTCACTACAACCTGTATACAGCCTATCGAGTGACACGTGCTACATTGTGGCGGTGAATAGGAATTACAGGGTATAAAAGCAGTTCATTAAAAAAAGTAGAGAGTTTGAAGTAGCTAATAAAAAAATTACCTAGTTATTTTAGTAATGTTAATCTCTGTCAGGAAATTACGATTTTTTTTTCTTTATAATCGAAAAGGCTTATTCCGGCCTGAAAAAGCTAATTCCTTTGGCTTTTTTAGACCGAAATTTCGAACATTAAATCTTTGTTTCTTTATGTTGTAAACTATAAAAATGTTATTCCTCTCAAAGGTCGTAAAAGTCACAGGACGGGGAAAGACCTCATTTCACCCACAAAGGCTTTATACATAACCTTTTATAATTAACAGCCTTAAAAGCTTTTCACCAAAACAACACACGTCCTACATTTTAATAAGTTTTAAGCTTTATACTCATTTAAAAATAACGTATAAAATAACGTACAAGCAATAAGTAGGTCCAATAATAATTTTAATAGATTTAAAAACAAAAAGATTACCGACGTACAGTTTGACAGAGCCTAACAATCAAATTCTAGACAAACTTTGACCGCAATCTCACGATGATGTGGTCGATGGTATAGCTTGTTAAGAAGAAACTTTTTTTTTTTTTTTAATTGGCGTCGCACTGTTTGTGTCTTATTCACTCTGCTCTTGAAGACATCTATAATCTTGAATACGACGATTCCGGGACTGGGTAGTGCAGAGGTCAAAATGTCTTTATGGACCGGCTGTCCAATGTCCATGTGGCAAAAAGTATGAACGTCAAAAAGTGCAATGGTTAATGTACATAATATCAGATGATCACAATGTTTTAGTGACAAATGGTACACATCTCAATAATGCAAGTACAACAAAAGGTGTGATAGACATAGCGAGTTACACTACACATCCTTTCATTTCTTCTTCTTCTTTACCCTACATGGCCTGTGTCTGTCATTTCGACGGACAACTTTGCCAGTGTCAAGTGATGCATTTGTATGTATAAGTCAAGTCAAGTCATTCGTCAAGTCGGCTGTCGTTTGTTTTGAAGAGATATGGTGGATTTTCTCTTCAAAACCTGAAACGACTTTTCACATTCAGAAAAACCACTTTACACACATTTATTCCAATGGCTCACACTTTATGTTACGACCTAAGTATTATTGGTTAAAATTCCACCAAAATTAAACAATAATACTCACAATAACACAAGAAAAACTATTAAAATAATAATGCTATGTGTTGTTTCAAAAAAATGTGAAAACTCGAATCATCCTTTCATTTAACTCACCTGCGCTAAAATGACACGTGTGACAAGTTCAAGTGAATTTCACTCGACGACGAATTTGACTACGACTACTACTCGATAGCGTAAAAACATGTGCTCGTTTTCCGTAGACAGGATACTCGTGATTATTCTAAGGAGATCGTGATATCACGAACCAGAAAACTATATATGTTCCATTGTGATACTGCGCTGAAAATATTATCCCTAACTATAATGAAAACAAGACCCGCAAAATTTCCGAAATCTGAGTCTACAGGATGTTGGCACACTACCTAATCTCCGTCGCCATGTAGAAACCGCAACAAAGGAAAACTTCCCTAGTAATTTGACGGAGCGGACCCATCAAACAACATTTTGGCCACAAACTGCGGTTTCTAAAGAAGCGGTGGTAGTCTTATGACGGCCGTGGAATGTTACGTAGAACAAGATAATAAATAATAAATATTCACGGACACTTAACACAACGCCTTCTAGTCCCAAACTAAGCAAACCTTGTACGATGGAAACTAGATGGCTGATAGAATACATACATACTTTTTTTTTCTTTCTAAATACATACTTATAATACATAGAAACACCCAGACACAGAACAAACATCTAAGTTTACAACTAAGATATTCAACTCATGTTTATTTTGCCCTAGGTGTTCAAGATTTGCGCAAAATCTTTGACTTGGGTGATGAATGTCTACCACAGTTTTTGTAGGGTTCCGTACCCCAAGGGTAAAACGGACCCTGTTACTAAGTAAGACTCCGGTGTCCGTCCGTCTGTCTGTCTGTCCGTCTGTCACCAGGCTATACCTACCTCATGATAGATAGACAGTTGAAATTTCCAAACGTTTTTCTGTTTAATTTCTATTTTTACGTCACTTAAGAATACCCTTGGACAAATTTTAATATTCGTTCAAGAGAATACCCCACCACAATTCCTTATCATGGACGGGGCTACTTCTTAGGAAGCAAAGCTGTAGTGGACTGAGTTTTGTCGGCCCTTAATTAATTTTAATAACTGACCTGTGTGGTGCATAGTGTATAATTTACCCTGTTGTCAATATAAACAGTTTGACCTCGAAATTGATATTTTTACCCTCTGTTTTAATAAACTCTATAAAGCTTAGAATAATTATTATTACACCGTGTTTAGTCCGACTACTATTCCTAGCTTACATCGAGTTTATTAATTACTGGGTTTGTGTTTTGTCTTCAAGCAGATAATAAGATATTCAAAGCGATGTTGTGTTTGTTGATAGCATTGGTAGAGACCGATTACCGCGAACATTTTTAAACTTTTTAAACATTTGAAACTTATTTTAACCACGGAAAAGATATTTTATTTTATTTCATTTGCAAGATATTTTATTTTATTTCCTTGGCAACATTTACACCGAAACTGGGCAGTCTTTCAGTTTTTTTTTGTAACTACTCAAAGTATATTAACCTATAGCTTTTCCGAATGCGCATTTAGCTAGTTTCATCAACACTGCTTCCAATTACCAGTAGTAGACGCCGAAGTGCAAACTGTTACAATCTCCTATATCGATGTGAATTTTCCCTTGAAAAGAACTATTAAAAACATGCTATCTATGTGAACGGCCCTCTAGTTCCGTAAGCCCCATGGGGCCGTCAGTCCGACGCCATATCACCGCCAACATCCAATTACATATTTATTTAAATGCTAAGGTTTTACAGCGCTTGAACAAGACGGTTATTTTCATTCGCTAGACGTCGCGAAACATTGGCATTTTAATATTTATGTATTTTGATATAACTTTCTAGTATTGTTAATTTATCTGTATTTTCTAAAGCCGCAATAGTTGGTACTTTAGAATTTGAGCTGGTATACAATTTTTGCTCACAAAAACCTTTTTTAAAGAAACAATGGATCGGTTTTTTAGGTTGCACTTTACACTATTTAAACATTATTTACGTTTATCCAAGGTTTAAGGCTGGGATACACCACGACACCGACACTCGACACAAATGTCGACACTAATATCAAGCAATTTTTTCTGCGGGCGCCCACGGCTGCGACACGGACACTGAGCGACATCGCCACTACATCTGCAACTAAGTGTCGCGGCAGTAGACACACACAAACAGTCGATGTATACACTGAGTGTCTAGTGTCTGGTGTTGTCGCATGGTATCGAAACGTCGTCGTCTACCTTATCTCAGAACCAAAACAAAAACAGTTTGACTTATATCTAGTTAAAGCCGTTTGTACGCACCTACTTATAGACTAATTAAAAGTTCTAATCTTTAGTGGTATCGTTAGGAGAAAGCAGATGTCGATTGCACCGTTTAGAAGATCACTCAAAAGAAAGTTTTTTCATTATGATATGAATTACTCTTAGCTTAGTAATATCCTATTTTTTTCTTGTTGAATTTATTATGCTTGATTTAATTTGTGGTAGACTAATAACATTAACCTGTCATCAGCGAAGAGGCAGCCACAAGTGTGATATAAAGAGCTCCATTTATTGTTAGGTGCTTCTTTTTTTAAAACCACTCGTGGTCCCGTCAATCGGACAGAGCCAACCGGAACACGGGTGTACGTACGTACATATTTCCAGGACCCATACACAGGATTAGTACAATAAAGAAAAAATACTGGGAAAACAATTTTAGCGGAACCATAATAAAAGCCATATAAATAAAACTCTTAAAAACGACAAATTCGGTCGAAACCATAAAATAAAATTGATATTTGGCGTAGAAATAACAACAAGAAGCTTGATAATATTGGAAGGCTGTTTTTTTTCAGACACGACACCTACACGATATCGGAAGATAACTAATATCATACATGTAGTACACTCTCACGACAGTGTAGATAATTATATCATTTCACACCGCGTCGACGCCGACAACGATATTTTTATTCAAACCACTGACATGTCGTAGGTAGATAAGGTTTTGCTAAAATTCAATTCTTTCGACTTTATTTTACGTGAAATATGGCTCAAAATTGTAGTAGTCGGTATCGTTATCGGCCAGATTGCAAACGCCCAATACCTATGCGAATATTGGAAGTACCAAGTAACGTGACCATGAATGCGTAACCTTTTTACCAAGATTCACTCTCAGGCGGTAAGTAAAGAGCTTCCCAAATATTTCGGTTTTCATTTAGGTAACAGCAACGCCATTCCACGAGTCTCATCTAATTTTATCGTATACACATCGAACACATTTTCGTAGGTACAGCAGCTAAATTAACTTCAGCTGGTACACTTTGACATACGAAGAAACGGCAGTCACCTAGAAAAATCTTTTCATGTTTGTTTGTTTATTTATTTTTTATTAAAAAAAAAGTATGTATGTATTTTATCAGCCATCTAGTTTCCATCGTACAAGCTTTGCTTAGTTTGGGACTAGAAGGCGTTGTGTTAAGTGTCCGTGAATATTTATTTATTATTATTATTTATTAATAGAATACAGAAAACTTAATATAAGAAACACTGTAAAACCTTATCAGATTTGTCTCAGTGCCTGCAGACACTGGAGCTTCAATGTATTTTTACTACTCTACGTGGATACGAATAACCTATTGATGTGTCTTAGCTCAGTCGGTTTAGCACTGCCTTCCATGCTGTGGGTCGTGAGTTCGATCTCCACCAAGAACAAATATGTTGTATATGGCAAACATAGATGTTTGTTCTATGTCTCGGTGTTACAATGTATAAGAAGTATAAAAAAAATATTTGAGTATTATAATCATCAATTTTATTATTATAATAACCATAGTACAAGCTTTGCTTAGTTTGGGACTAAAGGGCGCTGTGTGAAATGTCCATGAATATTTATTTATTTTTATGGGAGAGACCTAGCTATTCCCTCCATATATGCTGTGCTAGGTAGTAAGGGCTATTACGCGACGCGCCAGCCCGGAAAACCGAAATTACGTAAACGGTACATTGAATTTTCCTATAATCGGCTGGCAGCCCCCAGCGATGGATGCTGTCTAGTTAAACATATGCGGCTGCCGTTATTTTCTATAAATAAATTAATTGAGTAGGTACTTATGTAGAAGTAGGTATACTAGAAAACACTGCAGGTCCACTATGGACAAGACTAGCGCAAGATAGACGAGAATGGAAAAGGCTGGAGGGGGCATTTACGTCAAACAGACGTACTGAGAAACTGATGTGCACTAGATACATAAGTAGTGTAATTTTAAGATTTATTTTTTAAGTTCAGTTAATAAAGGCTTAATAAATAAGGTAGTATACCTGTAACTTACGTGGTACATATATAACATCCATCCTGTATACTAACTAAAATATAAAACAATTTATTACTGCATGTATTCATAATATTTTGAATATCTAAGATGCACAATATGGATTTCTTTTTTTAAAAAGTACCTACTGCCTTTGACTAAAAACTATCCCAAATAGGACCAACCCTATTACAGCGGTCGTTCTCATTTTTATCACCCTTTGGCATTCTTAAGGTGAGACCCACATAGCGTAAAAAAGGAAACAAAATAATTCTAAATACTTTACCTTCCTTCTGGGCAATAAAAAGACAACGTTTTTGTAAGAACACAAAAATTAATCTACCAGCAATTTGTGAAACAATATGATCGAAATTACTTATTCAGAAGTCCATTCTCAAAATGAAATTCCAGTACTTCTTACCGCCTCCTACCTTGTTTTTCAACATTTTCCCTGAGTTAGAAACTTGAACAAGTTCATTTGCTAGTTAAATTCAAATCTTTTAATCCGATTACTCCAAACTCAGTGTAACAAACAAGTCGAAATATTTAACTTAGCTCATTATAAAACGTTATTTGGATTGACATTTCCATTTCATTGGATGGACTTTAAAGCTTTTCAGTAATAAAGTTTGAGTTCCAGCAAGTTTTACAAGTTTACATTTGACAATCGCCAGAAAGTTAAAATGTCTTAAATGTATGAGATTGACGAAATTGATTTCTTTACATGTTTTGAAGGGATAATCCACCATTTTGCCTTCGAAACAAATGACAGCCGACTTGACGAATGACTTGATTGACTAATTATTTCGAATATTTCACATGAAACCGTGTCACTGGCAAAACTGTTTGTCGAAATGACGGACTGAGGACATAAATAGAAAAAGAAGCAGAGTTTTCTTTTCAGTCGCGGTGGGATTAATTTATTTTTCAAATATTTTTTACAACATTTTAACGTCAGGTTTAAATTCTTTTTTTTATCGGGATGTTCGTCTATTTTTTTATGAGAATAACTCAGATTATGTTACTTGTTGCGTTTATTTCTCATTGTAAATTAATTGTTTTCGAATAATTAATGCTAGTCTAGCTACTAATAAAATTTAGGTAGGTATCTATTGAAAATTGTAAGAACAAAGTCTAGACAGGACTTATCTAGAGTCTACAGTCTACACCGGTTTGCAACCTATCATTTATGTAGAGTAGGTAGATACTGCTAGGGGTCCCAAAGTCAACTAGCCATGTAATTGGAAATCCCTTGGCATTATATTTTCATGGCATCCTGCGGTCTCGTGCATTTCAGAGAGGTGAACGGACCTGCTGCAGAGCCCGTATTTTAAGTTCTATGATGTTGATTCGCAATTTTGACATGAAGAAAAATGTTTTCGACTACCTACTTAGCAGAAAATATTCTCGAAAAAATTCAAAGTAAGTACTTAGCAAATTAGTTTTTATAATTATGTTTTGACTGTACAACGTTCCACATTGATATTATAAGTTATCGATGTCCATCTGGATTGAGGGATCAAGATCAAAATTAGGCAGGAAAATGTTGAAGTCAAAAACAATTTGGTTTTGAAAAAAGGGAATTATATTTTTATTGCAAACCTCACGAGCCGAAACTTGACTAAAAAAATACGCGAGTGTTTTTATAGGCATCGTCAATATTGTTTTGTTTCCGTCGCGTTATTTGTTGTTGAAACGTTTTCATAAATGAATGTAGGTAACCGTTTATTTTTACTTTCAAAGCATTGTTTATTTCAAACTGGTGTGCAAAACGTGGCTATTAATTCAGCACACACGTTGTGCCTAAACTGCGTTTTCCAAACGCCATCTGTCTACACGATCGTAATCAATTCCGTCGCAGTAACGTGAATAACAATCGCTTGTTTTCGTGAAAAATGTGTCCATTTTTCTGGCTTGGGTACCGCAGGATTCGAGAACCCTAATAACGGAAGGTAATACTCAGAGTGTAGACACGTAACTCCTGAGATTTTGTGTTTTTGCAGTATTTCCACAGTATTACTAATTACTAGCACTAGAAGTACAGATAGAAGTTAATATCTGTAAACAATTTTAACTCTTTGAGTCCTTACGTTTTTCAATTTTGTAATACTGTGTTTGCACTAATTACATTAAATCGCGATTTTTAATTATTTTTTTCAGCAAAATGTTGTGCTAAATGGATCCGAAAATAAGAAAAATTTGACTTAGATATGATAGGTGCTAGAATCTAAAACGGTAAAAAAACTTGTAGGTGCAACAGTTTCAATTCTACACGACACGTGTTATTATTTACCGTCAACGCCAGAACCCTAATAAAATAAAGGTACTGGTCGTCTGTACATCATTTCCTTATGTGCGTAACAAACGTAAAATACGTAGTTTACGTTCATGTACAAGAGGACTGTGTCGAGCTTGCTTTCCTTAGAGATCACCAGAATCTGGACCAATAGCGTTGTTTGTTGGGAATTTACGATAGCCCTTAGCTTTGTCTGCGTCGTTTGAATATAGCTGCATTTGTGCTTTGTTTATAGTAAGAGATAAAGGCAGACTGCGGTGAAAGGCGTTTGACAGGCGTCATGGCTCAGTCGGTAGTAGCTCTGCCTTCCGTGCTGTGGGTCGTGGGTTCGATCCCCACCGAGAACAAACATTTGTGTGTTGTAAACATAGATGTTTGTTCTGTGTCTGGGTGTTTCTATATATTATAAGTATGTATTTACAAAAAAAAAATGTATGTATGTATTCTATCAGCCATTTAGTTTCCATAGTACAAGCTTTGCTTAGTTTGGGACTAGAAGGCGTTGTGTTAAGTGTCCGTGAATATTTATTATTATTTATTTATTATAAAGGGTTTATTAATAAGTAAGTGTATTATTTAAAATATTCTTGTGTCGCGAGAAAATAGCCGTAGAGATGCATCTCGAAAAGGCTCGTTGGATTCACGTTATACTCAATTACGTGTGCTGTTTTTGTTGTCCATATTTCTACACTTTAAAAAAACCTTTTAAATGCTTTTTTTTTAAACAACTTACAATAGTTATTTGTTATACAAGAGTGCAAAGTTGCTTTTTAACCGCGTGTTCAATTTTGATGACCGAGCAATCGAAGGATTCTAAAATTGAATCACGAGCGCAGCGAGTGATTCAAAATTAGAATCCTGAGCGTTAGCGAGGGAATCAAAAGAGCACGAGGTGAAAAATCTTTGCACTCGAGTGCAACACGTAACTTTTCATTCCACCTCAGCGAGGAAATGACTAATTTGCGCATTATTAACAGTTTCAGTCAATTCTGTTGGCGTCAAACAAACTTCCTCGTCGCTAGAATCACTCATTTTAGTTTTTTCACTTGTTTTCAAGTTTCTTGTTTTTAATATATAAGGTTTAACAATGACGTGAAAAAATGCCGCGTAAAGAACCGCGTACAAAGCAAATTGAAAAAAGAACACCAAGAAGGTTACGAGTCTGAGTTTTTAACAAATTAAAAAAAAATTGTATGACATATTCGGCACCATAGAGGTAGCAGTAAATAGGTTTAATGTTTTTTTTCATTCACAAACTTAGTGCACACGATGTTCTAAATTCAATTTACTTTATCCTCTAGAGAATAAAAACGGCTTTTCCACTCAGATATTGAAGATTAAAAATACTCTTTCCGAGATGGTGGGATGAAAAGTATTTTTGTATTATGTTGGTCACCAACAAAGGTCTTTTCGTAAACCTACTCACGTTTTTTTTACGTGCCAGCCAGGAGAGGCACGCTAAACAAGACAAGATATGTGGGGGATATTTTCATTTGTACACGTACCGACCTGTTACTAAAGGAAAATTTCGTACCTATCCACTTACATTCTAAAATACTTAGGTACTAATAAAATGCTATCCACAAAATTGAAGAACCGCTTGGCAAAAAGCTCTGGCGCTATCTCGACCAAATTAACTGGTACAAGCGGATCACATTTAAAAGGAATCAGAACAGTGATCAGAAACATTGATAACGGTCGAGCTCATCCTCCACTCAGCTATAAAAGTTGATGAACCTTCCAGAAGAACCAGGTTGACTTTGCGTAGAAAGCTGGTTAATACTGGTGCAGACCGGTAAAAACTGTCTGCGTGAGCAATCGGTATAGGTACTCGTACAAGATACAAGATGTTTATTTGCATAAATAGTGTTAGAACAGGGAAGATTACCCTTTAGAATCCTTCTTTTGGAGCCTAGGTGAAAAAAAGTTAATAGGCTTTTTGTTGGTCAAAAAACACCAAATCCACTGAAAGATTCTACGCAAAAACTCTCAGCTACTGCTTAAGAGCAGCAGACGTAAAACACGTAATGTATATAGCCATATGTATAATTTAGATAAGAACTGCTACACAAAATTACTGTACAGTATGAGGTACACGGACATTACACACAGAGCAGGGGGGCAATCGTAGTCTCATGAAAACCTGCCACGTTTAAGCCTGGCAGATTTTTAGGACTTTCATACTAAATATTTTGTTAGTAAACAGCGCGTATTAGCGCGGTTCAGCACGTTTTTTGCCGTCAAAAGCTTCTTGTTTTCGTATAATATCTGTGTCGTCGCTTGACTGCTTGACTGCTGGGCAGCGAAAGCAGTACAGCGCTTGCGATATGGGGGTAGTATAAATCGGCTCCTAGTGTTAGAACTTCTATGAGACAACCGTTTTTCTGTGTAATTGAGAATACCGCCTCGCTCCTTAATGGGACCGATAATTGAAAACTTGGGTTTAATCTGAGACTTGCGTAAATTGAAACGTGGTGAAACGGAAAAAGATAATTATGGAAAAAACGAGATTCGTTTACGGTAATGATATTCAAACATTAGGGACACAAATCTTTTAATTCACTGTCCGAAAATTTTATAACAATTGTTTAATTTTCTTTGAAACGAGGATAACTAAATTATTTCAGTCAGGAGGTAAACATATTAATATAAAATAAATTAAAATTGAATTAGTCGTAGACAATTACGATTTATACAATACTAGCCGTCGCCCGCGGCGTTGCTCGCGTTCTAGACCCATTAGGGTGCGACTTTTCAAAATTCCTTTCTTAGTGCACCCCTACACTATCTACATAAGGATACTACCCTCTAAATTTCATACCTCTAGGGCTTATACTTTAGGCTGTGCGTTGATTCTCTGTCAGCTTCAAAAGAGTTTTATATATACCTATTGAAGATAAAAAATAAAATATTGATGATGATGATGATGATGATTGATGATGAACGAATAGATATTTTTTCGTGAACAAAATATAATAATGAAAGAATGATTAATAAAAAAATATTCATGGACTTTATAATAAATTTTATGGCCAGAATATGCTCAAAAGCTTCAAACTACATTTTTATTTTAAGATGAAACTAAAAAAAAATTGAGTTGAATGAAATGTAGAGTCAGTTATAATGAAATTATTAGCCATTGTGTTAAAGCGTCTAGTACTAAATGTACAAGTTTTCGCCCCTCCGATATCGTGTAAGTGTAGTGTCGGGGGCAGTGTAAACACACTGGATGCTGAAAATAATAATTATATTAGGTAAGTTCCAACCGAGAAACATTATGCCGTTATCTAAATGACCAATTATAAGTTTTTAAGTGTTATAGTCAAAACTCTAAAAGATATATTATTTTGTTATCAAAAATGCTCTAAAACCATTATTTTGATGACAAAGTATTCAGGAATCGTTAGAAAATATTTTTTATGTTCATAACTTATTGACAAAAAGCAAGCTCGTATGAGTTAGTGGCCAACTCTGGTGACGGAGTTTTTAGGCCGCCTTAAGGGCTCCGCCGTAGCTTAACGACTGCTAGAGCCGGGACCGACAGTTTAACGTGCCCTCCGAAGCACGGAAGCACTCGGATGTAAATGCTACTAACGGTCACCCATCCAAATAGTGACCGCGCAGAACGTCGTTTAATCGGTGAAGATTGACTAAGCATGCCTAGCCACGAGCGCTTCAGAACAAACTTATCAAAACATAGAAAGTAAACTATAATTATTCAATTCCTTTTATGGCTTCTGTTATAGGTACTTTTTTATCCTACCCAGACTAAAGCTATGATTCCTAAAAAACTATACCTACAGCGGTGACGTCATCTTGAATTAACCTTTTAATGTATTTGATCGTTTTGTGTGGACCATGTAATTTTATCTCAGCACGAAATTGAACCTAATAACCCAACTATTCCAATTACTATTTCGTTAAGTAGGTACCAATACAAGATACCTACCCCCTATCTTATAAAAAGTCAAAGTAGACATTACGTGTCGTTTAACATACGTAATCACTAATCAGGACAAAATGTCTGCTCTTACTATTTTTAAGGTAGGGAACTAATATACCTATTCCAAATTTTTCCATGAAACTCGCGCACTAAAAGTTTTTAATCTGAGGCCTCTAGGGAATATGCTTCTAGGTAAACATGCTGAATCGTCGACCGCATTCATCATCATCATGTGAGATGGTGTTCAAACGGTTACCTACATTGTTTTAAAAAAAGGCTGCATCATAATAAACGTTGTTAATTCAACTTATTATAAAACGGTGACTATTTCTTAGAAACCAGAGCTTTATCGAGAAAGTTTTTCCATTATCTGAACGGAAAATGCTGAGAAAATGAACGATTGTGGTCATTCCGAACAAAGGCTCCTCTGTTACATTAGTGTTACAGGTAGATTTTACGAACCATTAATCATTTGCTCATCAGAAGTTCTTGTTTTAATAAATTCGACGAATATCTATCTTCTTCTTCTTCTTCGCTGACTGGGAATCAACGCACAGCCTAAACTATATGTCCTAGAGGTATGAAATTTGGAGGGCAGTTTCCTTATATAGTGTAGGGGTGCACTAAGAAAGGAATTTTGAAACATCACACTCTAAAGGGTAGAACGTGAGCAACGCCGCGGGCGACGGCTAGTCTATCATACATTGCAAATACTGACATCGTTACCATGAAACACGAAGGCGTTCAAAAACTTTGTTCATAGCTATGTCATTTGTTAGCTTTTGCAATATCTATTATGGCAATCATTTAAATTTAAAATAAGGGTTATTTACGACATAGATAATAGTAGCTGATTGTAAACACAGTATTTAATTTTGTAAAATTAGTCATAAGGTTTGTAATTTCCGCAGGCTGACTGTCCAAGCAGTGCAAAAAAATTACTACTTATAGTTTTTTTTTATATATGGCAACTACATAGAATAGATAATTTTTGAATTTAGTATTGAAATAAATTAATCAACAAAATCACCGCCAAACCAATTGTTTTGTTTAACAAAGTAAAGGTTTCTACCCCAAACGTATACATATACTACCTACCAGCGAATATCCAAATCTACCCTTAAATCAATAAATCGTCAGTTTACAAGATAAGAGGCGAATTTAGGAACAGTGAATTTCCTCTGTCTAAATCTTTTAGCTTCCTAAAGGGCCGGTCTTCTGAAATAGGAATGTCGGAGGTCTGTTATAAGGAATACAATGTGGTTAACATTTTAGATTTTTCACTATTTAAATAAAGGTAGTATTGTTTTTTTTATTGAGAGCTGGAGAAGTACCCTGAATGAAGGTGTCAAACGGCGTTGTTACTCCATGAAAATGATAGATCCTCGCAAAATAAACCTAGGTCCTTTTGTAAAATGACGATCAATCCGTAATCTGGATTATATTTAAAAAAAATGAAGTTAACTCAAATTGGGACAAAAAATGTTGAGACAACTAGAAATTACCCCTGTAAAGTGCTAATGTGACACAAATAGATTTTTCTCAGCACGATCGCTAAAAGTCGAGAACTGCTCTCTAACAAAAGAACGTAGTGATGAATGTTCTCCGAAATAATGAATTGGTAGAGGGTCTCGTGTCCTGAATGTAAAGCCTGGGGGTAAGCTGTAGGTATTTCTCTCTGAAAAGATTTAGGTACCTATATGATAAAGAACTAGCACTTGGCCTTCATACTAAGCTCTTCAAATGGTCATACCAGTATGATGCCAAAAACGATTTTGACTCCGCGTTCACACTATGCCATTGCCGCTGCCGGCATTCATGCCGCGGACTTATTGCCACAGCAACATCGCCTTTATTCTCACCAAGGAGCTAGGGCATGAACTTGGCGATGTTGCTGTGGCAATAATTCCAGAATTAATCGCGGCAATCATTCCGGCAGTGGCATGGGCATAGTGTGCACGCGGTATTAGACAAAAAAAATGGATGGTAATTTTTATGCGGTAGCTAGCACGGTAAGTAGTCACCACCGCCCATGAACACCGGTGTTTACAGGCGGTGGTGCAGGCCTGCAACACCAAAACGTCATGCTGATGAGCTAACCGTGTTCTGAAGGACCCCGTCTCAAAGCTGTGAGGAGCATTCTTTTTATCCATGATATTTATTACAGAATTCAATTCATTTGAAATGTTTACCTGGTACGCTATTCAAAATGCCTATGGTATAAAAATGACATTTCTAGAGCCACTTATCTTTTTACTAGCCGCAAGGGTCCATTTGACATCTCATTTGTCATATTACCTTCCCAATACATACTGGAAGTAAAGTAAGCCATAATCATTGGAGAGATGTTAGTATATAGTACAAAAATTTATTAAAATGTTCGACAAAGCTGTAAATGGATCAATTTATACTGATTTGCGAGTTTTATTGAAATTGATCGTAACAGTGAAACTGGCACCTACTGCCATTAACAGAAACAGTTTAGTGGAGCGTAGCGAGTAATGAGATGAAATGACAAACGGGTATCATATTATGACCACTGTCTTGTTTTCGAGTTCATGGAAGTTAATTAAAGAACTTCCTCATTTGGACGTGTCAAACTGGTGTTACCTATGAGAAATTGTGGAGATTAAATAATGATACTTTTTGACTTTTAGATAATGACTAGCCGTCGCCCGCGGCGTTGCTCGCGTTCTACCCTTTAGGGTGCGACTTTTCAAAATTCCTTTCTTATTGCACCCCTACACTATATAAGGACCCTACCCTCCAAATTTCAACCTCTAGGACTTATAGTTTAGGCTGTGCGTTGATTCTCTGTCAACTTCAAAAGAGTTTTATATATATTGATGATGATGATACCACCCTTCGAATACAGCCGAGTACTCACCAGCAAAATTATCGGCATGACAATAAGCCCAAACCCCGATTATTACCTGTCAAATATTATTTAAAAGTGGGATTATAAAGGTAGTGATTGGCACATCCGAAGTGACATGCGGACAATACAATGGACATGCCAACCTACATCACCCAATCGCTTTAATTATGCGCCATATCAAAGACAGTCGAATTTCAGAGGGTAGGTATAAAATAGGACAGGACAAATTGGTGTGCGGAATCCGGCCACTGTCAAGTGTTTCGTAGGCGTGTAAACAATGGAACTGAACATAATTCTAGGGGCCCGATCTGTTTTCTGATAGCCTCAACAATTCGTGGCGTACCTTCGTCAAACTAAGGACTCCTAGACCTTTAGCTCTATATTCCTGCATGCAATCGCTACTACCATAACAATAAAAGTACCAGCTTAGCTGGCATTTTACAATCACTCGAGAATACTTAAAGTAATCGTTCTTCTTAGAAGAAAGAGGAAAGAAATAAAGTACATATTTGCATCCAGCAGTGTAATAAACTTCGTGATACTACAATGATTATTGTGATGAGAAAAAAATATAAAACTTTAAAAGTATTATAATATCCGTAAGTATGTTTTTTTTTTCAACTAAGTAGGTAAACTCGCTGAATTAGATCTCTGTGCAATACTTATTTCTATTCCAACATCCTCATCCCAACTACCAAAGGGTGCCAAAGGTAAAAGCCTTACTGTTAAAAGGTATTTTGCTGTGAGGGCTGACCCTAATAATGTCGGCATTAGAATTTATGTCACCCCAGCCACCCCCTTAGTTTCTTGAAATGGTCATTTTAGAATGGGAAGGGCTATTCTAAGTTTCGTGTTCAAAAGATCGCTCCACAACACATTAACCGGGTGTTTCACGACTTGTTCTTAACCAGTTTTGTGAATTATGTGATCGTCAGTCTGTAACAGTCAACAGACCAACATGGCCATCTTTATTTTCAGAAAAAATCATTTTGGGCTTTCATAATCCACTGACCTGCCGCGTTCCTAACCATCGCTCTCTTTTCTGTTAAAATCACTTCTGAAAATCGCAGTTCTTTATGTGTTGGTAAAGTCTCGAGCAATATTCTCAATGCAAACTTTAGTGTTCTAGACAAATGTGTCTTTTATTCCGTATACACAAATGTTTATTACTTTTCGATGTCGTCGCTATATAAAAATCTATACTAGATGCATAGGCGTGCGGTGCCCCCGGCTACATTTGGGATTCCAGCGGAAGCTCCACTACTAAATCTCAGTCTAACCTCGATAACAAACACACCCTTATACCCACAGCTATAAAGTTTAGTTTCCTGCCCATTAAAAGAAACTTTACCAAGCTTTTCAATGTATTATTTCGGCTGTTATCGCGAGATATCTGTTTTATAACATCTTGAGAATGCCAAGTGCCTGCTTTACGTGATATAAGGATTTTATTGACATAATTTTATGGGTTACGTACGAGTTTGCGGAGGTCGTTAGCTTAATTTGTAATTAAAATTCATTTTATTGAAGCGTAAAGTCTAAAGTGTGTGTGAATGACTTAGGAAAGAGGTATTTTACTTTCATGTTTCTGATTTAGATGAGTTTTAATTTGAACAGACATCTTTGGTACTAAAAGCTAATTTTAGGGATGTTCCATTTTAAATCAAGGAATGTTTCAGCAATTATCATTACTGCGATACGAACACGATGGCGGCTTTTTAGTGCAAATCCTCACTGGTTTCTTTTTAATATGAGATCGGTAGATTGTCCTTTGGCCACAATCTCACCTGATGGTAAGTGACGATGAAGCCGACGATGAAACACATGGAACTGTTTATATCCTAATTCCTTGATGAAACAGGCCAGTCTAGAGTCTTCTAGACTGGCCTGTTTCATCAAGAACTAGGTGTCTACACTGTCTACCTATTCGATCTTACCTTGAAAAGACCCGGATTGTAGTTGTCAGCGTTCACATATTGTCGTGTTTAATTAACATAGACAAACTATTCACAGACATACTTTATAGGTGATTCTTGATGAAAATTTGGATATGAACCAGCTTATTTAGATAGAGTAAAAAGCCTTGTCCCTATACGTACTTACTCGTAATATGAATTTAGATAATACTTAGGTACCTATTGTGAATGCGACTATAACATTTAGCTATTGGAATTAGGTAGGTATAGGTACAGCGGTAAAGCAGAACATAATAATATTGCAAAGCCGACTGATCTTACTCTGGTAGAGCTTTGGCTTTCAGAAAATCCTTTTTGATAAGAGCTCAGTTTCAGGACCCACTTCACAAGCGAACAGTTCAATGTCAGACTGTCTCGTGTTTTAGTAAGAATCCATCTTTGGGTGTTTTCACACTGCTAACGACACGACATGCCACACCTACAAGATAACTTCGGATATATAGCTAATGTTATGGAGCTAGTGTTATAAACATATACTTACATAAACTCACATCAAGCACTATTTTAACTTAAGTTTTCCTCTGATGCTACCTGGTTTTTGCTAAGAGAAAAATAAATCTTTGTAGGTAAGTAGGTGGTTTATTTACTTACATTTAACTGGACGCTTTCACACTCATTTCATGTAAATTGTTAGCGCAGAGATATCGATCTCTGTTCGAACAGCGTCATGACATGTCAGTCGGTATCTTCAAATTCAGTACCAACAATGGTTGGAATGATCTGCAGCTTAGCTGAATCGTCACTGTTCAGCTGAATCAGAATAGCCTAAAACAGATAAAAACTACGGACCAACTGCGTTTCAGCTGACAAGTTCATTAGTGGAATTAGCCTAGTTACCAAACGCCCAATGTAAACTCTTTTATACCGCATCGTGTCTTTGCGGCGGCATGCGGCACCGAGATCAATTATTTTTTATGAGAAACTGACATATCAATATCGGTCAGTGTGCAAACGGCTTTAATAAGGTAGGGTTGAAGATTAGACGCAAAAGCTGCGGTTCTGACAGGTAAAGCTTCAACTATTTCAAGGGTTCAAATTGACATAATAACTGTCAATTTGTCTAGGCTTGTCACGTGTTTTTGACATTGATGGGTAATAAGGTAGGTATTCATATTGTCAATGTCACTCATGTCTTCTTCTTCTTCTATTTACGGCCTCTGTCCGTAAAGTTTCAGATTCGGATATAAAATCGGAGAAAGAGCCTATTATAAGCGGATATTATAGAAATTTCAAAGAATAAAAAAAATTGCTACCAAAGACTAATATTATAAAGACACTATTGATTTGCTACAAAACCACGTAATATACCTAATTTTTTTTGGATTATTGCTAATATTTCTAACAATTTTTTTACATTTTCCTCTCTAATTTTGAACTCTGAGTATAGGATCCCTCAATCTAAACGTACATTACAAAAAAGTTCGTAAATACTTATTGTATCTAACTACGTAAAAGTAGTTTTTTAGATTTCAGTATTCTCGATCACTAAATAAAAAAATATCGGTTCTTTTCTAATTGCACCACAAAACAGCTGCAATCGAATACTTATTCCGATATCACTCGCTTGCCAATTCCACTACCCTGCAATTTGTGCCTCGTAAAAGAGTTTTATTTCCACGCTTAGACCATTTTCTTTTAATAAGTTATTAATTCCGTAAATACACGTTTTACATGCTTGTTGGGTGAAAAAAATTAGTTGTTTAATATTTTTTCACCTCTCAAATGTTTTGTGCATTGCTCGTCAGATGAGTCCATTGACTAGAAATTAATTTATACCATTTAATTTTGATGTAATGTTATTCCATGCAATTTCTTTGGATTTTTTTCAATGACATTGTGGAATTCCACTTTCCGCACCAAGAGATTTCGCACCAAACATTTGTGCACCTACCCACGCTTTTCCATTTTTGCTATATTAACTCTTAAGAGTTAATTAATATAGTAAAATTCTATTCCACTAAATAAACCATGCTGCAACTAAATCACATTTTCCAACTGAAACGCATTAGTTGGAAACGCAAAATGTGGCTTGATAAATGCACGCAATAATGGTCATTAATGGCACTGTCAAGTTGTGAATTTTCATGAATTTATTACTGAAGGGGCTATTAATAAGGTCGGGAATCGCTTGTCCTATTAGTTGAATATGTAATGTAGTCAGAAGCCAGTGATGGATTTTTATACGTCTTTTAGTCAAAGTTTTAAAAGTATAATGATGTATAAGTTTCAGCGAAAGTTAGTATAAAAGAAAATATTCAGAAAAAAACAGTTTATTAAGTATTGGTACTTGATATTTTTTATCACTTAAATAAATTATCGAATAACATTTTAGCTATAGTAAAATTATGAAGTAAAATATTATTATTATTTCAACTATGAACACCGATAACTATTATTTGATCTGTGACTCAATTTAGCGAACGTGGCTAGTTCCTGATACATGCAATATCCCATAGTATTCCCCTAAACTAAATTGGTATACTCCGACAATCTTGATACTGTGCTAAAGAGCCCTTTAGATGCAAACAGGCTTTGCTGATGTGGGCTAAAAGATTATTTCTGCTCATTTTTGCTCTGATTTTGGTGGTTGGGTTAGTGGGTTTGGGATATTAGAAACACTTTAGTTATGTTATGATAATTATCTACCGGCCAAAATTACATTATTATTTTTATAGACAAAGTTACCTTAGTAAATTTTTACCTAGGATAATTTAATAAAATAGTTTGGGCTTACCATAACCAAACCATCACGTCTGGGATCAAAGTTATAAGATTGGCTAGCAGCGTTTTTTTTTTAAATTATCAAGTGTTACATCAATTTATATCATATTTATTGCGATTGTAGAACTTTACTACTTGTATTATTCCAACCAAATTTTTTTAAAGGAACATGGCTCTGCTAACTTTGTGCTATAGTCACGACTTGGCAAAAAACATCCTGATTTTTTGTGACTTCGTTATAAAGTTTGAAACTTCAGCGCTCGGGCAGCTATAATTTCCTAAGTCACTTTCTTACTTAACTTATTGGGATATTTTTACCCGAGATGCTATCAAACAACCATTAAGTAGGCTCCATCAACTTATTTTCTGATACCTGCCCTGCATAAGTTCCTCTCGTCTATTTTCTCCGTATTTGAAACAAAAGAACTATACTACCTAATTTCTTATACATTTTCAGTCGCCGCGATCTCTTACGCCCACCGCTTAACCGCGGTGACCGATTTATTATAAAAGATATTAAAGTAGATTGCACCTACTCTTTACAAAATAAGGTTATATTTACTTTAAATCTGTAGAACATAAACAATTAACACTTACATAACCGTAAACCTTCCATTACTTTTCATCGGCCGCGCGTTTAGATATCAATAAATTAGCAGTCCACGCTTTTCGCGCTACTTTCTGAGTAGTTAATTTTTATGCGGACCGCATGGAGGGCTTATCATAAAAAAAACCTCATATAGGCGCCGGGCTGTCGCGCTATTAACTGTAATGTGGTCTGCCATCGCTTCGCTAAAGAGCTCAACCTGAGTGTACCAGTACCAGTGCGGGTGAAGCAGCTAGTTAAATCCAGGTGTAATCAACATTTCACACAACGGTCTCTGTAGTCCCAAACTAAGCAAAGCTCTCAGTGTGTTGGAAATATTTGTAAATAGATGCCCTGTATAAATCTATAGCTACGTACAGACCGTAGCACGGGCTACGCTACGGTCGTAGCACCTTTACGAAAGCAGTGATACCAAAATAATAAACTAGTGGTTCGCCCCGAAATCTCGTGATTTTCTCAAAAAGAAAAACAAGTTAATTCTACAAAAAATTAGAACCCCCGGCCATTAAAATCTCCTTAAATCCTCTTCATCATTGCTGGTCATCAAACCTTGTAAGGTGGACTGTAGTTCATCAAACATCAATACTTTTAGATAAACTATATGCTTCAAAGAAGTTGGTCAAGCATGTCAAGGGTACTTGTTGCGATCCTTATGCTGTCAAGTTTGTTAGAAGTGAACCAACCGTTTTCTATAAACTATGGTACTGTCGCGTACAGTTGCGTTAACCGTTAACCGTATCACGTATCGCCCTTTAGGGTTGTCACAGCTTTGGAACTGCGCTTAAATGTTTATGGTTTATGGAATCGTTCACGCAGGTGCCTTATGAGAGTAAATGGAAATTAGTGCATTTTACTCGTGTAAAGTGTTGTTATTCTGCTTTGTTTGTACGGATAGGGTTGCCTCGATGTCAAGAGACATGCAGTTTGATAAACTACTATCGTTACAATATATGTAATACTTTCTTTATTCTGGGGTAGGTAATAAGCCGTATCAAACAAGGCTTTATCCAGAAAGAACGCACACTGACAGCAGGAGGTGCGTGCCTAATATATTTGGAGTAGGTACCTTCCTAGTAAATGATTTTAGGGTAACAGGTAACAGTGACCTTTTTGAACTCCTAAAACTAGGAGCTTAAACAAATAAACAGTTTTAAAATTTACGGTCAATTTCAAGTTTATACGATATCAGTACAAAGTTAGGGCTGTCTGTATAATCCTCAGTTTACTGCGATTCTACCCTCATTCCATTTCATTACGGACACACGACATGACCTGATTATTAAGACACTGACATAAGCCAGTTACGTCGTGAATTAGGATTCTGCAGCTAATAAATAGCTCAATTTTTTAAGGGATTATGTCAGTTTTGGCTGTTGCATACAAATATACCTATTATTATTATTGAAGGATTATCATCAATATGTATAAAACTCTTTTGAAGCTGACTTAGAATCAACGCACAGCTTAAACTATAAGTCCTAGAGGTATGAAATTTGGAGGATAGTATGCACTGAGAAAGGAATTTTGAAACGTCGCACTCTAAAGGGTAGAAGGCGAGCAACGCCGCGGGTGACGGCTAGTATGGGTATAAATGTGCTGAGTCTGAGTCTATATTTAAAGGATACTTACTATGATCATTTTATTAAGTCCAAAAATAAATCCACAGCCAAACCGCACAGAAACGTTCCAATGAAAAGTATATTTTGCTGTTAATTGTACTGTCACTGTACTGATTACAGTTAAACTTACTGCGAAGCTCAAAATCTATACCAAAATAAAAAAACCATTATAAGCGTCAGGTGCGCAAAATTTTGGTGTGGAAAGTGGAATGCCTTAAAATATTAAAGCGCGACCCCAAAATAAAATGGCAATGAGTAAAAAATCTTAGTATGCAGGAACCTTAATTACTTTACGACTTTCAAAGTAATATTTTCGAGTAATTTTTCTTTTTACAGGTATCAAACTTACAAAGTTATAAAACTCACCTGTCAAAAGTTACGAAACTTATTCCTAAAATAACCAACAGGGCTCAATAAAGCAGCAAAGTTTGGCTCACTCCGGGGAAATCATCTAACTTACGACATGCATCAATTGCCTGAAATTGCCTTGCCCATATTTCAAAATACCTAAGTACATTTTACTATCCGTGTATACTTTACCAAAAGCAACAAAGTAGGGAAAAATTTAGTTTTCATTTCTCCAAATTATTTTTGTCACAAGTCAACAAAATCAAACTTGAACTGCGAGGAATATAAAAATCCTATCTACCTACCTAAACTGTAGCAAACATTTGAAACCAAAATTAAAAGCTGTTATTGTAAATTGTTTATCAACTTATGCTGCTGTCTGTACCAAAGGGATCTAAGTAAATATTTCTTTTTCCAGTCGATTTGATTATTTATTCATACAAAAGTATGCCATCTCGATGAGGTTTTATTCAAGGATTGAATGAGATTGCAAGAGCTTGCATTCTGAGGACGAACAATGGTGCTTTTTGAAGCGAGTATTTAGATCTACGAGAAAATGAAGTCGTACAAAATAAAGTCGGTAAAAGTAGATAAACGTATTAAATTTTTTCAACGCTCATTTTTGTTCGATTTAGCGAAGCGTACCTACCTATATATATATACCTAAGCCTACTAGAATCGGTAGAAAGCATCTGAACTCTCAAATTTGAGTTAGGTGTAATGTACGTCTACCTATATTGGTTCAGTCCAGTCTAAATCTGGCTTGTTTAACATGGATAACGGTCCAAAACCTGTCGAACCAATACAAACTAATTCCAATACATGGAAATAAACCAGGTGTCCAGAGTGCCGGTGGAACAATTGACACATGTGGCGCATGTGTATGGCTAGCATAAAATCATAAAGCTGGTACGCACTACTGGCCTACAGAGCCTACTAATAGGGTAAAGCCGGGCTATTTAGTTTCCAATGAATATGTGAACAAACACAGAATAGCACCCGAAGGACCACGTGGTGCGAGTGTCTAAAAGAGATGGTGAAATGGAGTATTGGTTAGGTAAGTAGGTACTTTAAAATTGTAAAGATTTACCTACTATAAGTTAGCAAAGTATTGTACGCATGGGTAAACTGCTGAAACACTCTATCTTTAAGCTCTCCTTTTTACACAGTTTTACAATAAATAATTCATATTCTTACTCTTGTTTTCAGGCTTGTGATGAAAACAAACTTGATGCGAGGCGTACACTTGCTGATTGCTGTCAATTTATTTGAAAGAGAATACGCAGTCACTATTTTTTGAGGCTATGATGATGCCTTCTGCACATTGTTTTACCTCATTCAATCATACTCCTTACAGAATACCTAATTGTGCAACAGGGACGTAATTCACAGGGTTAGACCCGTTCTCACCCGGTCCGTTCTCCCCCGGTTTGGTTTAGGTACCTACTACCATTCTATTTTATAATCAAACTCCCAATAGTCAATTTCAATTTATGTCTGGTTTCGCCCTATTTTACCTCACGTAGGTACTAAAAGTAGGTATACATGTCACCATTCGTTAGGTATATAGTAACATCTTATTTTGGCAAAATAAATGTAGGTGTATATTTAACACAGATTGCTATCTAACCTTTACCAACGTTTAAATATTAGGTTCGGCCATTAGTTACACTTCAGTTACAAATATCTCTCTGAAATACGGTAGCTCGCTAGTGAGGGCATGGTCTAACGAAGGTAACTCTCTTGTTTCATGTTCCTGCTATGGATTCAATACACAGCGGATAATAAATGACATCGTTCAACAGAATCCGGACAACATTATGGTTCACTACCATGGAGAGGCGGCGAAGCGTGTGTTACATCACTTACGTTACATCTATCCCGCCAACGGTGACGTCGATTTGACTTACATCTTCGGTGACCCCGGTTCCACGCACCGGGGTTTTCAATGAAAGATTTTTCAAAATATTTTATTTACTGACAATATTTTTTGTTAATTATAAATTATTTGACATTAAAACAACAATATTTCGTTAATCACACCTTCGTTTAATTACTTTTTCTTATAATTATACAATTTCACATAGAACCCTATAAAAGTAGTTGGTTTTTACACTCCGGTTTTATAAAACTTTGAATACATAACAATCAACATATTTTCGAAATTCTTTCAGTCTTTTTTGTTTCTAGACTATATGAACTTACATAAAATAAACAAAAAATGGCATTCTACCAACAAAAAATTACAAAAAAAATCTTTGAAATAGCTATTCTTCAGTCAAGCAAATCCTCTTCGCTGTCTGAATTCTGTATGTCATCTGGTGAAGGATTCGTTGGTTCGATATCACTTCCAGCTTCACTGTCTGAAGACATTGATGGTCTGTCGTCATCAAGCAGTTCGTGGAGAAGCGATTCTAGACGATGCTGTTCCCTTTCGTACGACATGCTGTAACAAAGTTTGTATTTGAAACCAGATAGAACAAATTTGTAATATTTCGATCAAATTTATAAAACCATGAAATAAACTTACTGGTTATAGGATAATGCAATAAAACAATAATAAAAGTAAGTAAAAAATGTACACAAACCAGACAAAAACGAATAATAATTAATTCAACTCTGCATATTTTACTTACATATTCGGTGACCCCGGTGTACCGCACCGGGTTTGGGTCAAAACTCAAAAATGTGCGCCCGCACAGATGTCGCGCGGTGAACTGGCGGTGGGGGAAGGGAAATGAGGCAGCTACTCGAAATGGCGACAAAAAACGGCAGCCAGGGAAAAAGTTATTCGAATTTTTCAAGTGACCCGGTCCCACAGACATATAAGTCACCGTTCCCGGGCTATGCAGGTCAAGCTAACATGGTCGGGATATTTATCTCCTCACATGTACTTATTTCCTTTACCGATTTTGTATGCATCGATGTCAAATAAATTAACTTTTTTTTTCTAGTCAAGACAAATAGAGAGACAAAATAGAGGCTCTTATTTTTAATTTTTTAAACATAAACAAAATAACAAGGAAAAACATTCAAGAAGTCTTAAAAACTGTAACTGGCATGGAAATAACACTGTCTGTCGTTATTGAAGACGATTATTTATTATGGAAATAGGTTTTCGCGCTCTACTGGCAGTTTTATACGCAAATGCTGACTTTGTAGCTGTTCTTTTTGCTATTTCATTTATTTATTGTACGACTTTCGTACACCTAAATGTGTAATGGGATTTTCAACTTTATTTCTGTAGCAAATAAAGTTGAAATAACACTGAAATTTTACTAGCTGTATACAGAGTGAATCTAATAAAAATACTCTTTTTTTATCGCATTTTATTAGATAAGTGATATGCGTATCACTATAACGTACGTAACGTACGCATATCACTTATCTAATAAAATGCGATAAAAAAAGAGTATTTTTATTAGATTCACTCTGCATACAGCTAGTAAAATTTCAGTGTTATTTCAACTTTATTTGCTCTTAATGTTGATTTATAAACATTTACCTAGGTTGCTTTAAAATGTAAAAATAACTTGATCCTTTGTAGGGCTGAAAACTGCCTTACTGCCCCATCTCCATGCTGTCGTCCATTTGATGTTTATGTGCGAGGATATTGCCCCATGCATCACGAAACAGCAGCAACTGAAACGTACCAGCTTCACTAAAATAACGGTCATTTATCCATTTTATACCCATTAATAGCTTCGTAGGCATTCAAACTCTGATTTAGATCAACCGTTTCGGGTAACCTCTCGACACGGCGTTTGTGACTTTGCCTTTATCTAAAAAGCATTAAGGTTTTTATTTGATTACGCGTGACCCTCAGCTTTTTCGTGGTTCGGAAAGAATCTGCAGTTCTTTGGGCGTTCACTGAATATAAACCTTCTTATAGTTTTCCTAGGACCACAGATCATAATTAATTATAATACTACTAGGACAGTGATCTCAGCGACACCCAACGGTTTCCTTCAATCCTTAGTCGTTTTTTTACGTCATCGACTGTCAATGCTGCTTTTTTCAGTACGAGGGCTCAAGAGCGTGATGCTTCGGCAAAGATTTAACTGTAATAGAGATGACGACATACCTCGGCCAAACACTCACTGTTAAATTAAGCTTTCGACATCTTTTCATCATCTTTTTATAAGTAAGATCTCTGGTGAAGTGAGCATAGGTTAGAAACGTCAGTTTTCCGAGAACTCGTTTATGCACTAGTTATGTGGGTATGGGTTGCATTGCATAGCTTGATGTTTGAAGGTAGGTATAGGGTATAGGTTACCTGTCTCGAATCGTGCAAAATCAGGGTGACCCAGTTACCTATACCTATAGTATATTTTGGCCCAGAATTTTCAGCAAGTTAGCCTAATTTGCTACTCGTACCAAAATTATGTAAATATTCTGTAACCAAATTAACAAAATCCTTAACATAAACCAGGATTCCCAGCGGGCAAGATTCAATTATGGCAAGACTGTAACTTATGCCTACTAGCATCGATTGTCTTGTCCAATAATATTAGGCTCCAACCTTAGATATGAACGCTCATACTCTGCCTGCTAAGTACCTAGGTACACAACCACAATGCTAATTAGGTACTTATGTACCTACTTACCTACCTAAATAACTAAACTTTTTTGTTGCCTTTGTGTATTTTGTCGAAGTTTTTTTATTATAAGTTGTCATAAGTATATCTGATGTAACTACCTAAGTAAGTAGATAATGTCCACACTCGCAATCGTAGAACATAGGATCCTAATTTAGTGACAATGATACCTAGGTACCAAATACCAACATCTTAGATCGTGCATCTTGATTGACTAAATCATTGCATGACGAATTTTAATCATCTAATATTTTGACGTTTAGGTATCTAGGTAAGTACGTTTGCAGATGGAGAAAACATGTGAGTTTATGCGGTTGATGCCACATGCTGGTGGTTCGCGTTTCGGGCGGCTGCTGGTTCAAATTGTTGCTAAGATTAATCTATCTTAGCTAAGCTCTTTGGTCACTGTGCCTTAGTTTAAGATTCATCTATCTACCTAGCCCTAGATATGGGAAAATTCTCTTATGTAAGTAGGTACTTACAAAATCTAGAAAACCTTTGAAACCTAGAAAAAGTCATACCTAATGCTCTACGCCTCTACCTACCTACCTGAAAAACGTATAATAATATGAATACCTACCACCATCTACCTAACTTAGTGTAGTGAGTCTTGAAAACACTGCTCAAGCATTTCAGACACGATAAAGCAATCACTTTGCTCATTTAATTAGAGTTTTGTTTGCCTCGGGGCGCCCGCCGTCGCCGCCGCGCCGTGGTACAGCGACTTTGATAAACGGAGAGCTGAGGATCTGATAATGAGCCCATCGATCCCTTGGTGTCAAACTCTAACTACGATTGTTTCCTTGTTCCTTCTTATGTAGGTATACCTACATAGGTAGGTAATACTTAGATTTTCAAAATGATCGATTTTACCTATTTGCATGAAAAATTACAAAGAGAAATTGAGCTGCATGTAAAGAACCCCACGGTAGCGGTAGTATGAGTAGGGACTACCTAAATTATTGGAAGCCAAGCCACAAAAAGGAAGAAACGTTCGAATCTTACCCGCACTTCTCAAACGATATACGACGAGAAAAAACTAATCTGACAGTGACTATGACAATAACATCACAATGACATGATAATGAGACATACCTGACGGTCTTTTATGATCTGTGGCTTGACTGACTGATCCTGGTAATCTGTCTGTGACTGACTGGACCTCGACTGACTGATTATGATTATGGACTGATTGTGTCTCGGAACTGTCGGAAGCTCTTTTCTGGTTTTTATAATGTCAATGATTTCCTTGGAATTATAGATTACGTTTTCCAGTTTTCAAGGGAAAATACCACCATTTTCCCTTCAAAACAAACGACAGCCGACTTGACGAATGACATGACTTGACATAAAATATTATTTAAAATTCACCACTTGACACTGGCAAAATTGTCTGTCGAAATGACGGACACAGGCCATATAGGTTTAAAAGAAGAAGAAGTACAAGTACATTACATAACCGGACCCCAATTGCATGGGTCCGGTTATTGTACAACCATGGAATGTACAGCCTGTCAAAACACAGCCGTGGAAAGCGCAGTCAGGAATGCACGACCGTGGAATTCATGTATAATGTACATGAATTCCACGGTCGTGCATTCCTGACACGTGCTGAGTTTGTACAGCCCGATTTTGCACAGCCCGGTAAAACACAACCATGGAATTCATGTATAAAAAAAAAAAAAACAAATACATCAATTCCACGGTTGTGCATTCCCGACACGTGTAGGGAATGCGCGCCCGTGGAAAGCACAACCATGGAATTGATGTACTTGCTCCTGATTGGTCGATTCATTGTATGCTTCGTTCAGATCGTAACTACAGAGTAAAAATGATACTAGTGTGAATTTAGTGATTAGTAAAGCACAGGCTATCAAAGGTATTAAACAGATTAGAAATAGAACGATTGAAAAGCATAGAGAAAAACAACAAAGTTGTACCTAAGTCTGAATAGAATAGGACAATGAATAATAAATATAAATGAATTATATGAACAATGTGTTTTTTCTTTAAGTTCTTTATGTTCGAGCATAAGGAGTAGAAAATAAATGAATGAGGTAATTTTGGTGGTAAAAATTTAAAAAGTGCCCCTCTGACCTGACACGCACCATTCTTCAGGTTAGCAAAAAAAAAACCTAACAACCTACTGGGTTACTTTTGTGACTTAAGTCGACAAAAGTGCCCCTCTGACCTGACACGCACCTTTCTTAAGGTTAACAAAAAAAAAACCTAACAACCTACTGGGTTACATTCACGCAATTCGAGGAGAAACTGGTAATTCCCTTAGATAGCAGTAAACAAAAAATATGTAAAAATGAAATATTTTGTTCTGTTTACGTTCCCTTTCAATCGTTCAATCGTTCACATAGTCAGGCAAGTAAGTGTAAACAAAGCATAGGTGATGACGTATTTTGGCATCCAATTCCCAGGTTGTACATTCCGTGGATGGGCATTCCCGACACGTGCTGAGCTTTCACAGCCATGGAAAACACAGTCAGGAATGTACAGTCAGGAATTGATGTATATTTTGGCAGCCAATTCCATGGCTGTGTATTCCCACCCTGTGCACAACATTGTACGGCCTGGAAAACACGTCCCGAGATTGCACAACCATGGAATTGGCTGCCAAAATATACATCAATTCCTGACTGTACATTCCGGGGTTGTGTTTTCCATGGTTGTGAAATGACGGCACCCTTGCATTACAACCAAGGAACTTTTACAACAAATACACAATACACAAAGATTGGTTTTGTGATTTTGAATAGGTTTGGTTTGGTTTACCTAGTCTCGCCTAGTCTAAAATTCAAGATTCAAGATGTGGTGTTCTTGTGGAGTTCAGAATGAAACTCTACCTTTCTACCTGAAAGTAGATATAATGGATGGATATCGTGTTTTCATAACAAACCACGTAAAATTGTGGAGGAAAGAGTTTAGCAAAGAGAATTTTCTAAAGATGATGGTGGTAAGTTTTCTATGTAATGGTTCTGATCATATTTTTGATAAAAAATAATTATATTTATATTATATTACCCTTTGTAACAAATTTTTAATTTTGTGCAATAAAGTATTAAATAAATAAATAAATAAATATTTGTACCTACTGTACTATACCTACTGAGTCTTTCTTTGTATTATATATTCATGTACTTACCTATTTCTGTTTCTTACGAACCAGTGTGCACTTGAGATCGTTCTTAGAGCAATGTTTGGAAATCATTGGTGATTTTACCTACCTATACTTACTTACATTGTTTTACCTTCCAGTCAAGTAATCCAGATGTTGAAACTGATGATAATCAAAGATTTCTAGAATCTGGTCTCCAAATACTGAGCAATCCAAAATTGGTAAACAAGAAAAAGTTCACCGAAACAGCCGATGGGAATATTCAAGTAGAATTGCTTTGGTTGGGCCCTATCGTTTGGAATGTTGGTTTTGAGTTGACTCTCTGTGGTGCAGAAGATGTAAGTATTTTTTTACTAAATCATAGTATTTTTCTCAACACTCTCTAAGTAGAAGATTTTTATAGCTCCTAGGTCTGACAGTAGCTGAAGAACCCTTTGTTCTCTCGAATTGCAACAAACAGGAAAGTGAAGTGTAGGGGTCCCCCATCAGATAAGGCGATGATGTTGATTGGATCGCAGAAAGTTTCATACTAGAAAAGGCCCAAATAAATAATTATTTCTAGAAATTTTTGCATGGGTCCTATGTCCATATGTGATGATTTTTAATGATGTCTATATTATTCTTATTACATGGCCTGTATGCCAGTCAATCTTTGGGCCAAAATAAGGCCCATAAGGCAGGCGCCGTGACTGTAGACCCCGGCGAAAATGGCGGGACGATGTCGATAGCCATAAAAATGACTGGCCCATTGTGACTAAAGATTGAGAAGTGTGGAAAAAGAGAGGCCTTCGCCTGCATTTGGATGATACAGCCTAAAATAAATAAATATTCTTCTTGAAAGCTTATAGCTACTCTCATACTTTCCAGTTCTTCTATTATGTCACTCGGCCATTACTTTTGGTAATAAAGGATCAAATTCAAAGTGAAAGCACATTGAGAACTCATTTGTTAAAAAAGGATCAAGAAATCCAAGGGTTTTTAGAAATGCTGCCTGAAAACAGTCCATTGAGTAAGTATTTCTAACTAATAGGCATGTAAGTCCACACCTCCAAAAGGCGGGTTTATCTCCTCATAAAAGGCCGGCAGCGCACTAGCATCACCTCTGGTGTTGCAGGTGTCCATGGGCGGCGGTGACTACTTTCCATCAGGTGGGTCGCCTGCTCGTCTGCTAGTTATAACATAAAAAAAAACACCTTATGGCAACTTAGTAACATCGTTACGAGCTGTGGGTTGATTGAACTCAAAGATTGGTTTGCCTAAAAATACACGTATATTCAGATACTTGACACAAACTTAGTACACATCAAAAACACTAGGTCACAACTACAATACTTGATAAGATTTTCCGGAATAAAAAGTAGCCTATGTGTTAATCCATGTCACGGGGAATTCCAAGTTTCATCCAAATCGGATCAGTTGTTTTTGCGTGAAAGAGGAACAAACATACATACATCCATTACATACATCCTCACAAACTTTCGCATTTGTAGTAATAAGAGGATTATTTATTCATTCCAGTGCGGTGCTTGAGAACCAAAAAGTTTAATGATCAAGAACACAGAACAAATCACAATGCTGTGCTCAAACTGTTTGGTTCAGATCCTGAAGAGGTTGTATGCCCACCGCAAGTCATCCATTACAAACGGACATTACCAGTTCTAAAGTTTGTAGATGGATGCGATATAGATGAGCCGAACTCGTAAGTTACATATTTCAATGCCTATAAATAAGTTGGCCTTTACATCTATTGAAGATGATTTATACAGCGTCAGGAAGCAATCTATGCCTACACTTAACGGGACACTGTAGTGCCGGGACAATTTTTAGATGGAGTAGGCTTGCCCAGCACCTATACCATCCTCTCAGCCTACATAATCATTAATAAGCTATTGTATAGAACCTAACTTAAGTCTGTGTCCTTATTTACATGTGGTACATTACTATTACCAAAAGCTCTGCCTTACCACTAGCCATCACTAGCTGTCACGCCCGTCTTGCAAAGCAATATTTTGGGGCAATGTCAAGCAAAATAGTTTCAAAAGTGGTAGGGGGGCAATTTTGGTATTGAAGAGTATTCTATTTAGAAATTAATCTAAGTCCTGTTAACATTTCAGACATGAAAATCAATCTGGACCTTCGACTACCAGCAAGTTAGAGTCAACTAGTAGTGCTTATTTAAAAGAAAAACAACTGAATGTCACGAATGGATCTAAAAACGCTAAAATAGAATCAAAACAATGCAAAAGTGAACCGAATAGTGCAACTGTAAATGGAGCTAGCGATAAGGAAACTAAAGGCAATAACTCACTACATCCATTTAGAGGACAAAGTATAGTTAAATCAGAACCTGAGTCAGTAACACCCAAAGCAGAAAATATGGATCTTTTAGTGCAACATGATGAGACGTCAAATACTACATTACATGCAATTTCACCAGAAATGAGACTAAGTCAAAGATCGCAGGCTAGCACACCGAAAAAGCGTAGAAAGAATTTAAATTATTGATTTAAAGAGATTGTAGATGACATGAGATGTGTTGAAGACTGAAAAAAAAAATAGGGACCTTTTCCAATATGAACTTCCCGCGATCATAACAACGTCGTCGGTATATCGAGTGGAGGTCGCCATACTTCACTTTCTGAGCCCGTGAGTTTTGTTTTATTCATCGAAACGGATATCGAGAAGCGACTTGCCAGATATTAGATATTTTGTATGAAAATCCGATAAGCGCCTCTAGCGGGAGATTTGCAAACTAGTTTTCTCCATACAAAAACTGCGAGTTTCTCGATTCTCGCTTGTCGCAAATCAACATAACAAAACTCAGACAAGCTCTGGTTTGTTGTTCCTACTCTAGTACTTACAAAAAATTGTATGGAATTACTATGATATTGGAAAAATTACATCTGCATCACAGAGAGACAAACAATTAGGCCCAACAAAAGCAATTTGACTTGAATATTCCCATCAGCTGTTACGGTGAACTTTTTCTTGTTAACCAGTTTTGGATTGCATATATGGTGACTAGTTTCTAGAAATCTTTGATCATCAGTTTAAACATCTGAATTACTTCACTGAAAACAAGGTGGACAAATAAGATTTATCTTAGCCTATGCATAGAAGCTTCTAGAAGTGTCCACCTCGAAAGACATCTGATCTACTGTGAAAATATAAGCAACTAGCCGTCGCCCGCGGCGTTGCTCCCGTTCTACCCTTTAGAGTGTGACGTTTCAAAATTCCTTTCTTAGTGCACTATATAAGGATACTACCCTCCAAATTTCATACCTCTAGGACTTATAGTTTAGGCTGTGCGTTGATTCTAAGTCAGCTTCAAAAGAGTTTTTTATAATATATTTATATTCTACTCAATTTGCTGACATTTCAGTGATTCTTGTTCGTCAACTCATGAGTTATCGTAAATCCTATGCCTTGCATCGGAGTCACCAAAATGTTCAAGTATTATGGTACATGTAAGCGGCCACCCACATTAGATTTTAAATAGAGTACCTAAACTAGAATTTTCTAATCTAGCCTCTCAGTCTAGTCGACCTTATCTAGGAATAATCAAGTGTGGTCAATAAAATAAGTCGTCTATAATATTAATTCACGACTGCTATCCGCTTTAGTACTTAGCTTAGTACTTTAGTACCTCACAGGGTAAGTGACTGTTCTTTTAGCTAACTATGACCTAAGCTATATATAGTATATAAACCATGTAGGTATGCAATTAATAAATAAAATGAAATGAAATAAGAGCATTTTATAAAACTTTATTTTATTAGACTGTTAGAAACTAACGATAATTACATCAGTTGTGCTGTATAAAATGTTACTACAAATGTGATTTATTAGAGTTTAGGATTTATTTATTTATATGACACTATGGGATAATATTTAAAAAAAAAGCATTTATAATACCCCGAATTCTGAATAGTTATGAATTTTACAATATATTGTAAATAACGCTACGATGACATAAAGCTTTGAGCACACTGAAGTGGAAGCGAAGCGTCAATCTAAAAAATTATATGGTATATCTTCTTTTCAACGTAAGTGTGCGTTTGATCAATTTGGGATATCATAAAATATTTCTTAGTACTAAACGCTTGAATACATAAACTTAGCATTAGCTAATATGCATTAAAATCATAAAATACTAGCATCTGCTTACGGTTTCACTCGTGTGTAACTGCAGCTTGTATACATGTCTCACAACTGTAACAAGCCAAACTAAATTGATTTTCATCAAGATAGATCGATCTAGTACCTACGTATTAAAAATATCTACAACATAGTTACGTTGGTGGCTCACGTAGTCATAAATATGATCATGTAAAACTATTGTAAACCCCAATTTCAAGGCTTTCTTAGCTGGTGGATGTAACTATTTACTTATAAAAATAATTATTATGTGATATTCGAGTATATCATTATTGAAATGTAATTTAGAGATCAAAAATGTATAGTTTTATTGTTTAGAAAATTAGAGCCAATTATAATACCATAGTTATATTCGTTGTGTTTTGATTATAATATCAGTAAGAATTCATAGTTTTAAGTTACTTTTCAAAATCTACATGAGAGGTTTTTTGGGACCAGCCCGAATATTCTTTTCCCATGTAGTTTTGTAATAAAATCTTCGATATTTACTCAATACATGCACGTTATTGCCGCTTGAGAACCAAAAGCCAGCATTTTACATGGTTCAAATTAAATTTAAAACTCCTAACTCAAATCACCACAGACTCAAACGAGCTACTAGCATTTTTTGTTTTGTTTTCATAAATCTATCAAACATCGATTAGTATTAGATCGATACAATCAAATCGCATTATGAAATGCAATTTAAAACAATTGCGATGTTTGCAAATATTCTCATTTTAAATTCGTTTGATGATAATGTGCTACTTGACTACTAATACACGAATAATAGTACCTACTTGAAAGCAAGCACTGAATGGAAATGTAATGTCACGATACCGTCAGCGGATCTCGTGAAGTTAGCCTTTTTTATCTGCGATGAAGCTTTTTCGATCTTGCTCATCACAAACAGCTAAATTCACGATGATTGCCCGATTCCACAAACTAACTGTTTCTAACTCTGCATTCTAATTTTAATATGGAAGTAAGGTTAGGAACCGGTAAAATTATCTTAAGGTTGTACGAGACAAAAAAACGGTATTGTCGGTATACACAATATACCGTGCTTATATTGTTCGTAATTTCAACGTAAGACCTATCATCATCATGATTTTTAATGAGCAAATTGGATGCTTGATAATATATATGGCATAATTAGATATGGCAGCTGGAATTAAGCCACTAACTTCGCCAATGTTAATGAAAATAACTTCTAATCTAAGCATCAAATGCCATAACAGCTTTTTATTTAGCATTTTTTTTGAGTTTTTTTTAATTTTAAATTCTTATGTTGAAATTTCATTCTTTCATTTCTTTTATTCTTTAAACCTAAGGGTATATTTCTGTGTAAACTCGCAGTGCGTTTTAAATTGCGATAGTTGGTTCAAAATAGCACATAGGTAAAATAAGGTTAGCAGATCTAGATAATCGTAAAGAAATTTTTTTCGAAGACTTGCTAAGTTTTTCGCATTTGGATTCGTATAACGGAGCTTTTTCTAACTGAATTGAACTTGACGATTGTCTAGATCAACCAACCGCATTACGCGTAAAGCGAAGTTTAATCCTACCTTATTCTAAGGCCCTGTTCACTAGTCTCGCTTAGAATCGACACAGGTAAGTCCTGACATAGGCATTTTCTACGGCCGAAATTAGGCTAATTTTCACAAATGGCTCAAATCTAAATCGGACACTACCATGGATTTATTGACAATTTTTTATTGAGAGTGTCACAAACCTTTGCTAGAGTCACCAGTGAGTCAAGTTTTTGTGTCATCGAATCGAAGCATCAATCGAATTTTTCAGATTGATTGACGCTTCGCTTCTACTTCGTGTGCGTTGACCTTTAGCGTCAAAACTTAACTATGCAGAAGCTAAAGACTAGTGCATAACAGGGACTAACTATACGATGATCAAAATTGGTTCTACAGAGCTGAATCAAGTCAAGACTCCAGTTTTTGAAGTCATAACGTCACATCGAGATTAGAGGTGATGTTTTGTTCCAACAAGACACTCCCAGAATTAAAAAAACTACTAAAGTAGGCAAGTATTTTAGAATATCGTAGAGATCTCTTAATTAGTTATCAAGTTCCCCATTTCTTATCTATTTTTACACATTTTTACTCTGTAGTTAACTTTACAATTATTATTATTCTCAGTTGGGATTGCTCTTTCACAATTTTAAGTTGATTTTAGGAAAACCCGTATAAAAGCAACCAAAATGGTTCGTAAAATCAAGAAATGGGTGAACTGGCATGGAACTCAACGTAACATGTCTTGCTACATTTTAATTCAAAAAGAAAGTACCTACAGGGTGTTTAAATACACCAAAATGTCATGGTAAATTAATTGAAAAGCTAGCACATGCATTTTGACACGTCTGTCTCGGACTCTGACGGTTTTATCACGCTGTCCCTTTCTTTCAACTCGAATGCGTCAGCCTGAAAAAAGATAAAAAATACTGATCATTGCGTTAGTTTAGGTAGAATTTTATTTTTTACTTAACAGACTTCAGCGCCCCGTAAAAAATGAAATACAGTTTGAAAACGTGATGGAAAATGTTGTCTTTTGCGTCGAACAATATTCAAAAACTGTTCTTAGCATACCTTAGAATCCCTATATTCTCGTATTTTTCGGGCTAAAGTCACAAATGCTTCTTCTATATTGATGTCGCTCTTACAAGACACCTCGAAAAACGGCATGTCAAAATCATCAGCTATCTGAAATCAATCAAAAAATGGTTCTCAACAAGTAGCTCCTATAGGTAAATAAAAATAAAAAAAAGTTTTTGTTACAGGCATGATACCTACCTATCCATAAATGACCTGATAAATGACTTTTTCCATGATGATGATGTTGAATCTAAACGTGAACACCCTAGGTACACTTTAGTCAAACAAATTGTTTTTTTTATTCCATCTAAGCACAGGATTATTTTGGACCATCCAACCGCATAATATGTAAGTAAAAAATACCAACCTTTTGTCCACGTTCCCGTGGCACTGCTCTGTGGTTCTCGTGTACATCGCATTTGTTACCTACAAGCACTTTGATTACATCTGGTGACGCGTACTGGAACAAAAATAAATAAAATACAGCCATTACACTAAATAATCATTACATAATCATATTACACTAAACAGACATCCTTCATAATATGACTTAAACCATAATTTTTATTTAGCAATCTGTAGGTGATATTGCTCTTTATTAACTTTTAGGCACCACAAGTTTCCTCTTCTATCATCCTACCCTGTAGTTTCTGTTGCTTGAAATGGGCTTTCTCCATAGAATACTAGAAATAATGGTTCAAATACAAATACAAATACAAAACGTTTATTTTCAACACTCACTTAATAAAACACATTGCACAATTTAATTAAACACGTTTTAGGAATTGTGCCTAAATATACAGTGTTGCAAAAAGGCCCCATCTGGTTCTGTGCCTTCGTCATCCATCGACTACCCTCGATCTACCCACTATCGTAGGTCCAGTTTTTTATATAATTATTGTTATCTATCAAAATTATTACAATACTAGCATCCTCCTACGACTTCGTTCGCGTCCCGTTGGATCCCGTTGATTTTCCGAGATAAAAAGTAGCCTGTGTGTTAATCCAAGTCACGGACAATATAGGTACCTACCTATATTCCAAATTTCATCCAAATTGGATCAGTAGTTTTTTCGTAAAACAGAAACAAACCTACATCCATACATACAACATCAGAAACTTTCGCGTTTATAATATTATTAGGAAGGATTATATCTCTTACTTCTTGTATATTTCGCAGCCAATACGACAAGTGGTTGAAAGACTCCAGATTGGTGATGTCATACATAAGTATGATGCCCATCGCGCCACGGTAGTATGCAGTCGTCAAGGTCCTGAAGCGTTCCTGACCAGCGGTGTCCCAGATTTGAAGCTTGATTGGGACACCATCGAGGTTTATTATCTTCTGTTTGAAGTCTATGCCTGGAAACACAGGATAAACCTGGTAAGTTGAGTTTTGTTCACTGATTTTTGTTTGCTGTTCTCTTTGATGCAAATGGCTAGATTTAGAGGTGATTCAGGTCTTATAAAATTAGTTTTCTAGAGTAGGTAATTAATCTTGAAATGTTGTAAGATGTCCTACTATAAATTACTGATATCCTTCTTTCCTTTCTTCCTTCTGGAGGTGTCATTGTGGTAACGCATTTCTAAACGAGAGTTCTATAAATAAATGACTCCTCTGGTTTGTGTTGAAACTTTGAATTGGAACCAAACATTACAAATCAATACAGTTGCGCTAAGCACAATCGGAATAATTCCCTAACGATTCTTTTATAGGACGAGCCGAACGCAAATTGCTAACACGACTGACTGCTTAAAATAGCTGACCTATTGTGAGAACTGTTATTGATTTAGGTACATCTCTACCCAACGTTTATTTCGTTTACAAAAGCATTGCGAAGAATTTTTATTCGACAAATCTTGACAAATGACGGTAGATTTTTATTAAAGTTGAGTCATCTTTCGATTTGAATTACTATAATATCTCACACGTTTGTATTGTTCAGTGTTTCGCGAGTGTTTTATACTTTTGAAATAGGAGTGTATATTCAAGGAACAGGGTACGATCTTAATTTAATAGCTAATTGAATAAGTAATGCACTCCGGGCGTGCGTTTTCTCTAACAGTAAAGCAAGTTGAGGAAGTCTCTGGGCATAAAATTATTAAATGGTTTCTTCGCACTATTATGTTCCATTGTTTCTTGCTTTTCATCCACAGCGGGAAATATAAATCCCTGATATTGTTGTGTTTCTGCAGCACTAAGACTACATCACCTGTCTGACAAAGGACCATAAAAGTGCAAGTAAATAATCATTCGACTCACCTATTGTGGATATGTAGATGTCGTAGTACCTCTCGTCGCAGTATCTGTGCACAATACACGTTTTGCCAACATTAGAATCACCTAATACAAGTAGTTTGTATGTCGCCGAGAAATCTAGAGCCATTTTTGTTTACTTTCTTGTTGGTACGCGAGCGGTGTCTCTAAACATAGGGTGAACTGTCAAAGTTGGAAAAATCAATGAGGTGGTCTGCGCATGTGCAGCCGCCCCTACTTACCTTTATCCTACAACACCAGTATCAATACCAGTTACTATGAAAAAATATAGCTATCACCCTTCGTAATCTGGGTTTAGCCGTTACAGCCCACCTACTGTCTGGCCTGCCACGTATATCCTGCGTCTAGTTTTATATACATAGGTACGTAATTCACGCCATAAATCTTACAGTCAACAGGTAAATGTAACTGACCTATCCTAAGTTTGATAGTTTACTTCATGGAAATGCAAATTACCCTTTGTGAGAATGTCGCGCTGTACATTGATTTTTATTCTTCCAAGTATTATGCAGTTTTTAAACTCCTATCATAGTTCTACCATAGGTTTATCATCTTAACTAGCAATGTACCTATATTATTTTCAAAAGTACAGCAGAACAATAGGCGGCCTTATAGATATAGTACGTCAATAATTGCATTGCTGTCACACTGAAAATCTACGTTAGTCTCAAATTGTATTCATAATACTAATAAAAAATATAGAAAAATTGATTACCCCCATGTGAACGTAGTCACGGGGATTCCATTAGTACCTATAATCTATGTTTATCAGCCGCAGTTACAATGTATTCAGTGAATAGCCTTCCGGGTCTTGTGGGAGAGTTACATTTGTTTAGCTTAAAACCACGATACGAGTTATCTCTCCGATTCATCTATTCTCTTGAGTGTATGTTAATAATTTCAACTAGCTCGTGCCACTGGTTTCAATCGCGTAGGTTTTCTAGGTCTGGTGTGGTTTGGAGGTTTGTTTTACTGAGCTTTGTGGCGTAGGTGGCTTGAGATTGAGACGGGATATTCAATCATGTTGTAGCGAGAACAATGTTGGTGTTTTCGCCAAGTTTTTATTCCAGATACAAGATGTTTATTTGCATAAATAAGTGTTACAATTTGGTCTTAACTGTAGGATGCACTTTAGAACTTATTCACCTTTTCCAGGTATCGCAAATGTTTTGGGCGCTTAAACTTAGGTATTATAGGTAATTATTTAAATTAATAATTTTGGGGGCATACCTTTGGGCATGCACTAAATTTGAAATATTTTTTCTTACTACTTAGTTCTTACTTGTCTTAGATCTTGTCATGCTCTTGACGGTTTCTGCATCATGAATGACACAGAGTATCCTAGTGTGGTGTTTTTACTTGGTCACGATTTTGCTTTTGCTTTTATTTTAATAAATCTTTATTGAGTTCGTATTGCGTGTTAAAAACAGACTAGCAGGTCCATACAAAGAACTTTCGTATGCAGGAACTCTTTCGAGGATTAATACACCAGGCTCTTTCTATAGATCGTTTATCAGGTTCCTTTGTTTCCGAGTCTGTATAATAGCTGTAGTTCAAGGCCAGGTTTGTTGTGAGTTTTTTTTTAAAGTCTCGTGAATGGCATTACCATATGAGTGTGCTCATTGACCGGTGATACGGTCAGTCCTTGGCTTCGGTGGTTTATTTTACGAGTTTTTTATTGACATTCATGTGCTTTCGTAATGTTTTGGGCTTTGTCTAAAGTGACTTGGTGCTAGCCGATGTTTTAAATGTAAAATGTCTGATCGTAAATTCATGGTTATCGATAGTACAGTTATAAAATTAGTTAGTGCCTATGATATGAGGTTCTGTGGTTGAAAATTAAAGCAGAGTAAGCGTCTTTAGATAGTTCTATGTTATTGCCTAGCTGTCGAATTTAGGAGTGTTACAGGGGGTGGGTTAAAAGTGTTCCCTAACGCTGTATAGATTTCATAAAGAATCAATCTCTAATCAAGACTCGTTTGTTATTTCTAAATGTAAATTGCACAGAGTCCTATCCGTGAAATTTACCTAAGTCACACAGTAGCCGTTCGCATCTACGCACCATACATTATCCACTCAGATTACAATAGGTATAGGTAATGATGTAACAACTTCATTTTGTCAACCACAAACCACTGCAGCACAGCCGTCTAGCGTGATGTATCGTAAATAGCTGCGATTTTGACGCTGCCTTCCGCAGACGTGTCGCTTAGGGCTGTAAGATTAAGTTGGTTTGCACCATCATCACTTTCTGGGTATAGATTGGTTTAGGCGCATTTGGTCGATACTAAAACCCATTATTATCCTTTATTTTAAAGATTATAGAGACTACTTTGGCGCAACTTTTTTAAAAATGGACGCTCAACTTTGTCTTTAATATCATTGTGCTTAAAAATTATTTCCTGATCATTTGATTACGTTTATGTTGTACGTAACTTTCATCGAGGCTGAAAAATGTCTAAGCCTTTTTCAATAACATTGAAATCTTATTCGCATACGCAAGGGCCAACCCTATGTTAATGATTCAAGAGGTTTGCGTCTGGCTTCTGTTTCGCAGCAATTTCCTCGAGCTTTTCTATACAAACTATTAGATACTCTGTGTCTAAACTGTTGCATAGTCTGTGGTCGGGTGTTCAATCTCCGGCGAACAGATTTGTTGGTCCTTCTCATTTCGCTTCAAGCCTTTGTCTTCTATAATAGGCTGTAATTTGGATAATTCGCTTTCAGGGAAAGCTAGGATTTACGAGTACTACGGTTTCTATTCCCTATTCAAACGACTGTTTACCTTTTCACTGTCGTCATATAACATCTCAACAAAATATGCTGCGAGCATGATTGCCATTCAATCGGTTAGTAAATCAATCTGAAGATTATTTTACGATAGCAGATTCACCATTATATTTGTGTACATTTTCTTCTGACTGAGAGCTACCAAAGCAATATCCAAAACAAATATTTTAACAAATAGGTCACCTTTAGGGTCAATGATTCTTTGAACTTGTTTTCGTGTACCTAGTTAAAGTTCAATCATTGACTTCTAAATTTTTTTCTCTAATTTCAGTTTGAAAATGTTGTTCTACTGTATTTGCAGCCTTGTCATTAGGAATTAAGATCAGTGTCATGTTTTCTAACTTTCTGTGCTCCGAAAGTTGCTGTTAAGCCATTAGCGTTGAGCAACCCTTGAGTGTTCGTCAAACAAAGCCTTCATCGTGATATGGAACATTTCAAATCGTAGCTATCTTTACTGAGAAGAGTGACTGGACACTTAACTGGTCATTTCGTGTTGCTATCGTCATCGCTGGCTTAATATCTATTAGACTATCACTTTCGGTCGCCGAGTGTTCTATTGTCAGCGATATGATCTTTTTTTTTGTTTAATTAGCCTGCAGATCCGGCTGTGTTACCTAATCGTTCTGACGCACTTGTGGGAATACTGTGGAGCAATTAGTTTCAGATATAGTCTAGTGAAAACAGCATGTACTTACTCGCAACTACTTATCTAACTTTCTTGCATTCACAACTTCACATTCGCAGAATAATTGACCTCTAGTTTTTGTGCGACTATTCTCGTTTTAGCGTCGGTCGTGTTAGGCTTTAGCTTTTGCATCTTAATAACATTTGTTTTGGTGGTTATTTAAACTCTGTTTTCTTTCAGGTGTGAAGAAATATAATAACGATCATTTATCGCCCGTTATCTTTATTAGGATGTACCTCACTCGGTATACATAGAACAGCTGATGACTTGTAACTTTTACGACACTTGTATGTAGATCGTATGCACCACTGAACCAGCCTTTTACTTTAGCCAATATCTTATTGAACTTTATTGGTTTGTCCGTCCGTCCGTGGGCGATCCTGCTTTTGCGTCTACTGTTTGATTCCGTTCATTAATTACATTAGATGATAAACAGGCGTTATGTAATGCAATCACTCGCGTGGGTGTGACTATAAACCTGTCGTAGTAATCGTCATTGGGTTTCGATTTGTATGATTTACGAGTGACGGTTTTGGCTTTTCTATTATGGGTTCGTGCTTTCTGTTGTTGTTATCGATGTTTTCACCTACGCGTTCTTGGACCACTATCTCGCAACACACAAGCTCTTTCAAAAGTAAGAAAATTCAAAGATCCGTCACCTCAGAACTTTTTTATTAAACGGTCCACATAATAATATGGTCTAAAACAATTTAAATCTAAATCCTTGTTGTTCAAACAATGTTTCAACAACTATAAGAACGTGCAAAAATCTTAACAGGTTGGTGGGGGTACCTAAGCTTTCCGATAGCATTGTCCGACTCTCAAGTTGAGGTCGACGTCTGAGGTCACCCTTCCTGGAGACGGCGGCGCCACATGTGTTCCGGGACTCTAGTGACAAGCCCTCATTGTTCGCAAATCGCTTGCAAGGTCCCACTTGTAAATGTCAGAACGGCGCAGGCGCCGACGCGTCGGTCGCGCGTTAATGCGTGAAATTGAAAAATATTGCTATAGTTGTAAAAAACCTGCATGATAGTAATTGTTGAGATGATCCTGTGGTTAAGCGTAAATAAACATGAATGTCTAGACAGTGCCTGTTCTCACGTTAAGAGCGCAAAGACCTATTGACGAAAGCAAAACAACACAAAAGCACTTTATTTTAGAGCAAGAGCTTTTATTTGGGTAAATCAAAGTTTTTACACTTCAAAAATATTATAGTGTAATGTATCAAATGCAATTTATCCGTTTTTAAATTCTAACAAATTCACAGCACTGTACAATTAATGTACCTAATATCTACAAAAATGTGTAAGTAGGTATACTAGCAGGCTAGCTATACATTTCTATTGCAGAATCCGCATTAACAGCCTATCTGCTGACTCAAAAGATTCTGCTGCGCACAGAAGCTAAGCTTTATAAGCCTGCGGGTCTATAAAATTAATCCTTACATTCCAAAGAAACACTTGCAAGTCTTGGGGCTTATTCAATTGCCAGTTGTAAACCAGAGGCGGACTTTTATCATTTCAGCTTGGTAGTAATAAAACTATCGCACTATATGTATATAGTTTATTATCCTACTAATCTAACCATTCTAAGATTTCCTTGTGACTTGCTACTTCGCTAATATTTCAACCTCGTTCCTCTGTGCGGAAGCTTTAATCCTTTTGGCGATGTGTTGTGCCTGTCTAGTATTTTTAAAAAGCTACTAATCTCTGAATACAGCCCTTTACAAACGATAATGCATGTTAATCATACGTTAGGCAATAGATCTGTAATCTGAGCTGCGTATAGCACAATGGTGGCTGTCCCTTTACTGTTGAACGGACAGTATATCAAAGCAAAGGCAACACTTCAATGGGGTATAATGAATGCATGCGTCGAGGAAGCATCGCTTCATGTCTGTTTGTGCGTTTGATCAAAAACAACATAGCTTCCTGCATGCAAACGTGTTCTATCAAATTATAGCCGCTCGTTTCGCCCTAGGACTTTCTTGCAAGGTAGAGACGATGACTGGTTTAGGTGTGAACAGGTGTGAACTTTAGTTTAAGCAGTTCGTTGCTTTAAAGTATTTAGCTATCTAAAGATTCGATTATATTCATTGTCTTGTATTTTAGAACGTAGTAGTCAATAGTTTTAACTTGTGCTCTACGTAAATTAAAATGTAGTAAGTAAATATGGTCCCGGAGCAGGATTTCGAACAAAGGTAATATTTTAAAACCACAATCCACGTCGTTGACTAATTTGTGGCTTGCAGCTTTTATTACTGTTGAACTTATTTCGCGTCGAGACATTTTACTGCCTTTGAAAAATTTTATGCCGGAAAATTTACATCGCATCCCTGTGTCCTTCAAGTGACTTATGGTCTTTCTCTTTACCTTTGAGTTTAAGGTTGTAAGGGGACTCTTTTTATAGCTTTAGTTTATTTTTGAATCGGCAAGTGTCACACTTAAACTGGATGAAATATTGCATACATATTGTGATCTTTACTTTTGAATTTAATAAAAATATGTTAAGACCCCTTTGTTTCAATCTTATAATCATCTAAGCTGAAAGAATTTTATATAGGTAGAACTAAGTAATCTTATTTCAGCTAAAACGTTTCCTAGGCATTATATATCGCGTCTCCCAAATAAGGTCACCTTGAATCAATGCAATGCAAAGGCATCTAGGTGACACTAGAGACATTTCCTCATCAATAGCTATACAATTTTAAAAGATAGATTTGGCAATCGCTAATTTTGAATTCATCTAAACTTATTGCATATTTTCTTTACAAAACATTAGCAAACAGGAAATATGTGTGGTTATTAGCAAACACTTTGCCACTGAGACACAGCTTAGGTTACATGTCTTACTGAGGCCCGGTTAATGGCTATAAATCTTCTTATTCGCAATAAAGAGACAATGGTTTGTCGCAATACACTTAGAAGCACAACGAAAAAGCAACGTTTTGATTTCTTTTAAAATTATTATGATGGTCGGTCTCGAACTGTGAACCTTTCTTGTGGCAATTTTAAATCTATTTGTTTCAATAAGGAGAATATAAATACAATGTTTATTAGCAATCACTACGTATCACTATGTGGTATTTTATTCCTTAAATTTATTTTTTTAAGATGGCTCTGATTGAATCTAATCTAATTCAGTCATTTACTTCTTAGATCTTACTGTTTCTTCTAAAAACGACTACCTTATTATGGACAAATACTATCTCTGTTTATCAGGAATTTACTTTAGCTTGCCTATCTCTTTACCAGTTTCGCAAAATTCTTTTTTGAATGTTGTCACACCTTATCGTCTCGCTTCAAATATATCACACGGCTCTTCGCAGTGCGGTCTCATACAAACGTAACACCAATAATTAACAAAATCACGATTTACTCCGCTTTCTAGGTCCAGGCCGATCTTTACTATCGATCATCTCGAGATACGAATCTTACTCGTATCTTAATCAATTACCTACTTAATACATAATCGGTAATTACCTTCTAAATTCGGATAGGTATCGCTAAAGTTGAAATTCTTTTTAGCTCATTGGTCAACTACTTACTGTTATTAGTGAACACTGTTAGTAGCTAGTTCAGTTCTATTTTATCTTCATTACCATCATCATCTACTCTCGTCTCACACTAGATGAGGTCGGTGCAACGTGTCTTCGTCTTCCACTTGTTTCTATTAGCCATCATCTCGGTGTTCACTCCTTTCTTGCTCATATCTTCTTTCATACAGTCCACCCATCTTTTCTTTAGCCTACCTCTACTTCTACATCCATCCACAGTCATATCTAACACTCTCCCCGTAATAATGCTTAGTCCTATTTGATCTTGTTATTTTAATTTGCAAATTTTTGTACACATTCTAAATCTCTATACTTAGTGCTGTTTCATTCTCCAGCGTATTGATAAAGTCAAATATACTTAAGGCTAGTTTTTAACAATTTCTATTAAAAATGTTAAGGTCTATGCTGAAATAAGGTTTCGACCTACATCAAAGGACATTTCGTCTCGGGTTTTTACAAGATCTTTACCACATACTCGTGCAATCAAGTGTTTTAGGTATTCAGGCCAGTACGCGTTCTCGTTCATTATGTCATTATTGTAACACGATCGGCGCCACAGAGGTCAGATACATCCTATAATGGAAACCATTCGTCTTGTATACATTCTGTCAAATATCAATTTGCAAGGAGTTATGTATGAGGTAAGTCAAATTCCGATGTTGGCTAATCTGTGTTCACACTTCTGGTTGTTTCTAGATATTTTATTGGGACAACGAAAATAAATTTTAGGTACAACAATTATTATCGGCCAATAAATTCATTGTAGCTATATAACTGTCAGATCTAGTAGTTTCTGGATAATCCTCTAAAATAATGGCAAGGTTAAAACCTAAATACCATATACTATGCTTTATTATACCTATAACAGTTCTCTGTTATATTTCTTTCTTACTCATTGACGTCATCAATACTAGAGAAAGTGTTCAAACATTGGTATGTGATTTTAATTGTTTGTCAAAAAAATACAAAAGTATGTCGCCTGCGTCAGTTGTTATATCATACTACATTCTGGTACTGTTCGTCAATGTCCGGAGATCCGTTATATTATTTGCAATGCTAGCATGCAATTTGATTTAAATTCTTTTGTGCTTAGTCATACGCGGAGATAAGCTTTGAACGTGCTTTCGTGTGTCATCTAGCTCTATTATGTTACAAATTCGGGTGTGCACTAATTAAATCCACTAGAGCATTGCGAATTGATATAAAAATACGTCTGTTTTCAACGGAGTGTGCGACATTCACAGTCTTGTTATCTTCTTTTGTGATCTAAATTTTGACATCTCTTGATTAAACGCATCCTTTTTCAACATGGTATTATAATTTCTCGTAAATCTCTTTTACGATAAAAATCTGCTTCAATTACAAACGCCGCAAGATCTCGTATAGCACGCTCTGTAGTTTCTTGTCCCTCTGAAGATGAAGTCATATATAATCGAAGCGGCGCCGGCGCCAAGTGTAATGCAAAATGCAACTGACCCTTTTATTGCTGTTCTCTCAAATACCTAACTCTATTCGACCATTTCGTCCGTTTAAATCGTGTGAGCTTATTATCATGATTTATTTGTAGTTGAATAGGAAGGTTGAGGACCTCACCGAATCAAATTTTAAATAGACTTTACTATGTTTGTCTTGTTGGATCATTTTTGGTCACCAGTCTTTTGCCGTTTACCAGAATGGTGTATGTTCCATCGAGCTTTTTGACTACTACAAAGTTCAGCTCTCCTTTCGTGCACACAATGTCTTCAATTATTTTTATTTTTCGATAATCATATTTGCCTTATCTCTGTAGCAGATGCAATATGATTACATCTTCAAATCGGAAGTGGTTGCTTTCTGTTTTTTCGAGATTAGACTAGTTTTTGGTAATTGCTATAGCGGAACAAATCCATCGGTATTTAGCTCGCAAGGCCGCCTCGTAATCCCCGTGACAGAGTGAACTGTCGTCGTAACTAGGGCGAATCTTATTGGTGTGACTCACTACCCATTAAACTGTTGTGTAAACTTGTGTGGTGAAGTGGAACGGTTCTTAATTGATTTGTGTCTGGTTCTAATGTTTGGATTGACACGGGAAAATCGATAATTTTACGTTACGTAACCGAATTTCACCCCTTTTAAATTAATTCCTTACCTTTTGCTTCTAATCTACGTATTTCGTTTTCAGTATATATGAAAAATTTATAGGTAGGTATTGCTACAGCTTTTTCTTTTAATCGATTTCTTACAAATGCTCCGCTTATTTTTCCGTTTCGAATGCTCGTTTCTGTTTCTTGATTTGGATATTTTTAGCTGTTATTAAAATAAATTTAAAACAAACCACCCAGTGTTTGTAGATATCTAAAATGTCGGACATCCTGGTTTCCACATTAAGTAATCTGATCGCAATCTCATAGAACCTACTTGTAATAAAATGAACAGTTTTTAAACCACTACCAAATATTAATTTCCTTATTCTGCCAGCAAGGGCGTCCATAATCAGAATATTGTCTTGATTTGTAGATACAAATAACAAAGAAACATAAAGGTGTGAATGGGAATCATTTAAATGCGAAAGGTCGCCAAGACCGTGATATTTAACATTACTTTTACAATTGTATTGCGAATAAATCAAAAGGATAACGTAGGACAAAGCTATTCTTAAAGCACGGAATCATTTTAATCTCATGGTACTGTACTGTCCAATGAAGAGGATTATCTCATGACTTTAATAAAAAAAAATAAAGGCGTATATTTTTATTGTTGCTTACTGGATCTTTCAGATCATAAGACTCAATTCAGTCCATTTTATTGCTCTTTGTTTAAAGCACAGTACAGTACTGTACGGTCCACAATGGTTAGGTCTCGCCTAGGTCTGGTGACTTCCTACATCTTTTTTATTTTTTTCGTGATATAAGTAATGGAACAAGCTGATAGCTCACCTGATGTTAGGTAGTAACTTCTGCCTATAACAATGCATTACCTCACAGAGCAAGTCCAATGAGGACGTGCCCTGTAAGGCAATGCACCGCGTCCATCACTCTGAGACGTAAAGATCTTGAAGTCTCATGTGCCTGTAATTACACCGGCGGCCTTACCCTTCAAACCGGAACACAGCAATGCAAGCATCGCTGCTTGGCGGCAGAAATAGGTACGGTGGTAGTACTTCCCCGGACGAGCTCCCACAAAGAGCTCTACTACTACTACCTCGCAATAAAATGCGTCAAATGGCTTTGCAGAAACCTTTTACAAACTCATTTTCAATATGCATTGTTCTAAAGACACCTAGGTACTGGTAGTACAGAAATTGAATGCTAATAGCATTAGGAGAACAAGCGACGTAGGCGCCACCTGCCCACACCGATGGAAAGCGATCGTGTAACAGAGACTTTACATCATTTCATTAACATTTACAACAGCTTTCATGTTGCTCGCCCAAGACTAATAGTAATAGATATTTGTATCAAATTAAGTAATAACTTACGATTAGTTTCACTTGGATGTTACTTTAGCACGAGATTCAGTTCTGCCGATATTGAATCACAAGTCTGCGTTTGATGATTTCTGACTGTTTGTTTGTAGATCACGCCTTATCACTGGACCAATTTCAATAAAACTTTTACCATTCAGAAGCCTTTTTTCCGGATTAAAACATAGGCTATATTTTATTGAAATCAGAGACGTGGATTCTTAGATACAGCTTGAACTTTCTAAACCAAAAGCAGCCATTTGCTACGAGGTTCATCGTATGCTGGTGACAGATATTTTGGTGGAAAGTTTCAGCGTTTCAATGCAGATTTAGAGTAGTCAGACTCTACCAAACAAATAGGTACTTAAAAGTTGTTCGAAGAATTATTGGCGTTGTTTTGACGTGATCTTTCTTCATAAGAGATCATCAAAAATTAGTGCTGAAGGTACAGACTGTAATTTAAGCGGTAAGCGGTGTTTATTGGGTTTGATTGCTTGTTTTCTTGGCTCTTGTATTTTATTGGGCAATAAAATGCCAACTTTGCTGGTAGGCTGGTACATAGGATCATCTTGCGTTTTTCTAAACCTTTTATTCAAAAATTCTATCTCCTTTACTGCTTAGTAATCCAAATGATATACAGGGGAAAAAATACAAGAATGCTTTTTTTGTGCCAATTTTCAAAAAAAACTTTTTTTTTTCAATTATAATACCACAATACCTACTAACCGATTTTCTATTAGTAACTATTATAACCAAAAGAATAACATCTGTATTTATTTTCAATAAAATATACTAAATCATACCTAACGATTTGAAGTGAAATTGAAATAAAATGAAATTTATTAAGAACCAAACGCCTGTTACACTGTGCTAATGTACGTGGTATTCTTCTAATAGGTTTACCTTATCGTAAATTCAAGCTGTAGATCCAAATTAAATAATACCTAATAATACCATTTGGTACCTAACATTTATACCAAATGATGAATGGCGAGCCTACTTTGATACTTCTCAGAAGAGCAAAGTAGGTGATGAGATGAATTCTGTTGAAGGATTCTACGAAAGGCTATACTGACTTAATATCTGTGCCACACGGTTTCCAAAAGGAACTGTTCGTAGGCTGCAGTCAGTCAATTTAAAGTTAAGCTACTGTCACTTCAGCTACCTAGGTCAAAATAGGGATTAAGAGTGACCTTACCTAGATTAGATACCGAGATAATTTTAACTTTAGTAAAGAGAAGTATAAACTCATATAATCAATCGATAAAGAAAGGCTTTTAATATGACGACATATACTTAGAAGGGATTTCTGAAAAAAAAACTGAAATCCCCACTGGTAGGGATTTCTTGGTGGGGATTTCTGGAATATATTAAATAAACTTAGTATCTACGTACTTTTTTTGACAGCGATTTGACTCTTAGAAACAGGAATATAATTCCTATTGCTATACGTATAAAGAATCCAGAAAAATCCCTTTGAAAAAACTGTCCGATCTAGTTTATCTTATATCCTTATCATCTCAATGCTAACAAGAATCATTTTAGTACGTCAACTTATAAGAAATTACAATAGTTAGTTTAGGATTAAGTCGATCTCTATTTTATTCTCTACTTAGCATGCTACTGCAAAACAAAATCAGTAGGTACCTACAACTTAGTAGGGATTTCTAGACTATATTATACACACACATTTAGTACACATTTTACAGGATGTTTTAAAAAAAGTAACGACTACGCATTCGCAAGCAACATGTAGATTGTAAAGACGTTGATAGATGCGGGTAAAGCGAGATTGATAGCTAAAGTAATAAGAGAAAGGATAAACAATATAAGCAATAATTATAACGGACATTCAGTGAAATAAGGTAGCCAGAGTGAAATAGGCCTAGCATAACTCATAACAGTAAAACACCTCCAGACGTTACTAATATCGGGGTTGAATGTTTATTAGCAATGAATTTCTAAAGCTATAAAATGACGCCGTAAAACCATCGCTTTCGTACCTAAATCTTAATATTTTCAATCAATGAACCAGATTGTACAGAATTAGATACTATCTCATAATCATCGTTCGTTCACATCGATTACGATACCGAACAATGGTTTATTGTGAAATTACACTATCACTCGCATTTCATCTCATTGAAGACATCTTGCATTGTCCGACCTACGCACTCCAAACTTTTTGATTTGCCTTTACATCGCTGGTTTTGTACAATTTTTGTGACAAGACTTGTTAGAGCACGAGCAGTATGTATTGAATGTTACAAGGTATCGGCTGGTTACGTCACGCAAGCGTCATCACAGGGTTCTGTCAAGGTGCGGGTTGCGTAAGCGCATCCGCGTGGTGTCATTGACATTACGGATGTTAATGTTGTCAATATTGAATCGTATTTTGGTATTTTGGCAGTGAGAGTGATTTCCTGAGCGTTTTGACGGGAAATAGACGTTTTACGTTTATTATTTGGACGGTTATTAAGAGTTTACCTTATTTTTTGAAGGTAGAGTTGCATAAAAGGTCACGCATACTGTTTTACTATTGCATGCAAAAGCGGAATGTGGCGGAACAATGTATTTTGTGCAAAACCCTGGCATCTGTTAATTACCCATGTTCGCAATAAATATATTATTATTATAAAAAGTAGCGAGCTTTTATGATTTCTAGAAAAATCTTAGTAGAAAATAAATATCATTAAAACTATTCGACGCCATAGGCTAGTACACTAGAGTCTTCTATAGAGCATGAAATATGAACAGAGGCAATACAAAGTATTCACAACAAGTATACACAATAAAAGCCTTCACAACTTTTGAATTCTGTTTCAAAACTGTTATGTTAATTTATATAATCTTCAACAAACATAATTTTAATGGTATAAATTACCATATTTTACGATCAACAACATCATCGATTCACACCTACAGCGGCGTAATAATAATTAGGCGCAATAAAAGAAAAACAAACTTTTTATTTTGTAACCAGTTAGAACTACACGCTATAATAATAAATATAAAATGCTAGCCGTCGCCCGCGGCGTTGCTCGCGTTCTACTCTTTAGAGTGTGACGTTTCAAAATTCTTTTCTTAGTGCACCGTTACACTATATGAGGATACTACCCTCCAAATTTCATACCTCTAGGACTTATAGTTTAGGCTGTGCGTTGATTCTACTCGTAAGTCAGCTTCAAAAGAGTTTTATATATTGACTAGCCGTCTCCCGCGGTGTTGCTCGCGTTAAAGTGTGACTTATCAAAATTCCTTTCTTAGTGCACCCCTACACTATATAAGGATACTACCCTCCAAATTTCATACCTCTAGGACTTATAGTTTAGGCTGTGCGTTGATTCTATGTCAGCTTCAAAAGAGTTTTATATATATTGATGATTTATTTAATTTATTTCTTGGAACGAAAATACGTAATTTAGTTTAGTTATGCAACCGTGCGAATTTGCCGATTCCAAAACGTGATATTGCTGTATGATTTATGGCACCTATCTAGTTAGGTGCACCATCGACTGTAGCGTTAGATGCTAGCGACGAGGGTTGCGATACTTACTCGTAAGTCTCGATGAAGACTTAGGTGTATACCTAAATAGGTACAGAGCCCGTAATCTGAGTTTTGTTTTGTTGATCGAAACGCATATCGAGAAGCGACTTGCAATATATTTTGTATTAAAACCCGATAATCGCCCCTAGCGGGACATTTGCAAACTATTTTTCTCGATACAAAAACTGCGAGTTTCTCGATTCTCGAATTTTAGTGCTGTCAGATTAGGTCAGTTTATAAAAATGCAACAACAGTTTAACAGATACTAGTCTGATAGGAATACCTGCTTCAGTGGACGAGAGCCTCATGCGATAGGTGTAGATAACAGATTGGCAAACCGTTTCGTGACGCGTCCTAATCATATCGAGCTAAAGGCTAATGGACACTAATGGAAATAATCAGAGGAGACGATCTGACGGACACTGTCTGCGACCGTCGCTGTAGAGAAAGTGACAAGTTTGACTTTATTTTTGTTAAGGCGAATAGAGTAGAAAAAACTAAAATTGAAACAGTCTTTCAGTTCTTAAAAATAATTGAAGAATAGAAGAGTAGCGAATTTATTAAAAAAAAAAACGCTTTCTGAAATTATTATGACTGCTTACAGAACTCTTTGTCTATTTAAAATATTTAAAAAAAACAGTAGGGTATGAGCAATTCATGAATGAAATAAGCTACCTAGATTATCCCATAATATCCTACTTATACTCATCCACATATTTTGGGGAACCTATTGTAATATTTCATGTAGCTTAGTTTTATAATGGTATCGAGTTTTTTGTTGTATTTTTCTAAACTAACCTAATTTGACTGCTCTAAAGTTATAGCCGTCTCTGTCGTTTCAGTTTATGATTAAGGGATGGCAACATTTTTAGTGCTGTCAGGTTAGGTTAGTTTACAAAAAAAATAAGAGAATCGATACCATTGGATCACCAAACTATGGGCCGTTGTTTGGAAACTCAATAGTCAACAATAGTGTTGTTTTGTGCCCAATATTTTTAAAAAATGTGTTTCAAAAAGTGTTGGGGCTGTGCATCGTAGGACACATTTCTATCGTGCATGATTACGAGGCACTGTTTTGCTATAGGTGATGGTTACCACTTCAGATGGGCCATCAGCTAAAAGGATTTAAAAAAAAAAACATTGAATGTTGCCAAATGTATAATTTGTTTGATTTGTATTATTGCATACCCTTAACAAGATAGACCATAGTGTGCAGATAAAGCTGAGAGGCTAATTTGTAAACTGTTACAGTTGCGCAAATACTAACACTACATACCTAAGTACATACTAAATAGGTAGGTAAGTGCTATCAATTACCGTGACTTCACTCGACTTATCTCGTACTTATTTAATTATGTAACAGAAACCATTCGTAACATTTTGGGTTACTGTGTTGCTTAAATAAATTGATGATTTTTGCGAAAAACTAAATTACTAAGAAAACAGATTTTTGACAAAGACATTTGGTTGTTGCTTTAAAACTTTATTGAATGGTCTTTGCTGTTCCAAGCCGTGTTGGCCGAGTGGGATTGCACCTCGACTTTTAATCCGAAGGTCGTGGGTTCGAATCCCGGCAGTGCATCAATGGATTTTTCGTTTCGGAAAATTTATATGCGCATTAACACGAGCTTAACGGTGAAGGAAAACATCGTGAGGAAACCCTTGGCTTAGTCAGCTCCGCACGTATTGACCTTGTCTTTCCTTTGGATATGGCTGACTAGGCTGAGAGGATGGAATAGGTGCTGGGCAAGCCTACTCCATCTAAAACATTGTCCCAGGCACTACAGTGTCCCGTTATGTGTGTGTAGGCATAGGTTGCCTCCTGACGCTGTATAAATCATCTTCAATAGGTGTAAAGGCCTATTTGCTGTTCCAGCAAACCCGACTATCTAAGCCAGCCTCAATGGACTATGATACAGTATTGATTAGCTACATAGTACCTAATTAGCCTAAGTCTTGCAATATACGACCACTTTACTGGTTTTTTCGTTATGCAAGAGACAGGTCGCGTTTCGTGATCAATGACTTGAGGATAAGTTATTGTAATTAGGTAATTAATTACCATATCACATGAGTCTGATAAAATGAACGAATATATCATTAATGGTGAAACACGGCAATTTTGCAATGGGCTTACCACAGATTTACCAATGGAATAACATCCTTTTGATGTTTTTAATAAATTACGATGTGACGGAAAATTTAAAAAATTTAGAAATTAATGTCACATTATTGCAAAAAATTATATTATCAGAATGAATAAAAACATTTCTATTGATATTACAAAATTAGATAACCTACTAAAAACTATACCTACCATAACTATAGGTGACTTTAGTATATACTTACTATTCTATATAAAATATACAGGCGTCATGGCTCAGTCGGTAGCAGCTCTGCCTTCCGTGCTGTGGGTCGTGGGTTCGATCCCCACCGAGAACAAACATTTGTGTGTTGTAAACATAGATGTTTGCTCTATGTCTGGGTGTTTCTATGTAATATAAGTATGTATTTAGAAAAAAAAATTATGTAGGTATTCTATCAGCCACCTAGTTTCCATCGTACAAGCTTTGCTTAGTTTGGGACTAGAAGGCGTTGTGTTAAGTGTCCGTGAATATTTATTTATGGGTACCTACTATGTTTATACTAGGTAGGTACTAATGACCTAAGTCTAAACTACTAGCTTCTAAATCACTTGGACAAGACATCTAGACAGATCTCTAGGTTATTTTGTTTCTAAGCCTTTATGAATACCTAACCAAAAAAAATGAAGGTACTTAGGGTCATTTTCCCGTGGAACCTGTTTGTGCGAAAAAGAATCTGCTATTCCGTAAAAAATGCAATATCAAAGCCTTCATTTTTTATTGTGGATTTCAAGGTAACACTTTTTTTTAATTAAAATCAATAGCAAACGGGATAAGGAGATAGTAAAGTCTACAAACACGCGCGAAAAACACACATTGGCAATCCTCTCTAGTCACGACACGACAGTCCAATAACAAGTGTAACTTTCATTTATTTTTTTAACAAGATTTACATAATTTTCTCCTTGGTAATGTTAATAACATTTACATTTAGCAACAAGTTTTCTTACCAGTCTCCTTTAATTGAAATGTCGTTGTTGACTTGTTGTCAGTTGTTGTATAACTACTTTTATTATTTGTGTGATAAAATTTCACCTTGTATTTGGGTAAAAATAATGAAAAAACTATCAGATCATGAAATTGCATAATAAATAAATGCAGCAAATATGACTATCTATTTAATCGATGAAGTAATAAAAAGGTATGTGTAAATACACTGAAAAAATACTTTGGTTGAATTTACCAGATTCCAGATTAAAGTTACCAAATTTTACGTTTAAATGAGGTCCTACCGCTGACTTAAGTTGAATTTACCATACGGCGACGGTTGGCTGATTACCAAAGTAGTTTGGTATATTGATACCAATTTGGTTTGATAGATTTTACCTATGTACGACGGTTTCGGTAAACATATATTTAAACATATTAAATGGTATTATTTAACAAATTGATCTTGTAGATTATACCATGAACTTTGATATTTTTTACCAAACAACATCCGTAAAACTGTCAGGATAGTTACTAAACCCCTTTGGTAAAACTGTAATGAAATAGTATTATTTACTTAACGCCTTTGATATGTTTTAACAAATTAATATTGTAGATTATACCATGAACTTTGATATTTTTTACCAAACAACATCCGTAAAACTGTCAGGATAGTTACTAAACCCCTTTGGTAAAACTGTAATGAAATAGTATTATTTACTTAACGCCTTTGATATATTTTAACAAATCAATATTGTAGATTATACCATGAACTTTGATATTTTTTAACAAACAACATCCGTAAAACTGTCAGGATAGTTACTAAACCCTTTGGTAAAACTGTAATGAAATGGTATTATTTACTTAACGCCTTTGATATATTTTAACAAATTAATATTGTAGATTCTACCATGAACTTACTATGAACTGTGGTATATTTTACTAGACCACTTTGTTTCATCTACCTAAGTACTTCTGTGGATTCTACTATGAACTGTGGTATTTTTTACTAGACCACTTGTGTTTCATTTACCTAAGTACTTCTGTGGATTCTACTATGAACTGTGGTATTTTTTACTAGACCACTTGTGTTTCATCTACTTAAGTACTTCTGTGGATTCTACTATGAACTGTGGTATTTTTTACTAGACCACTTGTGTTTCATCTACCTAAGTACTTCTGTGGATTCTACTATGAACTGTGGTATTTTTTACTAGACCACTTGTGTTTCATTTACCTAAGTACTTCTGTGGATTCTACTATGAACTGTGGTATTTTTTACTAGACCACTTTGTGTTTCATCTACCTAAGTACTTCTGTGGATTCTACTATGAACTGTGGTATTTTTTACTAGACCACTTGTGTTTCACCTACCGAAGTACTTCTGTGGATTCTACTATGAACTGTGGTATTTTTTACTAGGAAGCTTTTGTGTTGTCTATCATAAGGTTTTGTATTATTAACCTAATTACTCATGTAGATTGTACTATAAACTAAGGTATTTTTTACTAGACAACTTGTGTTTTACCTACTGTTAGGTTTTGTATTATCTACGTAAGTACTTATATTGCTTCTGCAGATTTTACTATGAACTGTGGTACCACAGTTCATAGTAAAATCTACAATAAGTACCTACTTACGTAGATAATAGGTACAAAACCTAACAGTGGATAAAACACAAGTTGTCTAGTAAAAAAAACATCAGTTTATAGTACAATCTACATGAGTACATAATTAGGTTAATATAATACAAAACCTTATGATAGACAACACAAAAGCTTCCTAGCAAAATATACCGCAGTTCATTGTAGAATCCACAGTACTTAGGTAGATGAAATACAAGTGTTCTAGTAAAAAAACATCAGTTTATAGTACAATTTACGTAATAAAGTTTATAATACAAAACCTTAAGATAGACCGAGCAAATAAAAAGGAGAACAAATTGAATTGAAACATTAGAAAAGGTTCATACATTTATTAAGCTAATATGCCAATTTAATTTTTTACACAGAAAATATAAACTTGAAGCAGATTTATAACGTAAAATGTAAGGCCTCAAACGCACCAGCGGTTAACCGCGCGGTTGGCTGCGGGGGCGGCTAACCGCGCGTTTCCAGTTTGTATGCAACCGCTGCGTACAGCGGTTGCGGTTGCATACCAACTGCAAATGCGCGATTGGCCGCCCCTGCGGTTAGCCGCGCGGTTGGCCGCTAGTGCGGTTGAGGCCTAACATAACTTATAAAATAAAAAAACATTTTGTTACTAGTAGGTACCTAATGACTACCATTCCCGGGGTATATCTTGTACCCTTATACAGAGTGGATTATTAGACTGACAACCGTCAAACAAGTTCTCACTCGCATATTTCAACATTTCTGAACATATAAATCACTGAACATATTTATGAAATCAGCATTCAACAAAGTTGTATTAGCATTCATCTTAACAATAAAGTTAGTTAAAATAAACAACATTTAGATAGGAGAACTTATTTGGATCAAAATAATATTTTTGCATTGCAAAACCATGTGCAATTTTATTGAACAAAACTTTGTTGATTGCTATTTTTCATAAATACGTAGTGATTTTATTCAAATCGCATACACCACAACTGCCTCAATGGACTTATCTATTTGTATATCTAAGGCTTTTAGAAAACTGTCAATCTTATACAGAATGTTGTCGCACGACACATAAAAATTTTTTAGTTTGTCCTGTGTTGCGCCGACCCCAATGATGAGCGGCTGGACATTGCATTCCTTTTTCGAGTTGAACCTTTCTCCTGTGTCCAATCGGGTAACTATTTCGCTGTCATTCTGAAATAACAAACATTTTTACTTATTGTTGCTTTGTGTATAAATTACTAATAAATGAAGGTTAGCAATGCAACAGGGAAAAAGTTATCTGAAGATTTAGCGAAGTATCCACGATAGAAAGTAGGTTTTCTCGCGATATTTTCCTTCACCGATCGAAAGCATAGTCGCTCCCACTAGACTAGACCACTGGTGCTCAATTTTTTATCCTGTATATTATTAATATTTACTATTATTGTGAACATTGGCAAAACATACCTGTAGGTACATGGAGAATGACATTTTTTTTTGATTCTGCTATTGATGGTTTCGTCTGAGTGTTGACACCTTTATTGTAGTGGTGATTGTGGCCAATTAAAGCGGCAAAGCAGTAGTCCCTAACATCTGAAAAATAAAAATCTGCATGAGCCCACATTTTATTCTTCGATACCTAATAATAATATGCAAATATGTAATTTGTAATAAATTGCCATAATTGAGCCCTTATGCTTATGCTACACACACTGTTGCAAAATATACTATCAGGCTGTAATAAACTTGGAAACTGAAATAAAACTAAAGTTTGTTATCTTTTTCATTAGTGAACGAACAACGAAACAAAGCTATGTACGAAGTGCTTCAGACTGATCATGGGACAAATAATTTGTATTCTATTCCTACTAATAGTCAATATATTTAATAATACTTACTGTCATAAACCTCATTTTCAGAATCTATGGTTTTGGGTATGGGCACAAGCTGCTTTTTCGATTGTAGAATCCCAAGACTGCACAATTTTATTTTATGGCTATTGTATTATCTACCAATTTGCCTCTTGCTGGTAAGTATTTAGTTTTGCCATACTTCTGGCTAGGTAGGTATATAGTATGTTTCCTGTAAAAGACATCAAAAGTAACCGTTATCGGCCGAAGTCGTCTGATCAAATCAAACGTAGGTACTAGGTAGGTACGTAAAAGATAGGAGCGTGTGCCCTACACTACAATAACTGCCATCGTGAATACGCCCGATGACGTCTGATCAACCGGCGAGTCCGAACTTGTTGGATTTTTTACTGGTGTATTCCAGGTGTAGGTACCTACCTACCAAACAAAAAGCTATGGATTCATACTTACATTTACATCTTCAATTTTGGATTTCGTTTGAGCCGAGCGTACGGACTCATCGATGGAAGAGGTTGATAGGGAACTCTAAAAATACATAACAACCTGTTAGTAGGTACCTAAGCATAAGTAGGTTAGGTATTCTACACATTTAACTAGGTCCTAGTAGGTTACATCCTACCTATGTTACAATAAAAAATGTAAAAACTACCAAAGTAATCTGGTAGTTTTTACATTTTTTATTGTAACCTAGGTAGGTTATGTAGTAACTCTAGGAGCTAGTTTATAAATTTGAAAAGGTACATTTGCAGGTAATACTCACCTTTGAATACTTCTTGAACCCTCGCCGAAACCCCCCAGGACTCCAACAGGTCTGTGACAAAATTGTCCGGTATGAACTCTTCTGTCGTATTATCATCACTATCGCTATTAATTGACATATTAGGTACCTAGGTAGGTACCTAATAATACTAGGTAAACTAGCGAAGGTAGCGAAACACTAACACACACAAGTCTCCAGTTCTCCACAAGCCACAAACACAACCGAGAATCGCTATGCTAGCTACAAGAAACGTTCCGATGCAATGTAGGTACCTACTATAATTATCAATAACAGCTTATTATATTGCGGCAGGCTGTGTGTCGGTAATTCGGTGAGTAAACGTGCCACCGGTGCTACGAGCTTAAAAAGAAAGATGGAGGAGATTTGGAAATGGAAAAGCAAGCTAGACACAACTCGCTCGCAAATTCAAGTTTATTACTATGGTACGATTGAGAAATGTAGCCAATAGCAAATCTTGCCGCGCGGTCTAGGAACGCCTCTTTTCGGTTTCATCCTGCATTTTAATTTTGTACTCTATGTGCTTTGTGATAAAGCATAATATAGAGTGAATCTTATAATTGCCCAAAAAGTCGTTGTGTAAATTTAACAAGTTACCTGCATTCAATTGTATGCTTCATATTAGTTAAAATAAAACACAATATTGATTTATATCCAAGGATCATGAATACAATTGCTATGTTTTATTATTAATATGACCTAAGATATGAACATTTATTTAGACTTTTCACTCACTTATTACGTATAAATTAACCATTAAAATTATCGATTTTTTTTTTATCATCTAAACATTATTATATAAAAATATTGAGCTTATATTGACATTATCCTATACTACCAACTTGAGCATGCTAACTCTTGACGACAAAGCCAAGTCAGTCCTGTCTTCTATCTATCTATACTATTATAAAACTGTAAGAAAGCCAAAAACTAAAACTAAAGATAGGTATGGATAAACTAAATATATGCACACTGTTGAAACTATTTTATGTTAAGATCTCCTGTACACAGTTCTACAATAAATGTTTCTTATTTCTACTAAATAAACGATTCCGATTCCAAAAATCGAGTTTGTCTGTTTGTTTGTTCGCGGATCACGCCATAACTTCTGGACCAATTTCGACGAAACTTATACCAATAGGAAGCCCTTTTCCCGGATTGAAACATAGGCCAGATTTTATTGAAATGAAAGTCCTGGATTTTCTTAGATACAGCTTGACCTCTCTAAACCAAAAGCAGCCTTTGACACGAGGTTCATCGTAATGCTGGTTGACACTGGTTGACAGATATTTTTTGGTGGAAAGTTTCGCACGCGTTTGAAGTCGCGGGTATCAGCTAGTGTCATATTATGCGTGTTTTTTTCTAGAATTTCTAGATGATCTAGATCATAATATTATCATAGTATGCATAGATTCTATTCTTTCTTTATTAATTCTATAAAAGGTAGGTAACTACTGCATCTATTCTATACATACTTAGAACAAAGTAGGTAGGTAGGTATCTGAATGTATTGAATGAATTTATGAATTATTTATTTCTGAATTTAGGTATGTATTTCTCATTACCTACTTGAAACGCTCGTGGCTAGGCTTGCTTAGTCAATCTTCACCGTTTATCTAAGTTAAGCAACGTTCTGCGTGGTCATGGTGGTGCATGGGTGACCGCTAGTGACATTACGTTTGAGCGCTGCCGTGTTTCGGAGGGCACGCTAAACTGTAGGTCCCGGCTCAAGGAGCCTTAAGGCTGCCTAAAAACTTCGTCAACAGAGTTGGCCACTAACTCATACGAGCTTGCTTGCTATTACCTACAAAAGAATCTACAGGACAACTAAATAAATCAATAGTAGGTATCTACCTACCTAAATACATTTCTATAAACTAAATAATAGGTAGGTAGGTACCTAGGTAAGGTTAGGTAGATAGGTACTATATAAATATTGGTGGACATGGACATTCTACGCAGCAATAACACGGTAGGTAGGTACCTACCTAATGTTATCTCTCTATAACATTACCGTGGCAATTTAATCTAGTCCCAAACTAAGCGAAGCTTGTAGGTACCTACCTACTATGGGAACCAGAAAGCTGACAAGGTGGTAAGGTAGGTAAAGGCATACGTACGTTACACTTACCTTATAAGTACCTACATGTACCTACTTGTTTACATCACCACATAGATAGGTAGGTACCTAGGTAGTTTTTAACAAAGTCGCTTCCCGCTGTCTGACTCTGTACACGGGTATGCTTAGATCTTTAAAATTACGCAACGGATTTTGATGCGGTTTTTTTAATAGATAGAGTGGTTCAAGAGGAGTCAATATTATAGCTACAGCTAGTAATAAACAAACACTTTTGTACATTCTACCTAATTATTTGGTAATTTCAACTTTAAGTTCTGTAACGGATAAAGCGCCTCGCTGCGGTGGAAATGGGAACTTTTCTACTAAAGTGAACTCGTAAATACAACAATAATCTCCTGTCAATTCAACGTAAATTAATTGTGAAATGTACAACAGTAATATGATTGTTTCCATTAAACTAACACTTTTGTACATTCTACCCAATTATTTTGTAATTTCAACTTTAAGTTTTGTAACGGATAAAGCGCCTCGCTGCGGTGAAAGTGGGAACTTTTCTACTAAAGTGAACTCGTAAATACAACAATAATCTCCTGTCAATTCAACGTAAATAAATTGTGAAATGTACAACAGGAATATGATTGTTTTTATTAAACTAACACTTTTGTACATTCTACCTAATTATTTGGTAATTTCAACTTTAAGTTTTGTAACGGATAAAGCGCCTCGCTGCGGTGGAAATGGGAACTTTTCTACTAAAGTGAACTCGTAAATACAACAATAATCTCCTGTCAATTCAACGTCAATAAATTGTGAAATGTACAACAGGAATATGATTGTTTCTATTAAACTAACACTTTTGTACATTCTACCTAATTATTTTGTAATTTCAACTTTAAGTTTTGTAACGGATAAAGCGCCTCGCTGCGGTGGAAATGGGAACTTTTCTACTAAAGTGAACTCGTAAATACAACAATAATTTCCTGTCAATTCAACGTAAATTAATTGTGAAATGTACAACAGGAATATGATTGTTTTTATTAAACTAACACTTTTGTACATTCTACCTAATTATTTTGTAATTTCAACTTTAAGTTTCGTAACGGATAAAGCGCCTCGCTGCGGTGGAAATGGGAACTTTTCTACTAAAGTGAACTCGTAAATACAACAATTATCTCCTGTAAATTCAACGTAAATAAATTGTGAAATGTACAACAGGAATATGATTGTTTCTATTAAACTAACACTTTTGTACATTCTACCTAATTATTTGGTAATTTCAACTTTAAGTTTTGTAACGGATAAAGCGCCTCGCTGCGGTGGAAATGGGAACTTTTCTACTAAAGTGAACTCGTAAATACAACAATAATCTCCTGTCAATTCAACGTCAATAAATTGTGAAATGTACAACAGGAATATGATTGTTTCTATTAAACTAACACTTTTGTACATTCTACCTAATTATTTTGTAATTTCAACTTTAAGTTTCGTAACGGATAAAGCGCCTCGCTGCGGTGGAAATGGGAACTTTTCTACTAAAGTGAACTCGTAAATACAACAATAATCTCCTGTCAATTCAACGTAAATAAATTGTGAAATGTACAACAGGAATATGATTGTTTCTATTAAACTAACACTTTTGTACATTCTACCTAATTATTTTGTAATTTCAACTTTAAGTTTTGTAACGGATAAAGCGCCTCGCTGCGGTGGAAATGGGAACTTTTCTACTAAAGTGAACTCGTAAATACAACAATAATCTCCTGTCAATTCAACGTAAATAAATTGTGAAATGTACAACAGGAATATGATTGTTTCTATTAAACTAACACTTTTGTACATTCTACCTAATTATTTGGTAATTTCAACTTTAAGTTTTGTAACGGATAAAGCGCCTCGCTGCGGTGGAAATGGGAACTTTTCTACTAAAGTGAACTCGTAAATACAACAATAATCTCCTGTCAATTCAACGTCAATAAATTGTGAAATGTACAACAGGAATATGATTGTTTCTATTAAACTAACACTTTTGTACATTCTACCTAATTATTTTGTAATTTCAACTTTAAGTTTTGTAACGGATAAAGCGCCTCGCTGCGGTGGAAATGGGAACTTTTCTACTAAAGTAAACTCGTAAATACAACAATAATCTCCTGTCAATTCAACGTCAATAAATTGTGAAATGTACAACAGGAATATGATTGTTTCTATTAAACTAACACTTTTGTACATTCTACCTAATTATTTTGTAATTTCAACTTTAAGTTCTGTAACGGATAAAGCGCCTCGCTGCGGTGGAAATGGGAACTTTTCTACTAAAGTGAACTCGTAAATACAACAATAATCTCCTGTCAATTCAACGTAAATTAATTGTGAAATGTACAACAGTAATATGATTGTTTCCATTAAACTAACACTTTTGTACATTCTACCCAATTATTTTGTAATTTCAACTTTAAGTTTTGTAACGGATAAAGCGCCTCGCTGCGGTGAAAGTGGGAACTTTTCTACTAAAGTGAACTCGTAAATACAACAATAATCTCCTGTCAATTCAACGTAAATTAATTGTGAAATGTACAACAGGAATATGATTGTTTCTATTAAACTAACACTTTTGTACATTCTACCTAATTATTTTGTAATTTCAACTTTAAGTTTCGTAACGGATAAAGCGCCTCGCTGCGGTGGAAATGGGAACTTTTCTACTAAAGTGAACTCGTAAATACAACAATAATCTCCTGTAAATTCAACGTAAATTAATTGTGAAATGTACAACAGGAATATGATTATTTTTATTAAACTAACACTTTTGTACATTCTACCCAATTATTTTGTAATTTCAACTTTAAGTTTTGTAACGGATAAAGCGCCTCGCTGCGGTGAAAGTGGGAACTTTTCTACTAAAGTGAACTCGTAAATACAACAATAATCTCCTGTCAATTCAACGTAAATTAATTGTGAAATGTACAACAGGAATATGATTGTTTCTATTAAACTAACACTTTTGTACATTCTACCTAATTATTTTGTAATTTCAACTTTAAGTTTCGTAACGGATAAAGCGCCTCGCTGCGGTGAGAATGGGAACTTTTCTACTAAAGTGAACTCGTAAATACAACAATAATTTCCTGTCAATTCAACGTAAATTAATTGTGAAATGTACAACAGGAATATTGTAATTTCTATTAAACTAACACTTTTGTATAATCTACTTAATTCTTTTGTTATTTTTTTGTTACAACGTCATTTACTAATAAATTTTAGAAAATGTATCAAACTGAAATGGTTAATTCAATAATAAAAATGTGGTTAACTTTTGTTTTTTCATCAACCTTTAATGTTTTATAAATTTAACTGCTAACATTTAGTAACTTTTACTGCTACTCTTGAAAAGTTTAATAGCCGTCGCGACTTATGTAAATTCAACCATAGCAATTGTTAAATCCACGTAGAAAACTTAGTAAACTTTTGTTTCGTCATCAACCTTTATTGTTTTGTAAATTGAACAGTTAAGATTTAGTAATTTTTATCATTAATCTTGTAAATTTTGTCAACCGTTGGGACTTTGGTAAATTTAACCATAGCATTCTTTCAGTGTATGTATGACACAAAGCTTGAAATAATATAATTTAATGGTGGAGGTTTTATAACTAAATAATTGTTCATATTTTTAAGTAAAATAACAAACACGACCGCATTTATATTTCTTTTATAATTTGTAGCAGTTACTAACTCTCCTGACAATCGACTTCTACAAAACCATATCACCTTATTAATTCAAGAGACAGTCTGAAATCTCACTGACAGTTTATTTTATAAAGCATGTAATACGAATTTCCATTGTTCAAGATATCGCGGCTCGAACAAAAGGACCGAAAGTTATGTTATTGCAAAGTTAAACGGCTACAATAAATTACAGACGTTTTGCTCTTGACAGTACCTAGTCTACGTGAAACTATGCTCCTCCTGACTGTACTACGCTGCTATACACTAGCCATAGAACACATTAATATGGGAATAGTAAAATTATATATTTTTTTATTCATATATTATATAAAAAGATAATAATAAGATAATTCGCGAATATATGTATAGTTTAAAAATAAATAAAAAGCATCTTGGATCGCTTTTAATCCTACGGCTTATAAACACACACGATATCGCATCAGTACCTATACGTTATTTATAAAGTCAATGTGGAAACATTTTGAACCTAAAGACTAAATACTCTGTCGACTTATTTATTGTGAAACAAGGGCCGATTAAGCAATTAAATGCATTGCAGTTTGTACAAGCCACTTTTCCAACGACATCTATCATTGTCTTGTTAAGTCCTGCGAATGCAATTGATCGCATTTTTTGTTCCAACAAAACATAACGTCGTTTAAGCCTGCCCTTACAATGAGCAAAGGCGTGACAAGATAAAATCTTGGGAACCCTGTCGGCGAAACTCGAATTAAAATAAATATCGCATTGAATACGGACTGAATAGCCTTTAGGACGACATTATGCTCAATTTACTAGATCATCCACCCTATTTACTCGTATTTACGTCTTCTTTTGCTGTTGTTCACAGCAAAAGAAGACGTATTGCAAGCACTTCAATAATGAGTTCTGTTTGATATATTACCTTCATGTGCGTAATTACGCACCTATTTGAAATAGTCGATCGTATAATATTTTCTCGGGGCAACTTGAACAATTTCAAATCGATCGATACATTACGAATGTTTGCTGGATTTCCAGCGAAAATTACCTACGAACTCACTGCGCTATAAACGTTATTTACTGCGCGTATATGCGATGATTGTGCGCGCATAAATTATGACCGAATGTGATTTGAATAACGCCTATAAAGTCTATATTTTTGTGAGATTCGTACACCTGCATCCTTTCAGATATTTAGAGAGTTTGTAATTAAATAAAGCGAACAAATTGGATTCTGTCTTCTCGCATCGATAAAATCGCAATTTGTGAAATTTTAATTTTACCTGTCATTATTTGCGTTGCTACATTCGGGGAGAAAATAAATTCGGTTGATTAGCAAGTTGCGATACAATCTTGCGAAAGTCGGTGATGATCTTTCTATCTCCTAATTGTTTCGCTTTCGTCTGTTACGTCATTGCATTGTTCCCCATCGATAGATGCTATCTCCTGACAAATGGGGTTATTATGAGATACGGTTAGGATTATGCAATTTGCGTAATGTGACTTCACTTTTTCTTACTCCATTACTGATTTATGAGCGCCCGAGGCTCTGTAAATAGTATCTCTATGGCGTGACTTTATAATGCTGTGTAGGTATTTTCTTCATTAAAACTCTTGAGATGCAAGTCTGTTCACTAAAGATAAGTCATAAAGTTCTGGCATAAATAGGATAAATAAAAAAAAATCTGAATGATTATTGTAATTTTACAGTATAAATGAATATTGAATCCAGCGGGAGCTTTAGGAGCCTAACTTTATTTTGTAAACGTGTGCGTGCATACATAGGTATGTATATGTATATTATTATGTATGCACGCACACATACCAGCAGCAACAAAAACAACACAGACGAGATTGCATCAGAAATAACAACACCTTAAAAAAATATAAAAACTTTTCTTGTATGCCAATAAAATCTTGATTCAAATTGGTACGATATACGGATAATAAAAATAGACCAAGAGTCAGTTGTATAAATTACCGAAGTATCTAGCTGCATCTTAATTGCGCAAGGCGACAAGACACCGTAGGGCTCACTCTACTCACCGATATAAAAAAAACAACTATTATTACTATTACCATTTCTGATACACTGCGGGGCAAGAGTGGGGCAACTAAGCAACACTTCGCCAGGCTGTAAACAATTGACAAGGTGGCCGTGCAGTGTAACTCGAGATTCTTCTGTTCATTGTCTTGTTTGGTAGACCCTGAGCTCGCGGCCAAAGATGCACATAATTCGATTATATTGTAATTGTTCTTCGAGATGCTATCGTAATTACCTTGCGTAAGCGACAACGGACGAACGGTATGCAAAGGGCTTTTTGTTATTAGTTGTTGGCTCTCCCTCTCTAGGTACTTATTGATTGGTTTGCCCGATACCTATAGTATTTTTTACTAGCTTCCGCCGACGACTTCGTTCGCGTCCTGTAAGATCCCGTAGACTTTTCAAGATAAAAAGCAGCCTATGTGATAATCCAAGCCACGAAAAATATTTACTCCAAGTTTCATCCAAATCGGATCAGTAGTTTTTGCTTGAAAGAGTAACAAACATCCTTACAAACTTTTGCGTTTATAATATTAGTAGAATTATTTGTGTTTTAGTAAAACTTATTGCAATAAGTTAGATAGGTATAAGAAATTTGTAAAACAAACAGCAATAAAGGCTTATTTTATTTATTTTAAAACAGTGAGATTTTTTGGTTCATGTTTTGTGTTTTACTTTCTTGTATTTTTACCGGTTTGTTGAATAATAATATTATAACATCTAAGCCGTAAATAAAATGTGAATACATCATAGCAATAGAGAATTATTTTATAGCCCGGTTTATTGGTCTGTATAAACTTTTCCTTTAGTAAAAAGCCTGACTGTGCATAACTGCATCTTCAGAAACTTTTCTTTTCAACTCATCTATATTTATGTTTTGTCTTTGTCTATCAACGTGTGTTTGGCTGTTAAACTATCACTTTCAAACTATTTCGCAATGTCTAGTTGAACGCATTGAACGCATCTTGCCAAGTCTCGTTCGTCGGGTACTTAACCGAGCAAATTATTAGCTGTGGGTGCATCTATACTTTAGCAGCTCGTATTATTGCTATAGGAATACACATCTAAAATTAGTGGAGCTTTACCAAAGCTATTGCATTAAACTTTTTGCACTTTCTCAAAAAATCGGGGACTATATGCACTGACAAAAATACTTCACATCTATTTATCTCTAAATATATTACTATGGTGATAGAATTTGTTGCAAAAGAGCAAGAGAGACTACTCGTATACCTACCATAGTTATTTATGAGTTTATAAACCTAAAAGTAATTGTGTGAGGACAAATCTCAGTTAGCTTTCACTAGTTGACGACACTTTCGCTTGCTGTTCAAACTATAGAATTCGCACATGTGAAATTCCTTTAAAAATCTGGCGCCAATCTATGTTTGCTCAAGTCTGAAGTTTCTTTTGATGGGAACGGAGTCGACAGGAAGAATGCTAACAATCCGGTCGAAGGATGCTAATTGCCTAGCAAGCGTTACCTGTCTGAGAGCAAGCACCTACTATGAAACTTGCTAATCCGTACATCTCGTATAATCATTTGAATACTAGTAGAACTTTTTGCAAGTACTACCGGATATAATGAGGCAGTTTTGATTTATTAATTCAAGAGTGATTGATTAAGATGGAACAAAAAAAAATCGCTCATATTTCGATAGAGAGGGAGATTGGCTTGAATTGAAACTCGTGATGATCTATTGCCATGATTTAATCAAACTAGTCACTGGCTTTTTCAAAGTGTGCGTGTTTGTGTATACCTACAACCAGCAAAGATAGTAGGTACCTACCTATAAGGAATTCAAAATGTGTTAAATGTGTTCGAGTCACACACAACACACATAGCACATTTAAGACTTCTATATCATTATCCTGAGGTACTTATTAACAGTTAGTTGGTTGAGAATTATTCTCAAATATATTTACATCCAATTTCTTCTTGGAGTAGATATGTCTTCATTTGCTTCAACTCTATATGTACCTACATACATACACTCCTTCTTGCGTTTCACTCTAAACCTATAAGTAATGGGAACTTTATGTAGGACTCCCAAAGAACTTTTGCATAAAATGCAATAATATTTTAATTATAATGCAGCTTAGTGACTTAATCAAATATTATGTTTTTATGATCTTGTTTTTGGATAACCACTAAACATGAAAAAACTTACATAATATTTAACCTGCAACAGGTTTCAAATAATTTTAAATTCTAACTTGAATTTTGATGTGTCGTAAAAACAGCACCAGTCCCTTAGTAGGGGTTAACCTAGACGTTTAATGATGAGTCTCGGAGACTGCATAGCAACGCCACAACGGTTAACAGAATCGGGCGCATTCATTTACATTATTATGTCGTCTAAAGCCGTCTTGTCTATTTCAGTCGCAAATCGAGCATATTTACTTGTAAACTTGTCGCATTTTCACTCGATTTACATCGGGTATTGAATTAGCTATGAATTGAAACGACACTAAAGAAGTAGGTAGGTAAGTAGCTAAGTAATGCTAATACCTATGCCTTGAAACTTGAATGAACATCCCCGTTCAAATTGCTTGGAATTTGCGGGTATCTATGCGTTATGGTCACAGTTATGGCGTATTTTAAATTATGCTGTCGTTTCACTTATTTTTATCGTAGATCAAGAACTGGTAAAGATAAGATATCTCTTAGATTATGCTTGAGGATCAAGGGATTGATATTTTATTATTTTACCTTTGTGGTTCAAGTAAATTTCACTAACAGCACTAACAGTAAGTAGGTACGTTCTTTTCGAATTTTCAACAAAATTAGTGTGTATTGTTTGTACTGTGCTGACTATAGTCTCAATTCTCAAAGTATAATTCTAATTTTAATCAAGAAAAGGTACTTTAGCAAATCAATTTTTATTATTTATTTACAAAAATAATCATTTGTCTTTTAAAACATTAAAACCTCATTAATCATCATAAGTACCTGTTAACACGAGAAACTAGATTTGTATCGCAACATTGAAACGTTTAACATTTATCAAAACGCAGTCGTGACCGAGTGGTACGCAAAGAAAGGTGAACCTTCTATCTAGCCTTGATCTAACCTCTTTATATGCTTATCTAAATTTTTTATTCATGGAATTAGCAACGTTTTGTTGAATATCATGCAAAGTATGCGGTTTAGATACCTACCTATACTTGTACCTATATTTACCTACTTTTTAAGTTATACATACATAAACAAACACAGACGCAGGTTATCAAACGATACCTACCTACCTATGGTAATTAATCTCGAAACACGCACGGGTCGGGTGCTTGAATTTCTATGGGTTTCACCCGACCCGCGCCCGTCCTCTGTGTGTTTCGAGCTTCAAGTTGAATATCTTCTAAATCTTGCATACCAACAATGTAGGAAACGCATTCACCAAAGTCTGCCGCAACTATAATTAGACTCCTCGCCGGGATAGAAGCTCATTCCTCGGCAAACCTGCCACAATATAATTAGATCCGAAGCCACTCATCACTCCTAATTCGTTTTATTGCCCGCTATGTATGTAAGGAATGCCGTGTCCGTCTTGTGTTCTGATTCTGGATGGAGATAGTAATGCGTATTCCCTGTCAATCCAACTTCAAGTCACTACTGCAAGAATCATGATCAATAACGCATCGATATTGACGTTATAAAATAGTAAAACTTTTTCTTTATTCCAACTTCTATAAGATGAGCTCTACAAAGTTTGATAGGAACAAAAAAAAAACAAATCTTTGGGTTGTTGTGCTGTATGTATGTATGGTGTTGTCAGTATTGGGTTAATCTGAGGGTTTTGTATGTGTTGTATCAGTGCAATGATAATATCAATCTGATATCTTTCAGAATAAGACTATTCTATCCCCGAGTTCCCGTCGTCCCGACGTGCCCAGAATAACCCAAATAAAACGAATATCTTACTGATTTCGGTATGCGGTTCAAGTTTTACATACACATGAAAAGGGTCACTACTGAATTTTACAAGATTATAAAGAAAGAACTATAAATAAAGTTGATAAGTAGCATAAATTGTTTTATCATCCTGTAATCCTGTTGGTTGTATATCGAGAATAAGAAAAAGAGCATTGTGTGCAATATATAATAAATATAAATAGCAAACAGCTATTTATTAACATTTTTTACGTAAGTATTTACTTTTATGTGTTCTTACCTAATCGACATGCTTCTGTCCATCCAAAGGTTGTCTGGAAGAGATTGCTTATAGCGATAAGATCGGCCATTGTACCCCATACTTAAAACTTATTTCTCTTTTCTTGGTATGCAATAAAGAATATATCTATCTATTTATTCGGGTAAGATATAAGCAAGCGGCGAGGAGACAGTTTTAAAATACGCTGTCTTGTAGATCACACAACAACATAATCTAAGCTAAGGGCTTATGCTTAGAGCTGCTAATGGGCTAAGTTTACGAGCGTGTATTGGTTCATTACTAGCTACTGTGCACTTTCACTGTGGCACTTGATAACACTCTGTGGCACATTATGTGGTCTGGTCGGGTCAAGTTTACAACATTACTTCCGGTGTGCTTTGAAATGTCAATGTTGTGAGGTACCTACCTAGGTTTTCCAACGAAATCATTATGATAAAGTTTTGTTTAGCGAGAAAAGTGGAAATAGAATTTTTTATCTCTCGGTAGGTACATATCCCGTTTTCTTGAACTTGCGGTTTCAAAATCAAGGAATGTGAAACTTCCTTAAATAGCTGCACTAAATAATGGCACGCGGTTTATCGTCGATCAAACTAATGCCAAAAATCTACTCAATATTTCACTACTCACAAAATCCACTGTCGAAATCCCCAATAAAAATGGTTTGACTTCCAAATTTACACATAGGTAGCAAATTTGTGAATTTGATTAGCAGTTTCTTACTTTCTTTCGGCCTTTTTTGGAATGACCATGATCACGTTCAGTTAGATGCAAATGAATTGATCAAACAAGCAATCATTCCTGGTGGTATCGCGTAGGAGTCAACTCTTATTTCATAGGTACCGTTATCTAATAAGTATATACCGATTCAAAGAGCTTTGGTTTTTGTAAGCTTTGTGTGTTGTGAAAGCTTTAGTACTTATTTGTCCTTCAAAGGCATGGTAATGTAACCTGAGCTGTGTTGATGGGTTCTATTTGAAATTAGGATGTAATAATAAGTATAGTTGCGCGGAATAGTTCAAACAAAACTCTTCATCCTCACCCGGTAGGGCGGCAGCACTATGGTATATAGGTAATTCCGCGAACAAACTCTACCCCTAACTTCACAAAAAGCCTTAGTTACCTACGTACCTACAATATTTAGTCTAGTGCACGTCTAAAAAATAATTGGCAATTGTCCACTTTTCACAAAAATACATAAGTTCAATAAACCAAACAGCCCTTACAAAGTTTATTTTAATAGTCTTCGTAGTACGTTCATTGCCGGCGCACGCGCATTCTACTGCCTTCCATTTAAGGTTCACTGTCTGCTATTTAAGGCCCGTTTGTATCCACCTGTTACGGGCCTGTGTCAGTCACATCCGTCTACTTAACCTATTAAATTGTGATTTGCCTTTATCTCAAGTTATATAATGGGCAGAGGTTAAAGTCCGTTTTTTAGGTTGAAGGTATTTATAAGGCCGATGATGCATTAATCACGTTGGTTTCATAAATCGACAGTGTTCTAATAAACCAAGAACACGTGGGTCGGGTGCGGGTTTATATAGGTTTCACCCAACTCTCGCACGCGTTCTCTGTGATTGTCATTCAGATGAATTCAACGGAATACACGCGCACCCAATACGCAACCGAGCCGCACCCGTCCACTGTGTGTTTCGCGCTTTAGAGCTAAAACGCATTAGGTGACCCGCGACCCGACCAGTGACCGGGATCGTTTGCTATTTGCCTATTGGTGTACACTTTCAATACATATGTAGTGAATAACGATTGATGTAACCATAAGAAAAGTGATTCTCGTCACTCACGGGTACACGCTTTCAGAACCGAGTTCCAAATAGTCCCAACACGGTCTAAAAGGATACATAATATACTCATGATTTTATCTATCCGACGATATCGTGTCGCCGTTGTCGTCGTGGCGCTGCAGTGTGGAAACAGTCATACCTTTACATAACGTGCCTAGTAGGACGCGTTAACGAGGAAAAATACTGTTTTGGATGACACAAATGTGTATGGGCAAAAGATCTCGTTGAGTTAATGTAACTGATTTACACTGTGAAAAACGCAGTACCATTAAAATTCATTTTACAATAATGATGGTCAAGATCGTAGACATTGATAAAGAAAATAATGCTGGGTTTCGACATGAATCCACGGTTCACGTAAGCTTTTAAAGATGGCATATAACCTAGAGTTTTGTCGTATCTTTAGTTCTTTCTGTAGTGTTAATTATGGGGAAGGGAAGGCTGAAGTAAATTAAATTGCAATAATTTTACTTTGAAAAACAACTCTATTTTTTCTCTGTCACATCACTCAATAATAAAAAACTAAAAAACTTTTACACCGCCATCCGTCACTCGCCTACCGAGGAGGTTTGCATCGTCTACATGTAGGTAGAGGTACTTTACACAATTTGAAATTGGCCGTAAGTTCACTGTATTGTTCTGTGTTATCTGTTTACTCATTATCACTGGCCTTGAAATCTCTACATAGTATTTTAATCTCTACATTGTCATAAAAGAAATAGAAAGCTATTACTATGCCTACTAATGATGTTGTACCTGTAAGTAATGAATTGAAATTTGTCTGCTACTCTTCTATAGCTTATTTGATCGAAATAATAAAAGAGAAGGCAATCGATTGCCCTATAGACCTAGAAATATTCGTTATTCCTCACACACCGATAAATAAATAAACTGACACATCCGCCATTTAAATAAGAAAAAAAAATGTAAAGGTAGGCAGTACCTAGCTATAAAAAGATACATTTAGTCAAACAAAATGGACAGGAAACATACTTCTCGGTTTACATTATCAGATTTTTTATCCTGAAGAACACCACATTTCTTCCTGGATTGTGTATAATCTTTCCTTACATGATATTGATTGGTTACACGTTGACTCACGGTCAATAACGTTACTAAAATAAAAGCGTGTTGAAAAACGGCATCAAATTCGAGAGGAACGAACTTTTCTGCAAATATTTTGAAAGGTTTTACAAAATGGATTGCATCTTTTAAAGTGCACGAAAAGACGGTTTTCAGTCTTCTACTGGTTTCTTGAATTCCGTTATTTTCTGCATACCATTTTTGAAATAAGCAGACATTTTACATTAGGTCATCTACAATGTAGTAGGATATAAAATAACGGTATCCTGTACCGTATGGAATATGATGGATGATACAAACACACGAAACAGTAGGTAAATATAGTGAAGCACGTGAACTCTTGGGATTTATTTTGCGTTTCCTAGATAAATAGAATTCACTGTTAGACCGCTATCCAGGGTCGTCACGTATTGATGCAAAGGCTAAAATAATAAATATCTATCCTTCATACTACATACCTACGTATACTGTCTTTTAATATGTAGTGCAGAAGAAATAAAAATAATAAAAATAATTGTCCCGTCTCGCAGACTGGCTAAAGTAGATAAAAGCTTCCTGTGTAAAAGCATTACTTTCTATAATAAATTGACATTGGACATTCGAAATCTGGATTTTAAAAACTATAGTAGCAAAATACGGACATTTATTTTGTTAAAATCGTACTATAATATTGACGAAGCTATGGCTGATGACTTTACTATGTAAAATCTATGCATTAAGTAGTGTGTACTTTAAATGTATGTACCTTCCTTTTTTATTATTTTGTAAAACGTGACTTTTCCCAGTGTACAAATTGTACCTATCAAAAGGAATAAATGATTTTGAATTTGAATTTGAATTTGAATATAGAAACCAAAGTCTATTTGTTTCATATCTTTCGATTGAATTTGAAACTGCTTGTGAATACAAAAGGCAAAATTTGGTCTAACTAGTCATACGAGTTTACTTTGAGCCAGCGCGTTTACCTAAATTGCAGGCCAAATTAGAATCTGAAGCTAAGCAAGTGACCCTAAACATCATTTGGAGTTATAACTTCAGAAAACGCCACCTAAGTTAGCTTAGTGCTCTTCTTGATCTAGATTAATAGTTGTAACACTTACAACATTGAATAATTTGACTATCTCATTCAACAATCTCACTGAATAAAATCTCTATCACAGTTGCCAAAACAAGGCGATACTGGCAATACTAAGAAGAGTGTAAGCGTGCATCTGACACACGATACACATCCGAAGACAGAAGCTGCACCGCGTAACTGTATCCATCCCATAGACGAGATTGTTTTGTTTATATTTTGTGGTCTACTGTTATTTTTAGACTATGGGTCAAGTAAAAAACTTACCTATCGGCAAGGCAAGTTAAGCCATAAAGTTTAGAATTAACTACTCTATTGAATTTCATATGAACCCTGTGATAGAGTCATCTAAATTGTCCTTTCAATTGTCCAAAATTCTTGACGTTGCTAATAAGCGCGTAGTATTTTTTCAGAGCTACGAGGGCGCAAACAAACAGACAAGCACAACGCTGTCAAAGTAACATCCCTTTTATTTTTCGGTCGGGGATAAAAAAAGGACGACGCGTGATTGTCTTCTCTTGAGTAGAAGCGCTTAAACCTACTATGCGTGCAGTTCAAAACCGCCTATTGCTCATCCCAGTGACCACTCACGTCAGAAGTGGCGTTCCCGGAACCGCCCGCGCAGTCACCTGCTGTGACACTGTGATAAACAACGCGTGCTATTAATTGCTTCCTACCACCAGTGGTTACAACTCATACCACATAGGTGTCTAATATTGTCTCTCAGAAGCGAAACTCGTGGGAACTAAAATTCTTCTTCTTCTTCTTCTTCTTCTATACGTATATGGCCTCTGTCCGTCATTTCGCCAGACAATTTTGCCAGTCAAGTCATTCGTCAAGTCAGCTGTCAAAACCTGAAAACGAATTTCCATATTCAGAGAAACCACTTTGAACACACATTTATTCCAATGGCTCACACTTTTCACAATCGTACAGAACGTTTTGACGTTGACAACGTCACAAGTGTCACAATCACAACACCTACAATGTCGTGGGGAGCTAATCTCATAAGCACATTTCAGATGTGACGTCATCAACAACTATTTTGTTCCAGCAACTGAGACAACATGTCGGTCGGTATCGTAGTCGTCGTGCCAGTGTGCAAGCGACCATTGTCACCTCTGTCTAGGACAGTATGATAATACAAAAGCACAAAGATGTCGGTCCAATCGATACGCCTAGGTAGCATAACGTCCAATAGTACGAACTATGTAACTAGCAATATGCCTAGACAACAAGAGAAGTGGACAATTTTTCATTGCATTTTTTCAAATTCATATCTACATTCTACTATTAATTTTTATTTCTGTGTTCACTCATATCCACTAAATCACAACACTCGCAACACAGTAACTATGCCAGGCCTCCTATAACGTAACTATTTTAATCGATTTTGTCAGTTTGTGAAAGATTTGATGACCGCGACTTTTTAAAATAACTGCTAGTGTAACTCAAGCTCATAGAATATTTTAGAAGTGGAGTTATCAGTTGGCAGAAGCTTTGTTTTAAATCAATAGAATCAAATTGGCTAGCTAACCCCGATATATTGGATCACAATCACACAATCTAGCTAGTCTAGGGTGTTTATGTTTAGTGTGCCAAAAATAATGTTCTCGAACATTGCAAGGGGGATTAGTATTATTTGAAAATTATTCTTGTCTAAGATTGTGATTTGAATTTGTCTATTCTAGAGAACCGGTACCTAGTTTAACATTTAAAAAGTAGTTTGATAAGTTAGGCAAAGTCGCGCCAACATCATCATCATCAATATATATAACTAGTCAATATATATAAAACTCTTTTGAAGCTGACTTAGAATCAACGCACAGCCTAAACTATAAGTCCTAGAGGTATGAAATTTGGGGTTAGTATCCTTATATAGTGTAGGGGTGCACTAAGATAGAAATTTTGAAAAGTCACACTCTAAAGGGTCTATTTAGAACGCGAGCAACGCCGCGGGCGTCGGCTAGTACATTATAACAGCCATTGTTTTACAAGCAATATCGGTACAGTCACAAACAGATGCAAAAACAATGACACTCCATTACATAGCTGCCAGTGCATTGCAATCGCCTATATTCGATCTTATTTATGCGACTGCTCTACATAAATGTACCACTAACTCCAGGGCGTGAGTCACGCTGAATTAAAGATGGGAGCATGTAGGACCGAGCCGTATATTTCTATTAGAATTTATACGATTGAGTTGGGAGTTAGTTCACATGCGCACTAGGCGGCCAAAGTCACCGTAAATTCAGTGACTTTTATAAAACTAAATACCTGCTCATAGAAGAGATATTTTGGTAAAGACACAGGCTGCAACACGCCGCTATCTTAGTCGCTTAATGAATTTATGCTCTAACTTATAAGTTAAAGTAAGATCTATGGCCTATGGTATAGGTACCATGTTGAGAACGAAAAAAAAACTTTGACTCGAAGTTTCCCGAAAGCAGCGGAAGCAGCGCCGATACGATGGTTTATTTCAGAGTCCAGATCGGCTTTCGATGTGAGATTGCTACCCAAATACTTAAATTTGTCCACTTGCTTTAGAGCCTTATCGCCAAGAAGCAGATTCGGCGGAGCATGATTGACTGCATCCATTACCATGACTTCAGTTTTACTAACACTGATCTTAAGACCGAATCTACAACACGTAGCGTCAAGCTTATAGAAGATCTATGGCATAGATAGAAGATAGATACTACGGCATAGATAGAAGATAAATACTGCGGCATAGATAGGAGATACTCGTAGATACTGCAGATTTATTTAGGTAAATACTTAGGTATATTAGAAATGAACTTATTTTTTTTCAACAAGCAAAGTCGATCATCGATTCAAGGCTCGTCGGAATTCTGAAATAAAAACAGCATTACCTATTTCTAAATCTAAATAGACGGATGTAGAGAAAGTTAAATAAAGTCGCATGTTTGAACACTGAATCTGTGATCATGATCTACAAAACGATATTGATCTATTCCCAGTTTCGTTTATGAGAACAGTCCCATGGATATCGGATATCTTTCGTCGGATGATTACGGATATGGCCTAACCAGGAAATCTATAATCAGGCAATCAAGTCTCATCAGGAGTACCTGATGAGACTTGATCGTCTGATTGTATTTTATTGCTCCATGATGATTGTCAAAGATAAACATTTTCCTTTCTAGGTTAACGTTTTCACAATCGTAAATATTCATTAAAATGTAAAGTTTGATATTACCCTATCACTAATCTGATTACCTACTGGACCTGAATTTAATCGTTTTACAGTATATTTTACTCATCATCATCACCAAAAGCCTAACGAAGTCTACTGCTCGACATATTGATGCTGCAATTTTATTAGCAGCAAAATACATAATATATGATATTTAGCTATTCTCTAGCTATAATTCATCATATAATTCTTAACTTAACTCAGAAGCTATCAGAAGCTATCACAGTCAATTCAGTGCCAATTACTTTTTCTCTAGAAAAATCTGTTATTTAACTTTAACGGGATACCGGTTATTACAATATTTTAATGGATTTTTTATCTGAAATTCATTACGGTTGTAGAATTTTTATACTCTCTACATACCTAATGGTGAATATTAAAATACGACTAATTTCATTTATAACGTCGCTAAAGCAAGACGATGTAAAAATATATAAATTCCAATTCGGCAAAATTTCAAAATTTGAATTTGGAATGAACAAAAAATTTTTAATATACTCTTACAACTAAATTAATGTAAGTTGTGCAGTAAAGCATATTGAACTTCTCAAGTGACAAATCATAAATTCCTATGATCCCGAGACCTAAGCATCTGAACATACGACCTCATTACCGTGCAGATTGCTTCATGCAAGTAGCGCTCACCTTGTGTTAGATCTACGGTATAGGCTGATTTCACACTGCTACCGACACGATATCGGAGGAGAGATAATATCTTCTTCTTCTTTTGTTGCTATGGCTGTTCGGTGGCTAGGGCTGCCACGAATTTGCCAATGTCAGTATTTTGGCGTTTACTGGTTTACTAATCTTTTAACAAAAGGCGGAGATCTGAGTAGGTAGGTTAAGGAAAATGACCGGTGAAGAAGGGAGACTCTAAAAAGTTGATTTGTCAAAATAGATACGTACGGCATATAAATAATTAGGTAGAGAGATAATATTACACATTCCCTTTATTCATATTCGCCTGTCATTGTCACTTGCATAACAACGAAAAGAGATGACAAATGACAACAGATATAGCAGCCATTTTTTTTCGACCACTGTTATGTCGGTCTTCGTTATAATTATTTCCACAATTGTCGACCACAGCGACTTAGGCCCGTACGCCGAATACAGAAATCATTACTCAAGCTGATATTCGAGTAGAGATTTTCTTACAAAAATCTATGCTTGAGTCCACATCAGTTGTTGAGCAGTAAATAAGCATACGGGCCTAAAAAGACTTTGGAGTGTTTTTTAGTATATGACTGATATATTATATGCAATGTTCTGTGTCTGGGTGTTTCTATGTATTATAAGTATGTATTTACAAAAAAAAATGTATGTGTGTATTCTATCAGCCATATAGTTGCCATCGTACAAGCTTTGCTTAGTTTGGGACTAGAAGGCGTGGTGTTAAGTGTCCGTGAATATTTATTTATTTATTGAATGACGTGTCGATGTATAGATATCGGTATCGGCCAGTGTGCAAACGCTCACTGCGTCCCATTTCTATGATTTATGCACTGCTACTCCAAACTACATATTGCTAGCAGGTGAATCGGGGCGTTCACCTACACTGCGTTATAAACCTTGGTGTGTGCCCTTGCTTTTGTTATACTATTATGAAATCGGGTAATCCTGATGTCCCCATGATTTTTCCCTAAGATATACTAAGTGGATGGGACTCCCTTCAAAACTCATTGTTCTTGGATCTGTTGGGCTACTCTTGAACACCGCCGTTCCAAATTAGATTCGTAATTTGACAGAAATCGTGTAATTTTGTCTTGGAGGAATGATAAACTATTGTTCTGAAAACACGACATTTATTAAAATATGAGGATCCAGGATCTTGGCTGTTATGTGCGTTGATTTCCAGCCTCAGGGCACCTTGAATGTTTTGTAATGCTTTGAACATAGATATTTTCCTTCAAAGCAACGTCAGACTGCGATGCTGTTCAGAAATTATCATTATAAGTTACACGTTTTCACATAATATATCGTAATTCGCGTAAAGATTTACAAAAATCTTTCCGCACATTAAAACCTTTATGGGCTCGATTAGCAAAAAAGTTACACGAACCCTGCATTTCAGTCTTCATCATCGCTGTGTGATAAACGATCTTACTGACCCAGAATATAAGGTTTAATTTAGTGTGTGAAATTGTGGTCTTTATGACTTTTGACGTTTGGTAGAGCAGGCGCCAGGGAGCGCATGAGACGATGCTCACATTGAAAATGGCACATTAACATAATGCAAGACATGGAATGCTAGTGATGCCCTCATTAGGCATTGTTGCTTTAATATTCAAATACCAATACTTCTATTTTAGGAAGATATTCTTTCGTAATTGAGACATGCAAGAGGTTATTAGCTCTTAGAAGAAACAATGCAATGTTGATTTAAATAAGCAATGAGAAGGCAGAAGGTAACATTGTTTATGAGGTTTATTAGTAGTCTGTTGTATATCAATTACTTAGTTTAGCTGACTTACCTATATCCAAACCAAGGGAAACCACTCTTGTAAAGAGCGGCTTGAGAGAGTCACTTGACTCTGTTTAATTTTACTATTATTATTGGAATAACAATATCTACTGGTAGTGTATTTCTCAAAAATAAAGTAATGTGTCAGGAATAACCAGCAATCCATAACAGAGATGCTTATCAAGAATATTTGGAATTAAGTCACGCGAGTGGGCAGCGAATTCGTGTTTTTATGGTAATGTTATGGCGGCCATAGAAACCTTCCCGGAGCGAAATCGATTCAACAATGTTTTATTTCAAAACTTTCGATTGTAAATTTTTACGATTGTGCTGTCGGTTACGTAAGTTTTGATTTTATCACCTCACGGATCAGACAGTAGCTGATATTCATTGATAATCTGCATACCATTACGGTTGCCTGGAAGAAATCGCTTTCAGCGATAAGGCCGCCCATTGTACTATACAAAGTTAGTTTTAAGATTTGTACGTACCTTACCCTTGTGTACAATAAAGTATTGTCTATTTATCTATCTACCATGCCCGTGGCTACTCTCTGTGCTTTACTCGTATCTACAAACGCAGTGTTATGACCATCGGCCATCGTACTTTTAGTCTTATGGTACCAAATAGGTAAACAATTTTCAAAAATATAGAGTTACCTAGGTAACAGTACCTAAACTTCTTATTGAGCACACTCATTTGCACAGTAGGCTCGTTAAGTATTTTTTCCCATCTGGCCCACCAGTGAGCCAGCCAGTGGGTTCGATGGGAATAACCTACATATTTGTTACAAACTAGAAAAGCTACACCTATAGTTCGTTATGTTCATAATCCAACGAATTACCGAATTAATTGTAATTTTATCTAGGTAAAATTTTCCTATTAGAATGACTAAATATTAGAAAATGTATAGCGGTGGTTTTTACAATTTTTTTTTCCTATTCTTCATACAATTTATAATTATATTAGTAAATCAGTCGTGAATTTTTCCCGTGGCAGTTGAATCTTTGCATGTGCTTAAACTGTTCCATTCCAAGTTTAAAAAATCCAATAGGTTGGAAGTTCTAAACACATCCTCAATAACTATTTACATAACAATAGATTTCTAAGATGCGCACAACGAAACCAACTTGTTTTATGAAATAAGAGCTTGTAGTAGGTAAATCTGTTACACAATTGATCGTCTGCATTCTTAGAAAATGTAACCTATCGAATATTGCGGGCACGAATTCTGTGTAAACGGTGCTTAGTGCTAAAGCTTACTTCCTAGAAACTTGCCATAACGGGTGTAATAGGACCACTATAGTATATTAAATATACTGGAGTGTTCCATCTTTTCATCAAGCTACATTGGGCATGTAAAAATTTGTGGCCCAATGAACAATTTTCTAACTAAAACTTGCTCTACAAAATATATATCAAATCCAAACATTTATTTGCAACTGCATAGCATACTTAATTAGTACCTGGAAGATTCTATACATTATTTTGCTGTAATGTGTTCGGAACAATCATTTTGGGATAAGTTCTTTTGGAAGGCGAGGTGGAGTTGTAATAGCATTTTGGCTATCAAGAATTTTGGATGTTAGATATTTTAGCAGAAGTAGGTTTAGTTAGGTAGTGAGTTATGTTTTGGTCTGTGTATACACGTGTTATGTTTACAGATTTAGGTGTAGTCATAAAGCCTGTAGCGGATGTGCACAGTGAGAAAAATAGGTGCAAACGTAAAAGGGTGCAAAGGTTGGGAGAGGCAAACACATCCGTGCGGTATAAAACGTCAATATCACTAATAACTTGGCCCAAAAGCCTAGGTAGGACCACCCCCGTTAGTATTACAAATTAGCATGTACCTACCTAGCCTTTGAAATAAAAATAGCTAAAAAAAAATTATAAGAGCATCGTCCTATGTGAATAGTCTATCCGCAAATTACTCCTGTCTCTCAAGGCGAAGTTGAAAGCGCATTTATCATCTGCTTGAGGAGCATTGAGACACCTGATGAATACCAGGCAATTTAAATCCCTTCGTTGAGATCTGGTGGGTGGTTCCACCATCAATCCTGTGGGAACTTGAATAGGCTGTCATAGCTAAGGAGGAGACTAGCTAGAGCATTCTATGATTTCGTTGGTAAGTTACGTAGTTTTTTGAATTACATAATAAAGTTGGACTTGATGAATACAGAAAGGTACATTTGATTTTCTTACGTGATATTTTGAGTACTCTTTGGATACATTATTTGTATCTATTAAATCACCTATTTTTTACATATTTTAGTATAAATCTGCAATAGTCATATTTTATCCAGTTTTAATACGTATGGCTGTGTAAAATAATAAATAAACCTACTCACAACCTACTAAGGATAAGGATACAAATTTACAATATCATTTAAAAAGTCAGCTATAAAAGAACTGATATTTTTATTGTTATTACTAATCTATCTCCGTTGTGGTGTGTGTGATAATTTATTAGGCGTATAATTTCCATTTGGCCTTAAAAAGTCAAAGAAAATTTTGCATTTTGTGCAACTCCCCCTCACCAATAAACCCGACATAAACAACTATTTTCTATTTCACTTTTGTATCGATAGATAGTTTCAAATTTGATCCATAGAGACAAAATACGGTGTAACTATTCCAAACTTTATTTATTACTTGCTTTATTATGTAGTTTTGTTCTCACAAGCTTTGAGCAAGCTGTTTGTAGTAGGCTGAGTCGCAACGAAGTGCTAATTGCTGAACATTTATCCTGTCTTTAGAATTCTCGAAGATTGTCTGAGCACGAAGCATTCAATATGGAGAAGCACTGCTGCATTGGATTTACTTTTAGTTTCTTCCTGCTTTGTTTAGTTTCGATTTTGGTAGCATCTTTATGTTTTTCAAATAGCGATGGAGTCTCTACCTGCGTCTGTTTTAGCAGAACTTAATAGTTTGGTCCAATGCAAAAAATATTGGTCAAAAATTTTAACAGCACTTTTTTTAAAGTTTTAATCTTTTAGTGATAGTGAAATTATCAAGGGTTTTGTATAAAACATAGCGGACTTTGGTAGTTTTGTTGTAAAAAAATTAGAGGTTTTGTTACAATTTTTTTATTTATATATCGTTCATCTTGTGAACCTATTGCTTAGTCCTAAAGCCTTGAACTTCTCTAAGCTATTTATAATGACAATGAACCACATTTTTTAGGTACCGAAACAAATATTTTATCAAATTCTCCTAATTCGCAGTGCATTAATTCAGTAGATATTTTTAAAGAAATCCACGAGTTATTGGTCTTTTGACCCAATTTTACTTAGATCTCACTAAATTAGTACCGGCTCGAAAACTAAACAGGCATAATATTTAAAAGATTAACATAATTTAAGGGTCAATGAGAGAAAACGTCGTTTCGTTTTGCCAATCAAAAGTTTTGTTTTACAAATCAAGCCATCAAGAGAGAGTAACTGCCTTTATCCGTTGGTAAAATCAGCACCAGTTTATACATATTGTTTGGAAGTCTCTTAAGTAGGTACGCAATGTATTTTGCATAAAATCGGCAGTCAGATACTAAACTGACGAAACTATTGTCGAATTTACAATTTCACACGAATAACTAACTTTGATTTGGTCAACCAAGAACTGATAGTGGTTTCTAAAAAAAATATTAGGCATCATGACTAATAGAGTTCAAAAGCACGTGGTACCAATTAAAATAAGTGAGCTTATGCAAAGGAAGACAAACATAGACAAATTTAAAAATACACGAACAAAAATGTATATTTTGTAAGATTATAAAACTGTATATTAGTCCTAATTTACTTTGTAGATAAATGATTTTTTATACAAAAAAGCGCAATTAAATATAGATAAATTCGATATTTTTAAAGCTAAGCGTAAGGTATATCTTAAAAACCAATGCAAAGGTGTCTGTTGATGTTCGCTCATGTTCAAACTGGTGCTATGGGTTACAGGTCTTTAATGATCGTGAAGGTTTATAGTTGACATAATTGCGTAGGACAAAACTACTGCCTATATTTTCTAATTTAAAATGAACACACTTTATCGTTATTCACACCAATCCAGTGAAGAACAAGTCATCACCAATAGCTGTTCTTAAACTACCAACACCACCGACAAGACGATGTACGATATCGTCGGAGAGTTCATTTTATACATTTTATTACGTATTTGTACCCACCTCTAATTTTAGAGTGACTTTAAAAAAATCTCTGTCATTGTCACTTGCATGACAACGAAAAGAGATGACAATAGGTTTCGCAGCAGTTTTGCTAGGACCAACATGAATATACCTCTTGGACACGAGTTTTGACATTTTTTGAAACGACACCTAGCACTTTTATTTTAATAGTTTTTCTTGTGTTATTGTGAGTATTGTTGTTTAATTTTGGTGGAATTTTAACCAATAATACTTAGGTCGTAACATAAAGTGTGAGCCATTAGAATAAATGTGTGTAAAGTGGTTTTTCTGAATGTGAAAATTCGTGTTAGGTTTTGAAGAGAAAATCCACCATTTTCTTTTCAAAACAAACGACAGCCGACTTGACAAATGACTTGACTAGACTTATTTATTACAATTTTAACACTTGACATTGGCAAAATTGTCTGTCGAAATGACGGACACAGGCCATTATTGAAGAGAAGAAGAAGAAGAGAAGAAGAATATACCTCTTACTTGGAAGAATAATACCTCGTAAACAGCTTGCTTTCACACGGTGTCTTCGGCATCGCCACTGACATTGTTCAAGTAACAGCTGATATCGGTAACTATGTGTGGATGTCGTATCGGCTAATGTGTATACACCCTATCTTGATGGTCAGACCAGAACAGCATCATTTATTTGCAGTTAATGTCTTAATTAAGCGTAATTTTTCGCAACATCACCATATTACATGCAAGTTTCGCTTGCGCATGCGCATAGAAAAGTTCATTTTAATAGTGAAAGGTGTTGCTTGTAATATATTTCTAAGTTTATCAGTATGTCGCAAAAAATTGTTCAGTTTGTATAAAATTACGAAGAAATCTGAATAACTTGTCCTTATTTTGATCATTTTGAAAGCGTATAACTAGTAGGTATATGATGTGAATTATGCAGTAGATGGTCATAGATGACAAAGTATATCACCGGACATCAGTAAAATAGTATACTTAACATAAATTATTATTATGATTTTTATGACGTGAGTTTCCTGAATTCGAATTGTACAGGATCAGAAAATAGATGCTAAGGACCTATCAGCCAATCAGCTGTAAATGAGCAGTGGAAACCAGATGGTTTAACTAGCTCATAAAAATAAATCATAATTTCCAAGAAACTTAGAAATAGTACATTACTGCAGCAGCCCGCAACAGAGGCAATGAGGGAAGAACGTGTAATAAATGTGGGCCGAGTCGAAGACGAGGCACACATACGTGAGTCCCTCATTGCCTAGTTGTGGCCAAGGCTTGTATAGTACTTTTCTCAAATAATGCGCCGAAATTATAACTAAGTACCTAATAGGCAAAACTTTTTAGTTCAAAATACAATTAATTTTCAAAACCAATTTTCAAAAACAACGAAGTTAGTGTTCATTTGTTTTTTTTTCAATAATCAGCTTTCTATTTGAAAGCCTGTTGGAAATTTGAATAAAACCTTTGATAAGTTACCTCCTTGGTTGCCATGTTATGGAGTAAAAAATCGTTCCATTTTTAAATTACACGACAGATATGAGTTTTATATGTAATTTATTTGGCCGCAAAACACGCCGGCAATGGATTTTCATACATTTATTGCCGGCCGCTGCTCGCATGTATTTGGCCAGTACTGCATTTTTGATTTATCTCGAAGAAGGTTGTCAAAATAATGCTTTAATTTCCAAGCATGTTTGAGAAAAGGATATTTTGCGCTCTGATATAATGCGCTACTCATTACCATATTAAAATACTTAATTGTTCCAGTAGGTAGTTATAATATGCTATAAGACGTGTTATGTAGATTACAGGCTACATGTTTACATAAGCTGTGATATCGTAAATTAGCAGAAAACACCTCCATATAAAATTTCCTTTTAATTAAGGATATGTTAGTTATCTGCGTCGTATCACATGCGTAGAGGTGCGGACACATTAGGCAGAACTTGTGGTATTTTCTCAGAGTTTATTATCATATGCGGCGTATGATCGTCTTATATCATCGCTATTGATATCTTGATTTGCTTTCTAAAGCAGTATGTTATCAGCAACTTAGACCAGTTGCGGTCTAAGCCTTGTTTACGATATTTCTATCTCCTTACTATACCTACACTACTAGGCAATCAATCATCATACAGGCGTCATGGCTCAGTCGGTAGTAGCTCTGCCTTCCGTGCTGTGGGTCGTGGGTTCGATCCCCACCGAGAACAAACATTTGTGTGTTGTAAACATAGATGTTTGTTCTGTGTCTGGGTGTTTCTATGTATTATAAGTATGTATTTACAAAAATAATAATGTATGTATGTAGTCTATCAGCCATCTAGTTTCCATCGTACAAGCTTTGCTTAGTTTGGGACTAGAAGGCGTTGTGTTAAATGTCCGTGAATATTTATTTATTTATTTATTTTATCAATCAATAATATATAAAACTCTTTTGAAGCTGACTGATAATCAACGCACAGTCTAAAGTATAAGTCCTCCAGGTATGAAAGTTGGAGGGTATATATATATAGGTAAATATAGGTCTTATTAGTTACGATGGCCACATGTCTAGGTACCTAGAAAGAAGTAATTTATTGTAAGTATTGAAATAAATACGACAGTAAAAGATAAATTGGTATTTTATTGTCATTAGCGGGGTGTTGCGGTGAAAAACGATAATACTTATTACATTTACATAGGTAAAAAACAACAGATTTAGGTAGTAATAATAGGTACATTAAAACAATTATTCAAAAAACAAGGTTTAGGTACAAAAGTAATCATAATTATACTTTAGGAACCTAATAGGTACAACCTACTGTGTCTTTTATATCTGACAACCAGTGTGCCAATGTAAATATGGGTATTAGAGATTAAAAAAAAACAATTGCAGTACAAATATTAGTTTTTAGCTGATTTACGTAACAAGAGCAACGTAATAAATAATTATATTGGGAAAAAAATATGAAACTCATAATAATTTTCACACATTTGCAATCATTTCTATATCAATGGCTGTCACAAATTCTTAAAAATTCTAAAACATCGGTAGGTAAAATATAAAACATAATCGAATTGTACAAATTCTTAAATAATACAAATTAACTGTATTCCAATTATTTACAAAATAATTATTCCAATTATTTACAAAATAATCAAATGTAATTTTATTATTTTCATCAAATATGCAGTCAACAATTAATCTCCATTACAACCTATTAAAGTCCACTTTGAAGCAGACCGCGTTTATCGTAAACACTATTAAGTAGGTACTTACATTACAGTCCTTTCCATATATAATTAAGTACTTAACATTCACTAGGTAATTACCGTTATAAGACTGCTATCAAGTCTTTAGTACAATTAGCTACTGTACAATTTATACAAAGAAATTTATTTACAGGCAATAAAATGGCATAGGTCCTATCCTAAGGCTCGCATCAGCATCAACATCTCCCAACATCCAAAGTCATAAAGTTAAATCTGATAACTCCATACCCGAGCCGGCGTCAGTCGACAAATCTCCCCGATACGGCGGAGATAACAAAGCATTCTGTACGATACAGAAATAAAATAAAACTCCTATCACGGAGTGAAGAAGGTACCAACAGGCTGACAGACGCATCATATGCTAAGCGAAGGTCGTTTCTTCCTGACGCTCTTGTTGCTCAACCCGAGGATCGTGCCGATTACCTGACGGATAGAAAGGGGTCATTAATACCTGTCGCAATCGACATTGAACCGTTAGATGCAAATATAAACGAAACTGGTAAAATATAAGAAGATGTTGATCGGTGGCCGGTGTTTCATATAAAAATTGAACCAAAGCGTAGTGATTTTGATAACTCGTAATAAAATAAAAAAGAAAGCGTGGAAATATGTGTAGAAATTTTTGAGTGAGTCGCAGCAACGCCAGTAAAGGCACACGTCGTAATTTGCTGATTTGAAAGGAAGCTTATGATAAACAAGAGCAGTGTAAAGTTACCTTAGAGACAGAGTAAGCAGCGAGCTTCCGTCTTGGTGTGGGCAGCAGCAGCGCCAGCGAGCGCGCCTCGCGCAGCAGCGCGTGGAAGGCGAGCGCGGCGCCGGCGCACGACTCCGCCGCAGACACCTCGTAGAACTGACAACCGAACCGCAGGGACAACTCCTGCCCTTCCTCCGCCTTGACGACTCTGTTCAAAATAAAACAATGTCAGATTCGTTCATCGCAGAGCTAATGTTTCTTGGCGGCGAGAAACGTACGGAATGACATGCAAATTCAAACATAGTTTCACGAACTTGTAAACAGCGTACATCAGGAATAGAGCTATGTATTTAAAAATTATTTCCAAACAATATTCAAACGTAGGTACGGAAGTTCAACTCCGCCGACCTTCATACGACCGCAAAAAAACAAACGCGTTTAATGCTGTAGGTTAAAATTAACGTACCTAGCATGTTCCAAGTCGCGTTTGTTCCCCAGTAACGTGACAGCGCTGCAACCCGGTAGCCTGGTTCGTTCCAGAAGTGCCAGAAGCTCGGCGGCCGCCAAAAATGAGCGTCGGTCGCATACTGAGTATACCACTGCGAATGCGTCGCCCCAACGCAGATGCTCTGCTAGGCATCCTCGTTTCTAGATAGAAGATGTTTTATTTATTAGTATAATAATAATGGGCCTTTACATATATTAAAGATGATTTATACAGCGTCAGGAGGCAACCTATGCCTACACTTAACGGGACACTGTAGTGCCTGGGACAATGTTTAGATGGAGTAGGTTTCCCCAGCACCTATACCATCCTCTCAGCCTAGTCAACCATATCCACAGGAAAGACAAGGTCAATACGTGCGGAGCTAACTGAGCCGCGGGTTTCCTCACAATGTTTTCGAACTAAATACTGTTAGTACTAATTTGGATCCGTTGAGCTATATTCTGTAAATTGTTTGCAGATAGCTGAACTGTTTTCGGTGTATTTTGTAAATATTGTCAATATCGTAGTTTGTTTGTGACTAAAGATTATTCCTCTGTTTGTGTTTTACTATTTATTAAAAAGCTTTGCAACCTCCGAATTGTGTGATACTGTATCCAGCTATTTCGCGTATGAACAAATTGTTTTGTAATTCAATACCGACGGTAATGTATAAAAATGTTTTCCTTCACCGTAAAGCTCGTGTTAGTGCGCATATAAATTTTCCGAACGAAAAATCCATTGAAACACGGTCAGGATTTGAACCCACGACCTTCGGATCGAAAGTCGAGGTACAATCCCACTCTGCCAACACGGCTTCTATTATCTATTTAGTAAAACATATCAATATTAGATGAAACCAGGTCATAAGATATCACAGATACGAGCAACCTTTTCCAATTTGAAATGTGTGGGTGACTATGACAAGAAAATATAGAAACACTTTATAATATGGTTTTACAGGGAAAACATTCCAAGAACTACTCATTTTCGTACATTAATTGTGTTAAGAATTAAAATATTTACCGCACATCCACACGTGTCCAAGACTTCCACCTCAGACGTAGCACCATCAACAGCAACCCGATGTTGGTACAAGAAATCTGTAACAAACATATTATTTGCATCTGCATTCGGTTCAAAGAGTTCTCTAATGTAGATACCATCAGTCGCAAGTAGGTCACATGAGCTCGTAATGCACTTGATCGATACGGCTGATCAAATGTGTGCCTATTAACCGCCCTGACAGTAACAAATTATAATTAATCGATACATAAATCTTGGAACGATACGAACAGAGCAAACTTGTGCAAAACTAAGTATTTGAAAGAATATTTTACCGATTTTTATACGTTATGTAATGTATAGTTAATAATGTTTAAATATTCATATACATTGGTATTTAAATCAAGCCATTTATAGACGATGAGAAATTGAGTGCAATATTTTTTGCTAAATATTTTGTGAAAGGTCATTGTCCGGCCTGGGCGCCAGTCCAGCCTTGGATCTCCACGAGGTGTTGCCAATATCGCAAATAAACCGCCCATTGGCACTCGGTTGGCATCTTGCAAGTGCCCTTAGTAAGGGCTAGTCTTCAACAGTATTTCTGTCTTTCAGTCGACTCTGACATTCTTAGCATATCAGCAAGGCGATCGCGATTACGGGACAGATGCCAGCTGAGATGGTCAACTCACGTAACAATGAGATAACCAACTCGACCAATAACAATATTGTAAAGCTTAATGTCCAAAGCAAACTCACCTCCTGTCGAACTGTACTCTCCAATGTACCGCTTTGTCAGGTAACGAACCACCACGGCTGGAACAAGCGGAAAATCATTTTACTTTATGAAAGCAATTTAATAGTTTACAATCTGCGAAACTAAAATTATATGTATCTAGTAACTGCCTGCGTTTTACACTTTATCTTTCTCGATGAAACACCTCATATAAAATTGAAACAGCTTGAAAACAGAGAAAGCCGCAATTAGCAACTAATCGGCAAGAGGTGTTACAAAAGTTGTAGACCACAATGAATTTATAACTACAAGCCTCAATTAGAGGGAAAGCAGACAAAAGGGCTGTACACACTGAAATGTATCTACAAGAAGCAAGTACCTACAGTATAAATGGACTTGCGACTAAAGCCAATTAAATAGTAAAACGATATAAAGATTGTAAAGTTTAAACGGAGTATTACAAAATTGATGAAAATTGCTCTAATGATAAGTTTCTCGGCGCGCCGCATGTAGCGAGCCATGAATGTTTAAGATTGTTAAATAACATTGTAAGACACATTGAACTTGCTTTATCTGATGCCTAACAACTTTAGCCTTGAGAAACGAGACGTTGATTTGAATAGAAATAAGTTTTTAAGCAACAGAAGATATTTGTTGCTTTACACGTTTAAGTAATTTGGTTTTAGTAATCTAAAACAAAAAAGTAAAGCAGGTCTTTAATAAAGTGAACGTTTTCATATGTCCTACAAAAATTCTATAGTCTTCTCCAAAAAAATTCCGATACTAAATAATGTTATTGAACTTACAGTATAAGCCCCGTTTGCCTATTATATTTTTCGGATTGGAAAACAGATTACACTTTGAATAAAACAACATGCTCTATTTCACAATAGCTGAATACATAATGGAACTGTAAGCACGAATGTAAAGATAGATGTATGAGCGCGAATCGTTGTTGGCCAACTGAATAGATAAGTCAGTAGGTAATTCTAGAATATACAATGAGGCATGCTAGCGTATCGCTGCTTAATGCCTATTATTGCGGTACGAACATTGGAATAAAATACGATAGCTGCTAGTAACGTACACAAAATAATAAGTCGATCATTTCCCGCATGTGAAATATTTTATTTGCTCTCTAATATAAACTGTCTTATATATTCTTTCCCGTTATAGAATCGATCGTCTACAGCACCATTAAAATTTCCCATAGGTATCAGTAGAAGCTATAAAATAGCAAAAATAAATAACCTTTGACAGTTAATATCGTAAAGTCGTGTTGCTATTTGTGTCTGCTTGTGATGTACGGAGACGATCTCAAAGAAATACTATGATAATAAAAGAGTTCGTGGAATGATATCATTACGTCGTATCTCATCAGTCCCCTGATCTTGAACCTTGGAATCGGCTGACTCAAATAATCTCTATTTTATACCTACTCCAAAAGACAGCCGAATTGAATGTGTCGGAGTCAAGGCTGGGTTTTATAGATTTGCTCCTGAGGCGCGCAGACATGCGGGTTCATGGCATTCATGGTTAGATAAAGTTGTCATTTCATCAATATTATTGCGCTGCTTTACGACGGACTTGATAGAATGCTGGTGTAAACGGGTTTTTTGTTTGAATTGAGATTATGCTGTCTGGGGGTCAGGGGCAGCGTTTGATCATGAACCTTCTATATCCAAAATAATCGGTGAGATGTAGGCTGATTGCAATTTTACGGTTACTTTCTTTTTTACCCAAATGCTAAAGGAGGTAATCGATAAGATAGAAATATCTTTGGGGCAGCGTTGATAAATTTTATTGCGATGCAAAGAGTTTTTGATAATTTTTTAGTTAATCTGGGTTTTTATTACTAAGCAACATTTTATAAAACTGATAAACAAGTACATACAAAGTTACACAAACTAAATTTACTATTTTGAGGTATTTGAAACACTTAAAATATCGTATTTTCATCTGAGTGTGACAATAATGAACCAGGCATCATAAAATCTAAACAATATGCAATACACAAAAGCTCCAGACAAAGTAAACTTCCCAGAAGCTGCAATACTTGAAGTGAACAAGCCCAGTTTAACTAATTGGACAGTCACGTTTATAACTCCTAGGCGTACTCCGTCTGGACATATTGCAGAAACTGAGTTTCTTATCAAATCGTGCAAATAAACAGAGACCAACAGAATCAATAACACTGAAAATGCACTAGTTTCACTCCTACGATACTTAGAAACTCAAACCTTACTCCAGCAAAACTAGATGTTCAGCATCTGTATGCCACTATCCTTCTTTCATCCAAGGACAAATGGTTATATGTATACAGATCTTACAATAAAAACCGGTTTGAAGTGACACAGGCCTGGTAAAACGCACCAATTACCTCTACTAACGAGGACTTTCACTGTCCGATAGTCCAGTTCAAGGTGATCCACGAGAACATTACTCTTTCAGATACTGAACATCTAGGTCGGTGTCGCAATGAGAAGGATGTTTCTGCTAAGATCTTTTCTTTACACAAAGAATCTTTTCACCAAAATGGTTTTTCTGCTAGAAAAAGGGACTAACTTTCTTTCTTCGGTGTGTAGACCGAACATACCCTTGTATTTTATTTTAAAAATGATATCGCTGCTCATAAAGAATTCGTGTAAAAGTTGAAGAGAGGTTAACGAAGACGTAAGAGTTGTTTACGACCATATAATTGCTACACAGATTTCAAGAGAAATATTTAAGAAGTAGTAACTATAAATAAATATTTTCTTAATATGGATAATTGTTAGTTTAAGGTAACAATTAATGTATGTGTCGATGTTCCAACGGCAGCGATTAAGTTTACATTTCATACATAGAGAGCAGACGGTGTGACCAACTTGAAAAGCTGCAATTTTATATTCTGACTCAGAATTTTGCCGGCAACGAGGACCACGGCGACCATAACGGGACTCGGGAAGGGGATTAAAGTGATGAATACGGCAGCAAGAGCTAAATGTTAATTAAGAGCATCAGTGGAGGTGATCACACGATCCCGTCTTCCACGCCTCGGTAATTGGACACCAACAGTTTCATTTACATTTTTAAAACCTATCACCACTTAATTACACACTTCTTTTTCGTCATTGACTACCGTTTGGCATGTAACTGAGAAATCGTGTTACGTTATTGATAATTTATCTTTCACCGTGGACGAAGATTTCGTGTAACTTTCTCTGTTCACGACGTGTTAATTAGAATTTGACTCATTTGAGACATTGATGCGCGTCGCTGATGAGTGTGAGACTTTTAGTGACTGTAGAAATAATTGAAGAATTATAAGTGGCCAAAGTAGATTAATACACAACGCGATGGTTTCTTGGACTTCAACGCCGCCCAAACCAGTCCAAGAATCATAATAAGTACAGCTGATACTGTTATTGTTACCGTTGTTTCGGCAAGGAATGCAAACACGGAAATAACAAATGCAAATAATGAGCTATTTTGGAATTCGTCAGTTGCCAGTTTATTTATTTTTTCGCTGCTATAAATATTTTCTATTTGTGAAACAGTTATTCGGATCGGTGACTGTGCGATAGAGAATTTCGTGAGTTGTGTTGTATAGTGAGTAAGTGAGCAGTGAGCGGGTGTCCCGGCAGACGACTGAGATGACTCACTGGCACGCGGGCCGCGGGCTATAAATACAAGCGAGTTGACATTTTGCTCGTTCTCGATACCGAAACGAAATACATGTCAGCCATAGCATTAATTTTGATAAATACTAACAGATATCTTTGTTTTCAAAGATAAATTAATTTAAAACAATTCTATATAATTAATTCAACTCTAGATAAAACCTTATTTGATAATCTCTATCTATGAAATTTACGTTATCATTATGGAACTTTCCTACTTTAGGCTTAAATTATTCAGGGTTTTATTTCCCTGTTTGTGAAATAATTAACATTTTAATATGAAAATCACAACTTTTGAGTATTGTTTGCGCAGTATTTATAACATTCTTGTACAATTCATTTTGTTTTGAGTTTGTTATTCTTACAAAATAAGTGTCTCCAACTAGGCTATCATCATACTTGATTACCTAATAGATGGTGAAATGACTAGTGTTTATTTTCGTAATTATTATTACAAATTCATTATAAGCACACGTCATGAGCAGTTCTGCCCTGAGGCAACGTGGGTCTTAGACCTCGGGCTTTCAAAGGCGAAGCGAATGTGGTATGACAAAAATACTGTGGCATTCTACGAACGGAAAGGAATGAGGATGACTCTGCAGTAATGGAATTCAGCGTTTCTATGAATCTTCATATTGTAACCTTGCTTGTTCTCGGTCATCATAGTTGCTTTAAAAAGGTAATCTCAGCGATAGCCTTTAAGCGTTGTTGAGCTCACGGGATGAGTGGATTGATACCTACACGATATCGACACATCTGTTCATCATCATCATCATCATCATCGTATATTTATGTGGGTATGTATAAAATCTCATCGTGAAACTCTCCGCCAATAACGTGTGTCATTTCGATGGTGGTTTCTCGCTCCGCTTTTCGCTGTGCTAGTGAATGATCGAAGCCTCAACACGATGTTAACTTGATCACATAATCAACATGCGGTCAAGCTTGATTGATTGTCTGCCTTCATCTGCCTTACATAATTGCGTAATGGCGTGCTTTACCTATAATGTAGTTTAGTCCGACACACCTTGATGGGTTGAAAGCTGTGCGGCTTTGTTTTCTGCCTCGAGCCAAATCACGGTGGGTCTTGCACGATGTTTGTAAACAATTTATTTGAAGTTCATGATGATAAGACGTACTCGTATACTGATGTGTGTGTTTTGAAAATAGAATCCAGAAATACGTTCTTCCGGTCACCATTTGACTTATTTATTCTTGGTTCTAGCCTATGAAGTTTCTTTCTAGGATTAGCTTGTATCCTAATGCTAAATACTTCCGCTTTTATGGTATTACCTATTATCAAAATGCTTGACTTTGTAGTAGAAATACAGTGCTAACAGGAAACAATTAATAAGATTAGTCAAAATCAAGTTTGAAAACATGCCTTTATATCTGAAGTAGGTACTGTCGTAACAGTTGCTCAACACCGGCATCCGTCAATCGAATTACCTAATCTTTCTATAATTGTTATGTTAATATATTGAAGTGTTTCCCAAAAAAGACGTCTCGTCGACGCAGTCATAAATCAATTTCACTTGTACGAAGCTTGTAAAGCTTTCGCTTAGTTATTGTTTATATTATACTTTCTATTGGATCGCAGTTTACTAAATCAAGTAGCCTCATGGCTTCTTAATATTAATCGGTTGAGCTTTGTGGTTATAACGAGCAATTAAAGTCAGCTATTGATTTATTTGGTTCGTTCGACAGCTTATTTGCTTAGTCTAAATTAGTTGATTTCAATTTATGCCAATTTTATGCAAACGATCCAATCAAGCTTCTATATCATTTTTTTATATGATTAGAGCCAATAGTAGAGAAACAGTTTTCAGATTGTGAAAAAGGGATCTACCTACTTGTAATAGCTGACTGTACCTACATAAGTATAACAATGTTTTAAAAGATACGAAAAGTATTTTATTACAAGGCGAAATAATATCCAAAATATGAATCGATACCAATTCAAGTTAAATTTATGAAGTACAACCACAAACCACAAAGAAATACGATCTAGAGTAATACAGAGGTAATTAGGTAGAAATATGAGGTAGATATTTAATTTAAACTAAGTGAATACTGAGTAGTTCTGAAATACTAGAGTTTTTGGATTTTGCATGAGAGTGCATGAACAGAAATTTGTAGATTAGGCATTCTGTGCTATGCTAATATTAATGCCTTCATAACTATAAGGGATTTGGCTGAATTTAAAAATATTTAATAGATAGAAAATTTTTACAAATATGTAGGTTCCAAACAATGACATGTGATTCGAATTTCCTATGAGCACAAATGTAATGTTTCTTGTTTTCGTAGTCATAACTGTTTTCCTAGGTATAGGTACGAGTAAAGTGAACTTGAAATCTTCTTGACCCACATAAGCCACGTCACATCACAGAACACTAGTGCAAGCTTCATTATGTACCTATTTGTTTGTATTCTGTTATTTAGTGGTGCAGGTCAAAACTCGACCAGCCCCAATAAACAAAGCAGCATCAAAGTGGGAAATGGATCTGGTACCTTCAAGTGTGCACAATGCACATGGCCAGAGGCAGTATTAATATTTGGTACGCCCGTTACTAATCAGCGATTTATTACTCGTTCATAATGTACGGCGTGAGTCATTGGAAGTTAATTTAAATATAACGTATGTTCCAGGGTAGACTACAGCGGGTTTAGAGTCGCAAACTTCAACAATGGGTGATTTTATATTACTTCTCCTGTTCTTTCCCGGCCATCTTATTCATTCATGATCCAGTTTTGGGTTTTGAATTTCCTCCGTTCACTTTAGTTTGTGTTACATAATTTAGATCATTTTAAATTTGATATTTTGAGCTATGTCTATTATTGTATTTGGATTTTGCTACACGATCAAATTCCGTGAAGTATTACGGTAAAATTTATAATTTAGCTTTATCCCAAAGTCTTATTCATCTGTGTGTGTAATTGTAATGGCGCAGTTGCATGTCAATCCGGTACTATTCTAGGCGTCGTCAAACTTCAACGGTATTATTTGTTTGTAAATATCCTTGAAACACAGCTAACAGTTCAAAGTAATGTATCGGCAAAACCTTCAATGTTACGTGATATTGCTTCTCTAAGCTTACATTTGCACGGCTTCGCAGAAAATCAAGTGTCATCCGATTACACAACTACTAGAATTTCAATCCCATCTAGGCTTTCTTTAGCTACATTCCTGTTCTACGCCTGTGAGATTTTGGCAAATTGACAAGACCATAAAAAGTTGTCTGCGAATGTGAAAACTGTTTAGTACACACTTTTATTTATATTTGTATGAGTAGACGAGTCTTAGAGTTATTTTATACAATGACTAAGTTCTTACCACCTCAGTCATCGCCTCCCACTTAGGTTTATCGTAGATGAGCTTTTTTGCTGTGGAGCGTGAATCCTAATGCAAATATCTAAAGAATTTAAGAGTTTTTATATATTTGTAAATCATAACGCCGCCGTAGCAACTACTACCTATGTATCATAAGTATGTACCTATTTACAAAACAAAATGTGTAAAAATATTCTATCAGCAATCTAGTTCCCAAGTATTGCTTAGTTTGTGACTAGTGAGCGTGGTGTGATAATAATATGTCAAAAAACTAACTGGACCGTATCGGGTGAAACCTTTCACATCAAGTTTCAATTAATTTGGACATAATTGGCATAATGTACAGAGGATGATGTTACTTCATAGTCCTTGTATCCCTTATTCATCCTGTTTCCCGGATAAAGGATGAACCACATTATAAGCACACGGGATAATGTACGCTCCAGTTTACTGAGCACAGATTTTAACAGCATCCGCTTTCCCACGGCTGTTGTAACTAACCTCTCATCCTAGTCCCACTTTTCAGACTCAATTGATCGCAATTTTCTTTGTTACGTCTGTATTTCCGAGTAACGGCTCTTATCAGTCACGGATGCACACACGACCGATATCAATATATATAAAACTCTTTTGAAGCTGACAGAGAATCAACGCACAGCCTAAACTGTAAGTCCTAGAGGTATGAAATTTGGAGGGTAGTATCCTTATATAGTGTAGGGGTGCACTAAGAAAGAAATTTTGAAACGTCACACTCTAGAGGGTAGAACGCGAGCAACGCCGCGGGCGACGGCTAGTATTTAATAAGCAGTGAACTGTGTCAACATGAAGAGGGATTCAAAGTAATCCCGCATAAATAAAGATAACATTATTATGATTTGCGCTGCATAACTCAAGTTTTGTTTATACATACCACAGTGCTGCGCATTAATAAGTAAATTTGAATTGATAAACAAGGAGATAGCGGGAAATTTCCATGTCCTCATACATACCTGACCCTATAAACTTATGAGAAACAGGGGCGTTTGGATATTAAATGTTATCGCTGATCAAAGCATCGCATCCGTAATTAGATTAGGCACACCTGCCTGATTCATATTTTATCGGATAAAAAGACGCCGTCGATCGGCTGTCGTTTCGACCGACACCGAACAGCATCGTGATTCAGGACCCTTCGATAGCCTGCAGCTCTAAATATATTTAAATCCTATAAGCAAAGCCGACGTCGCATGTTTGGATATTGAGCTAAGGCTTCTGCACCTATTGAGCTATTCTTTTTATCCCAAAAGGTTTCAGATAAAGTATAATGTTCAGTATTGACCGGTCTTGCATCGGTTTCTAAGAGGATCCGCTCGTAAAAGGCCCGTAATTAATTTAATATTCCTAATTACCACCTGGAGGCATTCCCAAAATAAATCAAGGAACTCTTCTTTAAGCCACTAGGGATAATTGATTTCGGTGAACACCAAACAAGAACGGATTATTAGTGCGTCGTTAAAAGTTAATTTAGCTGCCCATTTTGAAGGCAGACTATACAATATATAGGTACGCATAAAACATTGAACTCTGATTCTTTCAGCTGCGCTTTTAACCAACTTAATACAGTAACAATAATCTTAAACTCAGAGAAACCATTGACCAACGAAAAGTTGTCAGGGAAACATGGAGACAGAACTTTACGAAGGTTTCTATCAGAGCCACGTGCTTCAGACCTAGAGGTAAAAAACAATAACAACTGTTGAATAACGCTAGTTTTAAATCTACGATCTAGATATAGGAACTTGACTTCTAATCGGCTAAGGCTGGATTTCACAAACTCAGAATAATGATTTAAAAAATCCATCTTTGTAGGTATTTTATCTACGGAAACGCGTTACTCTGAGTTAGTAAAACCCTGTGACGTAGAAAATGCAGGTTTAATTATCACAGAAGCTCGATTTTTTACATAATCTGCAACAATATTTGGACGAATCTACCAATATTTTGTTTCGACTCTGGTTGTAAGTTGTGGCACTGAATATGGTTGTGGCACCAAGGCAGTTGAAATTGCTGATACCTGATACTAATAAGCCACAACATAGTAAGATCAGGATTAATAGATTAAAGCCCGTATGCCAAATTTACTGATACAGAAATCGTTATTCAAGCTTATATTTAAGTATTCTTTAATACAAAAATCTATGCTTAGGGTTCGGATCAGTGCATAAGCAGTAAATCAGCATACGTGCCTAAGTATAGTATAGGTAGGTATTTACCAGACTTCCCGCATCGTGGACTCCCGAGCACCACGACCCTTATTCGATTGACAGTCATCTTCATATCGTTTGTCAAGCACTATTCACTGGAAATCTCTGCGCATTTACAACGTCAAACGCATGCAATCAAGTTGACCGGTTACAAAATTCGAAATTTAAATTATGAGATCGCGAATCAGCTGTTATGCAAGATGGCGACGCACGCGCGTACCAGACACCTGCTAGCGAGCGACTGCCGTCAACGAAATTGGCGCAACGCGCATTCAAGCACGTCTATTTGATTGAGCCGTGAGGACTGCAAATGCATTTTTGTTTTGTTGGGGTTTTCAGGGCTGTCGCTAATGAATGGTTTCAAACGGCTGCGCGGTGGCCGCAATGCTCTACCATCCTAGTTACATTTGGTTGCTTTTTGTGAATTGCGACGTTGTGAGCAATACTCTTCTTACTTCTTTCTCTGTGAGCATTTTGTCACAAGACTTGACTATGAGGCTTGACTATTTAGTAGAGCTTTAGTATTATCTGCCCTACCTATAGGTAAGTTCTTTACCTTAGAATCCTGTCCGATAAGCCTGGTACTTAATAAGTATTATAATCTGTGCTTATTCTTAGTCCAGAATTATTTCTTCAAAGCTATTTACATACTTTTTCATATCAGTGTCCTGTATGCCTACAAATTTCAATACCATATTACAATTTAAAACTAATCGCATTAGACGCGACTTTAATCTCTTCTAAGCTGTAATAGCCCGTTAATTCTACACTAAGAATTAATTAGGATAATTGCGCACTAAAAATTTCTGAGTTCTGACAGTAAAATAGAATTAAGGTTGGTGTTTATTGCTGTAGTTAAATCTCGGTAAACGATAATAGTTAGGTATGTAAGTTAACAAAATCTCACAATCATGTTATGAAAAAAATAAAATGTCATTGAACAAAACTACCATTTCTTCTTTTATTCATTTCTAGGTAGGTATATTATGTACTTACATAATGTATATTATTATGTAGGTACATTGTATTACAAGTCTATATAAAACGAAATATTTGACTTGACACACACTGCCAGAGAGTCATTGAACAAAAACATAATTCATTCATTCATTTCTAAGTATATTATATACTTTCATTATGTATATGTACATTGTATTACAAGTCTATATAAACCAAAATGTTTGACTTAACACGCACTGATAGATATCTAGGCGGCTTTATCACGGCGACAAAAACTGAACCGAATCTACATTTAGGTATTACGGTTAGATAAACCTCACCCAGTTGACTGTGTGCTAAATCCGTATACCACAATACATTTAATAAAACTTTATCATGTACGTATCTAATGGAAATACAATAATAATAATATATTGAAGAGTTTCAAGTATCAAAGCGCTCATATACATAAACTAGCCGGCGCCCGCGGCGTTGCTCGCGTTCTAGACCCATTAGAGTGTGACTTTAGAAAATTTCTTTCTTGTTCACCCCTACACTATATAAGGATACTACCTTCCAAATTTCATACCTCTAGGACTTATAGTTTAGGCTGTGCGACCTGTGCGTCAGTCAGCTTCAAATGAGTGTTATACCTATATTTAGAAGATAGATACGTCGTATAGATATAGGTATAGGTAGGATATAGAGATGTTGTCGGGATAAATTAGTTACCAAAATCAAAGGCATCTCTTCTTTTAAATTTTAATAAAATAACAAGGTAGGTAAGGCTACAAACACACTTGTATACACAGTTATAGGTAGTCGCCAAATGCGGTTGCAGCATAAAGGCTTAACCGAGAAAAATTTATAGATAGATTAAAATACTACCCAATTAGTCCCTTAGGCGTTTTGTTGCACAAAGTCCATTGTCTTTTTTGGAGAAACACGCTTCTTTTAAACAAAATCGAAATACTACCTAGTTTATTATTGGCGGAATTTTAACAAGCCCTTTGTCTAAGGTACCTATATGTTTGATACTTTGTTTTGGTCAAAGAAAACGTCGCTTCTTTTGATTGATGAACTGATAAATACGGTTCTTATATTGGTTTTAATTGGATAAGGAAAGAACGAAGTCAATAATTCTGTTCAACCAAAAGACTGAGTACGAATATTTTCTGAAAAAAGGTAGGTAGGTAGGTATGTAGGTAATTAAAGTGTGACATAAAAGAGCAGACAATTTATTTGAAAAATTATAAATCCCTACTTAGACCTTTTTTTGAATCACTTCACAAACCTTCACCAAACTTCACTTTTATTTCTCATGTGTGATCAGTGAAGCAATGCACCGTTATAAGCATTGTTTACCACTTAGCATCAGGTGAACCATCGGCTTGTTCAATCATTTAGCTGTACAAAAATACCCACGCTGTTCATCCAACTAAACTTAATTCGGTCTCATCAGCAATGCTTTATATTGTATGCTTTTACAAAAAGTAACCAAATACAATGAAAGTGGAGACGAGACGGCACCTGCGGTGATTGTAGGACTTCATGTGGTCAAGCATCTTCCTTCATGCTACGTTACTGTCGTACCCTGTATGTTAGTGTACACAAATCTTGATACATAGGTAGGTACCTACATTTGGTTTTAACCACTCAGCCGTTCCTATTTAGATAATTTAAAAAAAAAAACTTGATATTATTTTGATATCGAGCACGTCTAGTTTTAGTTCTACTCTACTTTTTTTCAATCTCTTTGTATTTTTTAAATATTGTGAGAGTTTTAATAAATAAACTAGAGCACAATTTGATATTGTATATCCGCTACATCCATAAATATCTGTGAGAAAACAAATAAAACTAGGAAATACTTGTAAACCTACTTAGAAGCAGTTTGAATCAGAAAATAAGGAAAACTGGGACAGACCGATAGCCCTGCATTTACAACGAATCTGATCTAGTTTATTCCCTACCGGGAATACATCCATCAATGTCTACCTATTGTCCTTGTTCAGATAGTGCTGCATTAGTGATTAAATTGGCACCTTTACCTAATACCAAGAATGTTAGCACCAGTTTGGTTTTTTAGCCCAATAGAGCTCTTCGCAGACGTCAAAATACTGTCCGAAACCAACAAAAAAACCACGCCTCTGCATCACGGTAGCTAAAATTTGAATCAGATGTCACGTTCCTTCTTGTCTTAGGTTTAGAAACGTTCAAACTAGTGCTAAGTGTTCAACTGCAGTCTGTTTTAGTCAAGGGTTATCACATTGACCCAAAACCATATCAATGATAAGCTTGCCTTATCTAGTTGATAAAGGTGTGGAACCCGGTTTCCTTGATCTTTGTATTTCGAAACACATTCAGTCATAATTCAGATCGTTGTTTGTTTATTTTTGACGGAAATCCCCAGATTCACACAAAACAGATGGTGGATTTCAGTGAAAAACTTCTAAATACCGTTCCCGATTTTCCAGGTATTATTACCTTTAATAACAACTTTTTTTACGTCGGAATTTGTCAAAAAATTAGTAACTCTATATTTATATGACACTAGGTCACATAGCATTATGCTTCACATACAAATACATAGAAGGATATTTAATACAAACATAAACAAACCTATATGCTAGCTAACTCTACAATCGAAAAGTGTCAGACGAAGTACACAATTCCAATTGGGTTCATCCGACAAGGGGTCCCGCTGAGTTCAGACTCAGCTCGGGTCTTATTACACCAGGATATTCGGTAGCCGAACAAAAAGTTTTAACTAATCTCTGACATGGAAAGAACCGGTTTCGCTACCATCTTCATCATCCTGGCGGTTGAGTTATTTTTAGTCCTCCGAATGTAATTCTATCCTGTTACTAAATCTCTGGCACTTGATACTACACCAAGTTTATGTAAAAATAACTTGTTTTGATATCTTATCTTCTGTATTCAGGTACCATAGCACAGGAGGACAATGAACCAGGCAATGAAGAGGAGCCTCAAGGCGTCTCTCATTAGTGGGCACATACGCTCAGTCATAAGGTTGCTAAGCTGCGTAAAGGAAGAAGAAGCGATCTTATCACCTCAGAGCCCGTAGTTTAGTTATGTTGATTTGCGTCATGCAAGAATCGAGAAACTCGCAGCTTGTGTATGGAGAAAAATAAACTCCCGCTAGAGGCGCTTATCGGATTTTCATACAAAATATCTCGTAAGTCGCTTCTTGATATGCGTTTTGATCAACAAAACAAAACAGTCTACGGGCTCAGAAGACCTGAAAGTGGATAGAAGGTCACACTTTTGCGAAACGTTTACTCAAGCTAAGTAAGCTCTACTAAAATGTTCTAAAGCCAAGGGTCTTTAGATCATTCTAGTACTGTAGAACTCAAGCATTCACTTTCACTGTAAAATTCATTGATAAATTGATCTTGTGTGGTTAAAAGAAAGGTGTTGAACTTTCATCGTATCTTGTGATTAATCACCAAAAAGTAACCCACTGAAAAATGTGGGTTAGTATTCTCTGAAACTTGTCCTAATTTTCGACTTCCACTTCTCGCTCATACATCGAGATTCGAGACGAGTTGCTCATGGGTCATTGTATGTGCATTTATCTCCATCACTCCATCAGAATCGTGGACCAAATTATGCAAATAACCGGTCAACAGTGATTATTAATGATCCCCTGGGTTCGTTTTTTACTTGGCTGCATATTAAATCAAATATATTACCAAAGTTGATGGTTACTGTAATTTTAAAGGTACTAAAGTTAAACTAGTGTCGATATTCGCAGTTTTACAGTTGTGATGTGATTAAGGGTAACGGTCTTTAATTTGTTTTCCCTATATAGAGTTTTATAAGTGGGTTATGTTTATGCTTGGAAGACAATAATTATATGCGGCGTACTCTGAATACCTAAATACGTCGTACTTACATACGTATCAAGAGACAGCAGAATATTATTAACTTTTAGAGAGGATAATTCAAAAACCAATGATCAAAGTCAAGACGACCCGTGAACAATTTGATATATCCAAGACTCTAGGTCGAACTATACCAGTATTTTTTAGAAATGCATTGCTCCTTCTATTAAATATTTTTCATTTAAAAAAGGTAGTAAACTTACTGAAAGAGCAGTGTACTTATAAACGCGGTTTGAAGCCAGTTAATGCAGATGTAGAATATAGGCTTGTCACGCAACCGGATGTCGTCATGTCTGAGCATCCAGACTCTTTATGAGAGTTTTATTAAGCAGCTGCTGTGACGTCTGCGGGGTATCAAGAAGTACATAACCCTGAAAGAAAAATAAAACAAAATAGCGTGCAACGTAGTTCATAGTACTCAACAAAATTCTCGACTCTATTTTATGCAGAGGCAGCTGATAAACTTACATTTGACCCGCATTTTTCAGTGAAATAATATGGCAGGATGCGCCCTATTTGTTCCTATAGAATCTTAGCTCTCACAATGTTTCTCCCTTCAGCATTGGCATTCTTTTTTTTTATACAATATAAGCAACCGTTTGACCACAATCTCACCTGATGTTAAGCAATGATGGGGTCGACGATGAAGCACGGTTACGTAGAAGATAACTATTCACTCTACTCTTGAAACTTCCAAATTATACTATTATTTAAATTATTCCATTCGACCATCTAGAAACATCCATTAATTCACATGTCATGGTGTTTCCTACTTAGGATCGAACTATGCCATCAGCAGGCATTGTCTTCTCTAAGACAAATACCAGGTCACCTATTAACTTCCATACGAGTTACGACCTCAAATTAATGAAGCGAATTTCTCCATTGTGCAAGCTTAATATCCTTTTGTTACAAGACATCGATATCAAAAATCGAGTATTGAATATTCCCTGAGCTATTGGCATATACATCGTGTCTTTCAAAAGGTCAACTTTGTATTGTCAGCGTTCGAGCGATAATTTTTACTTTCAGTTTTTTCTCTCCATTGATTTCTTTCAAACAAAGTGTTTAAAAATAATTTATGAGGCGGATTTCAGCGCGCTCTCACTTAGCTCCGTGCCTGCATATTGCGTTTCACTGATGTATTTATTGGTCGATGCAAGTATGTGATGAAATTTTGCTCTAGAACCGTTTAGTTTATGGTCATTAGTTTTATTTGGACGTACTTTGAAAGCTTTATTTACTTAAAATCTCATGGTAGAGCCTTAGGTTTTGGAATACAACATTACCAAATCGTTTATCAGATTATCCCAGATCATCACACTGATATCGGTACCTACATCAGTCAGCAAGCTCGTATGAGTTAGTGGCCAACTCTATTGACGGAGTTTTTATGCCGCCTTAAGGCCTCCGTCACGACTAAACGACTGCCAGAGCCGGGACCGACAGTTTAACGTGCCCTCAGAAGCACGGAAGCGCTCAGATGTAAATGCCACTAACGGTCACCCATCCAAATAGTGACCGCGCAGAACGGTGCTTAACTTAGATAAATCAGTGAAGATTGACTAAGCAAGCTACGCCTCGAGCGCTTCGAAACATACGAGCCCTACATCAGTGATTTTCCAGTATTTCCCCTTATTATTTCTAAGTTATGTACCTAACAGCTTATTGTTAGTCAAACATCTACTTCACCGTCTAAGCATTTGCAGTACAAATAAACACTGAGGTACAATGTAGATAAGTTTATCTAAAGCCAGTGCTCATAAGGGAGCGTCATAAATACAGCTCGACGCCGGCGCCTGACATTATCTACGGACACGCCCTCTAGCGGACCACGACAACTATTATTTGCGCTAAGACGTTATAATAATAGAGCGTATGCAAAAACAACAAGGGTAAATAGTTATTTCAATAACTGTAGTTATCGTCATTATGGCCGCGACGTTTTCAATAAAAAAAAAGCAATATAAGCTACCTTGGCACTGGCAAAATTGTATGTCGAAGTGACGGACAGAGGCCATAAATAAAAAAAGAAGAAGAAGAAAGTTATGACTGTAGCATAAAAGGTTTGGAATACTTGCAAATGTGTGTTCTGGTTTTTGGTGTTCTGATGATGACGTAGCACCAAAGACATAACCAATGAAACAGGGAAACGTGGGTCAAAATCACGTCAAAACTGTGTTTACCTATTATTTGATCAATCTAGTAGCCTTGTTATGAATGATAATGTAATCGCATGGATGTCAAATACCTATAAACGCACCAAATATATTATTATAGTATAACTATCCATAGTATTCATTTAATTATATTTATTTATTTTATTTTATTTATATCCTTTGCAGATCGTAGTGCGTACCAAGAAATACAATAGGCATCGTCAGAAGCACAAAAGCAATAAAACTGATCAAGTGAATCATTAGATTGGAAAGGATTTTAAAATAAGGTTCTAAACGTAGAAGAACAAAGACGCACGCGCGTTTACGAGCGTTTGACACCACAACATGTAAAAGATATTGATTCATGCTTGAAAGTAATCGTTGAGGCAAGTATTACTAATTAATTCATCCCTTTGTAAAGAGAGCTTAGTCAAGAAATCCGCTGCGTTTTCCCCCGACTTTTTGTCTAAAAATCCCCTCGGCGTAATTTTTGTAGGAGATTTTTGGACAAAAAGTCCAGAAATCCCCTGATAAGATTGATTAACCATACAATACATAATGAGAGTTGTAACTCTCATAGGCCTTAGTTTGTACTGTACTTACTTGTACTGTAGTACATACCTACCACATTACAAACTAAGGCCCATTGATTTACTCAAGCACTGATCCGGACTCAAGCATAGATTTTTGTATGGAATCTATGCTTGAGTATCTCTACTCAAATCTATGTTTGAGTAACGATTTCCTTAACAGCATACGGCCTAAGTACTCGAATTTGCATTTTTAATATAGAGAAAGAAGCTAGAAGTAAGTTTTACGAACCAAGCTGGGTATAATGGATCCTCTATTTAATTTCAACTGACAGAGGTAGTAAAAACCTCGCAAAAAATAAAAATAGAAAATCCCATTTTATCGGGTGTTGTTTCTACTATCTAGTATTACGACTTATTTCTCAATAACCTAATAAATTCAGAGCCAGACTAATAATTAAAAAGCAAGTGCGGGAAATGTAAGATGCTCCAGTGGATGCGATATTTACGCTCCGAGAAACTGATACAGATAATAAATATATCGGTAACTCGAATTGCATTCTAAGAAATTGCAATCGCACACGATTCAAAGGTTTCAAAAGCGAAGTCGACGGAACTTAGCACAGAGAACGGGTGCGGGTCGGGCGCGGGTCGCGCATGTGTTTTGTTTGCAAATTCAATAGACCTGCTAAGCGTGGTTTGTCAAAATATGCATCCCAATTCCCAACGCACGCCGCGTGCTGTCATTGAAAATGTTGGTCAACCCTATTTTTCTAAATATTCCATAAGAATATTGCTATGTAGAGTCGATTGATTTTCATAAAAAAACAGCTACCTAATCGCAATGTCCAAATTTTCCATGTCATTACAAACATTTAATGAAACTGCGTTTGGCTTCTAATACCAACCTAATAAAAAGAGTTTTGTAATTATTCATCATCATCCACAGCCCACTTCACCCGCTGCTGGGTAATAAATAGGCCAAGCTTAGTTTATGCCATCCTTCGCGATCTTGTACTTGTCCTCTATTTTCAACCCGCGACTTTCATTGTCGTCCAAAAGTCGATAGCGAAACGCCTCTTCCAGATTTAGCTCACGGAACCTTAAAGCATGTTGCACTGTTACGTTCGACAGGGCACAGAGGGCCTAGTACGAGTTTTGGTTTGTAAATCTGGTGTAAAATGTCTGACGCCCAGCACACCAGTGTGCACTGATTTGTATGGAGACACTAAGCAGATTTTTTGAGAAGCTTGGTCTACATCAAGCTCGTACTCGCATGTCAAGCTTTTCGAAGAATGCGCTCAGTATCGCCATACAAATCAGCGCACACTGGTGTGCTGGGCGTCAGACGTTTTACACCAGATTTACACACCAAAACTCGTACTAGGCCCTCGGTTGAGTTACGTCGGCGTCAGCTACTTGCGATCGCCTTGTGCATTGAGTAACGAGAAGTAATCACATGACTAATTGCTATCGTCCATGGTGATCCGTCATGTAAAACGGTTTTTATTTCTTGGAGGCATTGGAGAAGGATTACTGAGATAATGGTAACGTTATGGCTGTGCATTATACCAGTATCCTGAGAGATGTTAGGACGAAATTAAAGTAGACTCTTTAGGCTGCATCCTCAGAATATTGAACCAATCTGAGACTGCCCCCATATCACAAGCTCGGAACTGCTTTTGCTGCACAGCATAATGTCAAGTGACGTGGCTACAGATATACGAAAACAAGAAGCTTTTGACGGCAAAAAACGCGCTGAAACGCGCTAATGGCACTATTTAGTCACAAAATACCTATGACTTAGTATGGAAACAGTTCAGAAAATAATCATAAGTTTTTCTTCTGTTATTGATTACATAGGAATTAACAATAAGTCACTGATTATTAGGATCTCGAATTCACGGCACTTTTAAGGTGCTTTTCCACCAGAGCTAAGCTAAGGTACATTGCTAAGGATGTGTCTGACATCAACCAATTAGGAATCAATATTTATAAAACTCTTTTGAAGCTGACAGAGAATCAACGCATAGCCTAAACTATAAGTCCTAGAGGTATGAAATTTGGAGGGTAGTATCCTTATTAGTGTAGGGGTGCACTAACAAAGGAATTTTGAAAAGTCACACTCTAGCGCGAGCAATGCCGCGGGAGACGGCTAATCGTTTATATAATATGAAAACAAACGATCCCTATTGGTGGATTTCAAACATTTTACAAATTCACAAATATCGAATGCGAATGGTTACGTTGATGTTGATTTTTAGTTTTAGATACAGTTCTTAAACTCACTGCTTTATAACGTACATCATATAACGGCAGCGTCATATTAAACATCTTTGGCTATAGCCAGAGTACCGTTAGTCAAAATACTCTACCAAAATTACAAGGCCGCGTCCTTGTGATCGTTTTTAAGAACTGAAACTTCTCAGAGCTGATACTCTGTGACTTTCTTGGTGATTATATCTGGTGGTGACATTATTTGCGTCTTGTATTGGGACAAACGGCACATAACTATAAACACAATATGTTTGTTTCCCAAAGAAAATAAAAATAACTCACTTGGATCCTGAAAGTACCTATGATATGAAAGATTGGTAGACGCCACTAGTACCTACTTATTAGTAAAATCTGGATGAAACTGACACCAATTTTTGCCATCAAGCCAAAGTCCTCGATCTCTTACATGGAAGATGCAAAAAAATTGTTGCCGTCATCCCGAAATCTCACTCCAAAATTTAAAGAAGTTGGACTGGCTAGGGTGAGTTTAGAAACGGAACATGCACAAAACATTTCAACGTGGTTAAACTAAGGGATGATAATAAAAGCAAGGAAGCCAACTCTGGTGGCGGAGTTTTTAAGCCACCTTAAGGCCTCCGTCATGGCATATCGACTACTAGAACCTGAACCGACAGTTTAACGTGCCCTCCAAAGCACGGAAGCGCTCAGATGTAAATGCGATCCATCCAAATAGTGTATGTCGTTTAAAATTAGATAAATCGGTGAAAATTTACTAAGCAAGCTACGCCACGAGCACATCTAGATGATTATGATGAAAGCCAACGCAAAAGATCACAGTTACAAGCTACGGGAAGTAGTTATGGCAATATTTTATGATATGCCAATGACAGGGTTCGTAAGTTCACCGCTAGCAGGGGTGGGTATCAGTCTATCGACACGCCAGCCAGGGGAATTATCTGATCCTTTCCATATTTCATATTAAGGTGCTGGTAGGATACACTGTTTTCTTGTAACAGGTTTTTCTTTACTCTCTTCTTTATCGCCTGGGTCATCATGTGATTTTATAGATTCATAGTGATAATGTAGTAAGTGCTTCATAGTATTTGTATTTATTGCCATTCTTACAGCTACTTTTCTAGTCGATCTAGTTCGAGTCTAATTCGGTACTCTAACTAATGTAATAGCCTCCCTCTTTCCAAGGCCTCCCTCCATTTTTGCTATCCTATTCTTATATTCCTTGTAATCCTTATCTATTTGTAATTCAAGCTATTCTTTGTAGTCGATTGTTATTTTTGAGTTCGGTCGAAGATTTATTCTGTTCAATATGAAAGTTTGTGATTGTCCAGTCTATTGGGCCCTTCGTTATAGTAAAATTGCTTTACAAAATCTTCTAGTGAGATCTTCACGCTCTCTAAGCTTATTATATTCCACTACGATACCATTAAACAGGCTAATATTAATACAATTCCTTTTAGTTATCTGCATGTTATTATCATAATTAGGTACCGACTCTCCCTAGTCAAGATCGTATTTTGATCCTCTGGCTGCACCTTCTTACTGTGTATTTTCTTTCACTATTTACTATGTTTCATCTTATATTTATAAAACTTCATAGTTGTCGTGTCCTTCTTTCAACATCAAAGCCAGTAGTAATTTCGAAGTCGTGAGTTCCTATTTATCCATCCAATTGGTATAGAAAAAAAACTGTTCGCAATTCATCCGCTAGGGATGATTATCGTAACATTAGACAAAATCCTCTTCGATTCTTGAGAATGACCCCATACGAAACTATCTATGTGGTCAGTCTAATCTTTTGAATTTATCTTTATGTTTTTACTGAATAACTGTCACATCTGGTGATGATATTATCAGAAATCTTTGGTCACATCCTACATTTCTAGGAAAAACAGCCAGGCTTTTTATACCACGATATAGTTGTCAAATAAATCTAGCAATGCAATTAGATATGTAATAGCTTTAAATGAGATATTAAACGATTCAGCGCAAAGAATATTCTCTTCACGCACAGCGAATCTGACACTTAATTTCTCCGGGTCGTGACTATCTGCAAGCCATGTCATGCTTGGAATAAGGGCTGTCCTAAAACGTATGGAAAAGCCGGAGTCCTGAAAGAAGTCAAGTAGAAATATTTTTATAGACTTTGAAAAAAGCCCCCAAGCCAGTTGACATTCTATACAATCGCTAGAATCCCGAAAACGCCAAAAATGTGTGAACTCATGGAACTACTATAAGTTCTTGGTGAAAATAGCATCGAAAATAATCGAAATAGGATAATATCAAAAATAGTCACGTGACCTTTCCTTCGAAAATGACATTTCCAGCGCGACTAGAAAGTTGTAGAATAGTCGTGAAACGTAGCTAAAGCCCACTAGCTTCATACATTTTTTTGTCAGTTAGTAATATCGTAATATCACGTAATGTAATGATTCTTTTAGATAACCAATGTTATGTTTGATGGTTAGCTATATTAACTTAAAAATCTCAGATACTTTTGAACAAAAAGCCGGTGTTATTCAATCCTTATCCTGTTAAGGATAGAGCTATCCCGTGTAATGTGACACTTGAGTGTTGGTGCCAGTCATCCCCTGTTGTATCTCATTTGCAAACGATCCTGCGATAAATGCTCGGGAATTGTCGTCTCATCGTTTTATTTATCCACGTCATGAGAAACGACGTTAGGAATGAATAGTTCATTATGTTTAAGATTTGTATGAGTACCAATCTACATCTACTTTATATTCTATCTAGGAAATAAACCATCGCTCACAAAATATTTCAAAATGATATACCTAGGTACTTCAGTTTTGGCTGTCCCTTATTGTTGAGGATTGCGACTTCCTTCCAAAGTCCTGTGGGTAGTGGCTCTCCATTCCTAGGCAGCTAGCTTGATTTGAAGCATCCATCTACATAAAATACTTAGGTAGGTTCCCGACCTTTGGATCCTAGGACCTCGAACCAAAAGTCGTTCCATGGAAGTATCTTCCAAAAATGTGTGAGGACTGATGTTGTAACACATTGTCTACGTCATGTTTGGAATTTACTCAATCTCCTACGACACTCGAAAATATCTTGGATCTCATTGAACTAACATTTCTTTAGCCCGATAAATCTCGAAAAGGCTCAATTTCCGATTTATTTCAACATTTAAGTTGATTCACGAATGCTTTCGGATAACACGAGAACTGTTTTACTTATCGTTGCCAATGTTGCCACAGGGTGTAGGTACCTATATTGGTACAGGATGATCCACTAAGTGGGATCTAGTGAAGCTACAATCAACGAACAATGTCATTCCTCTACAATCAATTACCACAAAGGTAAAGAACCCAGGCTTTATAGTTTTAAAAAGATGACTTACAGAGTAAATATAGAATCATAGTTTAGATTATTGAGTGTGACGCGATAAGTATCAAATTACTAGAAAAAGATAGAGACTCACTTTGATTAAATATTACTGAAAGATCATACGTAATCTCTAACATCTTTAAAATAAACGATAATATATGGTCTGTAGCAGCCCAAATGAAAGAAAGAAAGAAAGAAAGAAAAATAGTTTATTGCCTTATGCATAAATTAGTAAGCTACATAAACAGCTAGGTATAGGTAGGTACATAATGTGCATGCGAAACATAAATGTACCCAGCTAGAATTAATGACATTTCAAATTTGGGTGCACTCGTAGCGCACCCTAACCAATTCGTTAAGGCAAAGGGGGTATGCTCAGCATAAATGCTAGACATGTTTACAGGTTAAAATCCAAGCTCCAAGAATCACACTGTACACTAGTCCACAGTAGTACAAGTAGGGTATTCGGATGGAGTTGTGCTGTTCCGCGAAATGTTCGATAAAGAGGATGATAAGAAACAACGACGATCCGGCACTTACGCAAGATTTGTGATACTGCTGATAAAGCGGCATGGAAATAGGTACTTTGACAATTGAACGGGAAAAGAATTACATGGACCTTTCGTCCAGAATGCAAAAATGTATAAAGTCAGGTGGTCAGGATTTGAGATATCGGAGGCCCACACTCAAAGAGGCATTACAAATTATGTTGTGCCTTACATTATCGGGAGATCATGAAAATTTTCAGTTGTAGTTGACGAAAAAGTTTTGATATCATTCATGTTTATTCCGTAGTCTTTTCAATATAGCGTTTTCATAATGTCCTCAAGGACAGCCGTAAATAACTTGGGGGAAATGGTATCTCCCTGTCTCACACCTCGCTGGGTAAGAACAAGATTTTGAAAGGGTAGAGTGGCATATAGGTATAAAATAGATATATATTCTAATTCATTTGAATCAAGGTGGTAGGTACCTACCTACTTACCTTAATTCAAATGTATCAGTAAGTTGTTTACATTTTATTATGTTCAGGTTGTCCACACAATGCTAGCATTTCCAATAGTAGGTAAGTAAGTATTACAGTGCAACAGAGCCCGTTAGAGTGAAGAGTGGCTGTGTCGGCGGCGCTACAAAGGGCTCGTGGGCCATAAATCCAGGAGTGACCTTCCGCAGTCAGGAGTGGAGCAGCCGTGATCGTGTTGATTCCTAGCGCTGAATAGATTGCAGACTGTACTTAAGACACTAGTGGTTGAGGGGTTATCGCGTTCCAAAACATTGAATCCAAGTCAATGATTTTTTTATTCAACTTAGGCAGTTCTTTATGAGTCATCAGAAAACCATAAAAAAAAAACTGATGCTCGCAATGTCTCTCTCTAAGACTATACACACAATTATAAGTGTTTTTCTGTTTCTTTCTCGAATGGACAAAATGCTGACGGTCGTATGACGACTCTTACCAGCGCTACAGAATAGTTGGTTAGAAAGTATAGTGGTGCGAGTGACTATAGTAACGATACGCGCAGTTAATCGCTACTCGCTAAGTACGGGAATAATAATAGGAATAAGTACCTACCTGTAGGTCTCTCTTAAAACTAATATATCTGTACCTACATAGTTGTAAGTGGTCTCATCTGTTTTTTCGAAAATAAAGAATTTGAATTTGAATTGACTGTGCGTCTAGACTAGAAGGATGGAATGATATCAGTACCTAAGTAAATGTTCTTAACATATTCTATCTTAGGATCTAGAGATAAAAGTAAAAGATGCTGATAGTAATTGACGATGAAATTTACGATAAAAAATGATCTAGAACTTCAAAAGATTTCAGTGTTAACACCCTTATGTAAGTATTTATTTTTATGCGCGACCCGTTCTTACTTATAGAAATGCTTCTGTCTATTCAAAGGTTGTCTGGAAGAGGTCGCTTATAGCGATAAGACTGCCCATTTTACCTCATATTTGAAACTTATCTATTATTTTATTGTTTTTCTTCTTTTCTTGGTGTGCAATAAATAATATATTATTATCTATCTATCTACATACTACGAGTATGTAAAACAATTCCAGAATCAATGACGCACCTTCAATTCAAACTAATTTTAGCCATCAGTAGCCTCGATCAAGTGGTTATAATTACCCACTAGTTGTTTGTCTATCGACGCAATCAATCGATTCCGGGCTTGTTTACATTCCTTTGTTAATTTTAGTTGGTATAGTGGTCACGTTTATTGAAGATTTGAGTAACACGTTAAGTAGCATTTACATAGTCATAAGTATGGCGAGTAAGAGAGTGGTAGAGTTCACACGGTGTGGCCACGACGTCGATTCTACAAACCTGTATTTTTTTTACAACGGCCTTATAGGGTAGAATTACATTGAATCAATACCAATTATCTAAAAGTACATGTAATTCAGCAGATAAATAAACTTTGACTTTGAAGCGTTATTGACGCGATATCGCGCAGTGTAAATAATTTAAAAATACAGTGTTGGATGTAACTTTCTTTGTTAAATTCATCGTAGTAAACTACTAATTAATCTGTGGCTGTGATATGCAAATTGCTGTAAGCTTGTAATGATGCCGGACGTATCCTTCGATCGCGTGAAATATTGAATGACGTTACTTTTCACGCAGTTAATTACTGCTCTGTGACGTCACGCATGCAAATTATTTAAATAAAATGTACAGTTACTGCCAAAAACGAACTCTGGGCAAGACGCACTTGATCTCTTTGTCCTATTATTACTGATACTGAATTTATTGCAATAACACTTGTCTTCGAAGCCTTTGTATGCATGTTTCCAATCTTAGTATACGTGCAAACAAATTTAAACAAAGTAAGCAACTAAGACTGCAGATGTGGTCATGGCTGCAGCGTCTAATCCAAGCCTAGGCCCTACTAAAATGACAGAAAATTATGAGTCAATTGAATTTTTCCAACGGAAAATGGTCACAGCCGCTTGTTTGGCTGCCAAGTGCGCGTTTAGTCTAAGCCAGTATAACCAAGCATAGAAAGCTAATAAAACATCATGATTTTCAACACCATCTTCATACATTTTATGACTGCTAATTGGTTACAGAAACCAATCAAACCATAAAAAGTATTGTAAATTTTAACTTTTGTCGCCAATTGTACAGTAAACATAGTTCGAAAGTGCTCAATTAAATATTGCTACTTATTCCTTTATCTTGACCTTTTGGTTTTTGCGTGTCAGCTACGTAGTTCGTTACGTTTCACAATGTTATGTCACATAGTAATTTTAGGTTCGAAAAAGTTCATTTTGCATTTTCACACGATAATGTTATAGGAATAAGAATAATTTATCGTAAAACTGTTTAAAATGAGGCATTCCACAGAGCTTACCGAAAGTTTCAATAATCCACCTAGTACCAACCTAGTAACCATGCATGTCGGGCGAACAATATCCTTCAGAAACGTGCCTACCTACGCTTGACTGTCGTGTTTTATAATATAACTAATATAATTATAACTAAGTTACTGAAACTAGTTCGTTTCAACTATTTTTATGCACTTATAAGTACGTATTTTAAAAGATAATAAAAAAATCTTGAAATTTTTAAGTAACAAAGAAGTGATGCTATAAGAGATCTATGCCTTGATGTATTCTACAATGTGTTAACCGACAGGGTGACTTTAATAATAATACCACGATAGTACTTTCCGCCCTAGGCTGCCTTATTAATAAACAGTTAGAACCTTCGTCGTCGATCCTCAACCGCGGCGAGCTTGTAAATCATAAGTTAATTATTGACTCTGATATCTTGGCGGCATTGAGACAAGAAAAATTGTTTCTAGAGATGTAAATGAATAAAACAATGTGCCTGAGGTCATCAATTGATTAATTTCGGTATACACATGAGTTTTATTCTGACGTAGTAAGGTTTAATTTTGATCCATAAGCGGCGGTGTTGACAAACAGTGCGAAACGCTCTCTGACACTCTGCTATGAGATATGCTTGTAAATTCTGGGATACAGACATAAGAAGAAGAACAAACATAAGTAAGTTTTATCGTTGTACTCAGGAGGCCTACACCTACTGCGTAAAGCGATGTTTCGCTATTGCAAGAGTACACTGCTCGGTGACATGACAACTAACGTGCGTAACTCACTGGCGACCACGCAGTGTACCACAAATCATCATTTTTGGAGTAGACCTACAAGGTTTTGTAGTTAAATTAACATGCTAGTCTTGAGCATTTTCAAAGAATGGATACGTCTATTGTGTTGTACCTTGTAACTAAGTCTATTGTGTGGTTTATGTGCAAAAAGGCAAGCAAGGAAAGGCATTAGTTATCTAGGACTGTCCTAAGAAATGCTAATAAAATAAAAGTCGGAGAAATTCATAAATGAACATCACAAAAACCAAAATAGAATATTTTGAATACTTTAAAGAGTTTTCTTTTACAAACTTGACTACCAAGAGCGATAAATATCTGAACCTGGGCTGAAAGTGTACCTAATTTTAATTCTAATTCGTCGTGGGGTAATGAGATCTGCACTGACGTCCCGCGTTGGGGTGTATTGTGCATTGTCCCCCTGCTGACCTCACCCCAACCAGCCCTACACCTTAAAGTAACGGAGAAGGACTTTGGGTTGATGACAGCAATGTTCCAGCATTCTCGAAAGTGTTGTGGATGCCGAGGAGTAAGGTCCTGCAGTCCCATTTTGGAACTACTTTAAAAGCTGTAGCAATGTAATATCGTCTATTGAATTACAATTCTGAGTCTATCTATCTTCTTCTAATTTTCTAAATATATAAAACTCTTTTGAAGCTGACTTAGAATCAACGCACAGCCTAAACTATAAGTCCTAGAGGTATGAAATTTTGAGGGTAGCATCCTTATGTAGTGTAGGGGTGTACTAAGAAAGGAATTTTGAAAAGTCGCACTCTTAAAGGGTCTAGAACGCAGGCGACGGCTAGTTTTACATACAATTACCTATTAATTCATTATTTTAGCCGGAAAATATTCTAAACAGTTTATTTAGCAACTCAATACCAACTCTACCATTATTAACACATATCCGCGATGTTTCTGTCTACGCGGGTAGTTTAACAAAGCTATTCATCGCCTGAATGCAATGTCAGTCGCGAACAGAGAATTGACACTTCGATTGAACTTGAATATTTGCACCGAGCAAGCCGACAACTTTGCAATCCGAATAATGCAATATTCACACTTCGTACCCCAGGCCATAACCCTGGGGGTAGGGTAGGACGAAACCATATCACTATTAGTAGTGTCGGGAGTTGAACATTATAGTAATCTATGGTAGTTAACGGTAGGACGTGTAGCGTAAGGTTGTTAGGTACAACGTACGACGCTCTCCGGTTAGGTAGAAGCGGGCTCAGTGAGGCGTCTTCGAAAAAAGTTTGAATATCATCACAATTACCCCGCCTGCAAGCCTGGCAGCTTTTTGATATGAAGTTTAAAAATAATTCTATAGATATGAAATTCTACCGATATTTTTAACAATTGAATATCGCTTCCAAAAATAAGACTGGCATATTTTTAAAAAAACTTGCGTCTTTGATAGGCAGATATTTAAAACTTTGAATTTAGAACACAATCGCTCGTCTGCAAAGCTTGCAACCTGACAGCATCATCCAACATCATCTCCGGCTGGCACTGACAAAGCAATGCCAATGCCAACCTGACCTCAAAGGATGCAAGTAGATGCAACTGCATGAATGATGGCTTATACATTCAGTCTGATTGGGGCATTGCTCTTCGATTATACACGCTTGGATTGATGGCCCTGTTAAATGTAATGCGAAATGTGTGTGTAGACGATGCAAACCTACTTCGGTAGGCGAGTGACGGATGGCGGTGTAGAAAAGATTCAGATTGTTTTGGAGTTATGTGACAGAGGAGAAAAAAATAGATTTTGGTTTTTTAAATAATTTTCCAATTAATTTTTCTTGTCCACCTTCCCTTCCCCATAATTAACAGTGTGTATGCCGTAGAAGCTTGCATTTATATGTGCTATGAGTACAGCCGGTGACTGCAATACATTATGTAAGGAAAATGCCTTTATTACAAGCTAATAAAGACAGACAATGTAATCAATATTCCCATACAACCCTTTGACAGGTGTAGCTTATCTAATGCGTAGACTTAAAGCAAATATTAATAGCTTCCTGATGCTCATTAAACCTGTTGCTTATGGCCAATTACGTCATACCGTCTTTGCCGCTTGATTTACAGAAAAAACACCCTTAAATAGACAAACTCCAAAAATATTTTTTACTTTGATTGAAAAATCTCCAAGTGTCATCTACTTAGTCTAAAGCAAAATATTTGAGACATCTATAAAAATTTGATTTGAGTTTGGTATTAAGCGGAGTTCAATATTGGTCGTCCGTACATCGTATAGTTTTTGTAGAGTCTGAGAGTTCAAGAACTTCGCTGAGATCGGGGTTACTATCCTAGAACAGCTAGGATATCTGCAAGCGATTTTAGACCTTATGTAATTCCAGCAGCACTGTACTGTCTGCAGGCGATTGCTCAAAGTAATTACACGTTGTTTAGAGTCAATTTAAATATCGTAACTCAATTACTCTGTGTTCAGGAAACACGTCAACGTGAGTGGCGCCAAGTAGCCCTTGCATAATGGCCCGTGTGACCATTTTAATGGGCGATAAACAGGACATTAACCCATTACTTAGGGACTATAAGATAAGATAAGATTTATGTTTACTGCTTTGAACTAAGTAAGAACTTTAAGCTTAGAGACAATGAAGCAATCAAGACAAGACTTTGTTAGAAAACTAGTTAATACAGCCAGCAGATGTAAGCAATCGTGAAGTGATGAGCGATGGAAGTTTTTCGAACTAGATGGTTTTGGCATAATTTTATTTTATTTTAAGAATTTCGGAAAACTAACAGCTAGGTAGATACACAGTAGGAAGATAAACATAATACAGGAATCTATAAAGATTCAAGTACACTGAAGGCCAATTAAAAGTTTACACAGATAGGTATATAAACTACAAGAATTACTGAGAAGGTACAAATTAGATGGTTTGAATTTTGAAGAAAAATTAAAATTAATAAAGCATACTAATGCCTTAATTGCTTTACTGTAAATAGATACCACTTAACAAATGAATTTACGATTGTGATTACGACCTTTTCTTGACGTAGTTTGACCTTATTTGTAAAAAGTTCTCCCGTATTTTTTTATCTGTCAGTTGTAGGTCCACGGGTTTCATGTCTTGTCGTTCTCCCACAGTCATACGGCTTTTGTAAATGTGTGGTCCCAATATTAGCACCTCTGAAAGGCAGGAACGCTCGGGGCAATAACGAAGTTCTTAACAGATCAACTAAGTTTAGCAATGTTGAGCGCCAAAGTAAATTATTTCAAAAGATGTAAAATATTTCTATACCGGATATTAAATATTCTGTAAATAAAATATTTACGAAGTTAAATCAAAAGAGTGCGAAGTTTACTGGAACTTCAATGCCATAGAGGTGAAATAAGAGCAATCCCGAAAAATTTAAAGGGTTAAAAACTCATCAATATAAAAAAACCAAGAGCTTTTGTGTGCATAATGTACCTTTTCTAGCGTAGAATTGGCAGACGTAGAGGTACCTAGGTACTTTATTTTTTTTGTGACAAGACTTTTAGTCTCAACTTTTAGTAAGGTGCTTTCTGGTAAGATCGGCGTAAGTGGAAATCCGGATGCCAAGCAATTCTGCGATATTTTTATATGATAATTGCTTAGTTACGTGATTTATCCGGACTTCCACTTACGCCGATCTTACCAGAAGGCACTATAATATTTAGTCTTGAAAAATGTATCGCTTCATATCGAAGTGCGAAACCGCACATATGGAAATAAGAGACAAAATTTACGTCTCCACTTTCGTTGGCTACAACCAACGGTTGCATAAAATTACAATTTATGGTTTCTTAATCCGTGTATTGTCCTGTAAAGGGTTTGTGCAACCGATCGAAAGATTGTAAAATCGATTTTTCGAGCTAATTGTATGAATATTTTACGGACAGGTTTATTGTGACACGAATAGATCAAAACAGTCGGTCAAGTCCATATCTGGAGCTGATAATCGTATGCGTACTGGATAATACAGTATTACACAACTCGAGGACAGATAAATACAACTAAATGTATTATTATCTCCGAATTCGTATCAAAATAAGATTTTGTTTATTTGACACAGAAAAACAGAAAGACAACATAGAAAAGTAAAGCAATTAACAGATAACAAGAACAAACATAATAAGATAGTAGGTAGGTACTTTAACATAAAAAGAAGAGTCTTTCTCTGTGAAAGTGCTGTCAAATAGGTCTAGTCTCAGCATAAGAAAGTATATTTGGTAAACTCACGGGGAATTGGTAGATGAAGGTCGTTAAATTTCCCTGAAAAACTATGGCCTAGGTCCTAGACCATAGTTTTTCAGGGAAATATATTGAACGTTATATTGAACTAGGTCCTAGACTCCAGGACCTAGGTCAATATAGTGAAGCAGTCCATCAGGCTAGTTTACTGTGTCAAAAATAACAGCCATATACTGGCTGTTATTTTTGACACTAAACTAAACTAGACACACTAAACTAAACATCTCTAGCTATATCTCTGTGTATCGATCGTTTTAAAGGTTAGTTGTAGTTTTGCAGCACTGGGCCGCACCATCTTATGCAAGGTATAAAATATTGCAAGCTCATGCGCAGCAGCTTCGAGATGGAACTTTAGATAGAGTTAATCTAATAAGTCAGATCTGTGATTCTATAGCTACGCGTCGAAGTTGGATACCAACTGGTTTGATATCGTTAAAAGTAGGCATTTTGAACCACTGATTGAACTAGATTACCAAGAAAAAAACAGTCTAGCATATCTCAAATCTAATTTCTTAACAATACTTATCCCAGCTTATCAAAAGCTATTAATTGGAACTCTGGAATATTTTTGTCTGCAGAATTTTGTAATATTTGAAACTGATAAAACTAGAAAGTTGTCTTTTTTCTGCTGATTTATGACTGAATTTGGCAATCGATTCTGACAAGATAGAATAGAAATAAAACCGAAATTTGTCGGAAAATTAAAGTCATCAATCAATTTTGGGTGGGTAAAAGCTACTCGATAACCACAGAAGTTGGCAACACTGACCGAAGTCATTACTCACGATTTGGATGGCAGAGGTTAATTAAAAACAGCAACTTGAATCCTACTGATGGAGTTAGATAGGTAACGTCTGTCTTGTCTGAGGCGCCTTAAATTAGTACCACGTCTTATTTATTGGGAGTAGTTTACAGGGAATGTAAATAGTTGATTTAGTTCACTTCGCCCCAGGTTCACTTCCGTTAGTTTCCGCTTTCGTCAGATCTTGAATTTCTTCCGCATTCGTCTTCTTCTTCTCTTCGTTAATGGCCTGTGTCCGTCATTTCGACAGACAATTTTGCCAATGTCAAGTGTTAAAATTGTAATAAATAAGTCAAGTCAAGTCATTTGTCAAGTCGGCTGTCGTTTGTTTTGAAAAGAAAATGGTGGATTTTCTTTTCAAAACCTAACACGAATTTTCACATTCAGAAAAACCACTTTACACACATTTATTCCAATGGCTCACACTTTATGTTACGACCTAGATTTTTGATGTCTTGACGGCTCTTTACGGTTTTGTTACATTCCGAAAAGAAAATGCACAATTATTATTTATACGACTTTTTTTTATAAGGCATATTTTTGAAAATTAAAAAATAATAAAATATTTAGTAAAAATTTCTTTTTTGCATATTTTGAAACAAAGCGAGACTCGATTAGAATAAAAGTTTTATTGTCTACAATAAAAACTTTTAAAACTTTTTTTTTCAACATGCTCTATCTAGCATGTTGAAAAATAGATGTTTGAGTCTCGATTGAAAGTACCTATTTGTTCAATTGTATTTTGTAAATATTAAATTACATAGTTTTAATTTCCATTGTATGAGGAAGCTATGTTGTATTATTGTAATGATAATAATGTATTCCCAATAAGTCCACGAGAAAAACATCGGACATGACATGCGCATGCGCACGTGTACTACCAGTAGATAATAAAACATCGTGGTTGCATCACAAAAGGGAACGTGTTCTTTTTACATGAATATGGGCACAGAATAAGCCGTATCTGCTATGATAATGGGCCAGAAATGGACGAACATGTCGGCAGTCCTACCCCGAAACTGAATATGTAGAAAAATACACGTAGAGCTTTATTTTAGCTATGTAGAGTAAGTCACTACACTCTCGTCTATCTTAGTACAATTGCAGTGCAAGAAAAAGCCCAAAATCGTTCTTCCTTGAAATCCATGGGGGTCCTATGATCATTGCAATAATACTACTTCTCAAGGCTGATATGATATAATGATGTCTACTAAGATTGTAAGACTTATGTTGATGTTCATTTCTATTCTAGTTGCGTAGTAAGACAACTGCCAAGCTACAAAGTAAGTAATCAACACGCCGTATAAAAATAACAAGTGCTAAAAATGTAGGAGCAAAAAAAGTGACAGTGATGAGAATGTTCTAGGTAAAAGTTACATGCTACCTAGATTTCCATGTTTCTGGTTATGAGTAAACTTAGTTGCAACTTGACTTTGTCCTTTGTGTAGTGTTTGCATCTATTCAGTAGATGCGTTACCCTGTACCATGTGCACGAGTGGTTAGGTAACTGTCAGTGTCAATATCCCGACCTGTCAATGTCATCCGTACGTGATGGCGGGAGACGAGGGGGTCGGGGAAAAAGCTGAGAGAGACGGCCACGGACGGAAGGACTGTGGAAACCAGCTCGGTGTACCAGTGAGCCAGGGATATAAAATACAGTATTTTTCACTTTGGAAAGTTTACATTTGCGTAAGGTTGGCCTAATTGCAAATGCAAAAATCTCAGCAGCCTAGGAATTATAACATTAAAAAAAAAAAAAATTTAATCAAACGGGGGGTTTTCTAACTAGTTATCTTATCTTCTACTTATAAACAGACTTACAATATTATGATTTTGGGAAAAAAAAGATAAGTAAATAAAACAAAAATTAAAACTTGTATGTAAGTACCTACCTACTTAAATTTTGAGACTTTTCCTAGACCTGTTTTAGAACGAACTTTGAATTCGATAAGACAATTGTAAAGTGAACTTATTTCAAGTACAGAGCTTTTTTTTTATGGTCCGTGCCCTTTGAGACACTGTATCATACCGCCATTAGTTTTCCAACAACAATGTATAGAAAGTATTGCCGTTCTTTCTTCAATAAAATAACAGTAAATCCCAAGGTTGAGTCAATCAAAGTACACTGATTACTACCAGTAAACTGGTCAAAGGTCTAACACGTCCAATCAGCTGGAGAAATTGTATCGAAGCATCATTTCTTTATTTTATCGATTTCGTCTGTCTGATTGTTCGATAAATCTTTAAAAAACACTGCATAGGGTTTCACTTAGGGTTTCATTTAAAAAAAAACCGATTACATTTTTTATTTTTGGAATTGTGATTGTCCAATCGTTTGTTTTTTTTTCTTGATACAATAAAGGTTTTTAACAAAAAAGTAAATAACCTACTCAAAGGATCATCACTATAATTATTATCAGTTATGGTTGTGCTAAGTATTTTTAGAGATTTTAAGAATTTTAGTAGGAGCATAAGCGAGTGCTCTAACCTTTGGTTCGTCAGAAAGAATTTCGTATAGCATTTTCATTTTGTATTTAAACCTGTTTATTTAGTTTTTCGCAGGTGAAGCTGCAACCGAAATATAGTGGCCAGCAACACATTTGACTACTGACCTGCTTGTTTATGTCAGTCCCAATCATGGTGCATGCTCTGATTGGATAGGATTGGTTGTGTTTACATAACTGACCTGGCTGTCTGAATTTGTTGGGATAGTTGTTGTTTTAATAGCTTTTTCATTCCACCATCTCGGAAAGAGTATTTTTAATCTTCAATATCTGAGTGGAAAAGCCGTTTTTATTCTCTAGAGGATAAAGTAAATTGAATTTAGAACATCGTGTGCACTAAGTTTGTGAATTAAAAAAAACATTAAACCTATTTACTGCTACCTCTATGGTGCCGAATATATCATACAACATTTTTTTAATTTGTTAAAAACTCAGACTCGGAACCTTCTTGGTGTTCTTTTTTCAATTTGCTTTTTTTGCATTTAGTCATTTCCTCGCTGAGGTGGAATGAAAAGTTACGTGTTACACTCGAGTGCAAAGATTTTTCACCTCGTGCTCTTTTGATTCCCTCGCTAACACTCAGGATTCTAATTTTGAATCACTCGCTGCGCTCGTGATTCAATTTTAGAATCCTTCGATTGCTCGGTCATCAAAATTGAACACGCGGTTAAAAAGCAACTTTGCACTCTTGTATAACAAATAACTATTACTTGTTAGATTTTTTATTGTTATCGCAGAAGGCCAAGAGGCCAAAGTACTTAGCCAACTGTATGGAAATGACAGTACCGTACGAAAAGTCACGTAACAATATTTTTTTCATCCCACCATCTCGGAAAGAGTATTTTTAATCTTCAATATCTGAGTGGAAAAGCCGTTTTTATTCTCTAGAGGATAAAGTAAATTGAATTTAGAACATCGTGTGCACTAAGTTTGTGAATTAAAAAAAACATTAAACCTATTTACTGCTACCTCTATGGTGCCGAATATATCATACAACTTTTTTTTAATTTGTTAAAAACTCAGACTCGGAACCTTCTTGGTGTTCTTTTTTCAATTTGCTTTTTTTGCATTTAGTCATTTCCTCGCTGAGGTGGAATGAAAAGTTACGTGTTGCACTCGAGTGCAAAGATTTTTCACCTCGTGCTCTTTTGATTCCCTCGCTAACGCTCAGGATTCTAATTTTGAATCACTCGCTGCGCTCGTGATTCAATTTTAGAATCCTTCGATTGCTCGGTCATCAAAATTGAACACGCGGTTAAAAAGCAACTTTGCACTCTTGTATAACAAATAACTATTTTTTAATTGGCGTCGCACTGTTTGTGCATTAGGAAGGATCAGCAGGGTTAGGGATACACAAAAAAATATAAACAAAGGTGAAAAATATATACAAAAGGGAAATATGTACAAACACGTAACTATTATTATAGGTACTTTTTTGACGTTTTCTGCTCCACAGAGTCTGTCAACGTCTTCTTCTTCTTCTTTTAAGCTGATCGTTTTATAGATTGACAAGCTGTGGTAAGAACTTATATGGTAGAGTCGTGAGTGAATTTTTTTTGTTTAGTATTTTTACGCACATGTTTAAAATAAGAATCAGGCAATTTAATACAATTCTCAACATGGCTTCAGAAAAATTGCTAACAAATTACAACCTAATGTTGTTGAAAATAGAGAAACCCACGATAATGCGTATAATTTGTAAAATTATAAGTCTGAGCGAATGCAGCGGCCTAGCTGAACAAGTTATTCTAAGCCTGCGGTTTCAAATCAACAGTGAACATCACACAACGTTATTTAATCAGTTTTTGGTAATGGCAAATACAAAAATATATTATTGTGAATACTTAAGTATGTCCTTCAATTGATAATAGAAGAACATAGAGATACTAATCAAAACTTTAAAAAAAACCTAGCAGATAAGAAAATGAAAAAATTGATTTAGTAATTAGGTATTGCAGCCGATGCAAGAGATCTCAAGTTTATGATAGAAAAAATGGAGGACACGGCACTACTCATATAAGTTGTAACTTGATGATTTGTTGCAAGACACACTTATACGGCGGCGTCTTGATCGACACTACAAACGTTTTTTGATGATAAAATATTTATGTTTTACAGTCATTTGATACTAGCTTTACGCTTGTAAAAACCTAGGTACCTAACTGCATTTTTCACACCTACCTATAATGCTAAGTTTTAAAAACTAAAGATACAATTCCGGTATGTTGGTATCTGCTTCAAAAGGTCCACATTAACGCAATTCACGAGGAAAATACACGTGTAAAATTCAAAAATATACTCGTTAAAGTAACTAGTAATTAAGCCGAAATCGCTGGAAAGTGGGCTACAGACGCGTCACTGAAATAGTTTCACCACTCATCAGCCCGCGGGTAATAAATAATATACATTTATTTTATTTAATATAAGTACCTCTTCTCTCGTGTCAGAAGCTCTGAAGTTACCAACAGCTTTAAGGTAGTGTAAAGTATGACTTTGACGATGATGGGTTGATTGAACCTCTCGGCAAATACCTCTTCAAAAATTGATCTTTTTCTAGAATTTTTACCATTGAACTATAGTTGATCAAGACTTTGATGACAGGCAAGAAAACCTGGGGTTATGAAGTGAGAATTGTAAAAAACCGGGGCACATTGCACAAGAAAACGTTTGCGTTTCAGATAGGACCTCTGACTTTTGCTCTTCAGATCAGATATCAGAAGCCAGACTGCCTCCCACTGGGCCATGGCTTTCCCAATTCGGACGTGAAGGACCGAGTTGCGTGATGCCCTCGCGTGCGATGGCCACAAGACTCCGGCAGACGCTGACAAGCCCATCAATTTCGGCACAGATTTCGGGACAGTTGGACTTCGCAGAACTTTCGCCAGAAGCACGAATCTGATGTATCGTGGTCATCATAGCCCTGTCTGCATAGACGTTGCAAAAAACTATGGTATTGTAGACTAGTAGAGCGCTCTCGGCTTGGCGCGAAAGTACCTCGCATTGCAAGCGTTCATGGGTTCCAGTAACCACTTACCAACAAAGTGATAAAAGTTGTATCTGGTTTTGATACTTTGTAAATTACTATTGCAAGCCATCAATTCAAAAGGATTATACGCTTGCGAGTTAATGATAAGTATGTAGGTAAGTCCTCGTCAAAATTGCTTTAGGAAAACTATTGAGCTGAATGTGTGCATTCGTATACCAGTCAGCCAATAAGATAGTTTTATGTATTCTGATGGCTTCACCTAAAGAAGCTCATAGTTTTTATGTTGCTGTCCCCGGGAGCATCTTCTGATGAATCATACATTCCGACGCGGTTCCGTGCTGGTTGTTTTTCTGACTAGCTGGCAATACTTAGCTGAATAACTATCTGATGCGTCGTATTGAGAAGAAACTCGTTTTAGTTCTATTGTACAGAACACACGTATGCACTTACCTACTTATTTAAGAAATAGAGTATCGAGAGTAAAACTCTGATCATAATAAACTAAGATATATATCAAAATCTACATTATAGTAATCATTTTCGTTGTCTGGATAGTAAATTACTAATCTAGCTATGATTTAATATTGGTAGACAGGTACATACCTGCTTAGAAGTTTTGTATTTATAAATTCCGAAAAGCTCTTGATCTTTTTGGGAATGCGCAAGCAACCGTATTTCTATTGCCGCCTTTATAACCATATATTTTTACTCACGAGAGCTTTATAATCAGATAAACAAACGTGTTTGTTTAGTTAAAAAAGCCAAAGCAAAGTTTTGAAAAACCAACAATCTGTAGCCTATAGTTTTTCCTGGGTTTTCTGAGGCAAATCTAACAAAAACAAACACGTGGTTTCAATAAAGAAATGTTAGAAAAAAATCACAAAAACATGGAGCGATTGACCATCAATCAAGTCCAACTATCACACATTATATTCATACCATAAACATACTTGTTATACCTACCTATCTAGGTATTACAAACCTCGATTGCCTGGCGGCGTAGGTAGGTGTACCACTCAATCAATCACCACGACATTCGTCATAATATTCCATCTTGTAAACTGCTCGTAAAGTTACATTTTCCGCTAATATCGTTATCTTGTTTTCTAAATTTTATTGCCCAGCCCGACTGGTCTGTGATTGAAGATGACTGATTCCTTCCGGACAAATAAATCAAATTGGTGCAACATTTTAATAAATTAACATCCGTTTCAAATTAAAATTAATGTTTTTGTAACAACTATCACTTTTAATGCTAGATTGCGATTGTGTAAGAATTATTTATTGTCTGTTTGGTGTAAAAACCCGGTCTACACAACTGTATCTAGGTACCTAACTACCTAATACCCACCTACATATTATTAGTTATTACCTACCTATGTACATCATTCAAATGATTTTACTCAATAAAACTATTTACTAGAAATAAATAAAAGGAACTAAGCATACAAAACCAAAATCACGTGGACCTTTCAGCTTAAGTAAACTACAACCTCAGAATAATAAATCTGAGACTACAACAAAATAAAGATAAAATTGCTAACTCATAACAAAACACCTTTTTCTTCATCATAAAAACTATCAAAATCATAAAACTGAAGAATGACGACCGCAAAACATTTACATACTCACTTCAAATGTTTTGACATCATAATAACTACGCTGGCTGTCGAAGTGGCTGTTCTTAGTCATTACATTAAACTAAACGAAACACCGTTGAACCACAGATAATATTATCGTACGGAGTATATACTCCACAGATAATACTATCGTACGGATTACTCGATACAAAGAGAAACTGCGGGGCTCACTGTTCCATAAGTGACAGGCAGAATATTTTATAGAGTTCTATAAATAGGGGATTATCAACAAGGCACATTATTACCATCATTATCATGATATGCATTACAACAAAGCTTTTTAACTAATGCTCTTAAGCTTTCCTCCATTGCTGTTCTGGAGATTGGGCCAAAAAAAGAAGCTCCCACAAACTTTCACAGTGCTTTTTCTAAGTTACCTTACTATTTGGATCAATGACAATTACTTTAAGCTTTGATATTTTAGCAACAAAGTTCAAGTTATATTCATCGGTGGTGTCAAGTGACAGCTACCGGTCGGGGATCACAAGCGATTTCTTTGGATAGTTTCGGAGCTGGCGCTCTGCCGCGTTCCTATCAAATATATCGCCGTTATAGCTCTACGCCATTCTCTTCGGCAGCTACTGTAGGTCACACTCTGTGTAAGCTTGGTTACAAATAATAAAAAAATCTAAGTTTATGGATAAGTTACTTTTTACTTGAAGCTAATAAGGAAGGCTCACGGTTTAAACTACCCCTACCTACCACCACAGCACTAGTATACCTACGAGTCCGCAACAATATTGAAGACTGTGCAATATTCTGTTTACTTGTTTTTTGTGTAATTATAATGTTCTTCTGGCGCTGGAGGCTGGTCTTTTTGGCCAATCTTTTTTGGTTTTCTGAATAATTTTAACACTTCAATGAGCACATCACTATGTAAGTAATGTTGCCAGTTTTTGTCTTTGACTTTGCCTATGCATACGTAGATGTGAAATGTTTTTTTACATCTAACTAATGCCCCATCGATCTGAACTAGAAACTAACATGGAGAAACCTGCCCTCTTCCCAAAACAATTAATCTAAATTCACTGCAGACCAAAACTCTCGCAATTAATTTGCAAAAGAGAAATTGAGCCGTGTACGTCATCCTTTTGTGTTTTAGCAGGCCACCTATGATTACTGCTGCTTATAGTAATAAAAGTTATGATTGACAGTTGGAGGTCAGACAACAAAGTAAAAGCCATATTATTATGACCGGCCAGTGGCCACACGAAGCTAGGCGGCCGCATTTACATTGTAATCAGTACACTAGGTACCATCTGATCATCGAAACCACCTACAAAGACAGATGATCGAGTTTTACCTTGTGCAGAAAATCAAGCAGTCAAGAAAAGAGAAAGGGTTGAAATAATATATGTCAATTTCGTCATACAGTGATACTATGGGCGCCTGTGCAATACAGGCACATCTCAGAATAATACGCGCAATGTGTCACATAAGGCACGTTGTTAGTGGATGTGCTCAGTGAGGCAATACATCGTTATAATTACCACTTAATATCAGATGGCCCATCACCTTGTTCCAAAGTATTCCAAAACCAGAATAACTCAAAACTTAGTTGTTATACAACTAAATTTAAAGAACATTGGGAACCGGACTTTTGTGTAAAAGTGACTTCACATGTGGCAAAGTCAGGTAGTGACGCCTGGACAATGCCTTCAGTAGAGCAGTCAAAATATATAATTATTAGTTGAAATTCTGCAGAGTCGTCAAAGATTATTACAGTGCAAAATGTCAAGTTGATCTCGCGAAACTGATAATAGGCTCTTGACTTTACTGAACAACGGTTCTGTAAGATTTAGTTCCTGTACATCCGTGATTGTAGTATTGATCTAACGGAACATAAGAATATTATTTGTTCTGTATCTGGGTCCTACTTTGAAAAAGTCATATCGTGCAGCCTGCTGGGGGAGGCAAGCAGGCTCCCCGAGATGTTTTTTTTCCAATCTGGCCAGAGTTTTTTGGTGTAACCGTTAAATAGCAACCTACTATAAGTCGACGAGTATAATCTATGTAGCACATAGGTAGGTACTAGGTACATTGTTCCGAGGCATAATTTAATAAGTTTAGATATTCTGTAGTACTTAGCCCTAAACTTTGTCTCAGGATATACCTACCAAGCTATATTAGATATCTTTGTAGGTCTTCTACAACATTGAAATATTGAAAATACAATGTAAAAAAATTATTTTTTTGTCGACAGTTGTAAAGTACTAATATGGCGTAGAAAGTTCAATAAAATAACCACGAGGAAAATCATCGCAGGCTTATTTCAATTGTTTTTATGTAAAATATCTCTGCACGAAAGTTGAATTTGTTCATAAATTGAAAAGACCGTTAACTTAAACACAGTATGGATAAAAGGCGAGAAATTTGTAATTTTTGACGGGAAGTTACCTACATGCATCAGTCATTCTTATTTTGGGGACCGTTATTTTTGCTTGCCTAAAGGGAAAAGTAAAAAAAATCGAGGCACGCTGTGTATATTTAAAATTAATTTGGAGCATATTTTTATGTGGCTCAGTAAGGACCTGTTTTTAAAACATAAAATACAGTTAGCAGTGATTGAAAACTTTTGGGTCAACTAAAAAATACAAGAGCCAGTTTTATCGTGCTAGTATTTAACTCTTGTCATAAAGTTCTTACATCAAATTATGAAAAAAAAAAAAATTTAAGTAAATCGTGAATGATTTTTACTTACCTTTGCTATAGTATAATACAATACGTATTATCTGTGGTTACGCGCTAGCTAAGTTTGACATACGTGCAATATAGTAACATTTCGCACTGCATTTTCCCTTTTCAACGCTTCAACCTACGTAAAGAACTGTAGCATAAAATGCCGGAGCTTAGCAACCATAAAATAGTTGTGCTTACATTATGCACGCCCCTACGATGATTCAAGCAACGATAAATCCTTTGCGGTGGACAACAAAATTGTTGTTATAATATAACCTCGCAACTATGCAATACTATACTATCTTATAGCGAAAGTTTGGATGTGCATCTTTTTCCTGTAAGTAATCGGTATAAATCCGTTAGTGTTTTAACTAAAAAAATATGGAAAGGATTCGAGCGCAGGCAAAGTCGCGGATACTGCTAGTGCTTTAAAACAATACTTTCTTTTTCTTTTATTGCGTTTTGACAGGATCCGTTTTGTATGTTATGTTGTCATCGCTATTAAGTACGAGTTGGTATCGATTAAGGTAGGTTCACGCTAATTGGTACAATTTGACTGTAATATAGTGATGCAATAAAACTGCACAGATTACCTAAAGACTTAAGAGAGGGTTTCCTAAATCGTAGCAACCGTCACTCATCATTACTATGAGATATGCCTAAATACTAAACTATGAGTCTAGTGTAAAATGTTTTCAGTGTGTATATATCTACACACTGAAAACATTTTACGCTAGACTATTTGGTAAATTAATTTCTCTTCTGTCGTCTAGTGACTAAGCAGCTTGTGATAAAAATATACGTTATCACGTCTAGCTTAGGTACACTATAACATGAACAAGCGGTGCTGTTTCCGATTTCCGTCTCACCCCCTATCTTATAAAAAGTTAGAGTAGACATTATGTCTTGTTTAACATACGTAATCAGGACATAATGTCTACTCTAACTTTTTATAAGATAGGGGGTCAGTCTACACAGTGTGGCTTGCGGAAGGCCGTCCGGCGCGTGTCGGACTTTTCCGAATACCTAGTGTGTTTCAAAATGTTAAATGATATATTGGCTTTTTCTCGCGTTGATTTTTATTATGCGTGAATCAAAAGCGGCGTTTTAAGGGTAAAATGGTTTTGCTAAACGTGAAATTTCACTCGGAACTTTTATAAAATGTAAATGTATAAAACAAACCAGCTTTTACAACTGCAAGTACGGAAGGTACTATTTCGGATATCAAGCCTTTTTATACGTAAAATAATGAGTACCTAACAATCGATTTCTTGCCACAGCCTAAAAAGGACATCGCTGGAAGCAAGCTCATTGTAGAACCTCGTTTCACCAAAATGAGAGCACTGGTAAAGGCTTGAGTGTTTTTCAAATCCATCTTTAAAGTGAGTGGTTGGAAAAAACAGGCAGCTTCCAAACCGTGCACAAATATGTTTTTTGCTTATAAGCACAACCGACTATATCTTGCAATAAATTAATTTTAGTTCCTTTACGATTAGGCAGTGCGTTGTTGCCCTCAAGATTTTCAGTGAAAACAGTCATTAGTGAGATAGATTTATATTACCTAGTCACTGAGCCTGTAGAATTGTAGATTGTGTCTATATCATCATCCCTATCAGCATGAAAAAGTCAACTGTTAGACATAAACCTCCTTTATACATTTCCAGAATGATTTAAAACGCTACCCAGCTCCTTTCCCACTTCACAAACCACACTAATAATGATACATGAAGGCAAATAAACTTCTCTTTCTTCACGAACATTCGATAATTTCGATTGCGCAAGCGCTTATCAGGGTCAAAACCCCGAGCTTCGCCATAAACGACAACTGGTAGAATGTAAGCCTCCTCGTACCTCTGGAGTCTCCCATGTTTGTAAGAAGATTCGGAATCAGATGTATCTGAACACTTATACCTCCAAATCCACATTGTTATTTAAAATAACATTTTTGCTTAAAAATGTTTCATGCGTTGTTTTTGTGTTTGTGAAGTTTTGGCTCTTATCAAACATAGGTTTAAAGAAATTTATTCACAAAAAGACAATAGTCACGTACATGCGAATAGTTATTTAACGTAAATATTCATAGGTAGTAAGTATAATAAAAGTAAAACAAATCTGAGTAGGTAGGTTAGGTACGAGTAGATCATCGTCCGATTTGGTAGGAGTGTTATATTGTAGGATAGGTACGTAAACGGTTGGTAGGTAGGAAACATGCCATCACAAGGTTATTTTATGACAACTTAGCTATGTAGAAAACGCGTTGCTGTAAGAAATTAGAAAAAGTGCTTTGAATCTGATTTTCTCTTATTACCCTGAAAGTATAAAATTTTTCAAGTCGGACGACTCTAGTGGCCATAGTGTGTGAATATATTTGTCACTAAAGATGCTCAGCAACTTCTGATGGCACCTGTGTCCAAGCACTAACTCAGATGAAACAACTTCCCTCGAACTTGAACGTCTTGAACCCGCGCAAAAACACGGCATTATAAGTTAAAGTACGTTAAAATACATGCGTGTATTTCTGAGACCGTGCTTCAATGTTGGACATGAAGCAAAAGACATGCGTTAATGTTTATGGCAGAAACGTTTTTGAGGTGAATCTCTAGAATACAGACACAAGGTTCCCCAAAGAAAGAACTATCCTCACAAAAGAAGAACTACAAAAATTTGTTGTTCATAAAACAGATCGACTGGAGATTTATTTAGACTCAAGTTATTTTCGTGTTTTTTTTTTTATGATAAAAGTTATGGAACGAGCTGATAGCTCAGCTGATGTTAAGTAGTAACTTCTGCCTATAACAATGCATTACCTCACAGAGCAAGTCCAATGAGAACGTGCCCTGTAAGGCAATGCACTGCGTCCATCACTCTGAGACGTAAAGATCTAGAAGTCTCATGTGCCTGTAATTACACCGGCGCCCTTACCCTTCAAACCGGAACACAGCAATACGAGCATCACTGCTTGGCGGCAGAAATAGGTACGGTGGTAGTACTTCCCCGGACGAGCTCTCACAAAGAGCTCTACTACTACTGCATATGAGTTTACTGCATATGACGATATTTTCCCTCAAAAAATCCTAATATCAAAATGTGACGAAAGTCTTCTGCGAAACAGTTCACATCAAACAGTCCTTCGTTCAAAACTCAAGACTGACACAGTCTCTCGGAACATGACGTAACAGGGAATACCTCGAATGACACAAATGAAACGATAGCAATTCTGGAGAACAGAAGTGAAACTCTTGTAAGACGAAATAAAACTGACTTTTGGCTGCATTTTGTTGAGCTTTGTGAAAAATTTGCAAGTTTTCATTAGCTCATGCGGACAAACATTGTGAACACAACTCTAAATAAAAAATGTAGGTACTAGAGGGATAATTTCGGAAGGTTTTTTAAATATGTGATATATCGAAACTATTTCCTTTAAAATATCGAGACATAACAGTTAATTTGAAATAGATCTTTAAGAAGTAGGTAGCTATGGGAGATAAAATATTCCAACCTCAAATTTTTAGGCTCGAGAAAACGACTAAAGGAGTTGCGTATCTACAACACGAGCTTAACTTATTCCGTAGTACTATCGTGTGTGTTGTGACGTAGTTACGACGTCCGGCGCACTCCTGCGCAGCCCTCAAAATGTCAAGATTACGTAACACGACCTTTGCAACACCTTTGAAAATTGACTTGTAGTAACTTAAGGAAATCTTGAGACACTGCAATTGTTCGTTCGAATTGGGAGGCAAAGTTCAATCGAGCGTATTGTTTGGTGTTACATTTGCGTTGCCCAAGTTTCATGTTGGAGTAATTGGAACGCCAAAATAAAACATGGAATGTTTATTGAAAAAATATCTGTACGTACAGATCTGAGAAGACGCACGATGTACACATCTTGTACTTACTCTTCTTAGGAATGATTATACCAAATAGAAGACAGGAAATAATGAAATGGGGCAGTTTTGCGACACATGCTTTTTTTACAGTATAAGTAATACATTTTCTAGTAGAATTAAGTTGGCTTGTGACGATGCAAAGTTTCAAACAAAGATGACTGTGATAAATAAAAAAACTTGACAACTGGCAACTGTCATATACATAGTTGGTCTCTTATATTTACATTGGTTCGTTTCTCTGATTATGTAAGTACTGAAAACAGTAAAAAATATTTTTTATACGCTTTGAAAAAGTTAATTTTTCGATTCAACATAATTTTTATTAACATAGTCAAACCCAATGATGTCAAAGTATCTAAGTCTGTAAAAGAATCAGTTAAAAGGTTGAATAAAAGAAGAAGAAGAAACTTGTTACATCTACTCCCACGAACACCTGCATAACCACAAAACCAAGATGCCAAAGTTAGACGTATCTTAATTAGACCGTAATAATTTGAAATAATGCAGTATTAGAACATAGATATTTATGTAACAGTATGTAATATTAGCCAAGTTCATTCACGTGTACCTGTGATGCTGTATCCTTTTCTAACACTTGAGATTAGAAGGAGAGGGAGATAGATGTGTCAGTAACAATTAGTTTTGGACCGGTATTGACCCAAAGGCTGTCTTTTGGAATCAGTTAGAACATAAACATTGAGGTGCCGAGTGAAGCTGTCAGTGGTTGGATTAACTTGTTAAATGTTTGCTCGACTTGTTGTTGGTATAAAACTAGGTCATTACAATACTAAATCAATTACTTAATAGGTCAATTTGATTTAAGAACTTTCTGATTCTTTTACACTGATTTTTTTTATTAGGTAAGTAGAGGAAGGTACATTACTGTGAAAGACGTAAGCGAAAGCATTTGAGTATGAATAATCTTCAAAAACTTCTCAGAGAATCTCAGATTACCAAGAAAACAGATTACATCATAACATAGTATCAAATACCTACGGAGGTATAGAATATTTAAGTATGTACCTACCTACTGTGTAAACATTGAAAGTAAACACTGAGATTTAATGACTGGAAGCTATTGACGGAGTAAATAAGCCATTACAATACAGGTAAACAACGGAAGCCTTACCGCCATCTGAAGTCTTTCCATCAGGTGGCCCGCCTGCTCGTCTGCCAGATATAACATAAAAAAAAAAAAGTTTTATCAAATACATAACCAAGAGTTTCAAAAATTGGTTCAGCCAGAGAAAAGCTCGTACGTGGTGTACGTCTGAACTTTTTTCGCGTTCGAGGTTTTTAAATGGAAGCATTCCACATAAGCGCATCAAGAACTTCCGCACATAATACGCTATTCCACTTTTGCGCACCAATAGATTATAAGCTGGTTGGTTTGTTTCCAGCTGGGGGCGTTTTTTTCGTTTTTTCAGGGTGTTTTTGTCATAGCGCAAGTAGGTCTATGTGGCGTTTGCGTGTTATGTTTTGGTTGTGATAAAAACAAAGATAAACAAAGTTATTCGTGCGAAGATAAACCCTTTCTAATTTTCTCCCCGCTGCTTTTCATTTCCAATTTTTATAGATGGCGGTAGGTTTGTAGTTGGTACTCTGCCAGTAAATAGAGGGTGGTCATAATAAGGCACCGAGCAGTGCACTAAATCAACACGGCTAATAACTAACAGCGAAGATACGATCTCAACGCTTTCAATAATAACCCACCCAATTATGAAAATGTACAAAAAATAGAAGCGCAACATTTTACTTTGAGTAAAGTTACAGCCAGTAACCAGAGCTTGTAGTCTGAGTTATGTTTTGTTGATCGAAACGCATATCGAGAATCGACTTGCGAGATATTTTGTATGAAAACCCGATAAGCGCCTCTAGCGGGAGATTTGCAAACTATTTTCCTCTGTACAAAAACTGCGAGTTTCTCAATTCTCGCTTGTCGCAAACCAACATAGCGAAACTCAGACTACGGGCTCAGAGTAGCTCTGCGAAAATCGATATTTGAAGGTTCGTTATCGTTTTGGGTTACACTGCGCAGTGACACTCTAACTTCGCAAAAGCCCGCGTCAACGCCCGAGGCAGCCGCGTAGTGTAACACAAGCGTCATTACCTAATATAGGTCTAATTTTTCTATTACATTTGTAGTGTTTAGTATTATCAGTACCGCAAATATAGAGCACTTTTTTGTGGACGTAAACGTACTCACAACGTTGCGAGCTTTTTTTTATCATCAAAATCAGTCATAGCGCAATGAAGAAGATGGATCACTGCTTTCGCTACAAAATGTCGTTTGCCTTTCTAAGAGAGGTCTCAAACTTCTTTACTGGTTACTCTATAATTACCTTCCACAATGACATTTCTATTAAATTGCTATTCTTGGCCAATCTGCAAATCGAATTCTTATCTCCGAGTGCGATCTGTATCGCTTGTGATTTAATAATGTGGTTTGTATGCATCATGATCTTAGATTCACCGTGATCGTTATTTTTATTATATTTCGTTGTGTAGGCAGATTCTTACGTTTCCGGTATCAATTAACCTCTTAAAAAATTAATTCAAAATAGTGAATAACGGTAAACTGTTTGAGACATAACAATACCGTTTTCTTACACAACCAAACCTTATAACCTTTAAAGAGTTATTTGCATATGTAGATTATCAGAAGATCGATTGATAATTGGAAATTTTATGTAAAAACACAATCTTAAAAGAGAAATATTTTTGCGTCGGACAAAAACGACAATTTTACATACTTTGTTGCTTCTATTAGCTGCATTGAATGACAAAGATATAAAACTTCTAGGAAATATAATACGAGTAGGTACCAAGTAGGTACATGTTTGAATCAGAATGTATTCCCAGCATGAGTCTCGTACGTGCAGGAAGGCCTTGTATGTGAGGCGTCAGGCGCCAAAGCCCATGAACAGATAGAAGTCATTATAGTAAACGGCCTACAAACACCACACTATCAATCTTACTAACACGTGGTCTTCCACTTACAAATTACTTACAAAACTAGGCGTAACACCTTCAAGATTTTAAACTTAAAGCTGAAGAAATAAAGATGTTTTTTGATTGGACTTCAATGATCCGGTTGGATCTTTGACAGTTGAACCTAACGCATTACAAATTCTTATGCATTTAAATGCACTTTCTTTCATTTAAAATGAGACTTAATAAATGATAGGACGCCATAAAATTGAGCGGTACATCACGTCAGGAGAAAGCACGATAAATCACCTTTTGTTTTGTCCATGTAATGCTTTGTTAACAGCCAAATGGAAGAAAGGTTTGTCCAGTCTTTAATCATTCATTGATCACTCAGATGTTGCCCGACAGAAAATATGATGGTGAAAAAAGTAACTTGCTCTTTAGGAATTTATAAGAAGAAAGTAAAGAAGGTAAAACCACATGAAATAGATCGAGCATGTTTTAAGGCAGAGGAAGAAATTAAAAAAAGTTCCTAATTTACCTACTTGTGCTCACCTTATAGTCTCAGTTGAGCTCGCAAACGCGGTAGGTATTCATAACCCTTCGGAAATTACTTAGAACCTGGTTACGTGAAGCCACATTTTAAAATATGTATATATTTTCTGCTTTTACCTGAAACGCAGAGCAAAAGGAGGGGCCGAAAGAATTTGTTGCTTTGTATTGATTTCTATGGTGCAGCACTGGATGGATATAACAAGTATTGTAAATAACAATTCTTCGTACGCTCCTCGTCCGATCCAGTGACTGTGTATGTAGTGTGTGATGCTCATTTGTTTCCAGGTGTCTTGATCACGAATAAATGTGACAATCGCAAACGTATCGTAATGCGAGCGTATCCGAGATACACTGCGAGGTGACAATACAAAGGTTGGCAGTCGAGCTGGCATTGACGCGCAATATAACTCGAATACGCTAGCGCGGCGACTGTCAGATTTGTTCGTGATAGAGGTACAGGGGTCGTGAGCATTTTTTATAAATCCTTCTTTCTCACAGGTAATTGTGAAAACAGATTAAATCTCGCTAGTTATAGTAACAGTAAACCCTAGTCTAGCTCTCTAGCTTTAAAATATCACCCATATTTCACTAAACAATAGCACTCTTATCACTAGAGAACCGTCACGATTCACGAAGAGAATAAATCTTATTGCACAAGTAGGGTTAGTGGATTAGCAAGTTGAAGTGGCAATGGACCAGCCATATAACTTACAGAACCAAAAAGTAATGGAGAATAAACGTGGCAATAGGCAGGCCATATAGCATTGAGTTTTTTTTCTAAAAACTTTCCCGTTTCTTTAAACGGTGGTAAATTTATTACGAGTCGTCAAAATTGCGAGCAATTTCAGTCACATAAGTTGCGAACGAATACTAATGACAAAATCGGCGTAGCGTGCAGCGTCCAGCCATTCCCTTGCATAGATGAATGTCTCATACATTGGCTACGTCACACTGCCACCGACACGACACCTACACGATATCGACGGAGAGCTAACCTAGAGCTTTCACACCGTGTGCCGACCCATAGTGTTTGGTTCGAGCAACTGACATGTTTGCGTGGTGTCGGTCATTGTAAAAACGTCCATTCCTGTTCGTTCGTGCTCACGTCTCAGGATCAGACACACGCAGGTGCTGTGCCGATGCTCTGGAATGTCAAAACTGCACACAGGTAGGTACCTCTGTCACTGCAATTTGAGACTTTGTGCGAAGCTCGGCTTGCGTTGGAGCACCGCATTTCTGTAGAAAACTGGTGACTAGGATTGATTCTTGGTCAATAAGTTATTTGTAGTTTGATCACTTAATGTTTTTTTTATCTGTCACATCAATTAGTATAGAAAAGTTACCTACTTCTTTTATGTCGAGCCAAAGGAAACTGTCTTTTTACCAACAAATCTTCGAAAAAGTTTCAAAAAACGCTGTTTTTATGTTCTTTGACTTTTACATAATGAAAAGCTCCAAATGATTATTGAACCCTCACGCTTTGACAGCATGTCCAGTGTCCACCAGCCTATATTATAGTGTCAATATAACAATTTTTTTTGTACTTAGGCTCTTCATAATTATATTATGTGTATATTTATTCCTGGTATTCCTTAATTTTTTTTAAAGGTAAACTAATCCTCTCTACAAACTAGAACCGGCACCGTAACCAGCTTTAAATCCAACTGCATTCATATTTTTGCATTCCTGCCGATGTGGGTCATTCTCAGCGCTACTTAGCTGCATTATGCCGTAACGCAGCCCGAGGCTCCACGAACGGATAAAAACAGATTCTTCGTGCTACCGTTTTCTAGAAAATTGCATTTCCTCAGTGAAAGTCTGTTAATGATGGGGTTGCAGGATCCTTAGCACTGCTTCTTGGCGCTTTCAAGCTGACTACAGTCATGTGTAAGCTAATGCCGCTTTTCAATTGTTCAATGTCTTGCTTTGTTGGTTGATGTGTGGAAGTTTATTGATTTGAGAGAGTCAAAAACTTGTGCTAAAGGCGCAGGACTTGAGATGTAAGGGCGGTATTGCACAAGCGAAGCCAGAGTCAACTTTCTAATGCTTGTTTATTATAATGTAGTGGGAAATGCGCATCTTTAGGTAATTACTCTAAGCTTAGCCTTTTCTAATTCCAAACATTCGTTTTAACACGTAACGCTGAGAAAGTTTCATAATCTCTATAGAAGATACTACCTATCACACGACTCCTGTACATACATACATAGATAGATAGAATATTCTTTATTGGACACCACTTATAAGTAAACAAAATAACAAAAATAAAAACATAATTGGTAATACGATCAAGTTTTAGGAGGTAGGTACAATGGGCGGCCTTATTGCTTAAAGCAATCTCTTCCAGGCAACCTTTGGATGGACAGGATCTAATACATAAGTACTTATATAAAACAAATTAAATTTGTATTGATATATACGTTTTATTTGCTTTTAATTCGGTGTCTACCAAACCTGAAAGAGCGTAAAAGCTTACCAAATAATATTTATCTATTCTGACTAGAACATCTAGATAATCTATTTTACTTAATATCTTTTTTATCAAACAAAAATACAGGAAACTTATGTACACTTTAATTTTTCTACCATAACTGGAAAAGCGCAAGAAACTTTTTCAACAAAAATTGATCTCTAACTTCAAATCTCTACAGTATCATTAAGTGTGTACTTACATAAAAAAAAACCTTCCATACCTTGACACATAATCTTAACAAAAACCTGTAGATAAAAGGAGCCTGATTCAAAAGTATCATAACGAGCCTAATTAGTTGTACTGATTACGGCGGCACCTCAGTCAATGACGAACACTTTGTCAGTGAGATAAACGACATGAGAAGTATCTTATACTATTCTATGGATTAGATAACACACTATATCTTTTCAAGGATTTATGACGAACTAGGGTAGAGCTTGCGACTTCGTTTTCTTTTTACATTTTATGTAGATACTAGCCATCGCCCGCGACGTTGGTCGCGTTCTATCCTTTAGAGTGTGACGTTTCAAAATTCCTTTCTTAGTGCACCCCTACACTATATAAGGATACTACCCTCCAAATTTCATACCTCTAGGACTTATAGTTTAATGGTCTATCTTATAAAAAGTTAGAGTAGACATTATGTCTTGTTTACCATACGTAATCAGGACATAATGTCTACTCTAACTTTTATAAGATAAGGGGTAAGACTGTGCGTTGATTCTAAGTCAGCTTCAAAAGAGTTTTATATATATTGATGATGAGGATTTTTACAAGCTCACTAGGGTACATTTAAAATTACTTAGGTTTGGTGGGTGAAGATTTCGCTAATACGATGTTATTTGGGACACCGAGACGAGGGAAGTATGGAGCAATTCCAACCCGATTCTTTTAATTTTTTCATTTGCGTTTTTTTTTTGTTGAGTTTTCTTTGATTTTTTTTAAGGAGGGATTTGGATAGAGATTTTCATGGAACATTGAAAAAATATAGTCCTACCAACGATATAGATCTATGTTTAAATCAACGCAGATTTTCATACTACCGTAAGCCTTTTTTTAAAACTTTTCATGTCTATTTAGATTGGATGTTGTATTTAGAATATTACAAATTCTCAAGGTTTCGATCAAACCGCCCTTCCCCACATCGTGTGACCTTTGGTGTGAATGTTTGTAACTTTTACAAAACGAAATAGCTCATAAATCTCTTAAAAAAATGCATTGTAAAAAGAAGTTGAATTTTGTAATGCAAGCTAAATGACCGCGGAACTTTTAGGTAAATTAATTACGTTGTTTTTAAGAAGTTTTAATGCTATATTTATTAATTATGTATTTATTATAGTTTTTTTTATTTATTATTATTTTTTTCTTTATTAAGGAGCAATGAGTCAATTGATACGCAGAATAGTATCTGTATAACTTCTTACGTTTTTTTTTAATCAATAGGTATTACTTATACCTATGTAAATTATTAAAATAGACAATATAGGGCTAGTTTGTGTAGCGGACGTGAACACGTAGCGCTTGTTAAAATATTTTGAAAAATTAAGCTGTTATTATTTTTTTCACTTGTATTTTGATGACCTTTGTATGTGACGAAACCGAAGTAAAAGAATTCGTTCATGAGCAATATTTCACGAGGATCCGATAAGAATACACAAAAACTCCATGTCACAACACAACAGCTACGGAAAGTTTTGCAAGTAGATACCTACCTACTCGTTGCATCACAGACACACTAAAGCCTTTGATAGAGACGATACAGCGCTAATGGAAAATACTATAGCAGCTACACAATTAAAGATAGAAGATAGAAAACTCTTTATTGTGCACCAATAGAGGGCGTTGTAATGTCCAAGAATATTTATTTATTTACTAAACATAAAGATTATTGTAATAAGCACGGCATAGTGGATTCAGCATTTCAATTTGACCCAGCTTTTTAGGGTTTTTTCTGAAAAACGGTTCCTGATTTCCTTCGGTAGACTCAGAGCGTTTGCCCTCCCAACCTCTCAATCTCTATTTTTTTCTTAAAAAATCTTTTTCTTCTTACCCAGTAGATACTAAATAAATAAATAATAACGATCATCACAAATAATGCACTTTTCACAACATAGTTCACTTACCTTTACAATCATCTGTTAGGCAGCATTCAATTGTTTTTTAACCACATCTATCAAAGCGCTACAAAATGTTTTCGATAGTCTTCGCTCCAGGGACGCCATATTCAATACATTCACGAACCTTCAAAATGTGAAGGTCTTTAGAGAAGGAATATCACGCATCTGCAGACATCATTCACTATGTAAATTGGTCCTTGTATATATAAGTCGAAATCAAATTGGTCTTTCTTGAATCCATGACGAAATCAAGTGACAGTCACTCCTAGCTAGGTATAGTATTTTTTGGAGAAACAAACAGGACAGTATCTGCTGCTTTTTTTAAATATTACAATCATTAAGTTAAGTAGGTTATTTGCAAAAGCTCACTAGAGTTTTCTAATAACGATTTTAAGTTCTGCTGTGTAAATTTCACTTTTGACCAACATAACCTAAAAATTTACTATAAAACTCTACTTATAAAATAAATTACTAAACTAAACTATCAACTCTAACATTGACCTCGTTCTTTTCAAAATCGCATGCAGTTTTCTCCAAAAAATGCAAATTTTATTTACTAAGCAGTAAATATTAAAAAGAAAATGCAGTACAGTTAGCATACAAATAGTCAGACCACTTTCGATATCATGAATTAACAATAAATCGTCATCTCGGTATTATTATAATATCAACAAACAAGACAGCAATTTAATACTAGATTCAACGCCTCGGCTATTGTATAATTAAATTAATAAAATGTTTAAGAGGATTAGATTCTTAGGCTGCAAACGCACTTGGTGGCCAAGTCGCAGCGGTTAGCTTGGCGGCCAAAGATCTTTGTCCTTCATTCATTTTCGGGTGACTCGGCCACTGTGATGCAGCCAAACGTCACTGGACTCTGCTTTATCTTAGAACAGCAGCTTAACAGCAGAGACCTACAAACTCAACTGAGAGACAAAATGTCAATGTCATTGCCACACCCTGTGACTACTCTTACCCGCATCTCCTTAAACCAAGACGGTAGAGTCTCCTATGGTAGAGTCGAGACTATAAGAGAGTAGTGACCGAATACTCCAACGCCTCTTAAATTAAGTTCACGCTTAAATTATTGCCATCTCTTACAAATGAGTAATGTCAAACAGAGGCAGAGCAATTTTAAGTGAGGCTTAAATTTGAGTGACGTTTCAGTATTCCGGTCTAGGTGACCTATGTTGTAGTGACCGATATTTTGAAGGGAAGATGATTTTGAAGGATATTTTCATACACCATCAAGCTGGTCGCCACGACTGCCGCCAAGTGCGTTTGGTACCTAAGCGTAGGCTGACCGCACGACCGTGAGGCGTGCTTCACACCAACACTGCTGTCTACTGTCTACATTTAACTTTGACAACTTAAGTTGATGCCTCTAGGACCCACTTAGTAAAGCTTTATGCTCAAAGTTTAAACTTAGTAATAATTACGAGTATTTTACTTTTATTAAACCATAATAAAAAAAAATTTGGTACTTATTTTTCTGAAAATCCATATTATTTTAAATGTGTATTTTTAACATTGTATCAAACACTAGCCGTGCGACTTTTCAAAATTCCTTTCTTAGTGCGCCTTTACACTATATAAGGATACTACCCCCC